>OX453036.1:16661230-17945843 GCA_949699805.1 Tromatobia lineatoria
AAACTCGTGGCGAAAAAAAGGGTAAATCGAAAAAGTGCCACCTCACTTCTTCTCTTCGGTGAATTCCGTCGTGGACAGAGAGAAAAACTTACAGAATCCGGGGATAGACGAGGCGGATCGCTTCTGGTAATCGATTCGAGCTTTTTCCTCTCGCTGTTGTTCTTCTATTTTTCCACCGTGCTGTCCTATCTTTCCTATTTCTCCGGTGCTGTAGGTATACCATCCGCTTGAGGACGTATGGCTCTCTTTGACGTCAAGGAGCATGCGAATTCTCAAGAACGTCGCTGATGCAATTTCATCGTCTCTGAGGTGGTGGATTGGTCAGGGTGGAACGTTTTCCGGAAGTTCAATTGGAATTTCTCGCAATCTCGGTTGAACAAGGATTCCAACATCGGGAAATACGAGTATGTTGCGAAATGTCTGGTTTCTGGTGTTTCCTCGTTGTATTTTAAATGCTTGAAATGTGTTATTCTTGCATACTATTCTTACCTAAAAATTACATACGTCAAACTGAAAACCAAAGTATAGGACAACAAACATTTTGAGCTACCTAATTCACATTTTCACCACTAGATTCTTCACCGCTGTCGTAAAGTACAAATGTCTTCATGACACGAGTTGACCTATATTACGAAACATGTTCACATGGGAAACTAAAATCTCGAAGAACACTCAGAATAGATCTCGTTTAAACAAGGATTTCAACACTGGAGAATTTATATAACGAAATGGTCGCGTTTTGGTATTGCCTGGTTTTATTTAACATGTTTAAAGTGTAATATATTCGAATATCATGTCTATCTATAAATTACATACTTCAAATAGCGAAGAAAAAGATAAAACGATATATCTGTTCAGGATACCTAATTTACATTCTTTATGATTAAATTCTATACCGCTGTCGAGAAGTACAAATGCCATCATAAAACAGGTCAACCTATATTACAAAATATGTCCATATAGAAAACGAAAATCTCGAAAAATCGTCAGAATAAATCTCGGTTGAACAAGACTTCCAATGCTGGAAAATCCGAGCATGTTACGAAATGTCTGATTTGTGGTATTCCCTGGTTGTATTTTACATGAGCGAAGTGTGTTATATTCCGATACTGTTCTGATTTAAAAAGTACATACTCCGAAGTAGAATAAAAAATAGTACAATGAACCTTTTTAGGCTTCTCAATTCACAGTGTTCACCATTATTTTCGTCCCGGCTGTCGAGAAGTACAAATGTCATCATAAAACGAATCAACCTATATTACAAAACATGTCCATATAAAAAAAGAATGATCAGTAAGAATCGTAAGAATAAACCGATGAAAAGTCGTACAACCCACAAAGCTAAAAAAAACACGCAACCGGGAGATGAAAGGTTATATTCTTGATTCCCCGCTGTGGTACAGAAAAATGCAGCGCGAAACTCGAGCCCAAGACCTGCATCACCAAGATCAGAGAGTCAGGTACGTGACATCGTGATGTCGTGATGCAAGAATCGCACAGCAGCCGGAGAACGTTGCTGCACTGTGAAACACGTTCTTTCTCGAAAGAATTTCTTCAGGGTTCGACGGTGAGGGTCGAATGACTCCCTCGGGAGTGGAACGGACGAGCTTTCGTAAAAAAGAAACGGAAAAATTCGCGCCTCTACGTCTTTTTCTCCTGACGTTGCTGTTGTAACGTGTGTGGATGAACCTTCGTGACCCTGCACAAAACGAATCAAGTGCCTTCGTGGAGTGCACGACGTGTAACGCAGAAGTTACGTAGTCGAGGTTGAAGTCAAGTCTGAAGGTAGGTGAAGCAGAAGCCGGAGTGCACTGACTTTACTACATATATACGGTACTTGCATCGTGTAACCCAGATCCTCCGACTCCTGTCTCTCTTACCGCAAGGGGGTAATCGAAGGTAAACCCCGGGATTTAACCCGGGGCTTAACCTATGCTAAGCGCGGTAACCCGCCTTACCGGCTACCACGGCGGTCGCAGCACGCCACTAGGGCACTTCCAACCCCCCAATTCATCCCCCCCGCGCCTAACACAGATTACAATCTAGTTTAATCGAGCTGGCCCGTTAATAGCTGAAGACACGTAACCCGATGAGAGTTTTCTTTGGCACTGCTACGGCTGCTGCGCCAGAGAGCGAAAAAATCTTCTTCAGGGTTGTAGAACACCAGAATGAAACGATCAGTAGTACTTTCTCTTCAATAGAGATGAGAATCGCTGCCCAAAGAGCTTCGGATTCCAACCTGATTTCTAATCATTACTACGGTCAATGATCATCGTAATCTATTCCTTTCTTTTAACCCAAATGAGTATAGCTCGAAGATGAAGACATACGGAACAATGAAGAAATACAGAAATGAAATGCCAAAGCGACTTTGTGGACGTTGAGGGGGAACTCGACTCTTCAGCTTTCGCTCAAGGAGAACATTTTCCCTCTCCTCTGGTCTATCGTTATCCAAACCGACCGGATATTCCAATGGCCTCGATTCAAATCGATTTCTAATGGTCTGCTTCTCGCATCGGCGAGTGGCTCTTGGGGTGGGTCCTGTTCGCGTTACCGGAGGGATGCTGAAAATGGCGAACGAACGATTGGAGCAACGCTCACGGAACTTTTGCCCGGTGACGACGAATCTTCTCTCTGGCTATGAATCCGAAGGCTTCGCAATCCCGGGGCAAGGCTGCCAGCGGATTAATGGAAAAAGGTTGAAGGCGGCGGAACCAGTAGCGTTACGGATTCACTGTGTAATCGAGAAAACGGTGGTAAAGTATATAATGTACGACGGGCCAAAGTTGAGGCCAAGACGAGGCTATAAGGACGATAAGACGAGCTGGTTAGAGTAAAATAAAAGAAGATTGAATGAATTGAGCCAGCAAAGATGAAACGGATCGAAAATTAAGAGAAAAAATGTGGATGAATAGAAAAAATACCATTAACTGGATTATTGATTGAAGACATCGAATTAACGTGAATAACACGACTGCGTTTGATTCAATGATCGACGATTTCTCTTTTTTCAGTATCCATTTACAGAATTTCCCCTCGATAAATGTATATGTGGGATATTCAATATTTACTACTTTGGGAAATTCATGCTTCTCGTACAAACGTGTGAACGTCAGACTTTTTTCACTGTGTCTAATCCGATGACTTTTTACAATGCAATCGGATTTCAAGAATATAATGGTCGCGATACAGAATAATTAAATTATCATAGCCATTAGCAGATGAATAAATGAATCACCGTAACTATTATTCATATATTATTAGTGGCGTTCACATTTACTTCAATTCCGACTCTCCGATCAAAAAGAGAATAATGCATTTGTAGAAGTAGCGTGAAATTTTTTATCTTCATGAATAATAATAATAATCGGACTGGGGCTATTAAAACATACTGGATTCCAGATCTTATATGGTGGCTGTAAGGACGATAAGAGTCGAAACTAGTGAGAGAGTGAAATACAAAAAGATTGGATAAATTGAGCCAGCAAAGATGTAGAAACGGATCGAAAATTAAGAAGAAAAATGTGAATAAATGAAAAAAATTCCATTAACTGAATAATTATTGAATGAATATTATTGAATATTATTGAACATTATTCAGTATTATTGAATGAATATTATTGAACCTTATTGAACATTAATGAATATTATTGAATATTATTAAATATTATTGAATGAAGACATCAAATTAACGTGAATAACACGATTGAGTTTGGTTTACTGATCGACCCAATGTACAGATCAGCTTCAAGCTTTAGTGAAGACATTTTTTCTTCTTATTCATAATCTATTTACAGGATTTCTCCTCGATAAATTTATAATTGTATATTTTCGATATTCAATTTTTAGTGCTCTCCAAATTTTGTACTTCTCGTACAAAAAGTATGAACGTCAGTTTTTTGCTTCCTCATAGAGGAAGCTTTGTTTCCGTGAAAATTCTTTTTTTCGAGATTTGCATGTCAGGATACTCAAAATGGTCTAAAACATCGAGAAAAATGGATTTTACGAAATGTCTGTATGTGTGTGTGTGCAGATTTCCTTGTACGCACGATAGCTGTCGTAATTTTCTACGGATTTTCTCCTAATTTGGCACTTAAGTAAGTTATCATATAAAAAAATTTAGGATTGTATTTGATGCGAATCGGTTGAACATTTTCTTTCTTAGAGCGTTATTAAAATTTTGAAAAAATCGTTTTCACGCTATAGCTTACGCAATTAAAGGGGCACCGGGCTGAAATTTTGTATATAAATAGATTAGCCAAAAGACATTATGTGCACCAAATTTCGCAAGAATCTGTGTAACTGTTCTGATTTTATTACAATTTTAATTTTTTCAAAAATATCTGCAAATAACACAACTCATGCAAATTCTGAGATATCCGACTGCAATTGCCGATATGATTTCACGACTATCGATTTCCAATTATTTTACTATACGTCTAATCCAACCACTTTTTACAATGCAATCGCACTCGAAGTATATAATGGTCGCAATACAGGATAATTGAATTATCGTAGCTATTAGCAGATGAATAATTAAATTACTGTAATTATTATTGATATATAATTGACTGTCTTCTGCTTTTTCAGAATCTATTCACAGAATTTCCCCTTGATGAATGTAAAAACTTTCGATACTTAATGTTTACTACTGTGGAAATTTTCCACTCTTCGTACAAAAGGATAAATCTCAGATTTTACACTATGTGTCTAATTTGACCGCTTTTTACAATGCAATCGGACTTGAGGTATATAATGGTCGCAGTACAGAATAATTAAATTATCGTAGCTTTTAGCAGATGAATAATTAAATTACCGTAATTATTATTGATATATTATTGACTGTCTTTTTTTTCAGAATCTATTCACAGAATTTCCCCTTGATAAATGTAAAAACGTTCGATATTTAATTTTGGCTACTTTGGAAATTTTTCACTCCTCGTACAAAAGTATAAATGTCAGATTTTACGCTATGTGTCTAATTCGATCACTTTTTACAATGCAATCAGATTTAAAGTAAATGGTTGCAATAAAGGATAATATCGTTATCATAGCTATTAGCAGATAAATAATTAAATAATTGTGCGTAAAATCTTTCATCATCATGAATAATAATAATGTTGATATGACCTATGAAAACATAATGAATTTCAGATTGTATATAACAGCGATCGGTTTTTCGTTGGTTATAGAGACATTCGAAAATATATTACTTATTCATGGGGTCAAATTCCAAAACCACAGATAAAATGTCATATTAATTCTTGTTATTAACTTCACTCGACGTTTAAGTTCTATGAAAGTACCAGTAAGAGATATCGCAACCTCTTTTTTCTTGGGGCTCTCGTTTTTCCAATTGCTATTTTCAGAAATAAACTCATGTATTCTAGTTCAATAACTTTTACGTATTTTTGGTCCCTGAAAAACTCGGTGCAGATTATCTGTCAATTAATTTATCTACCGTTAGTTAAGTCAGTTATATTTTCCGATCGCTCGTGCAATTGACGATAAACGTACCTTCACTATAATTATTTATTTTTAACAGTGAACCTTTCGGTGCAGTATTTAATTAATTCTGTAGTTAGAAACAAAAATACTTAGCATAATGCACTTCTTAGCCAGAGATTTTTTAATGTGTGCTCTGGATTTAAAAAAGTGAGAGTACGTAAAAACCTTATTTTAACTACTGTACAAAAAGCTACGAGTCATGAACAATTAATCTACGATGGTTTGAGGTGTGCTTCGGATGCACCAAAGCGGCAATACCTAAAAAGCTTTTTTAACCCATCTGAAAAACTACAAGTCACGGACACTCCGTTTGCAATGGTTTAATACGTGCTTTTGATTCAGCAAAGTGACAATACATGAAAACTTCATTTTAACCACAGTTCAAAAATTTGCGAGTCATGGAAACTTAGTCTACAATGAATCAATATATTCTCTACTTTAATATGCTTCATAATATGCTCTAATATGCTTTAGATGCAGGAAAGTTACAATACGTAAAAGCCTTATTTTAACCACAGTCCGAAAGTTGCTAGTTATTAAAACTTTATCTGAGATGACCGATTTATCCACACATCGTTAGAAAATTGTACCTTGCCATTGATCAATAAAAATGACCATGACTTAACCAATTTGACATTCTTTCGAAAGACGTTTTAGTTTCCGTCTGCCGTTTTGCTAGTGTTACTAATTAAACTAACGGTCTCGAGCATTTAGCAACCACGAGACGAGTGGCTGACTACTCACTTGGCTTGGACTACTTGCAAACAACACTTAGTCTGCAATGGAGTATCAAATGTATTTTGCAATTAAAAGCGAAAACAGTTTTATAGTTATTAAAGACATTTGTTCTATCAATAATCAAATACAGTTATATACCAGGGCAAAAAAAAATTGAGTGAGTAAAAAAAATCCTCGAGACTATGGCGTATTGGACGTTTCAATACTCCGTCAATACGCTGGTTCGGGTATTAAGTACTGAAAAAGTATTAAATGTTATTTAGCGAGTATTAAATGTTAATACTTTTTGAATACTCAGTACTCGCAAAATACCATTTAATACTTTTTCAATAATTAATACTTGAGACTTGTTTTCAATACTGTTTTATTACTCATTTAACACTTTTTTTCGCGCGGGATTCACTAACTCATGGTTACCTGACATTTGATTCCAAAAATAATATCCAATCCAATCCAACCCAAAAATAATAATAATATTTTTGTTCGTGGCATTTCAGAAAATTTTATCAGTTCTAGTGTTATTTCGAAATGTGTTATTTCGAAATGTGTTATTTCCGACCGCGACATAATGGCGCCGTGTTATATTTTGTGCTATTGATTTATCAGTTTTTGTTATTACTTAGATATTTACAGTTATAACAAAAACGTGTGTTATTTTGTTGTGATACTTATTCGCCGCGGTTATTAGACAGTCTGAGGGCATTTTGCATATTTATGGGATATTTTTGCATGGGATATTTTGGTAACGGAATATTTTTGTCCAGGGATCTTTTGGCAAGGGATCATATATCAACGGGATATTTGTGTGAGATATGGTGTCGCGGGATCAAAAGTCAGGTCACACTGAGTAATTCCATAAAGATTAAATATACGCTTGAGATGCAGCAAAATGACAATACTCATTTCAACCATAATCCGAAAACCTACGAGCCCCGAAAACTTAATCTACCATAATCAATTTATCCACACATTGTCAGAAAATTGTACAGTACCATCGAAGAATAAAAATGCCCATTGCCCGTTCAGTGACCACGACTTAACCAATTTGACATTCTTTCGCAAGACGCTTTAGTTCCCGTCTACCGTTTCGCTAGCGTTACTGATTAAACTACCGGTCTCGAGCATTTGGCAACCGCGAGACCAGCGGCTGACTACTCGCCGGCTTCGACTACTTACTAACAGGAGGTAACGCTACGAAGCCTGAACCACCCCAAAAACCGCAGCCTACTCCACAAGCCCGTAGAAACGAGCCTAATTTATCGTGTGCGCCTATCGTGTATCGTGTGCACAGCGGCGAGTGCGGCCTGCAAATACAGAACGCTAACTGGGAGAAGGGGTTAGAAAGTGCTTGGAGAAGGTGGAGCTATAGCCACACGCGCAATTGCGCGCCCACGTACGACGTTTGCTTAATATACATTTATAATTAGTCGCAATAAATAACGTGAGCACGTGAGTGTACGTAGTTACCACGTATTTTACTACATACATACTATATATACATTTATATATACAACATATATGTATATACAACACATCCTGTTATACACATTGCTAACCTGTACGTATAACCCGTCGTCCTAGACACGCTAATATTATGTTTAATGGCCTCAGAAACTGACTACTCGAACTTACTACTTCGTTAACGTTAATAATGCACGGTTATAAAAGCGTCAGACGTCGAGTGAAGAAAGATGAAAGAGCGAAGGTCCTACGGAAATTCTTTATGAATGGCAACCTCGTTTCGATAAGCGAAAACCTCAATTTCTATGCAAAATATCCCATTTCCATCACGTGTCTGATAATCGTCATATCTGTTGGTATTATATCGCTTTTTTTTTATCTCACTGTTGCAGGGTGATATACTGACCCACAATCAGTCAGCGAGGATCATACAGTCGAATCAGAGCCTGGTGTTGCAGAGCGTGACACGAAGCAGTGCTGGTTTTTACGTTTGCACCGCTACAAACGCTTTCGGTGAAACGCGAAGCGAGCCACTACCACTGCGGGTTAAATGTGAGTGATACATCTTCTGATAATATTACTATCCGCACAGAGTGCTTTGTGCACTCTCGGCTTTTTGGTTGTATTACGAATTTGCATACGCTATAAGCACCTTTGATTTTGGTCAACGTAGCGACATTTTTGATAGATTTAATCACTCGCTCTTTAACGAGTTCGTTGCTTAGAATTTATGTGTATTTGTAACTGTTTTTTATTTGTTTATATAAAAACAAAAAATTCATTTCATATATACATATATGTATATATCGATAAGATGCTGCTTTTGGCCTATAGTCAGAGAAATTTCTCTATAGAGAAGCGGAATCAATAAACTTTATGCAATAATATTATGCATATGACAAGATAATATTCTCACTAAAAAATACGCTTTTCGCTTACCAAATGCTTTGTTGGTTGAAATAATTTATTATCTCAATGCACAATCCTGGTTTTGATTTTACTTATGGAGTTGCGTGTACAGGATATGTAATTTATTTAATCAAGCGCTTGAGAGAATTAATTAATTGCTTATTCTGGGAAGCACAGTATTAAATAATTGGAGTTTTTCGTTCAACAATTATAAATTTACTCTTCTTTAGTACTTTATGATTAATCGAAGATATAATGGACTAATACTAATAAAATCTGGTTACTGTGATTTTATTTTGAGGTCTTTGAATTATAGACAAATGTGTAAAATGCCGTAATAATTTTGACATATGCTACATGAATTTATTGAAGTTTGACCTAACGAATTGAAACTGCAAAGAGTTGCAGTGTTGCATATTGGGCATATATATTTCATATATGGCATATATCCAAAATATGTACAACTTATAAATTCTATATTTTTCCTATAGATTTTTCGAATATAGCTCTTATTTATTTCAATACGACAGAGAGCAGTCCCTGTAATTTAAAAAAAAAAACCTTTTCTCGACCAACTCCTCTTTAAATTTTGTATTCATCTTCTGCGATGAATTTTTTTTCCACGCGACGCTGCGCAATGTTTAAATGAAAACTTTGATTTATTAATCGATGTAATTTAGTTCCATAGTGGGAATCTCTGTTTTTGGAGTATATAAGAGTATCAATAAGTCTTGCGAATAGAGTACTTGAAGTAAAATTTTTCGAACGTTCCAACCACGTACCAAGTGTCGATGAGAAACATCAGATGAAATATGTATAACTGACGGCGGTGAGTGCCGTCTGGCGGATGAAGGGGAGGGTAAAATCGCAGTTCTCCACGGGTTGACTGCAGCATCGTGGTGAAGTGCACACACCCTACAGCTGTGTCGTTACGTTATACACCAGCCTCACGGTCACCGCGAACAAGCTCTGCAGAACCCACCCCTCCGGCATTATATCTACTCCCTCATATTTATTCAAGGAAAATTCGCGACATTTACGACACCGGAGGACACCCGCGAAAGAGAGGAAAGATCTACGAGTGCGATACGTACGTACTTACGTAACGTGCTTCGGGAATAAACGGAGAACTAGGCAAGACATGCAGGGAGGACCAAGGAAAAGCGTGTGTAGCGTTAGGTACTTTCGAACTTTATACGAGAGACCGTGAACGAGAACACTCGATCCTTCGCGTGAATATTTCAGATGTACTTAGGGCGCGCGTGCATTTTTGATACCCAATTCTCGGTTTATATCGCACGGTCGCGTACGATGTGCCGAAGACCAGTAAACGGAATTTCGAAAGAAACATTCCACATTGTATAGTCAAAATCGAGCTCGAATAGTTTCGTCATCGAAAAAAAAAATATATATTTCTCAAGGAGGTTCGTCAGTAAAATTGAAAAAGCACAGAAAAATCTAAAATAATTACCGCGTTTTTAATAATTCATAACAAATTCACATGCATTTTTTGGGAATTTTCGTCTACATCGTTTACACAAAATTAATTTTTGTATGCATACATTTTAACATGGACTCTTATGGCATATTTACGAATGAAAAAAAAATTGAAAAAAATTTTACATCGAAAAAAAAAGAAATAATTCCACCAAATACTTAAAAATTCAATGATGTAAAAATTTTTTAAAATTATTATTATTTTTTTAAATTCGTAAATATGCCATTTTTTCTAAACCACTTTTTTCGATATGATGAAAAATTCTCAGTGTTCTGACATAAAAATCTCGGATATTTGTTTTTTCATGAAAACAAATTTTTCTCTATGACGAAGCAAAAAATATCATTACTGTAAAATATGGGGTAGCGTCCACTGCGTTTTCTGTTTCATCAAACAAATCACATTTCTTAAATCGGTCGCCACAAAATCTCAAAAACTACACGACTGATCGCTTTTTTAAAATTTATTTCGAAGTACAGTAAGTTTATTAGAGTCTGAATGTGAATGCAAATGATGTTCGTTATTGTTGTGTCTTTATAGTTCTTTTCAGAGTGGAAAATGTCTCAAAAGAAAAGATAAAAAGATATTATAGGTTCAGGTTCCAGCAATATTAAATAATAGTTGAAGAAATTGGTTTTTGGATATCCGAACTTTTTTTAAGCTGCTACGATGGCGACCGATAAGCCACCTTTTTTTCAAACGAACATGTTACAGCACGAATAAACAATTTAAATTACTCAACTTTTTACTGAAATTTTTTTTTTTCAATACCTTAGAACTTAATAAAAAAAACGTGTCAAAAAACTTGGGTTGTTAATTTACTTTGATTTATGAAAAATAAATGCATGAAATTCCCTTTATTTTCCAGGAACTTGAGGAGAACCTCCCCTTAAGGATGAAATTTAAGGCATAACGACTCCCATTAGAACCACCTGACCAGTTATAAAAAAATCCAGACGTACCAGTGAAAAAAAATGAGTGGGCAAAATCATATCGTGAAAACTAACAGATTTTGTTTCAACCGGCTTATTTATTTACTTAATTATGAAAACTCGTATAACTTTTCTTAATATTACAGCAAAGACTTTTTGTTGCATTATTAAATCATAATTGTATCATTTAGTGGTTGCCCTAATTTAATTTTTTACTTTTTTCGTTATCCCAATTCTCACAGGTATTGTCAGAATTGTGCGTAAAATTTATGCAAGATTCAACAATGCTAAAGTTGAATAATTCAAAAAACCAAATCGTATTCCACTTATTGACCTTTTTCTTTCCTCGGGCCTGCTTTTATATTACATCCTGCTTTCAATGTGCGACGTAGAATCCACATGTGGAAGAAATGTGACTACTCAAGAAGACCCGAATTCGAGTTGACGGGTATCGAAATGTTCCAGAGCACATAATAAAAGAGAAAGGGTCGAAGGAACCCGAAAAAAAGTAGCGGAAGACGAGGTGGACCTACTATCACCCAGAATGGTAATAGTTACTATTTTGTGAGAATGTGTAAGAGAAAAGTGGTGTAAGAAATTGAACCATGGAGCAAAGTGATCCGTTGGGCTTTCAGGCCTTCTACGGATAAAGGGCCGCGTATATTATGGAAGTAAATTTTTTATTCTTGTGACTGGGTCATAGGTCACGGGTTTCAATGTTCCGTGGACGAAAAGTATGAAAAAAAAGTCATTGCATGGGGTTGTGGCTTTCGGAACCCAACGATGTGCACGATCCGAATCATTCAACTGCGTTTACGGAGCATAACGCAATAGCCGTTCACCGGAACGCTTCTCAAATTCATTGAGATTGTCACGGACCCTTTTTTTCTCATCTCAAAAAGCTCGACCCCTTTTTTTCCCTCCATAAGTCGGACTTGTTCCAAATTTGACTTTTATGAAATGTATGAAGTATCGATGGAGCATAATCCTTTAAACAGAACGTAATATCAGGCTTTCTTATTTACTGCAGTTTTTTTTAGTTTTCGGAATGACTTTTGAATTTTTAAAATAATAATCTATTAATGTTCAACTGGGTAATAAGTTTTTTCATGGAAAGGTGAGGAACAAAGATGCGAAGTAAGAATTTGCACATTTATTCTAAGCTCAAATATTGGTAGAATATTTATGCATTAATAACATGTATGAGCTATCAGCTTTTCTTACACTTCAAAGTTTGATTTTCGCGCTGTCGATTCTTTGTAGATTCCATAAACTTTTGTAGATCCTGTAAAATGAAGAGTGAAATTAAAATCTTATTGTACATTAGAAAACTTAGATTGTTTTGCTGAAATAAAAAACTTTTTCATGAATTAGAGATTGAACGAAGATGTTTGAACGAAGAAAAAAAGTTTTTTTTTCGTTCGAATACTTTAGCAATGAATCTAACGAATTGTAAAAAAAATCGAAAAGGATTAAAAGAAAAGTGACACATTTGAATTCCGCATCATCCATCATAGTAGCCAGCAGGTTGACGCGAAAATCACTATACGCAATATAATCCGCTCACTTGAATCAATTGTCTAATCCACTTAGTCGCAATTGTGCAATCGAAAAAAACACTTGAATTTAAAAAGTTTAAGTAAAGCTATTACTTCGTGCAAATCAAAATGGTTCACCTCTTTTTTTATGGTAAGGTAAGAAACAAGGATGAGAAGTAACAACTTCCACTTTGATTCCAAACTCGAATATTGGTTGAATATTGACGCATTAAAAAAAAAAAAACTTCAAATTGTCCACTTTCCTTGTACCGCAAATTTCGATTTTCGCGCTGCTGTTTTTTGTGGATTCTACAAATTCTTATAAAATCTTTAAAAATGTACCTTCGTTATACATTCAAAAACACCGATTTTTTTGCTGAAAAAGAAATATTTTTTTTTGTTCGAACACCTTAGCAATAAAATCTGACTGATAATGGGAAAATTCGAAAAAGATCAGAAGAAAAAGTAACACATTTGACAGAGAATTTCGCTTACATCATAATAGCCAGGAGGTCGACGCGAAAATCACTATACGTAAAATAATCCGCTCAATTAAATTTATTGTCTAATCCACTTAGTCGCAATTGTGCAATCGAAAACAACACTTGAATTTGAAAAGTTAAAGTAAAGCCATTACTTAGTGCGCATCGAAATGGTTCACCTGTTACTTTACGCCAATCGACGCGAAATAGAGGGATTTCGACGCCCTCAGTTGTGTCTCAGAGGTCCGGAGGGTCACGGAAGGTCGGAGAGGATTGAAGCGCTTGGAGCCAAAGGCTGTCGGTGCGGTTTTGCTATCCTTCGCACTTGTGTACGTGCTAGTGAGGAAATGAACATACACACGAAGTAGCTCGTCGTCGTTCATCCGGATGAGGACGCGCTGCACACGTGCACTCCACCTTCGAGCTTTCACTGGAAGCAGCCTGCCAGCTTTTACCGCCAGCCACAAGCTCGACTTCGCGATTCGGCAAACTCTCAACCTTCTCACACAACCTCTATAAGCCCTTTTCGACAACACACCGAACGACCGACCATCTGCAAAACCTCGCAGATTCCTGTAGGATGAACGGGCTAGTGAATAAACAGGGTCCAGTGAATGGACACTGTCTATAAGGGCACGTTCATAAAAAGCGTCCAGTCAATTTTCATTTTTTCGTCTGCTTAACCGTCTATTCACTGGTCGGCTTACCCTAGTTATGAGATGCGAAACAAGGCCGAATTGACAAAACGTAGATGCTAATTTGAATGAAATCTGAAAAGATTGTTAAAGTTTCATTTTGATAATTCAGATTTTT
Source organism: Tromatobia lineatoria (assembly GCA_949699805.1). Taxonomy (NCBI): domain Eukaryota; kingdom Metazoa; phylum Arthropoda; class Insecta; order Hymenoptera; family Ichneumonidae; genus Tromatobia; species Tromatobia lineatoria. The sequence goes on from OX453036.1 coordinate 16,675,110, forward strand.
TTTTTAAAAAATTGAGGTGTACGCAATCAAATTTACAAAAATTGCAAAAACGTATTGGAGCAACACATAACGAAACACCGAGGCAAAATAAAACGGACTGTCAGGAAGAATTTATGAGGCGAAATATGGAACAGTCCGGTATTTTTGTAATGGTACATTTCTGCAACACAATTCAACGCAATCAATACTGATTACGACGATTTTAGAACCATTCCAAACGTTTAAAGCAATAAAGCTTTTAAATTCGAAATCAGGGACGGGGCAAAATGGATTAACCCAGAAATTTTTATGATTTTTGCGGAATTTTGAAATTAATTAAAAGACAATTGCAACTAACATGTATTCAATGCTGATGTCGTTGAGTGGTTCCCCGTTTGAAACAATATACATTTTCAAATTTGGAAAAGGTTCAATTTCGCCCCAAAAACCAGTGTTCCTGCTGACGTGCAAAACCTATCATTAAATCGATTGTTTGGGTAAACAACAATAAAAATGTACTTTGGGTATCGTCATGAAGACATTTCTTATTGATGCGTTTCGATTTTTGAAACCATCATTTATAAAATTGTGCTTCCTGTTCTCTTTTGCACATTTTTGCTTGCGCTTCACTGGCATTGAAAACTTAAAAAAATTGCCATCCCGAAACTTCCTCCTTCATGAGGAAACAACGTGTGAATAATACTGCTGTTTTCGAAAAATCATAGGAAATGTGACGATCCTTCGACAATTTTTTCCTAAATGTCAAAGTTAATCAAAGACACAATTGCAATCGAAAAATAATCGACACTGATGTCGTTCGGTAGATCTCTATTTTAAAAAAACCATACAATTTCAAAATTGGGAAATATTCCATTTTTCCCAGAATTTTTTCTGCCAATGTTTATAATTAAATATTAGTATCGATTTTAAGGTAAAAAGCAATAAAAATTCACTTCGTGTATCGTCGTAAAATCATTTCTCGCTAATCCTTTTCTTTTTGAACTAACATTTAAAAAATGTGCTACCTCCACTTTTCTCTACATTTTTGCTGGCAATGTCGAATTGGCATCAAAAGCTCGGGAAAAAAATGACCATCACGAAGCTTCCTTCTCTATTGGGAAGCAGCGTGTAAATAATAAAGCTGTTTTTGAAGAATCACAGGAAATGTGCCCATTTAAATTATTAAGACTGCAGAAATGTTTCTACATGGTATGATTTAATATGGGATGTTCGCAGTTGCTCCAATGTGCAAGGAAGATCGGATAGTAGTGGTTGGAGCATCACGAGGAGAGTCTCTGAACATCAGCTGCAGAGTCGAGGCGGACCCACCAGTGCGTAACTTCCGTTGGAAGTTCAACAACAGCGGTGAGACTTCGGAGGTGGATCCCAAGAGATTCACAGTCCCATCGCCCAGCGATACGGACGGCGCTAGCGTATTGAAGTATACGGCGACAACGGAGCTCGATTATGGGACACTCTCTTGTTGGGCGGACAACGACATCGGCACTCAGTCGAGGCCCTGTCTCTTCCAGATCGTTGCTGCCGGTGAGTCCGTTATTCCATATATAGCTAAATGCGCTTTCAACCACACGTCTCTACAATCATCTGCTCTCCACTGTTCCCAAATAATAGTTTTCGATGTTTCCTACAATACGGCATACTATCCAATACCCCTTTCCCACCCTCGCCACCGTTCGAGCTATATTTCATTCTGTGAACTGTCATCAGCATACGACAAATTTTGGTAAAAGATAGTATGACGTCCCGGAGAATTTATGCGGACGTGAAGGCATTTTGGGGGATTACGGGCATATATCGGCGACATATCAGCTAAGGGCAAACTTTGATATCTCGGTTTTCAAGTTTCATTCTGTTTTATCTTGGATAATGGCGATGGACTTAAGAATATCGACTATCTTTTCACGCGACGTTCGAAAACACGATGTTTTCAACGATAAAGAAAAAAGATTCAGGTTATTTCTGGGAGAAAATCAGTATGCCAATGATATCGGAAATCATTTTTTGAGTACGACCACATTATATACAACAATACTTTGACATCTGTCAGGTCTAAAATGACTGGTAATTTAGGCTTAAATAGCATCGAATGATTATTTACTCTTCATTTAGAAGTGGTTAGAAGAGGATATAGATGAATGACAAAATATTTTGTGCTACGCTTGCTACCGTTTCCATTTTTTTTAGTCTACTGCGTCAAAGTTGCGGGATCCTGTACGAAAAGATATGTCAATATGTGGCCTATGTGCAAAGCTCCGAAAATCGTAAATTCAAATAGAACCCGCATCGTTGTCGCAACCCTTTTATTCTGAATCGTGGACCACAAATCGGTAATTACACATGTCCAAAATATATTCAAAAACAGTTTGATTTCTGTCAGGTCACAAATTACTGATAAGAGAGCTTTAGATAGCGTCAAATTTTTCAGAAATTCACATCTATAAGGCTAGATTTATATTCTCAAACGATTATTTGTTCTTCATTGGAAAAAAAAAAGAATACATATTCATCAAAATCAGACTCTCGAAAAAACAAAGAACTCACAACTTCCAGGTATTGAAACAAAGATGCTTTCGCTGCAGTTAGAAGAAAGTATAAAAACAATGTCAAAAATATTTTGTGCTACGCTTGGCACCGATTCCATTTTTTTCAGTCTACTGCGTCAAAGTTGCGAGATCCTGTACGAAAAGATATGTGAATATGTGGCCCATGTGCAATGGCACGAGGACCGTGAAGTTGAATAGAACGCACGGGGTTGCCTGCGCCCTTCCATTCTGATCCGTTTGCTTGTGCACTGCGACTGGCTGTACTTTGCTATTGCCATTATGGCCAAGTCGATCGAGCGAGGAAATCACGCTAAAAGCGTTCTCGAAACTCCCAGAGGCTCGAGAAACTTCCGGTGTACGACTCACGCTCTGCCGATTTTCACCGGTAACGCGGTCCAGGGAAAGGGAGAAGGGGAGAGATAGAAAGTGTGGAAACGAGGAAGAGAAGCGCATTTTACTGTGGCCTGTGCCACGGTACACTGCATCTCTCTTTCGCATATTGCTATCGTGAAGCAAAGAGCTAGGCCACCAGGATACATATACACATATCTCGTGGCTAACGCGCTTAATGGTAACAACTCTGAGAGCGGAAATTCAACTCACCGGAAATATTCCATTATTTCCAAATGTTACATGGCACGAGCTCACCAGTGTTGCGAGGATAGCAGAATAACAGAAATAGTATAGCATCGCACACTTGCTACATGATTGTTACAGAACGTATAATGTCTATGGTAGGAATTATTTGCCCCGTACTACAAAGTTTCTCTTGCTAATTTAAATGTTTCAATTTAAGTAAAGCAGAAAATGACGCAGCAACGATGCCAAATATTGTACTAATGTAAATGCTCATTACATTCTACATCATGCTGGAAAACCCATTTTTTGTAACACATGTACAAAAAATCTTCTTTTGGGCACTGCAGCGCATGGCAGTGGTCGCGTTTTTCGGTTAGGTTCGCAATAAACAGAATGCGCATGCGCAATGCCGCGCTCTCTACCTTTTCACACGATTTTTTGTACTAGGGCGAAAAAAGTGACTTTCTGGACGCCCGATGGTTAGAGAGCAGATTCATTCGTAGAAAAGTTCACGTTTTTGCACTAGTGTCACAATAGTATATTACGATACGAATGTGATGAAACTTTACCTGACGACGGTGAACACTCGACTTCGGCTCATGCTACAATTGCATGAGTTGCGAAAAAGTTTTTCGCACAAGTTTGGATACAATTTTATTTCACGAGTGCGAGAAGTGTGATATCTCGGACGCAAAGAGAAGAGTGTGAGAACTAGGTACTTCTCGCACGGAGTTGCATAAAGTACTATTATGTATCGAGATATTTTATTTAATTCATTTAGATACTACCCTCAAGAGATTTTCTTTGTGTAGTAAATTTCCGATAATTCAGGGAACCTGAAAACATTGATTTTTTTCATATTTACGTATATGCATTCGAAAAATCTTCATATTCTGCAGAATATATCACAAATTGATTAGTAAGATTTAAAAAATTCAGAAACTCTTTAGTACATGGCGCTGCTATGATATTTTCCAAAATAATTGTATCTGTATTCCCATCAGAAAGAGTATCCGTCGAATCCATAAATATACGTGGTCACCTCTACAAATTCCTGTATTTCATTTACTGTTCTCGTCGACTTGAATAAACCCGGTAAATTAATGAAGGTAGTTATCCACGTCCTCATTATACAAATTAAAACTTTGAAGCGTGAGGTGAGCGGAATAAATCTGAAACCCTCTGCGATGTAGAGTAATGTAATTTATTATTTTAAAATGGAATGAATTCTACTCCATCTTATCCAAAAGATGCAACAGCGATCGTTTCACTATGCACCACCCTCGAGTTTGCGCAGAATACCTTACCATGATAATTTATTTGAACAAAAAAAAATGGGTCATTTCGCAACTGAACATCACTGCTCTGATTATGATGCTCTTCTGAAAATCAAATATATCCCACATAGAGAGCAATTTTTCAAGTAGTTGATATTCAACAATGAATTTGCAGAATATTGTGTTATTTTTTTTACACAGTTTTTGAATCGGATTTTTTATAATTTCCCTCAAATGTTACAAAAATAACAGACAATTTCTACTAAAAAAAAATTTAGAGTGTAGACATCGTATATCCAAATAAAAAAACTCTCTCACCATGTTTATGTCATCATACAAAAAAATGTAACAATTTAAACAAATAAGAAACCACCCGAATGCATTTTGGTGAAATCATTGAAAATAGGCATTCATCCCATAAATGCATAATCAGTATACACAAAATTTAATGACTAGCTAGAGAAAGCGAGAAAAGCTACAGAAGCATAGACAATAGTGTATACAATAGTTACCTCTGCCAGGTATTAATAAACCATTCGTTAATTTTGCCGATAATTCGTTCGCTATAGAATCAGACGATAAATATAAAGTGATCATTCATTAAGAAAACGCACCAGGCCCTTTGACAACGGTCTCTTCGATTATCCAAAGATTTAACTACATTCAAAATGAATAACAACAACAACAATAATAATACAAACAGAAAAATATGGAGGTAAAAAAAACAAGAGCAAAAACATGATAGACGAAAAGACACGAGAGACGATTAACCGTTGAAACGTGAGGGAAAGAGAGAAAAAGGATTGGAGGATGAAAAACCCGGTGAAAGTTGGAGCGAAAAATAGAGCGCTAGAAACGAGAAAATCGGAAAGCAAGGGAGGGAGAGGGACACGCGGGACCGTTAATTCTTCGTTGATTCCGACGAAGCGCGCGCGGGCCGAAGCGGTTTCCGGTTTTCCGCAGGGCCGGAAATCGAGGTTGACGTTGACGGGAGGCACCGTTCCCCGTCAACGTCAACGTGTAGTCAGCGCGAGAGAAATCGGTGAACGGCATGATGTGATATAGCTATATAGAGAAAAGGCCGTAGGGAGGAGGGGTTGTGTTCGCTAGCATGGACGTTGACGGACGGCGGCGATGCGAATCAAAACGAAATGACTCTCGCTCGTTTCATCCACCTACCGAATTGCGCCCGCCCCTCTCTGCATTCCCTCTAGCTCGGCAACTCCCTAGAATCGACTCTCATACCGTTTCCGCTTCGCCATCCCCGAGCGTTCACCTACTACAACCCTGTGCATTTCGACGAGACTCTAAATTCGCCGTTGAATAAAATTATACCGAACGCATCACGTCCGCAAACGTTCGTCTCGTTTCTGTTTGTATCGAGTCCCGGATATATATTATGTACGTCACAGTATAGCGCGCTACGATATTTCGTTCGGTATTTCCGGTACTCGAGACCGAAATAGACAACAAGCGTTGTTGCACACACAACACACACAAAAGCTCTATGGGAAATATTGGAAAGAGTAATGACGAAATATCATACGGTTCACCGACGATAAAAGCTGAAGAGGAACAAAAATATAAAAGCAAAAAGCATAATCGTCCGTAGCGAAATATAAAAAAAATAATAAAACTTGTTGCGTTACCGGTTCATGTTACAGGCAAACCATTTCCCGTCCGCAATTGCACCCTGGCCAATCAAACTTACACGAGCGTCGAGGTCAAGTGCATGCCCGGTTACGACGGAGGATTACCACAAAAATTCGTTCTCGAGGTTTATCACGGTGATCTCGATTTCTTGCCGAGCATACGACCGCTTTACAATGTATCCGCTTCGGATGAACCTGTCTTTGCACTTTCCGGACTCGAGGCTTCTGTGGACGCTGGCGTTCATGTTGCTGTCTACGCGGTCAATGCCAAAGGACGAAGTCAGTCGGTCATTCTCAGTGAAGTCACCTTTCGAGATGCTGAAAAACGTACGGGTGAGTTATAATGTGCTTGATATCATTTTTTTTAGATATATACACTTACAGCTTCGCTACATTTGTATACTGAGAAATATAATTCGTCAAACAGGTTCCGAGTAATAAAATTGACTGAATCAATAACTCGTTTAGTCACAGATACTAATAAGTTGACAGTTGACCACAAATTCATTGGTGGGCAACCAATAAATTGAATATTACAATCAATAAATTGAGTGTTAGTGTTACAACCAATGAATTGAGTGATACAACTTTTTTGTCGGCGGAACCAAAAAATTGATGAAGCCAATTTTGTTATTTGGAACGTACTTGACAATCTGAATTGGTTAGGGCAACCGATTATTTCTCTTCGTGTGGTATTATTTGAAAACTAATATTCAGAGGGAGTAATAAAATTTCTGTTGTTCGCTTCATTTTTTCTAGGGTAGATGCAAGTTTTTCATACGAATTTATCAAGTAACAGGGAAATCTTGCAGAAAAATATGTGGTGGAATTTCATATACTTTTTCTTGGATTGAGTTTCCTTTCGTCGTTTATCGACCAACCAGATGAGTAACCTAGCGAAAGTAACTGTGATTTTCTTGTAGACATTTTTCTCAGTGTGCTACAATGTGGCTTAGAATTTGTTGGGTGATGCAACTGCAACGGGAGACAAGTAACGATCGATCCAATTTGTTAACATCTCTGTTGTGATGTAGTATTATAAGAATTTGAAATTTGTTACATGATAAAAGGAAATATAGAGGCAAGTAACGATAAATCCAATTTTTTATCCTCCGTTGTGATGTAGTATTATGAGATAGTTGAAATTCGTTATATGATGAAAGGAATTGTGGGGGCAAATAACGATCAATCCGATTTTTCAACATCTCCGTTATGATGTATAAGTTGTTTTTCAGTTGAGATTCGTTACAGGGTGAATGGAATTATGAAGGCAAGTAACGATCGATCCAATTTTTTAACATCTCCGTTGTGATGTAGTATTATAAGATAGTTGAAATTCGTAACATGATGAAAGGAATTATGGAGGCCATGGGAAGCCCTGAGGTTTGCAGAAATGGGTGGGTGGTGTCAGGACAGGAAATGGTAAGCAAGACGGATCACCGCCACTAGCAGCACCATTACCACCGTTCACTTTCTCAGACACGACGTTTCAACGAACTCCGAACCCGTAAATGGTTGCAAAATTCAACACTGATGCAAGCTTGCGTTACTCATATCCGTAACCCGTATACCTTTCACTTATCCGACTGATAAAACGTCGCCGAAGGTTAGCGGTGAGAGTGTGTTTTCCTAGCCTGATTTGCACAACTGTTTACGAAGGGAGATAGGATTGGGGCATGATATTTGTTTGAAAAACAAGTGGAACTCGTTGCAATTCGGAGCCATCGCTCGCGGCGTTGACGAGAAGAGAAAATGCCCGAGCGGCAACGACCAACGCCAGCACGTTTTGGCCAGGAACCAATTTTTACATTTAATCAAATGCGAATATCACGAAACCGGAACGCTCTTTCGGAAAAACGGGTGACACGAACCGTTGTATCGGACAGTGATGCGCAATTCCGATTCGATTCTATCAGAACCGATATTTTGTCTACAAATAACAGCAAAAAAAACACGGTTTTTTAATCGACTCTTACATTGATTGACTTATTGCGAGTGAATTCTTGAATAGCACGAAAAAGGTCGTTTTGTTAACGCGGTTACTCATCATGTCACGACGTATTCCATCATCAACTTCTTCATCGAACAAGAAAACTATTAACCTAAATTTGATGAATTCACTGGGTCGTCAGTATGAAATACTCTTTTATTTTCTACTTTCATCCTCGATCAATCGATTTTTCCAAATTCACTTTCCCAATAGTGGAACGTCAGAATAAATAAGATGTCATCAGAATTGCAAATCACCATTCGCGTAAAAATGAATGCACGTCTCAGACGAAAAAAAATCGGCATGGTTCACTGGAAAGGGTCGACCTCTGAGGGTCTTAACGAGAAAGTTAGACCTCCATCTTGAAGTCGTTGGAGCTTTGGGTGAAAGGTACCGGGAGGCGAGAAAGCACTAAGAGAAAGCCGCCCACAGCGAGACAGGCCGGAAGTGGTTGCCTAATTCGGTCGTTCCATGGGCAGATTCCCTTACGGCGAATTGGACTAAAAGAAGGAGTGAGAAAATAGCCGAGCGTCGGAAGTAACGCGGAAAAAGGAAGAGGAAACTAATTATCTTGAAGCGTGTGGGATATGGTCCACTCAAGAGTCGCTTCCGTCCTCTCAACGACAGTTAAGAAGACCGACGAAAAGGAGATGACGATGGACAGCGACAAGGAAGGTTAGTCGAGTCGGTGCGCCGAATGAAAAAGAGGAAAGGTCACGGGAAACGGGCCGGAAGCGTAAAAAGGACGAGGTCTCATACAACTAGGAGGGTAAGGTAGCATATAGAAATTTAGTGATGTCGACAGGACGACGGGAAACGACGGCAACGAGAGGAAGGGAAGAGGTACCGTCGACTAAATGGGGTAAACAGGTATAAGTGAAGTTAACGATGGGACAAGAAGAGGAATAAGAAGAAAAGCCCGGAGTAGCTGGAGGTGAAAGCTGTAGCGCACCACCGACGAGAGAAAAATGCTTCGGGGACGCCGAGGAAAATTACGGGGATGGCCCTGAAGCGCCCGAGCGTTACGGCTTAATGTCCGAAAAGAGAAGAAAGAGACGAAGCGAAAGAGAAGAAGCAGGAGCTGAGGCCAAAAGACGAAAAGGTGTGGAAATGGGAGTATAGCATGGCCGAGGTAAGAGGAATAAGTGGGGATAGAAAGGGAACGGGGTATGAGAGCGAAAAAAAAATAAATAAAAGAAAACACAAAGATAGATATAGAGGACAACCGAGGATGAAGCGGGAATCGCTTAATGACCGCCCTCCTGTAAAAATTCGTATCTCTCCATTTTCTATAATATCGCGCTTGGTTTTACTATATATAACGACTCGTTCCCGGACGCTTGAACCATTACCTGTAATTGCTTTCCTCAATTCTGTGTCTCTCGACTGTAGTCGAGGAATTATTACCCTGCTCACTGCTGTGGAAAGAAAACGCAATTTTTCAAAGAACCCACGGTCTCGCTTTGATATTTTAGAAAGGAGTAATCTCGTCCAGTCTAGACGAAGATCGTCTTCTGCTGGAATATTGACACGAGACACACCGTCAGTGACTAAGAGTAACTGGTACTCGAGAAAGGTGCCAAGCTATGATATCTGAATATTACACCAACGAACGAGAGAATATCATTCATCATGCGGAAACTTAACGAAAATTATTATACCCAAATTTAAAAAAATCTTAACGAGCTTACGACAATAACTATAAGTCCACGTTTATGTAAAGGCATTAAAATACTGCAAGCAAAAATACAACCTTTTTCAATTGGTACCACTATTTTTCCTAACCAGCGAACGAATTTCAGCTCCCTTCTAATTCTCATTTTGCATGATTCTTCCGAGTAGACCAAGATCACTTTCCAACACGACTGGAAACAATCGCTTGGTTACTAGACACTTAATCATAAATAACAACCCCTGCATTAAGATCATTAGCAGAAAGCAATGAAAACGAGACTACAGTTATAATCCATTCACTGATTCCATTGAAAAATCTTATCCAGTCTAGGCAAACATGATCTCGCTGGAATATTGACACGATAAGCAACCCGACTAAGAATAACAGCCCCGAAGAAACTTGGGAGACTATGACATCGAGCTATTATACGTACGAAAAAAATGTATATACATATATATATACACGCACCCGTATATATTACGCCGAGTTGAGTGAGAGTCACGAGGAATAATGCGGTTCGCTTTAGCCGATATTTTATGGGCTGCATAGTGGAGCGAGGGCTACGTAGTCGTCGTATTCCCTGGGTCAGGGCCGCTCGAGGGGGTGACAGGGGCAGAACGGGTACACGAGCTTCACCCCGCTGGTCATACATCACCGGAGCAGATAACCAACCGTTCTATTGTACCCCTAACCGTCGTTTATATCGATATGACGGCTGATCCGGCGAGAGGGAAACCTCCTCCTCCTCCGCCTCCGGGTTTGCGACCCCTCTTCACAGCGTTTTCCAGTACCCACTACCGCCTTTCCTGGTGTCTGCTCTGCTGTAAAAACTAGCGCCCCGAAGTGCTGCTCTTGGCTATACATTATACTCTGTACTACCTTGTATGTTAGGAGTATACCTATATATATCGTGTTAGAGCATGAAAAATATTACTGGAAGCCATGGAATAGGAGAGAACACTGAGAAAAGTCGACTTCGTCGACCTCCAAGACGAATTTTTCAACCGGAACACGGTTTTTAACGAGACATGAGAAAGCTCGGAAGTCGCATTACGATTTTTCGTCTTTCATGCATTCGAGGTTTGACTTGGAATTTTGATTCGCCATATCCGAATTCGCTAGCTATTCGTTCTTCCCTTCCTCTTTGTACCGCTGATGTCGTTATCTCGGGGATGCTGAAGAGGCTCTTGTGTAATGAATTTGACCTGTCCGACAGAATCGATAGCCACTTGGTCAACCCGACAAACGAGATTCCGGGACTTGGACAACGATGGACGGCCGTCCATCCGGCTAAGACTGTCTGAGGAGTACAAGCTTTGGGAATTTTTCAACAGAATCGAGAGACAGACATTACTTCTCAAGTCCATTAACGGGCCAGCAGGTCCTCTTCCTGTTCTGTTCTTTTGTTGTAACGCTAGGTCCCGAAATATTCCTCATCTCGATAAACTTGTTGGGATAAAGATAGGCGCGTTACCTCAGTCGATACCTTGAAAAGGAATGATGTTATAATGCTTCGACGTGACAGCCTGTAATATTTTTATTTCTTAGATGGAAGTTTGGCAAAAGCAAAGTTCCATCCATTTGCCAAACTTCCTTTTAAGGAATAAAAATATTACAGGCTGTCACGTCGAAGCATCATAACATCATTTCATGAATACTCACCCAAAGTCAAAAAGAATAATATCCTTAGGCAGGAAGTGTAGCAAATTATCGAGCATTTTATTAAATAGTTTCAAGCATCTTGTCGACTGTCAAAATGACGGAAGAAAATACCGAGTCATTTCCATAACCATTCGGCTTGCAGAATTTATCAGATGACACGATAAAAGGACCAAAAAAATGGCCCCACCATTTTGACCGGCAATCCGACGGAAACCGAATGTCAAATTCACAACGAAAACAATCGTCTCACTTTTTCTATCATTGTGACGTCACATCCGACCAACAACGCGATTGACAGTGAGTTGGAAATGTTCAAGATAAGTCAATTCCCAATCCACTTGCTTTTATTGATGCTAATTGTTTCATCATGGAAGTTAATGCTCAAAGCTTGGTGAAATAAAGTTCCGAAGTCGATCAACACCCTGAGCGTTTTAAAAGAAAAGTTTGTGCAGAATAAACGCAGCCATCATCCTGGACCAAACTCTAACGTCGATTGAACCAGAGCTAAAGTACTGCAGCCAACTATATCTGTAAGATCTTTTCTGAGAGCCGATAAAAGGATGTTGAAAAAAAATGTTCTCCACACTTCGTTTCTAGAAAATTGGATTGCGCCCATAGCGAAGAACGTGTCACTGCGACGAATAAAATTTTCTGTCGTTTATCAATCGTTTTCGATTTACGAGAATTCAACTACGAAAGTAACATAAGTACATTGGCACGTCTGCCTCTTGTCATTGACGCCAGATTCACCCACGTTCTATCGTACGGTTGACGTCGACGAGTCGAATTTCGCCAAGCGGAATTGCAAAAATCCGCAACGTAAGTTGTTCCTTCACCTTATATACGTATCTATTATGGATGACGTGGAGGGTGATGTGGAATATACAGCAACTGTACTGTGAATCATAAGATACGAGGCGTATGTGTTGGTAAAAGTACATATGTGACCTCACGCAGGTCGAGGCTGCCAAAGCCATTGCGAATAACGTGGGAAGCAACCCTTACCACCACAAAACGTAAAACATCGCGCGTATATGTTGCGCAGCGACGGGACTCAATAATATACCTTTATTCATACGTATACCAAAATAAATAGGGTCAGTGAGCTGTGCGGCAGCTCTTGGTTCCCCACAAACCAAAGTATTCTATCGGGTATCGTGAACAGAAAATACGCGATACCGCTGAAATACCGCCCACGCTATAGATAAAAGGGCGGAGTCATTCTTCAGGGACCTATGTCACTGATGCTTTTGACATTCTATAAAAACATTGCTGACCTGCATTTTTATCAGAAATATTCGAGAATCCAGTGACCGCAGAGTGAGATGAAGAGATAAATATGAGGGTAAAGAAAATATTCTAAAAAGTAATAAATATATGAATCTTTTTGCAATACCACTAGAGATCATATTGCCTCTGTGAACCTATAAACCTTATCGGATTCGTAACCCTTTTCCCTTTTTTCTTTCTCTTTACCCTCGCTGGATAATATCAAGTTTGATGGTTTCGCATCCTCCGCTGCACACCCCATATTTTCCAACACAATTTTTTTTATTCCACCTTGTAATTTCCTGTTCCCGTTGACTTATCGGTCTTTTTCTCTTGCTCCGATTGAGTTTATCTGCATATCCTTTTTCCCCCGTTTTTTCGGGGCGCTAGCGTCGATACAACAAGTATTAGTTTGCGGCGTATTTACGGTATACTTATCGTACATCCATACGATCGTACACGAGGTAGTTTGATCGGAGGGTAGAACAAAGAGAGGGCCAGAGATCAGTAAAAGGGAGACGAGGTATTAGGGATTGAGTTTTGGTAGCGTTGAACGCCTCCGGGGGCTTTGAACGGCTGTGAGAAATCCCCGAACTCGAACCTATCCGGTTGGACGGGAGACCGCGAGCTGGATGTGGAAGATAAGTGTTACAGTCGTGAACCATTCGTTAGTGATTGGCTAGTGACAAGCGACCCGGTGAGAAAGACGGTGCCATGCCAATGACCACATATTGGCCGTTCGTTAACGGGCCAAAAACTGTACCGTTTATCCTGGAGCAGAACCAACACTTTTGAGCACCTCCGCAGCATCACCAGCAAGAGAACACCCAACCCACCCTCTACCAGCCGAATAATTTCGGTAACGGCGCCCCGCGGAAATTCAAATTAGGGGTAACGACGTCGTGGAAGGGAATGGATGATAACAGGAGCGAGATAACGGGCCATCGACAACGTGGTAGAACCGGTAGCAGGGGCACAGGGAGAGGAATCAAGGGGGATTTGGGGGTGGGTGAGCAGGTTCGTCGCCCGGGGCTAACCTATCGTTCCTATGGAGGAAGCGAGAGAAGCCGGTGCAATAATTGAGATGGCGAACTGCTGGTGGCTTTGTCTAAACCTCACCAAATTCTACTGACAATCAGCCGCCTCTCTCTCGATTCCTCTCCCGGTTTCTCTGCAACCCCTTCTCCTTCCCTCTCTCTGTCGCTCTGTCTCTCTGTCGCACTCGTTCACTGTGAAGGCGTTATTATCGACAAGATTTCCAAGATGCCTTCTCTTGATCCTATCCAGAGTCAACTTCTCATCCGGGCGAAGTTTGGGGCAATCCTATCGAGCGACTGCTGGAACTCACTAGGCAAGTCCGACTGGTCTATTCGGGAATTTCCTAGTCTACCTTTTGTATACCTTACGGTAACTTCAGTCTCTGGTAGCATCTGGCTACGGCATTCAATCGTTTATTCTCAACTGAGTGATATTGCTGCGGTAATTGGTGTCCATTTAGAAAGGAAAGGAGATCAAGCGATGTTCGAAGATGATGAATGTTGAATCTATGGAGACGGGGACTTGGCAATGATGTGTCTGTGTGTATAGAGGAATAAATTGAAAGCGTACATCTTCCCGTCGACGGTATCGATCAATAGCCTTTCCTTGTATTCCGATTCTATCGACACAAATTGGATCGGGCTACCAATCATTCTTACCGATATAAATATATTCTTTTATGGTTGTATTCTCATGGCGGAACTATTCTTAAGCTCATTCTGTTCAGTGCCTCATGGGAATTTGTATATCGAGCCACGGAGACCTTGATAGGGTTGAAGTAGAGCGAAATACCCAACGTACTTTGTATAGCTACCACTTCAGGGTCGCACAGAGACAATGGAACCGAAGGAGACCAGATACAGAGGACGAAATTGATTCCGGTGGGCGCATGCCGTAGTTTGACTTAAGATTGAGATCCCACAGCAAAACTTGACCAACCACGCCTTGAGACTATGCTAGGATATCCCGGCATCTTAACTCTTAGCTCCGATTCCCTTGACATTCAATATTATATATATCGATGCGACAGTCCGACAGTTGGACCTCTACCGAGCTCTCTGCCCAATAACCGTGTCGTATTTCAGGTGAGATTACTCCTGGTTATTTCAAGGGAGTCGCTGAGTAATCATAACGGGTATCGCTTGATATTTTTACATTCGATCTGGAGTGTATTGAAATAACAGTTGGAAACGATTTCAACTCTAGAACTCATGATGTATTTTTCTCACCATCATCCTCATGGCAGCGATACGCGATTAAATAAACAATACATAAATTTTTTTGTCTCAAGATGAGGGACAAATATTCAGTTTGGTTAACATTTAAATGGTGAAAAATCTAATCAAACGGTAAAAATCGGCATAAATCTCCTTTTTTAAATAAATTTTGCTATGTTTTTGACAGATCACCCGATTTCCGAATTTCAAACTTAGTTTTGAAGAGGATCCTATGGCACAACTAAAATAAAATGCTATCGCCATGTGCTGTTAAAAAAGTATATTTGTTTGAGCAACTAAAAATTAGGGAAATTAGAAAATCGTCCAATCGGGAAAATCAATAAAAACGCCAGGAAAAATTGTAATACAGGTATATATTTTTATTTTCCGTACAAAAGAGGTAAACCAAATGAGGTATTAGATTTTTATTTTTTTCGAAGTTTGACCCGACCAAGCTTCGAAAAAGCTTGGCTGGCTCAACCGATACCTTCAGATCAAAAAAGGATTAATTCGGCCAACCAAGTTATTATTTGATCCAACCAAGCTCTTTTTCCCTCTTTGCACTTATACTTCACCTCTTGGTCTGACATCTTAGATCAACGTCTTCCTCTTCGCCCTTCAAACCGGTACAAGCTTCCTCGTTATCTTCCTCCTCTTCGGAGGGAACATCTGCTGCTTCGCTTCCGGTTTTCTCTTGAAACGCTTCGGCAACCTTAGAAATGGACCGCGAATTATAACGTAGGGACATTTTTGATGTTATAATATATCAAAAGTATTAGTTAGAATAGAAAATATAAAATTAACTTTCCACAACGAATACTGAACATCACTTCACGACTACGGTCGGATCCTGAAGCGACTTTTTGTGTGTACACGGAAAGAAGAAAATAAGTAACAAGAACCAACGGTAATAGTAACTCGAGCTATACGCTTAGTTAGTACATGCAATCTGTTTTAGTGCAGCTCTAGGTTAGAAATTATATTTCATAACACATCGTATTCGCTCCCGCAATTATAAAACGCGGTTACAAAATGTTATGGTTACAATAATTGGCTCAATGCAGTTCATCGATTTAAAGGAGCCGAGTCATAAAAAATCTGTGTATATTAATGGTCAATCTACCTAAAAAATATAATAATACTCATACCTAACAAATAATTATCAAAATACGTATTTAGTATTTGACGAACTATAGCCCGCTGCAAACTGCTCTTCTTTTCAATTTACACTTAAATGTGTCCACAGGTTCGTCGTATAACACAATAGCGTTGTTAGCCTTTGTCAATCGCGAATAAAAAAATATTAGTTACCCGAACCAACCGATTAGGTTCGTTCGGGTAACGTGTTCGGAGGAAAGTGATTGGTAATGAAAACGAAGTCGTAGGGTGCCGGCAACATTCGAATCGTGTTTAGGGCTATTGCTGCCAGTAGTTACGCCACCTCATGACTGTTGGTGAGGACAGAGTTATGATCGGTCGTCGGAACCAAGTCGTTGGTCTTACTTACTATTTTTCGCTTACCAATCACATATAGTTGACAATACTTTTTCAATTTAGTTTCCGTAACTAAACTGCAGCACAGCATATGCTGAAAATCGTTACCACGAGTACTAATTTTTTTTCCGTGTACTGCTCCGAGTTGAGCAAGCAGCTAAAGCCGCAACTGACCTAACACTACTCCTAAGGGTTAAAATTACGTTATGGTTCACAATAGACTCACAGTCGAAAAGATCGCTGGTTACCTGAGCAGCGCAGTTTGAATTTCGCGTGGGATCTGACTGAACCCCAGTCATGAGTCCTAGTGTAAAACCTTGAACATTGCTACATTATGTTCTATGCTTCACGAAGCCACTTTTACAAGAAATTATTTTCATAAACTTTTGCTGTTTTCATTAAATTCTTATATTTTCCACTTGGCAACCCGCTAAGATCAAGTCAATTGCATGAAGCAGCTGCGAAGATACCAACTCACAATTTTCCATAGCTAAGGGATCACTTGCATAACTTTGCGTAAGCGTACACTGTCGTATATCCACAGCTACGAATGCATCGAGCTCCTCGCCAAGTTTTCGGAAAGTCACAAGCGTAGCTCCGTAAGTGGATATGACAGTCTACCGAGAAACAATAGCACACGAGCCTAGAGGTATTAATATTCAAGCAAGACTTTGGAAATATAACCCGAGATGCCAGGTGTTATACGAGAGCTACGCAGACTCCGGAGTTTGTTCCCCGCAGAGTTCTCAAATTCTCGTGAGGATTTCGAGACTCTCTCAGTCAGATCTCTGACGACGTTGAAACCCCCGGGTCTTATAGCCACCGAGAGACACGGTACCAATGTTGAGGGTGCTGGCAGCTCGTCACCTGATAAGTGGGACTCCACTGAATTAACCGAGATATTTATCTTGGGTTACAATCACAGTCAGCGCAGAGAAAACCTTGGAATACGGAGAACGTTCACTGAATCTGAATCAGGGTGCGAAACAGTCGAGAGCTTAAGGAGGCCCGAGTCTCGTTGTCACATGGCACAGCGTCAGCAGAGCAGGGCGGTAAGCCAACCAGATCATCGTCGACCTAATCTTAAAGTTCTTCAAGCTGAGCTTGCGAGACTCAGAAATCTACCGAGAGTCACAGATACTTCCGTCCGTCAGCAGCCTCTATTATGTGACATAATGGTAAATTTTCAACGACTTGTTTACTGTAACCATTCACGTAAGATGCCGGAAAGATTATAACGAAATTATTCGCTACTTGGAAATATACGCCGTAATGCAGAAGTCGACCAGTGTACTACAATCGTCTTCTAGGTACTTTTATTTCTACAACGAGTACCAAGAACGTTTGCTGAATCTGAACCAGAGTGTGAAACAGTCGAGAATTTAAAAAGGCCCGAGTGTCGTTGTCATATGGCACAGCGTCAGCAGAGTAGAGCAGTGAGCCAACCAGATCATCGTCGACCTACTGTTAAATTTCTTCAAGCTGAGCTTACGAGACTCAGAAATCTACCGAGAGAAACAGATACTTCCGTCCGTCAGCAGCCTCTATTATGTGATATAATGGCAAGTTTTCAACGACTTGTTTACCTGTAACCATTCACGTAAGATGCCCAAAAGATTATAACGAAATTATTCGCCACTCGGAAATGAACGTCGTAGTGCAGAAGACGACCAGTGTACTACAATCGTTCTCTAGGTACTTTAATTTCTACAATAAGTACCAAGACTACGACAACGAGTAGAAAATTTAACGACTTTGTGGAAGACTCTGTGGGTTTTAAGGACGAGAAGACGAAACGGGGGGAATAAAGAAAACTACTAACGGAGACGATGCACCAAATGCGTGGGAAAAGCTCCCACGCTTGGCATCTTCAGACTCCACCGCTTCGAGTGGCCAAAGTCTCGGATTATTGGCGCTGAACGGGAGGTGCTGGCGAAACTGGCTAGAACGAGAGAAAAAGGAGTGGAAGCGAGGGGGCTGGTTTATCTTTACTACCCCCAATGGCCACACCACAGACGTTTCGCTCTGCGCACTCTTGGGCTCTCCTCAAACTCGATTAAAGTCCCATTACAAGTTTTACGAGATAGAAGGTGCGTTTTCGTCGTTACTGAATGCACGGAAAGTTGCGTCAGCGGTGAAAGAAATGTCCGCTCGAAGTCTGAGACCAAGTGGTACGACGAAATAAGATAGATTGCTGGAATGTCTAAGATGGTGCTCGGGGGTCATTGTGAAGGATCATTCGATCGTTAATCAACGACAATACATGTTTGATACCTCCTTCGGGTAAATTATTTACCTTAACTCTGAAGGCGCTTGAGAATTTATGTATTGGATAGTAACACCAAACAAAAATGGCGGTGATAATTCAATAAAAAATTTGCAACCCTTCAATATTGCTAATGCACTTAAAAAAAAACTTTCTTGCATTAATGTGTGGCAATTTTTTTTTTTCAGCAGTTTATGAAATTTACAAGATATTTCGATTTTCAAAAAGTGGTATGTTAAAAGTAACTCATAAGTGAATGCACCAGTAATTCAACAGTCTTCAGTGAATAAACAGCTTTTTCAGAGCTGATCAGAAATTTTGCAACTTAACTGAAAATTAAATTTCTAGTTTGACTTTTTTTCAGCTACCGACTGCGATTATTTTATTGCAGAAAGCTTTTTTCGACTAAAGGTGTAGGTTAGATTGGCGTGTTCATTTACTGGTTTTTTTTATTTTTTGGTATGTAGTATTTATTTTTATATACTTTGCCATGGAAAAACGATGTTTTTTTAGTTGCATTAGATAATTCAATATTCTGGTCGTGATGAACAAATCGTTCTGCTTAATCGTTCATACACTGGTGACTTCATCCCAAGAACAAATATGGTATGGTATTAGTAGTTTTTATCAGAACCTTCTCCCGTTTGCAAACTTGCTCTGGTTAATGGACATGATTACGCCCGTTGTTTGCCGGCAGACACCTCACATTATGTAGCTTGCAAGGCTTTGGACCTTGAGTATACAATATCTAACAGCGGAGGAGCAGAATATATGGTGTAGGATGATGTCTGATTAAGCCCTCCAATCTTGCACGTGTACCGGACAACGTCTCCAGTAGAACCCGGAGGAAACACAACGTAGCTTGTGTAAGCGATACATTAATTGAATGAGAATTCAGTTAGAACGAAGTACCTGCAATCCCATGATTAGTGATAAATTTCAGAATACACTCAGTAATTAACTAATTCAAATTTATAATTGGCAATTTTCGAGAATTGAAATACACATTGTAAATTTTCTCCACATATATATATATATATATGGTGGAAAACTTCATTGAATTAATATTCAATGAAGTTTTGTTAACATTCTAGAAAAACTTCAAATCGCCCTCGGGAAAGTTCAAGTTTTTATTCTTGAACATTCTTGAGATGTTGAAAAAAAAATTAATACCTCAAAAATGTAAATTCAAAGCTTTGATCTTGAATTTTTCCAAAATAAACATTGTACAAAAGATTTTTAAAAGAAATTTAAGAACTTTGAATTTTCCCACGAGACTTTCAATTTACATTTTTGAGATGTTAAATTTTTTACAATCTCAAGAATGTTCAACAATGAGAACGTCAATTTTCTAGAGTAACTTTTTTCGATTTTCCGAAGCCAATTAAATCTACCCCCTTAACCGACCGCTCTTAGACAGCTACTCGATATTTTTAATGGCAAAATAAATATTGTACGAAAATGTTGAGAATAAATCTAAGAACTTTGAATTTTCCTCCGCCACTTAAAATTTTCCTCAGCAATTTTAAATTTTCCTCCGCAACTTTAAATTTTCTTCCAGAACTTCGGATTTACATTTCCGAGAAGTTAATTATTCCAACATCCCAAGAATGTTTAAGAATGAAAACTTAAATTTTATAGAATAACTATTTTTCCATTTTCCGAAGTCAATTAAATTCACCCCCTTAACCGACCGCTCTTCGACAGCAACTCAAAATTCCAAACAGCAAAATAAATATTGCCTAAAAGATTTTGAAAAGAAATTTACACAATATGAAGGTATCGTGAGGCAACCTCGTAGCAACATATATTATATACTATGTGGCTTGTATATCGTTGAGCGACCACGAGCAAGAGCGTGGAGCTTGGGAAGGCAATAACCAAGTCTTAGGGCGTGTATGTATCGCCGGTGAGTCGTAACGCGGTGAACCGAGAAGTGGCGGTGGGTCCCGTGACCCAGAGATCGTCAGAAACCTTTTCCGGCTTTACCTCTACGCCGTTGGTTGCTTCAGCGCTACCGCTCTATAGACGCGCCGCATGAAAACGGTTTTGTTAATTATCCGACAAAAACAGCGGGCATAGTCCCACGCTCTGTTACTATCATCCACTGCTGTGTATTCGTTACATATGTAGCCACTATATTTCGAACGTTGTTAGGCACCTCGAAGAACCAACTATAGAAGAGAGGGAGAGAGAATAAGAGAGAAAGAGGCGCAGAGAACATACTGCAGGATTGTATAACCATAGTAAAAGAATACGAGGAGCTTTTCGCGGGCTCGCGTACTTTGCTCATATTCGCCTTATATTCCAGGACGAATTATATAGCTTCATATAACTGCCGCTGTTTCCTGTGCGGCGTAGACCATCAACATCAAGGAAAGACGCAAAAAATAGGGGTGTATTAAAAAAAAATAAGAAAAGTGCGAGAGGCGGTAAATAGTTATATCGGGTAGCAAAGCGGATTTTCTTTAGCACGGTGCAACGCTGCGGTTAATGGCCAGTTTACTCGGCTGCCACGCATGAGGTCTAATAAAAAACAACCTGCGCTTGTCCTCCTATACACGTAGACATAAATGCTCACGGAACACCACTTAATTTAGTTCGTTCGTTCGCTTCCTCCCTCGGGGTATTAATAAAATGCTAACACGTTGCTGCTCGCACTTTATTAAATGAGTTTTTTGTTGGATTTCAACGTCGTGGGCATAACTAATTATAACGATTAGATATCTGCTCACAGATCTGGCTTTCTGGTCATTGCTAAATGTACGGGTGAAAAGTAACTTAATGCTTAGTTGACATGACCAACCAATTATTCTTAATTCCCTACAACTGTGCTTTGTTATGGGAGTGATTAGAATTGATTACGCGAACCAATTTTCTTTGGTAGATAACGAATTTGTTGATTATATTGCCATCTTATCTATGCGATTGCTCGACACGACCATTCGATCATCCTCCACCAAAGCAAGACCAGGATATAGGCCAGACCAGGACATATTCTCATTGATCGTGTTTTATTGTAGTTATGAAATAGTCAAGGTCGCCATAAATTTTAGTTGTCGGTATTACTAAGCACCGTTAATTATGCCCCGCAAGAAAAGAAATAATTGGTTGCCATAACCGATTCGTATGGCTAAATATATTGGAAAGCACTGAGTTGGTTAGGTTAAGCTATTTTTTGGTTGAACTGAAAAACTGGTTGGTCATGATATCGAATCCTCGTTAGTCGATTATATTGCGATCTTATCTATGCGATTGCTCGATGAGACCATTCGAGTATCCTACATGAAAGCAAAACCAGTATATGGCCTTGAATATCAAATTAAATGTTTTTATCGATCGTGTTTTATTGTAGTTATGGAATAGTCAAGTATGCCATAAATTGTGGTAGTCGGTATTACCAAGCACCGTGAATTGTGCCGCCTGAGGGTAGAAATAATCGGTTGTCAAAACCAATTCGTATGAGTAAATATATAGCAAATGTCTTAGTTGGTTAGGTTAAGCAATTTTTTGGTAGGGTTGAAAAACTGGTGGGTCACGACATCTAATTTGTTGGTTGCCACCTAATCATTGATCTGTTGGCCTAACCAACTGATTTGTTCCCGTAACCAGCTCGTTTATTGACCCAACCAATTTACCGCTTGGAACTAACCAATTCTTTTCATTTGTTCGGAAACTATAGTTCGATGGTTGGAAACATCATTTTTGAGATTGTAGCTGTGAACGATATTTTGAAAATTCATAAAGTGTATAGTAATTCATACTAAGACTGTTTAATGTATTTTTACTAAAGACGTGTATGAAATTCAATTCAATGTACGAAAGAAAATGAAAATTCAATGGACGTGTGATAAAATTGAAGTTAACTCATATTAAAAACGTTACTTTACTAACGGATTGAGAAGACTGTGTATTAACTAAAATGACTTTTGTAACGAACTGAGGAAAAGTGTACATCAATTTTACATTACAGTCGTGTAATAAGTTTTCTATACTCGTTTTTATAAAAGAGCTTCCTACACTGTGTGATAAATTCACCTACATTTCTTTAACAGTGATAATATACACTTTGAATGGTAGCCTCGAGAATTACTTGTGCTGTCTATCTCGCGCAAACTAATCGCAAATAGTTGACATTACTATTCAACGTAGTTGCGTCAATAAATCGATCAGTTGTCGCAACTAATTTTCTCTGTTAAAAAGCACTGATAGAAACCGATGGAAATGTACTAAAGCTTACAAAGAACTTCTCAGCAGGGTTAAAAAGCTCAGTTACAGCGAATTGGAATCGCACTTGTCACGACCAATCTTTTCTTCATGTGTATAACCGCAGATCCAATAATTAATTGTCCTTTTTGTTCTTTCTGATTACAGGACAAGATGCGGGGATCGTTTTATCACCATTGATTGGGATGATCGTTGGTGCGCTCGTGACTCTTGTGCTCATTGTTCTCGTCGTTGTAGTACGAGCGAGAAGAGAAAGAGTCTCGAAACCGCGACACGAAAAACCAGCTGAATTGAGAGAAATGCCCACACAGCAGTATCCATTGCAGAGTACACAGCAAACTGTGGAAACGGATCCTGATGTTATACCCAATAAATTTGGTAAGCGTGATCAATATTTATTCGGCTCCAGTAATTTGATGTAATATGAGCGCAGTATCTACTCAATAGAAGGTCCATATGTTTTTATTATGATGGAAAAGCAAAGTATCACAAATTTTCGTGAAAATCACTTCTTCGCCCTAACTTAAGCAAAACATGAAACAACAAATTATCTAGCGATGATTAGTACATAGATTCGTCATAATATGCAATATGGTTCAAGATTGTCAGAATTTTAAGATTTTGCAAAATGATGTTATTGCATTAACCTAAACAAAACATAAGATAGCAAAGTCAAACTTTAGACATGAAATCGGTACTATTTAGCAATAATAGGTACCCAGTTTCGTCATAATTTGTGTTTTAAATTTTTCAGAAATGTAACCTTGATAAAAAATAAAACCACAAAGTTGAACTTTGCAAGCTACTTCCTCATAATTTTTGTATTTTTTTATTTACAAAGCTCCCTCTATGAAGGAAGCATGCCAATCGATTACGGCTTCCTCATACAGGAATTTTGTGACCAAGCAAAAAAAAATGAGGAAGTATAATTTACAAAGTTGAACTTTGCAGCTTCGCTGTAAAAAAAAATCTGCTTAAAATTTAGTGTACTTTTATTAGAAGTGTTTTTATTCATAAACTAGTATATGAAATTTAGTATACACGTGTAATGTAAAATTTATGTATGGTACATCATATTCAATAATTTACTTCAATTTTACAGTAAAAGTATTTGGATTTTAATAACTTTCTTTAATTTTACTGAGAAAGTACATGAATTTTATACCACGATTGTTTATTAAATTTCGATGACGAGCTTATGCATAAGAACTTTCAATCTTTTCTAACAGTGAATTCTGTTATAATTCTAACATGATCCATTCGCTATTCAATACCCATGTATTAATTATTAAACATTGCAGAAGGAAATCTCGTAGAGGTTAGCCCACCGAGTTATCCAGGTGGTTATCCTTCGGGACACTGGGTGACACCAGGTCCAACGCCGAGCATAGACGAGCTGTGTCACAAGTTTACCGGACGACCAACGGAACTCAGGTTACCCTCGAAAAGCACAATTCCGTCGTTGCCGAACTCAGGGATCACCGGGGTCGTCGTGGGAGCTGGTCAGCTCGTTGTGGCCGGCGAGTGTCTCGACGGGGAGGCGATTAAACGGCGTTTAATGGCCAACAGACTTCCTGAGAGTTGCGTCTAAAATCGGGTCATATAGAGCGCGTTAAATTATCCAAAATAGCCCACAAAGCTCGAAGAAACAAATATGCAAATGTGCGTCTCCGAAAGCAACGAGAAACCCTGTGACTGTTAAACGACTGGGGTCAACGACCTAAACGTTATTGCGGACTCTTCACAAACGGAGAAAGATCTCGTGTGTGCGTGAGTGTATATGTGTATATGTGTGCGTGTGTGGAAACGTGCGAGTCCATGAAGCAACACACAATGACCGAACGGAGAGCCAATTAAATATGTCTGCATGTCCGAGTCCAGCTAAACCATGCGAAATCGCATTGCCAAGGAATTTCCTAACAGGCGAGAATAACTAGCCGCGAAAAGCAAGATACTTCCCCTGCAGAGGGCGCTCGAGTCAAAGCGGCGTTGAATTGCGCCCCAACGCGCACACTTCCGAAGTCCGAGCTTAAGATGGATGAGAGGAGCGCGTGAAACGAGGCAGCCAAGTTCCCTCGTTTCTTCCTTTCCGCCGGTTCCTCCGCTTCTCCAAGTACAAAAGCGGAAACGACAGGGAAGCGATATAATTCAAAGGACGAGAGAGAGAGTGAGAGAAGAGAGAATTGAATGAGTGGCCAGACGGGAAAGAGGAGAAGATAACGAATCTACAAAGTAAGAGCGAATAGTTGTAATTTGCAGAAATAGAATTGATGGCCGCCGACGGCGAGGTGGAAAACAAAAACTTGCTCGTTTTCCGTGCTCGATAGAAAATCTCAAAGAGTTAACAAATAAAAATTGGACATCGCCTCATCGCAATGTCTACCGCTGAAAACTACTCGGAACTTTGGGCGACTAATGAATTTTCATTGTCAGTTGCCATTGTATAAATTTTAGAAAATATTTCACTCACTAGATTAAAATGATTGAACTGGGTGGGGGTCAAAATAGCAAATAACAAAAATACTGAATGGCTAAAATAGTGAATTCAAAAATAAAGAAGGTCTAAATGCAGAATGTCCATGATTATGGAATTCGGTTTTTCAGTCATTCGCCGTTTTTATAATTCGCTATTTTGAATGCATTTTAATAAGATGGAGATCAAAATCGCGAATGGCTGAAATTGCGAATGTCATAATGATGACCATTCTAGACACCCATTGAACTTGGTTTCTGAAAGCTGTTGAAAATTTATCAAGCGTTTCAATGGCTTTTTTTTCTGATGATCGTTGAAACATTTGTGTCACTCAACCTGAGCTATCTTCTCTTTCATCTTTCTTTTCTACTCTCAACTTCTGTCTTACTAACTTGGTTGCTTCCGCTGTGAGAATTCCCGGAAGTACGATTCTTCCAGTTCCGCACTGAAGGGCGAAATACGCCCGCCCAACACGCTGCCGGTTTTTCCGGACTGCAGCACTTCATGTCGAGGGAGAGAGCGACTGTTGCCAAGTACTGAAAGGAACGTAAGGCATGAAGGAACCGGATAAAGGGAGAAGGAAAAGGGACTGGAATGTAGCAGGGGTAAATTATTCGAAGCAGCGAACGCGACGTGAAAGGCTCCTCGTCTCCCATGGAATGATCACTGTCGAGCCAGCGAGCGAACTGTGTACCGCTTGCCACGTTCCAATCCCCCGCGACCCCATCGAGAAAACCGGGTGACTCTTCGTAAATTTAAATTCGTTCACCGAGCTTCTCGGCCATTCGTACAACAGTTCTTCGATCGCTTTCCATCTTTCGGTCACGAAGACGACCAGCCGAGAGAAAAAAAAACGGCCAGAAACGAGTAAAGTACGAGCAAACATACGATGGCCTGTTTTTGTTACTTTATATGTAATAACATAAAATATGGTCCGCGAAAAATTGCACGTTAAAACTGTAATGACTGCGGAAGAGTCACCGGTGGATAAATAAATCGACCACCAATATATAATAATATTTTTCAATCATTCATTTTTCGGTAAATTGAATGGAAAAAATTCACGAAAAAATCGAGAAATCGAGAAAACGGGGTGACGCTTCGTAAATTTAAATTTTTCGAGTTCTTCGATCGTTTTGCATCTTACGATCACGAAGACGAACAGCCAAGATGAAAAAAGAGAGACATAAACGAGTAAAGTACGTGCAAACATACGATGGCCAGTTTTCGTTACTGGAAATTTTTTGTAGGTATGCGTTGTGTAATTTATTGATAAATATTCAACAAAAGTAATCTGCAATATACTCGGGGCATTCCATACCCAATCGATTTCGGTCGGATTCTTGACCTCTTAAATTGTATCCCCGATTCTTTATGGTATTTTTATCTCTAAGCAGCAACCACAATTTTTGTTAGGTTTTTTTCTAACAATTTATATACTTATGATTATTCATAAAGAAAATATTAAAGATTATTTTTTAGAAATCTGATCAAGTTTTCATAAATTCTACATCAGATACCAATTTTTTTATCCTTAGATCTAAAATGAGCTGAATCTCCCTTCTATTTTTTACGAATTTCTTTCAAAACTGAAATTGACAAATTAGGTGGTTTTTTTAATCGCTTGAACATTCCTACATATGTCAGGACTTCAACAATTTTTTCAGATTTTTTTAGACCGAGGTTTCAATTGAAAATAAAAAATATTTAAAATTGAATTACCCGTACGCTTTCAAAAAATTGACCAAAATTATGCTTTTTGTAAGGAGATACATATCATCATATCATTTTCAAATCTGGGCCATGCCCTCGATATATTCGATATCAATAATCGAAGAAAGTAAGATGAGATATAAAAAGATTTTTTTCAAATGGCCTTCGATATAAGTATAAAAATTGTTTTAAAAAATCTAATAAAAATTGTGGTTGCTGATTAGACGTAGAACAATAATATACAAAATCGGAGATGAAATGCAAGAGGTCGAGGGTCCGACCCAGGTCGAATTTATATTGAATGCCCCATGTACATTTATCGGCCCAATTTATGTCCCAAAAACATCAGATTTCCAACGATTTTGTTCTCTATAGTCTAAACTGTGATATATTTGTGTTTATACATAACTACGTTTAAAAAAATGTCCGCGAAGAATGACATGAAAAAAAACTGTAATTATCAAACGCGAAACAATCACCAGTGAATTAAATGTCAAGCAGGACCAGATATTGGAATAAAAAATCGATCTCCAATTTATCAAAATATTTTTCAATCATTTATTTTCCAGTAAATTCAATGCAAAAAAATTTAGGCACTCCGTATAAGGTTAAAATTTCCAATTACATATTGCGGGTCTCAATTTGATAAAGTTTTCAATAAAGAACAAGTTGTAGAACGAATAAACGAAGAACTTAACATCCAACGACACCCATTTGCAATTATGACACGAATACTAAAATAATGGTTAATATTTTCTCTTCGATTCAATGAACCATGGTGTTTATCAAAATGAAATTCACTTGAAACGAGATATTGCACGCATATAATCGGTGGAGTAAATCTTCCGCTGATCGATTCGAATCGACCCAAAAAAGATTGTAAAATGATATTTGTAAAGTAAAAAAAATCTTTTTTGACGTGACATCCTATTAGGCACCGTTGTATGGTCAGTGACTGAAATATCGGCCGCTCCGTAAAATTACAAAGGTAAAATGAAGAGATCAGTGAAGGGACATAGAAATTTTTATATTAACGCGACAAACGACATAAAACGAAGCGACTCGCGCGTTGGGTGTGTGTCTGCATAAAGGTGTGGATTTCGTGAGTGTAACAAAGTTGAAAATTAAATCATTAAATTATAAAGGAAGGATAGAAGAAAAAGGAAAAAATCATTACTTGTTAGCCATGGCGTACCGCTGTATATATATGTGTATATCATTGTTACGAGACTGTGGGAGGCACACGCGCGAAAAAGGGTGATCCTATATATGTGTATGCGTGGGTCGGGGGACGGCAAAGTGGAATCCCCATGGAAACGGGATACCCTCTGTCGCGCGTGAGAGAAACGCCGGCTCTCATAGTCTCTTTGATGCGGTAAAAGGAATTTAAGCGAGGCAATCGACTGTCGAAATATCTCATGAATCTTTTCATCACATATCCTCTGTCCGAGGGAACTAAGCCAAGGGCTGCCGGAGATTATGCGCCAGGAAAAATGGCCCCCTCTCAAAAGAGTCAGGAGCTCATAAAATATCATTTTTAAAAACGTGAGTAACAAAAAACAATGAAATGCCGACTAGAGAGATAACGAGGTATCTATATATAACGATAACGCAAAACAGAAAAAAAACACAAAAAACAAAAAAAGCGTGAGAGGGTTAGAAATTGAAATATAATGTTGTACATAATCCTACGGACTCTGTGTAAATTCCATTGACATTGTACCTTCAGTTGAATGTGCTAGGCGACTTCATATCTGACACTCCATATCGTCTAATAACTCGTATGTATATAATTATAATAATAATCATAATCATAATAATCATAATATTATGAATAACGATAATTATAATGATAATAATAATAAAGTTTCGATTCGAATAAACTAATTAACTGTCGAAAAATGATAATTTTACATTTTATTACTGTACAATCCATTTATTAAGGTGCTCCTATGGATGAATGCTCATTGTGGGGCAGATATCAATTGTTTTCCGTGCAACACGATTGGGGTAAGTATTATAATCAAAGAAAACATGAATCAGAGAGAGAGATGAACGCTAACATTGATACTTTCTCTGATAATGTCTCAACAAAAAAAATAGGTAATCGACTTGCGATTTGAACACCGGTTTGGGACGCAAATTCTCTTTTCGAATCATTTTTTTAACGCCCTTTCCATTTTATCGTCTACTCATTTTTAAGTAGTTGTCTCGCTACGTGCTACTGAAATCAGTGCTCAATTTTTTTAAAGTTAAATTTTGAATAACCTTTGTACAAATTTTGCTGACTTTTTTTACTGTTTCGAAGCGCAGTTTGCAAATGAGCATGTTTTTATTAATCCCTGAATAGGTTCACAGATTTAAAAAAAATCTACTGATAAACACAAATGCGCGATATGGAATTTTTCTGTCATCTAGTTTCATATTTTTTCAAAACCATAATATTCATCTAATAACGAGAAGGAATATCTGATTTTGTTTTTCAAAGGATTCTGCATCGATTCACCGGACACATACTTTGGTAGTATTAGTTGTTTAAAAGTTACAAGTATTAGTTAATCTAAAGTAAGGTTACATTAGATGATCAACCAGTTGTAATTTTTTTACCGACAATACTACAAAAAAAATCGATTGATTAATAGAGCATTGCTCAATAAGCGAAGTAAGCTATCGCTCGTCATAATCGGGCGGTAATTGAATTTTTGTCGAATATATAACTGGATGCCAAAAATACTTTATCAGGCATTTGCATATATCAGTGTTTTTTTTTAACCACTAAAATTGTGAGAAACGTTTCTAGAAAATTCTCATTGATATTCATTGATATTCATCCGAAAATTCTAACCCTTATTGACGAAAATTCTATTAAAAAATTCAGAACGGTGCCATTCGAAGGGCAGGTCCATAGGACGACCTTAAGTTTATGCTTCCGCCCAATATTCATTTCACATAAATTCGAAAAAAATTAGAGGTAATTGCGAACACTTCTCGATGGTATACAAATTAGAAAAAAATTCATGTACATTAAGGATATGAAAAAGATTTACTTTACGTAATAATTATTCCAAGGTGTTATTAACAGATAAATGAAAAAAAAAAATTTCAACAACTTTCTCTAAAACTCAACTTTTTTGAAATCGAAATGTTTCGTAAATTTTTCCAGATACGTTTGAATTTTTACAGGTTTTCAAACACATTTTGAATTTTGTGTGTGTTTCCCGTTTGTTTTTACATATAAGGTAGAACAAAAGTCAAAGTAAATTTAAAAATCTACAAAATTCATACGTATTCAAAGAAGTTAATGCATCATGTTTGTAAATTAAGAAAAATGGCTTTTCGGGAAATTTGTTGAACAATTTTTCTTTTTTAATTCATAATATAATTTTGAACTATTTTTTAATGCAAACTTAATCTTTTCAGGATTCTTAAGATGCATGAATTTTTGTAGACTTTCGTACTATCGAAAATTGTTCTCTCCCATTTTTATCGAAGTTATGTGAAATGAATAGGCGCAAGGAGTACCTTAAATAAATTCCCATCTATATGCGAGCAGTACACGAGTGAACTCTGAGTAAGCTTACGTTTGCATCCGATATCATGCCCTCGATCGCGAATGAACACCCAAAGGGACAAACGACGTCCTCTCATCATGATTGGGTGCACCTTTGGAAAAAAAATCTCGCCGAGACCCGCGGCCTGTTGTGGATTACGAGGTACGTCGTAGCGCAGCGGGATTGCCATCTTGACAAATGGTCCCTCTGGTCCCTCGCAGTGTCATGGTTTGAAAAAACTTGGAAAAAAGCATCGTACTGGCGTTCAACAGTCGTCGGAGCACACACGTACGTTGTGCAGCGACATTCATGAATTATGTTTTATTTTAACAGCCACCAGCTATTTTTGTACATTTTCTATCTCTATAGGAAATAGAGCAAGAAACCCGCAAATTCACTGAGAAAAAAAAATTCAGTTGATTCAACTTAATGACTTTTGTCGGTTGAAGATTTTTCCAAGTCGACAGACGTTTGTTTGAATTAAATAAATTTTTAGTTAAATCAACAAAATAAGCAATGTTGACTCTCGGACCCGGTTGAATTATCGCGCTCAGTTGAAACACATATGAATTTAGTTTTGTTGAATGAATGTTGGTTAATTCGAATAAATACTTATTTTGGTTGAATAATCCTCGAGATGAAAAATATTTATTTTCTCTATTCAAAATCTAGCATTTCGAATTCAAAAATACAAACTAAAAAAAATTAAAATGGAATTCAAAAATAAATTAATTAATTGAAAAAAAAATGGTACCTCGCTACTTGACAAGTTTGTGAAATATAATATGAATAAAATGTTTCCCTATTGAACGTTATTTTTGTCACAAGCTCGCCAGGTACTGAGGCATAGATTTTTTTTTTAATCAACTTATTAATTCCATTTAGCACAAGCATTAAAATATTTCGTTCGTGCTACATACTATTTAATCAAACGTATTGACCCATGCGATTTTGTTGAAGCACCCAAAATTTTGTTGATGCAACTGAATTTTTTCTCAATGTTCCCACTCGATCTCCTTTGTCTTTTGCCTCTTAACAGCACAGCAATTTTTTTTTCTCCCATCAAACTAGAGTTAGTGGTAAAAATATTTTTGAAAACGCAGCACGAGCGTGACTCGATAGGAATTAAATAGAATTCTGGGCAGCTCCAGACAGCGATGCCTGGATAAGCTCGTGACGGCTGGACATTATCTTGACATGGGTCTGGAATTTTTTTGTTTTTTTTTTTTTTTCAAATATATATATATCCTTCCTTCCTGCCCGTTCTTTTTTTCATCACCGTTCACAAGGATGCTCTTCGCATGGAGAGGAGAGTGAGAGAGAATACAGTGAAGCTCGATGAGAGACGTTTAAGATGCAGCTCCGGTGAGATCCCTCGAGTGCTCTCACCGCGCACAGCTTGCAAAAAAAATGAATGAGACTCCAGCGGAATTCTAATCTCGTCGCGTGCGCCGCTTCGACGGCAAACGGTCCGTCACGTGAGCCGAACACGCTTGCGGAATGAATAAGAAAAAATAAGGGAAAAAGAAAGCGTACGGATGGAGAAATTGAGGCAATCGACGGTTAGCTATAACGGATACTTCGGATTCCTAATCAATTGACCACGGTCAGTCTGCAACCTGGATATTTATCGGCGGGATAGTCGACAGGCCAATCTAATAGATATATATCGAATCCATCGCATCTCTTATGTTTGATCCTAATCGGTTATTTACCATTGGCCGAGGTTAAATGTAAAATATTGATAGGCAATGTGAGTTTCCAATGAAGGGGGAAAAGTGAATCGTAAAGGGTTTTTTTTTGTATTATAAAAACTATAGAGAGGGCATTCTAAACATTTTAAATAGTTCCCTCTCTTCAGGTGGCATCGGAACCAAATTAATAGGCTATACACTGAGCATAAATTCATTGCGCATTTTTCAATAGGAACGATTTTTTCTAAAGCTACTAAGAATAGAATTATAGGTAGATGAATAAATTGTCATGATAATGTTTGTTTCTGAAACATGGATCCTCCAAATTCTGAAAAATCGCTCCAATTAACGAATGCACCAGGTAACTAATTATTAGGGGAGGAAGCAAAATACACTTTTTTTACCAACTTATCCCCCTTAAATATCTCACTGTTTTTTCACCAATGAGGTAGGAGTTTTTACAATACGAATTTTAAGTTATTCAGTTTTCAGTTAGTTGGAAAGTAATGATATTATTACTCATGACTCTGCTCTTCATCAAACGAAATTCCGTGGGGCTTGTGAGACGAGAAATTTTTCAAGGCACTCGTTGAATTTTCCTTTCATCGCTCGTTCTTCATTTGCAGTTTCTTGATAATTTTTCATATAGTCGTTTTATCCCTGAGGCAGTGGCGGCAAACGCATCAGCAGCAGCAAGGGGACGAGAGTAATCAGAGTTCCCGAGATGACACGAGTTAGACCACGAAGAAAATATTTCCGATAGTTGACGACGAGGTTTTAAGGGAAGGGGACGCAACCACGCTCTGTAGTAGTAAGAAAAAGCGATGGGAAGCGAGGGATGCATTAATCGATTCTCGAACGAAAAGCTCGATCGTGAATAACGGCCAAGAGTACTAGAGGAAAGAAAACTGCCGAGTTTCTGGAGGAAGATGGAAAAGGGAAAGGGGGTAGTCACTAACACGAAAGTTGGAAAAGCCCTGAAGAAAGATTCTCCGAGACCGCTCGAACTACGGCTGCTGCTGTCGCTGTTGGCGCTGCTGTCACCGCTTGTGCTTCTGTCATTGCTGTCGCTGCAGTCACTGCTGTCCCCGCTTGCGTTGCTGTCGCTGCCGCCGCTGCTGTCACCGCCGTTGCTACTGTCGTTGCTATTGGCGCTGCTGTCATTGCAGTCGCTGGTAGCGCTGCGGTCACTGGTGACTCTCATATCGCTGTCAGCACTGCGGTTACTGGTGACGCTGCTGTCGTTGCCGTCGTTGCTGCCGCTGTTGCCGCGAAGTCACTGTTGGTGATGTCACTGGTAGCGCTGCTGTCATTGGTGACGTTGCTGCCGCCGCGGTCACTGGTGACGCTGGTGGCGCCGCGGTCACTGTTGACGCTGCCATCACTGCTGTCACTATAGTGACTGATGTCACTGGTAGCGCTGCTGCCATTAATGACGTTGCAGTCGCTGCTGCCACTGCTTTTACAACTGTAGCTGCAGGCTGCTGCTGAATAGGATAGAAACGGCTAATAGCAAAGGGAAGTTCGCCTCTCACTCCACCGATTAATATATAAATAACGAGAAGATATCTCGGGGCAAAAACGCCCATCTGACGGCTTCGGGGAAGCGACGTAAAATCATATATTTTATATCGAACTATATATAGCACTTGCGAATTGGACCGACTAAAGGTGACCAACCACTTTATACTCCTCACTCTATCGTTCCTTATTCTCCCACTTGGACTCTCTCCTCTTTCCTCGCTTTCGCTCTCTCTCTCTCTCTCTCCCCCTCTGCCATTTGGTTCTCGTAAATTGTGCCGTACGTGATTCCTGCTGGCACCGTTCTTTTACCAACCCTTCGCGATACCTTCCACCCCATAAAACCCGGGCTTTCTATATTATCCCTGATACAACGATAAGGACCAGACCATTAAATAAAATCATAGGGTACGATTACGTTATCGGGATGTCGGTGTCACGTTAACCACTATTATTTAGTATTACCAAGGCTTACGTATATTTATATACCGAGCAATTCGCTACTTACAGAGGATCGACAATTTACTTCACAGGGATTACATCATGAATTCACATTTATACGCCGAGAAAATTCATAGGATGAATATAAAAAAAATGAGTGACGGATTAATTCGTATTATTTTGTTCCTCTTCTTTGTCAGTTGGCGGTTCTTCAGGGTTGCATGGGAAGATTCTGTCGTAAATTTTATTTTTAACGCCCCTTGGAATTTCGGCCAATCCTCCGATTGCACCGCACACAAAATGATTGTACGCCTCTAAAATGGTATGCTTCATACTCTCCAGATGCGGAAGCTTCATCTGTGTTCGTGAACGAAAAACAATAGAGGATGAGAAATCACCGAAGCAGGACAAAGAGATACTTGGGAATCGTGAAATGACAATTGCCTCGTCGAGATCGGGAAATTCCGGTAGCGCCGGGGCAACGGTCGCCAGCATTCGATAGTAAAGGTCCTCGGTTTCCGAACTGTCGCCCCAGAGACCCTCGGCGGAAGTCCAATAGACGAGACCTCCGGCTACCGCCCCTTTCAACATCAGCATTGCCCAGCCTCCTACAATTTTTCGCCTCGACAGCGGTGGTCCTTTTGGTGGACAATCACACAGCTGTTGAGTTGCATTAATAACATTTTTATCTGTTCCAATCGAACACGAAAACCATTTGCAATGTCAGTAGATAAACGTGCGATTTTTCAATTTGAAGCTTCTGCTCAGATTTTTACATAATAAATGTGAATTTTTTATTTCATGGGCTTGAAACTAAAATCAAATTAAACTTAGATTGTAGTCAGTATTAAATCGGCATTAGCCTCTTTCCGATTATAAATTGTAGAAGTTTTATATTTGTTATTACGTAAAAAAGATAGCAACAAAAAAATGTTTGTTAAGCTGGAATTTAACTTTGAATAAACATAGTGAAAGATCTGTGATCTTAAAAATTGAGTTGGAAATGTTGACGATCAACGTTTACGTACCTTGCGATTTGCCAAGTTCTACACAATTTTTGGGTGAACATTTTTTCAATATATTGTAAAAAATGGTTATTGAGCCAACATATCATGTCACATTTTTGGTTAAGAATGTTTTGCTGAGCCTGGCAAAACGTACAACAATATAATTCCGATCTAATACGAATAATAATTGGAATGTCAGTAAACAAACCTGCGGTTTTTAAATTCAAAGCTCTTGCCCAGATTTTTATATAATAAATCTAAATGTATTATCTTATTGGCTTAAAACGGAAATTAGTTTAGATTATAGTCAGTATTAAATCGACATCGGTATCTTTTTAATTACGAATTGTAGAAGTTCTACACTTTTCAATACATTAAAAATATATTATATGTATATGCTTTTCATATTTGTATCATGTATTCTATTAACCGAGATAAGCGATGTCTATAAAAATAGGATCTATGCAATTTTATTATTCAGACAGTATGTTATATGGTCTGCAGTCCTTTTCCGAAAAAAAAAATGTCACTCAAGCTGCAATATTACTTCAAATGAACATAGTGAAAGATCTGCACTCTTAAAAATTTAGTCAAAAAATGTACGCCCAACGATTACCAAGTGACTTTCGATTTGCCAAATGTCGCCAAAATTTTTGAACAAACATTTTCAGATATATCTTCAAAACTGGCTATTAGTAAAAAAAAACCAAATGCAACGTTTTCGATTAAAAATAAAATACCGCAAAATACCCATAGCTAATTTACTTCAATCGTCAGACTCACTTTCTCTCCAGCTCAGTAAATATGTTTCCTGCATTGAAAGATAATTTTTCATGCTAGCGAAAAAAATTAAAATTGTCCCCCGGTGACCAATAATTTTGCTCCATGTAATTCTCGTGTAAATTACCTATGATGGATAAAGAGAGCTAATTCAAAGTGTCGTTTCTTGTTCGAACAAATGGGTAGCTCGTACCCTTTGCCAGCAGCTGCAGCTGCAGCAGATAGGAACGTCGCCCGGGGGCCGATCGAATCTCGTGATCACGTGCACATGCTCTACCAACCCTTATACGGCTATCTACTGTATGTGTACAATAGATATATACGTGTTCGTAACGAATACGACGAGAGTAGTCCTGGAGTAGCCTCCTCCATTAGAGACCCATCGACGTGCCCCCCTCCCCCCTCCCCTCTCTTCACCTGTATACCAGCAATGTCCAGCTAATTTCAGGTAAACGCGCGGACGTATCGGGTCAAATTCCCAATGGATGTGGCGAAGAGTACTTCGAGCCGTTTTCCCGGATGTCAACGTCCTCATAACGCCAAGTCTCTGGGTTGAAGATTACCCAGGGACCCTGTACGTGTCCAGCAGTTACAGCTTCTCTTGATAACCCCACCTCATAGCCATCAAAGCTGCTATGGACAGGGACGCAAATGTTACGAAACCTTGATTACAGTACCTGCAGCACTTTGGTGTACTATCTATTCCTGTGCATGTGGATACACGTGAGTACACATGCCCATTGTGTCGGTGTATTGACCAGGACGAATACAATTATGAGATATGGTAAGTGTGACGAAAGCTCCAGGCACAGCAAATTGACTTCATCGTGGTCGTCGACAGGTTCCATTTATAGGTAGATTTGGATATCAGTAATCCGTAGGTGTCATTACGTTATTAGTGTAACCGCAGGAAAATAATTTATTTTGACTCATTTTACCAGACCGCGCCCAGAAAAAAAATTAGTTGAGCTTGTTTGTGAGTTAGAATATCCACTTATTCGTTTTCTGAACTTACACTGAGGAAAAATTCTGTCATGATTTAATTTGCATACACTGTAAAAAAAATCCACTTGAAATTTAGTGTACTTTTACTGGGAGTTTTATTCATAAACTAGTATATGAAATTAAGTATACCAGTGTAATGTAAAATTAATGTATGGCACAGCATATTTAATAATTTGCTTTAATTTTACTGTAAAAGTACATGAATTCTATACCACGATTGTTTATTAAATGTCGATGACGAGTTTATGAATAAAAACTTCCAATCTTTCCTAACAGTGTATACAGAAAGTTTTTATTTATAAGCTGGTACAGTAAATTCACTGTACAAGTGCAATGTCTGATTTATTTTTGGTACAGTAATTTTGATAATTTTCTTCAATTTTACTGTAAAACTACTTTAATTTTCAAAATTTACTCCAATATCATTACAAAAGTAGCGTAATTTCATATCACAATTGTACATTCAATTTAATTGATGAGTTCATGAATAATAACTTCGTCTTTTTTGACAGTGTAAAAAATAGTAACAGGCGCTAAGTGAAGCATTCTAGTAACTCATTTACAGCCAACACATAAGTAGGATTTTTCCCTACGCAATTTTAACCCCTGTAAATTTTTTTTTCTACCGACTTTCTCATCAGCTGAACAAAAATATCTATTATTGTTAATTGATTGTTATTTTCGTCTCCATAATTCGGACATCAGTACACATTTGGATTTAAACCTCCGTGGTCAGACACGTAAATGTGGGGTCAATTTGACCCCGGGCGACCGCGTAAGGTTAAAGGTTATTGATCGAGAGAAATATGACCGGACGATGGCATATTGTATGAAAAATGTGGTAACATTTTGAGAGAACGATTTTACTTGGGTAGCGAAGGATAAAATACTTGTTCTTATTTGGATTATTCAATTTACTTTGGGTGGGCAGGTCCTTTCCAATTGCTTGCGGGAGCAGACTCTGATGGATACCGGTCTCGAAGTCTCATAGGAGGCTTGCGATGGGCAGGGACCCGCGACATCCGCACTGACCAATTTCCTCACCGGAGACGGTCTCTCGCATGTCTTTGGTTGCGAAAGATTTATCGTCCGTGCGATAGTTTTCGCGCTTCGCTTCATCCCGCATTCGGGACTCTTCCGGTATTCAATCAGGAGAAAAAAACATCACTGGAATTCCAAAGAAGCTTTGCGTTATCCGATTTTGTAAAGTCGAAATTGAATTGGCGCAGATTTTATTCATACAGAAGATTTGACACTAGATCGAGATGCGGCTACGGAAATTTAACCGTCTCCATTTATTCCACTATCACTTTCAACTAACTTCTCGACGTACGGTTATTTTTTTTTGTTCGTCTATTTTTCGTTTTTCGATCTAGCAATAGTACAATTTTCTTATCGGCAATTCATATATTATAGAACTTGCTTTTTCATAAGGAGAGTTTTGAAGATCTCGAAACCTTCCAGCTGAAAAAAAACAATAATAATGAAAGAATCCAATTACTAATGAAATTCATAATTTGTTTTAATAAATTTGTTGTTTATCCGTTGGAGTTACCAATTGATGGAATTACTTTTATTTCCGCTTTAAATTGAGTATGGAAAGTTGAGTACAAACAGATTTATTTATAGGACG
This sequence comes from Tromatobia lineatoria, assembly GCA_949699805.1. Taxonomy (NCBI): domain Eukaryota; kingdom Metazoa; phylum Arthropoda; class Insecta; order Hymenoptera; family Ichneumonidae; genus Tromatobia; species Tromatobia lineatoria. Next base: position 16,713,817 of record OX453036.1, read on the forward strand.
ACTGAAAAAAATATTTGGTCGTAGTTACTAAAATCTATCAATCAAGGTGACTGACCAGCGGCACCTTGTGTTAGGTTGAATTTTTAATTGAAAATATGACATAATTTGCGTGCTGAACCTTGCTACTATAAAATTTTAGGTCTCCTTACTGATTTCTTTTTTCAACCCGAGCAAACCATGCGACCTCAAAACGACCGTCAAACAACCATAAAAAGACACCAAAAACGATCGGTCGTTTTGTGCCAGGAAAAAAAACAGTAAACCGACCTCAAAACGACCAGTACCGTCGTTTTCTTAATTAACGATAGCAAAACGGCCCCGAAAAGCGACCATCCAGAAAATTGTAAGTTTTTTTCCGGCACAAAATGACCTATCGTTTATGGCGTCTTTTTATGGTTATTCGAAGGTCGTTTTTGAGGTCGCAGGGTTTGCTAGCGTTGGAAAAAATATCGGTAAGAAGACTTAAGATTCTACACTAGCAAAATTCAGCACCCAATACGTCATATATTAAATTTTTGATTCTACCTAACACAAAGTACAACTGTACAATCACATTAATCGATAGATTTCAGAAATCGCGGCCAAATATTTTTTCAGTCGTCCCATGAATAAATCTGTATGTTTAACAAATGCTTGAATCTCAAGATGCTCTTATAATCATCCGGGCATTTGTATACTTTAGAATTTATTCATTATTAGAATAAATGATATAAACGCATCAACTCACGATTTTCAATAGCGATAATTCTCGTTGCTCTTTCCGCAGTTGGTTTTCTCGAAAATTTTCAGCTACCTGACGTTATATCCTCAGCGTATCCTTTGATAAGAGTCCTGGCTTCCCGGGTTTTCGCTGGCATTCGTGTTATAAAGAACTGGAAGATTATGCGGTACGTAAGGCGGTAGGAAGTGGGAGAGAGTGAGAAGGGCTCGGGGAAGGTAGAAGTACTTGATGAAACTGAGTTCGAAACGAGAGGCGCTCGGTGACGGAAAGGTATGATCGCAGCGGTGTCGGTTGTGTTGGTATACTTCCGTACACTGAACTAGTGTCTGTCGCTGGCGTTACTCTGAAACACCCCGATTTCTTATTCATCAACGCCATTGGAAAAACTCGTAAAATTTGCATCAGACACGATCGAACATAGCTCATCCAGGCTCAGGGTTTGTCGCAGCAGAGTTGACTACTCCACCCGAGCGCAAAACATATACTACCGCTCGCTTCGGCTTATTCTCTTTCTTCTTTGACTATCTCGTTCCACCATTCGACAAACGACTCGCTTCATTCCCCATATTTTCTCACGTTCGCGTTACTGATGAGCGTGTCATTCGGAAATATGCGTTTTTATACTATCCGCAACCACACACCATATATTTTCCAGGATACATGCGTCAACCTCCAGTGGAGCTTTTGATATGAAAGCGATAATCCGAAGTTTTCCATAGATTAATCAGTGGTTCGATTTTTTTTTTTTTTTGTGAATATTATGCGGAAACTGATTCTTCAACTTTTGTCTTTGTTTAACTACATTTGCCAACTTTCTTGGTGTATAAACATTATTTTGGTATTAGTAGGATGGGAAAATTGTTCGGTACACATTTGTGTCTTTATAAAACCGAAAGCTCGTCTCGCTAAAACGTTTATCACATATTATGCGTGGTTATACTATCCAAACACACACACATACCATATATTTTCGAAGATAATATGTACATGCGTCAACCTTCAGTGGAACATTTGATATAAAAGCGATAATCCGAAGTTTTCGGTCGATTGATGAGTGCTTCAATGTTTTTGTTTGTTAATGTTTGCAGAAGTTGATTCTTCAATTTTTGTCGTTGTTTACCCTCATTTGCCAGCATTCTTGGTATATAAACCGTATATTGGTATCAGAGGAATAGGTAAATTGTTCAGTACACATTTGTATCCTTATGGAACCGAAAGCTAGTCTTGCTGAAACGTTTATCATATATTATCGCCTGCAGCCAGTAAATTTTCGCTCGTGCTGGGATACTTATTAATAGACCGCCATGATCTCTTGGACGGCGATTGAAATAAGAGGTTAGATGGCCGAATTGTCGAAAATATGGGACCATCGACAGCAGTGACATTAATCCATCGTGATCACACGTCCTGTTACACGTAAAATAAGATCTGAGGAAAATATGTAAAACGTACATTTCGTGATTTATAATTACACCAATCAAAAATCTTGATGAAATTTGCATGTTTACACACCATTCTTCATTTTACGTAACTCTATTTCTGCTTCACTTTGGATCTAATCGACTTTCGATGCACCATGTCTATTTTTTACGAAGGAAAATAAAAGAAACAAAATAAAATCCATTATCGAAAAAGAAAAATGTATACTATTTTACAACTGCGAGAAAACAGCAATTCAAAAAGCGCGCCATGCGTGATAATGCGGCGATTGTAACAGTCTGAGGTTGGCTTTATGTCAAAGGCATCAGCGACCAATCAGAATTCTAGAAAGATGGCTTCAGTCTTCGATATTTTGACTTTCAATATGCCATGTCCATTTTCAAGAGAAAATATTTGCAATGGCGCAATAAGTTGAGATAACATGCTAATATTTATGTATATATTTATAAATGCTGTAGTATATCGCATGGACGCATTTATGCATTCACTCGACAGAAAAACGGCGTGGAGTCGAAGCGAATCGTTGGCATGATTTACGAAAATGTGTATCTTGAAAGAGTGCTGGTGCGTGCTTCGCGCCGAAGAGGAGGGTGGAAACGATTTTTATATGACCGTCATCCCTCCATTCCTCGATAACATTTTCGGAGCCAGCAACACCCCCGTAATTTCAAGCTCTCTGCCACGGTATACAATGTGAGTGGAAACCCTTCGCGCTCGGGTGACTACAAAACTTTCGGAAAAGCCGGAAACCCCCGGATTGCCGCTAGAGATACGACGAGACGACGAAGGACGTAAGTAAAGTCAGCAGCAACCGAGAAGAAATATCCATACAGTAGTGTACGACTGTGGGGTTGAAGGTATAAGGCGAAAAGAGCACCAGGGGTTAGAGAGAAATGTCCCGTGGGGATTTGCTTGCCACGTCTAGAGAAATGGTCGGAAATAAAACGAATATCGGATGAGAATGAAGAAGCGGATTTGATCGCGTGCAAAGATCCGAATCTGGCTGTGTATGATAAATTTTACCCTACTATCTTCCCGCTCAAACTTTTTTAATCCTGATCGTTCTTATCGTAATAGAAAATGACACCGGAATAAAAGACTTTATTGAGTCCAAATAAAGGGACGGATTGATTTTTTTTTTTTTTTCCTTGATTCAATGAAACTGTTTCTGTAGTTTAAGTAACGATATTTTCGGTGGTACCTAGTCTTCGGATGATTAGAACGTTTGCGTTCGTCATTTCGAGTCAATATGTTTTGCTTTTTGGTTATTCGAAAACAATTTATTACAAATCAATGAAAAATGTCCCATTGATTAGAAGAAATGTTTTTTTGATTCAATATCACAACTTTTCATTCGGTCTGAGATCATTCACAGAAATAATTTCCGTGAATCAAAGAAACTTCTTCTCTCGGTTTATTTTCGAAACATTCCGCAATCATCTTTTGCAAAAAACATATTTTTATTCAGCATGTTATTTTTTATCGCCAAAACCACAGGAAAATATACGCGACAAGACCGGAAAAATAGGAGATCAGAGTCTTAGCGAGTCCACAAGCTTTAACGCAAATCTTTCTTTTATTTCTAGTGCTTATTTCTTGGCGAGAAGATGGACTAATTGTACAAGCCAATGTATTTTCAAAACATTCCCCTACTGATCTTTTGTTCAAACCACTTTTTTATTAAGCACGTTATATTTTATCGTCAAAACCACAAAAAAATATATACGTGACAAGGCAAACTGAAGAAATAGGAGATCAGAGTCTTAGCAAGGTCCACAAGCCTTAACGCAAACCTTTCCTTTATTTCTCCCTCTTATTTCTTGGCGAGAAGATGGACTAATTATACAAGCCAAGACGGCTTATGTCTCGTCGAATCGGAGAAACGAGCTCGGCAAGGCATTCTTTTACAATTACGTGAAATCTCCCGCTGTGAAAGACGCGGAGGAGAGAAATTCTGCAGTCTCGTTTTGAGGAAGATCGCGTAACTGGTGAGAACTTACGCCCTTGCCCCGCGGTCCAAGACGTTCACAGTCAAGCAGGCTGAAAGGTGGCGGAGCTTCAGAAAAACAGAGGAAGCAGCGTGAAGAAGTGAAAGAGAGAGAGGGAGAGCAGAAGAGAAGTTGGAAAGCACAGTACAGTGAAATCTCGTCGAATCCTTCCACGACACTCGTAGCGAAGGCACCTCTCGGCTCTTTATTCGTTGGCGCGCTCTTGTTCGACGACAGAGGGGTTGAAATCTTGGAGCAAACCGATGCGCAGATGAAGACAAGGGAGAAAAAAAGATAAAAGGACGCGCTGATGAGAATGAAAAAGAACTGAACCGGAATATTCGTACTGGCGGGCAAATTAACGGCACCGATGGAAAACAAAACGTCTGAGAAGTTAATTAATCTGAGAAATAGCTCGGAGACCGGAAGGTACTTCGCACACAGAAGACAAAAAGTCAACGACGCTTGGCCGAAGCGTTCGCTGTTGTCCGAGTCGGGGAAACATCACATCACGGGGCAATTTCATCAGGTGAAACTGACCGTGCAAACAAAAATATATCTCGTATTTACACCGAGTATAAAGATTTCGGAGACGCCAAAGAAATGGATAGATTTGTTTTTTTTTTCATTTATTTCAACGGAATATTCCTTAGATTTCAATGAAATTACTTTAATTTCAATGTGAACGTTTCATTGCCTGCGAGGAAACATTTGCTTCGTGAGCATATGATAAAAAGCAGTTTCATTGTTTTAATGAAAAGTTTTCATTGAATCAAAGAAACGGTCTACTTGGTTCATTAAAAAGCTATACTTGATGGCAACAAGTGCTGAAAGTTTCATCGTCCAATGTTAAGCTTTTGTTTTCCAGTTCTCCCAAACAAACGGTTTCGAGTTTAACCGCGCCCGTTCTTTGGCCCATTTCTGCCGTTCGTGAACACGTTCTCTCAAAATTTGAGCTTTATCTGCCGAATAGTTTAGGAAAAAATAGGTCTTGAAATTCTGAGGTGCTGTGGGGGAAGTGTCGCTGCCTCTTTAGTAATATCGATGAAAAGAACAAAGACAATTTCTTCGATTCAACGACACTACTTTTCATCGAGTTTGAGATCATTCAATGAAAAGATACTATTAAAACTCAAGTATTTCTTTTTATCGGCGAAGATTGCCGTGAATCAATAAAATCTCTTCTCTTGGTGCATAAATTGGGATAAAAAATAATCATTTGTAAAAAAAAAGTGAACGCTTGCAGGCAGCGAAAAGCACATTTATTTGATCGATGGAAATATTTGATTGATCGGAGCAATTGGTAATGGAATCGAAAAATGTTTTTATTGACAAATAATTTGTCCAATCGACAAAATATATTTTCACTGCCAGCGAGCGTTTTTTTTTCTTAGCGCAGTTCTTCAGCGTCTACATAGAAAAAATATATGTTTACAGTACCTTCAGAATATATCGAAAATATATTTTTTCCATAGCGTGCTTTTACTTCGTTTCCGTGTCGGTGGCTGTGATAAATTCGAAGCTCTTCGCAACGGATAAACAAAAGACAGAAAAATCGAAACTAATTGGAACTCGTTATACAGCGACTCACGATATACTGGAATTAGGCGGACACGGTCTTTGTCCTGATATTCTGACGTGTCTGTCCAATTTGTGAAACACGAAAATAGCTCAGGACTTGATTGCGAGGATCAATCATAGAGGGAGATTAATTTGAACAATTTTTCTATTAATCAGAATTGCTTTTCTTTTTGCAGATTTATAATATTCAACTTTGTAGAGACCCGTTCAACATTCGTACACAAACGCGATAAAGTTTAGGGGTGTTTGATACAAAATTTGAGTATAAGTCGATGGCACTATTTGAATTTTTTCGTAAATTGAATACGACTGTATATAATCGTCTAGAATCACCGTTTTGCAAGTGGTGTGGGATCTCTTCAGTACTTTCCTTTTTTTTCATTCATTTTGTGTCTATTTATATCGTTTTAGTTTGTAGACGAGGTGCTTTGTGTGTTTTTTCTCTTTTTTGAGTATGTGTAGTGGTCATCTGACTCTGTTGCCCATGTGTTCAATTCACTTTAGATTATCTTTCATATGTTGTTTTCAATAACGTCTACCATACCATAAAATACTCCGAATATTACAAAACGTTATTCCTATGCTTTCCAAATGCTTTGAGCAATTAATCTGAAGTCAACATTAATTACAGGATAATTTCTCATGGTCAGTAACAATTTTCAGTGAAACGTGAGAAAACGGATAGATTTTCAAGCTCTTCGAATTTTACCATTCCTTCTCTAATCAAATTGCGGCAAGCTTCGTTATTACTATTTAAACATTCAGTCAGACAGTGTTTAAGTGAATTACTGTAATTAAAATAAGTAAAATCATATAGAACAAAAAGGTGAGAAGGTGAGAGTACTGTAAGAAAGTACGATGTTGACGTTGCGCCGTGAACAAAGATAGACATTACAGCTTGAAATAGGAGAATCACGGCATGGAGTTTACGCATTTTCCACGATGCTAGGCTAATTACACGCGCTGGCGCCCGTGCCTCAAATTCCTTTGCCCTGCTGCGCTTTTATAACCCTTCAAAAGGCCCTCTTCTTATGTCAAATTTGACACCAAGCTGAATTTGTTTATCGCGGACTTTCCTAGCAACCAATCACAACAGGAATAAACTGCTAACAATGCTTATCCATGAACTTCTTAAAAGCGGGAAACTCCAAGTATCGGGTGAAGAATTGTAATATCATTGAAATGTAAGATAGCAAAAAGATTTTCGAGCTTAAAGCTTTGAATTAGTCCATTCCGTCACTGATCAAATTGCGGCAATCTTCATTATTACTATTTAAACCTGCAGTCAGAAAGTTTACAAGTGAATTACTATAATTGAAATAAGTAAAATCATATAGAATAAAGAGGTGAGAAGGTGAGAATACTTCGTGAAAGTAAGAAAGCGATACCGTGAACAAAGATACCAGTGGATGAAAATTATGGTTTGAAATAGGAGAATCACGTCATGAAGTTTACGCATATTCTACGATATACTACTGGTATCGGGTGGTAAAGAAAAAGAAGACGAGCTGCGCAAGACATTGAAGCAAGTTTTGCCGAGCAGCTTCGCTGCTAGGGTGAAGTTTTAAGAAAACGATGTAAAAGCATAGAGAGAGTAAGAGAGAGAGAGAGAGAGAGAAGACCATCAAGCCTCTCGTGCCGCTGGTAGAGAAAACTAATTCTCGCGATATTGGTTTATTGGAGCGAGGCCAAACACGAGGAGCACTTCCACCATCGGTAATAGGAGCCTGGAAGATTGGCAGATCACTCCGAATTATATTTCGACGTTATATAATATTTCTGTACGTGGCTATATACGAATTGGCAAAAAGAAAAGTAAACCGAGTTGCGTAAAGCCACAAGTTGATTGCGTTCTTAGCAATTTCCTCGTTTTTCATTGGTGCCTTATTGGATTTTTTTCAATCTCACAATATTTTCCATGATTATTAACGTTTTTGTTTAAAAAATTGAAGGCAACAAAATGCAGGCGGAAGTCGCGGAAGAGGGTTAGCACGAGCAATTAGCCGAAAGTTAATCGCTTGGTCCCAGGCGCTTTTTTGGGGCTAACAAGCCGGTCGGTCCGAGGGCAGGACACGGCATTTCCTCTTTGCCAATTTAGTCATTCGGTCAGCGCGCCTAACGATTGACAACTATTTTGTGGGGGAAAGTCTGCTGGTTCTCGTGGTCACGAGGCAATTTTTTTTAACCAGCCCTTCGGCCCAGCGGTCATTCCCGCGGCCGACCCTAGCGACCACCGCACACTCTGCCCTCTTCTCTCTCTCCCTGGCATCGCACCCTCTGATTTTTATTCCTCGTTGGAACTGTGCAGGCTATATGAAAGAGCACGGGATCGGTGCTCGCCTCCGAACCAGACCAACCATCCAGCCAGAATACCTACATCCCTTCTGGCTTCGCTCGCGCTCTCGTCCCGCAATAGTAGTTGGTCTTTTCCTGGCAATGATCCAAAAATCCGAACACCGCGCGGAGCAGCTCACTCTATGTGGCCCCCGCAACGAGCTCGTCCTGACTCTACGACCGCAACCCTGCACCAGGATTCTCCGTCCCGGGGATTTCGGGAAAAGAATCGGTAATTTTGGCGGATGCTGCTCCTCCTACCGCCAGAGCTTCTACTTTCCGTTACCGCACAAAGAGTCCGCGCCCAAGTGAGACGCGACCATCAAGCGAATTCCAGAGCTATGCTCCACAGAGATATGAAAAGAGCAATGGCAAATGAATATGGTGAAACGCACGCTCGCGACGAGACTAATTTCCGACTCTCGTTTTGCCTTAATATTATTTGTGGCTGATGTGACTTTGCCAGTTCTTCGGGGTAAACCGGAATTCTTTACAAACATTTTTGTTGGTAAAGAAGATAATTATTAAACATTAACAGGATCTTCCTAATTACGCTGACAACTGATGCTGATGGAAGTTCAAACTTCTATAAAGCGAATTCTACAGCTAGGTTGCTGAGAGACGTAAAAAGTACAATGGCAAATGAATATTGTGAAATGCACACTCGCGAAAGGACTTATTTTCGACTGTCGTTTTGCCTAAATATTGTTGCCTTAAGTAGACGGAATCTATTTCGATTCTAATTAAGACCTTTGATTTAGAGTAACTCCACCAAATACTGATTGATGTTAAACTGTCATCCAGTACGGAACCTAAAATCTATTCGGGATCTATTCAGATTCCAAGTTGGGTAACTCATTCCGAAGGACCAAATCCCGACCAAGATCAAGTCTAAAGCTCGGACTCCCAACTGAATTTCTTGATAGTTAGTGCTGATAAAAAAATCCTAAACTCAACAAAGCCACGTACGGCGTAAATATAGAAGTAAAATGGCAATTTCTAAAATCCCTCTGTCCCACCTTATCCTGTTAGCGAATTAACTTTTATACCATTGCTCAAGTTTCCAATTCATTTTCATTAATCCCTATATCCTGCAACCCACAAAATCGAATCACATCCTCTGTCCGGCTGTATTTGCTCTTCGTCCTTTGGACTCCAATACAATGATTTTCTGCGACCATTGATCTGTGTGTGTAAGTGTGAGTGTGTGTGTATGTGTACGTGAGTTTACCTACAAAAACTAAAAAATTCACGTTCGAAGTAAGCATGAGTGTCAAACAGCAATATCTATTATCATTTCTTATCAATAGTTCCCTCCCCCACCTCATCCTGTTAGCAAATTATCTTTTATGCTATTGCTCAAGTTTTCAATTCATTTTTATTTAGCCCGATTTCCTCCAGTCTACAGAGTCGAATGACACTCTATCCTGCTGCATTTGCTCTTCGCCCTTTAGTTTCCAATAGAACTTCTTTTCCACAAACACTTTGTGCGAAAGCCCACAAAAGTCGCAGACGGAGTAAACATGAGACTAAAATGGCAATTTTCTAAAAATAATTCCCTCTGTCCCACCTCATCGAGTTAGCAAATGAAATTTCTCGCCATTGCTCAAGCTTTCAATTCATTTTTATTTATCCTCACATTCTCCAAACCACAAAGTCGAATGACTCTCTCGGTCCCGCTGTATTTGCTCTTCGCCCTTTAGATTCCACGCTCACACATCTGTGTGTATATATGTGTGTGTGTAAGGTCCACAAGAGCAGCTTCTTGAACCGGCCAAATAGACGGTACGCAAACTAGTCGATAACGGAGTCGAGTCATCGCGAATCCACTACGTCATTGAGGAGAGAACGAGTCAAGTGCAAATGAATATGGTGAAACGCACGCTTGCGACAAAACTAATGTTCGACTCTCGTTTTGCCTACACTGTTATAAAAAACGAGAAGTTTTTATGCATAAAATCGTAAATTTATTTTATTTACAATTATAGTATGAAGTTTATGTAAATTTGTAGTAAAATTACAGTGGATTTTGAAAAGTAATGTACTTTTACATTAAATTTGATGTAAATTATTGAAATTACTCTGCCATACTTTAATTTTAAAATCCGACTTGTATAGAAAATTTATAATACCAATTAATGCATAAAACCTTCCTGTACCGATACATTAAATTTCAAATATTTTTTTTTATAGTGTAAATATTATTTGTGGCTGATGCTGCCTTGCCAATTCTTCAGGGTAAACGGGAATGCTTTTCAAACGTTAGTAAAGAAGATCCCGTTGATGTTTGTGCCTGTGCCATAGCTCAAGCTTTCAATTCATATCAATTTATCCCCATATTCTCCAAACCACAAAGTCGAATGACACTCTCTGTCCCACTGTATTTGCTCTTCGCCCTTTAGATTCCACGCTCACACATCTGTGTATATATGTGTGTTTGTGAGGTCCACGAGACCAGCTTCTTGAACCGGCCAAATAGACGGTACGCAAACTAGTCTCTGACGGAGTCGAGTCATCGCGAATCCACTACGTCATTGAGGAGAGAGCGAGATCAAGTGCAAATGAACATGGTGAAACGCACGCTCGCGACAAAACTAATGTTCAACTCTCGTTTTGCCTACACTGTTAGAAAAAACTCGAAGTTTTTATGCATGAAATCGTAAATTTATTTTAATCACAATTATTGTATAAAGTTTATGTAAATTTCTAGTAAAATTACAGTGGATTTTGAAAAGTAATGTACTTTTACATTGAATTTGATGTAAATTATTGAAATTACTCTGCTATTCTTTAATTTTAAAATCGGATTTGTATAGAAAATTTATAATACCAATTTATGCATAAAAACTTCCTGTACCGATACATTAAATTTCAAATACATTTTTTTTTATAGTGTAAATATTATTTGTGGCTGATGCGGCCTTGCCAATTCTTCAGGGTAAACCGGAATGCTTTTCAAACATTTTCGTTAGTAAAGAAGATCCCGTTGATGTTTGTGCCTGTGCCATAGCTCAAGTTTTCAATTCATTTCAATTTATCCCCATATTCTCCAAACCACAAAGTCGAATGACACTCTCTGTCCCGCTGCATTTGCTCTTCGCCCTTTAGATTCCACGCTCACACATCTGTGTATATATGTGTGTTTGTGAGGTCCACGAGAGCAGCTTCTTGAACCGGCCAAATAGACGGCACGCAAACTAGTCGATAACGGAGTCGAGTCATCGCGAATCCACTACGTCATTGAGGAGAGAACGAGATCAAGTGCTGTGAAGGACGAGAGAGAACTTGGTCGGTCGGTTGGTTGGTTGGTTGGTTGCTCCCAGTAGCAGTGGCTCCAATGGAGAGGTAGTATGTAGTACAGAACGATCGAAGAGGGTGGCGCAGTCGATATAAATCGAGAAACCGATGAGCGGGCACCTCTCTGACTTGTCTCTCTCACTGGCTGCCGGTAGTCGTCGCGTCGCCTCCGCTATGATTTGTAGTTTCCAAGCCGTAAATTAGGATTAGTTCCCAATCTCGCTTCTGGACTGTACCTGGAGCATTGGAAGAGCTCTGTGGACCAAGTCGAAGCCGTACTCTCGTAATCTAAGTTTCCGAAACGACTACCGGTATATATACCTTAAGTCCAAGCCGAAGTCTGCGTCTGACTCTGTATAACCAGCTCGGACCTATCCGAGAAGGTATGTACCTATGGTATCTCGGCACTAACGGCGCTCCAATCCTTCCATCCCCTTCACCATCCACGACCTCTTCCTCATAACCAACTCCACAGCTGTCGTTATTATGGACTCCAAAGCTTCTTCGTGAGCTTCTGCTACGGATTAAACGGGCTCGATTAGAATTGGCACGCGGTAGCGTACGCAAGGTTCAACTTACTTCTCGTTGAGTCATGCCCACGACAGGATTGCAGATGGGCTACGGTGAGAAAAGGGCTTGATTGGTTTAGATCTTGGTGAGAGGATTCCAGTCACCCAAGAAAATTCATGAGGTAAAAATTCTCTTTATGATATAGTTGATGGAAAAATTAATTTAATTTGAACGTCATTTAGTTACATAACAAGTATTATAATTTTACAAATTTTTGGAGATGTACAGTGCGAAAGTTAAGTGTGAGGTCAAAAGTCAAATTTTGCGCTTGACGTAGCTTTCAAACCAAACCGAAAAACCAATGTTAGTGTTCAATGTCTTGTTTTATCTGTCGAAGTTTGCATTCTTCATTGAATATCCATTCTGGATGCAGTGAAAATTCAATGTACTGTAACCAATTGTTGAGTGATTTTTTAATGAAAAAAAAAAAAAAAACAATTTCTTTATATATTTAGCGCATCAAATGAACTCGATTACCGAGAATATCGCTCTGTGATTGGTTGAAATCAAAGCCCGAAAGAAAATCAGTGTAATTACATTTAACATAAAGGCAAATCCTCGTTTCTTACATTTTGTTTCAATAATTACACGACAGAAGTTACAGTTAATTCTTGAAGATTTGATGCGGCTCGGATTATAATTCTCTGTCTGTACTTACGCCTGCAGCCAGTAAGAACCATTAGTCTTTGACTGGAGCTTAGTTAATTCCGTTGATTAGTATAATTATCTCGGTATTTTGCCTTCGTCAGAAGCAGCAGTGCGTCTCGAAACCTTTGAGTTTCAGTTCAAATAATCAAAGACACGCTTGCCAGCTACGGAGATTATATTGCAAAGCGTTCGATAGAGACTCACAGTGAAATTCGCACTCGCAAAGGTCGCGCTCTCTCTCTCTCTCTCTCTCTGGCACTCTGACGTCAAGCCCAAGGGTGGAAGTAACGAATGAAAGTGGCTTAATGTGTACTTCCTCGCACATAATACGTAGGTAAATTCACCTAAATATCCACCGTCCCTTCCTGCGACGCGTTAAATACTCTGTGGCGATAGGATAAACGAGGAGGATGAGGACAATGAGAGCGTATAACAATTCGGAGCTTGCAGCGTGATAACGGCCTTCGGGGGAGCTGCAAATCCGTGTTACGGACTAAATTTACTGTTTTAACTGAAATTTTATGTTCCCGAGCTGACCGAAGCTCTCGTGGGAAAGAAGTATGCACAACAAAATATGTACGCAAACGTAGAAATTTCTACCTCGATATATATTTAATATATATTTTCAAATATTAATAAAACAGGTCACGCATGGAGGAATTTTCGATGCTCCAGTTAATATTTATCTATATCAATAAATTGCCAAGTTTTGCGCTGGAGCAGCAAAAAGTATTGAAAACTGCAGGTTGAATGAATATTAATCCACTTGTCGATGATATTCTTAATATCTTCCGAACTTCCGATATTTTGTTTCCAATAATTTTTTATATTTTATATCTAATTCTCGTCATAATGTTGACTCAATTCTAAATTTCTTTTATTATTGCTTAAGAAAATGACAATATAAATAAATTTCCAAGTTTTGCGTTAGAGCAACAAAAGTTGAATGAATTGTAATCAAATTGTCGATGAAATTCTTAATATCTTCCGACCTTTCAACATTTTGTTTCTGATAATTTTCTTAAATCTTATATTCAATTCTAATTATAATGTTAACTTAATTTAAAATTTCATTTATTAGCGCTTAAGGAAATGGTAAGTCTAGGTCGTAAATGGGTTAAAGAAGAATACGCGAGATGGGGTCGAATAATCAAGACGAAAGTTTTGCGAAGGTCTCGGGAATTCCAAGCGAACGCGGGGGCCTAGCTGACTTTCAATCTTACTTGCAGTTACAGACCTTCCACACCACCAGAGGCGGTTATTTCTCTTTCATTCTTCCTTCTATAATATTTTTCATTTATTACTTCTCTGACTCGTTTCTCTGCGCGATTCACAACAGAGCTACTGATTAACGTTACTGAAAGCATGAGATAAAAGGGGCGATTGATGAAACAATAATAACGAGAAGGAATGTACTTGTCGAAATCAAAGAATACGCAACTTTTTTCATGCGTGATTAGAATTAAAAATAAAAGACACGCCGACGAGCATGAACTTTTGATCAGCTTATGGTTCCCAAGTGAAAAAAATAAATATCAATAACGATGCTCTTCTGCATTTTTTCTACTCCTTTTCTTACAATAAAACAAAGTAAAGAAATCAAAGCTTTTGCTAATTGGGGAAAAGAAAAAGAGAAACTTATAAATAAATACATTATAATACCACATTACGAAAATTGATCCACAGACTAAGAGCGATGTTATTTCAATCCAATATTGTTCCAATATTAATTTCAATTTTATCGCATACAGGCTGCAACTGATTGGTCAGTGCTAGATACTCCAACACTGATTCTAAACCAAGTATGAAATATTATGCAATTTCTACCAGGGTTTTTTTTACTATAGCGAAAATACATCTTATTAGCCTAAGGAAACTATTTCTACCTAGGTATCCATTCGATATACCACTATAAAAAAGTGATCTATCTCTGCCAGTATTTTTATTAACCGAGAAGCAGAAAGCTTTAAATCGATTTAAAGTAAGACTGTCAATCAGCTACAAAAAAAATTTTAAACTCGAAACCATCATCAAGGGTCAATGAATAACTTGCAATCATGAATAACTGGATCAAGCGTCACGGTAGCGTCTCGACGCCAAGTATCTAACCCCGAAGGGAGATTCAAGTAACGGTAGTTTCGTTATCCCCTACAGTGTCCCGTTAAGGACGCTGTCAGAAGTGAGAAATAGTTAGATGTTTCAAATCGCTTTTCGACACCCCTTTGCGTTATCATGATTCTCGACGCCAAACTTTTTCTCTACCCCGGTTAAACTGGAGCCTCTACACGAAAAAAAATCCTTGGTTAGAACAACCAAGCGCTTAGTTATATATACGCCAGCCGATTAATTGGTTAGTACAACCAAATTATTGGTCAGCGCCACCAAGCTCATTGTAATATAACCAGTTACTTACTTGGCATGACCAACAATTTCATTGGCCTTACCAGTAAATCGGGTGGCGCGTATATAATCAAGCGCTTGGTTGTTCCAACTAAGCCTTTTTTTTCATGTAACACATCTAAGACGATTTGCCAGTACTAGCTACTCAGACACCGTTTCTAAGCCAAGTGTCAATTATTCTGCCATTTATGCATGTCAGTTTTTTTAGCGTAGTAAAAAACTATCTCGTTAGCCATTAGGCTTATTAAAACTATTTCTTCGCAGGTAAATACCTAAATAGAAGGTGATTTATCCCCTCCAGTATTTCCGTTGAAAAATAAGACCATAACTCAATTTAACGTCAGCCTGCCATTCAGCAACAAAAAGAATAAAAACTCGAAACCATCATCAAGGACCAATTAATAACCTGCGATCATGAATAGCTGGGTCAAGCGTCACGGTAGCGTCTCGACACCAAGTAACAAACCCCGAAGTACCAATGGTTTCGTGAACCCCTTCAGTGTCCCGTTAAGGACGCTATCGAACGTGAGAAATAGTCAGATGTTTCAAATCGCCTTTCGACGCCCCGTTGCGTTATCGTGATTCTTGACGGCGAACTTTTTTTTTTCTACCCTCAGCAAATTGGAGCCTCTAACGCGTCCAAGAGTAGCATCAGAACCGTTGGTGGAATGGAAGACAGCAGGTATATATTACCCCTAACAAATCCAATTAAACCAGAGAAGCAAAGCATCGAGAGAAGAGCGCAGAGGAAAGCGTGGGTGTCGAACAGAGAAACCACCAGAAAAAGTGAGAGAAAGGAGGCTAACAAAAAACAAAGAGAAAAAGAGTTTCGAGAGGAGAGAGGAGAAGCAGAGGGGCTGTGAGGGTTGCCGTTAGCATTCCACTCGGTTGCTCGGGGTGCATGCCTCGCTCAGGGTATGAAACCACGCGGCTATCTTCATTTCTTTCTCTCCCTTTCACTCTCACCTTTCTCGATGATACTTTCTCTCTTCATCTACGTATCTTTCGATTACTCTGTCGCTCTCCGCGGTCACAGTAGCAACGGGACTAGGCACAGCATCGGTATGTACGCAAAAGTGGCCGGTTCTCATGTCGCCAGGAAAAAAGAGAGAAGAAGAGAGAAAGGAGTGAGTGGTTGCTGGCTCGACCCGAGCTGTACCAGGTCTGGCCAGCATCAGCATCACCACTGAGTAACAGCGACGGTATAGCCAAGGGAAAGAGAGGGAGAGAGAGGGAGAAAGTGAGCGAGACGGAATAGAGGTGAAGGGTAGGGCTTAAAAATATGATTTTAATACCACTGCTCCAGAGTCCCCCGTATATCATGCTTTTGTCCGCCTACTATTGTCTCTCGGTTGGCCCGTGCACACTCTCGAAACCACCGGGTACGCGAACCCCTGGACAGAACCCAACCCTTCGTCCTTCCCCTCGTCCTCACCTCAGTTCCGCGAGGCGTTCACCATGAACCGTCGCCTCCCGCTTCACCTATACGCGTGCAAACCAACGCAAGCTCGCTCTCTCTCTCTCTCTTTGCCCCTTGTCGTCGCATCCCTTCGGGATTGCCATTTCAAAGCGTTCCTCTATGGCACCTCTACACATCCTGCAACGCTTGTGGAGTGAGAGAGAGAGAGAGAGAAAGGGAGAAAGAGGGAGACTTCTGTAACGCTCGCGAATTGATCATTCGCGCAGAACGATTATCCAAAATTCTTTAGCTAAATAATAGCCCGCATACGTTAAGCACCATTCAGCTGAATGGCTATCGTCGGATATGAAAATGGAATTTAATAGGAAAAACATTGTCTGTTTGCTAACTCGGGTTCTTGCGATATGAGCCAGATTCCCATTCAGGGAGTAACCTCCGGACGGAGGAGGCAAAACATCGGTGAGAATTGGGATGGTATTAATGACTATAATTTCTGGTGATACTGGTCATCTCAACACCTCAAAGGTGTCGAAAATTCGGGAAATCTTACCATTTTTGTTACTATCATAATTGTTGTTACTATAATTATTATCGTTATATAAGGTGCTCCTGTCATTGTGCAAGAGTTAAAATGAATATATATATTTTTCCTGATGGATTCGTTTCAAAGTACCTTAGAAAAAAATAATTCTATTGGAATTTTTATTCTCTCTAACCCAATGTAATGACGCTAAATGTGGGTTTGAGAAAAGCGTGTTAAAAATTTCCGGTGAAATACCATCGCGGACAGGATATGCAATAGGACATTTGAGGACGATCTCTCATATGTTTGAATGTGCCACAGGCGAATATTTTTTACGATTATAAACTACCATTACAACGGGATTATTATCATTATTATAATTACTATCATATAAGCTGCTTCTGACATTCTACAAGAGCTGCAATGAATATATATAATTGTCCCTACAGATTTGTTTCAGAGTACCGTAAAAAAAAAATTATTCAATTGAAATTACTATTCCCTCAAGTCCAATGTAATGACGCTGAATGTGGGTTTGAGAAAAACGTGTTAAAAATTTTCGGTGAAATACCATAGCGGACAGAGTGTGCAATAGGACATTTGAGGATGATCTCTCATATGTTTGAACGTACTACATACCAATATTTTACGATCATAAGCTATCATTACAACGGAATTATTATTATCATAATTGTTACTATCAGATAAGCTGCTCCTGACATTGTGCAAGAGTTGCAAGAAATATGAAGGATTCTCCGTCAATTCAGCCACTTATTTGTCAAAACTCTTCGATTAGTCTCATAAGAGAACACATTTTAGTACCACTCAAAAGTATTTTCTCCCAATTTTTTCAGATTTTAAAATCCAACATTACGGAAAATAGGGTATTTATTCAAAGTCAATATATCTTGAAAAATTAAAGTTTCAGAAAAAAATTGTTAATGTAAAAGTTGTAGTTTCATGTGAATTTTTCAATGAAATTTTTCAGATAATTTTGCGACCCGATAATATTACTTTTTCGCTAAAAAATATTAAGATGATTTTTTTAACCAAAAGAGACTTCTCTCTTTTGGTTGAAAAAAATTCAGATTCTTTATGCCTATGTATTGATAACATTAAAAAATAGCCAAAGTGGAACCGATGAAAGTTCCGAAGTAACAAAATAATTTATTCAAAGTAAAAAAAATTTTGTCGAGAAAAAAATTTTAACAACGCTTTTATTTGAAACTTTTAGTTTATGCAATATTAAATCAATGAAATACTTGGTCCATTATCGACTTTAAAAAAATGTTATCCTGACATCATTTTTTTTACTGAGAACAAACTATTTTCTCCAGAACTATGGTCGGTCTCACTCTGGCATTTTTTAAATGTTATTTATAAATAGGCTCAAAGATTCTGTAATTTTTTCAACTAAAAAAAAGTAGCCTTTTTTGGTTAAAAAAATAATCTTCATATTTTTCAGCGAAAAATAAATATTATCGGATCGCGAAATTATCTGAAAAATTTTATTTAAAAGTTCACATGAAACTACAACTTTTATGTTGAAACACTTTTTTTCTATGACTCAAATCGTTCATGATATATTGACTTAAAAGACACACACAATTTTTCGACATATTAGATTTAAAAATCTGCAAAAATTAGTAGAAAATACTTTCAACCGGTACTGAATTGTGTCTAATTATGAGACTAATCAAAGAGATTTGAAAAAAAAGTGGCTGAATTGACAAAGAATCCCTGATACATATAAGTGTTCCTAATGAATTCGTTTCGAGGGATCTAAAAAAAAATCATTCGATCAAAATTATTATTCCCTCAAGCCCAACGTAACAACGTAATGATCTGGATTCGCGAGAAGTGTGTAAAAAATTTTCAGGTGAAATACCACCGAGGACAGGGTATGCAATAGGACATTTGAGGACGATCTCTCATATGTTTGAACGTATACCACAGGCGAATATTTAACGATTATAAGCTACCATTACAACGGAATTATTATCATAATTATTATTATCATATAAGCTGCTCCTGACGTTTTGCGAGAGTTAAAATGATATACACAGATATATCGGTAGTAGTAGGTATAGATGCGACGGGAAACGAGCCATCGGCGGGTTCTGGTCTCGGCGGTTCGGAGTGAGCTGTGAACGAAACGGGGATGTTTCGTTCCGGTAGAGTGGGGAGTATCCGATTTAGCCACGAGACGCGCGGGCTCCCGGTAATTCGTTAAATTCATTATACGGGGAGAAAAGGGAATGAGAGCGTACCGCGTGTTTTCGCTTTTACGGTCGAACGACTATCGCGTATACCGCCACCGATAAATAATATTAGGCGGTAACGACATACCCTCCATACCTCTCCGCTCCTCTTCACCCTTTCCTCTCTCATTCAACTTCCCTCCGACATTTTATTTGTATTAATTTAGCGGTCCTGGCACACACACCGTTCAACCCAAACGCCACAGAGAGTTTGCTGCAACCGCTATCCATTCATGACGCAAGTCATCCACCCACAAACCACCGCTCCACGTGGATTATTATGTTCATCGGTGGTAAACCGGTATCGCGAGTCGATCCCATGGTACGAACCATCAATGGATATACGCAGAGAAAGGGAGAGAGTCGGAGAGAAAAGATGTCCTTCACTACTGTCTCTCTGTCACGCAGTTGATTAACGAGGATATCCCACAACTATTTTCTATTCCAATGATCTCGACCATTTGGACTTGGTTCATTCCATCACCAATTCACAATCACGGTCAAAAACGCCTAGGGTTAATGATCAGTGAATACACAGTTAAGTGGACGAAAAAACCTAGTGAATGGACACTTTTTATGCACGTGCTCTTATGGACGGTGTCCATTTACTGGGCCCCGTTTATCCACTGACTCGTTCTGCCTATCAATAATTATGGCAAATTGACATTTTAGATGGAGCTTAAATTGTGAATATCAAGAAGTGACATTTTTGAGACGCGTTAAATCGAAAAGTTGTAGAAATGAGCGAAGCGATTTTGATAGCCATTTGGTATTAAGTTGTTTTACGAAGAGCAGTCTTCGTTTGTCATTTTCTGCTTCTTCGTAAGGGAAGTTTTGCTTGTGTAGAAATTTTTTTTTCCAGATTTTCATCTTAGGATACTCATAATGCTCTAAGCATTAGTATGTGTGTTTGTGTGTGTGTGTGTGTTTTCCGATTCTTGTTACCAAGATAGCATACGCAATTTTGAAGATATAGTTCTCCAATTTGGTACACGTTTATAGTGGGAGTAGACGAAGGTCTCGTTTCAAATTTATCACGAATCCATTTTTTATTTTTCCTAAAATTACTCATCATGCCTCAACTTTTTTATTTTTTAAGATATTCGGCTCAAATTCGGTCGGCGAATGGACTATTGTAGATTAAAAATTGATACCAAATTTTTTGAACATCGATTGAACCATTCAAATTGCATGGGATCTTAATTTTCTTGAATTTTTTGAAGAATGAATGAAGCCAAACATAATAATTAAAATATATGAAAAACAGAATATTCATGAAATCTAGAAATTGACGCGAAAGCCACGTGACAATTCGAATTGTCAGCTTTTTTTAAGGAATTTTTCACATAAGATTTGTTGTTAGATTTGTACCTACATTTTCTATGTCTTGAATGTCTTCACAATAATCAAGATCATTTTAATGAAAATCTATCAGAGAATCTAATAAACATTCCGAAGAAGAGTCTTTCTTATTGTGATGATCTTTCTTTCAAATTAAAAAGCGCGGGGCATTTCATGCCTCGGTAGATTCTATTTTCTATTTTTTCTCCGCTCATTTGTTCAGTTTTTCTTATGGTCACATATCAAATAACATAATTGGAAATTCTGTAAAAATTTGAAAAATACTTTGTTGAGTATAAAATTTTTCTAGCTTACATTCATAGTGAACTACATTTTGCTTTTGATAGTTTTTAAGCATTTTCTATTCAAAAATTGTTACAAAATAGAAACAAAACTAATCCACTAAGGAGACTTTTGTATTTACATACGAACGGATTTTTTAAAAATAATTTAGTAGAAATCTTACAGATTATTCCGAAGTAAGGGTCTATTTCAATGCCATAATTAAAAAATCTAAACAAATTCTAAAACTTGCTTAACTTGTAACCTACCAAACCTACCTAATTACCGAAACGCAATCATAGTAGATTAATTTTTTTAAATAAAAAAGGGGTATGAAAAATATGAAGAAAAATCTTCGACACTCTGGATTTAATCTAGAAAATGTAAGTGTTGAACTGAGTATTTTGCAGAATTTTTTCAGATTTTAAAATTATTACATTCGATGTGTCACCTTAAATTTTTTTTTTATTTGCTAATTTGCTACAAATCTATCCAATTGATGGAAATATCATAGCTTATTATATTAACCGTTTTTAATCATTGCTGTGTTGATAGCCTGTTATTTGTCTAGGTGCTATTCTTGAACCATGTTAAGATATTAAAAAGAGACGAAGCGGTGCAGGTACAATAGAAAGTCATCTAGCCTACGTCAAAAGGAAGATATCTGTTCACCTATCTCCGCCGTGGCTCATCAATGAGGCACACGACGAAAAGAATTGCGACATTGGACCTGGACACAAAAGCCATTTGAAAGATGATTTGTTTCTCCTATTTTCTTATCTCTCGCTTGATGCTGCCATTGACGTCACACTGGGGTCGAAAAATGACACCGGCGTCGCGGGAGGTTTTTCAAGAGTCCACAACAGACAATAAAAAGGTTTCGGCGGTACCGAAATAAAATTGGGGAAAATAGAAAGAAAAACGGGAATAATTTCACGATACCACTATATATCCAGGTAATCAGTATTGAACTCAGGTATAATTACAGATTCATTAAAAATGCAGTGTGAAAAAATCGGTTTTCCGACCAGGAATCATTTCTGTTGCAATAAAAAGTAATCTGTTCAACTAAATGTAGCGAACACAGACCTTCAAAAAAATATTCGAGTCCGTATAAAAATATATTTGACCGCCTGCTAAAAAAAAAATCCGCTGCGATGTTGAAACTCTTTTTCCATATTGTCTGAAATCGCGATTTTAATTTTTTAGAGACTTCAACATGAACAGAGCCAACGCTCAAATCCTTTACTAATTAGAGATCAGTTACACACGAGAATTTAACTGGTGAATAAAAGAAATTATGAATATTCTTATATTAGTGCAATCGAAATTGTGAATATTTTATTTTAATTTTATAATTATCAATTGACATGGCTCTTATGTAGCTCACATTTTTTTTGCTACAATTCAATGTAAAATTCTAAGTCCTAATTTTTTGAAATTTCGTTACATGAAATCGCGCAAAAAAAATCACAACAACCACAAAACTTCGTCCATAAGAAAAGAGTATCTGAAAACATTCAAGCAACGATTTTTTACGATACACCGCTTGTCAATAATTGGCGGCTTGTCCTCATATTATTATTAATAATTGAAATGATCCTTATGATTTTCTTGCTGCATTTTGATGCAAGATTCTACATCGTATTTTTTTTCCGATCTAATGACATAAAAATCACGCAAAAAAAAATTACAACTACCACAATACTTTGTCCACAAAAAAAATAAGTCTAAGAAAATGCAAGCATCTATTTTTCACGGTACACTGCTTGTCAATAATTGGCGGCTATATTTTAATATTATTATTTATTATCAAAATCATTCATATTTCATTTAATTTTATTATTATTATTATTAATATTATTAATAATAATGAAAATGGCTCTTATAAACCTGGCGTTTTTCGTGATGCATTTTGATGCGACATTTTACGTCACAATTTTTTTTCAATCTAGTGACATGAAAATCGCCCGAAAAATAAATCGAAACAACAAAAAAACTTTTTTCATGAGGAAAAAATATCTATGTATCTCGATCCCTTCAAGATACACAGAGAAGTGTGTTAGAGACGGCCGAGTTGAACAGCGGGAAGCAGGAGCGGCGAGGAGGAAGTGACTGCTTAGCTCACTTGTCCCATCTCCGTCTCCCTTACTCCCATTGGCTTCCTGTCTCGCGGGATATACCAGGACTGGATTTCATGCCGGTAATCGGGCTATGTAAACTGATTTTCTCTCTCAGTCTCGCCTGTGGCTGATATCGGAGATGACGCCGGCGAATCGAGATCACCTTTTTGGCGTTAACCTCGTGAACGTCGGGCGGACG
Organism: Tromatobia lineatoria; assembly: GCA_949699805.1. Lineage (NCBI taxonomy): Eukaryota > Metazoa > Arthropoda > Insecta > Hymenoptera > Ichneumonidae > Tromatobia > Tromatobia lineatoria. The sequence goes on from OX453036.1 coordinate 16,736,945, forward strand.
ATGTTTCAGGAAGGGAACATCATCGCCATTGCCTTCCCAGTCTCTTCCTCTACTCGTCGCGATGTCGTACGCTTCTGCCAGCAATATACTTTTATATACATAAATATACGTATATAAATATATTTTTTATTCATATATGAGACATTCCACGCTATTTTACACACCCAAAAACCCAAGCGACTCCAATTAAAGAATAAAAAAATGTGTGTCATAGATCAAAGCGAATGGAGCATCAGGGAATTTTTTTTTTTTTTTTTTTCATTTTTATTCCAAGATTTGTTCCACATATTTTAAAAAATGAAAAAAAAAATCTAAAGTCAAGGGCAGAAATCATATTGATAAAAAGTAACCAGGGCCATATTTTCGTGATTCAACACAGTTCACGATAACATCGTGTCATTAAAAGAAAAATTTGTATTTTTTTTATCTAACGTAACAAATCTGTTTTTTTTTTTCAATTTCGACCCCTTCGATGTAGAATTTTCGACATTTCTTGTAACGAAATGAAAAGGTCGAAATTTGGAAAAAATTATTATTTAGATTGAAGGCGTAAAAAACATTGAATTATTTTTTGTCTCTTGAGTGACATATAATATTGCCCTGATTACTTTTTATTATTTTTATTTCACGTTAGATTTTTGTTCATTTTATCAAATATGTCTAACGAATCTCAGAATAAAATTGTGAAATAAATCATAGATGCTGTATTCGCTTTGATGAATGACACAAAATTTCTTTTTTTATATTGCAGTCGTTGAAGTTTTTTGCTGTGTGAATTACCGTGGAATGCCTCATAAATAAATATATATGTATATGTTCATATATATATATATATATATGATTTTTGATGCAGGATTCTACCTCGCAATCTTTCTAACCTAGTGACATGAAAATCGGGCGAAAAATGAATCGGAACAACAACAAAACTTTCATTATGAGACAAGAATATCTTGATATTTCGATCCCTTCGATCGATATGTATACATATGCATATATTTACACATAAATATATGTATATAGTATATGTATATATTTACATATATACATGTGTTAATAGTATCTACTGCACCTCAGCTTCGACAAACCCAACAACGATCCCAAGACTTGTCGGGTTGAAGCAACAGAGAGAGAGCGACAGAGAGGCCAGAATTCCTGCCAGGAAATTGATCAAATCAGAATTATAATCTCTGAAACGTCAGGCCTATCCGATAACAAGTCCTGAACAGCCGCAAGGATCAACTTATTTTTCACTAACTTCGTTGTCGTTTCCGTCATCCTCTTCATCGCCTTCAATGTAATTTGCAAACGTGATAAGCATCTTAAGGCCAAAGAGGACCTTCATTTTACTCTGAACGTTGCGACGTCCTCTGAAGCCTAGTGCAAAAAAAACACGAAATTGGGGGCTGGACGGTGGTGCTTCATTTTTTTTTTAAATTCTTCTCAGAGCGACCTCCACAAGCAAGTATTACATCTTTTCACATAAAATAATTAGTACACAAAGTAAACCTCTTACTTTACCCTTTCGCAGCTCATGAAATATAGGGGAAAGTGGGTAAAACGAAACACGAAACGAAAAATGACTTTTCCCATGGAAAAAAATAGGTATGCTGAAAAAGTATATTTTTCGGTATATCCAAAAATATATAAATAAGGTACGTGATATATTTCTTATATACTTAGCAATATTCAATATTTCGTCCAAAAGTACATTTGGCGAATATATGTTAAGTACATTTTTTATAAAATCGTTAGTATTTTTGGCGAATATATTTATTTGTATATCCGTATGTGTATCTGGCGTATATCCGTAAAGTATACTTTTCTGTATGATAGTAGTATATAAAATATACATTAACTCGTCGAATTTCACCTCGTTCTTGATTTCTTAACTGAAGGAAAGCCAATCACTTAAGAAAAGTCATAGGAAAAAAAATTCCGTGAGTGATGCACTTTTTTTTTAAATCGTAAACTTGAATCATGAAATACATTACGAGGATTATAATTTTACAAATTTGTAACAATATATAGTGCATCAAAATGTTGTGAGGTAAAAAATGAAATGTTTCACTTGTCATAACTTTCAGATCAAAGCGGTGAACAAATTCTAGTGCTCGATGTCTTATTGTATCTGTCAAAGCGTGCATTCTGGATTAAATATAGGGATTTCTATTGCTATAGTCTTTACGAGAAAGCTATGATTTTAAATGTGTAGATAAATCTTTCTCTATTAAAAAAGCACTAAACAGTAAATCTTATTTTTACTGCATCGAAAATCGCTATATATTCATCAGAATTCACTTTTTGACAGAACACTACAATTGGTTCACCGGTTTTGTCTAAAATCTATAAGTGAACATTTTTACTTTTGACCTCACACCTTTCGTGTGCACTGTACGTCCCTACAAAATTTCATAATTATAATGTTTATTATGTACTTAAAGAGGCATAAAAGCAACATCTTTCAAAAGAAGGATATCTTTTTTTTTAAATTTCTTATGACTTTTCTTTGGTGATTCGATTCCTCAGAGATTTTATTGAAGCTTCAATCACTCAGGATGGTTTTAAAAACGTTGTATCTTGATCAATTTCATTAATTGTGTTCGAAAGCTAAAAGCCCACATCGAAACAAAATATTGTTATGTTCGGTTTGGCACCGTAAATTTTTCCCAAATTACTGTTCCATTTCGCCCCGGCGTTAAATTTTTTTCTCGTGTAGGATTCCCTCTATGGAGATCAAGAAAATTGTTACGAAATACAAACTGGTACGGATAATATATCTGCATATTTTATTACTGTATGGAGATACGAGAAAATGAAATTTCTATTTTTGCCGCAGAAATTGTAGAAACAGCTTAGAAGAGAATTCAGAGAGAGCGAGAGAAAGAGAGAGAGAATAGGTATCGCTAGAGAGAAGAAGTACGTGCAACCTGTATATAACGACATTTTCCTTGATTATTTTCCGTCGACAGGTTCCATGCGTCGAGTAATCTCACAGACACTGAAGAATAGACTAGCAAATCGTATGTAATATACGTATTCTGTAATTATGAGCACGCGCCAAGAATTTCCCCGGTTCAACATTAAATTGCTGTGTCTGCTGAAACCAGCGAGACAGTCATATATAATATGCTTAATTCACGTCGTTCACGCCAAAGTGAAACGCTTGTTGGGGCTGCCCCAGTGCGTCAGTGCCTTTCGCCACACCGTGCAATCCTCCTGCGAAGTGTACTGCATCTCTGATGAGATTCAATTAGGTATTCGACGAGAATTGCACGCAATCGTTTCCCTAACGTTGTCCCTGAGTTGTTGAGCCATTATTCAATAATTAAACTATCGATGAATTGCCGGTGCAACTAAATGGGTTGGAATTTCATAATATTGCCGGAAATTGTACAAAAAAAATTAAAAGATCATCTACGAAATCATTCGAATTTAATTTTTCTAAATGATTTCATAAAAAATTATATCTATTTTACGACATCCGAAAAGACTATGAAATTTTACAAAAAACATGGAAACTGTTTAATGTCATATGAAAACTCCATATATATTTTAATATGTAACCTTTCGCCACACCGTGCAATCTTGCTGCAAAGTGAACTGCATCTCTGATGAGATTCATTTAGGTACTCACCGAGAATTGCACGCAATCGTTTCCTTAACATTGTCCCTGAGTTGTTGAGCCATTGTTCAATAATTAAACTAGGGTAGATGTACCGGTTGTGGCCACCCTCACAATTAAATACATGTTTCGTAGCTTTTTTAATTCTGTACCTGTACTTAACCATAGTTTTTCATAACGTTGTATCTTTTAGGAAGATTTATCGTCCTTTTGACGTCCGCTTATCTCCATTACAGAAAGTACCGTATCAGAAATTGAAGTATCGTCAGCTGATTTATTAAATTCTCAATTCCTTACGTAATTCGACAAGATTTTCACGAAAGCTCTAGATACATATTCGGGTTACATGGTTGCCGAATTGCATGCAGTGTTGCACGTATTAATCTTAAGAGGCATCACTGCAAATGTTGATGTACTAAAAGTTTGAAATAAAGTTATACATTTAACAAAAAACGATGGCCACAACTGGTAAATGGAATAAGGATGTTGCCCCGGATATGGCCATGATAATACAATCATTAATTTTTCGTCTATTTTTATTTTTACACAATCAATCCATATATTCATTAAGACGAAACAAAAAAACCCTTAAAAACGCCAAGAAAACTTTATCCTTGGAAATGTATAGTACAGAAAATAAGCTAAAGCCGTGAAACACCTTTCATGTTGGAGATTCCCATCATTGTGCGATGCAAAAATTTACTTTCGGAAAAAAACCCTGGTAAAAATAGAAATAAATAAATACATAAATAAATAAAATTAAAGTGTGAAGAGTAAATCAGAAATATAATGTTTGACTAACAAAGAAAGCTGCTACGAAAAAGGGCAAAACGAAGGAGACAAATGTCAAAAAAAAAGTTAGTTAGGTTCACAGATGGCATGTTTGTCTTAAGAACATTTTCGTGTAGAGGAATTGGATGCTTTCATAAGACTACGATTTTGATTCATTAAACATGCATTAAAAAATGTTTCAAGTACAATGCATATTGAGTTATTCTAATTTTAAGCATGGCCAAAACCGGTGCATACGTGGCCAGAACTGGTGAAATGGGTATGCTCCTACTTTTTTTGATTTTTTAGTGTTTTCTCGACACATATGAAGATTTCAATGCTAGAAATATAAAATTATATTCTTCTCTGATATGAAAAGTATAGGTTCAAAACAGTTTTATGATATTTCGTCCCAATCACAAGTATTTGAAAATGGGAAAATTCTTGAACTGGCCACAACCGGTACTTCTACCCTATCGATGAATTGCCGGTGCAACTGAACGAGTTCAAATTTCATATTTTCTTTGAGAAGAAAAAAAAATGTAATATTCTAAATTAAACATTTTCTTATAACTCTAAAAATATATTGTCGCCCATTTTTTATTTATTTCTCTAATAATATTTTTAATGTTACACATCATACGAAATATTTCCGAATATTATTATATAAAAAATTATACCTCTTTTAGCGCATTCGAAATGACAATTAAATTCTAAAAAACATATATAAACGATTTAACACCAAATGTTTAAACGCACAAATATTTTGATAACAATATTAAAATAATGAAAAATATAATTACGTTTTAGATCATTCTAAACACTATTTTATTGTATGAAGTATATATAAAAAATTAAAAATGGCAATGGAAATTGGCAATGGGAAACGGTCATCATTCTGAAATATTTTTTTGACGACTAGCTTCATTTTTTATTATTCCGAAAGCACTTGAAACCATAAGTGGCCAAAAAACAAAACAAGAAATTAGTAAATAAGTTTATAAAAAAATGTAGAAACATCTCCGAGCACTCGTCATATTTTCCAAAATTCAGAAAACAGTTCTGTAATATCCAATCATTATCAACAGCAGTGACGCTGCCGGTGTGTAAGCGTCAGCGGTCTCTAGAGTTAAGCAGCATTGTTTGCGGCCATAACTTGGATGGGTGACCGCTTGGCGGCGCACTGGCTTGCGCGTTAACTGGTGAGGCAAAGGCAACTTTTCTGAGTTTCTTATGTGTCCTCATACAGTAGAAACTCAGTAAAAATTAAACCTCCTATATCAGCCAGATTTTCCGTAGTTTTCCTGTGCCTTCGTGCAAATGCGATGGACCTAGTGCAGTAAAAAGAGGGGCTGCGGACAACACGCTGGGCAGGAAGCTCGTGAAATGAAATGGGGAATAAAGGGAAGGGGATCGTAAAATTAAAGTGGCACATTGAAGGGTTTCCAATATATAAAAAATATCCAGTCATTACCGGTCGTCATCAGTCTTCCAGTCAAAATATCAGTCATAGACCACGGAGAAGGGATCATATAACGGTAATGCATTCAAATCGGATCATACTGTTTATCGATCAAAAGATGCACCGAAAGCATGAATCCTCGGAAGAGCCTGTGTCGATATGCTAAAATTTCGGTAACCATCAGTGTGTTCGATCCAGATTCGATGGTCAATAGATGCAAGCTATTATCCATGATACGATCCATGAGAAGGGTTGCATAAGCCCGTCCCTCATAGTAAACGTCTCTCGATGATTTTAGTTCGAGGCGATTGCGCGTCAGCCTGTCATGTAAGCGTCGGCCACACTGCCACGAAATTATAGCAGACAGTCTATTTAGGCTCGATAAACTGCTACATAGAATCCACTATTTGTAGAGAATTAATTGAGTACAAGATTCGATAACATCCACTCGAAAGGATCGCCTGTGAAAAAAAATTTGACTACTGACTGTCGCTGGAGAAAATTTCAAATATATCGGAAAATGTGGCTTTTTTCGCTGATCTTACAAATTTAAATACTCATTCTCGAGACGCTGTTTAATTCCATGAATGAAACAAAATAAATAAGAAATCATTGTATGAGAAATGGTATTAAATTAATTTAAAACAGTTTCCTTATTGTTTTTCTTTGCCACATTGGGAAACATTTTTCGATGTTGGCTCACAATTTGCAAAGCAAACTATTCTTGATTTTTTCACTCTTTGTCACAATTTGATTATATTCACACACGTTTATCACACGTTGAAATGGAATTGTAACCCTTTGGAGAAATCTAAATAACATCGACGAAACTGAAAAAAAAACAATATTGCATCTGACATATTTTTCGTTAGTGACTTGCGGCCGGAAATAATTCCAGTTGCAATTTGAAAACAGCCTCCTTCGGAATATATAGAATAGCGCTCTCCGAGTCAGGAGTAAAGGACAATCGAGATCAGACAAAACGAAATGGTCATGTAAATGTATTATAAATTTTTTTTAACTTGGCATCGAGTGGCTATCGTGACTCCTGATAAAGCCAAAGACGACTAAGCAATAGAATCACTCTTCTCCAATAGCACAATTGTATTTTTACAGTCTAGTTCTTAAAATAAGTAGAAAAAATGTAAAAAAATAAAAAATCTACAAATCTTGCCAATCTTAAAAATCTACAAATCTTAAAAATCTACAAATCTACAAATATTACAAATCTACAAATCTCAAAAATCTCCAAATTTCACAGCAAGTAGAAAAAGGTAACTCCACCGATGATAAATGAAAGTACCCACAGTATTTTTGAATGTCAATGAATTATTTCCACACTGATAGTGAGAGTTGTAAAGAATATCCGTGCACCACCATCAGTGCCTTCCGAGCGATTGATCTGAGTCCCGAAGAAGTGTAGCACATTAACATATTCTTGACCACGCCAGCAACAACATAATCCATCTCGTTGGTGGATTGTAACGTTAGGCTATAATCCTTGGGCAAGGGGATCGCCCTCGATCCGGACGAAGCTTCTGGCCAATGGTCCTGCGGTTACTTCGGTCATCCGGTAGCAGGGGCCAGTCTCCCATACTTCCAGGAGGAAGGGGAATGCGTTGGCCCGTGAACTCGCCGATAACGCAGAATTATAGTCCTGGCAGACGGGTTCGCGTAGACGTAGCTTCGTCCCAGTGGTCGGAGAATATCACCTCTGGCGTTGGTGACCATCACCATCAAAACCGCTAGTGGCGAGAGGACCGTCAATAGGACACCCATACCGAATAACGGAATTATGGTGAAGATGACCAGTTTGCGACAGTTGGGACTATCGTTTCTCTAACGGGAAATCCAGTTAGTCGGTCAGCTTCACCGTGTTCAACGGGAATAGTATAACTTGCACATATAGAACAGAAACTGAGCGAAGCACAGGCGGATCTGTTCGTTCCTTGGGGCTCTGCACACGCGTGGCTGGCATTACCGCTGGTTTATACGGTTGCTGGTCATACAAAACGCATATCATACCTCCTGTAGCTTCTGAACGTTGCGCCCAGTTATACCAATGCCGTTGTGTACAATGAGTTTAAACTTGCGTGTAGGCGTGTGGATATATATGTATATATATATGTATATGTATACTGTACGTATAATCTATGTGGACATCCATCGCGGACTCTGCAACACTCTGAAGGACGGTTGCATAGCGTTACCACTTCTGCACTCGCTCCTCTGGTCCAACATCACTTCCGGCGGACGCGAGCGTCACTCTTGGCTCTCAGCACTCAGCAGTGCGGTTGCAACCCTTTCCTCTACATGCTCCGTGGTGAAGGGACGTTCGTTGTGAGATTCACGCGACAATTTCTCGCTGAATCTCCGGGCCGATGACTCAGCTCTCTCACCTCTCGAACTCCAGCTCGCGGTCTCCTCTCGCAAACGCTACTAGGGTTCAACCAACTGCAAATGCATCGGTTACACTGCCATTTCGCCAAGGGTTCATTTCACCGTGAATGATCCACGTATTTGTTGTGAATTGTGGAGTAAACGTTCATCAAATTCGAACCAACACTTTGGAATTATTTATTTAATGCTTCTAGACGATTTTTTCAAAGTGACGTATTATTTCAATATCTGCAAAAAATCTGGAAAATACACTATCGAATATTAAAAATTTCTAGCATATACCCAAAGTAGGCAAGATATTCTATCTCATAATTCTTAAGATTTTGTGATTAAAATAAAAAGTTTTTGAAATACAAAAGCTTAAACACTATGAGAAAATAAATCTTGCTCACTTTGGCAATAAGCTAGAAAATTTTGATAATGAACAACGTATTTTTCGGAGTTTTTTCAGATTGTTAAATTATGGTATTTAATATGTCACTTTTAGAATATATATTTTTTTAATTGCCCTAGAAAAAAAAATTGGTGCCAGTTCAACAAAGCCTACAAAAAATTACGAGTCACACCAGAAAGGCCGAGGTCAAATCCCAGTCGAAACGAGGTCAAATGCTCCATTTGCACTTGAATAAAAAATGGCACGGAAAGAATGCGATATAAAAAAATGGGCATACATGATATCTTTAATGTACTCAAGAGGAATTTTTTTTTATTCACATAAGAATTAGTTCGCGTGAAATATCGTCAATATAGAAACGTTCAAATTTTTCGAACCCGACATAGATGGAAAAAAATTGTTCAATTTCGCCGATATTCAACTTCTACTAAATTTGGTTATTTTTACTTTGAAAAGAATTCTCCTAAAATTTCAATGGAAACAAAGCTTTAGGTAGTATACTTTTTTTTAATTCTCTATGCTCCAAGATACAGCCATTTTAAAATAAATTGCACCTTTCTCTTAATTTAATCCTACCTCAAAACCAAGTACACATAAAAATTCGCGAAAAATCACAAATTCGCCTCTCATTCAACATTATATGATAGCGAAGTTGTTAAAAAATTGGAATACCGTTCCGAAGGTTTAATTTAAAATCCAATCACCATGAGGACCTAAATATTATTCGCGAGTCTAAAGTCATCCTATCGAGCACATCTTCCATATTCAATTGATAGCGTATCGTGTGCATGTGTCTCATGCAGAAAGCATGAAAATCACTTGTTTATCTGTGTGCGTGGGTGAAGGATAAGAATACGAAATCTCAGAGTCGTCAGGAACCGTAGTATACACGTATCAGTACAAGGATGATCCTCTGGGGAGTGAATTCGAAAGAGAAACGCGTAACAGAGGAGCAAAGGGGAGGAAGAGGAGGAAGAGGAAAGTGATCGAGTTTATCCCGGTTGGGAGATTCGAAGGTAGAGTCTTGCCACAGGGCAACGTCTCGAGAGACCAACTATGCGCCGAGACCAACGTCTGGTCGATTCGCTACTGGTGTTATTATACTTCCTTGCTTCCGCTTGTACTGACCATTCCTCTGGGACCCGTACGCTTATCGCAGTGCAATATTCCGATGACACTTATACAGACGACTCATGGATCATCGTACTTAATAATTGGTTTTAATTGTTCACAGCTAGTAATGCAAAATTCGAATTTAGTAGTAGTAGTAGTAGTAGTAGTAGTAGTAGTAGTAGTATGTATTTACAGTAGAAGCTCTCACATTTTACTTAATGCGGAGACATGTAAAATACGTGAAGGGCCAATCACGTTCATGCAGCAGCACTTCCCCCCCCCCCCCCCCTCGCCAGCTCCAATGCGAACACTAGAATCATTCCCACCACTTGCCTGTGTAAAATAACTGGAGGTAAAATGTGAGAGCTTCCACTGTATTTCCAACACTTGGTACAGTAATTCAATTTTATCTAATTTAATTTAAAGCTACGCTGTAAAAAAAAGTCTACTTGAAATTTAGTGTACTTCTACTGGAATTTTTTTTCCATAAAGTAGCATATGAAATTTAGTATACGAGTGTAATTTTAAATTAATGTATGGTACAGCATATTCAATAATTTATTCAAATTTACAGTGAAAGTATTTGAATTTTGATGACTTGCTTTAATTTTAATGGATAAGTACATGAATTATATACCAAATTTTTAAATTAAATTTCGAGTACGAGTTTATGCATAAAAACTTCCAATCTTTTCTGATAGTGTAGCCTACTTAAATAGAGTACGTGTTGCCAATTGGCCATTCAGACCCAGTTATATTTATTTGATGACATTTATATTACGCACATTCGAATTTGGAGGGTGATTTTATTCAGCGAAATCAGGAGTGGTACCTGTGTTTTCATTCTATGTTATTGTTATTTAGTATTTCTAGCTGTTGATATGTTGTGTGTATGAGGGATGTTTGCGTTTACGTATGGGATTTTTCAGAAGTTGGATACACAGCGGCTTAACATTTTCTAATTGCACAGTGGCGAATTTCTTCGTCAGTTCTAGCATTCTTGTTTTTATTGGTGTGATGTTCCTTTTTTTTGTAAAGTAACGTGTTTTGCGGATTGTGTAAGGGGTTATTAGGATGACGTATCCGTGTTAGTCTGTGCAATGCACGAATTTCGGCAGTCTGAATTTTTTTATTGCTGTTTTTTTGCAATTCAAAAAAATCGGGTTATTCCATTACTAACCGACATATAGCTTTGTACATTATCTTCAAGTTTTGGATGCGTATTTCGCGTTGTTTGAATGTGATTTTCCTAAAATCTGCAGATCTTTGTATCATTTTTTTTTTTTTTTTCTGTAAGTGTTGATTGAAATTAAGCTTGTGATCTATGTGTATTCCTAAGTATTTTGCACGTTGAACGGGTGAAATTTCTATATTAAATAGGCGAATTTTTGGCGACCACGGAGTAAGTTTACGATTAAAAATAATTAGCTGAGATTTACGTGGATTGGGTTTCGAATTAAATTATCGTTATTTCGATAATAAGTATTACATTTTTGTAAATTCTGGGAAAAATTTCATGCTTCCGGTGACAAATATTTATTTTAATAACATCACTCTATAAAAATTTAAGAGCATATCCAAGTTGAAAATGGAATAATACCATTATTATTTTTGTCTTCTCGTAAGGGAAGCTTTGTTTTCGTTGAGAAAAAAAAAAAAAAAATTTAATATTTTTTGAGTGACATATCGAATGCCATCATTTAAAAATTAAAAAAATTATGAACAATACGTTTTTCAATATCAGAAGTTTCTAGCTTATAGCCAAAGTGCGCAACATTTTTTTCTTATAGTTTTTTAACTTTTTTTATTAGAAAATTACTTTAAAAAATAGAAAAAAAATTAATCCACTCGGACGATGAAACAAATATTTATTAATGTAAAACTGAATTTTTTAGAATTGTTTCAGATTCTTAGAATTTTTTGAGATTCTTCCGAACGATACAAATTTTTTTAAAATATTTTTTGAGTGACATATTCGTAACAAAAAATTATTGAAAAAAAAAACAAAAAAAATTGATTAGAAATTCCTTTTGCGGAAGGATATCAAATTGAATACCGTTTAATTTACCCTTCGAAATGTATTCTGGCCTTTCCTCCAAATTTTTCTACAGGTTCTGCACATAAATATGGTAAATTATAGTTGACGAATTAACGCTTTAAACAAATTATTTGATTCTCAAATTTTTTCGACGACTTCATACCTTTCACATACCTATTTATAATTCAACATTGACGATTCATCGATGAAAACAAATTGGTTTTCCAATTATACAATCAGAATGTTGCAGTTCCTGAATTTTCGAACTTCCGCTCACATTGAGCACAAAATATGCAAACAGTTTTCTTAATTTTCAAGAAAACTTTGACGTTATCAATTATATATATTATACCTGAGATGTAGACGATTTAAATGGTGTTTTAATTCACCTTTCCATTTGTTAAAAATTTACACGTGAAATAAGTTAATTACACTATTTAGACTTACAGCATTATATATTCAATAATTACTACTATATATATTCAATAATTAGAACTATTGATCTTTCACAAGCTCGACTTTAAATTAACTACGTTCCATTGGATAATTAAAATCGTGAAATATTATCCAAATTCTATAAACAACGGTATTAGCGTTTTGATGCATTCCATTGAAGTTACACAGAATATTTCTGCATGAATACCTCGAGTGCTCACGTCGAGTGTACTCCTTTTCATAGCAACGAATTGTATCCTTGTTCACCAGTTACATCCGCAATGTGGAATTTTGAGGGCCTGGTTTTCATTAAATCATTCATTTGTTTCCATTCATCGAGTGCACAATTATTGCAATAACTTCCGGGAACCTCGATATGATTGTTTCACGATAGTTTTATCTGCACGTGACCGTTTGCAATTTATGCGATGTATCGATTCCAACTCCAAGTCGTTATTCGCATGTTTCCATTATTAGAATTAATAACGCGCTACACGAAACGCTACACTATCGCTTGTTTTTAACAATTTCCCGTGCGGAGTATTCTCTGTCAATTTTTTAAACTTTTTTTTTAATGATCTCAGATCAGCCTATAATCAGTCATATCAAAGCACCACCAAAAGGCACCCTATGATTTTTTCAGAGTTTTCAATCCGATGTCTGAGAAATCGCCATATTTTTCGGGTGAGCATCTCGCAAAAACTTAAAGGTACTGAAACAAAATGTATCGTCATAAATTTTGTAGTTTTATGTCAGCTATTGAATGGAAAATTAAAAATAATTTCCACAGCCTGGTAACACCGATTTATTATCGAAAAACGAGGAGATAATTTTTTTATCCAAAAATGAATTTTACTGTTGCTAACAATGATTTATAATTTATTAATGTATAATAATTATAATTCAATCCAACAAACGTTGTGTTGAATTAATTGAATAAACTATTTTTTTTTAACATTTAAAATAATTCCCATGTCCTAGTAACACCGATTTATTATCGAAAAACGAAAAAATAATTTTTTCATTTAAAAATGAATTTTTTTGTTGCTAATAATGGTTTATAATTCAATAATGATATCCAACGAACACTGTATTGAATTAATTGAATAAACTATTTTTTTGGCCGCGATAATTCGAAATATTGGTTTTAACGAATATTTTATTAAATTTAATATTTTATTAAATTTAATATAAATTTAATATTTTATTAAATTCAATATTAAATTAAATTTAATATTAATCGAACAGCAAACCTCTAAATTCTCGTTCATTCAAACGTTTAAAATAATTCCCTCGTCCTAGTAACACCGATTTATTATCGAAAAACGAGGAAATAATTTTTTCACTCAAAAATTAATTTTTTTTTTTGCTGATAATGATTTATAATTCAATAATGATATCCAACAAACGTTGTGTTGAATTCAATGAATAAACTATTTTTTTTGGGCGCGATGATTCGAAATATTATTTTTAACCATTAATCGAACAGCGAACCTCCAAATTGGCCTTCATCCAGGACGTGACATTTACTAATAAATCTATCTATCTCTTTAAGTGAAAATCGGAGAAAAAATTGTAATTTTTCATTGACGTCTTAGACGCTCCACGTGGACTTAGCACAAGATGCCCACCGAAATGTCCCTTTCCGCTGGTTACCCATGGAAGATCAAGTGAATTTCTCTCGCGCCCCAGACACGCGTTGTCTGCTTTGTAGGGGGTGCGCGAACCCAGAGTACCGGCACGACTTCAGAGGACTCGCTGGCTAGAGCGGAATATGCAGCATGAGAAACACGAGAGCAGAACGCGCAGCAGCACAGCTTTGATCATCGTTACTACATACGAGACGCTTAGGCACTCGGATCCGCTGGCAACGGGAGCGAGAGCGCGCGCGAAGCGGAAACTCCCTTTGCTCGAGGCTCTGGCACATGGCTTTAGGTGTGGGTGGACGACGAATAGAGAAACACATATTCCGTGTCCCAACATCGGCGATGCAACACCGGTCACGAAACTTTCTCACACTTACGAAGAATTTTTCAAAATTACAATCTTGATTAACAAATAACAAAGCCACAAATAATATAACACGACAAAATTGTCACTTTTTATTATATATATAATATTACATGTAAATATCACGTGAACATCGGTTCGAATAAATTAGTAAATTAATTCTTATGTGTTAAAAGTTAAAATAAAATACAAAAATGAACTGCACGATTTATAGTAATATGGATGATTGTGAATGGAATAATAAATTAAGTTGGGCAAGGGTTTGATGATGACCGCGAGACAATAAATAAGTTTGAAAAAATGAATATTCAACATTCTGAAAGTGAAAAATAATATATAATACAAAATACTCGTTGAGTATGTGAGCTGGATGAATCTATGAAATAAATAGTTTAGGAAAAACGAATTTTCAACGTTCTGACAGTAAAAAATAATAAATAATACAAAATACTCGTCGAGTGTTTGAGCTGGGTGAATCGATAAAATAAATAGTTTGAAAAATGAGGTGGAATGGTTCTCGAGCGTTGTTTGTTAGTTGAACTTCTGAGGTAGTTATTCAACTTCAGTTCCTTCTTCCTTTCTTCTTATTCCTCTGCTTACTCTTCCTCTCCTTCTGATTCTTCTTCTTCTTCTTCTTCATCTTTCTCTCCTTCTTCTTATCCTTATAAGCGTCGCCTCTTCTCGTCCTGATGATCGCCGTCTTTTCTCGTCCTTATAAGCGTTCCTCTGGCAAGATTATTCGCTGGTCAACTCACATCAGTTTGACATAAAAATGTTCGAGTTTTGTTGGCAGAACGGAGAAAAAAATTCGAGGACTAGTCCGTCGCACCGTCCCCCAGATCTCCATTGCCTACATCTTTATCTTGGGATGAGCATATGCAACCAACTTCGATGCTTATGATCTTGACTTTTTCGCCATCGTTAAACTCAATGTTCCGAACAAGCTGCGTGCAGCAACTTTTCTTCGTGTCAATATTGACATGAGGGCACGCACGTCCAACCCAGTCTTTTTTGCACTTGATACGCACGAAATCTTTCGGTACACTCGGGTCGACAATAGGCTCTATATCATAGTCGCAAATCGGACTATTCGTCTCCGTGAGATTGTCAACATTGAACTCCCAATCCTTAGGGTCGTACTCATCGAGCTCAAGATTGTGACGTTTCTTTATGGCGTGAGAGTTTCGAAAGCTCGGCAGTATTCGAAGATGACGATTCTGCTTCTCAAGTAGAGCAAGACTCCGCGGTTTCTCGATAAGAGTCTCATCGACATTGTCACCGTGGTGCCTTCGATGTTGTCCTTTCAAATGATGTCCCGACATGACATGTTGTCGAATAGGATCTTGTCTCTCCGTGTGCCAAGTATTTGGACTTTTCACTTGCACTCCATGACGATGCCTGTGTATCCAATTCGTGTATTTGGCCTGAGTGCTGACAACCAATAGGGCGCAGCATAGTGCCAAGCACTCGAGGATAATCACTGTTACGTTGCGACTAGACATTGCTGGGCTGTGTATTTACAGCTAGGAAACTTGTAACCAAATTTGAAAAGAATCAAAGATTGACTAAGGGGGCACAAGTCTGAATGGTGCGCTCGAAGAGTCGTCAATTGGCTGCGGATTTGAGCGGTAGAAGCTTGGGTTCGACCAAGCTACGTGATTGAGATCGTACCAAAGACTGTGTCTTCCCTGATCCCTGCAGGATTCTTTATCCTCACGAGCACGTGGTCCCCGATGTCCCCTCCTCTTTCACCCCCCCAAACTCGGTACGAATGGAACAAGCAAAGCCCCCCCCTGAAGTGAGAAAAATAAATCTGTGTCATTATGTTACACGGGGAAGGAGGCCTTCCTCAACGACTCAAGCGTTCCCTCTGACGTCAAAGTACACGTCGTTTCCTCCTATGAGGTTGTAACATCAGAGACACCAACAGACGACACCTTCTCCTCCTTTTTTTATTCTCTTCTTCTTTTTCTTCTTCTGGGTTCTGCTTCTTTTACCACCTCCCTGAAACAAAATTCACACGATGAGCAACACGCGTCAAAAGTGGAATACGGAAAAAGCGGGCTATTACACTTGACGGTATTCGCTACTCCCTGATGTAGGAGGATGTGTTCCTCCCGCGATTTGGGAAATTCTAGAGACACCATTACGATCATTGAACGCGTGCGTAAGCTCGTGATAACATCGTCGTTATTTCATGTGTGTGATTATCCGCGAGCCAACGAACGACGTGCTTGCTCCCGCTCTTTTGCCTTCACTTCTTCCTTGTACGGAAACGGAACGGTAAGACAAAAATAGAACTCGGAACGTGCGCACGTAAGGATCACCTACCGAATGATTTGTCTCTTTATCCTGCGTTTGCGAGATATTAATGAATAATGCAATCTTGATGAATTATTATAAAAGTAATGATTATGAATATTAAAGGCATGCGGTTTTCTCGATATCGGGATTCACCGTCCGCTCTCACGCTATATCGTTACTACTGCTTGTACTTTTACTACTACTACTATTATTGCAATCTATACATTACTACTGCAGCAGAACCACATTCTGAGCATATATATTCAGAATTATCGTGAGTGACCACAATTTTAGATTAGCTGTCAATAAATGATAGTAGCTGTAGACCGGTTTGTTCTCATTTTGGTTTATACTTCCTGAAATGTTTACGCCTTACCACGACAATGAATCACGCGGTTTGCGATAGTATCAGAATAAAGTGTGAATGAAACGGAATAGTGATAGTATTTCTTCGATTATTTTTATGGCCAACAATAAAAAAGGTGTTTTCATCATTTCGATAGGTATATTTTTGCATTACTAAGAATTGTTAACAAAATTTGTGTTTAACATAAACATACAGGTATTACGATTAATTTTTTTTTGTCCAGGTCGATATCTTCCGGCGTCCGCTCGTCGAAGTTTTCATAGTTTTGTGTCCAGATATCTTTCGGTTTCTGGTTCGAAGTTTTTACAGTTTTTGGTGTTTAGATCGATGTCTCTACAGCTTCTGATGTCCAGGTCAATGTCGTAATAGTTTTTGGTAACCGGATTGATATCTCTATAGTTTTCAATGGCTGAGTATATTCTTAAACATCTTTTAATTTTCCAGCTATATTTTCTTGTACTTTTCGATATCCGTATATATTTCGCCATTGTTTATTATGTCGCCAACGACCTGTACACCGGAAGCTATGAAGATATCGATCTGGACGACGGAAGCCATGAAGATATCGATCAGGACACTAAAAACCAGGAAGATATCGATCTATATACCGAAAACCATGAAGACATCGATCTGTATACCGAAAACCATGATGATATTGATCTGGATACCGGAAGCTATGAAGATATCGATCTGCACATCGAAATATTAATCTAGACACTAAAATCCATGGAAATATTGATAGACATCGAAAGCCAGGAAGATATCGACCTGGACACGGAAATCCATGGAAATATAGATCTAGACATCGAAGCCATGAAGATATCGACTTGGACTTCGGAAGTAAAGAAGAACCTTACTTGGACCCTTACAACTAATAATATGGTGTGATCTGTAGCATTATTCGTTCCAATAGACTTTTTACTTTTGAAACGATTTTTTATACTCTGTTCCTATCGGGGCGGGATATTATTCAGTATGTCTTATTTCAATACGCCAATCTTGGCATGCTGTAACATGCAAAACTTTTTCAATATTAAAAAAATACTGACTCTATAGTTTTATTTCTGAGCAAGAAAGCAAAGTAGAATGACAATATTTCCCTAAATTATACTTTACCTTTAAGCGGATAAATTTGGCGACATCTATTTGGTGCGGCAACTTTTCGTTATCACTTTGTGATTCATCCATGAGGAATTTTCGAAGGAAGTGGTTATTGAATCGCATTGTACTGAGAGTACCGTGATCGCCCGTATCCATGTTTTCCTTAGGTACCTACAAGTTTCAGATGGTAAAGTTCTCTGTTAAGTTAATAATAGGCTCTGCCTCTAAATTCCAATCGAGCCTTACACATTACTAAGCCCAAGTCTTAATGAAGACATCAATATTTCATGTATTCTTCGACATATAATCATGAAGATGTATAAATATTTTCTAGTTGTGTCGAACTTTGCCATGTACAAACATGCAGTGTAAAATTTTGGCGTGTCTAAGTTTTAAGTATGGACTTTCATTGCAACGTTTCCAGTTTTGAACCATTTTTAGATGAGGAAAACTTGTAGAAAGTTGCTGCACTGTACTAACGCTTCAGTTCCTAACTTTCAACTAATCTAAAAAATTACTACGTTCTCAATGATTCGATTCACCAAGCAACGCACAGTTAAACGGTTATCCATCCGAGTAATGGCTGTCGGTAATGATGATTAACTCGGAGATAAGTCGCCCAATTTTGTAGAACCGTCTACATTCTTATTCAAGACCTTAATTCCAACTCTGTAATTTCGCTGCACAGATATATTCAGATATCATATATTCCAGAATTTTCTAAAGAAAACGTGGTCTTACTATTACTATTAATATATTAATATACTATTCGAAATAAAGATCTTCTAAGTCGCAAAAAATGTATTCAATGAGAGTTACTTTGCGGTGACTGCTTAGAGAAAAAAATTAGATGGAATTCAACGTTAATACAGACACACATTGGTTGACCACGTCCTGAAAAATAATTAGCGAGTAGCAAAAATTATCAGTAATAGGAGATTAAATAAAATGTTATAAAACATAATACAATAAAATATACAGAGTATACAAAAGGATTCTTCGTTGTATGTATATTTTGGAAGAAGTTATGAGGAAAGTAAATTAACGTGCAAATGGTTTTTTAGTATGACATACGAATGGAAGCAATAATTAGAAGTGTAAAAAAACACTTTAATGTCCAAATACGATGAAACTTTATTATGGTTGATCGTTTATGCACGGAATAATGTGGCTTATATACATGGTTTATATTTGTAAAAAATATTCTGTTATATACAACTATTTTGATGACCACGTGGTCGGTTTTCAATAAGTACTTCAATTCCATTCACTATTCACAATTTAGAGTGTTCTGTTGTTTTTTATTTATTCCTCCTCACGTTCTATCCCAATTAAGTTCAAACGGAAGTTACCAATTTTTCCTTGCATAACTATATTTAAAAAAACTCTCCACATTGATCGCAAGCTGAATATTCGTGTAAAAAATACAACAGCTCAACGGGCTGATAGAACGAATACGTAAACAGGTCTTTTCATCGTCTGAAGAAGTATTTCCTGTAACACAAACCTATAAACGAAACGCAAAAATAATGGACAGAGTGAATACACCAATAATTGAACAGTCACCAGTGAATGAACAACAGCTTTCTGAGAGTTCATGAGAAATTTTGACGACTTAATTGAACATACTCCTTTATTTGACGATTTTTTAGCTACCTAATGCGATGTGTAGTAAAAAATGGGTTTTATTGACAATACATTGTACAGTTTTTTTTTCTTGTGCTACATCGACCAGAGTCCTTGGTCTTCTAATAACGTGGTCGTTCATATATTTTGTTTACATGTAAAGCGTAACATTCTCCCGGTGTTTCGGCATACGATTTACGTTTCCTGCCACTATTTTGTCGTACAAGTCTAATTTCGACTAAAAGTGTAAGTTTAATTAATCTGTCATTTACCGGTATTTTTGGATTTTTGGTATTTATCATTTATTTTTATATACTTTGCGATGACAATACGGTATCTTTTTACTTGCATCAGATAATTAGACATTGTGGTCGTCCGTTTAAATATCTAACACCAGACTTGAAATATTACACTTTATAGAAACCCATGATAAAAAAATAATTTTGCTTAGCTGTTCGTTCACTGGTGACTTAACCCTAAGCCTCGTAGTTAAAAAACGGTATACTACGGCAGTAAACACCTAATTAAATCCATCAATGTTTCCTCTGTTTCCTCGTCGAAGAGTTTTCCACGTAGAAAGGCCCGTTTGCTAGGAGCCGATTGAGCAACACGAGCCTCGCACACGCGGTAGTGGTCTAGCGTGTTACTGTGACGTCACAGCCGTAATTTGATTATATACGATCCGGAATCGTTGCGGAAACTCGTTCACGATCTCTTGTATACATATTTCTCATGTTTTCCCGTTCGGAAGTACTGGCGTCGATGCAGGAAGAAACGCACAATTTGACGTCACGATCGAGATGTCGTATTCGCTTGCATTTGCGGAATACAGGTTTCAAGCGTGACGTCGTAGTCTTATCGATGTAAATCGGTTCTGTCGCGAGGATTCAGCGGATCGGTATACGAGCACGTGCTGCTGTCTTCCAAGTTGGGGCACGTGCGACAATGAGGATAAAATTTTCGTTGACCAGCAGAGGAAGAGGAAGAAATGTTGGCGCACGCATCCAGTTTCTCCCAATAATAATCGCGAAGCGCTCGAGCCTCGGCAACTCGACCAGGTGACACGAAAGACGTCATTCGAGCGCTTTGTTTCTTTTCAGTTGATCCCCTTGTCCCGAAATTCTGAAATTGCCTTGTTAAAGTGACGTTGACTTCAAAAAACGACGTTGTCTTATTGTCAAAAGGTTAAACCGCAAAAGAGATTGTGTGGACCGTGTTAGACCGGGGATTTACCAGAAATAAAGGCGCAACATGACGCAAAGACTTAATAATGGGATTGCGCAGCGGGACACAATCTATTTTTAGGCGAGCCGAGAGGCGATTGTAACCTAATCGGCTACGGGCCCGGAAAATTCTTTTACCCAGGTGGGATTTACCTGAGAATTAAATAGCGGTTTCTATACCCGCAGATAGTAACGTAAATCACGCGTGGGAATTAGCGTTATCATCGTATCGTCGAGTTAAATGAACCTGAACCTTTTTTACTACCAACTACGATTCGTTGCTTCACTTCGTATTCTATATTTCAACGTATGACGCGCGTTGTCGTATAAAAGAAATATGCGTATTATATATATATATATATATATATATAAATGTATATAAAATAGCGACAGTCGCTTTCATTAATATTCTATTATACTGTGTAAAATAGTATAAAAACATTAAACTCATATTTGTCTATTTCGATATCTCACGATAATATCTCATACTGCCGTTGCGAGTTTGTCCTTACGCGACTCCATGCCTTCGATCAAGCCTGTGAGAAGATCCTCCATCTCTGTCGCAGCTCGTTTTAGCTCGCAATTGTCGTCAGCGCTGAACGACTCTGTTTTAAACAGAAGAAAAGAGATTACTCAATTTAGCCTGACCGAACCTGGTAATTAATTAAACTCAGACTGAAAACTACAACGTAGAATTTTACCTTCTAATAAACAGTCGTTTGCAACCATGTGCTGCAATCTATTCAGAATGTCGTTGAGATCCCCCTGAATATTCTGGAGGCTACTGTGCTGCGAATGTTTATCGGGCCTTTGCAAAGAAGAAGGTGTATTGTCTCTTCCGACTGGAGAATTCGATATGCCGATAGAAGCGTCTCCGTGTTCTCCGGGTTTAGATATGTATTTACTCTTCAAGGAACCGCCACCGTTCGAGTTTAACCACTGCGAGAAACCGCTGTCAGTGTGACTTGCACTAGTTTTATTGCCACCTGTGAAATTGAATCAATGTCTAACATTTTTCTTAAGCGGCAGAAAATTGCAATAAAATATTGCTACGTGTTGCTGACCTCCAATCCACGTGCTCAACTCAACGCGGGAATTCTCGGACATCCTAGTCGTCCCACCGGAATGCGAACGGCTATCGCTGCGGTCGTTGTCGCTAGATCGATATTCGGTCGCGTGAGAATCGTACTTTTCGAGGGTAAGATCGTCAGGTCGCGATCGCGCCTTGTTCTGCGGTTGGTCAATGGTGTTCTGACGAACTATCGGACTTAATTCGAACTCCAGAAGCGGCATCGACGGAAACCTCGATGTTATCGGATGTACCATCGGCGTACTTTGTACTTGGTTCGCCATTTGAACCGGAAGGTTCGATGGTTTTGTAAACAGGTACTTCTACAATCGAGGATTCGCATGAAATTAAATATTGGACGAAGTGGATTATCACGAACGAGATTTTGACCTCTTTTTCCGTCGACTTCAGGTTAGTTTCGA
Source organism: Tromatobia lineatoria (assembly GCA_949699805.1). Lineage (NCBI taxonomy): Eukaryota > Metazoa > Arthropoda > Insecta > Hymenoptera > Ichneumonidae > Tromatobia > Tromatobia lineatoria. The sequence goes on from OX453036.1 coordinate 16,759,302, forward strand.
GTATGGAATGTATTTCTATTTTTTGGCTTTATCCTTTGTATCATATTGTTTCTATAAAGTATCGCTTTTTTCATATCAACTCTTGGGCGATTCATTCCTGAACGATTAATGAATTTTATTTTTTCTTGAAGGCTGCGATCAATGAGAGATGAAGTGAAAACAAGTTTGACGTACAACAGGTACTTCTGCAAATGATAATTCGCATGAAATCAAAGATTGGACCAAGTGGAAAGCGACAAACGGGATTGAAGCCTCTGTTTTCGTCGGCTTAATTTTTATTTCGAGTATCAACCGTATTTCGATTTTTTTGCGTTTTTTTTTGTATCATATTATTTCTATGATGAACCGCTAGTTTATTTATGGGTGTTCTTAGGCGATTCATCCCTGAGCGATTAATAAATTTCGTTTTTGTTTTCCTGACGGCTGCAGTTAGTGAAAAACTAAATGACAACAAGTTTCAAGTGCAAAGCGTGCTGCTTGTAATTCCACGTTAACGTGTGTACCTTTAATATTTTAAGGCGCTGCAATTGCGACTCGACGCTCGCTCGATGACGTTGCAAGCGTTCCGCACGGCTCCCGCATATCTCGAGCAACTCCACCTGCAGTTGTCGGTTTTCCTCTTCTAGATGATTAATTATACTCTGCAATTCTTTCTGCGGATCGTTCAACACTTTTCTGCGTACCGTGCTTCTAACAGACATTGTGTCGAGCCCCTGTGCCTCATCGCCACTGTAAATAACATTCGTCCACGATTAGTCAACATTTCCGTTAACAGGAATCCGTTTGAAGCGATTTGTTACGTACTATATTGCGGTTGGTGGCGGCTCGTCCAGGTGCATTGCTACTGTTTGCGTCGGACATAATCTCAGCTTGTTGCGTATCAGTTCTATTATAAGTTTCGTAACTTCTCGTCTCGATGTCTGTAATTGAATGACCAATGATTGTATTTTTTTCTTACTGTGCGCGATATTGTGAAACGGTTTTAACACCAGCTCATTTCCGGTATATTATTAGAAATTTCTACAAATTCTTGAAAAAACCTCGCAACATCTTGTTTTGTTTGAAATAATGCAACACCTCCAGAAACTGTAATTATTAACGAAAGGTGTAATCCAATTCCAAAGCCGTTTAATGAAAATACGCAGCAACATTCCCACGTCAAGTATTTCCGGTATAATATTTGTGCATAGAATCTATTGATTGCGACGCATTTTTTAGTTTGCAGCATTTTTGAACGAAGAATTTTTGTTATATCATATTCTCCGCTCGACTAGAATATATTTTGAAGAGCGTTTCTCATGAACAATGTAGAAAAAAATTCGTAGTTCTTTGCTTTTTTCAGTGATAAGTACGTTATCATGAACTCAACGCAAACAAATAGAAGCCGAAACGTATGAAATATCCCATTTGAAATTTCGAGCAGCCAAAAAAGTAAATATTAAAGTTTACACTGACCTTAGCGCAATATTCTCTGACGGGATGTGTCAACTTGTGTTTGCTTGAGGTTTTTCCCAAAAAGAAGCAAGCTTGGCATTGGTGATAACGTGCGCATCTTAGGCAAGAAAAACGCGGCCCGTGAACGGGCGTCGCCTTACACGATGAACACTTAATATTGTGTACAGCTGAAACGGATATGAGTGGTAGTAGTAATATTCAATTTATTGACAATACATATATTACTCGCTATGAAATTTATATTAAGTTAATTTACATATATATATTGCCAATAAACTATTGACCGCGATTCTTCAGCCTGGATATTTAGTTTCATTTTGTTATTTCTTATATCATATAATGTTCAAATATGGCTATTTTTTTAACATTTATATGTTCGCCATTGTTTCAAGGTGTTGATATGTTGTGCGGATGGGATATTTATGTGTTCGTTTATATTTTGTCGTGGTTGAACGGCTATCGGTTGTAAATTTTTTATTTGTGCTTCGTTAGTTCACGGGTTCCTGTTATTATGGGCTTGATGCCTGTAGTATTGTAAAGGAGCGTGTTACGGGGATTATAGAGTGGATTTACTGGATATCTCATGCGTGTTAGTCTGTAAATGGGGCTTGTTTCAGCGGCTTTCGTTTTTTTAAATGCCAATTTTTTGCAGTCGATGAGTATAAGGTAACCGTACTCAATCAGGGATCGGCAAATGCACTTATATATTTTCGCTACTCGATTTACATGTAGACTTCGGTTTTTAAAAGTAATTGATCTGAAATTAACTGCTTTATGTGACACTTGTTTTTTACGTTGTTGTGGATGCTGGTTAAAATTGAGCTTACTATCTATGTTTAAACCTAAATATTTTACCGTTTGTACAGGGCGTATTTTTACATTGATCAGGCGGATTTTTTAGTGATTGCTGGGTTATTTTGTGGCTGAAGATGACTAGTTACGATTTGCGTGGGTTTGGTTTAGCTTCAACGGATATGATTCACTTGTAACTAAATCTTTACTTTATTTCGATTCAATCTTAATCATGAGAGTTTCTGACTATTCATAACAATCAGGGAAGAGTACTGTTCGAAATAAATAATGTTTTATTCAATTTTGAATTCAAATTGCTTAGAGAAATTTTTTAAAAAGTATGGTAATGAATGTTTCGCTTTCTCAAAGAGAAAGGTCGGTAATTGTAATTTTTCATGTGACTGTGTTAAAAATATGTCAAAACAACCTGAAATCGCGACCAGAAATAATATCGGGATATATGTGGGTGAATGTAATGTGCATCATTTAAACGCCTACAACTCGAAACCGGTTCAAACGTCAGCGCTGAAATTTTATGGTGGTAGAGCCTCAGATTTCATGGTGGTTTGTATTTTCGTCCTAAATTTTATTCAATTTCAAGTTTTCGAAAATCGAGAGACATTATTGTGAATAGTTCTATTTCGAAACAATAGTTATTGAATGTGAACAAAATTTGTTGAAGATCAGATTTCATGCAACTTTGAGTTTTAAGAACGATGTTTTCCAAAAAAATTGTACGAAGTATAGAAAATTTAATGATGCTAAATATTAAGTTCGATTCAAGCTGATAAAAGAATTGGAATTTCATAGCATTACGAAATTGGGTTGAAATTCAAGATACGTACCTAATAAAATTCAAGGATATTTAGTATTGAAATCGTAAAAAATCGACAAAGGCATTACATTTTTATACACGGTTCTGTTTTTATATTCACGGTAACTCTTTAAGACGATATGAAAGATATCCTCAGCGTTCCACTCTCACTCAGCCGCAAGCGCTATTGATTTTATCTCTCTCGCACACATATATATGCCAAATTGCTTTAAAATAAAATACACGAATAACTGATCGAAAGTTTGCAGCACCAGTTTTTAAGTGAGTTCTTGTTAGTTATCGGTAATTTACGGATTGGCATTGAATCGCTAAATAAACGAGATACTACCAAGGTATAAAAAAAATCTTTTGAATTCATTTAATTCTTAATAACAAACATCACTTTAAGGTGAATAATCTTTGAAAAAGTTGTGAATCTAGACTTGTAAACAGGTTTCTGTGACACATTCAACACAATAGCTTTATGTTTTTTTCCTTATTCAAAATACTTAGAAATTAACGGCGTAGAGGTCTATGAACCTTTTGACAATAGTTATTACCTCTTTTCCTCTTTAATTTCTAGGAAGTTCTAATCAAGTGAGGCTTTTCCACAACATTAATTGGAATTAGCCAGTGGTTAATTAGCCTGATCAAGATAAGTGTAAAATAGTCGATATTGAATATTGCACATAGTGTTAATGCAATATTTTGAGACTTACTGTGTTCAGCGGATTTCATTCTGTTAAATGTCGATATCCAGGTAAGAAGCGGCGGATCCCTAATAATCCACGTAGCAAATTCGACTTCACTCACTCCCAACGAACCTTGCGACTGGAAAATTTCGAAAAATGTGTATTTCTCGCTCATTTTTCTCCAGACTCAAGTTGAAATAAAATATCTACCTCAATAAAACAACTATCGATGCTAGACTGAACGAGATGACTTCCATAAGCTACACTTTCGCCAAGCATTTCGGTAACTTTGCAAATATTCATCAGAAGCGTGTGAAGTGCAGCTTTCGACAAACATGCATTATGATCGGCTAATAATTGATAAAAATATTCATATTTATCCTGCAACTTTCCGCAACTCATTAGGGTCAATGCAACTTTAACCGAGAACACCAGAACTTTGCCTTTGCGTTCGCTGAAATTAATTATGTGAGGTAAAACATTAAAAAACGAAAAAAATCACATTCACTGCGACGGAAGCTAGCAAAACATTTGTCGTGCTCATGACAATTTTGAGCAGAGTTTAAGCTCACCAATCGAATGTATTTAGTATATGATGGACGGTGAGTTTCGTTGCGAGATTCACGTCGAAATCGACTTCCGCCTCTTTCTGAGCGGCGAAATAAATGTCGGAAATTACGTCCTCTACTTCCGTTTCATCCAGTGTAACGGAATTTTCAGTTACGGATAATCTGTGCCGCTCGAAAACGCCAATTATTAACTTTAATTGAACATATTTCACTGGAAATACAAAATACTCAATCAATTAATCATTAAATAATTTTTTATTGCTAAAAAATAAAAGAACTCTTTGTGTACTAAAATTAATTGTAGAAATAATTAGTACAGTTTCTTTTAAATGTATCCTTTCACTTACTGTATAATTCTCTGTGTAGTATATGCATTTTTGCAGCCGTTCTGTAGGATGCGTAACGAATGGGATTGCAATTCTCAATCGCCCTCATTATATCCCGCATTGCTGGGTGTTCCCACTGAGATTGTTTCATTGTTTGGCTAAAAAAAAATGCAAATAAAGAAACAATTCACCAAAGAGTCAGTGTTTGCAGCAGCAGCAGTGAATGAATACAGCATAAAATAATTTGTTTTCAGCAGCTCATTGGTAATTTTAAGTATATTTGCTGAATTTTCTATAATCTAAGCTGAGGAAAATCATCTTTGTTTTTATTCACTTTTTTAAAGAAGATCATTTTTTAAAAACTACATTTCTATTTTTCCATAATCGGTAATTTTTGTTAAAGCAAAATTTTCTAAAAAGATTTGACTGATTCTAATGTTTCGCTTCGGCTAATCACAGTATAAGCAACACAAGGTCAATGCACAACTCGTACTTTGAAAAATACTGCTGCCAACTATTCAGATTAGGCCTAATTTGATTCAAAAATGTTTCTACTCAATAAAATGTTATAACAGAAAGTAAATAAAAAATAGCTTCAATTTAATTGAAAGTGCTCCAAAATGCACATATCTTATTTAAAAACACTTTGATACGATAGCAAGAAATAAAAATATAACGTATAAATATGAAAAACATTTTCAAAAAATATTCTTAAGAAAAATCACGTAATATTTAAATTTCAAAAACATGATAAAATTCTCATATTCCAATTAGTTATCAACAGAAACAAAAATGAAATTGCAAAATATTTACGATGCAATGAAAACAAAGTATATTTAACATTTGATAAAGACAATTAAATTCTCAATTCCCAATTAGTTTTCAGATAAAAAAATTAAGTCTTAATTTGCAAATAATTAAAATCCAAGCTTACTTGCTATAATAAGGTCCTCCGCCATTAGGCTCTGAGTTAGTCCAGTCTGTGCATTCTAAAACAACACAATATATTATTCCCCAATAATTTAAAAACTAAAAAGCCACCTAATTACTTAAAATAATGAGGCTTACCTTGTGACATGGTAAAAGTGTATTCTGTCGATCAACCAGAGGAACTATGTAAAAATTCAGGACAAAACGTACGAAATTCCATTGGAAAAAACGCTTTTGTTCGTCGACGATGGTCCTCTGTGGTAAACACTCGAGATTCAAGATTTTTGGTTATTCCCATTGACCATAGCGGATTCAAGGCCGCTCATGACTATTCGTTCGGCTTCTCCTCGAAACCTCCAAAACCTTTCCGAAAATAAGCATTTTCCGCCGATTTGTATAAGACCCTTAAGAGAACATCGTGTATACTACTCGTTTTACTCGCTGCTTTGGCTTGTACGCGTACCCCCTGTCACGGTTATCGCACACCTCACCCCAGAACTGCGCTACAGTTGGTCGCCCCGGCCCTTTACATTTACACGGAGTCACGTAGAGTCCGCCAAGTGGTCGGAGCATCATGCGGCTCACAGGTGTAACGGTACAGCATATGCCGCACTATACCTATGCTTCGAAACTATAGCCTCTTACGTACACTTCTGTGCCCAACGCTTTCCCATACTTTCCCCCACCAAACTTGCACCTTTTGTCTCCCTATATATAATAGTAATGGTTAAGGTAGTTCAGACGCTTGGTGTCAACTTTGCATGAATTCCAGAAAAATGAGAGAAAATTCCAAATATCTTTCGATGATGTACAAATCTAAAAAATTCAGATTTTTATATCATCAGAATTATTCCAAATTTTCTAATACTACGTTGTTGGGAAATTTGTTAATTTTTTTTTCTAATGATTCTTTTCAGTATCTTTGATATGCATGGATATTTTAAGATTGTTATGCAACTCCGTGCGAGAAATCGCACTTCTCGCACTCGTGAAATAAAATTGTATACGAAACTCGTGCGAGAAACTTATTCTTCTCAACTCGTGTGACTGCAAAGTCACCCTTGTCAGAAAAAGTTTCATCGCACTTGTATCGTAATATAGTATTGTCACACAAGACAACTTCGGGAAATAATGAAAATGACCTATGAAACAAGCGAATCGCAAGATAGAACTCAACGTCATTTTTTAGTCTGACCGTTGTTTTTGGAATTTTTTTTTTTCAATTATCTTGATTTCTGGGGTGTTTGTTCGTTTTATTTTATTTTTATTACCTTATTTACATTACAAAATTCGATTCATTTAACTTGATGATTATCAAGACTTGCGATGGTATCCCACAGCAAAATATTTAAAAAATTAAAATTGACATGCTTTTTTTCGTCTATTTTAATTAAACATTCATGGTGGCCCTTTTTTGTAAAGGGACAAATGCTGAAACTTCAGAACTTCGAGGCCCCAACTCGTCCATTCAGGCAGCAGGTATCTCGCAAATATTTCTAAACACTTTGGGTTTTCCGGCAGATATGGTTTCACGAGTTCTGAAACAACGGTTAACGATAAAGCTATTTTTTTAAGCATCGTATATTAGACAGAATAAAAAAAATACAAAAGTAAAAAAACATCAGTTCACACAAAATGGAATATATATGAAATTACCTAGTAGAAAATGTTCGAGGAATTGAAAGTGATCATTGAAGCTATTAAATGTTACCATCCATACACCGTTAATCGTGTAGAGAAATAATGATATCTGCCCAAGCAGGAGATTTAATTTTTGACTTGTTAATCAAATGGGAAATACAAAAAGCCATCGCGCCACCTCGAAAAGAATTCGTACGAATCTTTCCGTTTCCGAGGGTCACTATTATTGCCTGTTTTTGGAGTGTCAAGAAAAAAAAAGATCTTTCAGGCCCCTGTCTAGAAAAGTAGATTTTTCGCCAACTGTTGCATGCGAAAACTACACTTTCCAGACGCCATACTGAAAAATGTCGTTCCACACCTGAGAGAAATTTTTTTTTTTTAGCGAATGCGATTGTAATACTCGCTTATGGCTCGTACAATAAACTCGCCACAACAAAGTTTTTCTCTCTAGTGCCGAAATGTACTATTTTTTTGAAGCAGTCGAATTCCGTATGTTAAAACAAGAAAACAAACGTACCAGATATCGGTGGTTTGTGAGAATGAACTCCGCTCGGCACACTAATGAGCAATTTTTTATCAGGAATGGCTGCACCACATTCGATAGATTTCCGCCCAAATATCAATGATTCATAGGGTTGCTTACCGGCCGATGTATTAAAATCGCACACCGGCTTTCCTGTCTGAGTCACCTAGAATGCCACGTTTTCTACGAAATTATCTTTATTCTCCAAGTCTTACTTTACCGTGAATGAGCAGATGCTGATCGAGGAAAATGCAAGTTTAATGATTCATAAAATCACGCCTTACCTTTACCCAGTACCATCGAGCCACATATTCAACGCCCCAGGCTGGAAACATTTCGTTGATGATACTGTGCAGATGACTTGGTGCATTAGTGCACCAAACAGCCACAATTCCATTTTCTGTTAGTAAATTTTTCGCCGGAATTTTAGCGAAATCTTCGTTGTACATCATCTTGTAACTATTTGGAGCAATAAACCACGTTAGCTCACTTATTTAAGGTAGTTCTGTCGGTTGGTCTTCATTTCGCATAATTTCGAGGAAAACAATCGTAAATTGCAAATACTTCTCGATGTTATAAAAATCTGAAAAACAATTCATGCTCATTAAAGGTACTAGAAAGTTGCATCGCATAATAATGATTGTGAAATGTTATTAAAAAAATAATTTTTTTCAAATTGATCAACAAATTACCCGGTAACTCAACTTTTGTTTTTTATGAAAATGATTTGTCCATTTTTCCGAAAACCTATGTATTTTTTCAGATTTTGAAATTTGCTTTGATTTTTATTTAATTACAGAATGAAGGTGTATAAAAACACAGAATTCAAAGCAAACTTAGAAGTCTGAAAAAATGTGTAAGTATTCAGAAAGATAAACAAATTATTTTCTGGATGAAAAAAAATTAGGTTTCCGCGAAATTTGATAATTAATTAATTATTTAATAACAATTGGGATCGTTATTATGCAGAATGATTCTTTTCAGTACCTTTAATACGCATAAATTTTTATAGATTTTTATACCATCGACAAATATTTGCATTTTCTCTCAATTTTCTCGACCTAATATGAAGTGAACACCAAGGGTCAAAACTACCTCAACAGTAATATATGAAAATTCAGATACGTCCAAAACCTTTTTAATGTCATTACCTAGATTCAACAGATTTTTCCTTTTTTCTCCTGATAAATTTGTTCCACCAAGGTGGATCCAAAAGTATAAAGTTGAATTGAGTATGGTCAAGCTTTTGAGCTATTTCTCTAACATCATAGCAGTAGAATGAACACCTCTCAGGAAAAACATACTTTTCGTCGGCAACCTCAGCAATAATTGAAGTGTGGACCTCATTCGCGCCATGAAAGTTTTCCAATTTGTGCTGAGAGCTCTCGGAATAAAAGTTATCTGCTATCGCGCGAGCTCCTTCATTATTATCATAGTTATTAGAGCTCCCAAATAAATTCTTAGCAGCTGCGCAGGATTGCACACGTAAAAAAGCATCCTTCACATAATTAATCTGGAATTCGATTCTCATCAGAAAGTGAGTACCCGGAGTAACGATCGATATATAATATTTTATACCTGTTCCAAATCTTTCGACGAAATATTGTCAGACTTTTTTCTTTTCCTCGATTTTTTCGCTTGCTCCTTAAAAACTCCGTGCTCCAATTTGGCAAATTGATTGTCTCTCAAAAACTGCGAATTAATGTCAAAGAGTTTTTCGTTGAATTCCAAGCTACAAAATTTTTCAGCATCTTGAACTCGTTTATAAATATCATTCAAATAGTCCGGGTGAGAAATTATCCAGCCATCATCCGTATCCAAAAGTACACTCATATTCCACGAGTTCTCTTTATAGTGGATCTGAGTAAAAACCCAAATAAACGTGTCGACCACAAACAATTATTGCCACCTCTTAATAAACTCGTGAATTCGATAGAAGTTAATCGCTCGGTAAAGTTATCATCCGATTTCACTCGAGTACTCGCGATTTCAGTCGGTAATTCCGAAGTTTAAGAAGTTTTCCTCTTAGATACTTCAATACTACCAACGTTTGATGGTTAAGTTCAAATCCGCATGACTAAATCCATATGTAACGTTAACCTGGAACAATAAACGTCAATCATTATTAATATCCCTTCACCTCTATAAATAAGGTAATAAGGCAGTTTAATTTAAAATTCAACGGAACAAACATAAATTCGCTCAGGTATTCAAAGCGCATTTGCTCAAATTATAAAGTCTAATCGACAAAATTATAATAGATAATAGCCCAACGGTGATAAACATTGTAGTTGCTCTGAATTCCAGATTATTAATATCCTTATTATAGTGAAAAATCTGGCTCGAAATCGTTTAATGAAATTCGCGATTAAATCATCGTCCATTCGGTACGCTATTATACTGACTCCAATAATGATATAATAATATAGAAGAGATACGATATAGGTATGTACAGGATGATTCGGAGGACGTGCCGAGACGAAGATTCTCCAAGAGCGTGTGAGTGTGAGAAAGTAGAAGCGAAGAAGAGGAAGAAGGGCAAAGAGAAGGCAAAGCGATGTTCCAGGTTTTCAGACCCGCGTAGTCTTCAGTCAGCGACGTTGCTCAAACGCTGCGACTATCGGAAGGTCCGCGTCCAACAAGTTTTTGCTAATCCTCTGCATTGCATCGGCGCGTACACTACAATTCTCTCGAGTTCTCGTTCTCCACAAACCATCGCTCCAGTCTATCGAGCTCACGCAAAAGGTTCGTACGAGTCTCCAACTATTTTCGTTTTTTTTTCTCTACATTTTATTGGCATCGTCCTGTGCCGCTCGTAAATTCTTCGATCCTTTCGCTGCATATTTAATTCAGCGACTCGCTGATGCTTCTAATTCAGGCTTGTTAATCACATTTTTAATCGCGCGTCGAACTCACTTAAGATAGTCTTTTCGCAGCATCTAATCAAATAACAGTACTTAGTCAAAATATGAGAAAAAAAAAATTAAAAATTGCAATCTTAAAAATAGTATAAATTATTTACATGAATGTATAAGCCATATTTAATTACTAATTTAGCAAAAATTATGTTGGTCCTTTGCTTGAACTCGGTATTTTCGTGAATGTCGCCATTTTGTGGACATAGCCACATGTGTGGTAATTAAAAAATTGTAAAAATACAATGCATCAACAAAACAGTGCGAGGAAAATCCTTTTTACAATTATTTCGTATATTCGTTTAATGGAATATGTGATATGAAAATGGAAGTGTTGAACAGCTGAGCGCATACAGGATTGTCAAGTTTGTTCTCATTCGATTGTAGTTATCATAACGATAAATTCGGTAGACAATTTTTAATAAAATATGTACTAATTCTGAAAATCTCAAGGTAAATTTTGATATATTGTGTTGCACGAGATTTAATCGCTAAGTACCTGAATTTTCATTGAAAATACATCAATCACGAGTTTCTTATAAGAAACTACGATCAAATACCTCAATTTTAATTCTGATTATATTGCGTAAAAACCGGGTAATCTGAAATTTCCTCTCGTATATCTGCTTTTTAATAACGTGTGTTCAACATACTTAAAATTCACGTAACCGTCCGATAATTTTTTTCGCGAAAGGAGTAACTTAATCTTTACATTCTCAGTGTATTTAAAGTTAAGATCGCTTTTAAGTGAAACGCGAAAAAAAACTTTGTTAGCGATTAAACAGATCTGCATCCGTATTGCATATTATATATATATATATCAAGCGCGTGCGAATGGTAATCAAGCGTCAAGGACCGCAGCGCTTTACAACGCACAGAGTTAGCACACTCAATGAGTATAAGTATTACCGCGGTCGGGAATGTTGAGAAATTCCAGGATATACCGTTAACTTTGGTGCTCGTGAGTAAGCGACCGCGCGTATTATTCTTTTCGCCCCGGAGAATATACTTATTACGATAATATTATGCCCAAAGAAACGCGGAGTCGTGAGACGAATTGTCATCCTTTTTTTTGAGACCTTCTAATTTTACCGGCGTGGAATATATTAACTATTATAACGCTTACTTAAAATTACGAAATCTCTGAAACTGGTGAATTGCTTTCAAATATTTCTCCTTCTACGTTGTTTTTTTTTCCTACACGTGATTCGAGAGTTGTGCAACCGCAGAATCTTCGAAATCACTGGACCAACGACCGAACATCTCTGTAATATCTCTATCTATACCAGTTTGGGTATAACGATCTAATCTAAAGACTATCCTCGATTATTATACAGAAGGATGACAGAAAGTTTCAAGACCGTTTTCGTGACCGGAGGCGCTGGCTATATTGGTAGTCACTGCGTAGTCGAGCTTCTTCAATCGGGTTACGATGTTGTTGCAATCGACAACTTCTCTAATAGCGTATCAGGAGAAGCCGGCGAATCGGCGGCTCTCGCGAGGGTTGAGCAAATCACGGGAAAGAAGGTACCGTTCTACAATTGCGATCTAACCGATCGCGAAAAACTTGAGGAAGTCTTTAACAAGGTGAGAATCCGTTGGCAAATACACATTCAATTCCAATAAGGCATTCACCATCTGGATACCGACTTGACTGTGCTTAAAGTCTTCGTTTCTATGAGTAGTATTTTAGAAATTTTTTTTTAAATAAAAAATGTCAAAATTTTTGAAAAATGGATTTTAATGTTTGGAAACTAAAAATGAACGCTTTGAAAGGGTTAAAAAAAATTCTAAATAGTCTCACATAAAAGTACACTCAAAGGTGAAGAACTTTTATCTACGGTTTTTTACGATGCAACTTATATCCTGCAGGATACGCGCATTCAAAAATTTGAAAAACCGATCGTTGAAAAAAGAAATTGAAAATTCACAAGTGAGCGAAAAATACCGTGAAATTTTTTTAAAAATGAGCATGCTCCATCAAGAATATCTAAAAGAAATAATCGAACATATCGACGATGGTCATGGTAAAAAGTAGTCCAGATGGTGTATAGTGCCCCAAATATTATTTACTACATGATTTAGGGCAACGTCAATTCGATGATTTTTTCATTTTTAGTTTCACAAAGAAAAAATGTTTTCGATGAGAACGCAACTCCGTCGAAAAATAGAGCTAGCGAAAAATTATTTCGAGGTCATTCAAAATTGTTGAAAATAATCAAAACAACTTTTTTACTTCAATTTCTGTAATTTCTCACCTTTCATATCATCTTCTTGTCTTGTAAAAAAAAAAATTGTCATCGAAAGGTCGCTCAACGACCATAAACATTTTTTAATAAATTAATTTTGGTTTTCTTATTATTTTTCCTCAACTCTGCCTCTTGATTATCTTATTTTCCAACGCTTAGTTTATAGTTTAAAAATGTTCACGAAGTTATGGCTGACACAAGTATTAAATGTGCAGATGCAGATATCTTCAGAGTCGTGAAAAAACGACTCACTTTGTTGAATGACTGCTCGGCGTTAATGTTTTAAATAATTTTTTAACTATGCACTAAGCGTTGGATAATGGAAGAAAATTAGGAGTGAGAGCTCAGAAAAAGAAAAATAATAAAAAAAATAGCTAACTTATTTTCAAATGTTCTTCGCCGTTGAGTGACCTTGTGATGACAAGTTATTTATTTATTTATTCATTCAAAATTGTAACCATGAATTAGGAATGGGATAGCAAAATTATGAGAAATGACAGACTACAAAAACTTCAGAAAAAAAAACATTTCAAAAATTTTGAAGAGACTTCTAAATAATTTCTTTACAAGCTCCGTTTTTCGCAAAAATTGCCTTCTAACTGAAAACATATTTTTTATTGGGTCAGACTAAAAATCTAAAAATATTATTTTTATATATTTATATAAAAATAGTACAAATATAAAATGTTGATCATCCTACTAAATATCTGTTATATGTTTTTTAGCACAAAATCGATTGCGTTATTCATTTCGCGGCCATAAAAGCGGTTGGAGAATCCATGCAAGTTCCTCTTCACTATTACAGGAATAATATTATAGGGGCCATAAACTTACTCGAGGTAGACGAATAAAGATTTTAATGATATTTAGGAAATTTGCGATTTTGGATTGTTTAAAAAAATTTCTGATTTCTAGGTAATGAAAGCTGCACAATGCTTTCAATTCGTCTTCAGTAGTTCCTGCACAGTCTACGGAGAACCGGACTACCTTCCGATAACCGAGGATCATCCGGTTGGCAATATAACGAACGTTTACGGTAGAACTAAATATTTTATCGAGGAGATGCTGAAGGATATATCGCGAGCGGAGAAGTGTTGGAACATTATTTCTCTGAGATACTTCAACCCCGTTGGCGCCCATCCCAGCGGTTTGATTGGGGAGGATCCTACAAAACCTTACACGAATCTTATGCCTTATATCGCACAAGTCGCGTTGCGAAGAAAGCCCGAACTCGTGATATTCGGTGGCGACTATCCAACCAAGGATGGAACAGGTATTTATTTCATTAATCACATGATAGCCATTTTTTCTTTCCAGACCAAAAAATTCCCTGACTTTCCCTGACCAAAGTTCCTCTTGTATATATACGTGAATAACCCGAATTCTACACTTTAATAATAATTTCTTCAACAAAGTTTCGAAACAGACAAAAATACATTTATACTCCAATTATCTTTTTCCTTTTATTTATACGTTGTATAGTTTTTAATGTGTGCGCATATATTGCGATCACTCGATCAACGACAAAGATCACAATTGAAAAAATATATATACTTAGAGAACATCGAACATCGTCTTTGGAATCATAAAACTTAAAAATTGAAGTAACATTATTAGGAACCATTTTTTTGCGAATATCTTTTGCAATAATGGTTTTGACCACCAAAACCCGTGATATCATTTAGTAACAGATTCTCTTTTTTTCTAAAGTGGTTCGATCATAAAGAATTTTTCTAAAACAATCTTTCAATTCATTCAGTTATTCTTTTGCCTGACCAACTTTAGAATTCTCTAATTTTTCCCTGATTCCCTTATTAATTCTCATTTTCCCTGACATTTCATGGTTTTCCCTAATCTCGGCCACCATGAATTATTAGTATTTGCAGCTTCACGTACGAACAATCTTAAGGAGGTCTTGTCCATTCTTATGTTTGAACATTTACTCTGAAATGTATCAATTGCAAATAACGCAAATTATTTTAAAAATGTACAGTTTATTGTGTTATTTTTCCATTCTTTGAAAATATTTTTATTTTTAATCAAAACCTCTGATTGTAAACAAGTGAGTCCATCGTTGAATCCCAATGCCCCGCACAGTGGAGTCTAATTTGCGGAAACGCTGCCGTCTTTGGTTTTCGATCTAAAACGAAATATGACAATTTTTTTTAAATGATTTTTTATTCTCCGTAAGGATAAAGATATATTCGCGAAAATAATCGTTAGTTATCAATTTTTCCAACGCTTCTTTAGTTAATGTAGGACAATTCTCAATTACCAACAAAATATAAAATATAAAATAGTTGTAATCAGAAAATCGCAGTAAAAAATGTTGGTATGAAATTTTTTCACTCGCAAAAATATTTTGAAGAATCAAAACATAACACGATAAACTGTAAAATTATTAAACAATTTGAATCATTATTTATTTCAGAAAAAATTGCAGTATAATGCAACTCTTTTTATTCTTTCATGAAAATTCCCATCTTAAGAACCGTAACATTTTTTTTCCCACGAATATTTCGCAATGTTCCTAAAGTGGCCTTGATGAAAGTACGAACACTCGGATGGACGTGCAATTCGAATGTTCGATCGGAATCGATTCCTACACCCATTACGATGTGCACAAAATCCAAGGATCGATATTAATAATAAGTTGTTATTATAGGAATTCGCGATTACATTCATGTGATGGATTTGGCGACGGGCCACGTTGCGGCCTTAACCGCTCTGCACAAGAATCACTCGAGACTGAAGGTCTTTAATTTGGGAACTGGACAAGGCGTTTCCGTCCTTGAGCTAGTTAAAACGTTCGAAAAAGTGACTGGAACTAGCGTGCCTTACGTGGTGCAGGACAGACGCGAAGGAGACATTGTATCTATGTATGCTAACGCCGAATTGGCGAAGAAGGAGCTGGGATGGTCAGCAAAATTCAGCGTCGAGCAGATGTGTAAGAATCAATCATTTCAATTACGATTTCCCTTAAGGTAGTTATGTCGTTATGCCGCAGTCATAGACGCTAGCGACTGCATTAATTTATATTAAGGGAGGGCGAGCGTTGGCTATTTAAAATAATCGGATCAAAAATCTGAAAAAATTCACGTAGATGACTCTCCTAACTTTCTACAACATATTTTGAACCGAAAAAAGAATAATCGGTTTTTGAGCACTATATTTTTGAATATAAGCTTTTTAACTAAACCTAGGTCACTATAATAAGTTTTTTTTTTAAATCAAGTCTCTGATAATATCATTCAAAACTATCAATACCATAGGACTTAATTGGTATCAATTCAACTGAACTTGACGAAAAAAAAATAGTGGCACTTAAAAATAAAAATAAATGTAAGGCCCTCGAATCGAAAAAATGTATCTCCTCCTACAATATTTTATATTCTGGACCGCCAATTTTTTTCCGTGCTTTGCATACTATTTTCAACAATCGAGCGTTGTAGATTTTTTATATAATTTTTTTTGGCTGTTGTAAAAGAATCGGCAGTGCTATAAAATCGATGTCAGTTTTTCGGTCCAAAATATGTTATAAAGAGTAAGAAAAGGCAACTGAGTGAGTTTTTCCAGATTTTTTATTCAATTATTTTTCAATTTCACTGGTCATTTGTAAGTGTTTTAAAAAAAGTGTGATGAATTGACAACGCATTTCCAATGACATTATGTAACTATCCTTACGTATATAATTCATCAGACATCACTTATTAAACTAAATTGAATCGATTTTCGTCTTGATTGCCATTGGCTTTGATATAAGATCGTACATCGTGACAACGCTGCAAACGCTTCGCTGTTTGATCGTAACCAAGAAATTCCATACTCAGTCAGAATCAAACGGACTACGCTCAATATTAATTTTCTTTTTTCAATACTTGCTGCGAGTTTATGTACTGTACAACATAATCTCCATTTACTGACTGAGACTAGCTGTCGAATATATTATGAGCTACGTTGAACTCAGCTGATTTGCAAATTTGTTAAGCCTTGCTGCAATCTTGAATGGACACGAGAAATTGAATTGGCACGAGCCGCTGACATGTAATTAACATTAATATACTCGCCCAACTGGCCCATAACGCTCTCTTTCTATGCTTTCAACAGATGCTTTAAAACCAAACGAGTTGATAAAGTTTTTCATACATTTTCAAAAAGACAAGAAAATATGTTTATTCTCGGTCCGAACAGGGACTTTCCTTGATTTTCATTTAACTCTGTTCATGCAACGCCACTTTCCATATCAATTCGCTCGATCCAATAGTCCGAAACGTATTTTGAATTTTTTTAATATTGGAAATTGAATGCTTTAAATAAAATACGAAAAAAAATTAAAGCACCACAGTGAAAATCGGCTGACCGACATAACAACCTTGATACACGTGCTTTTTAACAACCACCTAAATACTTAATTGCAGGTGAAGATTTCTGGAGATGGCAAACAAGAAATCCGAACGGTTACCGAGTTTCCTCAAACGGAAACGTCAGCCACGATTGAATCGCAAAACTAATAGAGTATTTTGTACCGATCTGTCAGTACTGTGACCAAAGTCCGTATTATTATGTAAAGAAGCAAAGGAAAAAAGCTGAAAAATGCAGAGCAAATGTACGCACGACACAAAAAAAATCCTACTGGATTTTCTTATCAAGTCGAGTAATCGTAGGAATGTTGTTGTCTTAATTGTGTACCATAAATTATGTTCTCCATTAAAGAAACATCACACGCACGTTTTGAGCGCGAAATTTTGTTTCACTGGGTCGTCAGAGTCTGCACAAGTTTGCGCAACAAATCCTTCTGCTCAGTGTCGAGATAAGGCCACAATTCACCTTCCAATTCGAGAAGAGCGTTGAAGTCGTGAGACTGACAAGCGAGGACCAACGACTGTAGCAATAAGAATTCGTCCTCGCACATACTAGCACCTGTGAATTAAATACTTCGGTGTATTATGCCGGAAAGCAAAACAAGGCTATAAAAATCGCGGAGCCTGGAAAAATGACTGCCAAGAGTGCGATTTTACGTAAATATTTTGTATACAACGAAGTAATCGCCAGGACTTCGCTAGATTAATGGATTCTGCATTGAAATAATTAAATCACAAATAGGTTCTTGACTTATTCATTATCCAGTTGCAGCAGATTTATGAATTCTATGTTTATGGAACGAACTACTATTAATTATTCATTATTAGTCATCGGAAAAAATGAAAAATAATTATTTCTCTGGGCATTATAATCTCTAATAAACAATAATCAATATTCCATCATTATTCATTCTGTCATCGTATTGATCCTGATGCTAATGCAACTTCGAAAAGTCTTATATATTTTTTCAATTGCCAGCTACGCTGTTGAAAAATATTGCCAGTTTTTATGCATATAAAGTTGACAAATAAGAGTTAAGTTAAATTCAATCTAAAATAGTAATATAAAATCAATGAAATTTTGGAGTAAGATTAAAGCATCTTATTACAATCAATATAATTTCACAGTACAATCAAAGTGAATTATTGAATTTAATGTAAGGTGGGTTAATTTTACATCGCACTTGTATGCATAATTTATTATGCTAGTTAAAAACTTTCAGTACCTTCTTCTAAAAAGTTAAAAAAACAAAAATAGACAGACATTGGATCACTTAAACGGCTTAAAATTGATAAATTGGCTTAAAAATTCAATTTTCCAGGCCCTGATTTATTAATTATCTTAAAAACGAACCAGTACTCGAGCTCTCCTCAACCCAAGCGTATTTTTCGAGCACTTCAGCCAGCGCTGGTGATAATCGATGAAGCGTCGGCTGTAAAATCAGCAGCAAAAGCACCTGATCTACTTCGCATTTGTGTAGCAATTTGCGGTAATTTCCCATAGGCGCTGTTCCGACGTTCGCGTCAATAAGATCCACGAGTTCTGTGATAACATTCAAAGCAGCGCTGTAATCAGCTTGCTTTGTATAATACGAGACTAGATTTGTGATTGCTAGACAGGTCGGCTGTATCGCAATGGATTTTCGTAACTGCTGAGCTCCTGCTGGAGTCGAACCCAGAGCCAATGCCAATTCTATTATGGAACCTGCTGAAGCAATGCTGAATCCCGGTTCCGTTTTACTCGAAGATACAGAGTGAGAGAAACAGCTGACAGCAGCCTATAAAAATTCAGTTCCACTCAATGAGGGTTAAATATCATATTTTTTTAAAGAAAAGTCTTAACACTTTTTTTTCATCTCATGATTTTTCATTGGCAACATGTTTCCTTTAAAAAAAAAGTCATAAGACAAAAAATGTTGTAAATGATAACCTTCTTTTTAAAAATTGTGTGTTTAAACTTTATTAAGTATCTTTATCAAGCATTACAATTCTGCAACTTTTCAAAGACATACAGTGCACCAACATTATGTGAGATAAAAAATATACCTTTTAACCTTGTGCAGCTTGAATGTCTTGTTTTATTGGTTGAAAGTTAGATTTACTGTTACAAATTATTCAGTGAGTTTTTACTAAAGAAAAATTCATCTTCACATTTAAAATCATAGCTTTGTCAAAAAAGCGTAAAAACAATTCCGTCATTCATTCTAGAATGCACTCTCCTGCAGATGAAGTGAGACATCAAACACTGAAATTTGTTTACCATTTTCTGTTATTGTGATGATAGTTGTAATTTTTTTAACCAATTTCTTCTTGTTCTAGTTACAATTTGTTAATCAAAAACACAAGACCAAAATAATTCTTGAAATATATACAGAATGATATTCTTTTAAAAATGTAAATAAAGTCAGATACTATACAGTGATAACATATAGCGAGAGTGTCTCTCAGTAGCAATGAAATTCGGATCTAAAAGCTACAACAGATTAAAAACTTGGCTTTATTTCTTACACCATTTCGGTTTACTGTATGTCTTCACAAAACTGCAGAATTATAAAGCTTGATTACTATGTGAGCTTTAAATGTCAAGTTTGTTCAAAGTAAAATATTGTTCACAGAATTTTTTTTAATTACTTTTTTGAGTAGTAAGATGGTTACAAATGACCAATTCCCAGTTGTTAATGAGAAATAAGTCAAAAATAAATAGAATATCCGACTTATTAAACGTTTTGGCCCTGAGTGAGAACCTTCTTCTTAAATTATGTTTTAATGTCCTCCATACAATTTTTCATAAACAGTTTTTGTTCCCACCATGTTCATATTCAGAATACCAGTGACCAAAGACAAAAAAAAAAAAGTAGGGAAGAGGTTCAAAGAATGCAATTATGCATGAATGATTCCACACATCAAAGAACTTGTGCATTGTACTTTAAATAAATTATAAAATGAGCAATGGTTAAAAATCCATGCCAATTTTTTTGCTCATTGATGTTGACACATAAATTGTGGTTAAAGTCAGATTCATAGTGGGACACAGATAATTGTACATTATATTTAAAAATATCGATGTACATAGAAATGCAGATCAAATAATTCGCCTTAAGCTGTGCAAAAACTGGAGTACCATGAATTTTTGTTATTTTTTATACATACTCCACTTTTGGTATCGCTTCAAGAGAAACATAGGATCTGCACTTCTATGTAAATCCATATTCTTTGATTATACGTTTCTCAAATTCAAGAAAACATTCAATTTTTAATTTTTCAGTCCCTGTAATAATCTTTAGCATCAAAATATACCTGGAGATTTTCCGGGCCAACGGACGGACATCCAATGCTCTTATTTTTTTCCTCTGCGATCAAAAATTGCCTTCCAGCTTTGATCAATTCATGAATCTCTGACTGTGTGTTTCCCAAATTGCGATGACAACTGGCGACTGATGACCAACACAGACCAGCGAACTGCCATTGTTCTTCCTGCTCGCACTGAACTGCTAGCGATGCTACAAAACAACGAATCAATGTCAAATCACCTCCAATCCATAGGAAAAATAACTACAATAATAAAAAGTTACCAAACTGCTCGGCTGCTTCAGTGACGTTGGGTTTTCTCAAGAAACGTCTGCAATATTTCACACAATAACAAACCGGTTATCAGCGCAATTAATAATCGACGTCGATATCAATCTTACTTTCTTAATTTGTTGCTTATGGCTTGATATTTAGCAAGGACTTCGTTACTCTCCCTCGCATCCTGAATATTGTGTTCGCCGAGTGAAGTTTGTTCCATTTTATTACTTCCGGTTTCATTGACCTTTCTATCGAGATGCAATAGAACACCTTGTATAGATTCACGTCACGTTCATAATGTATATGTAAACTGTCTCTTGAGGCACTCGACGACCTCTCCACTTCAGGAACGATTTTCTAAATTCTCTTTTTTTTTTTGTAACGTTTACTCGCGCACGTCCTTGGCCCTAATTGTTGTAATGGTATTTAGTGCAGAGAATCCGGCTCCTACTGCTAACGTCGATAACGATCAATATCGCTACTAATCAAGGCTATTAATATCGAACGACGAGGAAGAGATTCTTGATCGAACGCTCGACAGCTGTAGTCGCTCACTCGCTGTCGCCGAAGCGGCTTCTGCCATCTTCGTGGCTGCGCGAAGGTCGTAGGTCGTCGTATGTGTAGTTAGCTTTCCCACCGGCTTTTTTGCGCGCATGCGCGCGTCAATGTAACTGCGATATAAAGTACAGTAGAAACTCCTTCGCTGCTGGAGGCTCAAAATCCGTGTTCATTCTTTTTAATGGTTTTTTTTGCTTTCTCATAGAGAAGAGCTCCTTATTTTTTCAGGCGCAATTAATACCGTGTGCAGGAACGTATTTTACAGATACGGCTAGATACATTTACTATGCGAGTATAATGTAAAATTACATAAATTGATCAAATTATAATTACAACAATTGAACTAATTGACGCATTTTAAAGCGTACAACACGAAATCCAAATGTGTTACAACTATAAGTTGACTTAAATTTTACAAGACGTACTTTATTTTTGTACGTAATTGAATTTTCGTTTTTTTTTTTTCGTATATTAGATCGAGTTTCCTACAGGGATTCAATAAATATGCAGCATATCACATTCATACACAGTGTATGAAGTCATGGAATAAAAATTTCCGGAGTTTCCAGTGAGATTACTCAAAATGGTTTAGCAGATCGGGGAAAGTACTTTCGAAAAATTGTCCGAATGTGTGTATGATAAAAGGCTATAATTCATACAATCATGACTCGTGAACTACTCGACTAGATGAGCTTCAATTTTAATATAGATATTCTAGTTGATCTCTACTTGATAAAGATGTTATAAAAATCTCTTGACGCATTCCTATTTTAAAAGATTTCTACGATCCAAAAAAATGTCGATTCTATCACATGAGGAAGTAACAAGACGCCAAACATTCTTTCTTAGAGAGTGAACTTCCTCACAGAGTTATTGCAAACCATATTTTTTGAAACAACAATCCGAAACTGCTGATCCGGCCCGAGATTAATATCCAGCATCAACATCGTAGTTGACTCACGTAGAGTAGTTGAGTTCAACTGGTTCATGTTTGCATAAACATTAATTGCACGAAATATTTGAATCTCTTTTGTAGTGCCGACTTATTATTATTCACTATTTAAAATGCAAGTTAATTTAATGTTCAAAGTTATATGAAATTTACTGATCGGGTATGTTAATTTTGATATTAATAAACTTGTATTTCTATTTTGAGAATAGCATAAGAGTTCTACGCTTCTGAAATTTGAAAATTATGGTACATGATTATTGGAATATTTATTTTGATACACCAATATTGAATATATCAATGACGAATGCACCTGAAAATTAATATACGCATCCGAGCTTTAGAACTGTTATTTTCATCAGAGTTATAAACCGTCATTAATTCCTGAGATACAGTTTACAGTATAATTTGTTTTGTAACAATGATTTCATAATAATAATATTTAGTGATTATAAAATCGAGTGTAATGATTTTAACGACCAAAAAAAAACTAATTTTGGCTCAAATATTAGAAGAGATAGTGGAAAAAACCGAAGAATTAATTAATGCATTAACTATGTTCTTCGTTTTTCTCAAAAGGATTACCGTGTAATTTTATTGAAAAATAACCATTTGCGCAGTCATTCAAAAATTTAATCATCGTATAATAATCGCGTCATGTTATTATAACGAAATCATAATTATAGACCTGATGGTATAATAATAATTACTGCTATGAATATTATGCATTTACAACTCTGATATGAATACTAAAATTTCCAACATTATGAACGGACCAAAAGAGCAACAGTGTCGAAGGTCAGTAAAATCAGTAACATGCAAAATCCTCATAGTAATTTAGAACACCAAATCCCGTCTCCAAAACGCGATAAATTTCGCTGCCGTATTTTCGTCTATTTTTAATCCCTCGAACGGAAATTGAGCGACAACATTTCTTTTCGAAATTGTCACGCGGTCTCTCGGGTCACTCGAGAGACTCGTGACATCGAGTTACAGCTACGCAGCTAAATAGCAATGAAATAAGCAACGTTCGAGCTCTCGTCGGGAGCGAATGTGCGAAAGAGGATCAGCAATTATTGTGCTCTACTCTTAAACCCCTCCACTTATCGAAGCGCCACTAGGAGCAAGTCGCACGAGCGCATGTAGCGAGAGATACTATCGCGAGCACGCTCAGTTCGCGTTCGTCCGCCGTGCGTAAGGTCGACGACGGTAGTCGGTCTCCTCGTTCACGGAGAGCCATTGGCACATTTAACAATTGGCCCAAAAGTAGTGGCGGCTCTTCGATAAATGAAAATAATTTTATTGAATGATTAATCGTGATGGCTTATCGTGACTCGCGAATTATCGCCTTCATCGTCTACTCGAGTTTTATAGTGTTTCTTGCTGATGCCAGATCGTGGGGTAAGTTCTTAAATATACCGGTAACACACCACGTTATGCGGGACGGCGATGTATATATGTATGTATGTATATATATATCTATATATGCGCGTAGGCCGACTCCATTCACGCGGCACTACCTGTCACGTACGCCACAAGCCACTCGAAATTTTCTATCTTGCGTCGATATACTGAAAGAATAAGCCTAGATGATGAATGGGATATTGATTATTACACGGGCTTTTCATAGATAATCGCAAAAATCTTTTTGTAATTAGGTTTGGAATGTAGATATTTTACGTAACAAATGTCAACGTATCGCAGAGGTGACCGCCAAACGGATCTCGGGCTTGCAATGCACCGCGGAACTTTGATTGTTACGTCTACACTTGATTTTCACGATTTTCCGTAGATTTTTGTTTTGTCATTGTTGCAAGTGGCGCGTGACGAAGTGGCAATTTTTTCAAATTAATTTTTTGGTTAAAGAGAACAATTTACACTGTCGAGGTCCGGAAATGTAACTAAAAGGTAGAATCGATGACATAATTGTTATGTCCAACAGTAATTGTTATATCTAATGGTTATTTTTGAAACGGTGAATGTGACGCTGTTGGGAATTTTTGTATGAAAATTTATATTTCTTTATTATGCGCTGGTTGAAGAGAGAAATTTACAATGCGAAGGTCCGAGAAATGTAATTTCAAGGTAGAAACGATGAATTAGTTGTCATGGCCAATAGCAATTATTATATCTAATGATTGTTTTTGGAACGTTGTATGTTACACTGTTCGAAAATTTTGTATGGAAATTAGTATAAAGTATTGGACGTTTTAGTATACAAATATTCATCAAAATACGGAAGAGTCGTTGTAAAATTCGTAGGCAATGTACTGAACACTTTATAGAATTTGTGTTTATAATATAATGGAATTTTACAAGATATCTTTATATTAAATAAAATTCGACAAACTATATCTGCAAACAAAACTTCCAATACATGTATTAATTTTCAAAAAAATGATGACAGTGCAGTTCTATGTGCTATTATTAGTTAGAGATAATCATGCGGCTGTAATCAATGTTTATCAATGTTTATCAATGTGTGACAAGCAAATTTCGACATACGGATTTATCGATTTATTTACACGTGATTTTCACGATTTTCATAAACGTAGTTGACGTTAATTTTATTAAAATGATTGTCGTACGTTGCCGACGCATTAAAAAATATCAATTTTGTTATTAATTTGCTGGTTAAACGGACTGCGATTTATACCGCAAAAATTCGCAAAATGTAATTGAAAGTTAGAATCGATGACATAATTCTCGTGTCCAACAGCAATTATTATGTTTGATGATTATTTTTCAAACGTTGAACGGTAGTTCTATCATATGCTATTATTAGTGAGGGATAATCGTGTAGCTGTAATCAATGTTCATTAATTTGTAATAAATAATAAATGTCGCCATACGGAATTTTCGATTTATTTCCTTAATTGCAATCTTTGCGACTTTACGAGTTTTCCGAGGTGAAGAGTTCATATGCATAAAACATTAGGTACCAAACGTATTTGCCGGTAATTTTTTTTATTATCGTTGTGCGTTTCTGACGCATGACAAAATGTAAATCCTAATTTTTTTTTTCTTGTCGCTAACGACTCCGATGGTGATGTGACTCTAAATAAACTAAATAAATTTTCTTTTTTCAATGTCAATTTTGTTATTAATGCACTGGGTAAAGAGAGCAATTTACATTGCGAAGGTCCGGAAAATGTAATTAAGAGGTAGAATCGATGACATAATTCTCATGTCCAAGAATGATTATTATATTTAATGCTTATTTTTAAAACGTTGAATGCTAGTTCTATATTCTGTTATTAGTTAGGGATAATCGTGTAGCTTTAATTAATGTTTATCAATTTGTGACAAATAATGAATATCGACATGGGGAATTTTCGATTTATTTCCTTAAATGCAATCTGCGCCTTCACGAGTTTTTCAAGGTTGAGAGTTCATGTGCATAAAACATTAGGTGCCAAGTCAGGTCATCATGATGCACATTGTCGTAAACATGGGTTTTCACTTCCTTCTTTTTATGTTTACTGGTTGATCGAATCACAGATCGCGGACATATCGATAGCAATACTAACCATTCCTTACTATCAGGAAATTCATTTGGTAATAATGTGATATTGGAATTACACGACGTAGTATAGACATTACGAAATGTACTTGACTCTAATCTTTGACAGTCTCGTCGGTTGCGTCCATTTGTCGATAAACGTTGATTTAAACATTTGTTATCATCCATAGTTTTGTAAACTAAATTGGAAAGGGAAAAACCTGAATGCAAAATGTTTCGTATCAAAAAACATGAAATAATACTCAAGAGTTACTATACTGTTCACGATTATCAAACTCATAACTCTTGTTATCAGTATCACGATTATCATACCGATAACTCTTTTTATCAGTATAATGATCGTAAACAATATAGTAATTCTTGAATATTATTTCATGTTCTTCAATAATTTGAGATAATTTCACCAAATATTTCTGAGGTTAATTTTTTCTCGAATTACTACACTGTTTACGATAACAAGAGTTATCAGTATTATAATCGTGAAAAGTATAGTAATTCTTGTCGAAGAAATTTATTTTCATTCCTCAAAATATCTCTACTTGTTGAATATAAAATATGATTTCTCTTTTGGGCATTTTTTTCTAATACAACAAAAAATATTAAAACCACTCGGAATAATTCACTTGCACGATAAAAATTCGATATCTGTGAATTGTGAATAGGAATAGAGGAATGTGAATTGGATTAATGTTGGTAAGTCGTATGTGGCTGCAGTTAATTTTTTTATTAGAATGACTAGTAAAATAAATATGAACTATATAATATAAGTATGATTATTAAGTAGTGAGAAGAAATATATAACGAGGCATCCGCTGGCGATGTTTATAATTAATGCTTTTTGCATTATTCCATATCGTTATAAGCGCGAATATACTACGTGACTCATAAATTACTTTATCAACCTCACGAAGGACGAAATATACTGTTACCAAAGTACGAGGGTTAAAAGTGCATCAATTAAACTACTATGTTTACCCGGAAAGTCACCGTTTAAAGTTAAATAAAAGTCAGAACATTATTTTCTTTGGTGTATTTTTGACTCGCGATACTCTGAACGAAATCAATAAATTGAAAACTTGTCAATGATATGTTATTTAATAAAAGACCGCTTAAGAAATGTAATAATAATATAAATTTAGCGGTCGCTAATATTACGATCAAAAGAAGCTGTAATTATTCGGATGTTTAACCAATTTTTTACTCGGACGAGAAAAAAAAATGTACTCTAGAAATATTTAGTGAAATCATCTCAAATTCCACACACGTGTAAAATAATATTAACATTAATTAACGAATTTTAAAAAAATTACTGAGTCATTACAATTTCTTGTAAAAATAAATGGCATTAGTAACTAATGAATAACTAATCGAGAGTACCGATTATACGAATTTATAAAGAAAAATTCAAATTATGTAATGTATTCTCTATTGTACAGATATAAATAACCTGGCAAGTAAAAGAAGTAAAGCAATGTGAAATAGCTAAAGGAAAAAATCGAACGGTATACAAAAAGTTTCGTCTATGAGACCGCAGTTGATAACAATACTTCCTTGTAGACTTTTTTTTATTCGATTAAATTGGTCGCAGGAAACATTACGCAAGCTTCCGTTTCTTTTTGTTAAATTCGCTAAAACATTCCGTGAGCCAAAAATTTGTATCTCATCTGCGAGTATAATTGCAAACAAATTAATGATTGCTGTTTGTTGAGAGAAAAAAAGTGTTGTAAAAATATGCCACATTTACAAGTCATATCAATGGTAAACGTTTTTTATTCCGACGAAAAAAATCTTAAAATAACGATTGGATTTTTTTTTCTAGATCTGGCAGTTACTATTGGAAGAGAAGTGAACTTCATTGCAAGTAATGGAACATTAACCGGACGCTTGAAAACTCGGGAAGCTGTTGATCTCGCTGGAATCGCGTATGACGATCTCACACATACGATTTTTCTTAGTGACACTAAAAACACAAATCTAACGATATTTTCGAAGAATGTATCCAGCAAGGCACTTGCGCCTCAAAGGCTGCTCAAAAGTGAGTAATTCCTCTTGATTCAAAGTGGTACACAATGTTGTAAAAGAAAATGTATTGATAAATCAAATTTTATGGATTCAGGTCCACGGAGAACACATATTATCGGATTAGTTTACGATATGCGATCACAAAATTTATTTTGGTCTGGCTGGACCGAACAAGCGATAATGAGCATACATATACCTTCGAAGAGAAGTAGTACCGACGCTCCGAATATTCTACTCAAGTTGCCCAATCAATCTCCCCGTGGAATTTCACTCGATGTCTGTAACAGGTGCGCTACTGAATAAATAATCTTTTACTCACTGTTAAAAATATTTTGAAGATTAATATACTCTATAGGAAGCTTTTTTTGCAGATACTGCGTATAAAATTGTATTATAAACGCATCTCGTTTATAATACATATTTTTATTGAAATACGAATATTCATATAATAAACACGTCTTTTATCATGTTATTTATGCATTGAACATTAGTTTCACACCGTCATTCTATATAAATTCAATTTAAATTATTAAAAAAAACTTTCCATACAATGGGTAATTTTTACCATTTACCAAATGTCGGACGAAAATCTGGTCTTCACATTTTTGGCACTCTTTTTCCTCGTGATTTGATTCACTGTACGAAAATAAAGAGGAAGCCCAAATTTGAAATTTTGAAGTTCGAAAAAAAGATGAATTTTACATTCGTAATTTTACGTCTGTGTAATTTTAGAAATTGAGTTTTTCATAGTACATGTAAAAAATTGGGTATTCTCCGGCAAATTTGCTGCCATTTAAAAATAATTAATTGCTGAAAAAGCGGGCTCAGCATTGAAGAGGGCTTTTTGAGCTATTTTTAACTTTTCAACCTTGAAAATGTCGTCGAATGTGAACATGCTTATTTTATTTAGAAAATTTCCGACAAAAAATAGTATTTGAGTAATTTCGTATCAGATTCAGAAAGGCTAAAAAATTTAAAGTCAAGAATGATGAGCAGAAAATTTCGAATTTGGCGTTTTCTTCATTTCAATATATTGAATCGAATCATGAGAGAAAAACGTGCACCAAAAATTTGTCGGCCAGATTTTGTCCGATATTTGATGGAATTAATTTTGATAGGTGAATTTTTTGCAGTTCAAAAATAGATCCTCTAGCCACGTGATGCATTAATCACATTGGTTCCATTATTTCAATTGCAGACGTTTGTACTGGGCAAACAGCAACACATCGAATCCCAGTATAGAAAGTTCGAATCTAGATGGTAGCAACAAAACTACTGTGATAAAATCAAATTTGTACGAGCCATTGGGAGTTGCGGTGGATCATTGGTCGTCAAAATTGTATTGGATCGACGATGAGGAGGGTGTTTATTACAAAATCGAGCGGAGCAACTTGGACGGTTCCAATCGTGAATTGCTCTTTCACGGAAGACATCAGCAACCGTATAATTTAGCGGTTGACCGTGAGGCGATCTACTGGTCCGACTGGAGTAGTAGCGATATTTGGAAAATTAGAAAAAATGCTACACCCGGTGAAGAGCCCGTCAGGTTGATTTCCCTTCAAGATTCCAACAGAGATTCCGATCCGAAGAGCATCGTGGCTCGCGATAATATCGGCGATGTCGATTGCACTGCCATGGCCATCGCAGAAAGAAAAAATGCTGCCGAAAATCATCCGGTCAAGACGGAAGAGGAAAGCGAAAATACCCTTATCACTAGCACCGAGGACAGTGACTCAATCGCGGAAAATTCAAGCCGGTGTCTCAATGGCGGAACCCGCGATTTTAACATCAACATTTGCCGCTGCAAAAATGGGTGATTATTATATTTAATAATTCATGAATTAACTTCACGGACACTGAAAATTTCAGCGACTTTCGTGACAAAATAAGACCACGTGTAGAAAAACGTGTTTTATCCGCGCGTCGATCGATCTCTTGCGGAGATTTCAAAATAAAATTCCATCTAAAAGTTTCAGACGTTATTCTAAATATGAATAAACATGAACGTAAAACGTAAAAGCCACTTCTCGACGTCACGAATACGTCTTTGGAATATTTTCACGCGTCGCACAAAATATATTGCCGTTATTACAGCAGCTGCTTGAATGGAGTATTTTCTATGGTGAATGGCTAATAACTGTATCGCGAACCCTGCATTTATCAGTTATTAACCACAGAAATTTCTCCATTCATAAAATATAAATCTATTTCTTATATTACTGTTTTTCGAATCTTTTTTCTTCTGAATCTTTGTGGTCTTGAGTGAATCTTGAAGATCAATTTTTTTTGCTATTTTTCCGTTGAATTTACCTAATTATTTCACTAGAATATTAATATAAAAAACAAATCTTTTATCGGAAACTAACCAATCTCATATTTGGACAATAAAACTAAAATATACTATAAACCTGAACTTGGAATAAATTGATGAATCGTTCGAATTAGCAATTTTAGACACAACCACTGCCGATAAAATCGACTATTTCTTGAGTAATTCATGGCATGTAGCATTTTATCTCACACTGACAAATTCAATACCCATTTCTGTTCTCATCTACGATTTATGCATTTTTTTCATCGACATCAGTTGACTAGTATGAAATGCTTTATGAATGTCTTCTCGACTCTGAACTTTTTTCAGTCTATCCTTTTGTATTATCAGCTTTTGAATGCTTCAAATTATTATTATTATTATTATTATGTTTTTTTTTCTCAAAAGAAACGAGTAAATATTCTCTCATTTCATGAAAAAATCTCACTTTGTACACATAATTGAGTAAAAAGACGAGCGATTATTCAGTGGCAATTAGCGGAGATACTCGAGGTCACATTTCGTCGCCAGATCTAAATTCTTCCTTTTTTCCACAGTTTCGACGGTGCATTATGCGAGAGATCAATGTGCCATAATTATTGTCTTCACGGTGAATGTTACGTGACGGCCGGTGGCCAGCCTCGTTGCAAATGCAGCGCCTCTTATCAAGGCGCACGATGTGAGAGTAACATGTGCGACGGTTTCTGTCTGAACGACGGAGACTGTTCAATAAAAAATCGTGAGCCAATGTGTATCTGTAAATCGTCATCGTTCGGTTCCCGATGCGAGAATACGTACGATATGAAAGAAGTTTGTGCAATATTTTGTGCCAGCAAGCTTCCGGCATTGAATAGCATCGACACGAGTCCCTGCAGGTGAGTTTTCGTTTTTCCGTTGGATAACTAAAAAATAATAATTAATCATGCTATCGACTCTATGAAATGCTAATTTTTACAATCATACGCAGATGTCCGAGCAGAAATGAAACGCTGACAGAAATGAATGCCTACAGCGAGGATCTATGGTGCAAAACGCTTATAATTATTTTTTCGACCCTTCTGGGCGCACTAACGATAGTCGTCGTGGTACTCAGTTACTACGTGAACAAATTACGGCGCCGACCGCGTATAAGGAAGCGTTTTGTGGTCAGCAAAACCGGAATAACGCCCCTCACTGCCCGACCGCAATTACCGAGCGACCAATGTGAGATTATGATTGAAAACTGCTGCAACATGAACATTTGCGAAACGGTGAATAATTTTTTATTACACTTATTAATTTTTAAGGTAAATGTCCCTATTCTCGACACCTACAACA
This sequence comes from Tromatobia lineatoria, assembly GCA_949699805.1. Lineage (NCBI taxonomy): Eukaryota > Metazoa > Arthropoda > Insecta > Hymenoptera > Ichneumonidae > Tromatobia > Tromatobia lineatoria. The sequence continues at coordinate 16,790,816 of OX453036.1, forward strand.
CAGGCCTGATTGGGATATTGCATTCGTGACATAATAAACTTCATTTCGGCAATAATATTCGGTCCACTATGCTGTATTCAATTCTTATTTAAAATATTGTAACGATTATCGTACACCGCATAAAATAGACGATGTATCGATCGGTAAGCGGTTATAACGAACCGCTTAAATACCTCAACAGAAGACGAACTGAATGACGATCGACTTGACGAGGATCGTAGATTTCCCAAAGTCCTTTTTAGGACCTTGACGTGAATCTGGAGAGACGTATTTACGCTTACGACACGATTACAATTTCACTTTAGGGTCTTTAAATAGTCCATCTTTTCTTCTTTTGTCATAATTAGTCTCTGATTCATTTTGCTCGGTCTATACAATATCTTTGTTTCTGTGTGTTCATTAAAATATTTCGGCAGATGAAGGAAAATGAAGAGGATTTTGTCAGCATTTTTCTATGTGTAATGATTTTACACCGCAATATTTCTAATCAAAGCGCTGACATATCTTGACATCCACTTTGACTATTAGGCTCTAATCATAAAGTGTGGTAGAAAATGTTAAACAAAGCTAACGATGAATCAATGTAAAAATTCGCGTTGGAATTTTTGGCCACACCATAAATTCCCGAATTTTTCCATTATACTGACAATCGTGCTGTTTACTTTCCGCATTTGCTAATTTACTTTTGCGCGATATTTGGGACATTTACCTTATGGCAAATGAATGCAAAAAAAAAAACACTTAAAAAATGTATCTGTCTTTCAATGTTATAGCCATGCTTCGAACCAAAACTGAGAAACGGCGAGTCAAATTCTCGGAAGAAGGACGAAAAAAATTCGTTGTTGGACAACATGGACGGTAATTCCTGCTAGCACAAACCTTACCTTCGTCGTCGAAAATGACGAACGTCGTTGGAACTTAAATTCATTGGCTTGTTCAGGAGACTGTTCTTATGACTCGAAAAGTAGATTTTCTACGGATCGAGAAGAGCGAGAAACTAGTATTATTGTTAAGTTTGGTGATTAATATGCCACCGAGGTACGTGGACGCCTAATTAATCCTGGAAAGGTCGCGACGGGCGTTTTTGCTCTCGTTGCGCGATTGAGCACGTGAGGAAAGGATCGCACGTTATTTCCAGGTTTTTTTTAAGTAAACTTCATACCCTGAGCGTCATGACAGAGCCAAGATACTTTTCGGAGAGTCCCATCTTCCGTAACGCTCACAGGGCTGTGCTTAATGAATTTCTTAAATTTTATATTTGCTTATTATTCCGTGTGCGTCGATCGTAACCGAGCTGAAACGTTGGCTGCTTCAACGAGGTCGTTCGCGCCTCGTTTAGTCAATAATAATACGGGCTCTCTATGCACAGCACACGTGGAATTTCGATTTTAATTAACTGCGCAAGCTTTTGTAAACTAATTGAATTGGTTATTGCGATTCATCCGAAGTTTACAGTCCGGTGCTTCATATTTTCGAGGCCAAAGAATACACAGTAATGAAAGAAAGAGAGAAAGAAAGAAGATTAGGAATAGTATCGTTGTACTTACTAAAAGGCGACAAAACAGATCGGACACGATACATTTCCATTCGCCACATCCTGTGTTTATCGCGATTCCGTTGATCTGCCAAATCGATAGCAACAGTCGCGAGGAATATTCAATGTTTCTAAACAGTTAATTTAACATTTTTAAATAGCGAAACTGCGATTTAAGTCACATTACCTTTTGACCCGCTATTTTATTTTTCTTCACCGTACAAATTCACATTATTCAACATGGAGAATATAAGACAGCGGATCACATATCATCAACTGTACGAGCCAACGGGAAATGAGACTCGAAGATAATGTAAAGAATATCGAGTTAGTTACTAACCGAATTAGTACAGCATACTGCCAATCAAATTCCTTGCTGACTCACCGGAACCGAAGTCATCTGACAACGTTTAATTCATGAGACGATGCAAAAAAAACACTTTACCTCGTGACCAAAAAGCTCGTCACTGAATTCGCGCGAGGAATGCGTTCATTCCACACACATTCACACGCAAATGATGCATGAATCGACAGAATTGTTCGGACCACATAAAACAAGATAACGATTTAATTGGCACGATAAACGAATCGTTGTGTAACGATTATAAGAAAAGACACCGGAATGTGATTTAAATTCCATGCGGAAAACAGGGAGATGATGACCTTAATCTCGAATCTCTTAAGCCGAAGGTTTCACAGTCGCCAGGTATTACGCGTTATTCCTGTACATAGTCGGTAATGAAATAGCGTCTTTATTTCTATAGTAGTTTGTAAGGTCATCATGGTAATATGTTCCACGAATTATCCAATCAACTGCAGCTAAAATAGGAAGCAGAAATAAATTGTTTTTTTTTTTGTTTTGTTTTTTAATAGCAAGGGTATAGAAAAACTATTAGTGAGAATAGTCGGAGTGTCGTTCGAAAGACGTTCATATGCACCAAAGCAGTTTTTAATAATATACTTAAGACGCCATGTGCGACGAGATAAACAATGTACTATATAGCCTCAGGCCTAAGAACACGGAACTACTCATAAATTCCATCTCGCTATTGAGATTTCAGGAGTCTGCGATTGACGTCGTCGACTACACCTGTTCATATTAATTCAGAGCATCCTGTATATCACCCACAAAATTCACTTTTTACACGATTTATTGGTACGTCTGTATAAACAGTAAGCTACCAACGACTGCCTTGTACGAACGTTCATCGCTATGTTAAAAGAAAGACATGTCACGCTGTTTGTCTTATCGTCGTGCGGCGACGATATCTTTTTTTTTTTTCTTATTTTTTCTTTTTAGTTGTCGCGTATATCGAACGATAATTCGCAAAGGTACATTTATTTGTTCTGTGCTTGGAGAAAGAAAAAAAAGTAAAGGTACCAATGTAGAATAAGACTAAGCGCTTTTTGCACCCGGAAAACGTGGTACGATTATTATATTGTATAAAGTTTTTTGCTATAGACAATTCTTAACTTTATGGGAGATATACTTATACGGAAAATACCCTTCTCCCACACACTCATCCGCAGAGACGTGATAGTGGATTTATGGTGAAAGGGGTGTGTTCTCATTGAAAAATTGTAGATATCAGCATGTTCAACGAAAGTGATGAGCTCGAAAGCTTTTTTTTCCCCGGGCTCAATGTGCATTTCGGATATGCTGATGGGAGTATCTTAAACGAAGGAAAATTGCATATGTTACTTATACCTAAATTATAACGGCGTATGTACTAGTGCATTATCCAGAAGTAATCAAGACGAATTCAGTTTTGCGGAACGAAAGAAATACTTAAACCAAATAATTAGAGAAAAAAGAACAGAACATGTGCTTCCCAGATTGTAGAATTGCGTTGTATTGTTTTGCCATCAGTTACTCGCTATTGACGGTAGAAATTGCAATCGACGAGCGAGTCGTAGAAGTACGTAACCATTTCCTACCATTAGATATAATAATATTTCATATAGATAATGCCATCGTTCATCGGACCTCATACATGTGAAAATACAGGTGTTAACATTGTGTATGATTATCGAATAAAATGGGTCTACATCTTATATTGATAGACGAGAGTATTTCATTCATTACATCCGATAAGTTAATTGTGTGGCTTTGTAAAAAAAAGGAGAACAATGCGTGTTTGTGAGTCGCCCTGGTTAAAAGATTCGATAAAAAAAGAATGATGTGGATAAAAATCCGATCAAAACCTATTACAACCGATTCCTTCGCAATCGGAATTTTGTCCGTTCAATCGATTTCTATTAGTTTCAATCGGAATTCTGTCCATTTAATCGATTTCTATCAGTTAAATCAGAATTTTATCCATTTAATCGATTTCTATCAGTTCAATCGGAATTTTGTTCATTTAATCGATTTCTATCAATTTAATCGGAATTTTGTCCATTTAATCGATCTGTATCAGTTCAATCGGAATTTTGTCCATTTAATCGATTTCTATCAGTTCAATCAGAGTTCGTCTATTTAATCGATTTCTATCAGTTTCAATTGAAATTTTGTACAATTCATCACTTGCTGTAAGTCTCAATAGGAATTTTGTCCATTCAATCGATTTCTATCAGTTTCAATCGAAATTTCTGAGCAGGTATTCTTAAGGAGGATTTTTTACGAGGAGTATAAGTGCATGTTGGGAAAATACCTTTCTCTCACACACTCATCCGCAGAGACGTGATAGTGAATTTATGGTGAAAGGGGTGTGTTCTCATTGAAAAATTGTGATATCAGCATGTTCAACTAAAGTGATCAGTTCGAAAGCTTTTTTTCCCTGGGCTCAATGTGCATTTTGGATATGCTGATAGAAGTATCTTAAACGAAGGGAAATTGCATATTTTACTTATACCCTAATATAACAGCGTATTTACTACTGCATTATCCATAAGTAATCAGAACGAATTCACTTTTGCGAACCGAAACTAATGATTGACGCAAATAATTACAGACAAAAGAGCAGAACATGTGCTTCCCAGATTGTAAAATTAAGTTTTATTATTTTGTCATCAGTAAATCGCACTCGATGGTAGAAATTGCAATCAAAGAGCAAATGGTAGAACTACGTAACCATTTCCTACTATTAGAAATACTAATATCTTATATAGATAATGCCATCGTTTATCTGTCCTCATACACATGAAAATAGATTTTTCATATGTATGAGGTATTAACATTGTGTATGATTATCAAATAAAATGGATGCACATCTTACATTGATAGACGAAAGTATTTTATTCATTCAATCCGATGAGTTAATCGTGTGGTTAAAAAAAAAGGAGAATAATGCGTGTTTGTGAGTCGATTCTTAAGGAGGAATTCTTACGAGGTGTATAAGTACACGTCGGGCGCAGTTCAACTAATTTCGCTGCTTATTGACCCTCCGGAAGTACGACCTTTTCTCCGGGCTTGAACGCAGGCATCCCAAGATAAGGACAACTTGCGCAGCGAAAGGCGTCGCCGAGGTAACACTGAAACATTATACCTTTGTGATTGACTTATCAAGCGTCGCTACTGATACTTTATATACGATAAGTGGCCTATCAGTATTATATTCTCATGAATGTCGTATCAGCGAAATCGAATTATCGCTCTTCTCGGAATTAGTATAGAATTTCATATCGTTTTGCTTACGCTTCCACAAGAAGAAGTAACAGTTTTTTGCTGTGGCGCTGCTCCGCCGTTTAATTCCTCGGCCAAACCGCACGAACAATCTTTGCATGCCTTGCGTTTTCCTGTTGTTCCACACACTGCAATCATATTGTAGTGCAAGCGTATGAAAAGGGAACAGTAATCGACAAGATATTCTACAACGACATTTTATAACTCAATTTAATTTATACCTGAATTGATACAGTATCTTTCATGGATTTTTTAGTACACAATGGACATTAGTAAGCAATTGCACGAACCAAAATGAATAATCGCTGAATTTAAGAAGGTAAGAGGAAAGTCCAGACTGAAATTCTAAATTTTACATACTAATTTTTTAAAATACTTTACATTCCGCATGTATGCTAATCTTTGCGAATAGTGACGGCAGAATACAGAATCTTTTTCTTTCTATATTCAACAATATTGTCGTAATAAAACGGGTTCATACTGAGAACCGATTCACATTTATCATTGCTTTATAGATAATTATCACTTATTTTTGAACCTTGATATTTTAAGATTATTTTTTCAAGGATATTTAATACAAGAGCAATTTTTTTAAAGGCTATTAGAACATTTTATACCTCTGAGAGATGCAGCATCAGGTTTTATTACATCTTCTTCTTCCAAAAGATTATCCTCGTCTATTAAGTCGTCCTCAACAGCGTCATCTATTTTCCATACATTAGCAGCTGGTTTCGCAAAGTTAAGGGGTACCGATGATCCAATCTGTAACATTTCCGCCATTCAATTGCTGTTCTAGAAAATTCATTGCTAGAGGGAAAATATACAAACTTCGAAAGCTGGTTTTTGGGCGACTATTTCACAAACGCCATCAGAATTGTCAGACAAAAGGCCCTCCACTTTTAAGGAGGATGGCAGAGCTTTTGATGCTGTACTTTTGAGGCTTAAGCCACTCAGCCGCAATTTGGAGATACGACCAGCAAATTTTGTACTGGCTGCATCTTTCTCTGCAAGATTGATCGCTTCGTGGAGTACAATTGAGCCTTCAGGTTTTAAAACCCTTAATACCTCAGTCACTAACTCGTCATCAGGAACAAATGATAGAACTACATCTATGGATGATGATTCATAAGCAGCTGAAAAAAAAACCTCTATGAAACATTGTGACCAAATTTTTTTATTTTGTTTTAAGGTGATAAGTCAGTAAAGTAAATGTGTCTTTAATTATAAGAAAAAAAGTTCTGGAAATGATACTCGTCTCAAAAAAAAAAACTTACATTCAAACTTTATTAAGTACATTAGATGCATCGTCATTTTGCAATTTTGTAAACACATACAGTGCAGCAGAATGGTGTGACATGAAAAGTAAAATTTTGAACTTATCAAAATTTTAGTGTTTGATGTCTTATTTCATTTGTCGAAGAGTGCATTTCCAATTGGGTATGACAATTTTTATCTCATCTTAAAAAAGTCATGAGAAAAAAGTTCTGTAAATGACACACTTTTTCTAAAAACATATGGTGCACCAAAATAGTGTGAGAACAAAAAGAAATTTTTAAACCCGTCATGGCTTCCTGATCAAAGCGGTGAACAAAGTTTATCGTTTAATATCTTATTTCACTTATCGTCGGTTATATTTTAAGATGAATGTCAGAATCTTAATTTAAGCTCTTTTTGACAAAGCTATAACTTTTAATGTGTACATGAACCTTTCTTCATTAAAACCCCAATAAATGATTGTGGACAGTCAATCCAATTTCATCTGCACTCAAAATTGTAACACTCGTCTCAAAATGCACTCTGACAGATGAAATGCAACATTCAAGAATAAAATTTGTTTATCGATTTGATTTGAAAGCTACGACAGGTAAAAAATCTTACTCCTTTCCTTACACCATTTTGATGAACAGTGTGTAATTACAAAATTGCAGAATGATAATGGCAGTTATATAGTTAATGTAATTTGAATGTAAGATTTTTCAAAAGAAAGGTATTCTCAAACTTTTCTCCTTGTGACTTTTCTTTACTACCTCGTCCCTCTTAAACAATTATCAACAATTTATTTTCCAACAATCAAGTTCAAATTAAATGTTAGTAACCAAATGTATCTCCACAAAACGAGAAATTTATACCTTTCCGAAAATCAGTAGATTGCACGACAGTCGTGTGACCAGCAGATTCCGTGATCCGTTTAACCTCTTCGACAAAATCCTTCACATCATTCTCCTTTACGTTCGACTTCAGAAGAATTACGACCTTGTCTCCCTTCTTCACTAGGCTTGTCATAGTTCTTTATGTATTGACCCACGAATTTTCGAAAATAAAACAAATTATATCGAACTACAGAATCGCATTCGAAAAAAGTTGCGCGAAGTTGCAAAAGCGTCGTGAGTAATCAAAACAGCGCTGACGGCCGCGAACGGCAAGATTTTGTACGTTTCGTAACGTATATACGTTATTATCTGTCCCCCACTACCAATCGTCGATGAGTATCTCTGTAGATTTGTTTTGCGGCAAGATACGAAAATGACCGCAAAACAAATCTAATGTAATATTCGTACTTTGCGAAAAAATAAATCTACAATTCTAAAAATCGGTCACGATCTTATCAGCTAACGATCTCTATCACCTGTGAGGATCACGAATGCATGTCTCGAAGTTCATCATATTTTTTATTTATTTATTTATTTTTTTATTCCCTAACATACAGTAAATTATTGTTTACACGTCAATCGAATAACTTTATCTTACAAAACCTAACAAGTGTTTATACAAATATGCCTATAAGAAATATGAAAATATTTGTCAGCCTCATTTTTTATACAAAATAATTATGAGTACAAACGTCATGAATTTGCAATGTGCGCGATGTCTTTTTCTTTTAATCTCGTAGAGGCACACGAAGATCAAAAACAATTTACGTGGTATTTCATATCAACCAGTGAGACTCATACATCTTTTAAAATATCATTTATCCTTTTTGGTAAGGATTTTTTTCTCACTACTTCAATTTTAATACATTGAGTAACAAATTAACTTCGCTTTGTGTTCGATCATCTCACGATAGGTTCGATGCGAATCTACGAGACTTTTTGTAAAGACGGTGATTAATGTATCTTACGAATTAACAAACAAATTGCGTTGTCTTTTGGGAGATCTGCGAGCGCAGAAATAAATGCCCATAGCCGACATTAAAAGGATAGGGAGCCCTAGTCCAATCGAGATTATCATGATGACCAGATAGGAGAATCTCTCCGCCGGTGGAGTTCCGTAACCGACAATGAATGTCCTGAAAGAAAAATTTATTACATTTTTTTAGAAATTATTCGCATCGCGTAGGGTAACCAACCAGTGAACAAACGGTTAAGCAGACAAAAAAACCCAGTGAATCGACGCTTTTTATGCACGTGCTCTTATAGTCCATTCACTGGATCCCGTCCATTCACTAGCTCGTTGACCCTATACATTTTTGAAAGCGTAGTTGTTATTGTGAAATTCAAGTGTGAATATCGTGAATCAGAGATAGACAGATATTTTTTTTAACTTCACAGATGTTGCGTAATGTATTTCAGAATGTGTGCGTACACATGGTGGCTACTAAAATCGGTTCAAAAAATTTCCTGACTTTTCTCTGATAAAATTACAAAATTTCCTTGACTTTTATGAGAAAAAGTATAAAGTGTGAGCAAGATGTTATCAGCGGCGCTTATTTTTATGCACCTAGCTGAATACTAATGCGATTAACAAATCGAATCAATGCCGTTCTGACGATCTTTATAACCTTTTCGCAATTCTAATATTAAGAAATAACAAAGTAAAGAATAATATATATCAAGTTGGTGATGCGAATGAATATGTCACCTTCTCTGTTTTTGCGAGAAAATTGAAACGAAATAAACAAAGCATAACTTCCTGTTACATTGAAATAATTTTTTCAAGTTGTCTCACGTCTTTTAGAATCCACAATTATAATATCTCAAATATGTCGATATGATTTCAGTTCTATGACCTAAGGAATTGTACTGATGGAAACAATACAAAATATGGTCTAGTCCAAAAAAACCCAATAAAGAAAAAAGTTTAAATATATGTTGGTTAATATTGAGAAAAAATTTCCGTAATTTTTTTTAAAATTCTATTCCGTATTTTTTCCCTGAGATATCAAAATAATTTCTGACTTTTCCTTGACCTTTTTTCATTCCCTGACTTTTCTCTGAGTTCCCTGACCAATGGCCACCGTGGAATATATTCTCATGAATTTTGACGTCATGAAGTTCATGACGTTTGATTCCGATATAGGTGTGCATAAAAAGAACTGGGCATTTTTTTCACAACATGAAACGGTCTCCTCCAATTTTAGTCAAATTCCTAAATAGATTATGATGCGTGCTATCTTAATAGTACCACATCCTGTAAATAAAGAATTCTCACCACGTTGTGTAATTGCTCTTCTTATAAAATCCGTCTCCTTTTGAACCCAAAGTAATCTTTATTTTTTCTACGAGCAAACGGCTCATTCGTTCGCCGTAGTAAGCGTAGAGTAGAGAATTTCCTGCTATTTCCGGCTGACCCGTTACGTTCCATAAAGGATAATACATTGTTTCCGTCGTATCAGTTACATCGCGCTTCGGTGCTGTGTAGGAAATCGGCCGCCACTGCATGTACGCCGCGGCGTTTCCGTGACCGTTTTGAATTTTTACGTAAGGCGTTCTCAACTCTACCACCTGAAAATAAGGTTCATCGTTAACGTTAGTAGAATTATCCACAAAACTACGATTTTGAGAGATTTTGGGGTTTACTAAAAAATCTACTAGTTACATTATTAAAAACAGTGTCCAGAATTAATGTCCGTGCAGAATTTATTCTTTTTCAAATACCCCCTTTGATTTTCAATACGTTGTTCGATCATCAATAATTTGTTTATTAAAAGACTTGTTCAGTAACCGATAAGTAATATGGTATTATTATTTTCAAGGGCCTGTCCCGTCCAATGGATAGAAATAAAAATAAAATAAAATTATGCTGCACATGTATAAAAATTCTTCAACTGTATTTCAATACTGAGGCTAGTGTATATTAAATTTAACATGAGTATCCGTCGCATTTTTTATAAACTAGGCCACTTTTTTTGGTCGACCTCTCGGATATTTTGGAAAAAAATTTGTCAGTTTGCTGTAATACTTGATATGGGCGTCTGGGGTTTATTTTCAAAGGGCGCCATTCAGGATTTGCCTATTTTTTAAATATTGGAAATATTTACTGAAATGTTTACTGTATCTTAGAAAATATTGGTCTCTCAAAAAATTCTTGGCCTTTTAATTTTCCGTCTTTCTTCGAATAATGGTAAAGACATAATTTTTCCACCCAAAAAAAGTAAGCTTTTCGCAAAAAAAAAGTTTAAGCTTATACCTCAAATATTCCGGGTGTGTGTTCGTCGTCGAGACTTTTTTTTTCGTCGATCGACATCAAAACGTCGGGTTTGCCTTCGCTAACAAGAAGCAATTCCATGCCAAATCTACTGTTTGTGAATGTTGAATTTGTCTCCAAATGGTTAAAAATAATATCAACCTGCGTCGAATTTTCGGAATGCAACATATGTGGCATCACATCAGAATGATCAAGGTTGCAGAAGCCATTGAGCTGAAAAATGCAAGAAAAATTGTCAAAGTATTACTTCATTCCTTCCAAATGAATCAAATAATTTACCATTATTTGCATATTTCCGGTTCTCGTGGTATTAGTTTCAGGATCACTGTAACCATCACTGTCCATGTGCAATTCCACTAATTTTGTGTCGTTTACTATGTTTTTTCTGAGCCATTTGAAGAACTTAGTATTCAAGACATTAATGTTACTCTGAGAAATTGTATCCACTAATCCTGTATCATTAATATCATTGAATTCAAAGACCTGTAAAGACAAAAATTAATTAGTATACTGACTATGTAATTATCAAAATTATAAAATTTCTATATACTCAACTCTATATATATGTATACATTTTTTAATATTAATATCCTTATTATTATTATCATCTGTAATGGTTATTAGTAGTCTTTCAGTGTTATTATTGTTATTACTTTTTTCATAACAATTTGTTATGTTAGTTTTATTTTTTATTTTCTTATATCTATTATGTTTCTTATTTTTGCTATTTGTTTATTATTATTTCTTTTTCCATGCATAGAACACCAATGCAACTTACATACAAACTGTTTCCTATTCTTAAATAAAAATGTCAATGTAAGGCTTTTTCTAATATTCAATAAGCAATCAATAAATCAAACCTTTTGAAGTACAATTCCAAATGTATAGTGAGGTTCTTCAGTAAAATTGACCGACTGCGGTATATTTACAAGATAATCATCCCAATCTATATGCAATTGAGCGGATGGCGAAGTTACAGCGAGCAGAACGGAAGGATTCCCAACAAAATCCCAAAGATAATGCAGCGTGTCGTGCTGGCCGTCGGCTCTCAAGTAAACGGTGGTCACATTTTTAGCTGTGCAGACTTCGTCGCAGCCAGGATTTAAAAAGGACCTCAACTGTAAAATTAAAGAAGCATTTAAATAAGTCATAAAAATAAACACATTGTTATTGGTTCTGTACAAGTGCAATGGAAGATAATTGGACTTTAGACTTATAATCGACTCAACCGGATCTCTTTGTTGCTGCGTTAAGAGCACAGATTATGTATCGTATGTGATTTTCAGTTGTCATGGAAACATCAAGTCCATTAGGTAAAACGACAGAAAAGAAGTGACAAGTGGAAGATCTTTAACAATTTTTTCGTAATCAATTAACAATTGATAACGATGGTTTTCCACGCCTGTTTTTTTGCGCTAAATTTTCATCAACAAAACAATTGTAACCGTCAACGTCAGCATTGAAGACTGTAACAAAGGATCGAATTACGTGGGCGTAACTTACTGCCATTTTTAATTGATAAAACTACCGGATAAATAAATGAGCGGACTTTCCATTGTAGCGAATAATGCCACTAAATGAATTGGCCGCTCGACCTGCATGACGCATGAGATTCACCGTAAACAATCGGTTGACATATGATAATCATAAATGTTAAAACAAGTGAACTTACCGTTCGTTCGGATGCACAGCACGTTTGTATTAATAACGAGAGAAGAAGCAAATAATTTATTGCTGAACAAGCCATTTCTTGAGAGGACGCTAGAAAACTGAGGCAGGACTTAAAATCAACATTGTTGTACACCCTTGAAACTGCCTTGGCACACTGTCAGCGTATATGAATTGCTCGCGCGTAGACTCTGCGTCGCCTGAATAAAGTTGGAGTGGGGGCGCAACAATCGATGTATCGATAATCTAAGTTTTGAAAATGAATTGAGAGGATAATGCAGTCGATGCAATGCATTATTATATGTATAATGATTGAGGGCATAAATTATGTTATAAAGTTTTGGTTTGGAAGATATTAAACTTTATTGTGTATCTGACTGAATAAAATTGGAGTAGGGGCGCAACAATCGATGTTTCGACAGTCCAAGTTTCAAAAATGTATTGAGAAGATAATGCAGTCGATGCAATGCATTATTATATAATGAATGAGGGCATAAATTATGTTAAAACGTTTTGGCTTGGAAGATATTGAACTTTATTGTGTATCTGACTGAATAAAATTGGAGTGGGGGCGCAACAATCGATGTATCGACAGTCCAAGTTTCAAAAATGTATTGAGAGGACAATGCAGTCGATGCGATGCATTATTATATAATGATTGAGGGCATAAATAATGTTATAATATTTTGGTTTATAAGATATTGAACTTTCCAAGTCCAATCTTAAAACGCAACAACTAGATTGGTATCGAGAATCCAGTAGCAATAAGCGGGCAAAATTTTTTTAAACCCTTTAAAGTAAGTAAAACAAAGGAGAACTTCCTTAATCAACAGAATTGATAGTACCTTATCAACGTGAACGCATCAGATACCCACATCGAAGTAATAGCAAAATCCAACAATCTATCTATTCGCGATCTGTCAGGAATATACGTCACCTATACTTTTTCTCCGTTTCTCGACTGCGACAAAATAGTGCGAAAAATAGTCAACATGACACAAGTGTGTGTGTCGTTTTTTTAATCTTCCGCGATAGCACGTGATCATTGCCCCGAGAGGCTGAAGAGTAAAGCGCCAACACATTGACAGATCGCACTCGAATGTGTGTTTGTGACCATTTGTGACCGTGAATATCCTCTACGTTTCTCCACACGTAAGAACAGTCTCCACGATCGTATATCAATTAAAAACCGGTAGATAGTGCAAGTACAGTAAACCTCTTGATAGCCCGAGGCGCGAGCGTGAAAGTGTCGTTGTTGAAATGCCACGACGATGGAATTTCGTTAAGCGCGTGTTCAGTGGTGGGAGCTCGGATCATTCTCCGCGCCAGTAAATAGGAAATAAAAAGAATCGGTGGTTTGTCTGGTTCGAGCGTGTGTATCAAGAGGACGATAGCAAACATGGGTGAATCAAAAGCGGTGAGTAAAAGCAAACTCCATTATTAAATATTTTTCTACACCTGTTGTTCGCCTACCGTTATTATTACAATTTTGTGATAATTAATCATACTGAAAAGTACACACGAGCATACGTTATCGCTCAACGTGCGATTTATTGACAGTTGATGCGAAAAAAAAAAAATTTCTGCCGTTTTTTTGTGCTTATTAATGGACGCAAAGTATAAATGGCTTAATATTGTTTAATTTACAGAAATAGTATTGAAGATGAGTGGATTAATATTATATTGGTATTGATGATTTTATAGGACTAAACATTAAAATTTCGTAATTTTTTTTTTTTTTTCAAGATTCAATATACAGTTTGAAATTGCATTAATTTTATATTAATTTATAGGACTTTGATTTTATATGTTGTTTATTTGGTTTCTTCAGGCTCAGGAAGTCCTCGTGGATGAAGATGCCAATTTATTCAATGGCAGCTTGCTCGATCGCTTGCCCAACCAAAGGCACGAGAATGGGTTACTTGTTAGGCCTCTTAGATCCACAGACTATGAAAAAGGTATGAGCATCTATTTGTATACGGTAAAGTTAATCAGAATGCTTATAACTTTGAAATTGGCATTGATTGCATTTTTTGGTTTCAGGTTTTTTGCAACTTCTTGGTCAGTTGACCGAAGTTGGTAATGTTACCAAGGAACAATTTCTCAGTAAGTACTTTGAAACTCTTATCAAGTATCAAGAGAATTTTCGTAAATTTTTGTTATCAATTTATTAATTTCTGATTCAAAGGTCGATTTCTGAAAATGAAACATTCCGGCGGCTATTACGTCGTTGTCGTTGAGGATCTCGACTCTGGAAAAGTTGTCGGTAGCGCGACTTTAGTTGTAGAACAGAAATTCATTCACAATTGTTCTCTGGTAAGTGGAAAAATATCAAAACATAAAAAATCTGACAATTGCTATTGGCACGTTACTCCATCGGTAATTTCTAGCTTTCCTGTAAAATCTGTTATTATATATTTTTATTATTATATTTGATACCTTAAATCGTACTAAAACAAGAGTACTAATGTTTCCGAAAAATTTTAAAAATTCAAAATCTCATAAAATTTTGATTAATCGATTTTTACAAAATTCGGTACCAATAATCAGTCTATAATAGTCCATTCGTGCCCAATATCTTGAAAAATAAAAAATTTATGTAACAACCTTCGATTTTCACAGCGCGGTCGGTTGGAAGACGTCGTGGTGAACAGCAACTACAGAGGAAAACAGCTTGGGAAGCTATTGGTCACAACGATATCGCAATTAGCTAAGCGTATGCATTGTTACAAATTGTCTCTTGATTGTCGCGATCGTTTGATACCTTTCTACGAGAGTCTCGGCTATCAGCGAGAACCCGGTAACGCTAACAGCATGAACATACGTTTTGAAAGTTCGGTGGAACAATCACGTTTGTGACCTTGACGCTGCCACTCGCATAAAGACAGTTGGAATAAAATGCGTATCGACTGTATATTCCTAATCAAGATTCCTGCGTATATCGAACGCCTGTGATGTGCCTGTGTGTATAATTCACTCTAACAGCGTTTTCTTAAAGTGCGGACAGTTTTCGCCTCGCATAAGATTCAAAGAAATAAAAGAAAATTGGAAACTCGATGCTCTAAAATTCTGAAAGAAATAAATCATATTAAAGGCGCTTGAAATATTAATTTCGTAAAAAAATTATTCTAAAAACTGAAGAAAAAAATGTCAATAAATATCGCGATACTCTAATATTTTTAACAATGAAAATGATTCGTTCATTTATTTGAATACGTAAATATTTCCTGATTTTTCTGTACTATGAATTTTTTTCCACAGAAAATTTTGGACGGACACAAAAATTCAGGCGATTAAAAAATCGGAACAAATCGTACATCAAAAAAAAATTAACCAATCATTTTTATTTGAAAAAGTTCGGTCTCCGGGAGATTTGTTAAAGGATTTCTTTTTTATTGATGTATTTATAACATTTTGGAATCATCATTATGCGAAATCAATTCTTTCGGCGACTTTACGATGCTCGATTTTTTAAGATTTTTATACCATCGAGAAGTGTTTGCAATTACCTTAGATTTTTCGAAACTCATGTGAAGTAAACACTACTCTGCAAGAATTACCTTAAGTGATTCGCGTGTAACTGAAGAATGGACGGATTTATTGAGTCAATTGATTTTTGACAATTGCCATCGCTATTCCCGCAGATATTAGAACTTTTTTAAGAATCGTCGCTCCGATAATTTCAGAGAGCAACAGTTTTTCATAGAATATTGGATAGTGTGCTGTTTAACGTTGATTCGAGAAAGTCCAAATGATTTCACCGATTTGCGCCATGCGTCGTACTTGAACCTGTTTGAAACGGTTAAAGCAATAAGCATGGTTAAAAGAAATCGGAGTCCAAAAATTACCGACGCCTTCGAAGACTTAATAAAATCATTTAGGTATTTTATAGCAAACTTAATCTATTTGCGGTTAGGATTTATGCACTCAGAGGACAAAAATACGTGTGAATATAATTGAAAATTTGTTTTATATAAATAATAGCGCAATTTTCGTTCGATTTGATATCTTAGAGTTTTTATTATAATTTGATTGGTCAACGTACTTAATATTAAGATAAAGAATCGTCCAGAAAGTACAATCTTAGTATTTTTTTAAATTGTATAAGAGTTTCCAATTTGGCCTATTCCCAAGCAATCAATTAGATCCGTTGTAATTATTTGTTCGCTGATTGCGGGACGAAATACGTACATCGAAAAATTATGCTCATTTTCGTCGACGGGTGGAAATAAAGAAGTCTATAAAAAGCAATTGTGTTATTGGGTATACATGGAAATGTTTATTCCTAGCATGTCAATACCTAATATCGGTCAATTATGTGTATATGGTACAGCGGTATATAATTTGTTAGTCGTTGAGTTTTACAAATTATACTTTCTTTGCGGGTGCGCTAGACCGCAATCTTTCCGCTCTTTTCGCTTCCATTTGTCGCTGTCGGGCCAACTTTCGTTCCTCTCGTTTAAGTCTCGCTTCCTCGAATTTATTGACACCGCCTGATACGCCTTGAAGTTTGAAAAAAAAGTTCAAACAATGTAAAAACAAAATTACGAAAAACGCGCGCACTGTTAACATTAATTACCTGATTGTTTGATTGCTTGGAAATCCTCAACAACCTGAAATTCTGAGTCCTCCCAACCGGCTTCAGAAACTTCGGCTTTTTCTTCGGCAGCTTCTTCTTCCTGTGGAAGATTTATATTATAACTTTCCTGTTCAAATATATACTCAAAACAAGATGTCATCTCCATTTCTTTTTATATTCTCATATTTTTTTACCATCGAGCACATATTTACATGTTGCTTGTGGAGATAAATTATTTTCATTTTTTTTTTAGATAAATTGGGAAATTGTGGTGACCGCACAGCGTGTTTAAAATAAACTTGACGATGAAATTTAAAAAACTAAACAACAAATTTCTTCATTTTTTTCTTAATGTGACCCCTTTTTTAATAGAAAAATTAAATCAATATCGTCAATATTTATAAAAGAAAAAATTTACAATTTACGCATCGTTTTTCGCCCGCTTACTTATGTAATGAAATTAACGCAATTAATCAAGAGTCGCGGTAGCAACTCGACGTCAAGTAAAAAAAAAACCAGCTGCAGAGAAGGGAGTATACAGCAGAAAATAAATAATGCTTTAAGGTGGGAAACGAGTAATGGCTTTGTGCGAGTATGTAGCGGAATACGAAAGGATGGCAGCAAATGTAAGCAGAGAGGACTGAGAGGAAATGACAATGATCTAAATAGAAAATTGTGAAACAAATAATGTCTTGGAAAAGCGGAAATGTAAATATTGGGAATTGATGTAATGGGATGTGCAAATACAAAACCCGGCAAGACTATATTACAAAATAAAAATATAAAAATCCAAGATGATAGAATGAATAAATTAAATTAAATCAATATCCTCACCGGCTCCTCTTCCAAACTGGTCCAATGATCGTTGGCTTTGGGTGAATTCGAAGACGGAGAGACGGTGCTAGTCGTAGTAGTTGGAGGTGCAGATGGTTGTTGCTCCATATCGCCCCAATTATCGGATTCCCAGTCCCAGTCGCAATCGGAGTTTGTGTTGGCTGTATTATGAGAATCATGATCGTGATCGTGGTCCAATGAGGTCATACTCGTCGCGCTGCTTGTCGTCGCAGTTGTACTCGCGCTGCTTTGCGAACTGCTCGCTTGTTCTGATGAAAAACAGACATTGGCAGCTTTCGATTTCATATCTTTAGGTTTATCGACTACTAATCGCAATCTCACGAACCTAAAGACGCGGGTTTGTTTAGTAAAATTCTTGAGGCGTTGTGAGGATTGGAAGACTTCGGAGTATCCGATTGACTTCTATAGAATTTTGCGGTCATCGTTGTGACTGCCCAACCCGCCCACGTCGCTGCTGCGTTACTTAAACTTGGCGTTGCGGTGTTAACATCAGCCTCTGTGGAACGACAAGTAAAATGGGACTGTAATTTACGCGGTCCTATTAGTACAGTCTCGTAAACCATGCTCCATATTTCGAGGATAGTCCTCAAAATTTCTTTCAGTGGGCATTAAATTGTAATGATGCTGAGCGAGAATTGAAAAATATCATTCTTATTCAGTGAGACATCAACACAAAATAATTACACGCTGCATTGGACAATGAAATATCTTTAAAAAATATCGATATCGGGAAATTCACTCTAATTCGATTTGAATCTGATCGGTAATTTTTTATGTTGTTGTTTCAAGTCTAGAAGAGAGCAGGTTTTTTTTCCTTTTCACTCTTTTTTGAACAAACATTGTTGGCAGTAGTGTAAAGTTAGCAAAAAATGCGCTAAAATTCTTTTTTTTTTTTTGAGAGTCAGGCCAATAAAATCTACAGTTTCTTTTATTCTGCTCTTCCTTTGGGGTTTCGAATTAATTTGAATTGCTCCATATATTTATACAAAATCGTAAAAATCAAAATCAAATATATCTCATAAAAATCATCGATATATTATGTTAAATTACTGTAAATATAAAACCGAAGAATTATCATAAAATAAGCTATTTGACGGCGAGTAATTTTACCCATAGACTCTCGCAATCCAGGATCTTCCGAAACTCTCTCAAGTTTCGACAGAAATCCTCTTATCGTCCGAAACGCGTTGTCCCTAACGCCCTTGTCAGAATCCGTGGTGAGCGGACATAACGAGGGTAATATTCTATTAGCAACTTCTTGGAGCAAAAAGTACTGTTGCGTAATTGCGAGGGCGGAAACACTCGCGCTTCTCGCAGGAGGAAAAGGATCTCGCGTTCCTCGAATGAACGCACCAATCAAAACCTGCAATTATTTGAATTATTGCGAGTCTCAGAAATAGTTATCAGTATATGCGATTGTTGCATACCTTTTGCCTTATTTGCGGATGAAGGTGTTGAGCTATCTTCCCTAAACAGACCGTCGTATTTGTTCGTATTCCACCCTGCTCATCCTTTGATTGGAGTCTCGCAAAATACTTTAGTGTCTCGACGTTCAGATTGTTGTAATCCAACTTAGGTGCTAAATGAACAACCGATTTAATCGTTTGCTCGCGCACTGCAGGATTAGTGTCGAGAAAACCTCGAGCCACCTATTATCAAGAGGTTTCGGTACACGTTAATTACGCGATGTTTTTTCAAATTTTGTAAATAGTAAAGTCATTTACTTTTTACTGATCTGGATATGATAAATTTTAATTTTTTACTAATCGTAATATTTTTATTGCGCATTGTCTTGGGGGTTTACAAAAACTTTAATTTTCTATTGAACGTCAAACACACCGTGCGATTTGGCACTACGAGCTTTTTGAGAATTGCGAATTGTGGCGTTTCTTGGTGTCTCTGAATATTTCAAGCCTCAAGAGGCAGTCCCAAATTTTTTTTGCATACATCGCCTTTGGCGAAAACTCTCCTTTTGCATCGAATTTCAAGAATCTGGATTAGCAACGAAATTAAAAAATATTAGCTTTTTTGAACTGGTCTAGTGGACAATATACAATTTCGCCAATTACTTGCCCAGTTTTTTCCACCTTAAAAGCTTAAAAGCGTTCAGAGGGTCGAAAAAAATGTGACCGAATTTATAGAGAATCGTTTATAGTTATTTTTTTTTGTGAAAGGAAAAAATAAGGAATCAACTCGGGAAATTTTTTTTATGTTGTGACGGAAAGTAAACTTGCATTCGGATAACTTTTCCGCACCACAATAAAAATTGCTACTTGGGAGCGCCAAATATCGAGCTTGCGGGCCATTTACCTGTGGAAAGATAGCGTCGTTTATAGTCGCAGGCTGCAAATGGCTAACGAAACGATCGAGTTGCTGCAAAAGTCGGAGCCTCGTGGCTCTGTCGTTGGACGCAAACAATTTAACAACGCAGGGTACGACGCGTCGCTGATACTCGGCATCGGGAAGTTGTCGTCCGAGCTGCAACAGTGGCGGTAAAACCGCGCTGCCAGCATCTCCGAACTCGAAAGCTGCCAGTAATTGTGGCAAAATCTTGTACCTTCCAACACCTTCGGGAAAGCTGTCCAATTGTGTAGCTAGTTGAGCGAAAAACCGTCCTTTTTCGCCGCGTTCCTTCATCTGTATCTCCTCGAGAAAGAGGAGAGCGTCGACTAGATCATTTTTAAAAAAACCTCCGTTGCTGCGACAGCGCGCAATTACGTCCGCTGGATTTGGTCTGCCATCGGCATTCGAACCCGTCAATTCTCGGTACACCGCCAAAAGTTGTTTGGGAATCTGAGGGAGTACTTTCTCACTGAATACGCATTTTTCTACTAATAGATAAATCGAAGATAAATGGATTTTGTCCGGTAAATGCATTTAATGACTTTCTTCGCTTACCTGATCGACGCTCTTCAAATTTGCTCGCTGACTAAGAGGCCCATTGTACGACTCCCAAATGAGGCAACCAAGTCCCCACATATCGATTGAACTGTGCATAATTAACACATTATTTTTTTAACTGATGCAAACGTCGGATTGGAAATATCGTCGAAGTATCCTTATTTTTGTGCAGCAAATTTGAGTCAAATTATTTTCAAAAGTACCAGTTCTTTGTATAAAAAATCTTTTGGTAATTTGTCTTATCCTTAATTTTTCTTCGTATAATTCAGCTTTGTCGCGTCTGGATATTCTTTTTGTCGACGAAACAATAGAATTGAAAAGCCATCGCGATGTCTCCAAATATTTTCGTCTGAAAACTAGTCACTACATCAAAGTAGTTGATTTTTTTATCATGAGGTTTACTTTTTAATTAATTCTACTGAGAGTCTCTTCAAAGTATCAAATGCCTAAAAAAACATGTTGAATATCATTGTTATTTCACCATTTCGTTGCAGGCTTTGCATTTTCCTTGGCTTCCGGTGGTGCATAAGCCTGTAACGTATGAGGTAGCGATGTGTAAGATGCATCGACAGCAGTCATATATTCGACGCTTCCGAGTTTCCACTCCCCACTTTCCTCATTGACGTACACGGAGTACAAATTGACATTGTTGTGACGCAGATTGCCGTCGTTATTTAAAAAACTCAGTGCTCTCTGGGTTTAAAAGACAAAGATCTAAATTACTCAATTGATAATCCTTCTGATAAAATCAATGAGCATGACTCCACTTACAGTAATTTGGAAAATTCCCCAAGAGAAGTACAATTCCTTTTTGATACCTTCTCCAACATCAGACTTTCTGGAAAGGCGATTTTGTAGTGGTTCTACTCTTTCTGTTGCCAGATAGATCACCTTGTCTGTCTGTCAAGGGTATAAAAATATTTGATTCAACACCAAAATGAAACAAAGTGAAGTATTTTGGTATTTAGTATTTATTGTCATCCTGGAATATCAAATTTGCTCAGGACCAAGGCAGAGAAAAAAAAAATAAATCACACAGTAGGAAAAGCAGCAAAATGAAACAAAGTATTTCCAGTATTTACTATTTATTATGATCCTGGAATATCAAATTCACTCAGGACCAAGGCAGAGAAAAAAAAATACATGGAGAATAGAAAAAGCAGAAGAGTACAGAAAGTGAATCTTAAATTAAAACCTAATGGGGCGAGATATAACAGTATATGAAAGGCAAAAAAACTAAACAGGTAGAAAAAAATAAAATTAAATGCAAGAAAAAGTTACAAAAAAATCCTGATTCACAGAAATGATAAGAACAACAATTATGATCATGAAACAATAAATATTTACCTCAAGACTGTCAATATATGTAAGAATACTGGGATGTCTGAGTGTCTTGAGTCTTTTAACAGTGTTACGCGCAATTTCCAATTGACTTTCGCCACCGTTTTTAACGTCAAAAACGAACACAGATACATCTTCACCTCCAGTTGCACCCTAAAACACACAAGTTGTACATATCCATCTTAACGTGAATGCACTAGTAATTGACCAGTCACCAGCGATTTTGAATATCTGTTAAAATATTTAATCCCAGCCTTAAACCATCACATATCATAGAAACACTCAATAAACATTTCATTCAGCTTAAGTCGAGTCAGTAACGACTCTCCAACGTCCAATCAGGTCAAAATCTCAATATTCGATTCTCTAGAGTTTATTGCATTAAATAACAATAGTACACTTGTACATTGAATTCTCATTTTTTTCGTAAATTGAATTGAATTTCATCCGCGTGTTTAGCAAAAATACATTACACGTGATTACTATAAATTACTATAAAGTTTTTTAATGTTCCAAATATTTATTACAGTGTGGTGACTTTACTTGACAGAAGCAATATTATCTTCGTATTTGTAGGTTATGTTCTACCTTTTTTTTAGCCCGGTACAGCGTCCAAATGCTTTTGTTGTCGTTGGACTCTACGACTTCCCCTATTTCGTAGGGAAAGTCCTTGGTCGGATCTCTGGAGAACAACGACCACATTCTGCCTCGGAAAAGTTCTATTACCTCGCTTTAGGAACATAAATCGCATTCATCGTCCAACTATGCACCACGATTCGGCGATTGACAGCCACGCATCAGCCACACACGTCACCGACCGTCTGCGGATGTCATTGTAGGTTTTTTTTCTTAACGTCGCTCGTTCCTAATTCCTTATCTCGCGCAATTATTCTCGTGCCACTTGATCTCCGAATATTACACGATAGTGTTGAAAGAATAAAAATAAAAATAAGAACTGGAATTCCGAAGTGATCACGTCGAGTGATGAA
Source organism: Tromatobia lineatoria (assembly GCA_949699805.1). Classification (NCBI taxonomy): domain Eukaryota; kingdom Metazoa; phylum Arthropoda; class Insecta; order Hymenoptera; family Ichneumonidae; genus Tromatobia; species Tromatobia lineatoria. The sequence continues at coordinate 16,813,732 of OX453036.1, forward strand.
CGAATCCGGACCAAACCTCGTAACCACTTACGCTTTCAAGGGAGGCAGAGAATACGTCACGAAAATGAGAGTCACTGCACTGCGCGGCGGATCGCAACGAAATCTTGAACTCTCCGTCACTGATAAATACACTTCGGAGAACTGGCTATCGTCGTACGACACTGCATGTTCGTTTACCCCAGTTTTCATTCAATTCTACACGGTCCCACTATCTCATGAGTAACTACGTAGCCCTCTTCTTGTATTGCGATGTTGGTCTTAATTGAATGAGGAATGTACTTGGTATTATTTGGAACACCACTTTTTTGCTCAGATTTTCAAATCATGACTTTTTTTGCTTCCTCATTGAGGAAGCTTTGTTTTCGTGAGAATTAAAAAAAAATTATTACCGTTTTTTAAACGTCTTGTTATACTCGTACATTTGCTTTAGGAAAATAGAGGTGAAATCCACTAAATTACCAGAAAAAATTATTATTCACCTGCCGATGATTAAAATTATACATTACTACACGCTATATGATAATTTTTTCCGCAGATATAGAAAATTTAACACAGAAAACAGGAAATTACAAGCAATTCGATGTATTCGTGACGATGCTGCAGTCCGGACTGTTAAAGGTAATGCGATTTAATAGTTAGGAATAGTAATTTTCTCAATTGGATGAACAGCTATTTTCTCACAGACGAGCGATAGCGTAACGCTCGATCTACTGACTTTCGAGGATTTGGAAATGTTGCGAGCACGCAGGTCGGAGGTTACCACGAGCTCGTCGACGAGCGGCAAAGGGAGTAACAGAAGATATCTCATACTCACCTATTCAGTAGAATTCGATCGGTGGGTCCTGTTTGATATTTAATTAATATTCGCTTGTACATAAAAACACTAGGATCCGTCTTTAAAAAAAAAAAAAAAAAAAAATTCGGTCGATATTGGCAATACAAATTAAAATTTTTTTTAACTTCAGTATCACAAGATGATACAGATTTCAATTGAAAAACCAGTGAAATCTTTCGAGCAAGCACCCAAAACAATAATTTTGATGGTTTTATTTGGAATAAAAAAAAAATCCATTTCAATCGATGCTTTTTAAAATCAACATGACAAACGTGAAGGAAATTAAACTTTATGGAAAAAAAATGCTATCATACTAGCATTTAACAAAGAAATTTATTTGATGGCCGACCTAATAAAATTTAATTTCCCCTAAAGCCTAAATCGTTTCAATACCGATTAAAATTTCTTTGATCACAATAAAATAAAATCCATTTCGAATAGATCCCATTTTTTATTCAAATAAACCCACCCGCCAAATTTCTTTCGATGAGAGTAGAATCGAAATACGATGTTGACAATAATTGTGAAAAATGGACAACGAGCTATAGATTATTTTCCAACGTAAGAAACGTCCTTAAGAATCCATTATCCGTTGCCCTTGGAGTACTGCGGACTTCCGGATCCGTCGGTTCTGCAAGCCACCATCAGGAAACTCACTGCAGAGATTGAACGACTGCGAACCACTAATGTGAATAAAGATCTTCAGAAGCGAGTGGAAATGCTTACAACGGCGAATCGACAGCTTCAGGAGGAAAATCGCAAACTGTTGAGCGGTGGTTGGTTTCGTAATAACGCAGCTTTTACTGCAATTTATATCAGATGTCACGAAAATTTCAGACAAAGGCGCACGGCGTTTGTTAAGCACTATCAAAACGCTGGAGAATAACGTAGCCAAAGAGCGCGCCTCATTTCGAACTCAAATTCAAAAGCTCCGAATCGAGAACGCAAGTCTTTCACTGAAGGTGCGTCAGTTAACAGAAAACGCGAATAGGAAACCTGCGGATTTAAGCCCCGCTGCGAGAAGACGAACACCTTCACGTTCCTCTCAAAATCGTCGTACACAGGCACGAAAAGCCAGAAGTCGCTCTTCCTCGGCATCAGGACGTTTCAAAGCATCTAGTCTATCACCAGGTAATTTAACGATTTTTACTTTACCGATAAAAAAATTAACATGTCCTGAAAAACAATATTTTTTTTTTACTTGCCACTATAACATAACTTACTATCGTGTTTATATAGTTTTTTTGTTACATGGCAAGGAATAAAAACTATTCTCTTCTTCACGTAGTCTAATAAACACTCATTTTGTTCAAATGTTTTTTGTATTATAATGATAAATAATTAATTGAACGCGAATTATCGTTTAAACTGATTATTGGCATTTTATGTCCCAAAAGATACAATTTAATAGCCAGAAATTAAAAATTTCCAACGATTTATCTGTATCTTTTCTCAAATTGACAGACTTTCATCTTTAATAAAAATAACCGGATTGAATTGATTATTCGATTGCAGGCAGTTCGCTGGAGTCTTTGAGATCACGTGACTCTCCGCGTCCGCGGGCAACAAGATCTTACCATTTCGGTGCTAAAGGTTGAGTATTGTATCTTGATAAAACCGATGAATCCCGTACCAACGGCTTTAATTTTTCAGAAATAGATTTTGGCGACTTGGAGTCGAGAATTCAGGCGCTCCAGAAAATGCTCAAAGACGGAATAAATCTGAATTGACGAGCGAATCTCCCGTGAAAAGTCCATAACGCTGTAGATACATATACACAGACTCTTATTATATTATGTATAATATATTTTCTATATTGTTCGTTTTTTTTTCCTTAAATATCATAATGATCAACATTCGTGATGTATCATACAGCTGCCTCAAGCAGATTAAGTTATGTACAGGGTGCGTTTTTCACGAGCCGAAAAGGGCAAGATCATACAATCGACATGTTGCAGAGATGGAAACTTAACTTTTGAATCTAAATAACTTAAAGCAGGCAACATAAGTGACTAGAGCTATCTGTACGAATTAAAAGACGAGTGATGTGAAAATGAATGCTGATGAGTTTACGTATGTCTTTCCCATTTATCGCTCAAACGTACAAAAGTTTGTACGTCGAAAAATTCGTCTATGCTCCCGATGATCAAGCCTGCTGCTAAATTCAGTCCAGATGCTACATTATTTGTCTGTCGTGAAGTTTAATTAACTGAGCTTATTATTTTTGCCCTTAACGTCGTTTTCGAAGTAAATTAACGCCCGTCGTACCAAAGACTTTTCCTCGTTTTCTTTGTCATTACTTTGGCCATCGGAGCGTTCACCTTCACTCGAATCTGCGTCATGTTCGCTGCTGATTTTTTGTTTCGTGATGTCGTTTTTTAATTTCTCCAAAGATGGTAATTTGTACTTTGATCTTTTTGCCAAATCCTCTAACGCATCCTGCAGCAGTCTTATCTCGTCCTCCTGACGCATTGTCGTCAAATGTAATCCCTGTATATCATCCGTGAATTTTTGTAATTGAGCTTGCCTAATCTCCTCCTTCTTTGTTTCCTTTGCCACTTGTCGATTGTACTCGAGAATTAAACAACCTCCTGCCACACTGAATATTATCACTTCACCCATCAGACTTGCGCCTAATTCGATTGCCATCTGCTCGTTCAATTTCGCTACTTTCGTTGGCTTTCCAAGGTTCATTAAGTACATCTTTGCCTTAACCTCAGCCCAATGGTAAACTGCAATTTAAAATTAATAGTTTAATGCACTTTCAGCATGGTTTGAATGTCTGGGTTTTCAATGAAACTGGCATTTATATAATTATAATGCATACATTTTTATGCCAATATTTTTTTTCATATATAATATAGGATGCTAAAAAAAAATATTTTTGGAAAAATTTCATATATCTGTTAAATATCATGAGATTTAGTGATTATTTTAAATACTTCACAATAAGATAAAATCTGCAAAAAAAATCAAGCATGTACAAAGTGGTGAAAAGATTGATTCTATATAATGATAATTACTAAATGTTAATAACGAAGGGATAAGAAAAATAAGGGCTGAACCAATTTCATTCCAATCATAAGTAAGATTGACCTGTTATTTGTCCAACATGTATTGTTACATTCATTTTAATAACATCCTGAAATAATATGCAAAAAATCAATCTTTTCAGCCTTTTGGATATGTTCAATTTTTTTTATTTTTTATTTTATTATCAGGAAGTGTTCAATATTTTTTCCGAGACTCACTTTTGAAATGATTCTTTATTTTGACCAAGTCGATTCATGCTTCATTAACACATCCCATTCATTGACAAGACACAGTAACGATTGCTTCATTAAAATGTTACAAAATAGATTATAGTATAAACATAAATATTTCATCATAATAACAGAAACTGCAGAATCTTAAGAAAACAAACTTGTTTTGATAGATAAAACAGAGGTTTTATCTCCGGTTGTACCAGTTTCTGTGACATTGACCTCAGAGCTATAATTACTTAGCAGTTACATGAAGACATTGCAAATACTTACACTGAGCAGGTGGGATGATGAAGTAAGTTCTAAATACCGGATGATTCTTCGCTCGATTAACGAGTACTTGAGCGAGAGGTTTGCTGATTTGTTTGAAGAGCAGAACGCCCAATTTGAGGGCGGGAAATACACCGACGACCATTATTACCGTCGATTATTTTCCGTTTGTCAACAATATCAATGGATTCGTGTCCTGCAATTGGTCAATAAATCATCTTAGTAGTGATAAACATCGACAACCGCATGTGGCCTTGCAAAACGTGACAACTTTCGTCGGAAGGTCGTACGTCTATTTCGCGATTGATAGATGCACCTTTAAATTTAGATTTTCAGCCAGAAATTCCAACAATTGTACTAAGCATCATAACTAAGTTATCGCACTCGGTGTTTCCTTATCACGCGAAAATATTATCGTTGCGTACTTCTCGTAATACATTATCTTACCTTCGGAATGATTTCGAAGGAAAGCAGACGGCCATACTGTCTAACCGCATAACAAGCGTTTATCTTCTGCTAGACGAACTTTTTGCGTAACGTCATTCTCAAATGAAAATCAGAAGACTGCGAGAGTTGTTACCGATAGAAACAATGATGTACTTTGGAGAAGCAAAAACTCTCGGAATGGACACGAAGGGTTCAGAGGTCGACGTTTGGAATATTTCTCCTCTTGGATTCGCACGAATTGGAGATATTACATATATATATACACAATCGTGCTCAACCTCGTGGTTGCTCGTGCTGAATGACTCAGTGTAATCATTTTCGATGCGAAATCTCTTTCTGTAGGAATTTAGACACTGACGAATGGTAAAATAGATTGCAAAGGTTCCTCGAAGATTTCTCAAATGTATCAAATTTTCTGACGTCTGTCAGTCCCTTTTAATGAATAACCTCTGAATTAAAATGACTTGCAGAGAATGAATTATAATCAATTGAGTGAAATCGATGCATATTATGCATCAATTGTGTTCTGTTATCTATTAAAATGAAAACAAACGTGACTGAATGTGAAAATTTCAAATGGACGTTTTTTGAGATTTTCATTTTCGTATATTTTTTCATATATTTATTTTTCATATATTTATAATATAAGAAAAAATAGGTAGAAATAAATGAGGTTTAAATTTATTAAAAATCCCATCAAGTTATAATTCAATTGGTTTTGTTAATTATCGGACCGATTAGGATCTAAATGCTTTTTTCCATGACTTATTTTTCCTTAGGAGAAGATCAATTTATATTGCAATTATAACGAACAAATTTTGAATGAAATGCACGTGGTAAAAATTTAGCGTTGAATGGTAAAACAGATCAGAAGTGTTGACGTGAAGTAAACTAAAACCAGAACTGTCACACCGAGTGACTCACACGCTTATTTCGATTGATCTAAAGTGTAAATATTTCGGAAAGTCTCTCGTGGTTCTGTTATCAATGAAACGAATCATATCGCACCTACGAGTGATTACGGCCGATAAGGAAAGTGGGCCTCTATAGATTCGTCACTTCTCAGTCTCTTATCAATCGCCGACCACAGAAGACACTGCACATTTTTTTATGACTTTGAAATAATGAGTGATGAGACAAAAAGCAAGTCGAATGGATATTTGTTTGGATTATGGGGCTTCCTCATGCATCTGGTCGTACTTTGGGGCGTTCTAGACGCGAATTTCCATTCGCCAATTTTGCAAGGATTGCCGGTGACACCGCCGCCCAAAAATCCACCAGCAAAACGTCTTTTCATCTTCGTATCCGATGGCCTCCGATTTCGTACATTTATTGAGGATCCACCACCGTTTTTGAGGTTTTTTCTCAATGTTATTATTATTATGCATGTACTGATAGAGAAACAATAATTTTCGAATTTCTTAATAATGTTTTTATTAGTCTCACATTGAATATAATACCATTTTTGCACAGGGAATAATGAATTTTTTGAGCTTGAAGTTTAATAAAATTTCTGTTGACTCATTATTACTATAAATCAAAAATATAATTATGGATAGAAGTTTCTGATTGAGAAATCTATTGACTTTGATCACTTTGTTGTCCACTTATTCATAAAAAAACTATAATTCTATTATCACTATCCATTGTAGCTTGGATTTAAAACAATAATTTTTATTTTGTTAAAGGCAACTTCCCATTGAAATGAATAAATAACTCAATAATCGATGGAGGCATTCTTTCATAAAAAATATGTTTATGTGCAGGAGTATAATGAACGAAAAAGGAGTATGGGGTGTATCTCATACAAGAATGCCCACAGAATCCAGACCAGGGCATGTAGCGCTTGCTGCAGGTTTATACGAAGATCCAAGTGCGCTATTTAAAGGCTGGAAAGAAAATCCAGTAGACTTTGACTCAGTCCTTAACAGAAGCACCATTTCTTGGGCATGGGGCAGTCCGGACATAGTTCACATGTTTGCCAAGAGTTCGGAGCATGTTCATGCCGAGAGTTATCCTCAAGAGTGGCAAGATTTTGATACAACCTCAAAGTCTACAATTCACTTGGATTCCTGGGTATTTGATCGTTTTGATAAGTGGCTCCAAACAGATGCTCCGACTATAAAAAACCAGGGAGGAATTGTACTTCTGCTTAATCTGCTGGGATGTGATACTTCTGGACATTCCAGCAAACCATACTCCAAGTAAGTTCTTCAACAGAAATTATTTCAGCCCAATAAAGTGAAAGAAAAAGAAAAATACTTAAAAAATTGGGGCTATTATTACGTAATCGTTTTGTATCGCAGAGTCGATCGTTCTACATCATGATTGAATTTGGATTCAGAGAGTACAAGGATAACATGAGATACGATGATCGGGAAATCGCGAGGCTCGTTAAAGAAACCGAAAATTATTTCGGTGACAATAGAACTGCTTATGTTTTTACGGCTGATCATGGCATGACGGATTGGGGATCGCACGGAAGTGGATCCACGGACGAAACTGAGACGCCTATTGTCGTTTGGGGCGCAGGAATAAATAGGAATCCGACTCGCCAAGACATCGCACAGGCAGATATTGCGCCGTTGATATCATCCGTACTTGGCTTGTCTATTCCCGTGAATAACGAAGTAAGCATTGTGTATAAATCGGGATTTTAAATTTTTTTACCGCTTCCGTGATCCTACGATCTTGCAAAGGCTCAAATCTAAGTAAACGGGCGAAAAGAGAGGCTTGGAAAATTTTCCTCTCTACAAATACGATCTGTTTTATGCTTGTGCCTTTTGCAGTTACAATTATTATCAGAATTGTTCAGCATTACACCATAATGCTAAACATTGTCGCGGCAACCATCCGGAAATTCTGATAAATATAAGCGTTAGAGATTAATTTTTTTGTTGCATTTTCCATCTGGAAATTTTGATAAATATGAGCGTTAGCGATTTAATTTATTTTGTAAATAGAGGGAATCTTAACGGAACATTAAGGAATTTTTCCAAAACCTTTTAGTATTGTGCAATAACGTTATTAATCATTGGTGCAAAAGATTTTTTCAAACTAATTGTGCGGTAGGCACATTTTCACCTTCCTAGTTTATCTCGAACAAAAAAGCTAATTTTTTTTTTCAGCAAACTACATTCATTTTAGTATAAACTGCTTTTCATACGACTTTTGTACGGAAATTAGCAGAATTGTCAATCGGTCTACGTTTTACTCGTGCAGTAAATTTATATACTCGTTTTTGTAAAAAAGTTTCCTGTACATGTGTAGTAATTTTACTTTGAATACTGTTAACAGTGGTATCTTTTCTCCCTTTACACGTAGGGTACTTTGCCCCGAGGATACTTGGCATTAGGAAACGACACATATGGTGCCCACGCTCTTCGGAGTAACGTAGCGCAATTGATCGTCCAAGTGAAGGCAAATCGTGTTGTTTGTAGCGGAGATGATCCGCGTGATGCGCATTGGCGTGAAAAAGAATTGGACAAGAAAATTCGTAGGATTGATCGTCTTCTAGAGGATGGAAAAGTAACAGAAGCCATTGAAGAAGGGGAAAAGGCAATTTTGTTAAGCAAAGAGTCGCTGTCTTATTATCGGGGCTATCAGCGAAATCGCTTCATTTTCTATCTGACTCTCATGTGGCTCGGTTGGATCATTCTCCTCTTCATGAAATTGGCCACTGCGAAACACAACGATGTTTTGGGCAGTCAAAAGATCGCTCAAACTTATCGAACAAAACTCGCGGATATAATATTTGTTGTCGCTATGCTCGTCATTCTCGTTGAGGATAAGCGTAAGTAAACAATTTTGATATTTCGAAGACACGTTCATTTAGTCAAGAAAGTAGTTGAAATTTTTGTTTATCCTAGTAGTGCTCATCTTTTTTTTTGTATGAGCCAAATTTTATATTTATCAAATTCATTTTTAAGACACCTGGAAAATATAATAAGCTGTAAAATTGTTCGAATAGTTTCAGGTCGTCCAGGTTGGCGAGTCTCAGGATATGGTATCGTTTCTTTGATTTCCCTGTGGCTGACTTCCCGCAGTGTGATCAAACTCTCGGCCGCATTTGCAATGAAACGAGACGTTTGGATCTCGCCGTCGATTATCGGAGCTGCGCTGTTGGTCGCATCGATGTCCGCTGGAATGATTATTCGTTCTTTCTTCACAATTGGCATGGCAATAGTCGCATTGATGCAGAAAATTCTCATTAAAGACTCGAGTCTTCGTTTGTGGTTGAGCGCAGTTGCCCTCGCAATATTTCCGTTGTTGCCCGTTGTCGGGCCGAATCCTCGAACATACATAGTGTAAGTTTACCAAATCAAAACCGTTTTTTGCAAGTTTTGCTAATAGAAAAATAGCGTAGCGTAAAAATTGCAAAATGAAAATTTAGGTAGCGTCAAATTTACTGATAGAAAATTGACGTAGCGTAAATTTTGCAAATCGAAAATTTACATAGCGTAAAATTGTTTTACTTTTTGGCCCTCTTTAAATTTATTACTAAAAGCTCATTTTCCTCTTTCGTCCAAAAGAAAAAGCATGTAAATGCTAAACGATCAATCGCGACATCCTTCGGGATTGTCTAAACGGACAAATTTTATTTGTATTTAAAATAAAAGAGGAAAATCAGCATTCAGTAATAAATCTGAAGAGGGCCAACAACTATGACCGAAACGTAAAAACATAAGAGTGTTACGCACATTTATTAAGATCTATTGAACGTGTCGATGTGTCGTTGATGGCGAAGTTTGAAGTTTCAATTTTCATAGTAAATTTTGCCAGAAAAAAGCGTACAAGTCAGGGAGTTTTGTAAATATTTATGAAAATCTGAAAAAGCCAGGAACTTCCCACTAACAATTGCGCAGGAATGGTTGTAATTTTTATTTCTCTACTCGATATTCAATTTATTTGCAGGGTCACCAGTTTAGCCATGGCGGCGATTGGTTTGACGACGTTTAAGTCGTTGAATAAATCTCTGAAGTTTATGGAACTCGCGAGGCTCGTCATTACTGTGAGTGTGGTAACTGGATGGATAGATGGTCGGCATTTTGTTTCCTGGACAATTTTGGCCACTACTCCCATCTGCATATGGTTTTATCCGGAAAACGCAATCGATAGGATCGTAGGAGTAGTTTACGGGCTTTTGTGTCCGTTTGCTCTCCTTTCGGCTTCGTACGAGCCCGTATTCTATCTCATACTCGCCGCACATTTACTCAGTTGGCCAAAACCTCGCTCTTCATCAACGAAAATTCAAGACGATCAGCTCACGCCGAAGGACGTCATACGAGCATCATTTTTCGTATCCTTTACAACAAATAGTATATATTATGAACTTTCCAATCAGATCAGTATCAAATCTTATTCCCCATCAAACAATGATGGTAGTTATATCGAAATTGCTTTTATAATTAACTCATTTCAATACATCTAACATTATGAAATAGACTTTTTCTGCAACGTAAAGAGTAGATTAGATAACAGCTCTTGCATTCTAGTAAACCGGCGATCCTCTATAAAAATACTCCAGAAAAATAAAACAATCAAAATCACTGTTTTTCAAAGGAAATAAATTCAAATTAACGAAAAGAATTATGCATCGATATTCAGTATTACTAAATTAATTCATTATTAAAACCAGCTTCGTTATGTATGTTCATTTGATTAATTTCGCGTAGACGATAAAAAAAATATAGCTTGCATAATTCGATTCCATTTTGGTTGTAGTCATTCATTAAAAAACGCGGTAAAATATATTTTTTTGTGGTATCAGCAGAATCTTGGAGTTTACACGTTGTGTTCTACATTACGATTAATTCATAATATTTCATAAATTTGGCAAGCGTAAAAGCTTGAATATGTTTTAACGGAACCTCGTTAATCGTTGAGTCGTCATAATTCTTCCAAAAATTCCTTAACTCGTAAAATGAATAGATGTTGTACACATTACTGTGTTTTTTCGGCACAGGAAACATGGCGAGCATAAGCTCGTTCGATCCGACGTGGACTCGCCACTTTATCACCGTATTTTCACCGTTTACAATGTCGGGATTGATTTTATTGAAACTTGCTATTCCACTGATATTAGTTGGATGTGCCAGTCGAGTTTTCGCATCATCTTCCGTTTTCCTGGCTGCGCTTTTGCTGGGCGATTGTTTATCGTTACCTCTCATGTACGGCATCACGACGCAAGGAAGTTGGCTCGATATTGGCACTGCTATAAGTCGTTATACTATAGCAATCACACTGCCGTGTCTTTTACTAGTTCTTTATCATCTCTCACGTCCTCTGATGACTTTTAGTGTACGAAAAATACATCGCAACGTTCCTGAAAAGACACATTTGGTGTAGCGATGCACCTTACGAAATATTTTGTATTGCCCAGCGATAACGTTTTGTAAATATTACAAATTCAGTATTTTTTATAAACGATGTAATTTTCATCTGCGGTGATTACTCGCTAATGTATTCGCCGATAAAACTTCTCATATTGAAATAATTATAAACGTTGATGCTTTATACTGTGTCTATTTCATTCAATTTTAGACTTTTGCTGTTTAACAATTGCACAAATATTCTTTATATCATACTTTTAATACCCAGATGCTTAAATTTTATTAGGACATCTGCCGTGGAACTAAATGACAATTTTATTGAATTTCGAATATTTTATCGTTTTATGAAAATTGATCACTTCCTGATCAGACTTAGCGGGTATAGTTATAGAATTTCAAAACCGCAATAAATTTTATATCTTTCAACAGCTGAAATCTATGAAAGTAACCACGATCAATTTATTTGTACTAATTAACTCGTGTATATATAATCTCGTATATATCTCGTATATGTATATATAATCGCGTATATTGATCTCAAATAGCTGCACATTTTGTTGTTGTTGAAAATTAAAAAATCAATGAATGGACAATATGTGCAGCTGCTCGTATTCATTACAAAAACGGCCTGAAGTAAGAATTATTGTACTATTGAACTGTAGATAAGCAATAATTTCAGGTAGAGAACGGGATCCCAGTTATATACTGACGTATACAAATCATTTTGAACATGGTCCGAAGGGCATAGTGATTTTAACTATGCCCTAAGCATAGCTACGCTGCAAGTTTTATTGGCGTAATCTTCACTGCCGTTAATGAGGTTTACTTACCCTTAAGTGTACCAGTAAAATTGAAGGAGGTTGCAACGCATTAGTTAAAGCGGTGCGAAATTTTTAAAAACGTTTTTCCGAATTCTGTTTGTTTATTTGAATATTAAGGTAGTTTTGTCGCTTGGTTCGTTTCGCATAAGTTCAAGAAAAAAATGAAAGAAAATTGGAAATGTTTATCTACGGAATAAAAATCTGCAAAAATCAATGCATATCGAAGGTACTGAATAGCATCATTTTGCACAATGATAATTCCAAAATGTTATTACTAAATTCGTGTCACATCTAACCATCATCGGTAAATGTTGACATTTGCATTGTCAAAATACGAAATCATCACAGACAATATCAAAACAAGTAAAAAAACAACATATACAAAATCAATGAAAGTAAGAAATAATGCATACGGTATCAACATTTGTTTCCCTGTTAAGGTAAATCCATTGGATGTAAATTTGCAACATTCCTTTCATTGTTACAATTTTCGACCGTTCGCAAGCATCGCGCTGTGTTAGAAAATATACTGTTACGGTAATTACATAAAAATGTTGAGGATTCGGATCTCGGGCAGGAAGGAAATTAATTATAGGCGGAATTTATTAATGACGCAACAAAAAAGTTTATTTTTTTACGGTTCTTTAGTTTTCTATTCTACTATATTTTACTTTACATTTTGTTTGTTACTTTTCTTTTCATTTCTTTCGTTTTTTGTGTATTAATGTTTGTCATGCTGTTATTGTGTGTGTGTTTTTTTACGCTGTGTTAATGAGATATGGAACCGTTAACAGGGACACTTGACGTCAAATTTCATATTTTTAGTTTTCCCCAACGCATGGAATCGTTCTTTTCGAACCGTCTGCACCATAATGTCGCATATCCAGGAAGTCGTACATTTCGTATGTTGACTTGTCGATATATTGAGAATGTCTGTTGATTTGATATGTTCATTTGCCATTGTGATGTTTAGACATGTAACCAATAACATTTTGGAATTATTATGATTCAAAATTAATCTTTTTAGTACTTTTATTGGGCATGAATTTTTCAAATTTTTATACAATGGACAAGTATTTCCAATTTTTTTTCATTTTTCACGAACTTATGCGAAATAAACACCAAACGTTAGAACTACCTTAAAAACTAATACGACTACGTGAGTAAAACCTCGGAACAGCTCATTATAGGATCAGAAATTGTAGAAACTGTTTGAAAAAATGTAGCATTGATCTGACCCGCGTGAATCGTTCCAACCTCCTTAAAGCTATAATATTTACAACTTACTGAGTAACACCTATTTACAACTTACTAACAATACCTCTAAACAGCTCATTAAAGCGTCAGAAGTTGTAGAAACGTTTTGAAAAAATTGTAGCACTGATCTGAACCGCGTGAAGCGTTCAATCCTCCTTAAACCTATGATATTTACAACTTGTTGAGTAACACCTATTTACAACTTACGAAGTAACACCTCGGAACAGCTTATTAAACCATCAGAAATTGTAGAAACATTTTGAAATAATGTTCACCATTGATCCGACCGCGTGAAGCGTTCACACCTCCTTGAAGCTATAATAATCACAACTTACGCGCCGTAGTCAATCTTCAACTCTTCACGTTACTAAATAGCATTAAGGGGCCCGTCTTTAAAGATAGATGAAAAAGAAAATTAAATGTCCGAACAGACACAAAGAAACATTTTGTGGGTTCAAGTGGTAAAAAAAGAATTAAAAAATCAAACATTGTATTCGAGTGCATGAAAAAAATGACTAAAAATTGTAAAGAATTATTAGAACATTTGACTAAAAATGCAAACATAATTAAAATATTCAAGCAGAACGCGCGGAATTCTATTCTAAGGACAAGTAATAAGGCGGGTTAATGCTTTCCGAGCGATGCTTATGTTTATTTATTAATTGTTTCGACGGAAGTCATCAAACTTGAAAATTTAATAAAAATATTCACAATGAGCATTCTTTCTCTCTCACTCGCTCTCGTTCGCTCGATTCTCACGTTTTTTCCTCCTGTTTTTTTGTTGTTTTTATGGATTTTTTCATTATTATTTACTTTATTTAATTAAATCGCACACTGACATTCGTTCCTCCGCTACATGCGGCAAGCACAATCGTACGTTTCAGCCGTTGCGCGCTCGCATGTACCATTTTATCGACCACCCTCGAGGGGATGTCCATGCTCGCGGACAGTGTTGTTTCGGGGGTGGGAGTGGGGAGAGGGGAGGGGCTATGCGTGTATGAATGTGTCTTACGTATGCTTATGTACATTCAATTAATAATAATAATAACTATTATTAATAACAACAATAATTAATTAATACGGATAGAAAATCATGATTTCACGGTGAATGACTTGATTCGTTAAGTTCGATCAACATTAAATTTATAGAAATTGTCCCTTGTCCGTACATGCGGAGGATGCTGTGCAATGCAAGGTCCAACACACGGTGAGCGCTTGAAAAATCACTGATTCTAACCGTTGCCGGAGGCTTGCCCCGTATTTATATTCCAAACAGTGTCAGATCAATCTCTGAGCCACGCGTCCCTTTCTTTATTCGTTATTCCATTTTCTGGTAAATGTTTTTCTTTTTTTCTTAGTTTTTTTATCTTTCCCTTATTTTTCTGTTGCGACTTTTGCGCTGAGGGTCGATATTTCGACGCAACTTGGAACACACACACTGCTTATCGAGATGCCAAGTCTATATGATAATTCCCTCGCAATTGACTGGTTCGTGGTAACTTGCCCGACGGAATTTCATCTTGGTTACTCAATCGAGGATGACGACCATGTCCTCGCCCCGGGATGCTGCTCTCTGCGGATGAGGAGGATGCAGAGGGGTCGGCAATCTGCGCCAGGGCTTGCGCGCTGCTCTTCGCAACTCAACCGACGTTAGGGTTCTTCGGATTCTTCTGCGAAACGTAAAGAGAAAGTTCGATTTAGCGGGTCAAATCGTAGTGCCGAATTCTTCTCGGGTTCAAGCTGTTGTTACTCGCGCTACGAGCATTTTTATGGTTATTATCTATATGTTTATGGTTATTATCAGGTTGGGGTCAAAATAGCGAATAACCAAAAAAAGGATTAGCTAAAACAGCGGATTTTTAAATCATGCACGTTTGAATCTGGAATTGCTATCACTTTGAAATTCGCTATTTTCACCCTTGTCTTTTTAAGATGCAATCAAGATAGGCAATGATCATAACAGCGAATGGCTGAAATATCGGATTTCAAAATCGTGAATGCTTTTATCTGTAATTGCCATCATTAAGTAATTCGCTATTTTTACCCTTATCTCATGAAAATGCAATCAAGATAGCAAATGGATCAAAACAGCTAATGGCTGAAATAACGAATTTCATAATGATGTTCATTCTCGATTGATTATTTAAAAATTCACTATTTTAGCGTTTCGATATCTTGGTCTTTCGCTATTTGGACCCACACTCGAAATTTCAAAACATTTCCTCTGAATTTTTAGTTAGATAATTTTAAAAAATCGAAAAGTTGTAGTTTTTCAAACATCATGAAAAAAACTCATACCGAAAGACTTTGCAGCGAATCATATGTGGAAAAACAGTAAATATTTATTGTATTTCTTAAGAAAACGAATTCGGAAATGACTTTTGATGTTTCAATTTTGCCATTTGTTTTCTGAATTGAAATTTTTTTAACATGTTGTTTAGTGTTTGTATACGTCTTTACTAAGCATCTACATGTTTACAATGTGCCCCACAATTTTTTCCAATTCTGAATTATAGTTAACAGATGTTATTTCAAGATGAATTTGGTCAAGTTATGGATTAGAATGAGACAAACGCGTTTTCCTAGCTCTTAAAAGTGGTTTTCTTGATTAATTCATAATCTTTTCGTGTGGCATAATCGGTAAACTCACTTTGTCTGATCTGAGGCGCGGAAGTAAACGTCATCGGGGGCGTCCATCCACGAAATCACTTGTTTGCGGGCGTTGCTTCTAGATAGCGGCGGTCCGTGGGGCAAAAAATGGGGATGAGCAGCTCGGCCGTTGAGCGGCGCCGCAAGTGGCACAACCGGTGGCGTCGCGTGCTCTAAATTGTGCTTCGGGTGGACTTGTTGAGAATGATGAGCCCGTTTTGCAGGCGGTCCACCAGGAAGCCCTGCATTCAGGGCAATACCTTCGAACAGAAAGAAAAACGAGACTGTTCAGATCTTGTGCTACGAGTAAATGAATTATTTAGAAGGGGGACCAGCTGCATAGATTTCCAAGTTCAAATCCATTAAAGTCATCGGAAAAATGACGTTAAAGCGCGAGGTTGACGATAATTTCGCTATAGCAATTTTTAGTACCCACATTAAGTCGATTGTTAAACCTAGGACTTTATGTAACGAAGGCTGCAGCGGATCTCCGTTCTTTGAAAAATGGAATGTATTTATATACGAGGCGTTCTCGCTGGAATTCACATGCTCTGATCTTGACCACTCAATTATTTCAATAATTTTGTATAAAATACAATTTTTATTTAAAAAAACAGACAAGTATTCTTTTGATTGAGGCTATGAGCAATATTTTCAAAAGAAGAATTTTAGTAAGAATTCTGAAATTTTGGTCTTTTTTGAAAGGTCGTATATTGGAACATTCGTATCGAAAAACGTCCATTATCGTAATTGAAAAGTTAAAATTCTTACAATTCCCCTGATGAAAATATCGGTTGTAGCGTAAAAAAAATATGTGTCTTGTTTTCGAAATAGTATTTTATAAAAGAAATATTGAAAAAATGTAAGGTGGTTACAGTCAGAACATGTAAATTCCAGAGGAAATGTCTCATATTCAATAATGAAACAAATTTAAAAAATTGGAGTGTCTAAAGTATTTGATACAAAAAACATTTTTTAATTCAAGTTTGTGCAGACGTGGGATCTTCGTGAGATAGAGATCACTTATCTAGTCTCAAAATCGCACATTATTCGAATAGAAGAATGTTGGTTTTGTTTTTATTTCTTTCGTCTTTTATTATTTGCTTTACCTTCATCCCAATCCACGTCCGAGTAGAAGCCAATAAACAGAGAAAAAATTCAAATAGGGAAAGACTGCTCGGCGAGGTATCCAGCGATACCCAACACCGCGATAAACCGTACGAGACTTACCATCCGAACCGTTGATCTCATCGAATGGCGGCCTTGGGCGCTTCATTATCGTTTGCTGAACCTGCATCGCGGGCTGTGGTTGTGGTGGCGTTAGTGGCAACCTGTCGACTTCCGGCTTGTTCGGAACTCTTTCGTACAATAGACTACCGTCTGTAAAAAAAAATCCATCATACGGTTTGTTTTGCGCTTATTCCTAAATGTGGCAATAAATTTCAAGTGATTTCCTTTGATCCAAAGTAATGATCCAGAAAAATGCATAAACATAAACATCATCTTTGTAATTTGACGCTAATCAGTTAATATTCTTAAACTGAGGATATATGCTGTAATATTCGGTACATTAAAATGTGGATACAGGAACAATTGTAAAAATGTAACATAGAGAATAGTACTTTGTGATACAATTGAGGTAAAGCGAACTTTATGAGAGGGCTGCGAAGTGAGTCGCAAGAGCCGCACGAGTACCACCGAAACACGAGTGTAGTTCGACGAGAGAATACTCTACACCAACAAAAAAATCAAGACAATCTTTGAAACTGTTTACTTGTAAAACATACTTAAGCTGATGGGATACTTCTCAATTGGTAACAAAGATTGAGAATCCTTGTTTCTGACCACAATCGACGTTGCAGACAAAAGACGAGAAATACTGACTGCATCTTCAGCACTCTGCATTAATTACTTCTCAACTTATACTCGAAAAATCAATCGTAGGGAAGAATAGCGCGAATTGAGAAAAACAGACAATATGTACGACATCACCTTGAAAAACTGATAAGAAAAGAATTTCGGTAATAATAGACTTATTTTTTTAAATGTTACATTCGAACCTTCTTAAGTACTCTAAATTTGTCACTTGTCGTAGCTTTCAGACCAAACCGGTGACCAAATTTTAGTGTTCAATGTCTTATTTCATCTGTAAAAGATTGAATCCTGGATTAAACGACGCGATTCCAGATGTAGTGAAAATTAGATTTATCCTAACCAACTGTTTAGTAATTTTTAAGTTTAGTAGTAAAATGTGTAAAACTTAAATTTACACATTTAAAACCCTAGCTTCGTCATAAAGACCTAAAATAAAAATGCCTTTATTTAATCCAGAATGCACTCTTCGAACGATAAAATGAGGCATCGAACACTAAAATTTCGACTAGTGAAATTTTTCAAACTTTTTTCCTCATACCATTCCGGTGCACTGTACGTCTTTATAAATCTACAGAATTATAATGCTTGTTAAACTCATTCGATACATATATCGAATGAGATTATATTGTAAGTTTTTTTTTTTTTTTTGAAGAAGTGTATCATTTACAGATTTTTTTTTGTGACTGGGTCCCTTTAAATAAATGGTTTAATATTCTTACCGGCAGCTTTGGGTGGTCGCGGAAACGATACTCGATCGGGTTGTTTGCGTTGGCCGGGCAATGTGAGCGCAAGCCAATCCCAGTCTCCGGGTTGTCTGGGCGACGGATGATCGCCGAGACGAGTCGCGATATCGGTAACTCGCGGACGCGGTCGCGGTCTAACGGCACGTGCGAGAATTCGCAGTTCCGCGGCACTCTTCGATGTGAGTTGCGGCGACGCGCACAGATGACGCAATGGCGCGGCGTTCACCGGTTGATGAGGAGCGCGTGCTGCGTGACGAGTGCGCAATTGCGCCGCGGCGAGCCTGCGAGCGGCTCGTGCGAGCGCCGACGTTCTTAGATAGAATGCAGATCGGGTTTTCATTACAGGACGTGGAGAACCGCTTCCACCGCCGCCGCTGGCGCCGCTTCCTCGTAGATCAACGCCGTGAGCACTCGCGTAGTGGCGACTCAAATGTGCTTTCAGTTTGAATTCTTTGCCGCACGCGGGTATGCTGCATCGGTGGGGCCGATGAGCGCCGCTCATTCCTTTGCTTTCCTCGTCCGAACCGACGCCTCCTCTTTTACGCTCCAAATCGGCGTCGTCGATGCGTGTTGGTACCTGGTAAATAGCGACCATTTTGAGCAATGCATTCGCACCGTTTATTTTTTTTTTCGGAAGATTTTCGTAACCATTTGTTTTATGATTCTGATAAATTGTCTTGTTTCCTAATAGGGGAAGGTTATTTATTATTTATATTGTGATTTTTGAGAAGAATTTCTTAAACGTTTGTGTCATAATTCTGATAAATTTTCTTGTTTCCTCATACAAGAAGCTGTTTGAGGAATAAGGAACGTTTGCGTGAAAAAAAAAATGTTTACGGATTTTCGTGCCGATTTTTAGATGTTTTGTTTAAAAAGCGAAGAATAATTTGGAAGAAATTTGTAAGGATCTATTATTATTGTTATTATGTATTGTTTTTTCCATAGCTGTTAGATATGGCAGGTCATCGACCGAGGGCATCCAGCCAAAGCAATTTTACAAGTTTATTTATAGGATAATATATAACAAGCGCGAGCTGAAGGACTACGGTGAATGGCTCGTTGGCATTTGAGACTACACTATAGGAACCCAAGTGTAAAATAAATTTATGTAATGTAACTTTATGTCAATAAAGGCACGTACTACTACATTTTTTCAGAAAATGATTGTGAAGAGAAAATAGGAATTGATATTTTTTTTTGTAAATGTGAGTACGATAAGGAGTGCAAAAAATGAATTACAAGTAGTAAATTAACGAAACTAGTAAAACGAGATTAAATGAACACTTGGTTGGTTTTTTTTTTGTTTATTCGATTATCTTCCTTATTTATTGTTAGTAGGTAGTTTAGGAGTGTTTCTTTAGGATGTTGGTCACGTCTCGTGGTGCGTTTGCCGCTGCAGGTTCTTTGCAGGCTTTTATGATAATCAATTTACAGTAACTGTGTATGTGTTTGTTCAATGCTATATATCAATATTATTTTCAAATACATGAAGGGTTGGAATCACTATTTTCCCGAATAATCAATAATTAGGCTACCAACAAAATAAAAAGTTACTGTCACATAAATTCATTTTCAAATAATTCTATTGGCAGCCTGACTAAATATCCCTCGACAAAATATCCACATTATATACATACAGGGAGGACACGGTGAAACTAGACAGCCCAATGCGGCTCCGTGAGAATTTAGGAAGCCTGATTGGCTACTGCCTACGGCCGCCAGTGCGTCTCATCCGAGCGGCGACTGTGTCCCCACGCGCCATCGGAATGGGCCAGTAAGGGTAGTGGTAGGGGCAAGGGACGTTACCTGAGCTGGTAGGGCAGACGCCAGAAACCAAGATTTATTTACTACTCGGTCTGCACGCATAGAGTGGGAACCGTCGGTTTGACGCGCAAGCGCATTTGCGCTGTCTAGTTTCACCGTGTCCTCCCTGTATATAGCATATTTGCGAATCGCAATAATCCTGAACGAGTATGTGTGTTTATATCGTGACCTGCTGCTGCTGTGTATTCGCAACGGACGCTTTTCACGTGCCGTATTTACATCTTGGGTCTCCGTGATGTATGTGTTTGTATATTGTTTGCGTTTGCACGTGACGAAGGTCGTTTGTTGAGGGACGTGGGCGATTTTGAGAATCGTGATGTCAGTGTACTTGCGTAGAGTTGCACATAATTTGGGAGTATAATTTGAATTTGTAATAAAATTTAATGAAGATAAAATTCGTGTTTGAGGACATTGTTGGTTCGGGATATTTTGCGGGGGATTTTCTTGAATTTCAGTAATCTTCTGGTCAAATTCAAAGCTTTTCTTAATTCTCAATAAGATTCTTAACTTTAAAAAATCATTTAGAAATCGCCAAACGGAAGATTTCAGTTTAAAAATTTGAAATCGCTGTTGTTAGTTGTCGATTTTTGAGAGTATTCGTGAAAATTAAATTAAGAACGTACCTTGAGCCCTCCGTATTTCTTCCAGTACATCCAACACGATTGACACAACCGACATTGCATATTCGCCGGTCCCCAGGCGTACCATTGAGGACTCTGGGAATTTTGACAACTTTCACACGGTTTTCCGCCCAGGCCTGCCATAAGCATGCCGCTATTATCGCTCATGATATTGCCGTTACTACTTCCATTAAGAACACTGATAGCTTTTCCGTTGGTACTGTTATTGCTGTTGCTCAGCGGTAATATACTCGCAGATGTCGCCGCGTTACCCGCTGCCGGAGCTTTGTTGTAATTCGGTATGTATACTTGTTTTAATTTGCTCTCGGCTTCGACAGCTTTTACTCTCTTCTGCTGAACGTAACGATCCGTCGTCTTCCACATATAATAATACTCGATTACGTTCCTCAGAGTTTTCCATGGCAGCTGAAATAGTTTTCGAAAGATTTAGAGCGTCCCCGGGTATAGGAAATATTACATCTATTTATATCTACTTTTCGAAATGTAGAGAGAATTTAACTACATTTCTGCTATGTTTATATTAAAACATGTTAATACGAGCGAGTATTGAAACAGCAATTAATCGAAATGAAAAAGCAGTTATCGGGAGCGAATTAAGTTAATTTAATAACAATTATACCCAGTTTTTGTTTACATAGATCAGATGATAAAAGCTATGAATTTGTGGGAACACGAATTAATGGGACACTTTAAACTCTATTTTTTATAATTTGTAACTCATTTATGTACCTCGATAATTACGAGCATTATTATGCCGAATGACGTTAATGCATATCTTAAGTAATTGCAGAAGGTTTATGACAATATAAACACTATTTATACTTACAAAGTCCAGACGAATGTCCGCGAAATCCTTGCCATACTTTTCAAGAGCCTCTTCGAACAAATTAGCCTCAGACGCACTCCACTCTTCCATCTCGTCTCTACATAATACCGGACCCGAACTGGGTACCAATGACGCCATTGCTTTCGCTATATCGTAATTGTGCCGGTGTAAGGTGTCCATCGCGTGAAACTACAGATGCCAAGGAAAATATCTCTCGTTATTATACAAATATCGGAAGCGCTGTTTTAAAAAGTGAAAAATACTTTGAATCTCGAATTATATGAAGCAAAAACTCTATCTTACAAGGGTAATATCTCGTGAAGCCGCCGCCGCGGACATGTGCAGTGACGGTTGTTTTACGGAGGACGAACAGTCAAGCGCCCTCGCAAAAGTTCCTACCGACCGGCTAACGACCAAAAATTGATCTATCTGACGATCCGTCAGATCGTGATCCGGCGTCCAAACTAATGTTTCGAGATCTTCCGATCTTCGATCTGCCTCCCTTTCCGCCGGAGTTAGGACTGTCGGTAATATTGTATCGGCTTGATATCTACTACCCACTCTTATTTCGCCTGAAAGACAAACAAAGTTTAGGGAAATTCTATAAAATCTTTTGGGAAGCATAATCAGTAGTCAGGTCAATCGAGTACCATGATTTCGAAAAAATTTTAATACTCTGAAAAGGAATTTCAGTACATTTTTAAATATAAATCTTTGTTTATATTTAGTAGGATTTCTTCAGTTCAGATTAATTTTACGTTGCACTAATTTTCCTTTTAAAACATGAACAAGTACTTGTTTTTATCTCGGTACGCGGATGAATGCACTGTCGATGATAAGCACTCAAGAGCTTGCACCCAAGTTCAAGCCAGTTACTTGGGCTGACCATGCGAAATTTTCACCGCGTTTTGGTCAAACCGTAATTTTCAATACTAATGACCCGGATATCTTGAAGAAAACTTGATGTGTTTTCTCGAAAATTTTTACCGCTAACTTTAACATATTCTCGAGTCCTTTACAGTCTAATGTATTGATTTTTTTTTCTTTCAATTCCATAATTTAAAAACAAATCGAATTGCCACTATCCAATTTTTTTTGTGCCCTGTGGAGGACCACTTTATGAATCACTTCTAATGAAAAAAAATTAGTTCTTTTCTTCCAAATAAACTCCGAAGATGAAATCATGGTCCTGGCAAAACAGGTTTTAAAAAAGAGTTCTCTACATCAATGAGTAAAAATGTTACTGAACGATAATAAAAACTTTTGGCAAAATTCCTCAATGTTTTTTTACGATGTTTTCTATTCATTAACAAAAAATGAATGAAAAACGCGGATATTTATCGAGATGAAAGATTCCCGAAGGATACATCGTTTTTTGCCCGTTTACTTGGGTGTAAATCCTTAAAGACATCATTCTTGATAGTTTTTTTTAAATATTGGATGAAAAATTACCTTTGTCGGCGAGTAATGTACGCTGGGTAGGGTCGAATACCAAACAGTAGAAGAACGAGTCTTCCTTGTTGAGATAACTCAGCAAGGACTCGGTTTCGTTGAGTAGGGTTACACAACATTTGCCTCTTATGTGGGTCGCCGGCATAGTTTCGACCTGGCGTGACAGGAACAGTTCTCTGTGCTTCATTTGGTGACGTTGCTTCGAACTTAAGTCGGCCACACCACCAGCACCGCCAATTCCCTCGTCCATACCTGCATTCACTAAGTCAATTATTAATGAGACTACGGAAGATACAAAGTTAACAATCTACCGTCATGCTACGTCACGTAGGAAACGAAAATCTAAGTACGCGATAGACGAAAGATTATCAAAAGGCTGCGGAATAATAGAGAGCGTTTTATCGCTATTTTGCATTTCTAATGCATCGCTTTTGATGCAATTCTATTCGATTGCGCGGCGCATTAGAACATACGAGATACACGAAGAAGCAAAAATAGCCGGGAGGTAATTTGTAACTTAACCCTCTATAAGTCACACCATCCAAAACCTTGGAATAATAGGAAATAGAATAAAGGTACAACCCGTTATTATTATGGTAGACCCGAGGAAATACTCGTGACTTGTAAAAGGTTAATATACGCAGTGTAAGTCAAAGAACAGAATTTTTTTGCCTAAAATCTACGTTGTCTACAACATCAACTAAAGTTAAACCCTTCAAATAATTTTTATTTCATGTACACGGTTTGCATGACCATTTTTTGACCCTGATTATTTATTCAAAAAAATTTGAGACAATAATTTTTTTCTATTTTTTGAACTTTACTGTGTTCTTTGGTTTTTTTTAGATTGGACTTTCATTAAAGAACCAAAGAAAGATGCTGGATTACTTTAAAACTACACATAATATTTATATATAATGTTTTTTTTTAAATGAGATTTTGAAGAATAATTTGGACAAAAAGACCCTTTATTTCATAGTCACCACATGCGATTTTATTAATAAAAATTCTTTAAAGGGTTGATCAAGAACGTAGGGCTGTAGCAGAATCATTGGAAACTCATAATACGAAATGAAAATGAACTAGCAAAAATGGGCAACGTAAAATAAAGGACGGAAAAGAATGAATTCGACTACATCTTTTCTACACATTGAAAGGACATCGACAGGATCTACTTGTACAGATTTTTTTCAATTTTTTTTTAGGTAGCCTCAGATTACTAAAGATTCATCACAGGATGCAGCAGGATTTTTTCCCTAATACGAATAAATTGTATATAAGAAGCGTGAGACATTCGGCAAATGATAACAAGTTTCGCGACAAGTATAAACGACGATACTATCGACGTTTATACTTGGCGGAATATGAGCAATTGCTTCGTGTTTCGCGCTTTTGCTTCTAAATTATAATAACTACAGAATTTTTCAAAACGCGGTAACTACAAATGTACGGGTACTGAATGTACACGAATTCGAGTGCAACATCAGTAGCTGGTCTGTCGCTGTAGATCTCAAAAGCGGAAGCACCAGTTATACCCAAGTTATTGTCTCTTTGGCCTTACAGTGAATAGGACCCCGACTAACGGCTTTCACCAAGATTACAAAGAATTTTATGGAAATCCTGCTGCTGATTCAGTGGCCGTGTATCATCATTGGCATGTAAAGGACATTTATAAAAAGAAACTTAAGTTGAAAGTGTGTCCATCAACTGACGAATCCGTGGGCAACGGAACACTAGCATTAATTCTATAAAATACAAATATTTAAATAATTCTAGATATATTTAGTTACACGCTCCATAAAAATAAGTTCCAATGACTCGTAAAAGTGTGTTAGTTCCACTGCTGTGTCGAGTAATAATAATACGTGAAGTAGACAATAATTAAAAGTGCAATTAATCTCGATGATAGTCGATTCGTAGCTTTTCTGTCATCAAAAGTTTAACCGCAAGAATAAAGCAAATCGTACAACGAATGATAGAAAAAAGATAACGCAGGAGAGTTTAGTTTCAAAATTGTAAAAAAGTTAAAAAGTAACAGAGTGGCTGAGCGACTTCCACGAAGAAAATTATAATTTTTTATTTTTCCTTTAACGTGCGATTCAGATTCGTCTGCAATGGTCACTTTTCGATCGATTGCTCACTCACCGTGGGGCTCGTGGGCCTCAGATAGTGGGGCTTTCAGCCAGCCCCCTTTCCCTCCCCCTTTGCTCATCACTTTCGGCCCAATCCCATCTTTACTAGTCATTTCCTTAGTCGAGTCTGGAGTCTCGAGTTTTTGACTCTGCGTGCTTGCAGGGGAATCTGACCTCTGCTGCTCCACGCTTGCCACTGGAATTTTTATTACAAAAAATCCGACTCTACTATTTCTGTTCTTCTTCATAAACATTTACGCACTATTTTTCTCTTGCTTTTTATTCTTCATTTTCTATACTATGTTGTTACTTGATATCATTATGGTATCAAAACTACGCCCCTTTTGTTTGTGTGTATGATTTTTAAGCGGTAGAAATGCGCTAATGTGCATTAGTGACTATTGGACACAATTTGCAATATGAAAAAAAAAAGCCTCTTATTTTTCGTATTTCACGAGCGTAATTCATAGCCCTGAGGAATCTATACAATGCAAAGCTCAACCGAAGATAATTATGGTTAAATTTTTTAATTCCATCAGCGATTACATTGAATTACATGATTGTGTACAATTTACTTTTTTTGTTTTCATTGATTGCGGAGATACAAATCAAAGTTAAGACAAAATAATACAGTGCCTTCAATCGCCGATGGAAATAAGACGTTCCATTAATTTTGCGGAACACAACCTACAATATTCGGCTGGCTAAGGGTTAAATTATGTACTGGTTTTCGTAAAATATGAATTCAGTTATTTGTGAGCTATATATGTATAATCTTATACCCTGCGCATAATTTTATATTCTCGACCCTTCTGAAGATTCGTGTGCGAGAAAATACATTCAGTACATAATTTATAAGGATTTTATGAGTTTACATTTTGCAAAAAGGTTCTATAAATATTCTATTATTTCAGAGTATATTTTTTTGTGGATACATCAAATATTTATGTACAACATTGCGGCGTCCATATGCGTAGGTTTCGTTAACCGCAAAACCGAATAAGAACCCAACAATTTCCCAACGCACGAACAATTTTTAAAATGTCTTGGGTGTAACAAAATGTATATTTCTCACCGCATTTCATCTGCGAATGAAACCCAAACTCCAAAACCCTCGACATCATAAACCAATGATTTCTCTTATTGAATAATTCCCGTACTTAATAATCGCCCGAAAAATATGTTCTGAGCATATATACTCAGGTCTAAATTTAAGTTTCGCAAAACGGCAAAGCCAACCAACCACCCAGAAATTTTCCGACGCCATAAGGAATTTTATAATAAGTCTCTCAGTTGTAAAAAAAATATATATATTGCTCGCCCCTATTTTTTTCCAAAACGCTCTGCATTAAAAACCGATGATTCTCTAATTCAATCATCGCCTGAAAAATCTCACATCTTATATATTCAGTTTCCGTGCGTCTATATACTTATGCACCGCAAAACGGCAAAGCCAACAAAAAAACCGAGTAATTTTTCAAGGCAACAAAAAATGTGATAAAAACTTTCTTAGTCCTAGAAAAAATCTATCCCTCTTCCGACCTTTCTTCAGATCCCTCCACATAGCAGTCCAATGATTTCCCGTATTTAAGAATGGCCCGAAAAATATCCCAGCGCATATACACCGAGATTCCGTGCGGATGGGTAAAAGGGACGGTACCTACGAGGTGTACTCAAAATGGCGGTCTAGGTATTCTGCTCACAAAGTGCGGTACACTGAGAAAGGATCGCGCATAGACGCTCGATCGATTCTGCAAAACATGAGAAAACCCGAGGTAAAGAGTGAGAGAGAGACAGACAGAAATACATACATACAGAAAGAGAGAGAGAAAACGAGAGAGCCGATCGTCATTAGACTCAGTGTGTAAGGGGGGAGGGTCGTAGGAGAGTTTTGCAGAGTTCCGGAGAGTCCGGGGCCGGAGTAATTTTCGAGGTACCGGAGTATTTCGACTATTCGTTGGGAGAGTGCGAGAGGGAGTCCGATTGCGGGCAAATACCGCCGGACAGGGAGACCCTGAGGGGGAAGGGAGAGATATAGAGGGTGAAAGGGTGGGTGGCTAGGTGGTCGACCAGGGGAACGGAGTCGGGGGACAGCGAATGCTTAAAATGAAGATGGCTAGTGGTGCCCGCCACCTCCTCCTCCTCCTCCTCCTCCTCCTCTTTCCCTCCATCGTCCGGACGTACATACATACGTGAACCCTCGCGATGGCTCGGTGTACACGACAGTGTCTCTGTGTACGTGCCGCGCGGGTTCCCTTGGTGTGTCAGTGTGTGTATGTTACACATACCCAACGAACCCCTGCGTCAGTCATTCATTTAGTTGGAGAGTGTGGAGGAGGAGGAGGGGGAGGGGGAAAGAGGTGGAGGGTGGTTGGTCTCTCTCTCTGCCACCCTCTTACCCACCCCCGGCAGATCGATACAACCCCATCCCGTTTGCCACCCACCCAACCCTCCCCCCCAACTTTACTTATTATACGATCCCACCCCAAATCCCCGCGTCTCATTATCTTTGCCATTGCCAGCGAGCGAAGAAGAGAGAGAGTGCGCGAGGGAGAGAAGAAGAGTAAGAGCAAAGAGAGAGATGAGAAGAGGGAATGAAAGAGAAAGAGAACACGGACGGCGAGAGCAAAAGGGAAAGAAAAATCCCGAGAAATTCCACCTCTCTCTTACTTTGCTCGGACCGACCGACAGAAGGCTACGACGAGAACCGCGTATACGCGCATACACGCGCCAATGCCGACGACCGCTCGTGGTTACACGCTGCGTGAACACCGCGTTAAAAGTAATGCAAGCTTCGAAATATGAATTCACGGCTATTGTTTCTTTTGTTTTTGTGATGGTTTGGGTTTATCACTATTTTCTATGTGCATTTATTTTTTTCTCCGGGCTTGAAATAGTTGAATGTATTCGTAATTGAATTTGAGGACAATAGAAATCGTCGGTACGTGGTGTAGCAAGCAGGAATACAGATCTTAGCAATCTAAGAGCAGTTGTATTGTTGAGAATATTTTGAGTAAAATTAAAAATAACTAATATTTTAATTTAAGAAATTTTGTTTAATATAAAGGCATCTTGTTTATACTATGGATTTTTATAAACATTAATAATGTATAACAAAGTATACTATATACTGCTATTTATTTGTGATGCTTCGGGTTTGCGACCATTATGGGGAAAAATATATGCATATATTTTTCCGGGCTTAAACTCGAAAATATTCGTAATTACATTTAGGTATAATATAATTCGTGCGTGCGTGATACAGGAATTAGAAATAGGAATGTTAATAATCTTAGAGCAGTTACACTGTTAAAAATGTTTTGAATATTGATATACTGTATGGGAAAATTGTTTTGCAGATACGCCGTAATAATTCAGTTTAACACAAACGAATCTTGTTGATAATATGTATTTTTACCAAAATAAATTCTGTATGATAAACGCTACTTTTATTATGTTCTCGATGCATTACACATTGACGATGTACTTTATATTAAATCAAATACTGTTCTTTTGTATTACATTTAATATACGTTGTATCTGTACAAAAACTTCCTATACAGTATATTCATTTTAATTAAACATTTTTTATCCTGTTCACCCGTTCGTTCGTTACGTAATAATAGAAACACCGGTTCATATTTTGTTACTCGTAAGCTCGTAGATTTATTATTATTCATTCGAGTAACAGATGGCCATCTATTTTTTTTCATACGTGAAAAAGGAATCTTCATTCAAATTCCGATTAGATATCGAATTCTCGGGATAGCCTTCATACAGAAATGGATTGACATGAAATACATTCGGGACTTCCTGAAAATCAATCCCGTAATTTGGGTTTGGGTTTCAGAATTTCAATTTAAAAAAAGGTTGAAGATAATAAACGTTACAAATCTCATTATAAATTTTATAAAGATTTCTGAATGAAGCTAGTGAAAAATACGAAAGCAACGTCCCGCGAAACATTACAATAATGATAATAAGGTAGCAAAATTGCCAAAAAACCTTTTAAACGCATCATATTGAGATCTTGTTCATATTGAAAAGACTTAGTTGAATTACTCTAAAGCAAAATCCTAACAAACATACTTTCCGGCCCTTTTCGATGAGATAATTTATGGAATGTTATTAAGATGTCCAAATACTGGATAAATCCTGCGTTCAAAATAAAATAACGCTCTATTTGACAATACAGATTTTCTTTCATCATAAAATATGTTACGGAAAATCACGAAGTGTTCCAAACCAATTTATCTTTTGGTATATCTGTTTCAAACATTACTTTCGTAATTAGCAATAAGAATGTCCTGCACTTCAATAAAAACGTTTCAAAATACTTCTCCCTTCGAATAATTATACGAGAGCGACAAAAAGAAAAATTCTTGTCTCGAATCACTAAAAATGATTCCCGATAAATAATCTCTCAGCTTGTCATTGCTCGTTGTTGCGAATTATTGACAGGAATTCAGACTAAAAGATATTTCTGATGTATTTCCATGTGTATCCTTGTTCGGAAACCGAAGATCGAAGAAAACCCGGACAGATACGCCATTTCCGCCATCAAAGTGCCCGCATTTAGAGTGTATTGTACCCTAACGCTGTAAGAGTATTGCCTATCAACGCCATTTTGAATACAACGCGTTCGCGCAAAGACGTACCCACGAATACCACAGATAACACGTTGGCGACAGTCGATGATCGGATTTGAGATACAACAATTATTTATTTAATTTCTCGCATACTGATCATTCATCGGAATATGCAGCATTAAATGAAAAAGTATTTACAATGACTGATTTATTGAGAATTAATTATTAATTCCAAGTATTTTTTTCAATCATTTATAATCGCACAGGTTTTTTAAATTTCAGTACCGAATTAATTATAATTAATTTAAATATATATATATATAATTCATTTTATTTCATTATGAATTAATTCATCATTATTCATTTCATGGAAATTTGAAGAAATTCAAATTAATTATATAATTATTTTTTTCAAGCATTCTCTATGATTTTTCCAATTAATTATAATTAATTTGGAAAATTACAGAAAATGCTTTTCTATTCAAAATGCCCATTTCTGTCAGAAGGTGAGTATCTGCCGCAGTTGCCGCGCGACAAAAGTCTTTCGTCGCTAAAAAGGTGAATACCATTGCACATGCAATTAGAAGCGGTACTCGGATTCAATTAATGAGTGAGCGAATATATGTTCAACGCGGTTGGTACGATTTGCGGATGACGTGATACAGATCTATCTCGTGAAATGGTTTGCTAGATATTCTCATAGATTAAAGGGCACCTAACACGCTCTCAATACTCCACGGTTAACGACTGATGGTAAGTCAAATGTTTACTCACATTGATGCTTGTCCGCAAGCATAATCAAGGTGGAAGGCAAATCCCTCCGCCTGAAGAAGCACATCACCTTTGCTTCCACATTTCCACTGGCCGTCTGCAAATATTAGATCATATATATTAACGGTCAATATAATCAACGAAAATCAAAGGGCTACGTATTTTCAAGACGATATTAAGCATGTTCTCAGTGCTTCTCTGTAACTCTGACGTCAGCGCTATTCGTACTATTCTTTTTTCACCCACGCACGTTCCATATTGTCTCGGAAAGAATTTGATGTGAAGCAATAATGACTAGAAGGTTAATTGTATTCCAATAGACTCAATTTAGGGTCGATGTCCCATTGTCAATGTGCGATAATTATAATACGGCAAAAGACGTGGTCACTAATAAAAAATAAATTGCACATTGATTTGAATAAGTGATGCATTTGTTTCAATGCGAAGTTACCGTTACTTAAATTTTTCATGGTTCAGCACTTTTCGCGAGGCTTTAAAGTTTCTACTCGAATTTGGCTAAATGTAGCAACTGCAACACTTGCATGAACATTTTTTTATTTAAAAAAAGACTAAGGAATGAATCTCTAAAGAAATGTTGATATCGTGAATAAAATACTCACTATTGTCATTGCTGATTAGGACTGAATTAATTATTCGAAAACAAATGTATTTTCGGAGAGTATCTGATTATTGATAAGTTCTTAAAGGAGAATATAATGAAATACAGTAAATAAAAGGAATAACTACCTTATTTAACTCCTCTATCCTTCGTATTTGATAGGGAGAATTCGATGACGTCTCGAAATACACGTAATCTGAAAATTAATATATTGTGAGACGACTTATAAAGGTGGTTCAAGTAAAGGGTTCGAAATAATGCGAAATGGTTTGGAGAAAGCGAGCGAAAATGGGAAATTTTTCGTTTTTACCCAGTAACCAAAACTAACTCATTGAATCGTAGGCTTGTTTCAATCTTGTTTTTACTGGTACAGCAGGCATATTTTTGCGGGGGCGTGTAAAACTACCCCGAAGAATTCGGATGTTTGGGTGCATCTGTCCAGCAGGTATATTTTTTCCAACGAGTGCAAAACTACCCGAAGAATTCGGGTATTTGGGAGCATCTGTCCAGCATCAGGGACACAATGTAGGGGAAAGCAGGTATAGAAAAGGAGGAAAAGGTTCTATGGCTACAGAACTGCTACCCTCAATATAAGCGCGCTAGGTTTTCGCTATGAAAAGGCGACTCTGCGACTGCATTCTAGAAATAACCAATATAAGCTTGGACTGTTGAAATATTTCCTTCCAATTAAGACACGGTTTCACATAGTTTTTCTTTTTCCCGAAAATGCCCAGAAAAAAACTGTTAAGGATTTTAGGACATAATTAGCTAAGGCTAGAATAATAAGCCATCGGAAACCAAAAAATGAACTCGGCTCAAGAAGATCCGAGCTTGGGTCATTGGAAGGGAAAGGGCCGACAAGGAAAGCGATGCGTTCGCAGGAAAATGGGCGACAGAGCCATTCGTATGCCTAAAATTACATTACTCTACGTCTGTGCGATTGCATTCTGAGAATAACCGATATAAGATTGGTTCCTCAAAATATTTTCTCCCAATTGAAGTTCCGACTTCACATAGTTTTTTTTATTCCCGAAAATCGCTGTTAAGAATTTTTGGACGTAATTAGCTGAGTAGAATAATGAGCCATCGGAAACTAACAAATGATCTTAGATTGAGGAGATTCGAGCTTGGGTCGTTGGAAGGGAAAGGGTCGGAAGGGAACGCGATGCGTTCGCAGGAAAATGGGCGACAGAGCCATTCGCATGCCTAAGATGACATTAGCTTACGTCTATGCTATTGCATTCTGAGAATAACCGATCTAAGATTGGTTTCTCAAAATATTTTCTCTCAATTGAAGTTCCGGCTTCGCATAGTTTTTTTCACCCGAAAGTTTCCGAAAATCGCCGTTAAGAATTTTTCGACGTAATTAGCTGAATAGAATAATGAGCCATCGGAAACTAACAAATAATCTTAGCTTAAGGAGATTCGAGCTTGAATCGTTGGAAGGGAAAGGGTCGGAAGGGAACGCGATGCGTTAGCAGGAAAATGGGCGACAGAGCCATTCGTATGCCTAAGATTACGTTAGTCTATGTCTATGTGATCGCATTCTGAGAATAACCAGTATATGTTTGGATTTTCAAAAAAATTTCTCCTAATTGAAGTTCCGGCTTCACATATTTTATTTTAATTCCCGAAAGTCTCCGAAAATCGCTGTTAAGAATTTTTGGACGTAATTAGCTGAGAGTAGAATGAGACACCAAAAACCAAGAAATGATCCCAGCTTAAGAAGATACGAGCTTGGGTCGTTAGAAGGGAAAGGGCCGACAAGGAACGCGTCGCATTCGCCGGAAAATGGGCGACAGAGAAATTAGTATGCCGAAAATGACATTAATATACATCTATGCAATTGCATTCTGTCAAAAATGCAATTTATACTATTAAAATATTTTCTCCCAATTACAGACCCGGTTTCACATAGTTTTTCTTTTTCCCGAAAATGCTCAAAAAAAAAAAAACTGTTAAGAATTTTTGGACATAATTAACTAAGGCTAGAATAATAAGCCATCGGAAACCAAAAAATGATCTTGGCTCAAAAAGATCTAATCTTGGGTCGTTGGAAGGGAAAGGGCCGAAAGGGACCGCGATGCATTCGCACGAAAATGGACGACAGAGCCATTAGTATGCCCAAGATTACATTAGTCTACGTCTATGTCCTTGCATTCTGAAAATAACCAATGTAAGCTTGGATCGTTAAAATATTTTATCCCAATTGAAATTCCGGCTTCACATAGTTTTTCTTTTTGCCCAAAAGTTCCCCAAAATCGCTGTTAACATTTTTTTTTACATAATTAGCTAAGACTCGAAGAATAAGCCATCGAACCTCAACAAATGATCTTGGCTTACGTCCTCGAAGAAGAAAAGCCCAGAAGGGAACGCGAAAATATGCTTCAGAGACGCCGTAATCCAAGTTAAGAACATTTCGAGCCCCATAAGTAACTATCGTTAATTAACTGTGAAGAACAAATGCCTGAATTTTTGCACAGATCATCCTGAACATATTATCCAAAGTTTGCAATAATTTCATTGCACGGCTTCCGTACAAACAATTCTAATTGTTTAATAAAAATTCGTAATTCATTTTGAATCTGCCCTAAGAAACAATGCCGAATGGAACAAATTTCCAAAAATGAAGTTCTCGAAAACCATGAAGACAAACTTATTCAAACTTTGCAGTTGAACTCAGATCTTCAATGTGTATTAACAAGAACCAGCATCTTTGAGCATCAACAAACTTGCATCAGCGAAAAGCCGCGATTATCGCGTTTCGCTTATATAGTACTACCGCTTACAGTAACAAAAAACAAACAAAAAACCCCTGCGTAATCGAAACAAAAGAGACAGACATAATATCCTAGCGAACACCGTTCTCCGACAGTCGGCTTGTTCGTTGGTATGAAACGTCGGTGCGTAACGGAAATTCGTGTGGCCTCTGTAAAATAGCAGTGGCGAGGGGGGCAGAAAAGGGGGGTAACCCAGAGATAGAAAGCCCCCGATTTCGCGCGGGGCCCGATAATCCTCTAACGACAAAGAGAATAAGAAAATCTCCTGGCGTTATTTTGTCCAATTTCATTGGGCTAAGAATTAGCGTGACCTACCGGTGGCGAAGGGGGGGAGGGGGATGTGGATGGCATAGAAGAGACAGGGAGGAAAAGAATGAGGAAGCGGGCGCGGGGGGAGAGCGATGCGGGGGACGGCAGGGGGGACGTCGAGCAGACGTACGGGACGCCAAGAAGAGGCGGGGGAGAAGAGATGGGGAGGGGAGGGGGGGAAAGATCCAGATGAGGAGAGGCACTGTGGCGGACAGGGACGTAGCGGCGGGGAGGGGACCTTGCGGAAGGGGGACGCGAGGGGCGAGAATGGGAACAGGGGACGCCATCGCGATGCCATTAGCAAACATTAATTTCACGTAGCTAATTAAAGCCGTAGCTTCGTGTATTTTTATACCAAAGCGAATGATTAACGAAACCTGAAGTGAAGAATATATTAGTAACATAATAAAGAGAAGACTGTGTTGTTTGAAAACGTAACTTACCTCCAACCCGGTACATGTTGGCCGTCATGTTGCTGGCGTCCTGTGAGGCCGCGAGCCCGAAATTTGTGCTCTCGTGGTTCCCGTGGCTCTCGTGGTATTCCGCCGGCATCGGCATGGAGGTCTCCTCGTTCCTCCCTCGCAAGCAACCCCGTATCGCCGACACTTGGCCACTTCGCTTGCTTTCTTTCTCTTCCTCTCTTTCTCTCTCTGTCTCTCTCCTCTCCGCAGAGTCAACACTTCACCGTGTCACTCCATCGTGTTTGTTTGAGCCACATCGAGTACGTACCTCGCCGTCGGACTCTACGACACTCTCTGCTTCGATATATATCTCTCTCTCTCTCTTCTCTTTATCTATCTCTCTTTTTCTTTTGCGTTCTCTCTTCTCTATCTCTAAATCGTAACTCTATATTTATTAATATCTCTGTGTATCTCTATCACGTTTTTCAAACACCGAGGGTTTGAGGGATCGTTGTTATATATCACGAAAGCCACGAAAATTCACGCACAATGCGGTCTCACGTGTCCGTTTAAAAATCGACCATCGGCAGTGGCCGTGTCGCTTTCCGCTCAAGGGAAGACCGCCATTTTCATTTAGAGCGAGCAGGGAGACACGAAAGCGAGGCAGTAGTCTCTCTTGGACTCCCCACCACCGCCCGGTTTATATGTACTACTATACTATTCGACTCGATCACTGGCAAAACTACGGCTCATTTCACCGGTCACCGCCGCGAAGTTAGTCTCTCAATGTAAATACGTAAGCGCGCACTGGATCTTCACCCGCGAGGGGAGCTGTACGAGGGTAATTGATAATCGTCCGTAAAAAAAACCCCGCGCAAAATCTTCAGAGCCCCGGCCGAAGCGTATTACTAAATACACCGCGAACCAACCGAGGATTTAACGAGCAGCTCACTACTGCCACTAGACCAACGACTGACTGAATGTCCGCGTTCTTTGGCGCTACTGCGCTACCGAACACTGCCGAGACTCGATATTGGTGGGGGTAATGGCCGAGCGGCGTGGGGGAAGCTGCCGCTGCGGCTAATGGTCGAACCGGGCAAGTGTGGCAGCACTATTGGCGATTCGAAAATACTGTGATGCTAGATATGGCCGAGCTTTTGAATCGAGACGCCGGGTTCGAGATTCTATGTTGTTTTGAGAGCGATGTTTTAGTGGATATTGGAGAGGATTGTCGTTAAGTTGTTTCGTAGGGTTTTCGGTAGGTTTGAGTTCGGGAGACTCTTTTTGTTTTTGCTTTTTTCGGGTTTTTTGGGGGGGTGGTTTTAATGGACTTCGCGCGCTTTTTGGGGCAAGGGAATATGACCAGGTCATAGAATGCGCACTTGGTTTCCTAAGCGTGAAATTTGGATAATCGTATGTTACTGCTCTCTGAGGTTTATACGGAGATTTTTAGGAGAAATCAGCATTTTACGAGTCATAATAATGTGTAATTCAGCGATCTTCAGGTGTAGAAAAAGACTGGGATTGTGGCGAATTCTTAAGATGGCGGCGGTGATTTATAAGATCGTAAATGACGCGCGTGATTCGAAAATACAATGGTGCTCGATATGACCGAGCTTTTGAATCGAGACGTCGGCTTTGAGTTTCTATGGCAATTCTTAAACAATGTTTTCGTGGATATTGAAGAAAATGATCTTCAAGTTGTTGCGCAGGATTTCCAGAACCTGAAATTTCGTATGAGCTTTTTTTTTGATGTTTTCAGGTTTATTGGAGGTTTTGGTTTGAATTGACTACGCGCCCTTTTTTCAGTAGATGGAAAACTGACCCAGTAATTAAATTTTACACTTGTCTTTCTCAGCTTATGATTCGTATTATTTGAACTTACTTCTTTTCCGGTGTATCAGGACATTTATAGTTCAAATTGGCGTTGTACGAGTGATAAAATCGTATAATTGAGCGTTCTTCCGGCGCAGGGAAATTGGCACTCGGCGGATTTTCAAGATGGCGGCGGTGATCTAAAAGATCGTAAATGACGCGCGCCATTCGCGGGTAATTTCGAACGTCCACGCGTAAAGTGGAGTTCAGGGTAATACGTTAAAAAACTCCATGCAAAAATAAGACTCCAAAATAACACACAGAATATCTCCGCGAAAAAATACCCATTTTGAAATTACCTTTGCTGATCGTGGTGTTGAGAACCAAGTTTAATCAATAATATTTTTAAACATAATTTGCATCCGTATTTTATTATTTACAATGTCGGCGGAGTGAGGTACAGCGCACAATGATCGCGAAAATCGCAAAAATGAGTGCTACTTTTGCACGACCATCGAAAAAAAATTAAAAAATGGCCTGGAGATAAACAAAAAATAAAAAAACTGCCTTTGAAATAGACGAATTCACGAGGTGACAAGTTATAGCTGACACAATTATTAAATTTTGGAGATGCAGATATTGTCAGGGTTATTTATTGTGTCGTTATGTTATTTTAACATGTTACAAAATTCGGGGTATGGATGAGACGAAAGGGAAGGAGTTGAAGGAAAGTCGTTCGTTTAGTATACGAAATATTTATATTTATGAAATTAGTCTTTCTATACAATTGCTCACGCACATTCACATACTCCAATGTCGTCTTGAGTCGATGATAGCGTATGTAAATGAATAATTGAAAATAATCTACTAATCCTTAGAGCTCGAGTGAATTTGCCTTATTATCATTGAGATGTCTTTTCCATTTGTTTCGTTTGAATGTCCGTTTCGTTAAATAAATAATGTGACGAATGTGTAGAAGAGGAGATACGAGAGAAAATTCGTATCTGCGCTTATGTTATGTACATAAAATGATGTACATAGCTGATATTGTGTGTACAATTCAATGGAATTAATACATGTTTCATAATTATTTTTTTGTATTCTTTCATTAGAAAACTATTTTAAGGCACGCCTCGCGCTCTATATATCGGTTAATTTTTTCATGTCTTCATTGATATCGTATAAATAATTATAATTTGCTCATTACTGGAGCACTTTAATCTAAATTAACCGATACACTACATTTTTTGTTTTTTTGTTTTTTATAATTACTCACGTCCTAAATATATGTAATATCTGTTCTGTACATAATCCTATGTCTTTCTTATGATTCCTCTATGATGGGAAGTCGTACCATTTAATAATGATATTAATGACATTAACATTAATCAGAATATAACAAGGTAATCGTAAATGAGATGCACAGGGATGAGACAACGCACGCTTTTTTCGCTTCTTCTTCTTCTACTTCTTTTTCTTTTTTTTTCTTGCTTCTTGTTGCAATGGGAGTACGCAGTTTGTTAAAAGTAGAGTGACAACGCTTTTTCCGATCGTTTACTGCCAAACTCGCTCTTAAATTTTTCATAAAAATGAGAAAACGAGTAGACCACGGGACTAACTTTTTTGGATTTTGAGGATTAGAGTAAATAAAATAAAAAACTTGGTACGAATGAAATCCGAGTTTTGCATTAAACGAGAATTTTCACTGTCGGCACTTTACCTCCAACTTTGAACCACTGTAATACTACTTACAAATTCATTATTAGGTAATAATATAAAATACCTACGTCCACAGCGACGGCTTATGCAATCATATGTACAATTATGCCAACCAGGCATTTTCTTTTTCTGGCTGCAATAATCCCTACCTACTACATTACTATTGTTTATTGGATAAAAAAATACTAACATATCGCATTGTCGTTGCACGGGCAGTGTTCATATAAATTTGTTCATCGATAAGGCACCAACTTTTCGGATCCTGAGATTCAACCCGCATGCTTCGACAGATTTAGAGGCATATCTGCAACAGATTAAGAAACAAATCGTCGATTTCGTTAAATGTTTATTGCAAATACATTTATTCGTTAATAACGAATTGTCGATGTCGTTAAATTTTTGAGAAAATGTCTTAAATGTCGTTTTCTTAACTTGAACAATAAAAATTTTCATCGCTCTCGAATAATTACTCATAACTGACCGAGGCTTCAAAAAATTTGAATACGATCTTTTTCGACTATTTCTCAACATTAGATAAAATTATTATAAAATTCTATGAAATATTGAGCTGAGAGTTATGCACAGATTATTTTGATGATGTCCGATACTTTTATTTTTCGCAGCAGCGAAATTTTACGAACTACACATATTGAAGCAGACCCCGCGGTCGATGTGGTTTCCATATATGGTTACGTTTCTTTCAAGCAGTTCCGTGACCGTAAACGGTTCCGCTTCCGGAATTTGTAGAGGGAAAAGTTCACCTAGATGCCTTTTCTTACTTTTTACAACATATTTTGAACCAAAAAAAAACATCGATTTTTTAGCACTGTTGATTTTTTAGAATAGCCGAAAAAAAATTATATAAAAATCGAGCACGAAAAAAAAATTAGCAGGTCAAAATACTGAAAATTGTAGGAGAAAATACATTTTTTTGAATCAAGGGTGATACATTTTTAAAATCTTTGAGTGCCCGTTTTTTGTTGTTGTAATGTACGATGAAATTGATACAAATTGGTCCTTATAATATTACTAGTTTTGATAGATATTTCCAGAGATATGATTTTTTGAAAATTCATTTAGTATTATCTTGAAATTTAAACATGCAAGGCGTTTAATCAAATTAGCGAAAATGAAGCGAGAACACGATTGGCAACGAAACGAGGGGTCATACTACATATTCTGTAACTTTTATTCCTAGTACATAGACTTTTAACTAAACCCTAGGTCGCTATAATGAATTTTCAAAAAATTATATCTGAAAATATCATTAAAAACTGTTCATATCGTAGCACCTAATTGGTATCAATTAAACTGCACTTTACGAAAAAAAATAGTAGCACTTAAAAATAATAAAAAATGTATCGCCCTCGATTCGAAAAAATGGATCTCCTTCTATAATATTTGATATTCTCTGACCCACAAATTTTTTTTCGTGCTATTCTCAACAATCGAGCGTGGCAGATTTTTTTATATATTTTTTTTTTCGCTATTCTAAAAAAATCGACAGTGCTTAAAAATTGATATTATTCTTTCGGTCCAAAATATGTTATAAAGAATAAGAAAAGGCATCTAGGTGAATTTTTTCAGACTTCTTTACAATTATTTCCAATAGCTCACTCTCGCCGTGATTCCCTCATTTCTGCCAGAATAAAAAATTGCAGTTACCGATATCGATCGGGCACATTAATTAGTGATCAACGTACCTGATGGAGGTGTGAGAGCTTGTTCCCTGTAGTCTTTGTAGTGATGGACAGGAGGCGAGGATGGATGAGGTGGAGGAGGTGCGTAAATAGGCAAAGGGGGAGGATAATGAACGGGTGGCGGATAATGCATCCACAGAGGTGCCCGATAAGGTCCAGGCGGAAGCATCGGGACACCGTACAACGGATGATGAATCGACGTATTGGCAGAGGCGACGTAAGGATCAACTCGGGCCCTCGGATAGGAATGACTCGCTGAGTATTTAACGGCATGTCCGTCCTCAAGTTTCAGTAAATTTCTCAAAAATCCGGGCTCCGGATTAGGCTTATCTTCTCCCAAGATACTCGTTATACTGTACGACGATAGCTGTTTGGGCGAAGGCACAGGTGCGCTAGTTGGAATCGTCGGTTGCGGTGTCGCGCGTCTCTTCGACGCTTGATCCTCGAGTGTAACTCGCTCCAATTCGCGGAGAATTCTTTTGCGAGGCGAGACAACGTTTGGATCCAACAGTCGTGCCAGTTTATCGATTACGAGACTCAATGCTTTCCCCGCTCCGACGTTATTCGATTTTTTACTGTTTGTCGCACCGTCTTTATGATAATTTGACGATGACTCCTGGACAAGCTGGAAAATCGTTGGATCCAATGGACGTCGACGTTTACGCGCGACTATTCGCGGATGTGCGCATAGACGATTTCTCGGATCTCGACGATAGTAGAGATTGAATTCGGTGGAGATACAACGGCGAGGATTGGCCTGCTTCCAACAGTGATCCCTCTGCCACGGACTCGATTGTATCGACGAATTGTCGTCCGACACTGCAAACATTGGGGATATTTATTAATGTATTCGAGAGTGCGAATATATTTAGCGAGTTATGATAGAATCGGGAGAAACAAAATAAAGTGTTCAGCTCGTAAATATAGGACAAAATATTGTAACTATTTTTGAGAGTTCCCACTCCAAAATCAATAGTGATCATTATTGGGATTGCTGTAGTTTCCAATAACTATGAATACTGACTCTGAATTGCCTTTAGTTTTTTCCATAGGTTCTGGAGAATGATCCAAAGAATGTGTTTGAATTTAAGCACAAGTGTATGAAAACATTCAGATATTGTATTTCAAAGTGTATTTAATTTCAGTATTTCAAGTAACTTTGGATTGGTTGCATATCGACAGAAAAAGTGATAATTTCACTGTTGAACGACGATAATTTATGGCTCGGATAATTAACGGCGATTATTCAATTGCTTTCGTGAACCTCATGCATTATCGTTACGAAACGAATTGACGCTCCGGTATATTAGTCGCTTAATTTGTATAATCACTTTTGATTTTATTTCACAGAGGGTAAATTGAAAAATTAAATATACTTTGCTTATAAAAAATAAGCTATTTGCAAGGTGATAATGAATTTGATATGAGCTCTTTATCTAAAAGATTTATCAGTTAGTAAGATGGAAGTTTCTTGTCTATTAGAAGTGAAATGAGCTTTAAAAAAATGCTCTTTGCAAGATGATGAAGAATAAGTTATTTGGTATGAGCTCTTCATAAAAAAGTCTTACCACAGAGTACAATGGAGTTTTCTTGACTAGTAGGGGTAATACAAGCTTAATAAAAAGCTCTTTGCAAACTGATGAAGAATTAGTTATTTAGTATGATCTCTTCTCATTTAAAAGTTTTACCACAGAGTAAACTAGAATTTTTTTGTACTATTAGAAATGGTACAAGCTTTGAAAAAAGAGCTGTTTACAAGATAATGAAGACTTAGTTATTTGGCATGAGCTTCTCATTAAAAAGTCTTACCTCTGAGTAAAATGGAATTTTTTTATCTATTGGAAGTAATACAAGTTTATAAAAAAAAACTCTTTACGCTCTTCATTAAAAAATCTTACCACTGAGTAAAGTGGAATTTTCTTGTCTCAGTATTATGAGTATAACAAGCTTGAAAACAAATGCTATCTGCAGGATGATAAAGAATTAGTTATTTGGAATGAGCTCTTCACCAATAAGTCTTGCCACAGGGTAAAATAGAATTTTCTTGTCTACTAGGAGTAATAGAAGCTTAAAAAAACTGCTATTTGTAAAATGATGAAGAATCAAT
The DNA here is from genome assembly GCA_949699805.1 of Tromatobia lineatoria. Taxonomy (NCBI): domain Eukaryota; kingdom Metazoa; phylum Arthropoda; class Insecta; order Hymenoptera; family Ichneumonidae; genus Tromatobia; species Tromatobia lineatoria. The sequence goes on from OX453036.1 coordinate 16,855,909, forward strand.
TATATGACATCTGCTCTTGATGAAAAAGTCTTACCACTGAGCGAGGTGGAACTTTCTTGTCTATTAGGAGTGGTACTAGCCGGTGGCCAGAATGTTTTCTTGGGCACAGGAAACCATGTAGTCCTGTCGCCATCTCTGCGGTGAGAGAGTTCCAAAATGAATTTCCCATCCTTAAAGAACTTCAAGCGACCTCCAGGATTGGGTAAAAGGCTTCCGTCGAGCCGAGCTTCACCGTGATGGGCAGGTTGGGGACTGGACGTTTTGCCGTTGGCCTTGGTCAGGGCTGGGTGAAGGGCAGGTGGATCACGCGAGCACATTTCTGTCGTGCCCCTCACGTAGTCTACGTGAGCGGTACATTCTGCTGACTTCTCCCGCATACTGATACCCTGCGGCAACCCATTCTCCGATGCTTTAGCCTCTCATATCGCAGCTTCGCGTAAACACCAGTCGAGTGTCTCCAATCGGTAGGAACAACTTCAGAGCCTTCGACGATACTCCAAACTTTGAGTAACCGATAAATTAAATATCCCAACAATAGCAGCAAATTACCAAAAAAGCACAAAACTCCTCTAATCCAGACAGTGATACCGATACTTTTCCAAAACCTCAATTGCTGCAGCAGGAAGTTGTTTCTGACTAGTTATGTCCCAGAGGCTTTCTCTTAACTGTGCACCCGAATGTTTTCATTTGACGCAAGTGCAAACTGTAATTCATTGCGCCAAGGTTCAGCATGCATACAGATGCACTTATGAGCTTTCGCAGAAAACTTTGGTAAGTTTTTAACGAACAATCAAGAGAGAAGAAACAAAACGACGAGAAAGAAAAAGAAAAAAAAAACAACAAAAAACTGAAGAAAAAAAAATCACTGTCTCAACTGTGTAACTCGGAGAAAATCGGTAAGGCCGTTGATCCCTCGTTGCGGGAGAAAACAATTTGGCATAAAGATCGCTCGGTGAGGAATGTCGATTAGTGTGTGTTGGGAAGTTGAGGTGAGATGCAGTCAAGTCTCCTCGGTAGCGATCGACACCCACGCACTGCCGCCTTCGGTAACGAGCCCTATTTCAGCCCCGATACGCGGCAGCACATCGTCCCGATGGACGTCATCAATATCCGTGTGTTTAGATATTCGGCGTGGTGGGTTTATTAACGATTATATCGTAGTTGGTGAGTCTCGGTGGCGTAAGGATAACCGCGATTTAATAACACGGCCCGTGTACGGGACGTTTCTTAATATCCCGATATTTAGTACGGTTCAACCGACACATGTGTTACGTTGGCCCCGTAAGAGGTTCGCGCGTCGCCGGCGATCGCCTCTATTCGGCCGAGGACCCACCGAAACTCGCACCCACCATCCTTCTTCTCCTGATTTTCAACCTTTCGACGTTACACAAAACAACCAAAAACAAGGAATATTCTCTCTGTCGGGCGCCTCCGTGTGTAGAGTCTGCCCCTCTCTCGTCTCTCTCTCGACAACACTCTGGCGGTTCGTCGTCCGCTCGTTCCCTTCGTTCACTAGATCTGTACCCCGAACCAACTCCCACGGTTTTACACCAAACGGACGAGCTTCTCTCGATATCGTGCCGCCTACTAAACCGCAAACTCCCAACTCGGAGTTACCACGAACAGATTCTAGTACGACGTTTGAGCTATACATATATATATATACACGTTGTATATATATATATATGTGCACGTATACACACGTCAGCCCTTTGACACTACGGGTTAAACCTGTCGTTTTAATGTCGCTATCCACTACGTGGCGCTGGTAGTCATCTGCGCAGTTCGCCTGTACCGCCAGTTTGAATGTTCTATGATGGCAAAATGCAAACTCTACACAGGATCCAACCAACCGAGTAAACACAAAAATTGGTTTCGTTGCTGCTCTATTACAATTTCCCACTCAGCAATGTAACTGTTATGTAACAACAGTTGTTATGCTGTCGCAGATAACAGCTTTATGAAGGCACACCGAGCATCTAATTTCGCCACATCGCCGTCAGTGTGCTTCCAAATGTCTATCTGGATGGCAGCACGGCGTGTGCGGTTAGAAACACGTTCTGTACGTCCGTACTTATTATTGTGTCTGCACGGTTCCAGCAGATCGTGCAGCCTCTCTAAAAATGCTCGATGTGATAGAACCAAAACTTAAATAAATAATTTTTTGATGGCCGGCCTCAATGAAGTAGATTGAAGAAATGATTTAACTCCAAGCGATTGATCAAATCTGTATTTATGTAAAACCGGATTTTTTACAATTTTCTAAGATTTTCGGGAATTTTTTTCAGATTTTTCGGAACTATGCAAGTTTTTTAAATAGTTTTTTTAAGTGCCATATCGAATGACAATATTCAAAAATCTTAAAAAATTCTGCAAAATACTCAGTCGATTATAAAAATTGTTTAGCTTATTGCTGAAGTAGGCAAGCTTCTTCTCATATAGTTCTTAAGATTCTATGATTTAAAACAAAATTAATAAAAAAAGCTTCAAAACTATGGGAAGAAAATTTTTGCCTACTTTGGCTATAAGCTAGAAAATTGAGATATCGAACAAAGTATTTTTCTGAATTTTTCAGATTTTTCAATTATGACATTTAATATGTCACTTTAAACATATACAAAAAATTGCCATAGAATGAAAAATCTGGTCCATTTGAGGGTCCAACTGAGCCTACAAAAAATCACGAGCCAAATCGGAGAGATCGAAGTTAAATCCTGGTCGAAACCTTCCCGCATTGCTCCATATATAAAAAAAATTAAAAAAAAAATTTGCTGCTTGTATCTCGTATACGAGGATATTGGAAAAAAAATTGCTGCTTGTAGTCGCATCGACGCAGATGACTACCAGCGTCGCGTAGTGAGGAGTATAAACGACGACAGTTAAAGGGGCCAGTCATTGCATATAGAAATTGCTTGAGTGCAGACACAAGCATATATATACAATATATATATATATACATATATATGCATATACCGTAACTACACGGTTACTATAGGTACATCGTACGAACTGGAAAATCTTTATATTTTTACCGCAGCGTTGCGAGTTTCGTTTATGCTGCACTGTGTCCCTAAACGTTTTCAATGTGTGAACGAATTTTCAATTATTAGTTGGTGAAGTTGCGAATCCTCGAGATTTCGTATCTCGCTTATTATTCCCTCGGTTATCAACCGTCCCTCAGCCTCGTGTTTAATTGGTACACTGCGAACCTGGAAGAGAGTGGATGCTGCGACGTTTTTCTCACGATGTAAGCTCTCATATCGAAAGCTCATCGGAGACTGTAACACTCTAGTACCAGAGACATTTTTCTCTGACGCTCGCCGGTCAACACCGAGCTATTTTTCTAGAACGCTGCTTTCGTGATCTCGCGGACATGCCTCGCTGACTAACGGACCCATATCTCGTCTTCCTCAGATTCTTATACCGCCCCGATTCGACATTTCTCCAGATGAGAGCGCTGCGCTTTTATCTCCGGGATTATTGCACCTGTGCACGAATACGATCTTCATCCTTTCATTAGAATTTTTTTTTTCCAACACTTTTACAGCCTTTTCCGTCTAATCGTACTACGTATGCACTTTGGATTGAGATTAATCTTCGCATGTACTTTTAAAAGTGGCTAGGATTCGGTAATAATAGGTCACTTTGCGATTATAATCGATCTCCAAAGCTGCATTTTATCGATAAGATTCCAATCAAAACTTTTGCGAATAAAATAAACATACAAACAAATCCACTGCAAGGTTTAGGGTCTTCTCAAAATCATCTATGAACTCGTATTGCTTTTTAATAATTTTTTTTCGGCAAAAAAAAAAACTTAAAAATGACAATAATTATACATTGTTCTGATCTTTCACTTTTTGTAGTGACGAAATTTTCAAAGTCGATAGATTCTGTCCCTTTTTTGCTCTGGACCAGTTACAGCCTTTATGTGTAAAAAAACGTAGGCTTCAGATTATGAAGAATTAAACGAATTTTACAGGTATTTAATATTTCTATTTCAATAATTAAACTTTGCAAAGGTCAAAAAGGAAGCTACGACGTAATAATCGGTCACTGCGATTATAATCGATTCCCGGAGCTACATTTTATCGATAAGATTTTAATCAAAACCCTTACAAATGAAATAAACACACAAACAAATCTATCGAAAAGTTTAAAGTCTATGAATTCGTATCATTGAAAAAAAAAGCGGCAAAAAGATATCTTTAAAAAAAACAATAATAATAATTTCGTCTTATTTTTGCCTTGGGCCAGTTAAAACCCTTAAGATTAAAAAAACGCTTAAAAGAACGATTACGATTATAAAAAATTAAACGAATTCTACAACCATATTCGTTGAATTAGACGAATTTCACAGATATTCATTTATTTAAACGAATTTTACAGGTATTCTTTTAATTGAACGAATTTTACAGGTATTCATTAAATTAAAAGAATTTTACAGACATTCATTTAATTAAACGAATTTTATAGGCATCCAGTGTTTTTTTTTTTTAATAATCTCGAAATCAAAAGCGCAATAGTAAAATAAAAATATTATCGTATTATCTACCGTAGGTATAGAAAGATCTTAAGAGCTTGCACCGTCCGATTCCATCTTTAGCAGACAGACACCGCGAGTTCCTTGCCTTCGGTGTTCTGCCTCGATAATGGCTTTCCAAATAATACGTGCTTGCAGGGCACTAACAAATTCCTGCAAGAATTCGCGAGTATGGAGCACGGGTAACGCATTACTCTCTGTTATTAACTTTTATCTGACAAATGTCCGTCACTAATTCCTTGTCACGAACCTATTTCATAATTTTGTATCTAATCCTAACCTCAATAGCACTTTTATCATCAACATACGAAACTCGCAACTCCCGGCGTAACGTGCGACAGATAATATCTATCAAACGGAAATAACGCAGTAATGAAGTTCTATGTCGTAATTTATATAATTTGTATTACACTGTAAGAAAATGCGACTGATATAGTCTATTTTCATAAATTGCAAATTATTGCTCCAATTTATTTTCTGGCAAATGAATTTGTTCTATCAATGGATAATGTAATTATTTCTGTTATCATTATTCTCAACAACTCTGAAAAACTCTACTACTGCAATAACGATACATATAAAGATTTTATAAACATTTATATGATATCAACTGGAACTGTAGACTGTAAACAAATGACTAGAAAATTGCAAAATCACAAATCATCGAGAAGAAACATCAAACATCAACTCATAACATGGTATAATTTAGAATTTGAACTTGTATATGCATCAAAATGTATTTACACACAAGTGTTGAATCGCTTATTATGGTCCAATTATTCTATTATATTAAGAGCACCTTTTAGCTACTGAACCAGAAAAAAAAAGGAATGGAGAATCAAGATTTTATGTTATTATTCTTAAATTGTCAAAAAATGGATTATATATTTATGCACTGTGATAATCAACTCACAAATTTATGCAAACTGATGTAAATATACGAGCATCTGGATAATAATTTTAATAAATATTATTAACGCGAAAAAAAAAATAATTTTACAGGTTTACAGAATGGATTGTTGGGACACACCGCTGATCCCAACAAATTACATGATCCCCTTAAATCTCTGGTTAGGCACACTGCATTCTTCAACAAATGTGAGTCAATCTTGCCATAGTTAGTTATCAATAATTGAGGCTTGATTACTAATTGCTTGAACCATTTTCAACAGTGCCAGGAGAAAGTTTGTGGAAGGGTGTAACCAGTGTCAGTAATGCAGGAAGAAAGCGAGGAAGAGGAAAGGCTGTGGGAAAGAAGCTGATCAAGAATTTGAATAGAGGACAAGTTATTGGAGTTGGCAAAATCAACATGGTTTGGCCAGGTTTGACGAAGCCTATCATGCGGGGAAAGGAACTTGTGCAGCAGCAGAGATTGCCGGATGATCCTGAGAGGGAACTTAATCTGATTAAACTCAGGGACTCGATGACTAGGTTCAAGGGACAAAAATTGTCTCCTTTGGAACGTGGTTGGACTGGTGGAAAGCTTGGAGGAAGGAGCATTGGACCTCCAGATCCTGTTGGGGAGGGTATGTAATTCCCCTAATAATCTTGACGACCGTCGTTTCCAGCTGATTCACCGTAAAAACTACCTTCAAACAAGCGGGTGGTTTTTTCCAAAAAATAAACCGGCAATCGGTCGTAACGATCGCTAAAAAAACCACCCTAAAAATGTTATTCTTTCGGTGTTCCATGGCAAAATTGAAAAAACGACCGCATAACATTTTTCAGGACAGTCGTTTTTACGGTCTTTACGACAAACTTTCGGTTTTGTTTTTGCAAAAAAACTACCTTTTTTACGGTAAAACGGTAGTTGTTAAGATTGCTAATGTCTTAAGGGTAGCGCCGCGATATATGCTAGTCAAATCAGTGCTAAACTTTGATAAGTGTTTCTACAAGTTTTTGAGTTTCAATTGACGGTTCTATAAAATCTAGGGATGTGCCCGAGCGCGTTGGAGCTGTAATTGCGATGCTCGAGCATGTTCGAGCGGTGTTTGAGCGCTCGAATCGCTCAAACGCTTATTCGGCTCGAGCGCTCAGTCGACAAGAGCGGCTCTAACGCTCAAGGGATTGAGCAGCTCAGCGGTTAGTCGATATGAGCGGTTCGAGCGCTCAGTTGACATGAGCGGCTCGAAATAACGAGTGAGCGTCTTTTTTCAACAAGAAGAGATATTGTAACGCCGAACAGAGTCCAATTGTTGACATATTGTTGCCACTTTGAGCAACTCGCTCTTTTACATGAAAATTGTTAGGAAAAAATGTACTTCTGTGATCCGTTCAATGTATTTCGTTTCGATTTTATCGGGATTGTTTCGTCACTTGTTTCTTTTAGCTTCATACATATTAATCGCGACCTAAAATTTAGTTTCAAGTTAATGTTTCTTCGTGTGGAGTAAAAGAAGATAATATTTGATAATGCGAGGACCGATTTTAATACTGAAACATTCAATATGAGGATTTTGAGATGTATATCTGTTCGTGTGTTAAATAAATGTTCGGGTTACTCATGTCGGACGAACATTAGACATACAAATGGTTGTAACTTTGAAACATAAATTCTTGAAGTAATATTTTTCATTTTGTTGAAATTTTTTTTACTAAAAATTGTACATGATCATCCGAAAATGAACATTTAAGAATATAAATGTAGAAAATTTTTTTTTACCGTACACATGCGAATACCGTCTTTGAGAGAATAATCGGCCTATGTATTTACATGTTTTATTTAATGAGAAAGATGGTTGATGACTTATGAATTCCCATAACCAATTGTTAACTTTTTTTATTTATACAGATAATTTTGATGGTTTTGACACCAGAGTTTTGGAGTTTAAGATCGTATGTAACATGACTGGAAACATGGGACGTAAAAGAAGTGTGAGCGCGTTCGTTATAACCGGTAATTCTAATGGATTAGCCGGATTCGCGTTAGCAAAAGCGCCCGACGGCAAAACGGCACTGAAGACGGCAAAGAATCGAGCAGGACAGAAGCTCATGTACATTGAGAGATATAATAATCACACAGGTGAGATAATATTCACATTCTCGCCACGCAAAAATTTTTACTTGGTCTAAATACTAATTTTAAACGGCAATTTTACAAAACGTATTTAATGAAAGAAATAATCGACGGACAAGTTGAAAAAATTCTATCCTTTACATCACAAATTTCATTACTTATTTATTTATTGGTTTACTTATCGGAAAGATCGATGGTAAAAACTTTTTCACATAAACAATATAATTCAGTAATTCTTCTTTACAGTGATGCACGACTTTTTCACACAGTTTGGAAAGACGAAAATCTTTGTAAATCGAAAGGCTGAAGGATATGGTCTTGTTTGTCACCGCGCTATCAAAACCTGCTGTGAAATTATCGGAATAAAGGACCTGTACGCCAAGGTTGAAGGTTCGACGAATTTGCAGCATATAATAAAGGCTTTTTTCATCGGTCTTCTGCAACAGAAGACCATGATGCAAATAGCTGAAGAGAAGAAGCTGCATTTAGTCGAGATGAAGCACGAAAACGACCTTTATCCCAACGTCATAGCGACGCCGGGACAAATTCGAACTGAAAATGAAATTCCTTCGAGCGAGATTATGGACTTCACGCAATATGTCATGGGTGGTAAGATGGTACTCAAAAAGAAGAAGTTTCCACCATTTTATACGAGAAAACGTTGGTATAATATAAGGCGAAGGCATCAAGTTTATCTTAGACATAAAGATGAAGTGAGAACTCGAATCTACGCTGAACACGGTGAGCTACGCAGTTTCTTAACGGACAAGTATCCAGAAGCAAAGCCTCATCTGTATAGAAAGAAACCAAAGGAGGTGGAAGAATTCGAATAAATTTTGTAACTCCTCAGATAACGTTGTTATTGTAAATAAATTATTGAAAACCTGAAATTACAAGAATTTATTACTTTCATTACAATGATTTACCATTCCTCTATATTTTTATAAATTTATACCAGTATATATATACTATATATTGGGCCTCTCTCTTGCACAATACAAAGTTGCGATTGGTTCTCTTTCAGTCCCTTGTGTACATTAAATAAAAAATATACTCGAAATTGAATACATTACTAAAATTAACCACTTTTTCGTATTTGTTGAAAAGAAGCCGAAAAAAATAGCAGGAATCGCCTGTTCGTGCCAGCTTATTTCCCTAACATTCTTATTTTGAAAAAGTGGGTTTTCAGGATTTCTTACATTACGAAAAATGCGTCATTTGATAATTTCTTTCAAAAGTCGTAATCACGAATGTGTAAAACATAAAAATGAAAAATAGCGCTTTTTAGAGTTATGTTGATCATACAATTATTATTGAATATATTGTACAATTGAAAAATCTAGGGATCAGATCATATGTACGAGTATCCGCTACAATATATTATTATTGTAATTGACCAATATGCACATGAGAAAAACTTCAAAAAAGGCCGCGTCAATTTGAGCCCGCTAAATTAGTTCCCGCTTTTGCCACCAGATGGGCATTACAAACCTGCCACGCATTTCGAATCGGACTTTCGTTAGTTCGTGGCGTTGCGGCGTCGAAATAAATGGATCGTACGTTTGCCCGATGGACAACTGTACGCATTTGAGGTTACAATAAATAACTAGGTACGTAACTTTCTTACAATAAATAAAAAACCAACAAAACTACTCCCCTAAAATCATTCCCCGTTTGCGAAATCGACCAAAAAATTCACCAAAACCATTTTAATAGATTAGGAAAATGTACGAACAACAACAAATCCGACAAATGGATCAACAGCAGCAGCAGCATCAGGAGATGCAACAACAGTCAGGACCAGTTCAGCAGGAAATATCGCCTCCGGGCGTTTATCATCCTAATCAGCAGCAACAAATGCCGGTTATGCAGCAAAATCATCCAATGCCACCGATGATGATTTTGCCACCAGGAACAGCGCAGCCTCCGCCAATGATGGAGCCTCCGAGAGTGTTGCCCAGTCTTTTGAATATGAAGGTAACTCTCCCATCGGAAATGCAGCAAAATCCCGCTCCAGCGGAAGAGGAAAATCAAGACACCGATCCAGAAACAATGAAGCTTCCAGCGGCTTTGGAGCAAGCTCTCGCCTTCAAAAACGAGAGAGCCAAAGAAGTTGGTGCCGATCCCAATGACATTTCCGTTCCAGGAACTTCTCCCTCTCACGAAGTTCCCAGAGAAGATCTCGCCATAGATTTTGTTCTTCCGAGCATAAACATCGAAGAGTCGGAGAAACCAGATGCAAAGTCCACCAAAGGAAAGAAGAAGAAGAAGAAGAAGAGGAAGAAGCACGTGGAGAGCGTCAAAGAGACCGAGAAAAAGAGCGACGAGAGCGAAGCCGCTAAAGAAGACTTACCGGAAGTCGAGTATGTTCAAGATATTCCCGGAGTTGCGGATCTCGAGCCGATGTATCGTCAGTTTGCGAGGGTCTTCGAGGCGTTTAAACTCGTTGAGCCCGATTCCCGAGGTTTTGATGCTGATAAAGGCGAAGCTATTGGACAATATCCGCCTATCACGACGCCCACGGCGATTCCCAACAAAATTCCGCCCATGGACGATTTCGATGACGACGTGGGTCAAACAACGAACGCTCAAGGAGTCGGCGAGAATGGAGTGCCTCGATTATCCAAACGCAAACTCAAGAGACTCACGAGATTGAGCGTCGCGGAATTGAAGCAACTTGTTGGTCGTCCGGATGTCGTGGAGATGCACGACGTAACCGCGAGAGATCCTAAGCTTCTCGTACAGCTTAAGGCACATCGTAACACTGTTCCCGTGCCTAGGCACTGGTGCTTCAAGCGCAAGTATCTTCAGGGAAAACGCGGTATCGAGAAGCCGCCGTTTGACCTTCCGGACTTTATAAAACGCACGGGCATCACGGAAATGCGGGCGAGTCTTCAGGAACGCGACGACACGAGGACTCTTAAAGCGAAGATGCGAGAACGCGCGAGGCCGAAGCTTGGAAAAATTGATATTGATTATCAAAAATTACACGATGCTTTCTTCAAGTGGCAAACTAAACCGCGGATGACAATTCACGGCGATCTCTACTACGAGGGCAAGGAATTCGAGACGAGGTTTGTCAAGATATATTATGTTTGCAATTTTTCTTGGTTTATTTTCAGATTTTATTATCTTCTTTCGCTAAAAATACCAGCAACTATCGATTTTTGCGCTTCAGCTTGATAATGATTCATGCCTCTAATATCAGACGTTCGAGAACAGGAATAATAATCAGATACAAAAATTTGGAAATGAAGGAGTCTATTTTGATATGAAACATAACTTTTTTGCACACTTTGTAGCCATTAATCAGATTAATTTCTCCAGGATACATAGAGAATCACAATTAACTAAGGGATATATACGTAATTATGATAATGTTTCAAAAATTCATTTGGAATAATCTCTCGTTCATGGGAATAAAACAGATCTTTGATAATAAGTTCATATTAATCATAAGTTAGCGATCATAATAATCTGAAGTTAGCTTTACGTTAAAACTATTGACGACCAATCAGACCGACGAAAACTGGCTTGAATTTTCGATATTTCGACTTTCGATGTGCCATGTCTTTTTTAAAAGAGGATTCAATATTAACACCCATGCTCATAGCGATATTTTTACTCCTCAAAATGCAAAGTAACATTTGCACTGCGATCTGTATGATCCAGCGGGTAATATTGCGAATATCAAACGATTAATTACAGGTTAAAGGAGAAGAAACCGGGTGAGCTTTCCGACGAATTGCGAACAGCTTTGGGAATGCCAGTGGGTCCCAATTGTCACAAAGTACCGCCGCCTTGGTTAATCGCGATGCAGCGTTACGGACCACCGCCGAGTTATCCAAATCTCAAGATTCCGGGGCTTAATGCGCCGATACCGGAGAGTTGCGCGTTCGGTTATCACGCCGGCGGTTGGGGCAAGCCGCCGGTCGACGAAACCGGAAGACCGTTGTACGGAGATGTCTTTGGAATAGCCAGAGCTCCGGGAGGCGACGCGATGGACGAGGAGGTCGACAGAGGAATGTGGGGCGAGCCGGAGTCCGAATCTTCAGGCGAGGAAGACGAGGACGATGATGGGGATGAGGGCGGCGATGGTGATGCCGATGGAACCGTGGATAACGACGCCAGCGGTCTCGTTACTCCTGGAGCTGAGGGTCTCATCACTCCGAGCGGAATTGCGTCAATTCCTGCGGGATTGGAAACTCCCGAGACTATCGAATTGAGGAAGAAGAAGATCGAGAGCGAAATGGAAGGCGGTGATACTCCTGCGCTTTACACCGTTCTTCAGGAACGACGAACCGAAGGTTTAGGCGCCAGCATGATGGGTAGCACTCACGTTTACGATATGACCGGAGCAGCGGGCGGTCAAGCTCCGCCATCGGTTATCGCCGCAAGAAGAGGCATTAGCGGCGTCGCCGCTGAAGCAAGAGGAGAAAAAGACGGAGCTGTGGAATTGGCTCTTGATCCTAGCGAATTGGACCTCGATTCTGAAGCCATGGCATCAAGATACGAGGAAACTATGCGTTCGAGGCAAGCGCACTTGAGACGCGAGGATCTTTCTGACATGCTTCAGGATCACGTGCAACGACAAAAGGTTTTGTATGACTTATTTATGGATTTTGTTTATGTATTGTATTACGTAAGGCCCATGCCAAATCGACCGGGGTGAGATTCGACCTTATCAAATATGGTTCATGATATTTTATGTTAGTCTTTCAAACAAAAATGCACGTAGAATTCTTTCACATATATTTATGACGTTTTTTAAATTATATTTAGAGGTGAAAATGTTCACCTTCTCGGCGCGGAGACTGTATTCATTCGTACAGAATTATTAACGGAACAATTCATTGATCTGAACTCTTAGCGTCTGTTACTGTATCCGCTTCCATGCATAACTTTTGGAATCACTCTGTTTTTCATATGCATTTTCATTGCACAAACTGTGGCCATAATTGTCCCTCACGAGGATGTACCGTCATGGTAATGTTGAATCGATCTTTACTGATTTCTTTGGTCATCCTTTTTCGCGATTTCCACTTTCTGTAGATTATTTGCATCGTTGGGTAAAGCTATTTAAGGTTTTTGTATTTATTATTATTATTTTTCACCCTTCTGCAGTTATTTATCATTGTTTTCAAGGGTTTTTATTGTCCAATGTAATAAATAAATAAATAAACCAAAAATCCCTAAATTGGGAATCGAAAAAGATCTGGAACGTACTTCGATAAATGACAAAATTTTTGGGGTGATTTCTAACCGGCGATAATTTTTTTCCATGTCCCAGTTTGAATAACTTCCGTCTAGTTTTAACATCTCTGATTTGGTTGAAATCATAAATTTCTCTTTCCTGAATAGCGAGTTTTAATGTGTGTTTAAATCTCATGTTACAGAGCAAACGAAAACGACAGCAAAATCAAGATGCCAAGTCTTCGAAGAAGTACAAGGAGTTCAAGTTCTGAATACTCATCAGAAGACGTACAATGTTATTCACAAATACGTGTATTGTTCACGTACGCTTCTTATATAAGTACAGGACGAAAGCCTGCAATAGGCTGTCTTTATAGGAGCGAAGTTTCCAACGTCGAAACCTCTTTTAGAGGAACACGGGTTATCGAAATTTCTCATTCTCCGGAGCAAACGCCTGATCCAAATAACGTTAAGCTTGGTAATTAATGGCATTCACTGTAAAATAGCGATATCGACGACACATTTAAGCGACTCAACGGAGCGTCAATATACAATCCACTTAAATGTTCCCAGAAACTTTTCAAATGTACCCTCAGTAGGTCGTAACGTAATTCCGTAATTAATTGGGAATCCTGCTTTTAAGTGAGCATTTGTCTTTCGAGCCAACAGACGTATAATAAAACACGAATTTTATTGTGGAAAAAAAAACTCAACCTCGAAATGAAATTACATGTACATGATGCAGATTAAATAATAATTAATTTCTCTTACATAAAACGTTGAATTACAATCGAAAACCCCAATTTACATACTCGTATATTTCTAACTATATTTCGAATATTTTAGCATGTGTCTTATTAAGGATCTTAAGATGATGGGAATTTCCGTTCGTCAACTTCTATTCAACAGACATTGCGTAATTCTCAGACTTTTTTCATCCCAGAGAAGCTTAATTTCAATAGTTTTCTCTAATTCCATTGTAAGATTTCAAATATGATATTTCTAAATATTTTTTCAATGAGCGGCAGGTGAGAAATTCACATCAATTTTTTTTTATCTTCCTAGTACAATATATTACACACAGTATATGTTAAAAACGTCGGAACGTTGGAGAACATCGTTCTTTGATGACTTAAAAAATATCACACAAAGATATTGGTAAGAGAAACTGTAATACAATTTACAGAGAATGGCTTAATGTTCGAAACAAAGGTAAATCAGTTTCACTACAAATGTGATATGTCTACAGAATTCCAATTTACTTGTTTTTTTAGTTGTGAACAATTTCTAAATAAATGCGATTGCAGTTTTTTTTATGACGACAAGGGTTGGGACATGGCGATTTGTAAACACATTTTTTTAAGTTGTGCTGTTTGGGCTTGGGGCGAGCAGACGAGGAACCGCGCGTTGTGTGCGAGCGAGACAGCTGCGTATTCACATTCCAAGCTACGACGGTCAAGCGTTTTCATAAATTAATAATTAAATAACGGTGCTGTCGATCGTCTGCCAAAGGTTCCAAACGCTTGAGCGATCATCACTCTAGCTATACATATTTAATTTATGTGTGTGGTAGCATTTTCTTAGTCGTTGTACCGTAAATGCGGCGGAATCGTTAGAATTCCTGATAACGGTTGTACATAATTGCGATTTTTTTTCTCCTAAACGGTGCTGTTCATCGTTTTTTAAATTTTACCAAACTCTTTGCAAAGGAATCATGTATATTCTCCAAAATTTTCGTGACTGTGGTAGCATTTTGACTTAACAGCGCGACTTAAGTTTCTGTCGCGCCTTCAATTCTACCACAAGTTCCACGTCTTTTTAATCCTATCGTGAAAATATTCCTCCGCAAATAACTGTGAATTCTCCACGTGCTGAGGTGATAAACACTTCCAAAGAATACTGCACATCCGTGACTTATCCCAGACAATCCTTTTTTTTTCAGGGCGAAAAGTATTTAATCTAATCTATTATCTACTATAGTTTCTGGATTCAAGAGGTTTTAAAAAGGAACTGATAACGTTTGATAAATGTCAATGGTAATACTAAAAATAAATGACAATGGAGATGACTATCAAACATCTTGATGCTGGATACGCAGATCATTCTTCGAAGAAGAGAATGCCGTGGTACATAACAATCGAGCAAAAAAAATAGGCATTATTCTTTAAAAAAAACTGAGCAAATATGTACTTTTTGAAAATTAGTGTAAGCCAATTAATATTTTTGAAAATCCATTGTAATTAATGTTCTAAATCAAGGATACCCATTCCGACACAAATCACTATTAACGATAGTCATACATTGATGCATAAAACTTCGTATCCACGATTTACAAAAATAAACACACATTTGACTAACGTCCCAAGTAAAAATTTCTTCGTTGTTACAGAAAAGTTATCCGAATGTTACATATGTCTACCAGCCCGTAGACTATCCCATATCCTAAAGTTAACTTTCGGATATACGATATCTTACAGATAACATTCTGGCGGACACATCCAGAAAATCGGTTTCGTTGCTGCTCTATTACAATTTCATATTCAGCAATGTAACTGTTATGTAACAACAGTGTTATGTAACAGTTACATTGCTGAGTGGAAAATTGTAATAGAGCAGCAACGAAACCGATTGTTTTCTTTACTGGGATGTAAACCAATAAACATTCGAATAACTTGTCTGTGACAACAAAAATTGTTACTTGGTATTGAGCGCTCCGAGTTGTCAGAAGCAAATATTTGCGCGCGTTTCTCGTGGTGCGATTGGCGTATATATCGATTGTCAATAACTCGATAGCAACAACGTCGATACGAGAACCACCTTCGGCCCGAACTCCTGACTACTCCTGACGTTCTCCTCAAATATGGCGGAGATTAGTACGCCATGTTTCTTGTGATGTTCGCGCATTAGACAATTTTTTGAGAATCGTTTATCGTATAAGCAAAATGGCTGATGATGATCCTGGCTTACTAAAAAGAGACGGTCATTTCTTCGTGGACTCCAAATGCAACGGCATAGTCTATCATCCTCATTTACACGTGATACTTATCACTACTTGCAGTGCGGAAGTAATCGTGTTGGATGCCAACTACGGACTTACCCTGCAACGGAGTAGTCTCTCCGGTGAGTTATTTCTCCTCCGCAAGTCTAACTTCGCCAACGATTAACTCTCATCCCAACTATGACCTTGGCGTTGAACGTTCCAGCTTCAAGATGCTTCCTCTTCCATAACTTCATTGTCAAGGTCGCATCGCGACGTTAAACGTCAGGCGTGACCCGGGTTTTCGAGCGTCCCCACGCTCGTCATCCCCGCATAATCGATTAGTCCCATTGATATCCATCCGATCGATTTTTCGACAATAGCGCTTAACCCAATAAATTCCAAAACATCAATTTAACCAAGGCCAAACTTTCCCCCTTTGAAATCCACCATTTTCCAGATGCTGTCTCATCATATTTCTTTTGACATCTCCTCTGTTTTCTGCTGTCATCAAATTTCTCATAGTTTCATGCCTCTCATTTCTCTCTATTATTGTAGCGTTTTTTTTTTCTACTGAACAACCAAATTGCATCATTGTTTACAATTTTATGCAACAATGTGATACATTGTATCATTATGCTAGTGATACAATCTATTACACAGTCTGACACTTCTTTGTTGTCATATAATACTCCATCAATGACCTCTCCTGTGTTATCATACTCAGACAGCACCAGGCAAGACATAGAGCTTCTTTTTTCTCCAAGCTATCAAGATGTTGTAAGCAAACTGGAATTTAGAGGTCACTAAGTTGGTAACTTCTGGAGCTCATAATAGTCAATGTGCTTTAGTGGTATCTGCAAATGTGCAGAGTCTGTGGATTCCTTGAGTATAAGCATACTTTTATTTTCATCACATTGGAGTATTTTTTTGTCACTACTTCAGTTGCGAGAAATATATTACATTGAATCTAATTTCTATTGAAAATTTTATTGTAAATACATTGAATTTTGTTTGAAATTATGGTCATACAACTCTATTCTTAGGAATAATGTTTATTGGTTGATGGAAAATAAAACCTTTTTACATTTATAACATGATAAATAATTGTTGTTTTTATGTAAAAAAAATAAAAATGGAAATGACTATTTACACTATTCAATGCATCACTGTTGGCCAATCACAGCAGGAATAAAACTATGAGAATGACTGTGAGATTTTTGAGACTATCGAGATATTTCCAGCCACTGACATTTTTGAAAAAGATATGTCTCATGAAATTTTTTATTTTGAGTACAGAATTATAGCAATTTCAGTTTACAAGGAGCAAAGACTGATAAGTATTCTATCAATGCAGGAAAAAAAGTCAGGGTCATAGATACCAAGAAAAGTACAAGTATTATCAGAGGGAAAAATTCACTTGTCTTGTTATTTTTATATTTTAGCAAGACCAGAATTTTCAAAGGGTAGATTCTACTTTTAAATACAGATGCTAGATATTTTTTTAGGGCATCAGTAGAAGGAAGCAGAAAATAATTGTACTCTGCTAGAACTCAGTATAGATTCTATGCTTTAATTCAATTAATACCAAAATAATAAATTAAACAGTGATAGTTAAATTATTACTGTTTGATTAAAATTATTGCTGCTACACAAACTCAAATTTTGTAGAAAACAAAGCTCTGGTTAAAAATAATAATAATTATGCGGTGATTCTGTTGAAAACAGGCAAAGCACATGGAAAATTACAGGGAATGTTTTTGGAGGATGGCGTGGACAAAGTTTTATACACAGATGGACGCGGGATAGGAGTCCGCAGTGAATACAATGGATGCATGCTGTTGGACACCATGCTGCAGACTCCTGTCACACGTAGCGAAGATGTTGTTAAAATAGAGCTCCTGACTTCCGAGGCTCTACTTCTCCATCAGTGTCTGCGATTGGTCGCACTGCCAGGAATCGATCATGTCCAAGAGGTACTGCAGGAATTGACAGACAAGATCCGTGTGGCTCAGACAAAACGGAGAAGGGGTGTTAAAGCCCAGAAGGTCAGTTCAACAATCATCAATGTTAATTCAACAGATAAGCCATTTACATAAAAATTGCCAATTTTCCTATCAGACAGTATTCTTGGCTGTAGTTTTTAAATCTTTTTTGATTGCTTTAAACTACATCTGAGCCACCAAATTCCAACAATCCAATTTTGAAGGGATTAACTTTCAAATTTGTGAGAAATATATTTACAAAAAATGAGTTCTCTAGTTATTGCAAATATTTTCCTGTTAAAACAATGTTGCATACCTCGAAGAATCTTTCAAACTGAACTGTGCTATTCTGTAATATCCATAATAAAGTTAAAAAAAAAAGAAATGGATAGAGTCCTTTTGCTGAGTCTATAAAAAGAAAATTATCTCCTAGTGTAATTCTAGAGAGATTAACTTTGAAATTTCTGAAAAAGTCATGAGAAGAAATGAATTCCCTCATTATTGCACATATTTTCCTGTTTCTAAAATAAAGACTCTTTTAAAATAAAGTGTCATAAGGTATTACAAATTCTTCTTTCAATACTTGGCGTCGAGACGTTATCGCGTCTCTTAATATTCAGTTGCAATCATAATATATTTTTAAAAAAAGGGTAAAGTCCTTTAGCTAAATCTATAAATGCAAAATTATCTCGCAGTGGTATACAGTATGCCTGGAATTACCACACGCAGCACTGAAGATAGTGTGTGCGGGCGTAGTTGCGGAATTAAAGAAACAAAATAAGCATATACCAGCTCTGCCTATCGCTTCTGCCATCAACGAACGATTAAACGGCCTACTTCCCGGCCTGATGTTTGAGGGTGGACCGGCCGATCGAGCTCTGATGTTTAGCGAGGCTGCTCGTCGCGAAACCTTCTCAATGTGGCCGCACATGAATTACAAGTACGATATAACCTTCACGGATTAATAATCAATCTCGAAGTGTTTACAACTCTCGAGAGATGTAAAGTGTAAACAAATACTTTTTTTTTTACGTTGTTCAGATGGGCTTTGCCTGGTCCAATGGCTCAGGCTGGGTTCTATCACGAGCCCAACCAGACGGCGGGGGACAGAGCGATGTGCTTCACTTGCAACGTCTGCCTCGTGTGTTGGGAACCAACGGATGAGCCTTGGTCCGAACATGAACGTCATTTGCCGACCTGCCCCTTCGTCAAAGGAGAATACACGCAGAACGTGCCGCTCTCCGTAACATTGGCCACAGCACCAGCTCGAGAGTCGAGCGAACCCGTCGACATTATCGGCACGACGAATCTTGGCGGTCTCGTAGCTACAGCTTCGCACAAGGGCCATGTTACCATCTGGGATATTAGTACTCAATTAAAGGTATGACTTTGTTGTTATATCCAAACAATAAGCAATCGAGCTGCTAAATAGACTAATAATTGTCGTCGAATGATTTAAAAAAATACTTTGTTTCGAGTCAAAGGCAAAAATTATAATATCTATGAAGGGAATATTAGGAATTTCGTTAACTGCAAAGTTAAGTTCTCGGATAGGAGCAAGGAAATAGGCTATAAAGCACCTTAGCACTCGAAGTTTTAATTGTATAGTGTTAAGGGACTACACGAAGGATAAACCACTCTTAAAAATTGGGGTTCATGGTCTCAAGAAATTTGAGAAATCTTAGAAATCCTGGAAATCTTGTGAAATCATAGAAATCTTGCAAAATTTTTGAAATCTAATGAAGTCCAATAAAATCTCAGGTATTTTTTTGAAATCTCAAGAAATCCGAAGAAATCTGAACATATTTTGAGAAACCTTTCAACATATTTAGAAATTTCTGAAATCTTTGAGATCGCAAGAAATATCGAGTAACCCTCGAAATCTTATGCCACTGAGGAGAATCGTAAGTAATCTCATAAGTAACCTCAAGCAATGCAAGGAATCTCTAGATCAATTGAAATAAATGTAAGAACAGAATTTTCAAGATCTTATTCGAATCTCTATGAATAATTCCAATTTCGAAATTATTTGGAATTCCCTGAAATCTCATGACATTTCAAGTCATCCATCGAAATTTCTTGCAGTTTTAAGAAATTGTGTGGACTCTTTCAAATTCCCTGGAATCTTCTGAGATTGCACAGAAATATTAGTTGATATTAAAATCCATTGAATTTCCCTGAAATCTGGTGCACGTTTGATTTACTTAATAGTTAGCCCCTCGGAGCTCATCATCCTAACGATCCGAAATAAGGTCAAAGTTTTTTTTTTTAAATTCTAAAGAAAGTATTAGTTGGAATAGAACAATTTTTTCATTGATTCGTACCGCTGAACCTGTTTTTTTCATTTTTTTAAATTGGCATTTCCCCCCGTCTGCAGGCAATACGCCCATTACAGGGCCTGGTCCAGATCAGTAAACAGGCCCCCATGCGGCCGCATCCGTCTTCCCCCTCGTCGCCGTTTGTAAAACAAAAATCATTTTTGAAGTTCGGTGATCGTCAATGACTCTTAGTTATTATTAACTTCAATAAACCGTTTTGTTTGTATATTTGAACTAAACCGTTTCAGCTGGAGAAGACCGTTGCAAAACGATTTAAAAAATTGCATCAACGACCGGCGACTACATTATTTTTGTTTCATATGTTGTGATGATGTTTTTTTTTCCTATAAAAAATCGTCGACATAATTCCACTAATCAATAAAAAAAATTTCCTGGATCGATCGATACTTTCTAAACAAACAAACAAAAAAATTGGTACAAAAGGTTGTTTTTCGGGTCTCCAGGTAGATAAACCCCTTAAGTTTCCTGAAATGTGAAATTGATAGTCAAAACACAGCAATACTTAAAACATATCTCGTCGAAAAATTGTAATTTCTCAATTGCTCACAGGAAGAAGTTTCGTTCTGCGTATCATCGCGCGGTCACGAGGCAAACAACAAAGAATCGATACAATTTTACGCGGCGAAAAATTTAGCATCAGCTTTCCTATCGAATCTGGGTACGGAGAGTGATCCACTGGTGATGGAGTCGCCAACATCGCACACGGTAAATCTGACGGCATTGTCGATAGTGCGAGGTCCAGAATCGGAGAACGACGAGAGTAAATCGTTGGCGGGTTCGTTGTCACAAGCGTCATCATCGAAGCCAACGGACGCGGTGATGCGGCCGTGTTTGGTGTGCGGCGTTTCAGTGACTACGAGCAGCTCCTCGCACTTAAGAACGCTCGAGAACGTTTGGGCCGCGTCGACGGATCTCGCCCCATCCTCATCTCTAGTTCGCGCTATGAATAGTGTTAACAGTGCTGCCAGTGATAGTTTAGACATAATGAAGGTCGCGGGTGGCGGTAGATCGACTCCTTCGAGAACGCACTACTTGGTGCTTTACGATTTTCATCACAAAGCACCAACGGTACAGCCGAGCAAAGAGGACACGACGAAGGGTGGAAAAACCAAAAAAACAACGACAAGCACGGGAACGAGCGCGAGCTCAAACGGCGGCCGCCAAGAGGGTCTTTATCAAGACATGTACATGAGTAAATTCTTGTACGAAGTTCCGGTTATAGAGGACGTTGATTGTGAGATGGTCGGTGGCACGCATTTCGACGGTATGTTTAATGCCGCTACGTTGCCGACTTCATCCTCGAACACGCTCTACAATTCGACGTCCCTTTGCATGCCCTACGACGCCAATTTCAATCCCATAAACACATCCGAGCAATTTCCCTCGACATCCGACATATCGGGAATCAACAAGAAGCCAATAGACATGGCAAAAACTACAAAACCCGATCCGGTAGTGCTTCAAACGTTGTGCATTGAGGCACCGTCATCTCTAAAAATTTCACACATTTCTACCACCAAAGACGGCGGACATTTGTATGTCTGTCTCGCTCCACTGCCGGAAGTTCCCTCAGCGGAAACTTCGGCGTCCTCGAACAGCAATCAGATGGACATTGACGAGGAGAGCGAAATCTTTCCGCCAAACAGTTACGAACGCATGTATTGGGACCACAACAGCGTGATGGGAAAATACAGAAACGGAATTCACAACGATGACCGACCGGCGCCCGCAATTTTGCTCGTTTACGCTTTGGACTTCACGGGACCGGCGGTTAAACTCGTTCGCGAACCTGTGCTTAAAAGGGAATTTCCACCGTATCTTGCGCCGGTAGATCACGTTTTATTGCCGCTATTCGAGAGGGCCAAATCCCCGAGCGACGAGACAGCCGCTCAAGCGCCGCAAGGGCCACGCGGTGAAGTTGCGCTTATTTGCTGGGACGGAGTCGTCAGGCTTTTGAATCTTGCTGATTTAAGCACTATCCGAGAATCGCGACCGAACGTTGTAAACGGAAAATTGGTCTCCGGTGTTTGGTGCACGAGACTCACGAGGCTTTGCGTTTTAACCGCCGGCGGTGATCTCAATTTCTATTGCGTAACCGAGGAGGAAGACTCGGCCGAGGAAAAGGACGACGTCGATGACGTTAACATGATGTCCGAAGCTTTTACTGGTAATCACGGGTCCGAAGCTTTTACTGGTAACCACGGGCCCGAAGCTCCTGGAACTTCCAGCTCGTCGGCCGCTTATCAAGAACCGATATTGGCCCACAGGCAAAATCTCTCGTACTCCGATTTACGAAGTCTGTACGAATTGACACGCTTCGATCGACATTCCCCTGCGTACGACGCAACCGTACCGTCGTGCTGGAGCGAAATGATGCAAGCACAGCGACAGCGACGTCATCCACAGCATTTGCATCTGTCCGAGGATCAGAATCGCACGCGCACTTGGCGTCTGCAAAACGATGCGACAACTTGGGACGAGCATATTTTTGAATTAACGATTCCGAGATACGAGGCTGGCTGCGTTGGTCACGTAGACGTCAGGTACAGCCTCCACTGGCCATGCATCGAACTTCCTACCATTCAAGTTACGCTCCTCAAGCAAAAAATCACCGGGATCGGACATTACAAATCTCGCACACCCGTTGACGATAGAATTGATTTTAATCTCGATGGCGAACAGAAGGGCGAGAATCCCATAACCAGCGAGGAATATCAGCGGCAGCACAATACCGAGGTTCTCTGCGGTCCTATTAATCTTCAACGATGCACTGATCTGTCGGAACATTCCGGGTGCGTGACTCTCACCAGCCCGAAACTCTTCAGGACCAAGGCCTGCACGTTTCTCGTTCATATAAAGGCTCTTATCGATCCGGCTAAAGATGGGGTAAGTTATTTCTGCACTTTTTCATTTTTTAGGGCTCTTTGTGAAGCCATGTGTATATACGAACATGATGTGTCTAAGCTGTGATGCAGGCGTGATGGAAACTCTGGAACACATAATTTTCAGTGGTTACAAAAAATTTGGAGGTCTCTACTAAATTTTTTGTACAACAGAAACTTAATTTTTCACTTATCTTAATTCTCCTAAAATATCAGTATCTTAAAAATATATTTTGAGGTCACTGCGGAATTAATAATGAAAATAAGCATGATAGCATATTATGTAAGCGGTGTACGGAAAATTCGTGCATGTAAATAACTTATTATACCGCGATAAATCACGAAATGGAATAAGTGGGTATACTTTTTGGAAAGAAGGAAAACAAAGTTTAAAAAAAATCAAATATTCGCCTTCAACTTCAAGAATATATTTGTATTGTCGATAGACGAAGCGGCACTGAATTCATTGCTGTGAATGAAAAATAGTGATACACTTATAGGGATATTATCGGTAGAATCAGCAAGATAGAAATTGAGGCATCCGATCGATCGAAAGAGATAGTAAACAAGAGGGTCCTTTTTCGTCCTTGTCTAATGAGGCTTTACCTTCTGCGCATGCGTCATTAGACAAGTATGATAAGGACACTTTCGTACTATTTCACTTGTATAAAGTGGAGTTTTTCATTTCACGTCCGCATTTTTGGGCCCGTTCGGTTCGCTTTCTTTGCATTAGTTGGACGCTTGAACGCAAAAAATATAATTTTTTATTGTATGCCCTCAAGTTCTAAAATCGATTTTCACGCACATCGTTGATAAAGAGTATCACTTTACACCCCGAATATCGAGGTGTAAAGTCGAATTTTACGCACACTGTTGCAAAAAAATTGTAGAGTGACCTCTATATATATTTTCCATGTGCTAATGTTGCAGGAGAATTTTATGTTGACCGTTTGTCACGGTTTGTCAGGTGGTACACAACCGAGAAATTTAAATCGAATCTTTAAGACAATTGATGAAAAATTGAGTTTCTTTTGTTAAAAAAAATTCGATAATGGCCTCTACTGTTTTTTGACGTATTCATGTTTGAGGAGGAAAATAATCAAAGTTTGATATAAACCACCCCAATATTCATGTTTGTTATGTTCATCGTTTTATTTGAAATTTATCATTAATCAAATAGTTGAAATTCTTAACGTACTCGTTAAATAAAAACATACGTGCTCTCGCTAAATTATTTTATATGGAACGACTAATGTAGTAGAACAACTTTTCTACAAATGTGAAGCAAGGTTTGATCACAATGCAAACCATTGTTGTTTTCGCAGGCGGCCACAAAATCTAGAATCAATCTATTAGAAACAAAGCCTCCTACCTCAAAGAAATTGAGGATAGACGAGGCAGGCCCGTTACTACCTGGCGCGACGGTCGAAAGAATAGCAGCGAGTGCCAACAAAAAGATCGAGTATTACATAGGGTGTGATTGGATACACGAAATTTCCATAACTGTCAGATCAGTTCACCCTACGACTATTTCAAACGAGCGATTGCAACGATGCTCGATGTTGGAATCTACCTCATTCATCGAAAATTTGCTAAACGTCGCTTGCCTCGAAGCTACTGACAAGTAAGTCTATGAGAACTTCTTAAATTCTTCAGATTTATGCAGTAAATTTATTGAGTAACATATATTGTGAAAGAAAACCTCAAAATGCGATATTACACACGCGGTTTTTCCGAATATTTCAAAAACAGAGTTTTTTTTCGACATTTTGAGGAAACATCCGCTTGGCAAAAATGAATGATTTCGAATTAATTTCGACGGATTGACGAAGTCGCTTTTCTGTTAATAAAATTTCTCTAATTATTAACCTTTTCAAGGTGAAAGATCTTAAGGAATTTTTCATTCATGTTTATCCCACTGTCACGTCATAATAATGCAGATTTAGTTATATTTAGGCTCGGCTTGAATGTGAATATTAATTACGTTGCTAATCTGAATAATTAACCGTATATCTTTGCAGATCGCTGGTGGCGCAGTCCCTCGCGTTAGATATATTAATATGGGTGGCGGCGATAAGACTGACGAGACTGCGAGTCGCTCAGAATTGCTCGGAAACGAAAGCGATGCAGTTGGACACCGTACGTTGTGTACAGGGACGTTTAGCTCCTCTTTTGCGAACGTGTGTCCTCCACGCCGGCCGAAGTATAGCCCACAAATGCGTCAAACTCATCGTTCTCTGCAGCGAGTGAGTATCGCGAGCGTACAAAAGGCTACGCTAATCGAAGTTGACCCGGAAATCATGATGGATCGAAGTTGCAACTTCTTCTAGCGTGTTAGTAACGCCCATGCTGTTGCAATGTTTTCAGGGGGCTCCACAATTCGGACGACCCCTCGCCTCATTCCTTCGACGAAGCGGTGCTGACGGTTCTCGTTTCGCTTCTACCTTCGATCGTTAGCGTGCAATCGGCTGGTTCGCTGCGCTGGTTGGCAATCCTAATAACTCGACTCTTACCGTTGGATCATAATCACCGTGTCGCACAGCAGTGCATCACACTTGTACAACAGATCGCTTCGGAAATGTCTAATCGCGTTGATCCGTATCATCTCCTTCTAGCAACGAGGTACAACATTTTGTTTCGAGACTTCGGAATTAAGAAAAAGAGCACTTTTGAAATACCAGTAATTATGATAGCGGAGGGTTTCCGAATGCGAATTCTGATAAGAATGGAGACAATTTTCTTCAATCCCATTTTTTTTGTACCTTTTTGAATAATTATAGCACCTTTTTGGATTTTTTAAAATTTAATTATAAGAAGTTTTTACAAAATGCATTATTGAGATATCAATATCAATATCAATATATCAATGAGTTTATCAAAACGATTATCAAGACAAAACGAGAAAAATAAGAAGTATGCTATAGTTATTACTGCTAAAACTATATATTATTAGCAATACATTGGCACCTTAAATTACCTGTATGTAATGAGTTCTCTGTCGATTCAGCCACTTTTTATGGGGCAAACATGGAATGCTTGAAAGAAATTACTGTATTGACAGAGAATGCTTCATATCTATGGCCCTTTCAATACTCAAAAAAAAAAAAAATTCACAACCCTCGCGTATGGCATTTTTTTCAGATTTGGATTGGAACTCCGATAAGAATAGGCATAACTTTCTTGAATCAAATTTTTATACCTTTTTTAATTATTATAGCACCATTCTGAAAAAAATTATATTAATTAGAAGATTTAACAAAAAAAAAAAAAAAAAAGAAAAGAAGTATGCTACGTTATTCCTGCTGAAAGTATATATTATTAGTAATATATCGGCTCCTCAAATGACCCGTATATAAAGCATTCTCCGTAATTTTAGCCTTTTTTTATGGAACAAATATAAAATAGTCGAAAAAATAGCTGAACTGATAGATAATAATATATA
The DNA here is from genome assembly GCA_949699805.1 of Tromatobia lineatoria. Taxonomy (NCBI): domain Eukaryota; kingdom Metazoa; phylum Arthropoda; class Insecta; order Hymenoptera; family Ichneumonidae; genus Tromatobia; species Tromatobia lineatoria. The sequence goes on from OX453036.1 coordinate 16,882,286, forward strand.
TCTACGGCCCTTTAAATAATCAGAAAATGTATCTACAAGCTTCGAGTATTGCACTTTTTCCAGATTTGGTTTGTACAATACACCGTTTGAAACGGAGCTTTTTGACATCGAGCCTCCGATGCCACAAACAAAGCCATCGAGTTCATTGCCCGTGACATACGCGACAATACTGACGGGCGAATATCCTTCAGCTTCAGTAACTACCGGCACGAGTTCCGGGTACACTCAAGATAGTATCGACTTGAGGGATCTCCTCTCCTTGCCAGCCCATACAAATAGCGATTTTACCGTTCCTAACAAATTGAAAAGTCTCACCACGAACCACATCATGAAAGGCCTCCTCGAGGTAACGACTCATTCGTAAATATAGCATTATACACAGAATACAAAGATACGAATATCACAGCAATCGATTTTACGAACGTAGGTTGAGCCACTTCACTTTACGTGTCACGCCGCTTCGGATGGCACGAAAATGGAAAAAATGGATTTCGGCTCAAATGCCGTTAATATAGGCTCAACTCTGTACGATACCGGCGCAGCAACTACAAATTCTGTGCCCGATCTTAAAACGGTTCCTCACACTCCTTATGTAAGTTGAATTTATAATATTCTTTCACAGAAGATATGCATACATTTCTTCCAAAGCGACGATTAATTTCATTCCTCATTGAATTGCGAATTTATAATTCGTAAATATCTTTACAAAATTGTTGCATTTCCAATTTATCACTGAAATTGAAATCATCGTGGACCACATTATCATTCAAGATTGTCTTTACCGTAATTGTTATATACAGTTGTATAAAAAATTGTTCCTGAGTTTGAAATAAAAACTTGAAACGCGTTTCCAATCGAAAGATTCAACACTTGAAATTCAAGACGCAATGATTAAAGAATCGGTCACTACGGTTGGGACTTCTTTCGTATATGATCGGTTGATAAAAAAAAAACTTCATTCTCGTAGTTCAGGATTAGTCGTTGTTCATCGTGCCAGGATTTTCGCTATATTTATTCTGTTCGGAGCGAAATGGTATTAGGATCGGCATTCAATACATATTTCACGATAAGGCCTTCGAAAGTGTGAGAAGAAACCGTAATCTCGATAGAAAAAAATCATTGCCCATTGTAGAACATTGGGGATGCTGGATCTCTAGGATCAGATCTTCAGGCGAAGGTCAGAACGAAATTGAGCGATCTGCTCAGTCAGTGTACCGCGGAAATTACTAAGAAGCCGGCGGTTCAACTTTCTCTGACGCCTGACGATCAATCTGATAGTGACGAGGCGAACAATATGACCGGTGATACACAGATTTGGCACAGCGAACAAAATGACACGCCTAACTCACATACATTAACGACCGCCGTAGCAAAAGAAAAATCATCGATATCGAATATCGGTGCCGCTGGCCACAAAGTCGAAGACAACAGTACTAAAAAGGTAGACTTTGGCCTTTTCTCTGTAGCCAATTACAATGGTTCGCTCTTTATGCTCGTTTCTTCACAACTTCTATGGTGTTTTTTTCGTTTTAGTTTCTCTATAGTTAGGATTATCGCTTTAATAGTATAACACGATAATAGCGCTTTATCGTTTGTACAACTAGAAACTTACTGTATTTAGAGAGATGTTGTAGAATATGATTCTTTTCGCCTTGTTTAATGTTAGTTTTCATCATATTGGAATCTTGCACGTCTTAGTTCGTATTTAGCGGTCTTCTTTTAATATTCTCTAGGGGAATCTCAGATTGAACTTCAAACATCTTCCATTTTCATAGCCTTTTTCCTTCTTAGTATTTATTCACAGCTTTCATCGTGTCGCTTTATTAACTTTAAGAACACTAACTTGGAACATTGTTGGGCATTATTGATATAATTTTCATTTTCAGAATTCACAGATTTTAAATATTACGAGTACTCACAATAGTTCTAAAATAGTTGTTTATGCAATAGGATATTAAAATAAAATAAGTCATAGAGCTAATGTATAATTTTTTTCAAATCATCTACTGGAAAGTATAAATTTCACCTGGTTTTCGGCTAAGCTGTCCAATGGATTTAGTGTAAAGAAGTGAAAAAGTGTAGCTGCGAAAAACGCTCGCACATACACAAGAATAACGGTGTTTCGGACTTAAAACCTGCGAATGACGCTTAATCACCTCACTATATCAGTTCTCAGCTTTTGCGTTAGTAAATGGAATGCAGTCTACAACAATAATTGTGCAGCACGGTAGATAATTAATATCGTCTGTTTCAAAGCGATCGCGTGATGAATTTTTTGTGAAATATTTTAGCGCGAGGATGTGACGTTTCCGTGGGGACGTTTATTGTGTTGGCCACCTCAGCAAGCACTTGTCGTCGAAAGAATGCATTCTGGAGCGCGAAGATTTGTCGTTCTTGACTTTGGTTCACCGATTTTACTCACCGACCTTGTGATTCCTTGGTGCAGCGATCTCGTGTCGCTCTCGATAGATATTTGGACTAAAAGCGAGGAAACCGATGGTACGCGTCTCGTAGTTGCTGGTGATATCGGACTGAAACCTCTGGTAGTCAATGACCTGCAGCCACCACCAGTTTGCAGATATCTCAAGGTATTGTCAAGTTGTTTATGCGAAGGAAGTGCAAATTGGAGAAAAAAATATTTAAATATATTTATGAGTATATCTTTTAAACCTTTGACTTTCAAAAAAGTTGACTATGGAATGCGATAGTAATTTCCACAGATCGAATGACGCGAGTATCAAACGTTTTTTGAAAATTGATTTTGTGTTTTATTCGAGGTAGTCGAGTAATTTACTTGTCACAATTTGCATTTTCTGTATACGATTCAAGTACAATTGGATTAAAATAATTACCCATTGGACGGGATAAAACGGTGCCTAACAATGGGTCATTCTTTTAAAGCTAAAGTTTTGATAAGTTGAATGCTCGTAAAACGCAACGACGAATAGTTCTGAAAACGAATGTCTACCAAATAAATTATTTTCAGTCAAAAATGTAATATTTGAGAACTGAATAAATTTCGGATTTCCAGATTACGACGATAGGTCGATACGGAATGTCCACAACCCGTTGCAAAATTCCACTGGGTATGTTTTACGGCCACATGGTCGTATTACCAGGTGAAGATTACTTCGATCCGAACAGTTCACAATCGAATTCAGTGGAAAACGCTGACGCCGCCTTACAGGCGACAATTGATACCCAATGCAGCATTTTATCTGCCCTTGCGGAAGATGTACAGTGCAGGTAGCATTAACAAACATTCCAGCTATCATTCGATTTACTTATCGTTCACTGTTGCAAAAGATTTTATATTTAAATACAGAATCGCCTGCAAATAACGATGGCCATAAATATTGACAAAACTTTTTCCTTAAGCTCGATCTTAAAACAATAGTACCCGTAAAAAAATACCTCTTTTTTCCGGTATTCTAGATTCAGCTTGGCCACAGAAAGACTGAAATCACTTTTAGACCCATTGATGTCTACCGAAACACCGAACGTCATACACATGCAGCACTACCTAAGTCGCACAAAAAATCCACCTGAAAGCAAGGAGCAGCCGTCAGCTAAAATACTTTCGACTTATCAGGTACGTCTAACTTATCTACTCGGAACTTTTTAAATTTTTCATATTATAAATTCGGCACTTTTGTAATTTTTTTTTTTCTTTCAAGACTATAAGAAATACAGTCAAGTTCCTTTCTAATTAGTTAACTTTTCCAGAAAAAGATACTATTACACAATATTTTTTATCGACGGAAATTTTGTATAGCACGTTTTTTCCTTAGAATTGTCAATTATTGCCATCAAATATGTGAAATATGCGATCACGACGTCATTGCAGTTTTTCAAACGTCATATTTTTTCTTTAAGGAATGCATAATGTTCCAACATCAATTAAATATCGTTCGCGGAGTTTGGCGAAGACTCGAATCCTGGCGAGGATCGCAAATTGCGCCTGCTCTTTCATTGGCCAGTGCGTCGAGCGATAAACTGCGAGTACTCGGCGAGACACTGTTGGACATTCTTTTGTTCAGACTGTACGAACTCGGTCCAGGGCCAAACGTACGTATTTTCATCCTTAGTCAATGGAAAACTCTGCGAGTATAACCGAGCAAGCTCTCGTCAACAGGTACCGCCGTCTGTACTCGAGGTCTTCACACCGTCGATTTGTGAGGCGTTCTTTCACTCTATGTGCGTCGTAACGCCAGCGCCGCGTCTTCAGCTTTACGCTGTTGCGCTCCTCGCACGAATGGCGGGACATCAGCCGTGGTGGGGTAACTTTTTGGCCAATACACTCATTAATTTATACTCGAGCTCATCGGGTTTCATCTTTCCTCAGGACCGGTGAGTTGGCAACTATATGTTAATTATTAACGATACCTGTACCAAAAAAACAGGCATTATTTTTATTTCTAAAAATCATTTATTCAATCAAATGGCTGAAAAATGCGCAGCGTTTATGAGATTCCATTTGTAATTACTTACAAAAACATGTACAAATAACGCCTGAAGAGTGGAGGAAAAATGCACGAGCCTAATAGTTTTATAAATTGTTATGAACTTTTATGAAAAAGTTTGTTTCTAATGCTCTGAGAATGGTATTTAATGGTGACACGTCAAAATAACTCGATGTAAAAATAACAAACTTAAAAATAACTCAACGTTAACAGAAGACTCCAAAATAATACACAAAATATCCCCGCGAAAAAATATTATAATTCAAATTACCTTTGCTGGCCGTGGAATGTCAAAAACCATGTTTAATGGATAATATTTTTAAATATAAATCGTGTCCATGTTTCAGTATTCAAAATGTCGGCGAAGTTAGTTTTCTTAAGTGTTCTATTCTCTAGTTAGTCACCCGCTTTACCGATCTGGGCAGAGCTTGCACTGTTCGCTTTTGAAGAACCTTTTGAGGTGCATGTATACGAGTATCTGCACAGATGGTGAAATAATGAATAAAAATAATTATTTTGGAACAACATTTTTTAAAAGAATACATAAATTAGTTTAAGGGGCCAGGGCATCGATTACCTCCAAAAAAAAAAATACCTGTGAGGATATATAATCGTGTGTCTGTTTAACGTGTCATTTTGTCGTTACGTTGTTTTGACATGGTACCTATCAAAAATCCTTGGCTTAACGGTATACAGGATTAAATGTTTTTACGGCAACTTTCCAGGGTGTTTATATTGCTAACATTCCTCGGTCGAAAGTCACTGATCGCTGGAGCTAACAAATGCTCAGTAGTCGACGCGATGGTTCACACGCTGGGCAGACTGTTGGCGCCGATTTCCAACGGTCAGGCATCTAGTTCAAACACTTTGGACACAACCCTAATTGGCTGGGTCTTACTCTTCCTCTCAGTGTGCTTAGATACGACTACACAACAATCTCCCGGTTTAGAGGAGAATCAAGACAAGATTAAAGAGCAAGGTACCTCTAATCCGCAGATTATTAACCCTTCGAAGTGTACGAACGAGTGAAAACGGTTGCGTATGGGACATTTCATGTCGAAAATACGTCTGAAATTCGGTCATGTAAACGATCATGTAAATGATCATGTAAATGCGGCCTCGCCTACTTAAATTCACTCCAGCATCGCCGATTATGATAATTTGTTCACAATAATGTTGTTTTCGATCCAGAAGAGGCTTGGAAGTTTTTTCAGATTTTTCCACCACCATTTAAATTTTTTTGAGGCACAAAGAGACGGTTTTGCAAACGCATTTTTTTTTTAATCTGAAGAAATTGAAGAAGTTTTTTAATTGTATAGGAGTCCCGTCGCGATGGGAATTCCTGCAGGGTGAATCGGCGATGCATCGAAAGTACGCCAGCGCTAATCGTTCTTCGGCCTCGCGTAACTATCGTAGAAAATTGCAGAAGAGGCTCATGCACCACAAACAACAGCTCCAAGATCTGGAGCAAGCCAAGAAGGTCTTCCAAACAGCGCAAACATCGCAAGCGCAGGTTTGTAAAGCTCTTTTGTTGATATAAATACGCAAATAATAAGAAAATATTTAATTATGATCCGCATATAATATCTGCAAACCATAATTTTTTTTTACAGACGTGGGGTTCCGCTATGCCTGCACAAGTGTCAACGTTGTCGAGCAAATTAGAAGCTGCGCTCAAGTCGCAAGAACGATACTTCAAGAAAACGCTCAAACAGCACTCGTCAAAACACTACAAAGACATCATTAGCATACGGAGAAACGAGGTGCAACATCTTCCACGAAGCAATCGCAGTCACACGCAATCCAGTTCCAGGTAATCAATACGTTTTTTTCATTATCCTTCGAAAAAATATGTAGAAAAGAACGAAAATATTCGAAGGCTTGTCAGGATATGATTAATCGCGGCAAATAGATTTTTATTTTCTATGGCGATGAGCGTGATATTGGAGTCACAAAAATTCTATAGCTAACTTAAGTCCATTGGTGAATTTAGTAAGAAAAATATCTCAAATTCGAAGGACTAAATCGCTGAAAATTGCCAGAATCGTTACAAGAAATAATTTGCAATCAGAGATAAAATCTTTCTGTATCAGTAAAATCATGTGTGTGTTTTATTTGACACTATGTTGATGCATTGAATTGCTGAAAATTTATTTCCACGTCACTGGTTATTTCACAGTCGACCGGAAGCTCCCGATATCGATCTTGATTGTTTGGCGAATTTGTCGCATCAGCACGTTCTGCCAGTCACAAAAGGATTGTTGCCATTGATATTGAACAATTCTGCTAATATCGACATGTTCCTGTTGGCTTGCAAGGTGAGTGACGAAAGATAAAAAGTATATTACTTTTATTTTTTTTTCTAAATACTCACTTGACAATAATCTATACTGGTTCCGTTGAGAGAACGATGTACGCTATTTTTTATCTTGATGATAGTACCCGAACTGTGTTAGAGCGATGTTCGTGGCGCCCGAACAGATTTTCGTAATCATCTACTGAATTTCTCACCTGTCGCACTTAGGTAGTGGCTAGGCTAGTGGTATCTACGAGACCCGCGATTAGCTTGGGCGAGCTTATGACTGAAGAACAGCTCTTAAGGTTAGTCAGATTGGCTACTGGAACTTCGGATTCTGCATGGTCATCTCACGCAGTTTCCTGTCTTCTTCAGGATTTGCTGGAAGGTACGTAATGTTTGAAAAATAAATATAAATTCGGCAAAAAAATTTATTCAAATTAAACGACTCAGCCATTATATCGTAAATCATTACATTATATTGTAAAATCGAGTTTCTTAAACTTTGGTATTTAATTTCTCTGCACTGAGACAGAGTTGATGGTAAACGGAAACATTAAAGGAATGATAAATCTACAACAATTACAAAAAATGTTGAGTCATGAAATACTTTCCCTGCGATAGAAAGTGACGATATATTTGAAAGAATATTCCTATTTTTTATTATTACTAGCAAATACGAAAAAAAACTACAACGAAACTGCTCACATAAAACTAAACATTTTATGTAAACATTTTTTTCAGTAACGTTAAGTGTCCGAGATATGTTCACTTTTATTTTTATTTAAACATGCATATTTTCTTTGAAAAAAATATAAAAAATCACGTTAAAAAACCCAATTTGTAAGTTGTTGTCTTCACGTATTCCTCCAAATGAATTCAATTTTTGCTGTCATTTTATCTCAGGTGGCAGACTTTTTCCGCGCCCGTCGCCGAGCCAAGACGGAAATCAACCAGAGGATGGATTCGAAGCTCTGGGCGCAGTGGGCGGTCGAGTAGGTGACGATGAGCTCGCGGGAATGGCGAGCACGAGTGGATCATCGACCGTACTCGGAAACGAAGAAAATTTCGCAGAGGGCGACGGTGACGACGATACGCAAGACAGTATTGTCGCTCCTCCGGCTCCGGCCTCCACTTCTAAATCAAATGGATTCAACCTCCCCTCACTTTTGGAATCCGATGACAGTGAACTCGAGGATTTCCTGGACGATATTTTGGAGCGAGGCAAAAACACATTGAAAAGGACTACGACTTCGAAATTTTCATCAACAGGAGGAGGTTCTGGGTAAAATATACTATAAAATGATGATGAAATAATTATTCAATGAAACGTGATGATCATTTAGTGTCGTTTTACTTTTTCATTATTACCACAATTAAGATAGTTTTTCCGCACTTTCGAAGAAATACTAGTAGGAAAGTCTGTGGATCGGAGCTAAAGAGATTTACTGAATGTATTTAAAGATGTGGAGCAACTAATTTACCGAAAAGTAACTTTCTTTAATTACCAAGGGGTCATATTATTCGCAGTTTTTCTCAAGTCAAATGTGTAACTACAATTCCACCTTAATTATTAATAGCTTTTTTAGTTTATTGAAAGAGCTTTTGAAAATTCAGTGAGTAATTGGGGTCGTTTTGCATCGAGATTATGAGAAAAATAAAAACAATACGCTTGTGATCTGACTGTAACGTCGATGTTTCTTTAACATCGAGCAAAAATTAAATCGTAAAACCTTGATATTAACTGACGTACCGTTTTAATTTCAGCAACATTTCTCAGGCCATCGACGCAAGACTCGAGTACGGAGTTGAAACGAGCGTTGAGATTTCCTTGCGAAGGATTTCGACTCTTGGAGCTTATAATCTACCGCGCGGTATAAATGCGGTTTTGCACGTGAGCCATCCGATAATTTTACTGCATTCGTATCACCGTCGTGGCGACAAATTATTGCTAATATATATATTTTTTTCATTTTCCTAAAGGTACGGGGGGAAACGAGCCGATCGGCACAACTTTCGCCCAGCAATTCGAGTTGGTCAGAAGGAGGTCAAGATACATGGAACGCTTCGGATTCTCCGTCAGGTCTATCGATGCTAACGCGATGCTTCGATAAAATATTCACCGAGTTGCCACTCCAGGTTTGTTAAAAGATCGTTTTTCAAGCTAAACATCCCAATTAACAATACATTGCATCAAAATTATTAATTGATCATTGAAATTGTATCTACGGCTTATAATTTATGCATAGAGAAATGATGAAAATATTTGAGAATTTTAATTTGGTAAAAAGTCAGAAGCTCTTATAAAAAAAAATCTGTAAAAAACTCAGTTGGCCGGCTATTGCGACTTTACCCCATTTGCAGATTGCGCTTTTCCATCAAATAAATCATCTTGATATTAATAATAGCTATATTCTTTTCAGCAAAACTCGGGCACGAGCTTGGAATCAGTTTTGCAGTTATGGCTGACGTTGAATTTGGATGCAACGCTCGAGCAGACGAGTTCTGCGGCACAATTTGACGCCTCCTTGACACCAGTTATTCCGCTGAGCGCTGAGGCTATTTCCGGCCTGATATCAGCGCTGCTTTGGTGCGTATTGGATCCTAGTTGAATTTGTCCTTTTTTTTTAAACACACGCTCAATAATTCAATTTTACGTAAACAGGCATCCTGGAGTCTCATTGCGGGCGTGGTGCCTAGCGTTGCAAACTCTGACGTTGGCGATCAACCAGCCGATTCCCAGTGATAATGTAGATCTGAGAATTAACACACCAATCGATGGTATTTTAGGTGGTATGGCTAGTTGCGTAGTTAGAGATCGAAACATGGGTCCGATGCTTCTTCGTCTTTTGTCCGGCAACGGTTTGAACGACGAACCACGGGACAAACAGTACATGATGGTGAGTTTTTTAAATTTAGAACTTTTTGCTTCCTCATACGGAAGTTTTGTTTGCATCAAAGAAAAATTTCTTCGAGATTTTTATGTCAGAACACGCAGAATTGTCTAAAACATCGAGAAAAGTGGTTTAGACAAAGTCCCTATATATATATATATATATAAGAACAATATTGCAAATTGCAATAGTGCCAAATTTTAGCTCGACTGGTTGACCGATTCTTGAGTTACAGGTGATTCAAATTTCAAAGCCTTCAAAGCGCGCGTGTGTGTGTGTACAAGGCTTTGAAATTTCAATCACCTGTAACTCAAGAATCGTTCAACCGATCGAGCTAAAATTTGGCACATAAGTGAAGCAGCAGATCGTCTTTGATTGTTGCAATATTGTTCTTACAAAATATATGCAGACATTTTGACTTTATGGCTTTTTGAAATTTTTCAAAAAAATACGTGCGTACTCTAGCTTTTGTAAAATTGATGATATTTCCCTGAATAATTCTTCATAAGTATAGTGGAAGCTCTCACATTTTACTTAATGCGGAGACATGTAAAATACTCGAATCATTCCCACCACTTGCCTGTGTGAAATAACCGGAGGTAAAATGTGAGAGCTTTCACTGTACAGGTAATTTTAGTGTTGTTTGGTATTGAATTTGACGAAAATCTGTAAAGCGGTTCGGATTGTATAGTTTCGAAATTTTCAAAAAAATCACGTTTCGCCAAATGACTAAATTTGGGAAAACAAACTTAAATTTCATACATGAAAACGGCACTATCGAGCGACGATTGGTACATTGTTTCATCATAATATGCAATATGGCCCAAGTTTGTCAGAATTTTGAGTTATTTAAAAATAATATTATTGCATTAACCTTAACAGAACACGACGTCAAACTATACACATGAAATCAGTCCGGTTTGGCAATAATAAGCACACACTTCTGTCATAATTTGTTATGTGTGGTTTAAATTTTTCAGAAATATAAGTTTGACAAAAAATAAAGCTGCAAAGTTCAACTTTTCTATTTATTTTTGCTCTATTTTCGTGAAATGAAATTTTAATCTTTCCAGAATTTAATGTCAGATAACTCAAAAATGATTAAACTTTTACTCGACAGGCTGGTCCGCGAGTAGTTCAGGCTCTGCAGGACTTGCTCGTTAGGCTTGAGATGCGTTGCGACGTGATAACACCGGGAAGTTCGCTCGGAAACGCCCTTAAGGAGCTTCTCCTGTGGGTAGTCTACCAGCTTGTACAACCAGGCGGTGCATTAGTGGCAAGAAGAGGTCCTCTCGACGCTCAGTGCATTCTAATCACATCGCTGATAAATCTAAACTTCACAAACACCGAACTAGGCACTGCGATGAGTATTTCCGAGTGCGTTGGTGTTTTGGTTTCGACGTACGTCCGAGGCGCCAAAGGTAAACTCAGCACATTAAATTGTAACATGGTATCAAATTAATATAATAAAATAACAAAAAAAGATAATTATGTTAATAAACGAAAATAACCAAAGTAAGAATTATATTAATAGACGAAAATAACATTTAAAAAAATCATAATAAATCGTTTTATCTGTCCAATTAGCTGGCGTACAATGCGGTGGTATCGTTGATACTCCCAATCATCCTGGCAATTCCAGTGGCTTGTTTTTTTCCGTTCTTGGTGGAGGTACAAAGCAAGGTCGACCGATGTCGTGGGATACACTCGTCATTGCTCTAATCAAACTCGTTTGCAGACTCATTCAAACGCCCTTACCTAATGTACGTATCCGCAATAATTGTATGCTTATTAAGTGAATCTTCTAGTGTATATACCCATATTTGAGGTGGTTTTTTGGGAATTCAATTTAGAAACACGGTTAAATGTGCCGTGTTGATATTTCACATTTTATTCCAAATGAGACAAGATATTTAATATTGCGCATTTAATGAAATAGAGGATTACTAGCCTATTTACCGTTTGAAAAATATTCTGTCAACGAATTCACGTTAATTGGCAGACGCGACCACCGTGGAGGGACGTTTCTCCCTACATGGAGCTTGGAGAGGCTGCTCAACGATCAGGAACGAGCAGCGGCGACGACCAAGTTAAATTGAATACTTCGCAGACCGACGAGAGTAAAGTAGCGGAGCAACGAACGTCGATGAGGCAACAACACGGCGCAACTCCGAAACCTTGTCACCCTTGTGTGGCTGATACTGGTAAATTATAGGTTTATGCAATCATTTAGCGTGTGTAAGACAAACTTACTTTCGTGATTACCTAAAGCGAATTGGATTTACTATTAATTGTCAAACGTATTTCATACGAAAAAATATTTTAAAAAGACGAATATTGGATTATAATGTGTAATTTCCTTTGAAGTCTTGCAACATGAGCCTACGATGATGAGGTTGATCGGAGCTCTTGGCTACGGTACTGGTTTTTCACTGGGAATGCTTTTCGACTCTGAAGATCCGGCTCGTCGAGAACCTGCTACCATTTCTGATGCCACATACGAACTTCTTGCAACGCTCATGAAAAAAGCTACAAGTCCGACACTCTTTCTCAATCCGCTTTACCGTTATCTGGCTTCCTGTGAGTATATCATATGCACAATCTTACCAATTAATTACTGAATGACAGAAAAATCTCATCAAACATTTCCGTATATGTGTTTTTCCGTAATATGTAAATACACCCGTAATTACATATTACAAACACACACCGGTCCTCAAATGAATCATTAAACCACTCAAATTGAACCACGATAATTTGTAGAAATGCTTTAAAAAATTTAGCACTGATTTGACTAGCACGTAGCTTAATCCCCTAAAAATTGTAACTTTATCATAATTGCGCACTATCTTAACGCAATTGATAGCTGCTTTCTTCACTTTTTCATTGAACTATTATTAACTATTAGAATTTTTAACCAACAAATTTTTTATCGGCGTTGGTAGTAAAAAATCGAGCTTTTATTCGCAAAAAAAAATGTAAACCTCTGGTGTCAGATCAACGTTCCTCCAACAACGTTTAAATTTTTTCCAGCGTGTGGCCAAAGCGGAGGAAACCGGCAAACAGGAGTGATGCAATTATCAGAGCCGTTGCTCTGGTACATCATGAAAGTTCTAGACAATGAAGTGGCAGTGTCCGTTTTCACTGCGATGGGAGGTATAAAAGTACTGTGCGAAAATCTCGTAAATTCAAACAACAGAAGTACGAGCGGTGGTTTATCATCACCGGGTGTAATAGCTATGGTGATGCAGCATCTGTCGAACGCCCAAAATTTGGGTGCATCCACGAGTAGCAAAAAAATGCCTAACAGCCTCGAGTTATGCAAGGAAAATTTGTTGAACTTCGCACCACTCGGCACTGTCTCGTGGATTAAGCCTATGGTCGAGCCTGCCGATGTTTTGATTCAAAGTGCCGCTCCTCACAGACGCGCCAGAACTGCTGCTTGGTCCTATCATTTCTTTCCCGGCGAAGGTTGGGTTGATTTGACAATTACACTGCCTTGCGCTATTTTGCTGAAGGAGGTCGAGTTACAACCGCATCTAGTTTCACTATCCAGTAAGTTTAATTTTAATTTTTTTTCTTGACAAATGAGAAAATTTTTATTTATTTATTAGTGTATATATAGTAGACGGGGTAATTCTTTGATACCCATATAAATAGCAGGCGGAAAAGCGAATGACATAAATAATAAAAATAAAAATAACAGTTTAGAGATATGAATATGAGATATGAATATGAACAGTTGAGAGATATGAATAATACAAGATAACAGAAAGGCCACCTAAATAGGCTCCTTGAGCGCGACAAAGTTATTAACAGCGAGTATAAATAGACAGAAAGGGCGACAGAAGAAATCGCCAAGAGCCGACGCTGAGTTACCATTACGGTACGTTCTAGTGAGTGGTTAATTGAAAACGATTTCGGACATTGCGCATAGGAGCCGAAATAGTAACTAATGACTGAAGATCTGGACAATGCATAAAGCCACGAACGATCTAGTAAAATAAAATTAACTCCGTCTTATGTTCCCGCGAGAAGAGAGGGAGAATTTTAAGCTCAACGCGCAAATAGTGGAGGTAATGTCCATCATCGACCCTGAATTTAAACAGTAAGAACCGGAAAATTTTTCGCTGATCCAGCTTCACAGCATTGATATGTACTGAGTAATATGGGGCCTCGAAAACAGACACATTCTCAAGAATCGGGCATCCGATATAATCGGATTTTTTTCGACCTTAACATCGGCCCTCAATGAAAAATAAACCCAGTACAATTTTTTTCGCTATATACTTTATTCAGTGGCTATTAAGATTTTTAAAAATTGACAATTAATTTCAATAAGTATATTGAAAAATAACAATGATCACAAGTAACAATTTAGTCTAAAACGTTCTACAATGCACTGAATTGGAGGAGGAGGTTACAAACATAATGATATCCATCCAAACGGGATATCTGATCTTTTATGTGTTATTTAAATGAAAAATGCAAAAGCCCATCGCACAGCCGCAAAAAACGTCCATCGTGTAGAAAAATAATGATATCTATCCAAACGGGAGATCTGATTTTCCATTGCTATGTGTTATTCAGACGAGACCGCCGCGTAACCGCAACAAAAAATCTTACGCAGCATTCCTCTCATGAGCGCCAAGATTAGTGTTCAAACGAGAGACTTTTCACGTGGCAAATTTAAAAAATAGCGTTTTTTTGCGGCAGACTAATGGACGTTACATATCTCTTTAACAACGTATTAATTGTCAATAGCTTGTCCATCGGCCGTGGCGCTAGAGATTTCGCGAGAAGGAAATTCGGATCTGACGCCAATATCTCCGCCGATGCCAACGGCGGGTCTCACGTCCATTCGCATGGCATTGGCACAGCCCGAGGTTGCAACTTCGGTTCTCTTTCGTCTCTACAAACCGCGGGATTGCACTAATATAAGTTTGAGTCAGATAAAAATCCTCGGTACAACAGCGTTTGGTGAGCTCAAGACGCACAACGACACGATCGGCGAAGAGCAGCTCACAAAAACGAGGTATGAGCAATCTCGTCTAACTTTGTACTTTGCTAGATCTCGCATTCGATTGTTACGCTCATTAATTGTTTCAGTTTCGGTTGGTTAAGACTGGTACATCAGTGTCTTTCCTCCAGCTCGCTATCCGGTTATCTCGTTCGAGATGTTCTTAATTCCGCAGCCTCCGTTGAAGGCCTCATCGAAGCTTGCTGCAATCTTTTACTCTTCCGACCGCGATCGCTCTACACGCCGCATCTCGAGAGTGTGCTTGTGCAATTGGGGCTGCACTCCCGTGAATTGGGGCTTCAACTCATCAACTTGCTACTCAACAATCGATGCACACCACTCTTCCAAGGTATATATTATATATTCGAAAGGGATAGACTTATC
This sequence comes from Tromatobia lineatoria, assembly GCA_949699805.1. Lineage (NCBI taxonomy): Eukaryota > Metazoa > Arthropoda > Insecta > Hymenoptera > Ichneumonidae > Tromatobia > Tromatobia lineatoria. The sequence continues at coordinate 16,897,343 of OX453036.1, forward strand.
TATGAAAACATTGGTGCAATAATGTTCGCCATATTTGGGACTTGCAAACTTTTCGCCGACTAAATTATCGCCGCCTTTTTCGCTTGATACGATTCGTAGATACGGAAGCGTTGTTAATTTCAGCTCATTATGTCAATTTTTCGCGGAATTGGAGAATGGCGATTACGTGACAAATAAAAACAATTCGGAACTTTATAATACTGCAGGTACGTCATCAAGTGCAAAATCATCGACAGTTCAACTGGTCGTCGAACTTTTGCAACAGCTGTGCTCAGCGCGCGATGCGAATACAGAAGCTCGAATCTCGGCGGTTCTCTCATGGCTGAAATCTGCAGCGACGACTGCTGTAACACGACCAGCCAACACGCCGAACGTCGTTTGTCCACCTGCATCTTATGTACACTGCGTCGCTTCGATTGTTTGGAAGGCGCATGAACAATCGCATCTGACATACAATTTATCGGCGTTACTGCCCGACGAACTATTCAAGTAAAAATTCTCCCTTTATTTTATTATTTTCGTCTATATTAATCCTCATATTCCTTTTGTATCGATAAAGACTGTCGAATTAACCGGAAAGAATGGGTGAAACTAATGAACAGAGGTGTTTTCACAATTTATTGAACTATTCTAAATTAATGTTCTGAGTATCTCCAAACGCCTGAAAAAATTTATTGAGCTATTTTTTTGTTGCAATATTAATCAATTCAGGCTTTTGGTTGAATTCCCTTACGGTAAACATTCTTAAACCGAAATTTTCGTGATCAGCTTGTGTAAATTCCTGTATTCTACAATATTTCCTCGGGCCACGAAATTTCGATGACTAATCGAGTCGTTTATTTTTCAATTTTTATCAGTGTTTTGTACGAATGGACTCTAACGGTGGGAAAGTACACAGCGTTGAAGCTGGCGATTGACGCGGCTCTCTGCGCCTTGTGCTACGTGAGACCTTCGTTGTTCCCGTTGTTGCTGCAGAAAGTCGGAATATTAGTGCCAAATTTGGCAACTGATCGTTCAGCCTCGATATCCGACGATCGAAAAGAAAGCGAGGGGCAGACGGACGACAGGAAGAGCGAAACAGATGCTGAAGAGTGGTACTGTCGACTCGTACTTCCGGAACACAAGCGTTTGCAACTTACCGAAGGTCAACTTTTGACCGTTGCTTCTGCTGCTCGATCTCCCCCTGGAATTCAGCAGTTGATCGATTCCGGCTTGCCCAGTTTGTTGTCTGAAACTATCACAGGTAAGCATTACAAATTTTTTTTAGCTTTGCATACTTTCTTTAGTTTTACACATTTTCGTTAGCTTTACTCATTTTCTGTAGCTTTACTCATTTTCTGTAGCTTTACTCATTTTCTGTAGCTTTACACATTTTCATTATTTTTACACAATTTCTTTAGTATTACACATTTTCTGTAGCTTTACACATTTTCTTCAGTTTTTACACATTTTCTGTAGTTCTACACATTCTCTTTAGCTTCACACATTTTTCGTGTAAAGCCGAGACGTTTAATATTGCGGAAAATCCTAATATTTTGACAACATGCGTATTCGCAGAATTCTGTACACTTGAAAAAGCGAAACAGAATGGCGGGACGGCAACGGAGGACGAAAGATCGTCCAGTACCGCCAATACCAGTATGACTGACAGCGATAAGGCAGCAGGCGAGGCTGCTCAACAATCACGTAATAACGATGGTAATATTTTGTTATAAACAAATATATTCAACACATTGCTAATTTATTTGGTTGAAAGTTGAAAGAATGAATTCAGCGTGGTGATCACATACATAAGATGCAAAAAAAAAAATGGAAATCCGCTCGTCCGATATATTATAGAGTTTTCATTATATTTTCAGGTGGTCTGTGTATGATTGAGCCAGACAGCATTGCTATAGTTCTGGACTTTTTGTCATTGGTATGCTCGGAGGGAAGAATGCGCGACTGGTTAGGCACAGAAGGTCGATATTTCTGGTTGCCGCTTGTGTCACTGCTCAGCAATCGTCCAGTGGAAAATCCATCGGTATCTTCTCCCAGGTAAAGATCGGCATTCCTCGAATATATTCAGTGATGTATAAAAATAACATTTTTTCAGGACCAACATTTCATACGCCAGTTTAGAGAGTGCTGTGATCAAGTTTCTCTCCCGTTGCTGCTGGTGTCATCCTAACAATCAGAAATTGCTCGCAGAACTTTTGACAGACGTGATTTCGCAACAGAGAACTTCACCGAGTAAGTTAATTTTGATATTGAAAAATCACACTTTTGTATTGAACTTTATTCCAAGCTGAAACAAACCTGCAAAGTACAAACTATCAAGTTGCATTTTCATTATCCGAAATTTAGTTTTGGGAGCTTTTCCTGCGAGAAAGTCTCTATTCCAGTCGATTATGGTGAATTACTTATCTGTTAACTCTTTCTCAATGTTGAACGTCCTTTTTGTCTTTCATTGTTTCATTTTATTTTGAGTTTTTAGGGTTTTTGTTTTCGGCTTTTATTTAATCGACTGATGCACAAAGTTATTGCCTAATGGTTAAATTATAATGTATAATCTTTAACTACCAAGTGTATAAAGGGGCGGGCCAACATCCTGCTCTAAATTGTAATTGAGCTTTGCCCGTATTTATGAATCAAATCAAATCTAATCTTTTCCTTTTACAAAGCTTCCTATACGAGCAAGCTAAAAACGATTAACACACTTTTTCATAGAGTTTTGAAAAACGCGAAGTATAATGATAAAGCAATTTGCAAGGTTCTACTTTGTGGTCTTTTTTTCGTACCGAAGAATCTAAATCTTTGGATAACCTTTTTTTATTTACGTGGAGAAGTACAATGATTAACCATTCTTTTCGTTAAACGTAGGTGTACGATATCTTCATGGAATATCCGGATTCACGAGAAGATTGATTTTGCAATTGTTGCTGGAGGGTGAAAAGGTTCTTGTCTCAGTAACATCCGAGGCGTTGATGTCGGCGGCGAACAGCATAACCAGTCACAATTGTCCATCTATGCCGCCTCATCCGGCGCATCCGCTCGGGCATTATCACCAGTTGGTTTACATATCAACTACGTCAACATTGTCCGATATTATTCAGCAGGTGTCCAGTAAGTTGAAAACGAGTAGTGACAACGATTGGAATGACAAAACGTGGCGTGGAAAATTTATAGGCAATAAAATAGAAACTTCCGCGAGGCAATCGTTTGCCAATGTGTTTGACAATTTCTCCATGAAAAAAAAAAAAACATAATAATAATTATTGTAATGAAAAGAAAATATGAGAAAAATGCCTGTTCGTTGATTGGCTTAGGGGAAGGGAATATTTAAAAAATAAAAGTAACAGATTACCTCCGTGGTAATATACAGGTTCTTGGCTCCTTTTGCAACATCCTAATTATGGGGAAACTAATACGAGCGGCACATCGAATATCCGACGAGAGATATGGGAAACGGGAACGGCATTGATGGTGGACACACTGAGCGTAGCAGCCGGAAACACAGCGAAGGATAAACGTGCTAAGGAAGCTTCTAATAGATCCCAGGCTCGAGGGCCCATAAGAAAAGCCCGTACGAACTCGGGTACGACAACAATCATCAAAATCCTTCAAAATATTGTTTCTCTGGGTTTAAATACGATATCGTCGCTAGCGGACGGGAAGATTATGTCCTTCTGTTACCTATTTAATACGCTCGAGCGGGTAACGTTCGCTGACGTTTCAGAGCCCCGTTAAATCGACGTATTCGCCAAAATGTACGATGCTCAATTACATCTTTCCTCTTTTTGCTCTCTCAACGTAGATGGCACCCCAAGTACGTCGAAGACCGCCAACAATCCTCAGGGCAACTCAACCTCTTATCCAGATCGAGAGTATTTGGTACATACGACGCCACCGACGACCCGTTTGCATCCCCAAGTCACCGTTGCACAACTATTGGCTATGGCGGAGGACAGCGGCGTCTCCTTGGCTAATCCTTGCATTCATCTCGTTCTAAAGGAAACCACCAATGACACGTCGGGTTTGTAATAATTATTACACGATTTTTTGTGTGCCAGAGTGACGGACCATCTTTTTTGCGGACACGTATATAAACGGCATTTTTCTTCTGACATCTTGCTAAATTTCAAATTTAACCGGCAGATACAAAAAATGTTTGTAATACTATGGCTACTTTTTTCAGAACGTTTTAGATGTTTCTCACTATCTGGCAGATTATAGTCCCGATTATTTACTTTCTGTAAATTTATCACTTGCATTTTGTTTTCGTTGCAATATCACAAAAAATATTGGAGGAGTGGAAAAAGTCGCTGAATTAACAGAAATTGTTCCGAACAATTTTTATAATATCGGTACAAATGTTCCCTTCGCACCACGATAATAACACGGCCGCGGTGTTTGTTTAGTGATTCAAACAAATTTTTGTTGCAATATTATAAGAAATATGAAGTATTGAAAAAAAATTGCTAAATTAACATGTCCCAGGGTTCCGACAACTTTTATAAAATCAGTACGAATATTCCCTTTCCATTGCCGCGATAATACGCCCTCAGCGTTTGTGTAACAATTCAAACAAATTTCTCCTTCCGGTTTAACAGAGGAAGCCGCACGGACCGGAAGCGAATTTCTCGACTACCGAAGTATCGAAAGTGCCCTAAGCGTATTCAGCGCGGGTGGTGGTTTGGCAGTGTTAGCAAAGCACCTTCCGCTGGTATATCCAGACGCGGGTCGCCCTCCGCCCTTTATGGAGAAGTCTCCGTCACCGGAACAGCCAGACGCCGATTGGGTGAAAGTAGAGGTGAACGACGACACTTACGTGGCATCGGAGGAAGCGGGAATGTCTAATTCGCCCCGTGCAACGCCTCCGTCTCCTCATTTGCCTGCTCACTCGTTGGCAGCCTTCGGTCTTTTCCTTCGATTGCCTGGTTACGCGGAAGTATTGCTCAGAGACCGAAAGCAAGCGCAGTGTCTTTTGCGTCTTGCACTGGGAGTAACGGACGACGGCGAAGGTGGCGATGTTCTGAGCTCACCTCTCGCGAATTCCTTTCCGACACTGCCGTTCCAAGTTCTCAAACAATTGCTCGAGGCAACCCCGCCGACAACCGACGATGGTTTGCTGCTGCGAAGAACGTCAATCGAAGTCGGTGCGGTTCTTCTTTTGCTCAATTGCCTCGCGATATTCACCCACCAAACGGGACAGAACGAGGGATCCGATCAGAGGATAGGGCAAACGGGAGGTCGCAGTGACGACAAATCGCATCTTTACTGGGCGAAAGGTACGGGATTCGGCACTGGTTCGACGCAACAATCATGGAACGTTGAGCAGGCACTTTTGCGTCAGCGATCGGAGGAAGAACACGTTACTGTGCTGCTTCAGGTACTCGCGAGTTACGTCGGGCCTGGCGATCAACCTCAGCGAGATTTGCCAGCCTCTTTCCCCGATCTTCTCGCGAAATCTTGTTTATTACCCGCGCTATCGTCTTATCTCCGAAATGATTCCGTTCTCGACATGGCTCGACATATACCGCTCTACCGCGCGATTCTGCAACTGCTTCGAGCGATGGCGCTGTCGAGCCAACTCGCGCCGCTGCTTTTACCTCGAGGAGGAAGATCGAACGGAGCGTCCATCGTTTCTCTTCTTTATACGATGAGAATATGCGTTGACGCGTATGTTTATAAAATAAATCGGACACGAGGAAACAAGTCGAAGACTGTGACGAAATATCCGGAGGACACCGAACAGGACGAAGGGCTCGCGACTCTCATACCGGATATTCAGGATAGCGCGACGATCGTGCAGAATGCGACCTCCAGGCTCAATGTTAGCGGGGACGAACTCGCTGGTCCGAGTCCTACGGGACCTGATCTTCCACTGCGATCGGTCGAACAACGATATCTTGAGGTTATGAAGAAACTGCAGTTTGGTGAGTTTTTTCTTTCAGATGCGATTGCCAATTGGCAGTTTTATTCGGATACTGGGTCATGGTAATTTTGTTTTTCTTTGCTAATTATTTTTATATTGTGTACCTTTAGATACCTTTGAAATCATTGCCGACAATTCCGATGCCGGAAGCGGAGGCTACAAATTCGCGGTTTCCTATCACTTCGAATCCAATATGAGAACCGCTGGCGACAGAAGCCATCCTGCGAGGGTCAAAAGACTCGCTCAAGAAGCCGTGACGCTTTCACATGCTCTACCACTCTCTTACAGCAGCAGCGTCTTCGTTAGGTGCGATTCCGATAGACTCGACATTATGAAGGTATTTGGAACCACTATTTTCTAATAGGTTAGTTAGAATTGGTGAAAACAGGAAAAGAAGTGTGTACATCTGCGTGTACTCACGGTAATATTGTGCAAAAATATCTGTAGCATTTTAGGGGCCCGTATACTGTAGTTTTCGGAGTGGTCAATTTCTTAAATGAATGCCAATATCTAAGATACGAATATTAATTTTTTAAAATTAGTTGTAACTAGAAAACCTTTGCAGAAATATCGTTACTGCCGAATTCTGGAGAACTTTCTATCCATATTCACTTTGTCCCTTTTTTTCTCCGAATGGACGTAAACGCTTTTTAAGAACATTTTGTCCTAATTCACTACTTCAATTGATATTAAGGAAACTCTTGTTAAGGTTGTTTTTTTCCCAACAAAACGTCCCCTACGATGTTTTTGTATTTAAAAAACTGCTTTTCTTTCGAATAACAATTATTTGCCTCGCGTTTAAGTTGAATTTTCTGGTCGTATCCGTTTTTGGAATTCTCCGCTTCAAAGTTTGTAAATTGAGTAAAACACGAGTATTTGAACTATCAGGTGCTGATAACCGGCCCGGCAGAGACGCCGTACGCGAACGGTTGTTTCGAGTTCGACGTATATTTCCCACCGGAATATCCCAACAGTCCAATGTTGATAAATCTGGAGACAACGGGAAGACGCACAGTTCGTTTTAATCCGAATCTTTACAACGATGGTAAAGTCTGCCTCAGTGTATTGAACACGTGGCACGGCAGACCAGAGGAGAAATGGAACGCCCACACGAGTAGTTTTCTGCAGGTAAACGTCCAGTCGAATGATATTATATTGAGATCAATTAAAGAGAACAAACGACACATTTACATGGTTTTATTCCTTCGATCAGGTTTTAGTATCGATACAATCGCTGATTCTCGTACCTGAACCGTACTTCAACGAACCAGGCTACGAGAGATCGCGAGGCACGCCAACCGGAGCACAATCTAGTCAAGAGTACAACGCCAATATTTGCCAGGCGACTGTAAGATGGGCAATGCTCGACCAAATAAAAAATCCATCCCCCTGTTTTAAGGAGGTAAATTATCGCACGTTTTTTAAATTATGAGCATCTTCGACTGAGCAAGATTTAAATCATTGTTCTTTTCATTCATGCGCAGGTAATACACACTCACTTCTTCATAAAGCGACATGAAATCATAGCACAACTGCAGGCTTGGATTCTGGCAATGGAGATGCAAGGATCGGACCGTCGCGCCTCCCGAAACATCTCTCTAAATGCTATGGCTCTAAGGGTAAGATTTTTAAAGCAGTGCTTATTTATTCAAACAATTGTGATGATTTATAAAATAATTTGTAGAGTATAAGTTGTAATAATATGTAGCAGTTGACTTTGAGTATATTTCAATCCCCTGTAACTTAAAAATCGTTCAACCGATTGGGCGAAAATTTTACACATAAATAGAGGAGCAGCTAGTTTTAAATTGTTACAATTTTAGACAGAAATAAATAAATATAGATGCATAAATCTTGTAGGTATAGTCCTTATAGGTTTTCGATTGTTTTTCTGAAGGCGGTGAATTTTCTAGCGTTCGTAAAGTTTAGGAGAATTTTCTTTAGGAGATAGTTCCTTACTAAGGACAGGTATGTTCCATTGTTTTTGCTTTTGGTGCGAATCTGTTGCGTGTTCAAGTTTTACAGCAGTTGAAAAATTTCGATAAAAGACATTTTACGCCATGACTTTTGCAAATTACGAGGTATCAGGTGGAAATTTGCTATGCATAAAGGCTAACATTGTTTCATGATCTGTGCAAAATTTTGTTGGAATCGATAAAGTGGTTTCAATTTCATTGCAAATTTAGTTTTTCAAGCAATTTGGAAGGTTTTGTTCTGCAGGCTTTTTTTCTCAATCTTGGCCCTCGTTTTTTTGTTTTTGTGTACAAAAATTCGCGCTTTCTGATTTAAATTAACTGTTGTAATTTTATGTTGAATATACATTAAACAGTGAACGAGGGTGTTGCAAAATCAACGTTAACAGGTAGACAAAATAGGGCTCGCATAGCGTGTTTGATATACTGTACATTAATTAACACGCCTTCTGTGACGAATTTGGCAGACCATACATCAATACGACTTTCATAACGAATTTAGGATAATTGTAGATAGATTTCACGTTACGCTCACGTAGTACATTTTCTGTACCTGTTTCTGTAAACGAGCTTCCTACACAGTGTAGTAATATCGGCATGAATTTTTCAAACAGTGTATTTATTTACCTCTACAGAGACACTACAGGCTACTAAGAGAAGAGCTTAATAAACTGCCAACGCCCGAGGGTCTTGAAGACCTCGTGGAGCCTCTGTCTTCGCCCTCGTCACCGATAGAATTGTCAGGAATATCTGGGACCCCGAGTACACCGCCACCGATCGCAGAGCCAACGGCGACGCTGGAGAGCAGCGAACCCCCGTCAAGCAGCGTTGCGCCGCCGACGAGTAATGAAAGTGCCAGCAATCACGTGCATCATGACATCGACACCGACGTCGAGATGGAGAAAATGGTCTCGAAAGTTTGTGAATAGTTAATGGGTGTTAATATGGATTGTTGGACATTTTAAAAAGTCTATTGTTAGTGTTATGATGAACAATGACCGAACGTAACCATCAAAGAAGAATGAAAAGTGTGGAGAAAATGAAGTAAAAATTAATACAAAACGAAAGAAAAACGACTGTTCGGTCAGAAAGGCTACCAAGAGCGACGAGTATCCTAGGTTTTTAATCTGAGGGACGTGACGATACAGCGAGAATTTCGTTCGTTTTTTTTTTTAATATCGTTCATTTCTTAATAGATATATTAACACGGTAAAACAAGATTGTAAGAAGAATTGAGATGGAAACGGAGTAGAAGGCGCGTGAATGACCGACTCTCGAGCAATGAGGTACTATATTATTACTACTGGTTCATTCGTCACCAGAATAGTATAATAAGGAAGATAAAAAATAATAAAAAAATAAATAAATGAAGAATAACAAAAAAGAAATCCACAAATATTGGGTGAATGGAGTTGACGTGCGTTATAGGAACTTTGCTGCCGCTGCTGCTATACTATATATGTACACTGCATTCTACTCTGTACTACTATAAGTACCGATTGTTAGTCCATATTTATTATACATGTCCCTTGTTTGTGTAGTTCGTACGTACCCCACCCACAATGCAATTTGACTGAATTATTAATGAGGAAAAATGAAAGAGAGTGCGAGCGAACGACGAGAGAAAGATATCGAGACTCAAAGACAGCGAGAAAGTATGAAAAACGTCATTACCTTCGATTAAACGAGACAGGTGATTCTGTTGAGTAGAAGTCAAGAGAAAAAACAATTACTCGAGGTTTTTAACTTCCCTCTTATCGGGGGAATCACTGTGATGCGAAACCCACGATTGTATCACTGTGAAAAGAAAAATAACAACAACAACAAACAGACACTGTTCGTAACTGTAATGATTAATTAGCACACAGTAATTTCATATGAATTGATCGTACAAACTAATAAAATGACTTTGTTTTGAATTGTTCTTGACATTCACCCGCGTCGCTCACTCATAAGCAACGTCGCGCATTTAAAAAAATACAAGAAACCAAAAGAGAATCTGAAAGTATCGCATTAGCGGATTTCCATTGAATCACACATACATTTATAAATGTCAGCTGTTACTGCTCAATTGCAGCGTTATGGCAGGAATTGATATTCAAGTTGATTCAAATGCGTGCGTTTGAAAGAATGGAAATATCGCGTGTGTTGTACGTGTAGAATTTTATGTGTCACTTATCATATAGCACAGGAAATAATGTAATAGGTTCGATTGCGTCTCGTGTTACCTAATCTACGATACGCGAGGTTTTGCATGATACGTTGGTCTTTTATTGTGACGAATACTTTTTGTTTTTTAGCACTCGTTGTATTCGCCCAAATCGATTTGCCTACTTTTCTTTTTTTTTTTCTCTTCACTTACATTCTTGGAGAATTGTGCGGAACGAGTGTGTATTTTTTAAATGTTTGCATGACGCTTTTTGTATTCGTAAAACAGAAGATATGATTGTTAATACCTTTGACTTCCGGTTTAATTCTGAATAAATGCGTTCGATGTAGATAGAACAGAGAGGATTGTAGTTCGGGCAGAGTCGATTGTACACAAAAAAAAACACGCAATCACTGAACGTTCAATGTAAATAATCGCCAATAAGTACTCTTACTACGCGCATATGTTTGTAACTCTAAGATAGCAACAGAAGATGCTAGCTACAAGGTATATATCGAAAACAACCGCGCGAACCCTTGAAGCATGCCGTGTCTCTTAAACGTGACTGATATGTGAAAGCACGTTATTTATGCATGGGAAAGAGAAAATGTTGATAGTTATTTATAATAAACGATTATTACCACGCAAATTATTGAGGATTAAGTAACATTTCACGAACCCTATAATATTGTGTGTAATCTATAATATACACATTTTTTTCATTTTCTTTACGATCAAGTATAGATCTATAATATACACATTTTTTTCATTTTCTTTACGATCAAGTATAGAAGAGTCTTAAGGTAATATTAATACGTGGACACTAATTTTCAAGGTGATGTTCATTTAATTAAATTCAAGTCAAGAGCTTATTACACAGCATTAGTATTTCATTATTGAATTTGTTTTGAAGTATAAGTATAGAAAAGTCTTAAGGTAATATTAATATGTGGACGCTGATTTTCAAGATGATGTTTATTTGATTAAATTTAGATCAAGAGTTTATTCCACAACGTTAGTATTTCATTGTTGAATTTGTTTCGAAGTTCAAGTATGGAAAAGTCTTAAGGTAATATTAACATGTGGACACTCATTTTCAAGATGATGTTTATTTAATTAAATTTAGATCAAAATTTTATTCCACAGCGTTAGTACTTCATGTTTAAAGTTGCGTCTCAAATTTCTGCAAAGTTTTCAATGCAAAATGGTACGTGATATTTAATGTTGCGCAGATGTTGCAAAAATTGTTTATCATCGGGCGATCCGATTGCGACCGTCGTTGCCATCTGAAACAACCGATCTTGTTTAAATTCTATTCTTCTCGAATGTGCGTAGCGTTCAAATTCCTGATGAAAATTTTTGGAAAAAACTTACAAAATAGTAGCGTTTGAAAAATAGTACTCCGATTATGACTTGAAAATTTTTATGAGCCGTTCTTGAAACTCCAAACTATCCGATTATGAAAAAACCACCTTTTCGACTAAATACATGAGAATACTCTCTAAGCTTATGGGATGATAATCAGGAGTGATTTGTCATTTTCTCAACCAAGCAACCTAAATACTGTGATCGTCAAATTGCGTTAAAATAAGATTTTCGAAAAACGCTTCTTCTCAGTCGATGTTCTGAAGCCTCGCTTTTCCAATACTGCTTTTATGCAATTCAATTCCACGGGTTTTACAATCAAGCCAGATTTTTTCTATTGACATTCCTTAAAATATCTCGAAAAAACATTGAAACGTATGGGAATTCAGGAAATTGAGGAAATGTGAAATAGGAATTGATTGAACTAGCCCTGGTCTTTCGGGCTAGCAGATTGTAGCCCGGCTAGCCAGCGAATTGTATTCATCGTCAGGTAGTTGGGATCTCCGTCAGTTCTGAAGCGTCTGTCCCTGACGTATTCTCGATATAACGTGACTGGTTGCTCTCGGACAATAGTGAATATAGAAAATAAATCTCTTCGACATGAAATTCAAAGCGGCTCATCACATAGTGTGTTCAGAGCAAGTGTTAGAAAAACATTTTCAACAGGGGCACCGGCAGTATAAAATGTTCTCAATTCTGAAGACCCCCTGAAGAAGTATACTAAGTTTTAGGAAAATGATAAATTGAATAAAATGCCGATTTTAAAGTAATCGGTTGCTATAAGTTTCGATCGGATTTTGGACTATTTGACTGGCTTTCATCGGACCTTTTACCAGGGTTCATTGTGATAAATTATTTGCAGAAACTATTTCTTTCGTGAGGTTATCGATGTGGATGTGCTGCCAGAAAATACTGAAACTTTTTCCGCATAAACTGGTAAATAAAATTTAATATACAATTATGGTATAAAATTGATATATTCTTATAGAAAAAGGGTGCAAAGTAAAACTTTGCACATTGCTTCCGCATTGTATTTCGCTTTTTTTTTACTGAAGTAATTGATTTTCACTCGCACACACGCACATATATACATCCTTCCATTTTCACAATATTTTAGACTATTTTGGGTGTCTAGACAGGAAAAACAAAAAAAAAAAAAAATTTCACGAAAAATTACAACACATCATAAAAAGTACTTCTGTAGTGAAATTGAAGTAAACGATTAACTTATTGTGTCGTACAAAAATGTTACATCACACTTATGTATCAAATTAAGTATACCAGTTTATGCATAAAATCTTCCATTAATCCTACATTGAATTTCAAGTAATATTTTTTTACAGTGTGGAAAAAAATGTGGAGCAGTTTGGTAAACAAAATAATTCTTTAGCATGAGGCAAAAAACCGTACACAAATGTTACATCACATTTATATATCAAATTAACTACACCAGTTTATGCATACAAGCTTACATTAATGGTACATTAAAATCCAAGTAAATTTTTTTTACAGAGTGAGGAAAAATGTGGAGCAGTTTAGTAAAAAAAAGAATTCTTTAGCATTAGGAAAAATGCAGTAGGAAACGTCGACACGAGGCGGCGATGTTTACGAGTAAAGTTTCCACGCAAATTGGGATGAAGCGAATCGCCACGAAATGTGATTGTTGCTGCCTGCGGTACATGGCTCTTTTGCAGGAGGGGCAAAGTATGATAAAGCCATTTGAAGTTGGAGTGTGGAGACTCGTTAATGCTGGCCATACTGCTGCTGTTTTCCCATACCTCTCGACACAGTTTTGCAAATAGCCACGCTGCTGTATTATCTACCTCTGCGAGGCTCTTGCCACGAAAATGTCCTGCGGGAACGAGAGCCAGTAACGCTAAATGATGACACGAAAAGGTCCTCGAGAACTGGGGAAATTTCGTCGCCAGTAATTGCCGAGAGAGTATCGCGTTATACATCTGAACAATGACTGTAACTACCGCCGATGCCAGGCTAAGTAGTGCAACCCGTTGTTGGCTCAGACTCGCGATGGGACGGCCTCTTAAGGATCAGCATGAGATTCGTAGATTGAACCGCAGTTGGGCAATGCTCCGTACAACAAATTAGCCTCGTTTATCCGAACATTAACTGCTAATTACTTTTGGATGTGAGGACATTTTTAAGAGAATTTTTTCCGCCCAAGTATGGCGAAAAGCGTAACAGACAGTTTTGACAATGTAATGTTTAAACAATTGCCGCATTTACTGTATTGTTCCAAATGAGTCATAAAAATATATGTTATTAATCTGAACGGTTCAGAATGTCGCATTGTTGGTATTATATTTTGATTGCATTTAAACGGGGTGGAAAAAAGATGGCAGGTGGTTGAGGTGTGAAAAATCACATCTCTTCGAATTTTCATGTTTTTTTCACGGAAATATGGGGTGATATTCTTAAGATGTGATAGCTTAAGGAAAAAAATAGTTTTCTAGTAGGTGTTTAAAAAAAGGTATTTATTCTGATATCTAAATAATAAATGTAAGCACTGTCGATGCCAGGCTAAGTAGTGCAACTCATTATTCGCTCAGACTCGCGACGAGACGTTCTATTAATGATCAGCATGAGATTCGTACATTGAACTGCTTATAAAAATCTATATTATTAATCTGAACGATCCAGAATGTGGCATTGTTGGTATTATATTTCAATTGCATTTTAAAGTAGCGCAAAAAAATTAACAAGTGGACGATGTGTGAAAAATTGTTTTTTTTTTTTACTAAAAAAGTCATATCTGTTGCAATTTTCATTTTTTTTTAAATAAAAATTTAGGCTGATACTCTTGAGATGTAAAAGTTTTAGGACAAAAATAGCTTCATAATGGGTGTTCCAAAAAAGGTATTTGTTCTTACATCTGAAGATCTTTCATAAGTGAATAATGAATTATTTATTCCAAACGCAGGTTGAAGACTGGTGAATGACATCTATTCTCAAGACTAAAGTTTGTTTATACGAAACTCTGCATACTCGTTTATATGAGAATATCGCGAAGGTAAAAGGAGCGTAGGAAGCGTCTCGCATGAATCGGTGAATGATGACCACGCGTTACGCGGCATCACGTACTCGCATAATGAATCCCTTACCGAAACGAGACTCTCGTATTCCGCGCTCGTTTCTGAGGATAAGGAGACCGCAGGGAGGTGGCTCTGATAATTAATGTGTACTCCACACACTAATATTGCTGCTGTTCTGCAGCTGCTGACTATAAGCAGAGATGGACAATATTCAAATAAAAACTTATTTAGAATACATTCCATTTGAATAACTCTCGATAATTCTCAACTAAGGCCAATAATAAGATTTTTTATCGCAAAAGATCATTCATTTTTATTATTATTATTTAAGAAAAATATAATATTTATATAATTTTATTAAAATTATTCATAATTCTTCGAACTGAAATATATTTTGAATATGATTTTATTCGAGTAATACCCATTCGTGCATATAAGGTAAAAGCCCAGTTTCTCACTCCGACGGTACATGTTTGTCTCTAGGAGATGAAATTGTCGTCAGATATAAAGAAAAAAATGAGCACATTGAAGAGCATTTTTTAACTGGCTAATATTATAGAGTTAGAAATGTTTTTATATAATATATTTAAGTTTATTTATGTTTAATGTTACAGAATGGAAAAGCTCCAGCGAGACACTCGTTTTGTGACTCTGTCGAGAAGAGATATACTCAAAAGTTCACAGAGGATCACGTACACGCCATCCTCGTTAGCTTTGTAATCGAACTCGAATGGTCAATGGGCTGGTTGGCTTTGATGCAGTGTAGTACCTCCTGGATTACACAGAATTTGAACTCGCTCAACTCACCGATGAATTTACATTCAATATGAGGTTCAGGCCAGCGACTGGCATACAGAACAAGCTTGGTTCGTTTACTAATACGATCCTGACCGGAAGTTTTACTTCATCAGACTCGGTTATTTTTTTGTGACAAAAAAAATGTTACAAATATAACAACCCCTTGGTGCTAGTAATTATTCTTAATAATTATAATTTGAATAAATTATTTCAAAATTTTTTAAAAATCGAGGAGACGTAGTAGAAATTTGCTCATTTCTCATTATTTTTTGCTGGACCATTTTGAGCGTTCCGGCATAAAAATTTCGAAAAAAAATGTCATGTAAACAAAGCTTTCGCTATGAGCTATGTCATATAACAAAGCTTTCGCTATGAGCTATGTCATATAACAAAGCTTTCGCTAATACATAATTAAGGAGGCTTTTAATCATTTTCTCCACGTTATGGAATAAGGCTGTCAATTTCTTTGAATAAGGTAAGCTGGCTAGTGAATGGACGGTTAAGCAGACGACAAAATTCAGTGAATGAACGTTTCTTATGCACCCGCTCTGATGGAAAGCATTCATTTCGGGCCATTTGGGAGCACCGTATAATATACTATGTCCATGAAAATAAAGCTTCTGTAATGACCCAATCCTGATATTGTCGTTGATTTGGGCTTTTTTATTTAGAGGTTTTTTTGGGGGTTTTATTTCCGGGGGTTCTTTTCCAGATGTTTTTTTTGCCTATCGATCAATTCATGCACCAAACTAGAAATCTATTTATTTACCGACAGTGGTCGGTGATTAAATCTACGCCATCATCATGTGAATGCCCAGAATTTTGTAAGAAAATATTGAAATGAGGAAATTTTATAAGTTTGAATCCAAGTCAAATTGACGGGAGGGGATGGAGATTTGGGGGAGGGGGGGCAAAGTGCTGGACGATGAATGCCGAGACTGCTCAATGAGATTGAGTGGCCGCGAGCTCGTTAATCCTCACAGAAATAATTTACTCGAGAGTCCAGGACTTTTATCGTATTCTTCATTCTGATCAATTTATGCAGCAAACTTGGTTGAGTTGCTCGAGTTCTCCGATAATGGTCTAGTTGGTGTCAGTAGGAAAAGGCTCTACTTTCTACAGTGGAGCTGCACCACCGCTCCATCATCGATCGAGCCACAGGGCCATTAGGCGTTACGTGTCGTCCGTGTGCGCGATGCAAAATCGAGGAGGCACTTTGGCACGTGCCATTCGATATACCTACTAACAGTAGCACCACTCACCTCCTCATCTTAGCCCCAACACGTTTCGTAACTCTGCCGAACCACCAGACGTACGTCACATGCTTTTCCTCACGTATAACAGCAGCTCTCTCCTCTTTCAGCTGCTAACGTCTGAAACACTGCTCCAAACACACACTCGTACATTTATAGAAAACTTAAATCTTGCATCTTCTTGATAGCCGCAAAATTGGTATAACAGGAAATATTTATAAAATATTTGTCAACTAAAAAAAAATCATTTTATATCATCATAGGCAACCACAGATAACCATATAGAATTATTTATTATATATAAATATACATTATATATATTATATTATGTATTACATATAATTGTACCTGAATTTTGTGTCTGCAGAAACATTTTCCAAATGAAATTGAAAATACTTTTTTTTTAAATTAATATATCACATTGAAATTGTCTGTTGGTAAAATATTACCATACAATGTAAATAGTTTTCTATGGATCTGCTCTCAAAAAAAACTTTAATATTGCATACAATGTTTTTTTTATTAAATCTAGTTGAAAAGGTAGTTAGATCAATGAAAGACTGTGTTTGCGATAATTTGTATTATTACAAAATGCTTGAAAATCGTGAATTGTTAAAAAAGATTGTATGAACGGTAGTTGAACTTCTTAATTATTTGGAAAAGATCTACATAGACTTGAACACACACAGGTATGATTGACATTTACTTACTTTAAGTGATACAGAAGACAAAGTTAAGAAATCGAAATTGTCGCTAATTTTACATCAACTTGAACTTATTTCAGTGTTAATGTAATTTGGTCGTTTTGACCAAACGCAATAGAGCCAACGGGTAATTTTGTATAACATTACTGTCAGGACAGGAGAATTAACGGCGTCGTCGTTAATTACAGGAGAGGCTCATTGTGACTGCTAAAAACTTTTCGTATTATATGAAAGCTTTTCAGCTGTGTGACGGTCTCAACTGTACCATTCACTATGTACCATTTTAACTGTACCATTTGATTTTTTTTCTAATTTATAGCGCGATTATGACCAAAGACGTGAATTTTCTTTCAGGGACCTTTGGAGTTTTTAAGTTTTTAATTATAGCTCCAAAAAGGTATTCGGTTGATGCGGCGATACTAAATAATAAAAGTAAAATAGTAGGAATATAAATACGCACAAAAAAAATTATCCGGATGAATTTTTGAGGAAGATCGGATGTCATAAATTTTAGACGATAATCAGCATGTAGTCTAATTTTTACATGAAAATCTAAGTGAAGTACATAGCTCTGTGAAATACTATTAATAAGTGAACGTAAGATCGGACAGGGATAGGTCTACCCGGATTCACGACAAAACCAAACTGATAAATAATAGATAAGCGCGCTTCCGTTGCGAGAATATTGAATTTTTTATTAGTATTGAATTATGTGGGTTCTCAACCTTTATTAAGTACGTTTATTCTCGTGCAGAAAATCCAATGAAATTCGCCTTTTCAATGCAATAAAAAATACAGTATATATTGCATTTAATAGTTCATGGAAAAACATCACTTTTTAGTCGTACGATGATATTCATGATATTCAGAACTGCAAGGAAAATCCGATTTTCGAAAAAAGTGATTTGAAAAATTTAAAAATTCTCGGAAAGTACTTTTACTACTATATAGCTAATTATGGAACAGATTCGAGGAAGTAACAAAAAAGAAGTGACCGATTGGAAAATTGTACATTGTTCGTACATTTAAAAAAAAATGAACCGTATATTTTTATATTTTTCAATTTTTATAAGAACTTTACTTTGAACAAATTATTTTTTTATGTTATCAAAACATAGGCGCAGAGATTCTGTGATTTTTTCAGTAAAAAAAAAGTGCCCTTTTTTGGTCACAAAAATAATCTTTATATTTTTTAGTAAAAAAAGTAATATTGTAGGGTTGCAAAATTGTTTGAAAAATTACATTGGAAAGTTCACATGATACTGCAACTTTGATCTTGAAACAATTTCTTTCTATGACTTTAATTTGTCAATATATATAGACTTTAAAGAAATACCTCATTTTCCGTAATATTGGATTTGAAAATCAGAAAAAATTGGGAGATAGTACTTTCAAGTGGTACTAAAATCTATCCAATTATAAGATTAACCAAACAGGGTTGAAAAAAATTGACTGAATTGATGAAGAATGCGGTACATTCTTCGTACATTTTTATCAAAAACCTTTCTATAAATAATGTACCTACTTCTTAAATTAACTTCGAATAATTCTGCTTATTAAATTCCGGCAGCAACTATAAAACCAGCGAATAAAAAAACTACTCGCGAAATACAGACCACGTTCTAAAAATACCTGAGGATATTGCACACAGCGTAACACAGAAAACTTAAATTCTTCGGTAGCAACAGTCAAGTGAAATTGATCGATCGTCGTTGGCGTTGGTTCGACTTGAGGTCGATTCGATGTTTCCGCAGCGGAGTTGGTACCGGAAAATTATTTCGTTCCAGTTGCGAGAGCAAGACTGGAGCTGACGCGTCGTAGCTATGCGGATATAGCAGTAGTAGTACACGTTTTGCTAGGCACGTGGACCAACGAAGAATATTAAATTTTCATGCTGCCGGCAGCGACAGAGAAAACTGGTAAGGAAAGTAAGCGAGTTGAAAGAACGGAAGTGAGTAGAAAAGGAGCTTTCCACCCTCGGAGAAACGAACATGGAGAGAAAGAGTCGACCCATTCGATTGACCAACCTACTTTCGAACCGTTTTTTTTTTCTTTCCTTTAAAAATCCCCGACCCTTTTTCCTGCAACCATTCGGCCCACTACCCAGACTCACTTATACACGGTTCATTACTTTCAACTACCAGAACAGATCTTCCTCGTTTCGCTAGCGCACTAGAGGACGAGAGTCTCGGCACTCGCCAACTGTCCCAATTTTGTGGGCAATAACCGGCAGCGCTGGAACTCGAGCTTTCAATGGGTCATTTCTGAGTAGCTCGAGCTTCGTCGCTTTCTTGTAGTCTCTCTCTCTCTTTTGCTCTCTATTGAGTCTCGTACTATGCACCGAACGACCGGTAGTCAAGTTAATACCGATCTACACTTCACTATATAATAGGTACCTATAACTGCCATGCTGTGAAATGGTCATTCGTATCAGAGACGAAGACCAGTGTTTCAATCGCATGAGGATACGACTGTCGTCGTCTTACGAGGAGCCTCGACGCCGTTTTGGACAATTTATTGATTAATCCGAGGGCGCAAAGCTGAGCATTTAGATAATAGAGAAATGAGATGTTGCAAAGGGTAAATCATAGAGATCTTGGATTTTACCAATTACCATGAGAGTGATACATTGTTATTCTTCTGTAAATAAAAGTTTTTAGGCTTTTCGGCTTTTGTCAAGGTCTCGATTGGTGTTCCTGAATATTATAAGGGGACTTATGTGGAAGCCTCATTGGGTCGCCTGAGTGACATTCATGCTTTTTTCTTCAAGATTTTTAAAGGCAAAATGTTAAGATTTTTAAAGGGAAAATGTTAGGATTTTTAAAGTGGAAATGGTAAGATTTTTAAAGCGAAAATGTTAATATTTTTTAAGTGAAAATGTTAAGATTTTTAAAGTAACAATGTTAATTTTTTTAAGTAACAATGTTAATATTTTAAAAGTAACAATGTTAATATTTTTTAAGGGAAAATGTTAAGATTTTAAAAGTGAAAATGTTAAGATTTTAAAAGTGAAAATGTTAAGATTTTAAAAGTGAAAATGTTAAGGGATTTCGTGGCAAGATGTTAGGGTAATTTGGAGGCGAATTGTTAGGGGCACTTCATGGTAGAATATTTAGAGCCTTTACAGATTTCCTTGTTAAGGTCTGTGGAGGCTGCTCATTTATTGAGTAACATGGCTCTATTACATTTCGGCATGAAAACCTAGAATTTCCTCATTAATTCGGTAATTGGGAGGGATATGGAAATCCTTTTTATGGCGTCCACATTAAAGCCCGATAGGGTCCTGGGTTACCTTGGGTTATCGCTAATAATATTTTTCACGTGCGATCCTGATGAATAATAGTAATCTGCGATGCTCAATATTATTTTATCAATAGATGCTGTGAAATGGTCATTCTTATCAGAGACGATGACCAGTATTTCAAGTGCATAGGGATGCGACTGTCGTCGTCCCCCGAGCAGCTTCAACGCCGTTTCGATCAACTCATTCATGAGTCCAATGGTGCAAAGCTCAGCATTTAGGAGACAAACAGAATGAGAAGCTTCAAAGGGCAAATCACAAAGGTCTTGGCGGTTGCACTGCTATTCCATTCTGATAAATAATAGTAATTTGCAATGCTCACGATTTATTAATTTATCGATAAATAGATTAAATCTATATTATTCTATTAATAGCTGTGAGCTATTTGAAACTGTGAGATCCATTGTTGTTGTAAAAAACAACAACAACAACAACAACAACAACGACAATGATAATAATAATAACGATGAAATACCTCCTAGTGTCGTTTCGAGGAGTTACCAAATGTTGTAACGCAATCGTTTTCCGGAGGTAATTACGGCCTTGATTTATGTTTCATTCCTAATTGGCTCAAGCTTTGTCTCTTTCTTATTTACTCCCTGTGGCCCTATTAAGTCTCATTCCAGTTACCAAAAGACTATTAGTCAAGTTAACACCAAACAACGTTTTGTTGTAGCGTTCTGTAATTGCTATGCATGTATTGAACTGGTAATGTGTATCAGACAAGAATACCCGTGTTTCAAGTGCAACGGCATGCGACTACAGCTACGCGAGGAGCTTGAACCTTGTTGCGGTGAATTCATCGATGGCAACGAGGGTGGAAAGGTAAGTATTTATAGGGCATACAGAAGGAGTTTCATCGAAGGGTTAAATCACAAAGGCTCATCTCAATTAGCACAAGACTGTTACACTGCGATTCCACAATAATAATAATTGAATAATAATAATTGAATAATAATAATAATAATAATTTTTATTATTTTATATTTCATAAATAATGCGTGTAATGTCCAGGTAAGGTTGTCAATATCAATTCTCCTGTCATAAAGTGCTATTTTGTTACACAACATATTTTGGGAAAAATGACAATATTTCGGTGAGTACATAATGTGGCTTCAACCGTCAGAAAGCCATGACGTAAAAGTAACTCACATTAAAGTGAAATGATACTGCAATTTTTATGAATAAGTAACATGTATTTAATTTTCCCAATACAGTTTCGATATAATTGATCTGGAGTATTGATTTTAATATTTCCAATGTATTGTCTCGTCAAGAACTTGCCAATTAGCGGGCGTGTAATATTGACATCAATATATTGTCAATAATAATTGGATGTTTCCGATACATTACGTATCGAGAATTTTCCAATAGTTCCAATTAGGCCGGATGATATTAATATCAATATATTGTGAAATAATAAGAATGATACACAATGTTACCCCCTCGAGATGTTACTGAATGCTGAAACGTGATTCTATACCGATGTTCATTACCGCCTTGATATGTTTCATTGTTACAAACTGTCTGCGATTCAACCGAAGCGAACCGTGTTACAGGTTCAGCACAGATGCTGTGCGGCTTAGCGAGACGTGGAGCTTTACTACCACGTGAACTAGCCGCGTTTGAGTACACGTACCTATAAGCGTCCGTTATATTCTCAATTATACAAGGGTGACGGCTCGTTAGTTCTATCATGTGCACGCGGCACGTGATTGCAACCGATCGAAACTATGATCGATAGCGTAATATTATACAAGATGGCTTCGAATATATATCGAGAATTGTGCACATAGGAATTTCCAAGCCTCGTCAGTTATGAAAACCGTCATACTTTTTTTGAGACGTGGAGAAATGTCGTTTCAATCATTTTAAGGGGTAACACCAATCTAGCGGCAGAAAAGAACACCAAAAAAGATTTATTTTGAGAGTATGAGAAAAATAAGTGGATTTCTTCTCAGAGGGTTTTTTAACACATGTTGGAGTATAGAAAATAGATTTTTCTATTATCATTCTCAAAATTCGTAATTTTTCGCAACATCGTAACGGGAGAATGGTTTTCTCGTAAAGTACAAGATCTTCATGGAACAAGCAAATTTGTAATCATGTACGATTGGCTTTAGGGATACATAGACGTTTTGTTATAATCAAACTTTGTAGAAATTGTGCTTTTTTGAAACAACAAAAATCAATTGCTTGGAAAAAGTGAAGGAGTAAATTGTTCATAAACAAGAAGTTTAGACTAAATAAAAAAGAGATTTAGAGCAAAATCCATAATTGAACGTTTCGTATTTTTATTTTGCTGTTGGCACTACTGCATATTATTTTTATGAACCTAAAGTATTTTTTGGGCCAGGGAAAAATTTTACCCCTTAAGGTTGTCGCTGTTCTGGTCGAACCGGTGAAAGCTTTTCCGAACATTTTTCTAACCATTTTGGCGGTCCAATTGACGATTTTGAAGATCGGCTTGTGCATGGGCACGTGTTCGGTTGTTTAAAAAAAAATCGCATTGCAACGAGTTGGTGCTTTTCTGGTACTTCGTGTGGTTGCAGAGTTTGGAAGCTGACATACAGAAGTGACCAGATTTAACCGTTTTCTATTGCGACGATTTAAAAAAAAAACCGCACTGTAACGAGTGGGTGCTTTTTTGGCCCTTCGTGTGGTTGCAGAGTTTGGAGGCTGACAAAAAGAAGTGACCGGATTTAACCGATTCGTATTGTGACCATGTAGAGCACTGGATGAGGAGAGCAGAAATTTTAAAATCCGATTTCATAACCTCTGACTCAGCTAAAATGTTATCTATATTTCCAATTGGAAGAACTGCCAAAGCTCGGTTAGCAAACGAGTCAGTATCGAGGTTTGTAAAAGCGCAGACTAGACATAGGCGAAATTTCCGGGATACTGGGTCCGCGATAACGCCCTCGAGATTCCACAATCGCGTGAACAGAGCCCAACGAATAGTTGGCAAGAGCGAGAGAAAGGGGCTTTGTGTGCAGTGTGTAATCGCAGGATCGACATAGCTCCAAGGAAGGATTAACCACAACGGTGTTTGGCTTCTCCGTAAAAACAAAAGAACCAGAGTAAAAATAAAAAAAATAAAAATTAATATATAAATAAATAAATAAAAGGAGAGGAAAGAGGCAAGCAGAAAAAAAATCGAGGCTGTTAACGGCTACTCCCTTGTACACAGGCTCTGTAATCGTCGTTCGGACGAAAAGCTCTCCCGGGTTTTTACCCGAAATGAAAATTTGTACCTCTCGCTTTTCTCTTCTCACGTCTTGCTTCTCTCGCTCGTTCTCTCACTCGCTCTTTCGCTGCACGTGAAACGCGCATTAATTGCGGATGCTCGCACACGACGCGTTCGCCTCTCGTTGTCCGTAAATTTCCATTCCTGTGTAGGAATTCTATACAATACGCACGGACAATTTTCTCGCAGGAATCGTCGGAAAAACAACTCTATGACTTCGAACATTTTTCCACGATTTTTTTTTCACTTGACACTCACGCAATTGATGAATTAATTCTATATGATCGGAAGTAGTTTTCTTGATGACTATACACTGAGGAAAATCGGTTCAACAGGTTTACTTAAAACGAATGCCGGATTTATTATAAATTAATAACATTTTATATCGTTTAATTAACACTTTTTTTGTAATCAATACAATTTATTTGTATAAAGTGGGAATTATTTGTAAATCATATTATGCTAGTATTTAAAGAAAAAAAATTATTCAATGGCGAACCGAACACGATTTTATTTTAATCAAATAGAATTTTTTGTAAACAAATAAATCGTATTGATGCAAGTAACATTTTTTAAAATTTCGATTATATCCCATATTTCATTTAAATTAACTCATCAGAAGGATTTGTCTGGGTGCGGATTTTTTTCACTTGACAGCGACGCAATTGATGAATTAATTCTGTATGACCGCATCCAGAAAAATGGTACTGGTGGGTTAATTTGAATCAAATATGAGATATATTCGAAATAAAAAAACATTTAAATTAATACGATTTATTTGTGTGTAATAAGTTCTATTTGGTTGAAATGAAACCCTGTTATAATCGCCATTCAATTTGTTTTGTTCTTTGAATACTTGCATAGGATTTTATATCGATCACATAAATTCTATTTTATACAAATAAATTGTATTAATTTCAAAAAAAGTTTTACTTAAACATAATAATATTTCGTTAATTTCAAATTAATCCGATATTCGAATCAAGTAAACCTGGCAAAGCGATTTTTCGGAGTGCGGAAGTCGTTTTCATTATGACGATTAATTTGTTGAAAAAAAGTCAGAATTGATATAAGGAAAATTCGAAAAAATTATTCGACAAAAAAAAAGGAAAATAAAATTATTGCATAAAATGTCAGTCTTACATCTCAAAAATGTAAATTCAAAGTTTCACACGAAATTTCACAGATCTTCTTACATTACAAGGTCTTAGTGCCTGAACGCGTTGCATTTGTAATATTACTTATCAAAACTTCAAACACGTTCTTCTCAAAACTGCACTTTTAAAGCTAGCGTATCATACAGCTAAATACTTTCGCTTTTTGCATACTTCTTATGTGACGAGAATGTAAAAACTAATCGGCCGATGTCGAGGAAGTATTTTTTTAATTGCAGAATTTTTTTTTTCTTGACATTCGAAGACTTGATAAAGGAATTCTATGAATGAGACTCATTTCCACGAGGACCATATATTGGTTGAGAAAAAGAAAAATATTACTAGAGGAAAGTCCGAGAAAAGTTTTATGCTTCCACAGTGTTTGGCATGATATGGTATATGGGACACTCTAAGCTAAGTTAGTTTCTTTCGATTATCTCGGAATTTACACAGTACAATCTTCAGGGAAAAAACCAATTTCTCGACACGTCCAACGATTGTTTTTTGCCTCGACACTCACGAACTTTATAGAAGAGTTCTATCAACGACACTCGTTTCCACAAAGACGATAAATTCATTAAGAAAAAGTGAAAAGACGTAGAAGGAAAAGTTCGAGGAACGACTTTGGCTTTTACTTCGGTTGGCCCGGTATTATTTAAGCTAAATGTCCGTCATTCAATTTATCTTGAAATTTGCACAGTGAGATCTTGAGGACAAAACGAATTTGCAAAAATTTTAAACGATTATCTATCTTACGAACTTCGAGACTTTATCTTGTATTAATTTTTTTAATGACATGACGTTCGACAGTAATCGATTTTTTCTTATATGTTTGTTAAAACAATAATAAGCCGGTTAAATAAATTAAACATTGTGTATGGAACGAAACCTGAGTTAACTTGGGAAAATCATTAATTCATTTGGCCGAAATTATCAAATTTTGGTTATGTGGAATTTTTTTTTTTTTTGTTTGTTAACAAATGTTGTTTATAATGTGAGTGAAATCTTATTATGATAGCATTCGAAGCAGAAATTTATTTGATGGCCGGACTGATGAAATTTCATTTCAGCAAATGCAATTTATTGCATGGGAATAAATCATATTACTTTGAAATCAAATTTATTCTATGCTAATACGACTTTATTTATTTAAAATAAATCCCATATATGATTTAAATAAATCCATCAAACCAATTTCTCTGGTTGTAACGAAGAAAATTATGCAGAGCAATTAACTTATAGAAAATTACCTCAGTTCACTCCAATTACCATTGGATCAAATTATTCGAATTTTTTCGGGAGTCGAAATCGTAATTATAATACGATCTTTATGAGCGGCAATTCATTTTGTTTGTTGAAAGAAGTTTTACCAACTCATTGAGTTATTTTTGATATTTCACTTTTTACTTGGGAGGAAAAGCCAATTAAAGAAAAAGTTCGCAAATTTTTATTTATTTTGTAAACAAATTGCGGTTATGCGTAAATGGTACATTTTATTCTAAATCTGTAACAGTAAATTTGTACAGAAATTTGTAATTGTAAATTTGTATTAAGAAATAGAATGAGGTATCGCTTGTTGAATTTGCCTTTTAAAAAACTAACAATATCCCATTGATTATTAGTGCGATATGAATTATTTTTTCTATAAATTTATGGTAGTTGGATTTGAGCTGGAATGGCTAATACATATCGTTTCCAGATTTTCGTTGGTGTAGTATCCCGTCTGCACGGTACAATACTGTGCCGTTAGATTTTTCTCTTCTTCACCTCTGGCAGCTGAAAGCAACACCACCACTACCTCGACAAGCTCAGCTGCGCTCAGCTCGTGTCTTCGTTTTCTTTATGAAAACTTTCGAGGCTCACTGCTGTTAGCGTCGTGATCGTGGTGAACAAAAAATGTATAGGACAAGCGTGGGTGTCATAGAGCACTCCCATTTTTCGTAGTGCCTGAAAACTTTTACAGGATTTTTCGCACTTTCAAATATGAGAATTATTCGAGCATTGTCTCAAACACTTATGAGCTTGTAACAAAAACTCGAAAATAAAATTTTATTACGGTCCTCTGTGCAAAAAAGTCAACTTCGGGGACTACGTAAATAAAAAAAAAAAACACAAAACTCAGATTCGCGCGACGCAAAAATATCTCCAATTATATTCGCCGATACGAAATGAAATTTCACTATGGTTCTCTTCGCAAAAAATTCAATTTTGGGGACTGCGTAGATGGAAAAGAAACAAAATTCAAATTCGTGAGAAGAAAAGATATCTTCAATTATATTCGCGAAATACGAAATGAAATTTTATTACGATCCTCCGTGCAAATAAGTCAACTTTGAGGCCTGCGTAGGTGGAAAAATGAAGAGAACACAAAACTCGAATTTGTGAGAAGCAAAGATATCTCGAATTATATTCGCTGGTGGGAAAAAAAATTTCATTGCAGTCTTCCGTGCAGAAAAACAAGCACTTTTCGCAAAGTCTCGCTGTCAAAAAGTGTAATTTTCCCACGTCGTACCGAAAAGTTTTGTTCAATATTCTTGAGAAAACCGTTGACGCGGTTTGTATTCCTTCAGTCAATATATCTTGAAGAACTTAAGTCATAGACAAAAATGGTTTCAACATAAAAGTTGTAGTTTCATGTGAACTGTTCAATGAAATTTTTCAAACAATTTTGTGACCCGATAATATGACTTTTTTGCTAAAAAATATTAAGAATATTTTTTTATCAAAAAAAGGCCACTTTTTTTTACTGAAAAAATTACAGAGTCAGTTTCAAATTAAAAAGTTGTTGAGATTTTCCTTTTTTTTTGTCGACAAAATTTTTTTTTACTGTAAACAAATTATTTTTTCACTTCACTTCACTTCACTCACGGAAGTTTGATCAGTCCCAGTCTGGCAATTTTTTAATGTTATTAATACATAAGCGCAGAGATTGTATTAATCTGTAATTTTTTCAGCCAAAAAAAAGCGGCCTTTTTTTAGGTTAAAAAAATTTATATTTTTCTGAGGAAAAGTAATATTATCAAGTCGAAAAAATTTTTGAAAAAATTTATTGAAAAGTTCACATGAAACTACAACTTTTATGTTGGAACAATTTTTTTCTATGACTCTAAGTTTTCAAGATATATTGACTTTGAAGGAATAACCCATTTTCTGTAATATTGGATTTAAAAATCTGAAAAAATTGGGAGAGTGTACTTTCGAGTGGTACTAAAATCTGTTCAATTATGGAATTAATCGAAGAGGGTTGAAAAAAAAGTGGCTGAATTGACGAAGAATCCCTCATATATATATCTCTGTAGTATTGCAGTATAGATGCTTTGGTGGTTTTCAAAGAGCTTCAACCAGACGGGACGCTGTATATTCACGAAGGTATCCGACGAAAGCTTTTCCCGGGGCTATGAAAAGTAAGCAAAGCGGAATGGGGAGATGCTTTCCGACTGGCCGCGAGGACCGGATGGTGACGGCTTGTGGCAAAAGTGACAATGAGGGTCTCTATAAAAAAAACTAAATAAGTACTAAGCCGACGAGAGAGACGTGAGTTCGAAGGTGGTTAGCCTCCGCAGCCTTGGCTAAAGGTGAAAGGTCGTATTCGAGATCCACTCGAATTCCGCTCACTGCGTCTGGAGCTTTTGGAAAGAAGGGGGTGAGAAAAATACTTGGTCATGATGAAAAAGAAACGTCGAAGCTCCATAGAAGTATAGGAAAAAAAATTTAATTTCGAGGGGTTCGCTCGTTGGCTAGATTAGATACGCATTTGGATAGCGAGAGAAATTACGGATAATGAAAGAAGACATTTGTAACAATAGTAAATTTTTTTTTAATTCCAATTTCATCTCGCTTCATATTTTCAGATCGATTTCTAGTTACACTTTCTTCTCATCATAATTTTAGCCTTATATTATCTCAAGTTTATTGAATCAGAAGTTATTAATAAATACAATTTTTTAAATGTTTTTATTTTCCGGCGCTGTTTCAAACAAATAAATAATTAATTTTTTGATGTATTCTATTTCCACTGTAATTATGTAAAATTAATTTACAAGCGAAATTAGGCAA
Organism: Tromatobia lineatoria; assembly: GCA_949699805.1. NCBI lineage: Eukaryota > Metazoa > Arthropoda > Insecta > Hymenoptera > Ichneumonidae > Tromatobia > Tromatobia lineatoria. Next base: position 16,926,310 of record OX453036.1, read on the forward strand.
ACGCAACTTCAGAGTTTCTCTAATTTTATTTTACACATGTTCTAGCACTCACGGAAATAAGAGATGATAGAAAATACCGTTTTTGTATAAGCTATCATGAAAAAGATGAATGCATAGATGAAAAAAAATATATGCTTGTTTTCTTTTCATCTTCTGTAGTGACCTCTAAATATATCTTTAATATACTAATCTTTTAGATAAATTTTATGTTGATCGCTGTCCAGGTAATAGACAAACAAAAAATCGAATCGAACCTATGAAAAGAGACATAAAAAATTAAGTTCCGTTTGTCAAAAAAATTTGGCAACAACCTCCAATTTTTTTTGTACCCACTCTTAAGTTAGGAGGATTCATTTTAAATATTTGGCACAGCTTTTTGGGTTGGAAAACCAGAGAAAAAAATCATCCTTTGATTTAACCATCTTAATGTAAAGTCAGACGTTTTAATCTGCGCCGTCGCCATTTGATTTGTCCTAACGCGGATGAATAAAATTTTCTAATGGTCGCGTGATTGTGCACTTAAATCCTGTAGTGACGAATCACGCAACCAGAACATGACGGAACGAATAATAAGCAACGGATTTTCAGGGTAAATATGCATACGGTAAATGATGGTAGAGGTTTATTGTTGGGAGCAATTTTCCGTTCATCTCAGCGGAACAACGGAAGTAGGTATATCGTAGTGAAGTGTCAGACGCGGGGTGTGGAAACCCGTGGGTGTCGTTGGTCCGTGTGGTCTCGAGAGTGTCGTCCACGCGTGAACCGTCGGGTAGCACCGTCGAGTTAATTGCGCCGCTTCTTCGAAGCCTCGGGATCCTACCGGTGAACGGCCACTTATCTTCTCAAGCTCGTGCAGAGCACACGAGTGCATGCACACATACACACACGCACACACCCATACGTACATCCGTAGACTGACCTGATGTCAGTGCTTCATCAGGAGAAGCGTTCGAGGAAACACGAACGAACTATACTGCTTTATAACGAGGGTTGATATATGAAGTAGCCATGTACACGTGTAGCCAGAGGAATTGATATGAAGAAAACTACGAATCATCCGTGATCCTGTCTTCGCTCAATGCCTATATGAGTATATATGTAGTGAAAAAATTAGAGAATTATTGCATCAACTTATAAATTTATTTGAAATTACGTAGACGTCTTTGATGCACTTCAGAAAGATCCTCGACCTCTGGCTGTTGTTTGACACTTTCTATGCATTACAGACTTTGAAGAGTTTTTTAAAGATTTTTTCAGAGCGAATTTGAAAAAAAAATTATTCCTAAACTTTTGTTTTTATTTTTCTGATAAACTGTAACGAACATATTAAAGGCCGTTATTTAAAAATCACACACACATACGTACATTCGTAGCTTGACCTGATATCAGTTGTTCATCAGGAGAAGCGTTCGAGGAAACACGAACGAGCTTTATAACGAGGGTAGATGTATGAAGTAGCCATGTACACGTGTAGCCAGAGGAATTGATATGAAGAAAACTACGAATCATTCGCAATCCTGTCTTCTCTCAATGGGTGATTATATAGTAACAATCGTAATAGAATTATGGCGTCAGCATATAAATTGATGTGGAATTATGTTAACGTTTCAAATGCACTTTGGTAAGATCCTAATAAATGTGAGGCATTCCATAGCAACTTGACCTTGGTTGACCCTCGACCTCTCCGATTTTGTCCCCGACCTTTATGTTGTTGTTCTATCTCTAAGCAGCGACCACAATTTTTATTAGATTTTTTTTGTCAATTTTTATACTTTTGATTATTTATACCGAAAATAGATTTTTCGAGGGCACAAATTAGAAATTGGCTATTTTTAGATAAATTTTCTGAAAAAAAAGTCGAGAAAAAAACGAGGGTCCAACATCGAAAAGGGCTTTTTCATTTTTTTACAACTCGTTAACCGTAAAAATGTCGACGAATGTAGACATACATATTTTTTTTAGTAAAGCGACCAGTGGATAGACTATTTCGATAAAGCGATAAGCAGACGAGAAAACCCAGTGACGGGACACTTTTTGTGCACGTGCATTCACTGGACCCCGTCCATCCACTAGCTCATTCACTCTACTTCGGATTTTCCTGATCAGATTCGTCAAGACGTTGAAATTGAAACTCTAAACTTTCAGTTAAAAAGCAAAGTAGGCAATTTCCTTGTGGAACGATGAGCAAAAAAATCTAAATTTGGGCTTATTATTTATTTCGTCATAGTAAATCGTATGATGAAAAAAAAGAGCACCAAAAATTCGAAGACCAGATTTTCGTCCGATATTTGGTGGAATAACTCCTATACATGTGTCCATGTATATATAGATAAGGATATTCATATGTGTTTAGGTAACAATATCCACATAAAGCAACATCTTTGAACTTGCGGAATTTTTGTTTTTATCCCATCTTCGCTGTCCATTCAGCACTGGATTATTGTAAGTCGTATATATGAGTAGAAGATCTCGAGGAAAAGGGGAGAACCCCTCAGTCCCGTCAGAGGGACTGAGGACGGATTTCCCGAAGGATAGGGCGATAGGAGGGATGAAGTCGTGGGTGTTTATTGTAAATGGTGGACATCAGTTTCACCAAAAAATTCGAGAAGTCTCTTAAAGAGAAGCTGACCCCATGAGACTCGACCTGCAAACTCCGATTTTTCTAAGACTTCCACCCACACTGCATGAAAAAAGTAGTAGTAAAAACTGTTCGATCGGTCCAGACCACTAACCAAAATAGTTAGAACTGCGCTAACTAGTCAGACGATCGTAAAAAAAAAATTTAAACTTCGTTGGAAGATTAATAATAGTAGCAATAACCGCTGTTACATAACCTCAACTTTCCGTCTTTTCGGTGCAACGAATCATTTAAACTCGACAGTAAGGTTATGTCAAGAAGGCAAAATGAACTGATCTTCAAGAACTTTTAGACTATTGCAATTGAGCTATTCAGCTTCACTTGTTCAAAATTTAAATGGTTCTTATGGATCAATTGAATAAATAATGCATACTTGAAAATCGATTTTTTAACACGGCACTTTATGCACTTTTAGGAAAGATTGGAAGTTTTTATTCATAGACTCGTCATCGAAATTGAATAAACTAGTGTGGTATAGAATTCATGTACTTTTCCAGTAAAATTAAAGCAAATTATCAAAATTCAAGTACTTTTACTGTAAAATTAAAGTAAATTATTGAATATGCTGTACCATACATTAATTTTACATTACACTTGTATACTAACTTTCATAACCAGTTTATGAATAAAAACTCCGATTAAAAATACACAAAATTTCAAATCGATTTTTTTTACAGTGATGGGCGTGATAGCTAAATTAATCTTTAAATCGGAAATTAACATACTTAGGTCAAAGATAGAGAAAAGATGAAAAAAACCGTGAATTTGAAATTCTCAAATTTCAATTCTGAATTTTTCGAAATTTCGCCAGTGTAGATATTTCGAAGTAAACATTGTAGGTCTGGTTTTTTCTAGGTCCCATGGATCTCATGAGCTCTAGGGGAGGAGATTATATACCGTAACTGCCGGTAATAATATATAATCATTTTTTCTCAGACTCGTAAAAGCTTATTTGATAATAACAACAATTTAATTTAATGTAATAATACATAAATCTGATTATTGATACCATAACGAGCTAAAAGTAGCCAGCAACAAAACGACAGGTGGCCGTTGACAATACAACATTTATAGTACACGTGTCTATATCTCGAGGGTATACAAGTAGCAGAGCTTGCAGTGAGTGGTAACGTCCGCACCTGACCAGGTCAAAGGTAGACGGATCGTTATAGTTATACATAGGCGCTTGTATATAGAAATAGCTTGTGATTTCCGGTGCAGCCGAAGCAGCCCCAGGTCCAGAGGCAGACAAACTGGGAGCAACCGCGGTTGGATCGAACGAATTTGATTATGATCCGAAGTGAATAAAATATCAACTGGATTCCTACGTTGTCTCTATTATTTCTCTATTCGCTATGTTATGTACATAAACCGTTTACGATACATCTTGGTACAACACGTACCGATTATTTATAAGCTCGGCACCGTACAAATCGTTTGCCACACGTTTCAGCTTGTACTTAATATCGGTATGAAACGGAACTCTATGTTTCAGCTTGTACTTAATATCGGTATGAAATGTAACTCAATGTTTCAGCTTGTACTTAATATCGGTATGAAACGTAATTCTATGTTTCAGCTTGTACTTAATATCGGTATGAAACGTAACTCTATGTTTCAGCTTGTACTTGATATCGGTATGAAATATTCCTCTATTAAACGTCCCGATACTACGCAAGTTTGTCATGACACAACTCAATACTCCAAATCCGGATCATTCATAAACTCGGGATTCCGGAAATCGTTTACAACACATTTCCTCTTCCACTTAATATCGGTATGAGCTATAATATTATTACATGCCCCGATATTCCATATTTCGATAACGCACGAGTTATTCACTACGCTAACTTGATCGTCGTCAATGTAAATAGTATTGTACAGAATTAATACCAAGTTTTTGCTCTTCGATTATACATTTATATATATATATATATATATATATATATATCGGTAAGAGAGTATGCATTATCGATTCGCTTCGAGGGAACCATGAAGCTCTAGTTTTGTTACCAACGTAATATGCAAACTTTATAGTTTGTAGGAAACTTCAAGTATTCGATGAGTTGCATTTTCAGGTAGTTTTCATTATTATTGCTTTTCTTCGCCTTTCTTGTACCCAGACATAAATGATTTTCATAATGTTTTTTTTAATCAATAGCCGACGTAACAGCTCCGCTGCGTACGATGACAAAGGCTGGACGAGAAATAAGCACCATTCATGGACAGGGCTAACATCGACCTCAGCCTCTGATGGTACTCGACGGAAAATCGTGTGGGTTGATCCTTCGGCTTTGAACCTCTTCGTGTATATCTCTATATATGCGCATCTACTCCGTGGGTATGCCGGTGGTTCTGTCTCTTTCCATGAAAGCCCGAGTCGTATGTCACCATAATGAAATTACTCGCCTATCTATGTCGGGGTTACCACAGAACTGGAGAACGGTCTTGCACGGTCACTCACTAATAGCACTAGCGCTAGAAGCATACGCATCATATGGCTCTGATGCATTATATAGGTATGCGAATATCGTCGTAACCTACAAAGTCATACCAGAATGCCTTAGCAAATGTGAAAGCTCTCGTATGTATTGTAATAGCATTGGCTACATATTACGTTAAATCCTTGTTGCTTGTTTGAAGATTGAAACCACAATGTATTATCGATATTTGTATTTTTTATTTGAAAATATCTTTAGGGAAGGTTTCCCGGAAAAATTGTCCTCCCGGCTATTCAGAGAAAAAAGTGAATTTAGACAAAATGTCCTCACAAAGCATTCACGACATGCGGGAACTTTAGACAAAATGTTCTCAAAAAGCGTTCGGAACTTTTGGGAAATTTAGAAAAAATGTCCTGAAAAAGCGTTTAGGACATTTGGGTGATTTAGACAAAATGTCCTCACAAACCATTGTAACTATTTTGTAAAAACGTGAATTGGACAAAATGTCCTCAAAAACTATTGTGGCTCTTCGGGTAACAATAACTTGGACAAAATGTGCTCAAAAACCATTGTAGCTATTCTGGAAAAAAGTAAATTTGGACAAAATATCCTCAAGAAGCTCCCGAATTGTGGCCATTCGGGAAAGAAGTAAATTTCGACAGAATGTCCGCAAAAAACGCGACCTTTCGAAAAACTTTCGAACCTTCGAAGCTTTCAAAAAGCGAAAAGCAATGTCCCAAGACATTTGAGGAAAAAAAAATGAACTCAGACGAAATGTTCTTAAAAATCGTAACGGCTATTCAGTGAAAAAGTGAGTTAAGACAAAATGTTCTCAAAAAGCGTTAGAACCATCCGCATGTAGAAGATTCATTAAAAATCGAATTGCAAGTATAATGTCCACGTTTTACTCTGCCCTGTCTACCGATTAACCAAAGTCGACCAGTTGTTCCACTAGATTATAATGATTAATATTCCTAGAGACCTCGCTGCTTTCGTGCCCGATTATATTGCAAATTTGCCGCTGCATATTTACCAGGAATATGGACTCTCAAAGGGAGGCAAACTTCAAATGTTAATACGTTCATGAAGATTGAGTATCAATGATTGGACCTTCAACGAGCTTCATGAAAGCTACGCATTAGTCACAAGTTCGATGATGGATTCATGGCGAGTGTATCGAGTTTGCCTTCCACTCCCTTATTCCCATCCTTTCAGGAGAAAGTTTGTTCAGTCAGGGACGAAGGGAAAAGTCGTTAAACGTGTAAGCCCTTTCGTGCATTTGCACGATTCTAATATCGAAGTATCGCTCGCGTGCTAATTGCCTCGACGCGCTACGAGAACGTATTTAGTCTCGTTTCCGGTGTTCAGCTATTTAGTCTATCTTCACTCGGTTTGCGTATGGCATGTGTATGTTTCTATGTAGACGTGTATGCGCGTATGTTTCGTATACGCGTGGACTGAATGCATTTCCCCTCGGCGTTATGCAACGCAGTACCTACCATCAATGAATATAATTTCCCATGTACACAAGGATTAGGCGACTGGCTATTCGGCTTCGCCGTAGGGCGATGATTATAGAGATAGCAGCTATACAGAATGTCCTATTCGCAATAATGATAACACTCAATGAATCTCTCAACGGGTATATGTGTAACCTTGCACGAAATTAATTATAACCAAACCACGTAATGGTTACATACTAGAATATCAACCATTGTACACAGATTTATAACGGTCGAATGAAGCTTTATGATATGCAACAATCGCCACCGAACTCGACAAACGTCATATTAACAGTAGTTTGTTTGATCTGAAATTTTAATTGTTTTCATTCTTAAATATACAAATATAATATGATATTCGTCTCGAGGCTAAAAATAACATATTTGCGCATATTACTATTTAAGTTTTTGTATATAGTGATAGTTGCGATGATGATCATGAAGAAAACTGATTTTGGCAAAACAGTATTATTTATTAAAGACTTTATTTGTTAGGCAGATTTTTTTTGCTTAGGTGATAACTAATTTGCTTAATATCGAGCATCTGTTGCCCAAGCAAACAATTCGATCCCGTTTGATTTGTTAATCCAAAAAATGATCAGCTACCAGGGCAAATTCACTTTACCGCTACAGCGAATAAATTGCTCTGCCACCAAATGCAATTTGCTCGGCCGGCGAATCTAACATAGCAAATGTAATTTGCTGTTACAATAAGAAAATTAGGTATCGGTATATTTGCTAATCGTTTTTGCCGTGGCAACAAGTGACTTACTGTTGAAACAATTTTTTTTGCTTCCTGTGATCTACTAATTTAATAGTTATTCGATAGTTTCCAAGCACAATACAATCCCTCTCACTGTGATAAAGGGCTAAATTACCTGTGAACAGACTTGCGCAGAGAGAGAGAGAGAGAGAAATTCTATTCGTATAATCCCGTAAGGTCTCGTATTCTGGTGTCCCATCATCACGTCATCCACAATTTCCTACTGCGGGCATTCATATGTAACCGCAAAGCATTAATGATAAGGACAACGAAAAAAACCTGATTCAGAAACTGCGATCTTTTATTTTTAATGGACTTCAAATGGACACACATCGTTATTATCCAGATTTCAAATCACAATGTCGTTTATTTGCGCATGTCATATAAGCTAAACATTGGACCGTTAAAATAGAAATCCTCAGTTACATAACAAAACGACGGGAGTCGTTATTTAGTCAAGGGTTTAAAAGGCGCAGCGAGAGAGAGTGATTCATTTCGGGCTCTGTGAGTCAAGAGCAACAACGTTTTTTTTCTCTATATTATCTACTAATTTAACAGTTTAACAACATGAAAAAAAACATTGTTATTATCCAGATTTCAAATCACAATGTCGATCATTTGCGCATGTCATATAAGCTAAACATTGGACCGTTAAAATAGAAATCCTCGGTTACATAACAAAACGACGGGAGTCGTTATTTAGTCAAGGGTTTGAAAGGCGCAGCGAGAGAGAGAGTGGTTCATTTCGGGCTCTGTGAGTCAAGAGCAACAACATTTTTTCTCTCTATTATCTACTAATTCAATAGTTTAGAAAGACAATAGAATTTCTCTTACCGTGATGACCGGTGAAATAACCTACGGGCAGACGTGTGCAGAGGGAAGAAATTCAATTCATATAATCCCGAAACGTCTCGTATTGTGGTGTCCCATCATCACCTCATCCACAATTTCCTACTGCGGGCGTACATGTAACCGCAAAGCGTTAATGACGAGGATAATAGAAACTGTGGTGACAGGCGTCCACACGCCAGTGGTGAATAGCGTGCTGAGAGTCGCGGGTTGCTACAGCGTGAATGGCCCGAGACCGAGCACCGCGTATGCATTGCGAGCTCGCGATGCAACGATAAATTTACGCAAATGTCCCGGACGTTCGTGCGCATCCCGCTTTCTCTCATAACATTTGGGTGGTTTCATGAGGTGGTTGCATATATACGCCCACTGGTGAAATCGCTAATTGCGAAAATGTCCAGTTTCTCCCGTTGTATAATTTCGGTGAATTCTCGAAAACTCCCGTACCGCCTCATTAACATTGTAGAATATAATTATGTATGGTGCCGAGGAAGGAAACTCTTGTCGCATTAGTCAGCGGTCGTTGAATACGGATCTTCCAACTCTGGCGAATGAATCGGTGCGAAGCACGAGGGATTATCAAATATTCCCGCATTAATGGAAAGAAAACTCCTGGCTTTACGAATTATCCAAAGTATTCCATGCACTTTACTATACAGTGGAGGGAAAGTTACGCTTCAACTTTATACCGTCAACTCCATTTTATTCCGGGAATAGAAAATAACTTTCCATCAAAATTATTGGTACATATGCGTATTTCACTTACCTTTAACTTTTACGGCTTCGGAGAATAAAAATCTAGCTTAGGGGCATAAGGGCGCCCATTTTTTTAACCCATTCTGAGAACTTTAGAAAGTAATAATTGTTCATTAACAAGTCATCTTTTAAAGCGTGGCCTTATAAAAAAATCATAATGTAATTTTTGACAAAAAATAATTTATTTAGTGCGATTTCGATTGTCGAGACAACGATAGGAAGAAAAGGTAGAATAATTATGGTCCTCATTTTTATTTCATAAGCAGAAATAAAAATACTTATGAAATCGAAAAAAAATATTCTAAATAACAATTCCAAATTTTTTTATTTATTTAGATTTATTTATAGTCGCTTTAGAATCAAAGGTCATTTGCGACTGTAAATAATAATAATGGTAGACCCCGATACATGTAGGATGTCGAACGGATTTATTCAATAAAATAAAATGTTGAATATTGAATGCCCGTATGAAAAATCATAATGTAATTTTTAACTAAAAATAATTCATTTGGTGCGATTTCGATTATCGAGACAACGCTAGAAAGAGGAGCTATAATGATCAAAGTCATAATTTTTATTTCATATTAAGAAATCAACATGAGAATTTTTTTTCTTTTTAATACTCGGCGTCGCGACGCTACCGCGTCTCTTGATAAAAATATTAATAACATAAAAGAAAAATAATTTCAAAATAATAATAATTCGAGACACTGAGGCACGTAGTAGGATGTCGAACGTATATATTCAATAAAATATAATGTTGAATGTTTACATCGCGACTGTGACGAGGGTCCAACTATTCACGCTCTTCTCTTTTTCTCGTCGCGACCGTTGTGCCATTCTTGGAAGCACATCAACGGTCGCGATCTTCGCAGAATCGAAAACCGTTGGCGCGCGCGTAAGAATAACAAAGTGGAATAAGGACAGTTTATTTTATTTTATTTTAATATATTATTGAGATTGTTAACTTGCATTATATAATTTAATAAATATGTACGTCGCAAACAATCTAAGAGGAGATCGATACGATTTAACGCCAAACTTTTATAAGAATGAAAACAAATATAGAGAAGAATTCTAAAGGCATTTTGAGATAGTTTTGCCGCTATTTTTCTATTGGTTAGTCTCGGTAGAAACACGGTCATAATTATTACTGCATAATAAGAAACTAATATAAAAGATTTTTGAGTCTTCGAAATAATCTATGGAGAAAACGATTTAAAAGTATATAATAATTCGAGACATGTAGGATGTCGGAAGTGTTTATTCAATAAAATATAACGATGCATCTTTACAGCGCGTCTCGCTGCGTGCTCGCGCTTCAGCGTCTTCGCGACGATTGGCTTATTCGTCACTCCCTCCCCTTTTTCTCGACGTGACCGTTGAACCGTTCCGAGAATCTCGGCAACGTTACAGTCTTCGCGGAATCGCCTCGACACAGCGTCTCGCCCTTTATTTTCCGTAAAGTGCTCGCGAAGTCGAAAAAAAAAACAAATTTCTTTTATTTTCTTTCAATAATGTATGTAGCTTACAAACCTGCATCTTTTTATTCGATAAGTATTTGCTACGCATGAAGTCTAACAGTAGATCGATAGGATTTGGTCGTAATCTTAATTTAGAATGAAAAGACAAACATACAGAAAAATTTATAAAAAGACCTCTTGACGTAATGATGAATGATGTGATGATGAATTTGAACTCGCCCCGCTCGGCTCAATGTCTGGCCTTTTGTTTTCCATGAAATGCCTCCGAAGTAACATTTTGTAAATATTCTATGCAGTTTGTAAACCTGCATCTTTTTATTTGATAAATATTTCGTACGCATGAAATCTAAAAGTAGATCGATACGATTTGACCGTAAACTTCAATTAGAATGAAAACAAACATAGAGAAGAATTGTAAAGTCCTTTTGACGTGTGATCGGAATGCAGGATAGTCGGGAGAGCTATGCCGATCCTTCTCTGTCGGTTAGAGTCTCTCGTTGAGTTTGACGGCTCGTCGACGAGCTCTCAAAGTATTTTCGTGTGTGTGTGTGTGTGTGTGTGTGTTAGTCGCGTAGTCGGCAATAGCGACAGCGAGTGAACGTGCGGGGGTTTGGCGCGGAGTCGGAGGGTTGAGTCGCTCGGAGGGTTGGCGCAGGGCGCGAGAGGGTGGAAAACGCGAGACGGCAAATGCGCGCGCGGCGAGCTTTGCACGCGCGACAACCACCGACACCGAGAGCCGACAGTGCGCGTCGAGCTGCCAGCCGATTTGGAGGGTGTTGCGTTTCGGCTTTACAAAAGGCGTCACTTCCGGCGCGACATTCAAACGCGCGGGCTTTCGAGTGTATGATTCTCCCCTCGTACTCAACGCGTCACGTATCGCACGACAATAGCCAATATAATCGTGCGACTCGTCTGTCACACCGTTGACATTTCGTTCGATGTTGAATACCAGTTTTTTTCGCACGTAACGCAGTCATTCGAAGATTGAAGTAAAAAAAAAAACTCATCCATACCATAAAGTCAACGATGAAGTGAACGAATAAGACCCGAACATTTTCGAACGTGGGATATATAGTGCCTACCAGTGAGCATGGCAGAAACAATTCTCCAATACGTTCCGTTCCGGCTCCTGTTGCTGCTGACGGTCGCCGTACTCGCCGCCGGTGAGTTACCATTTTATACTTTATCAAACTCAGATCATTTTTACAAGATTACACCGCTCGGAAAAAAAATTCTGAGTGGGTTATTGCAACGCATTTTATACTAAATGCAACTTGCATCATTTCCACGAGATCACACCGCGCAGAAAAAAATTCCGAGTGTTATTGTAACGCATTTTATACTAAATGTAAATCGCATAATTTTTGCAAGATCTCACCATTCGGAAAAAAATTCCGATTGTGTTATTGTAACGCATTTTATACTAAATGAATCTTGCATAATTTTTACAAGGTCGCACAGCTCAATAAAAATGTCGAGCGTATTATTGTAACGTATTGGATACACAATGAAACTTGCATAATTTTTGCAAGACCACACCGCTCAAAAAAAAATTCCGCGTGCATTATTGTAATGCATTTAATACTAAATAAAAATTGCATAATTTTGAAAAAATTAAACCGCTTAGAAAAAAATCCCAAGTGTGTTATTATAACGCATTCAATACTAAAACAAACTTACATAAGTCGAAAAAAATCACACCGCGCAGAAAAAAAATCCGGGTATGTTACTGTAACACAATTGATGCTAAACGAAACTTGCATGATTTTAGAAAAATCACACTGGTCAGAAAAAGGATTCCGAGTGTGTCATTGTAACGCATTTATTCAAATATCGTAATTTGAAGATTTGTCCGTGTGTTCGTGGTTTGTTGTAAAACTACATCGACATTTAATGCAGCTTGTCCAATCAAAGATACATTTTCACTAATTATTTGTTTCCCAACGCCAGAACCTAATTCAGAAAATAGGAGTTGTTATTTGCTATATATTGAAAGTGGATACAGAGATGTCATATGAGCTTAATATTGGACCGTTGAAATGGCAATTGAGACAAGCAGTTGAACCGCCTTTACCAGACGTATCTTAATTGCGTGCACATACGAAACCCTCGTTTACACGACAAAACGAAGAGAGTCGTAATTTAGTCAGGGTTCGAAAGATGTATAGAGAGAGAGAGAGAGAGGTTTATTTCGTGCTCTGTGAGTTGAGAGGAGGCAAAGTTTACGTTAGTCAAGCTCTATTTCTAGGTCCTTGAGTCTCGAGTATAGTATAACACACGTGCAGTAGAGATATGCATTCGCGCTCTTTTTCTCCCATATACACAAAATCCACAGTAATGCTATGGTGCAGTAGCACGCGAGCGACTGCGATTGCTGAAGTATCCACAGGTGAGAGTGCACTCGAAAAGCGACCGTCCAAACGAGGTAGGATACGAAATAAGAGCTACTATCATTTATTGCGAATTATGGAGGCACCGATAAACGTATATTGAAAGCAGGTTAATAGAGGGCAGTTGAAACGATAAATTCAACGCAGCACAAAAAAAAAACCTTTTACCTTGAAATATGTCCCTACAAAATACATTCAGCTCTGGTACTTAAAAAAAGTAAAATAAATGTTCTGCTCCTCAACGACTGCTCGCAATTAACGGATAAATTGCGACGCTCGAATGTCGAGAGGTATACTTTTAATATTGAATTGACTAAAATGTGAAATATAAAATTTTACATCATTTATGCGTTTAACGTAATACTCACACTTGAGACACTTGCATGTCACTTCAACCAATGAATGAAAGTTTTTATCAAATTATACCTTTAAATCGTGTTATAAATGTTATTTAGTGATAAATTTTCTCAGGGGCAGAGATAAATAAAAAAATTCTGTGTATTTCCCTCAAAACGTTTGGTATCATAGCGGATATTGAAGATTTATTTTCTTGGAGTGCAGTACAGAATTGTTTTTGCCCGAGGCAACACAGGAAATGCGGAAAACCTGACCTATACAAAGGGTTTTGTTTTTACCGAGTTTCTACTGCACGAGAAAGTACTGCACCCATTAGAAAGTCAGGAAAACTGACTCTCGCTCAGCATTTGGTGTCCAAATTTATTTATAGCGAATTATGGAGGCATCGATAAACGTATATCGAAAGCATGTAAATGGAGGGCAGTTCAAACGGCACATTCAACACAACACGGAAAATCGTTTACCCCGAAATTTGTTCCGTGGAAAATATACTCTGCTCCGGTATTAAAAAACAGTACAACACATTTTCCGGTTTCCAATGCCTTCTCGCAATTAACGGATAAATTGCAAAGGTCGAATGACGAGAGGTTGACGTTTAATTTTGAATCGACTAAGATGTGAAGAACGGCAATTTACCTCTGTCGAGGATGCATTACATTAATTAAGATTTTCTGACACAGAGACATTGTGCACAGTGCCATTTTCCCACTATTTTCGTTCAGAAACCTTTAACATTTAATTTTTTTTTGTTGTAGAAAATTTATTATCATTTAAATGTGATGGGAGATTCGATTGTATTATTGATCAGGAAGCTTTATGTCATTTTTGCCTTTGTTCTGATGTCGAATTGGGGCAGAAAAAAGTTCGTTTTGCTTCTCTATGTTTTGTACGGAATCCAATGGGGTCGTTAGTGCCATGTTTTGTAATGGATTGGGCAAGGTCATTAGTGCTATTCCTTGCGTTGTGTTCGGCGCAGTCGTTAGTACGTTATTGTAAATACCAATGACCCCATTCTTCAAAGGACATTCGTAACGCATGTAAATACGATGTATTTACCAGTTGTTTTTTTGGGCTTGAAAATACTATAGAATCTAAGATATCCGTATCTTTATGAAAGCATTTCATTTTTTTTTCAGGTACAGTTTTTCTATTGTTGAGATTAATCAGTCTAAATTCCGAATCTGGCAAAAGTAAAATTTCGAAAGTATAGTCATTTCATCACGTTGGTAATAAAAAACCGTCGAAAAGACCAATGTAGTTTCTCGGGTTAATGAATAATTCTTCAATATCCATTGACACGCTCATTATTAAACCGAATATAATAAAACTTAATTTCAAAACTGAGATTATTAAGCATTGTTTCCCCAACAGTGATGTCGGGATTTATGTTATTTACAATGTTGATAAGACCGTGAAATGACTTCGAGTTTTTAAAATATATTGAAGCAATATCATGATGTATTAATATTGCAGCACGAAGTACCAAAGCGAGTATTCAATATCGATATTCCCTTTTATATGTGTAGCATTATATTAATTTCATATTGCAGTTTCTTCGATAGTCGATATACAGGGGGCAATAAATTTAATCTTGGCATCAGCATCGATATAAAGTTACTCACGCTGTGGCGTTTCCTCTAAGTGAATGCTGCGCTCGCCCGCTACTTTGCCGCTTCTATCGCGTTTTATATACGACGCGAGATACATCTCGATTACAAGTAAATCGAATAATCAATCGCTCGGGGGCGATGGAAAGAGAGATCGAGATATAGCGAGGGTACGAGGCTTGCGATCGTAGCCCCAGGTGCATTCCCTGAAGAGATTATAGCCGTTACTGCACTACTAGTGCACTGCTCGATACGACACTCACCTGGCAAAATTCAGTTAGTCGAAAATTACGCACGATCCACTGACGAGGCTACCAATTGCGTTTGTCAATTACGTCAACCGGGGCCGTCCGATCGAGTGCAAAGACAAATAGCACAAATCCCTATATGCGCGTATCTCACAAACCTTCAACTTCTACGGCTTCAAAGAATAAAAATGGGTGGGGGTTAAAATAGCTAATTCTGAAATTAATAACGTTCGAATCTAGAATGGTCATCATTATGAAATTCGCAATTTCAGCCATTCGCTATTTTGACCTCCACTTATTCAAATGCATTCAACATAGCGAATGATAAAAATGTCGAATGGCTGAAAAGCGAATTCCATAATTATGGACATTCTGTATTTAGACGTACCTTATTTTTTAATTCACTATTTTTGTCATTCGGTATTCTTGTCATTCGCTATTTTGACCCTCACCCATAAAAATCTAGTTTAGGAGCACAGTGGTAGAATTTTTTTAAACTCATTCTAAGAACTTTATAAAGCAATATTTGTTCATGGACAAGTAATCTTATGTAGTGGGACCGTCTAAAAAAATCATAATGTAATTGTTAAGTGAAAAAAAATTCTTTGGTGCAAATTCATTGTCAGAACTATCTCTCACAGTATTTCAGCACTGAAGTAAAGATTCTTAGGTGTTCGACTTATGAAAACTTTACTTTTTAATAAATGGACCATTGGAAGGTATAGACTTATTCCTTCCAATGGGTAATTATTATTATCCAATATTACTCGAATCTCATGCACAAATATAGTGTGACGGGCAATGACTCTACGAATAAGATATACATTTTTTCTTCTTATTATTCTTTCTTAATTTCACCCAAAAATTAGAAACGATATGAAAAACTTATATGAGAGTGAGAGATTACAAAAACTGTAGAAAAAAACTGTTTTGAAATTTATTAACTTCCTCAAAATCAAATTTTGCAAATTCCATTTTTTGCGACAATAGCTTTTTTTATCAAAAACATATTTTTTATCGCGTGAGACTGAAAGTTGAAAACTATCGCTGAAATATGGGCAAACCTAAAGTATAGTTTCCAAATTATTATTCAATTATTTACAGATAACTCCAACATCCTTGAAAAAAAATGAGCGAAGGTTTCAACAAGATAAAAAAATAGAGAACAATTGAGACCTCTTTGAAGTTATCATGATTTCGAATGTTCGCTAAAATGAATATGCCATGATTGCGAAACGACATTTATGGGTAATTTGCAAATTAAGCGATTAATTGGATGTGCTATTTTACTTTATATCGCCATTTCCTGTTTGATCGAGTTCCGGTTCAACTTTGCCACATATAATTCCAGTTATAAAAGTGGCTGCCCGTGGGGGGGGCATTCTGTTCAATTATCTAGCCTGCACTTCAAGTGATGGAGGAATACCGCATGGAATTTATATTTGTTATCAAATATCGTGAAATTGCAGTGGAGGCGGCACATTGCATGTGATTTTTATTTTGTGGAATATTGTTAGAGGGATTGTTATATTGTTATACATCATGTCATGCCACCGCAAATACTGTGTGCTATTCTGGAATGTAATTAGACCGCGCACAATTTGGACACCTTCTGGTGTGATCGTTTGGTCGATGTATGAATTTATGTAATGTGCGGTTCCTGTTTGTAAGCTCTCTTCAAAAACATAAACAGCGCTCTCACCCTGCTCTCACTTTGGCTTTAATTTGACTTTTGAAGTGAGTTACCGAAGTCGAGAATACAGAGTTTACTGACAATTGTGTTTTGACTTATGATTTTGTAAGATTTGCTAGCTAATTAGCCATATGTTACCCTCTTAGACTAAGGTGAGAGCAAGGTAAGAACCAAATGACGACACTCGTGGCGCCAGCGCAATCGTAACTTCTGCACATGTGGCGAGAACATGATGAGAGCAACGTTTGTGTTCTTGAAGAAAGCTCACAAATTTTGTAAGCTTGTTACATAAACGTTCTTACCATGTTCTCACCTTGCCCTCACCTCGCTCTCACCTTGGTTTCAACTTGGCTTTTCAAATATTACGGAAGTCAAGAATATTGAATTTGCTAATTATCTTTTTACTTATTATTTTCCAAGATTGGCTAGCTCATAAGCCATGTTATCCTATCTAACTAAGGTGAGAGCAAGGTGAGAACCGGTTGACGACAGCAGCTTGAAAGCAACGTTTGTGTTTTTAAAAAGAGCCTACGAATTTAGTCAGCTCCTTGCAAGAACACAAGCATTGCTCTCACCTTACTCTCGCCCTACTTTCACCCTGCTCTCACCTTAGCTCTTCAAGGATTACGAAAGTCGAGAATATTCGGTTCGCTAATAATTATCTTATTACTCATTATGTTCCAAGATTGGCTAGCTAATAAGCCACGTTATCCTTTCTGAATAAGGTGAGAGCAAGGTGAGAATCGGCTGACGACATACGCGGCGCTAGTCTACTCGTAACTTCCGTACCTTATGTCAATTTAACCACCGGCAAAACAACCACAAAAACAGATTGAGTTGGGCTGTATAAAAATTTCAATCACGATATACCGTGACAAAATTTAATGCAAATTCGTATTCAGTGAGGCAAAATGTACCGGTATTATATCCAAGAAAAAAAAATACGAGAGCTCGAAACTCGTTTCCACGTACTACGATGTCACAATTGTGTAGCTAAGATGTCGATATGATTTGATAAAAATAGTTAGAGGTTGGCGAGGGCTTTGGTCTCTCGAGATATTTATAAGGATTACTAGAAGTGTGGATTGCGACCATAAAAGCGTTTGAAACTCGGCCTTGCGGTTTAACGCAGAACTATGGAATATCTAAGCGATTTTTTATACTGGAAATAATTGGATCGCCCTGACTGGGAAGGAAAAATATTATTTACCATAAGTGATATAATTTGAAAATACTTTTTGAAACTATTATACTATATACGATTCCATGACTATATATTTTGTTAACTTGATAATTATTTGGAAATAATGTAATTAATGGCTTTGTCAGTGGCAGATATATAATGACTTCGGTTCTTTTTTTTCCGGACCAAATATCGTTCGGGAGTTGACCTGATAACCTGCTATTGACGTCATAACCCCCACGATTCCTGGAACCGTGCCTCCCCGTGGGAAATATGGATACCTATATATTACTTTGTTGTCTGCGATACCGAGCTTTTCACTCATGACAACGCTACTTCTTCCTGTCTCGGGCTTAGATGCTACTCCATAGGTATTATATACACTCGTAACTAAGGATCAGAGGTAAAAGTGTGGGAAGAAACTTAAAGTATACCGCATCATACTACTGTAGTTTTACGGACAATATATACCGACTAACTCGAGAAGATTTTTGTTTTCTTGAAGACGCTGAGTTACGATGTGTTCAAATGTTGATTAATGTTGATAAGAAATGTGCACTCTTAAAGGAAGTCTGTAGTTTAAGTTATTTCCTATCCATATTGTCAGATTTATACCCTCACATTCACATGGTAACGACTCGTTAACGTAACTCAAATGAATAAATAAAATTTGCGTCATCATTGAGAAATCATTTTCTTACTTTTCTGATTTCATAAAATTCGTGGACGTTTAATTTTTTTCCTATGTTCAAGAATATACGAAGAATATATGCAATATATATTTTTCACATTATAGATCTTAAATGGATATACAATGATTTAAAAGAGTGACAATAAGCCGTAAGCGGCAGAATTAAAAAAAAAAGTTGTTTTCGCTCTTTGGGTCTTCAGTGTTCATAAACCCGGGGAATTGACCCAACAATCGACTGTGCCAAAAGAATTTGCTGACGTATAATATTAAGACGTGGCTGAATTGTGGTCTTCATTTTTCAGCAAATTGCAAACTAATAAATAGATGAAACAATTTCGGTTCGAATTTCATACAGGCGGCGGATGTTGAGGTCAGTATCATTATTTGATTGAAAAAAAAAATCCTTCAATTTCTGCTTCTTACTGCTTATTATCGCACTTTCTTATCTTCATGGCTTAAACTCGACCCAATTATCGACTGTGTCGAAGGAATTCGCTAGCAGACAATATTTATTGAGATATCGCAATTGCATCCTTACTTTTGCAAAAAAAAATTCAAATATGAAAGTTATTAAAAAATTAAATTGCGTATTTTGTATAGAAGATGAATATTAAAATCAGAATACGTACTTTTGCAGTGAACCAAAAAATTTTTTTGACACATCCTTACGTACATGTCGTTTTTTCATATATCGATACCTTTCTACTCGATATATTGTGGATTCGATACACGGCGATTCGATACGATACGATATCAAATATCGATACTTTTTCGATGATCCGCTTAATCTATGTTCGATGAATCGAATTATCTTCTTACCTGAAATTATCGTGTGAAACGTTGGAATCGTGCGAACAGGGCGAACATACGGGAATTTCCGGACGAAGGTATGTCAGAAGGTTAGCACAAAAAACTGGTAAAATCTTTTGCAGAGGGTTTGGATGGAGAAAGAACCATGGGAAATAGTCCAGCAGCAGGTCATCTTGTAAGCGCGCGATGGAGCAATTCCTCCGGTTCGGCTCGAGTTGAACTTTGGTGGCGTAGAGAAGAAATAATGGAGAGGGAGATCGGGCTCGGGTATAGTGGATAATCGTGAGCTGGGGAGCAATATCGTAGGTACTACACGTCCGCGCTAAGATTCTTTTCGCCATGTTCACGGTAGAAGCGCTTTTTGCTATATCCAGAGCTCCACGAACTCCACAGAAATTGTGCTATTCGGCAATTTTTCCTTTGTTTTTGCTTCCTCAGTGTGAGCTTCTATTTCAGCTTTGAAAATTGGGACTTTCAAGGTAGTCCTTGCGCTACATTCATTTCCCATAAGTTCGACAAAATTTACCAGAATTTACAAGCACAAAAATTATTCAACAAATTTCCCGAAAGCCTAACATTTTATAAATAAAAATGAAATTTTTTTCGGAATACGTAAACATATTTTTTTGCATTTTTTAATTCACTTTGAATTTTGTGTTCTTCACATATTAAAAAAATATTCTTAAAAAAAAAAATTTTGCAAAAAAATATTAAAAATTTCATGCGTGAACAGGAAAATTGACGAATCATTTTAAAAAAAAATAATGTTGCGTTTTCGGAAAATTGATTGGACAATTTTTTAAAAATCAATTTGTTAAAAATATTTTAGAATAATTATCATCCGAAATAATCTTTTCAGAACCCATAATGTGCATGAATCTTTCCAGATTTCTATACCATCGAGAATTTTTTGCAATTCTCTCTCATTTTTCTTGAACTTATGCGAAATAAATAACAGGTGCAACTACTACCTTAAAACGAAAATACTCGTTGAAATGAAAATACTTGAAAAAAGTGCATGTGAAATTTGTTCAGGAATATCTGAATACTATAATTGGATTAATTTTTCATGGCCACACACTTAAAATTTGAATAAATTTTTAATCTGTAACTTTTGTCTAATGATAATTCAAGGGGTAATTTAACAAATGAATGAGGAAGGTCTAACATTTGAAATAGTAAACTCAGCGATGGCGCATAATTGAAAAAAAGCATCTCATGCATTTTTATTATTCTTAAACTTGGCATCGACCAACTCTGGCGTCTCTTAATCTCTCTGGAATTTTATGAGCATATAGAGCATACATTAAATGATCTGCATGAATGAACAGAAGTTGAATTTACCCATAAAAGAAAAATAAGTGTATCTACAGATATATGAATGGGAAACTTTCGTTCACGGGGCATAAATCTTGTTGATGTGAATTTATAATACATCTTCAAATATTTATAGGGCAAATGTTGAAATTCTTTTCCCCCGACAAATGTTGGCTCTTCCGGTGTAAATAGACATCTTGGCATACTTGTGTGCTCGTTATCCTCATAGGATAGCCAAAGTTTGTCGGAGGGCCAACAATTATATTATATACATCAAAGTATTTAATCCATAACTCTGAGATATGTACATCTTGTTGGGATACATTGAATATATACTCTACATCTCGAGTATACTTCATTTTTATGAAGGCTTAAAGATTGATTGTTACCTCCATGGAAAAGAAATATATGCAAAAATAGATCTGACATATCGAACTTTTCGGACGATAATATAATAAAAATATATTTTAAATTTATTTCGGATGTATCCCACATATATTTTTTTCTGGCATACATTCTGCAGATATCCCAAAATATCCCAGTTATAGTATTTTTTGGACAAGATATATGTCGTATATCTCAGGTATATTTGTCAATATATTTTGGATGTATTTTTTTCCATGGGGGTATAGATTTTATAAATAACAGAATTCAAGATAAAATTGGCAATTTTGCATAAATTAAAAAAATTAAAAAATTAAATAATGTAGCAATAAAATGCTAACTTCGCTCGCACTCTTTTCCTTTCATTTGTCTCTTCTTATAGGTAAACATGAAAGTTGCATGCTTTTGCCATTCGTTATTTTACGTGACTCTATGCTGCTTTCGTCTTTCGATATAATCGACTTCCCATGTGCCATGTATTTTTTTAAATGAAAAAATGTAAAAAAAAGGAATTCTATTTTGGGAAAAAAATGTATTCTATTTCCCAACTGCAAAAAACAGCAATTTAAAAAGCGCGCCACGCGTGATTCTACAGTAATTATAACGGTCTGAAGTTGGTTTTATTTCAAAGCTATCGACGACCAATCATAATGCTAGAAAGGTAACTTTACTCTTTAATATTTCGACTTTCGATGTGCCATGTCTTTTTTAAGAGAGGATTAAAAATAGACATTTAATTATTTTCAATGTGTAGAACCTTGCACCTTGTTTTATCGTTATATTCCGCTTCCACTGAAGCTTTTTGTATGAGAAAGTTGAAATCCATTAACATACTTTAGCATAGAGGAAACTTCATGAACTTTACAAAATAATGAGGAAACAAGTTAAAAGGCATATTATTTTTCCTTCTATGTCTTTAAGGCGTGTACGGTCCACTGCGGCTACGGACACAATTACGGGGATTAAGACGACGGAGAAGGAAAGCAGTGCACCGGTAACAGGGTTATATACCAAATTTGTACGATGAAATTTGCCACTTTACAGTTTAACGAAGTTTCTCGCCACCCGCGTGTTCTCACGATTCTTATATCCTTGAGGACACTATGAGACAACGTCGAATTGCATTGCTGTGTACAGTACAGACTTGCTTAAGTCGAGTCGGTGTTGTCACATGTATTATGTGCCAAGATACTCTCAATTTTGTATTCAATTAAACGAATCACGTCATAAATTATTATTCAAAATTTCATGGAATGATTTTTCGTTCAATCTATTCTATGATAAATTACATGGATTTGAGTCACAATCAATTATGGAACATATACTATTTGGTTTTCATAGAGAAAACTTCGTTTTCTTGGGAAAAAAATGCAGAAATAATTTCAGAAGACTTGAATCGGTTCGGAATATCAAGGAAAGTGGTTTAGAAAAAGTTGTCTGCATGTGTTATCTGTTACTAAAGATATTGCACATCGAAAATCCGAACATCGAAAACTGAAGCCAGTTTTCAAACATTCTGATTGGTCGTCGATGACTTCAACGTAAAGCCAACTTCGGACTGTTATGATCGCGCCATTGTATAACATTGAAAATATCATGTTTAGTGACAAGAAAAGACTAATGAAAAGAATTTATTATAATTATTGTGTTTAGTGTTGATTTATGTGAAAGAAGTAATCTGTTAGTAAAATTCAATGAATCAATCAACATTTGTGGGAGATGAAGGGCCTAAAATTTGATTCACCATAACTCGTGAACTATTTGACCGAATCAGCTCAAGTTCCAATGCCATATAGAGTATGGATCAATTTTTACCTAGTATCGATTTTATAATAATGGCGTTTGCCATTTTTGTGAAATTCTCAACATTTTGAAAAACGTCCATAAACGCTCTGAAACGATTTTTTTCAGATATTGAGTTAAAAACTTTGTAGAAAAATTGAGAAAAGCAATGTCACTGTTGGTATTGAATTAGGGCTAAATCGGTAAAGGGGTTCAGGTTTTATGGAGTTTTTGAATTTC
Organism: Tromatobia lineatoria; assembly: GCA_949699805.1. Taxonomy (NCBI): domain Eukaryota; kingdom Metazoa; phylum Arthropoda; class Insecta; order Hymenoptera; family Ichneumonidae; genus Tromatobia; species Tromatobia lineatoria. The sequence continues at coordinate 16,949,445 of OX453036.1, forward strand.
TAATTTGCATGTGCATATTTAATTTGGTGAAGATCGGTAGAAGAATTCGTATTTTATAGAAATTAAATTTTTTGATTATTATATCTTAATGGTTGAAATCACTCGAAATTTTTTCGTTTTTTAATTTTTTGACATCAAAAATGCACTTTTAATTTATTTATTTTAAATAAGGATGCAAAGTAGATCCTCGCACATTGGTTTCTCATTTTTCGCTGTTTTCACAGTTTTTTGTACTCGATAGTCAAAATCTTTTACTATTCATATATTTCCTGTGTAAAAAACCGAGAAAGAAATCTCGAAGCTTCTAACTTGCATTTTTTTCCAAAGCTTTAGTAAATGCCACATAAAAAAACCTGTAGTAACAGGAAGAGGAAACAATCTCCAAGCTTTTAATTTGCATCTTTTTTTCAAAGCCTCAGTAAATGCCACATAAAGAAAAGTACAGTAATAACACCACTTTCATAACCTAAACCATTCTCGAACACATGAATTCTCAACTAGCATAATTCATAATTCAGAGCTTACAGGTAATAACTGTTATCGTTGTGGAACAAAACTTACTACAGTTTCTGAATAAAACCCTAGTACTCGAAGAAGGAGAGTATCACGATTGGCCTCTTCAAGTCCGGAATGGCGTCTAAGCCTTTAATGTATTGACGCAAGGGCGAAATCAGAGGTCGCAAAGGGCTTAATCCGAGTGGGTCCGATCGGCAGAAAGAACTTTCTCTTGCAGTGAAGTCCAATTGCGCACGTCCGTCACATATTCTTGGCCTGACGCAGACTCGGTGAACAAATATCCTGGGAGAAAATAATGAAAGTAGAGAAAAGTACGAGGGCACGTTAAAACGGGACCGAAATCACGGAAACTGGCGCAGTTGAACGCTTTCTCAAATCTCGACTGTTTTCCTGCTGTAAAGTTGCCTCTGGTATTCTTTGCTCTCTTGGTCTACATAAATAGGAATGAAAAAACAGCGTAGAGATATCCTACGTATAATAGCCTGGGGTAATGTTTCGACGTAATGTGTATGTGTTGGGTTACGCGCTTAGTTTCGTATTTGTTATAATTCCCCGGGCGTTTTCGTTATCGCAATTTATACCGCTAGTCCATGCACCGAGAATTAATGTTGAATCGCGAGGAAAGTAGTCCAAGGACTCTGCACGACGTCGTTAACCCGAGTTGCAGTTGCAAGCAACCTCGCGCAGTGCTGTTGATCTTGGTTGGTGACGGGTCGATACGTGACGCCTCGTTGATATGGCAGTTCAACGCTGTAAGCAGTTTCGCAGGATCGCAATTTTGATACTCAGCCTTAATACCTATAACTAGAGGTACCTGCTGTTGAGATACGCGGAATATACTGTTGAGCTTTTGCTATCCCTGCTTGGAACCTGTACTTGATGACTATTATATGGATACTACAAGTTTAAGCTCGTAGACGTTAGAACTAGGCTTTATGGTTGTAATTATTGTTCCGATCGGCAGTGTGGTTATCCGATAAGTTTAATGTACTATTAGTATTAAAAAAAAAAAAAACTAAAACTTTCATTTTATGAAAGTTAATATAAAGTATTGAATTTTTTTTTCCGGATACACGCACAGTTTTTTTTCCTTTCTTTTTATTGGGATGTTTCTTCCGTATGCCTTATTCAGGTTTTTACGTAACCCTTCTCCCTTTTTCCTGTTTCTGCATAGAGTTCCCCCCTAGAGTGTTGTTCGCAGCCACTCATTCTAATGCACTACTGTATCGCATTTTCACTATGTCTCAGGGAAATTGCGGTAAACCTGTCTGATACAGGCAGCTTTATTTTTACTGAGTTTCTATTGTATTAGAATACATTAAAAACTGAAAAAGTCTGCCTCCCGCTCAACAGTTCACGCGCAAACCAGTGCACGGCTAAGCGGTCACCCATCCAAGTTATGGTCACAAACAATGCTGCTAAACTCTGGGGACCGCCGGAGCTACACACCGACCGCACATCTCCTGCTGTCGGCACACGCACATGGTATAAAATTGTAGAGTATTTTGATCACGTGAAAAATTTGTGCTCGCTAGATAGAATTTTGCAAACGTTTGTGCAATAGCGTATTTTTTGTGTGGAACTTCAAAAACTACATAAAACGTGAACCTTTATCGATTTTGCCTTGATTCAATACCAACAGTGACATTGCTTTCCTCAATTTTGCTACAAAGTTTTCAAATCAATATCTGAAAAAAAAAAGTTTCAGAGCGCTTATGAACGTTTTTCAAAATGTTGAGAATCTCACACAAATGACAAACGCCATTATTATAAAATTAATACTAAGTAAAGATTGATCCATACTGTATATGGCATTGGAATTTGAGCAAATGTTGATTGATTGATTGAATTTTACTAACGGATTATTTCATTTACATAAATCAACATCGAATACAATAATTATGATAAATCCTTTCGTGTACAATATTTGTGAACTTAATGTATTTTATTTATTTTATTTTACAATCGATATACAAAAAAAATGGTGTAGAATTGATGTACTGAACACTTCATAGACGTTACGGTTTTAATATAATTGTTGCAATAAAATATGAGTGATTCCACCGATATTCAACCATCAATTTTTTTTCTTTAAAATATTCCGAAAATTCGTATTTAAAATTGATCATTCTATTCCTATATCAAATCCAGAGTGGACTTTTCGACAGATAAAATGTGACAAATGAAAAATTTGAAGATTTGACGTCTTTGAGATTTCTTTGTGCCTTGTGTTGTTACTTATAGTCAAGGTATAGATTCAATACAAGTTACCAAGAAGTACAGGTAATTATATTCAGTACATCTCGTTTGAAAGATGGACATATAATAAGTATGATATTAATATTTGATTAAATAGCAAATTGTCTTCATGTCGGTTTGTGAGCGAGATTATTATTTATCGAGAACAAAGATTTGCTGGCATTACTGGTACATGGTATGTCACCGGAGAATTCATTATAAGCTCTCAGAATTACGAGATTGTGTCCTAGATTCTCGACGTCTTCTCTCGCGACAGGTTGGAGATATCAGAGACGGATAGCTGCGAGATGAATATTCCTTGTTTGAAGAGCGAGTTCAGAAGTCCTGACAAAAATTCAGAAGTTAATGAACGTTGATCGGAACTTTTTATGCATGAATCGGCGTATTAAATTTACAATACAATTACATATTGATATTGAAGTACTTTTTCATAGGACCTTCACTTTGGACGCGCTTAACATACCATTTATTAATTTTATATTATACTTGTATATGAAATTTAATATCCCGGTTTATGTATAGATTTTCGATGAAAGTATATTGATTTTCATGATAGAAACTTGTTTATTATTTCATGGACCTTGATGCACATGATATTAATAATGACCCAATGGATTCATTTAATTATTTCAGAAAAATTTGTATGTGTATAATTATATCCATTACTACTTTCAGACCAAAAACGATCAATCGATTTTTTTCTTCTTTTTTTCTCTTCATAGAATTTTAACCCTTCGTCATCTAAAAACCGTGTGGCTATTTTCGTCGATATTCTACTATGCCTCAACGGGATTCGCGGTTCTCTGAAATATTTTTAATTCAACAACTCGAGGAATGGTGATTCTCATTTTTTAATTACATTTACTGTTCCGTGGACGGTACTTTTTCCGCTCTCATTACAGAAGTTTGCTCCACTCTTCGCTAATTTAACTAATTGCAATCTCATTTGAGAACTGTAGGACCGTCGAGACGTTGAGCCCGGTTTTTCGTCATTCATTTAAAGTATTTCCTTCGCCGAACCGGGAAAAGTGCACTCGAAGCGACATAACCAGCATCTTTTCTCTCCGTGCGCATTTTCTTCTTCAAGCATTTATTTTCCTTGCTGTTTTCATAGACATTCATGAAGCCGTTATCGCAGTATATCCTTATAATACAAAGAGTCGAGCTGGAAAAAAAAAACTTCATACAGCAAATATAATAAAATGAAAAACGTTGTAGATAAATTTTTAAAAATGAGAATTTCATTTCAATGAATATGGAAAAATATGATATTTTGTTTTCGATTTTTATACATAAAAGTAGATGAAAATATCTATTTACAAAAGTTAAAGAATGCGCATTGACTATTGTAATTTTTTCATTTGTAGAGTCAGAAATGATTTCAGAGAACGCTTATTATTAATCGAAATTTTTTTATCGTGCCAATTATTGGACTAAAGTTGATTCGATGTATTGAGAATTGTAAATTGCGAGAATATAATGAAACAGTAAATATTGACATTACTAGAAATTAAAAGTAGTACATTGATACAGTGGAACAATATTCACGATATTCTCCCATGATGGAATAAAAATTATGAAATGAATTCTAAAAGAATTATTTCTTCAAACACTTTTTCTCACAACCACGAAGTGTCTAAGGTATTAAATGAGGTGTCAGTAAAAAAAAAAAAATTTTCAATTATATGGATAATTCTCTTTAGCAACGAAGTTAAAATTCAAAATTATTCTCCCTCTTCAGGATGAACTCAAAGCATTTATTGGTAACGTAACCAACCGGTAGAATCAATTGGTTATAAATACCACAATAGTAATAAACTCTTTTTTGATTGATCCATCCCCCATTAAAATCTTATTATCAGAATCCAATTTTTCAAGCAACAAAGAATCATTCGACGTTAATCAAGTGTCTTGATCAGTCCAACGATTATCCTTAATTTCAGTACCGTCTCATTCAACTTTAATTACTCGAGAGCAGCATGAGCGGTTTGCAGCTCGGTTCAATCACAATAATACTTCTACCTAAAGGATTCGCACGCAAGAGGAGTGAATATATTTCCCTCGCTTTAGAATGAACTCGAATAATTCATTTGTAACTTGCACAACCAGTTGATGGGTTAATTAGTTGCAAACGCTACACTGGTAATAAACACTTTTAATAAATATCGTTTAATATCTCGTCGTCAGAAACCAATTTTTGAAGCGACAAAACATCATTGACGTTAATCACAGTATCTTAATCAGTCCAAGGAAAATACTTAATTTTATTATCGTCTCATTCAACTATAATTACTCGAGAGCAGCGTGAGCGGTTGGCAGCTGAGTTCAATCACAATAATACTTACAGTTAGAGGATTCGCGAGTAAGAGGAGCGGAAATAAAAAGCATCGTGCATCGCAGTAATGTTTTGCAAATTGTAAATAGCGTGTAGTGTAGTAGAACACCTAAAGTATTTAAAGAAGAGTTAGTCAAACAAGTTTATTTCTAACATAGAAATTACTCTGTCCCGCGACGAAATAAAAAATTTTCCTCTCTCAAGGATGAATTCGAAGAATTTGTTTATATTCAAACAACCGGTTTGCTTTGCAAACCCGACATTGTTAATAAACGCCCCTGAATATCCCATCATCAGAATCCAATTTTTTAAGCAAAAAAAAACCATTCAATCTTAATCACAGTATCTTGATTAATTCAAGGATAATACTTACTTTCTTACCGTCTTATTCAACTATGATTACCCGAGAGCAGCGTGAGCAGTTCAATCACAATAACACTTAAAGTTGAAGGAATTGGGAGTAAGAGGAGCGAAAACAAAAAGCATCGTGCATCGCAATAGTGTTTTGCAAATTGTAAAGGGTACGAGGTGTAGTAGAACACCTCGTGCCCTTTACACTCTATTTTAGGTCTTTCAGGACGAGGTACTCGGAAAAATTTTATTTTTCTTACAGAGATGACTCTCTCTCTCTCTCTCAACGGAATAAAAATTTGAAATAATTTCCCTTCTTCAGGATAAACTCAAAGAATTTGTTTATAACTCAAACGACCGGTTAGCTTTGCATACCCGACATTGTTAATAAACACCGCTGAGTATCCCATCATCAAAATCTAATTTTTTAAGCAACAAAAAATCATTCAATGGTAATGATAATCACAGTATCTTGGTGAATTAAAGGATAATACTAAATTTCATTACCTTCTTAATAAACTATAATTATCCGAGAGCAGCTCGAGCAGTTCAATCACAATAGTTAAAGTTAAGGGATTCGCGAGTGAAAGGCGGGAGAAGAGGAGGCATCGTGCGTCGCAGTAGGAGAGGAAGGGCAGAGAGTAGGTACATATGAATGGGCGAACTGTGGGAGACGAGTCTTTTTGCCACTCTATCGTAGTAGGTAATTTCAAAGGGAGATGCGGGGACGCGGTGTGTGTCGTCCATTAGCTTTTAACGCTGATGCTCTCTGTGCGCGAGCACTTCGTTATTTCTGTGCTATTCCTGTTGGAGTCTCTGTGTTCGTTTGCAGCAAAGCTATGCGATGGAATAGCATCGGGTGCTTCGACGTGTCGTGTTTGCGAGGCTCTGCACTGATAATATAGTCACAGTCAGTTGCAAAGGTGTGCGCGTGGCCATTGCGATTAGATTAGCTTTGTTTTCGAGTTCTGGCAATTATCAGAAATTCACTACTGGCTTATACGTCTGTGTATATGGACTGGTACAGTAACTAACGTAGTCTAAAGGCGTCAAAGGGATTACGGAAACGGAAAACCTTGCCTCGGAATCTCGGGACAGGGTTAAGAGGGCTTCCATTCTCGTCCTTGTGTCGATCCTCTTGCACACAACCCACATACACACTCACAGCGTTCATTCAATTTCTCTGGCTGGTCCCTCTTCTCCGCAACCCATTTAATCAAACGTAACACGAAACCTATTCGCGTAACTAAACCCCTCGCGCAGTCTGTCTATCTAGTCGTATCTCTACACGTATCACGATTCTAACGGAGAGAAGACATTGCCTTCCATCGTCTTGCATTGTTCGACTCTGAAGGAACTCGTGGGCAATGCGCTGTAAGCAGATGCTGTCGTCAGCAGATCAGACACGATGCTTTTGTTGGACTGCAAACTCTACACTGTTCGAAATATTCGTAAATTTACATTTAAGCTTTTTTTTTACTTTATATTTAAATGTTTGATTAATTTGTTTGTATCGCTTTCATGTTTGCATTTTCTTGATGTGACTTTCATTGATGCGTTAGTTACGCACTTTACTTTTTCATTAATCGGCCCAGTCACTTCAAAAAAATTTAAATAAAACAATGTGCCGTTGACAGTCTTAAAAAAAATAATAACAGTTATTGTAGCTGTATCTCTACACGTATCACCATTCTACCGGAGAGAAGACATTGCATATTGTTCAATTCTGAAGGAACTCGAGGGCAATGCGCTGTAAGCAGATGCTGTCGTCAGCAGATCAGACACGATGCTTTTGTTGGACTGCAAACTCTACACTGTTCAAAATATTCGTGCATTTACATTTAAGCTTTTTTCAATTTTATATTGTAAATGTTTGATTAATTTGTTTTTTCATCACTTTCATGTTTGCATTTTCTTGGTGTGACTTCCATCAATGCGTTAGTTACGCACTCTACTTTTTCTTTAAGAGCCCCAGTCACTTAAGATAATAATTTGAAAAAATAATGTACTGTTGATAGTCTTTAAAATAAACCACAAGCAGTTATTGCAGCCGTATCTCTACACATATCACGATTCTAAAGGAGAGAATATATTGCCTTCCACCGTCTTGCATATTGTTCAATTCTGAAGGAGCTCGAGGGCAATGTGCTGTGAGCAGATGCTGTCGTCAGCGAATCAGACACAATGCGTTTGTTGGATTGGCAACTCTACACTGTTCAAGATATTCGTGAATTCATATTTAAGCTGTTTTATATTGTATATTGTATATGTTTGAGTAATTTGTGTTTTAACGTTTCGATGTTGGCAATCTCTTGATGTGACTTCTATTAATGCGGTAGTTACGCACTTTACTTTTTATTTGTTTAAACACCAGCGCATTGTAAAATTTCGTTAAATATATCCATTACTTGACTACCTCCTAGTTCCTAGTCACCTGAAAAAATAATTTCAAAAACGATTCGTGCATCTACTTTGCAGTGGAACCAAATGTAATTATTTTCAAACTTGAATTATTATTAAGTATTAGAGTTATAGTTTCTAAAAGTGCATAACATCCCGTCAAAAATATTATTTCTTCGGAGGTGAAGAAATGATATTTTCATTTCATTATTAGATTTCAGAGCTTGCGCTGTTCGATTATGTTTGTATCTTTGAAGATATTGATCTATCATCCCCGGATTATTTTTTTCCTCGACACAATTAAAATTAATGAATGCCGTCCTTCAGCACTACTGTTTGCCTCAAAGGGAATAAATTTTTACTGTTTCTTCATGCTCACTATCTGAAGAAGTACGGGAAGTTCTCGAGGAGTTATAAACTTGTGAATGCTTTTATGCAGTAACTGCGGAAACTTATTCACAGCCTTGAAAGGCTCCAAATGCTATTTCGTCTTTATTACCTCACGAAAGAAATTTATAATATTTGAACAATTGTAGAATTATCCATTTATCCATTTACGTAGAATACTCTTTTCGTGAGTCGTCACACATTTTTAAAAAATGTAAAATTATTCCTATAGACACTTTTCCAGTTACACTATAACTTTAAAAAATGTAACAGTCTTTCTGGAGAAATGGTAACATTACGGAAAGTATCTTCAGAGAGTGTAATGATGAGAATCTTCGAAAAGCGTAATCCAAGGTTTACGATTATTGCAGGGGGTTAAATAAAATTCCTCGAAAAAAAATATGATATGAAAGTTTATGAATATTTTGTTGCTAAAGTGGTTGTCAAAAATTAATTTGGTATTGACGTATGCGAAATTTAACAAAGAGAACAAGACGTATTGGAAAAATGCTTAAAAATGTTTAGAATACGTAATCTAATCGTATTTTTTAATTTATTCATTTATTTATTCATTCCGATCTTCGGCTACTGAGCTCTCAACATCCATGAGGAAAATTGTAATTTTTAAACCGTTTTTAGCTTCATCTACTGCACATAAATTTAGACGTGAGGTAGGAATATTTCGGATACTTCATAAAGATTCCAAAAAAGCTACATAACATAATCATTCATAATGTTTTCCAGAATTCAAAGGTTAATTTGACATTAATTTTGAAACCGTGAATTTATTGCCTCTGTTTTACACTGTGTATAAGAAATATACGTTATACATTATCCCTGTACGTTCTCTCATAAATATCGGGTTGATTCATAAATCACAACCGTCTTTAAAACTGAAATTTATCGTTATTCCTAGAATTTCTTTGCGATTTTTACCAGTATATCATTTTTCCAAATAGCATTAAGTACAATATGATTTGCTCGGCTCTTTTCTCCCGTCCAACGACTTTTTTCGTTATGGTCGTTGCGCAGGCGAGCTTCCAATAATACCGAGATATACGCATAAATATTACGTGTGGCGGCAGAAAGAGAATGAGAGAGAAAGCTTTTTCGTCGTTCGCCAATTCTCGTCGTATACCGCAGAGATCTGCGGAGGTACATGTATTAAATATGTCAGTTGAATTGTAGTTAGAGCTAGTAAATTTTTTATTAAGAGGTAAAAGAACCAAGACACCATAAAATAAAATATTCCAATTATGCTCGGAAAAGTTCTACAACTCGTTAAAAAGTAATGATGATTGATTGAAGATTATCTTACATGGAGTTGTTACATTTTTTTTAAATTGACAGTATCGGATGAATTTTTGCAAAATCCTATTTAGCAAGCACAAATTTTTTAGATTAATGAAATAATGTTCAGTGATATTATATATCGAATTTAGTGCAGATCGGTACAACGGTTCGGTTTTTATACGAATGTAATATTTCTATTCATAATTTTTCAACGATTACAATTTCGCTTAATTTATTTTATACAAATTCACTTAATAGAAAAAATAATGCAAAGTACAACCTTAGAAACAGCTTTCCCATTATTTCTCGTCTTTTACAATTGAGGAAGTCAACATGGATTAGCAGACTCAAAATTCCGATCAACGAAAAATAATGAAGAAGCAATGTGCAAAATTCTACTTTCCATTCTTCTTGAAATATTCATCCACAAAAATCCCTAATTTCTAATCCGCCGCAAACTGACTATACGTGGGTTTAAAACATTTTGTAAAACGTAATACATCGTGATACAATTTCTGAAATCTCTTTAGTTTTAACCTCAATGTATTTTCCGAAATGGTACCACGTGAAATACAATTTGCTCGGCTCTTTTATCCGTCAAACGACATTTTTTTCGTTATGGCCGTTGCGTAGACGAGCTTCTGATGATATTCATATAGATACACATATAAATATTACGTATGACGGGAAAAAGAGAGACAGAGAGAGAGCTTTTCGAGGTTACGCCCATTCTCAGTATACCTCAGAGAGATGCTTCGCTGCTATAGCCAAGTCTCGGTCCCCGTTGCAGCAAGCGAACTGCATATTGGTGCATCTCGCTCTGCTCGCGCTTGCGAGCCACCATAAATTCATCCGCGGAGCCTATATGCTCTTCTCCACTCCTCTCAGGCTCTTTCACGATGAATGAATCGCTTTTGTACGTGAGCAGTGCAGCTCGCTCAGCGAGCATAGAGGCATGACGGAAAAAAATAAAATAAAAAAAATAACGAGAAATAAAAAAGGAAATACGGGAGCGAGGAAAAACCATTTCTCGTAAGAGGACCGTAGGTGAGCAGACGAGGGAAAAACAACCTTCGTATAGAACCGCAGGATATGGTCGCGCGACGGGCGCTGCGAAGCTCGGGAATTCAACTTTCTCCTCGTACACGAGCCCTCGAGGCAGACGGAGAACAGCCTCGATTCGTCGTATCCCCCGTACTACTACTGGCACTCGTGTCTTTCTACAAGAAGTATACCATACACAAAGCATTCTCTGTCAATTCAACCACTTTTTTTTTACCGGCTATCTCAGATCTGCATCGTAATTGGTCATATCGGAGTATCGATAGGATTTTTTACAATTTTTTTAAACTAATATTTTGGAAAATTTCACTTTTTTTCAAGTAAAGATATCTTGGATATTAGAAGTAAAAAATGTATGTTCACACATAAAAGTTGTAGTTTTGTGCAGAGTTTAGAATAGAATATTTTTTATAATTTTTAGAGCTTAGAATAGAATATTTTTTATAATTTTTAGAGTCTAGAATAGAATATTATTCATAATTTTTACGTTTCGGTAACAATGATTGTATACCGAAATAGGGGATTTTTTTCTTACATTTAAGTAGGGACTTTCTTTTGCTGAAAAAATTATCAAAAAGGGGAACTCAACTTTCTCCTTGCATACGAGCCCTTAGGGCAGACAGAGAACAGCCTGGATTCATGGTGTCCCACGTACTACTGGTAGTCTTGTCTTTCTACATGAAGTGTACCATACACAAAGCATTCTCCGTCAATTCATCGGGTAGGGGTCAGAATAGCAAATGATTGTTGTTAATATTTTAGGAAAATCAACAGGGTGGTACGGATCGCAGTACCAGACTGGAAAAAAAAATGAAATCGACTTCATTTTAGTTTTATCTCGTTTTTTTACCCTATATCGCGATCCATGTACCACTTTGGTGAGTTTTTGCGAAATTTATGCACGAATACTCTGTAATTGCCTCACCCAAAGGAAATCAGTTTTTGAATAAAGCAATAATTTCCCCGTTTTCCAGTAATGAATGCCCCATTCAAAAACTACCACAAGACTACACTTTTATGTGGAGAGATTTTTTTCAATAACTTGAAGTTTCAAAGATGCAGTCACTCAAAAAAAAACGACGTTTCTTTAAGTATTGGGTTTGAAAATTTGAAAAAAAAAAAAATCATAGTGTGCGACTTAGTGGTAGTTTAAGTTAGCCAAATAATGGTCATATCTGAGACGGTCGAAAAAATAAGTGGCTGGATTGACGAAGAATTCTTTATACAGTGAAACAGATGGTGAAAGCGGTAGCAACCAGAATTCCGTCCGTCTAGTGGTAAAGAATTTTCGAAATCATTTCACTCTCCTTTCTCATCTTCACTCCGTTGGAACTTTGAGCGAAACTCCCTCAGGGGAGGGGGAGGGGTGGTTTAAGGGTATAAGAAGAGGGCGTGAGTCGTCGCTTCCTTTCTTTGAAGAATAGCGAAACTGCCAGGATCTCTCGAGGCACGAACCAGAATAACGTATATACGTGCATCTGGCACTCGTCTGTGAAAATAACGAAGCGGAAGTGGAGCACCGGGCCACTGAACGTCAGTGGCTGGGTTTTATAAATCGAGCATCCACAGCCACGAGTTCTAGGAAAAATAAAAAAATAAAAAACTACCTAAAAACAGAAGTGTGGATCATGAATTGAACGTGAAAGTTACACGAATGAATGGAAGTACTACTGTTAAAAAAAATTACATCCTCGAGAGGCACGTATTCTTCAGGTGATTTTAATTAAACTCCTTTTTTTATCTTTTAATTTGTAATTTTACATCAAATTCAAGTCTCAATAAATTATCCAATAAATCTTTTTACCAAGCTAATAAATGTTCTTTAGACATTTTTTATGCCACTGCTTGTGTACATTTTTACCTCTGACGTTTGTATTTGTAAATTATCGAAAAGTAGAAATAAGGGGATAAACAAAAGAAATAATGGCCAATCGGTGATCAGTAGCAATGTGCTAGAGCACGAGAATAAATGAACGAAGTTGTAATAAGTTGTGATGATATAGCATTCGATTTCCCATTGTATTCAAGAAAACACTGGTCTCGCACATTTGCCCGAGCAATACATATATATATATATATATATATATATGTAATGTCGAGGAACAATTCTTCCAACTCTTTCATTCTCCTACAGATATATACATATAAGAGCCATCACATTTGCTATATCTATGTCTATCGACTGTGTGCAAGTAATATTCTACGCGGGGCTCAGCCATGCGGTATCGGGGGTCCCGTCGGACCAAAGTAAATCGAAGTTTGTAAACAGAGTGGCGAGTGGTTCGGACGCCGAGCCCCCCCCCCCCCCCTGCCGCCCCTCCTTGCCCATCGACCGGTGAGTGTGAGCAAGTGTTCGATGAACACTCTCACTTCGTATGGTATAGTTTTACCCATACAGCAATTTCCTCTGTATGTTAGCCGTGTCTGCGGCAAAGTGGCTAACTTTCTGAAATATATATATATATATTTTTAAATAAAACTGTCGTTAAGGTAGTCCTTGCGACTCACACTAGTCAATTGACGCACTGTTCCCAAAATTCTGTAAATGCTAAATTGTTATATATCTACACATTCAATTAATCACAATGAGAATAAAAACGTATTTGTAGATGCTCCGTTAATTTAAAGGACATAAATCGTATTAACTAAAATATTTCATCAGAGTCTTGCTTGAACGCGTAATGGTATCGTATCATCACACGGTCAAAGCTAAATTTGGTCGTTTTAAAGGAAAATTTGTGACACGAAACAAAAAAAAATTACATAGAAAATTTTACTTTTGCGCCACGAAAAATTAGGTAGCTGAAACCAAGGTTGGAACGGCGCCGGTTGACATTGGAGGTTATGTTGATTTCTATCATCGTTGGCTACATCCGGTTATCCGTAACTGCTGAGTGGCGATGATGTGTTTGACGTTGGAATCTCACCCGAATACTTCGATAACGTCCCGTTTTGATATTTTATACGGAGTCTTGACACTCTAAGTAATCCATAGCACGTTTGATATTCTATAAAAGTTCAGTTTATACATGTTAATTTTCGCTCCGAACCACGAAATCGGTTAGTTTTTCATAAGAGGCCCTGCATAAGAATTCTTTTTTAAAAAGTTGTTTTTTTGCGTTCTTTCAGGGAAATATGGTGGTGGAATATTTTGTTATTGTTTTTGGTAATTTAAATTATAGCGAAATAAAAATACGGAGCATCATTTGAACGCTTAGATGTAAAAATATTACAGTGGCCAATTGGCTAACTTTCTGAAATAGGTTTTTTTTTTTTGGGATTTTACTGTAGTTACGATAAACGTGAAACGAGAAGGTCCCATCGTTTTGGATATATCATAATTAATAGGGGCCAATTTTTTTGGGGTTCTTTCGGGAAATATATCCACATAGCATTTTTTTCTGCACATTAGCCGTGCCTGCGGTAAAGTGGCTAACTTTATGAAATATAGTTTTTTTTTTAAATATATAACTGTCGTTGACAAATATGCAACGATAATGCCAAATCGTCTTACATATATGATAATTAATAAGGGGCAATTTTTTTCGGTTCTTTGAGTAAATATATCCATATAGCACTTTTTTCTGCCCTGTTAAGATAAATGTGGAAAAAAGTCACATCGTCTTAAATACATGATAATTAATAAGGGAAAACGTTCAATGATTTTTTGGTCCTTCAAGAAATATAGTGCCGGAAATTTTTTTCATCATTTTCAGTAATTTCAATTATAGCGAAATTGAAAGAAAAATCCGTTGAACATTTATATGAAGAAATATTACCGGTGCAAATTGACGAACTTTTTGCAACTCACTTATTGTTGTTGTAATTCAACTGTCGTTAAAGCGAAAATTTGAAAAAAAGTGTCACATGGTCATGATATGTGATCATTCAATATGGTAATTGAAAAGAGTAAATTTAAACTTTTATACCACAGTGTGCGTGAAGTGACTACTCCTCATTTTCAGAAATTAAGTATGAATTGAATATAAAAAATTGTTTGGTGAACTCTATCTATGAAAATATGTCGGTCGTTTTTTTTTTCATTTTTTTTTTAAACATTATAACAAACATAGAATCAAAATAAATAAATACAAAAGAATCTCTATACCGCCGTAGTCCAGCGAACCAACATCCTCTATAAATATTTCTTACTTGGACCATAGCCGCCAGCTGACAAAAGCTCTTGCGACTGCTGCGTACGCCATATTTTCTCCCTAATTTACCAACCAACAGCCACGCCCTTTGTTCCATTCCTTTTCCAGATGAAACTTACTTAATCCTTTATAAAAGACAAGCGTAGTCCCGGTATTCGCAGTTTGTGATGCCGCAAAATATTTCGTACTGGAAGCACACTTTTCCGGTCTTACCGTGTGATACTTAATTAAGGTAGTCCTTGCGATCCATACTTGTCAATTGACGCACCGTTCCGAAAATTCTGTAAATACTAAATTTTGATATATATCTGCACCTTCAATTAATCACAGTGAGAGAATAAAAAACGTATTTGCAGATGCTTCGTAATCTTAAAAAACATAAATTCTATTAACTAAAATATCTCATCACTGTCTCGCTTAAACGCGTAGTCGTATTGTATCATCACGCGGTCAGAGCTAAATTTGGTCGTTTTAAGGGTAAATTCGTGGAATTAAAAAAAAAAAATTGAGAATCTAATTTTTGCGCCACGTTTACAACCGCTACGAAAAATTGAGTCGCTCAAACAAAGGTTGAAACGGCGCCGTTTGACACTGAAGGTTATGTTGATTTCTATCATCGTCTGCTACATCCGGTTATCCGTAACTTCTGAGTGACGATGATGTGTTTGACGTTGGAATTATACCCAAATACTCTGATAACGTCCCTTTTTGGTATTTTATACGGAGTCGTGACACTCTAAGTAATCCATAGCACGTTTGATATTCTATAAAAGTTCAGTTTACACATGTTAATTTTCGTTCCGAAGTACAAAACCGGTTAGTTTCCCATGAGAGCCCGTGCATAAGAATTCTTTTTCAAATATTTATTTTCTCGGTAATTTAGTCTATGACCCAGCTTGAAACTTTGCATCGCATTTCAAAGGGATTCAACTATTATATTAAAAAATGTCAAGTCTTAAAGTTCACAAAGGTTAATGCGCAAGGACTACCTTAACCTTTACTGCAGCTTCTTACCCAAAGCTTGAGCAAAATCGATTATAATTTTTATTCATTCGCAACACCATTCCAGAATAGTGAAAAAATTCTTAAACAAAAATGTCGCGCATTAACGAATAAATAAAAATGTACGCCATCTCTCCTATCAGGCAAAAGTGGGAAAAATTGTCCATACCTACAGTACCTTTCGGTAATATAACGCCAGATAGCTTCATAAATTTTTTTTGTCTAACGGGTGAGCTGAATTAAATGGTTATATACACATACAGAAATTGCACAGTTCATAGATCGTAGTTACATTAGAATACAAGGTATTCCATGACTCATTGTGAACTATCCAGGCCCGAAACTCGTATGAACGAATATTAACGTCGTTGGAATATTAAGTTTCACGGTGGAACGAGCGAGGAAGATGGGAGAAGGGAAGAGAAGAAAAGTGAGATAGTAGAGCACAGAAAGTCATCGCAGCGGTCGCGTCGGCCGAGATATGCCAGCGAGAATTCGGCGTCCGCTTGGGCTTCCCCATTATGCATGTAATTACGGCAGGACTTCCTTCGAGCGCATATAGTCAACTGTCTATGCATCAGTGAACCGAGAGTTCGTATATTTAACGAGAGAACATCGCAAAAGCATGGGTGAACGTAGACTCAGCCCCTTCAGCTTCGGCGAAATCGCGGAGAGCATTTCCTCGGGTTTTGTCTTTTCCTCCCTCGCGCTATTTCGCGTAATTGCGGTCGCTACCCGACCGCTATCCGCTGGAATCCACAGTTACGGATTCACCAAGGCGGAAGAGTTTATTGATGCTGGCACATTCTGCGCCGCTCGGGACCCATACTTTCTGTCTGAATTATAGCTCCTATCCGCAAAATCACGGTCTATATAATTCTGCTATATACTGTGTTTACACTGGAGTGCTGTTTAATAGTCACTGCATATTTTTAACTTTATCCTTATTTTTAGTCTCACTTAAGAATTCCATTACTTTTTGGTTATTAAATGAACATGAAGTATTATTTTTACTGACGAAATCATGTTCGTGGATCGTATATTATCGAACAAATATCGGGAAACAAATTCGAGAATATACATTTTCATAGATTTTATGAGACCTATACTTCTTATCTGAAGCTCCTACCCGCAAATCGCGGTCTATATAATTCTGCCATATACTGTATTGTTACTGGAGTGCTGTTTAATAATCACTGCATATTTTTAACTTTATCCTTATTTTTAGTTTCACTTAAGAATTCCATTACTTTTTGGTTATTAAATGAACATGAAGTATCATTTTTATCGACGTAATCATGTAAGCGGATCACATATTTTCGAATAAATATCGGGAAGGAAAATTTAAGAATATACATTTTCGTAGATTTATGAGACCCATACTTTTTGTCTGAATTATAGCTCCTATCCGTACAACCACGGTCTATATAAGTCTGCTATATACTGTGTTTACACTGGAGTGCTGTTTAATAGTCACTGCATATTTTTAAGTTTATCCTTATTTTTAGTCTCACTTGAGAATTCCATCACTTTTTGGTTATTAAATGAATATGAAGTATTATTTTTATCGACGTAATCATGTAAGCGGATCACATATTTTCGAACAAATATCGGGAAAGAAAATTTAAGAATATACATTTTCGTAGATTTATGAGACCCATACTTTTTGTCTGAATTATAGCTCCTATCCGTGAAACCACGGTCTATATAAGTCTGCTATATACTGTG
The DNA here is from genome assembly GCA_949699805.1 of Tromatobia lineatoria. Classification (NCBI taxonomy): domain Eukaryota; kingdom Metazoa; phylum Arthropoda; class Insecta; order Hymenoptera; family Ichneumonidae; genus Tromatobia; species Tromatobia lineatoria. Next base: position 16,966,932 of record OX453036.1, read on the forward strand.
TTTACACTGGAGTGCTGTTTAATAGTCACTGCACATTTTTAACTTTATTCTTAGTCTCACTTAAGAATTCCATTACTTTTTGGTTATTAAATGAACATGAAAAATGTTCTTTAAGAAAACGTATACGCTTATTTTTATAAATTTATAAATCTCTCATGCTAGTTTGGAATTCTGAATACTTCGTATTATTATTTGTGGTATTATTATTCATATTGACGAGATCCTGGACGTCGACAAATATTTTCGAAGAACGAGAAAGATGAATTTTATTTTTAGTCTTACTTGAGGATTTCATTACTCCGGGTTATTAAACGAAGATTCAAATTGTTATCCAAAAATGTATATGCTAATTTTTATGAGCTTATAAACCTCTCACGCTAGTTTGGAATTCTGAATACGTCTATTATTATTTCATCGCCGTATTATTCCTGCTGGCGAAATCCTGGAAGAGGAAAAATATTTTCGAACCAACATCTGAAGGAATTTCAAGAATGTAAATTCTCGTTAAGGTTCTGCAAAAGTTGATGAGTAACTCAGAAGTGGCGATTTAGGTTTAATTAAAGTTTTTACAGAATTATTCAGGCCAAGTTAAAGAAAAGAGTTTCATGTGAATAAAAGGATGTCGATAGCAATGTCCATCACTTTTTCTCATTAAATGAACAAAAAAAATGTTCTTTATCTTTATAAACCTCTTATGCTAATTCGGAATTCCGAATACCTCCTCAATTATTTTATCGCCGTATTATCTCTTTCGACGAAATCATGGAAAAGAACAAATATTTTCGAATGATCATAAAAAAAAATTCATTCATGTAAATTCTCATTGGTGTTCTACAAAAAGTAACGGGTAACTGAAAAGTGTCGTCAGAATAAACGTGTTTACAAACTCATCGAGAAAAAGTTGAAGTTCATGACTCCAGAAGAGAGAATTTTATGGGAATAAAAGGAAGATCGATTGCAATGTAGTTGGCGTTGACTGACGAGAAGCGAATGTCAAAACAAAAAAACGGTAAGAACTTGGGGTCGTAAAAATTGCAGTAGAAGTCGCAAAAAAAACGTGAGCAGGGGAAGAATTGCAGACTTCTGGTACGGTTTTTCTCCGAAAGCGAAAAAGAACCCGGAAATAACAATACTGGCGTCGTAGAACATTGCGAAGTCATTAACGATCTCAACTAGTGCACAGTTCATCCGTTTTTTTGTCTCCGACAAACGTTACTCTCGCTTATACCATTCTCGGCATATGCGCTTGTCTGTTTCCTTTTTTAGCACATTTCTTTTCGGTCTGCACAACAACCATTGCTTTCAGCGGCAGTGAGAATAACATTCAACCAGTGGCCGACGAGCAAGAGGACGAGGCCAGTGAGAAGAAGAACTATAGACCGAACAGCTACGAGCCGACAGCTTTGTCGTAGATTTCGCAGGGGTTCTCCAGTGTCAGTATTTCACCTTTTGCACAACTGTCTCATCCGCCGACTTTATTTCGCCTTTTATTTATACGTTACAACATCACACTTGCCGCTTGGGTTTTTTTTTCTTTTTTTTCCACTGACGAAGCTGGTAAAAACTGTAATAACAAGAATATTATTTTACAACTAAACAAAGTAGAATCTTGCACATTGCTGCCCCATTATTTTTCATTTTTACAGAATTTCCTTTATGAGGAAGCCAACATCGATTAACATACTTGCTCATAGTAGACGTATGTTAGTCAGTATTTCATCTTTTGCACTACTCTCTCATCCGCTGACTTTATTTTGCCCTTGATTTATACGTTACAACATCACACGTGCCGCTTGTGTTTTTTTTCTTCATTTCCACTGACTGAGCTGGTAAAAACTATGATAACAAAAATGTTATTCTACAACTAAACGAAGCTAAAATCTTGAACATCGCTTTCTCATTATTTTTTATTTTCACAGAATTTCTTTTGTGAGGAAGCCAACATCGATTAACGTACTTGCTCATAGTGGACGTATGTTAGTCAGTATTCCACCTTTTGCACTACTGTTTCATCCGCCGACTTTATTTTGCCCTCGATTTACACGTTACAACATCACACTTGCCGCTTGTGTTTTTTTTTTTTTTTTTTCATATCCAATGACCGAACTGGTAAAATCTGCAATAACGAAAATTTTATTCTACAACTAAAATAGAATTTTGCACAATTAAAAATGTGAATATGTGAATATGTAAATATGAAAAGGTAAAGAAATGTTATCTATTCTCAAGGCGGTGACCAATTACCGTTATTATTATTATTATTATTATTATTATTATTATTATTACGTTATTACCTTTGAGTTGACAATTTGACGGTATCCATATACTTGGACGCAGCAATCCGCGCTTTGTACCTTGTTATGGGAGCCATTGTTATAGGACAATGTTAATTATTTTCATCATTCAAAATTCCATGGAATCAACATTTTTGTATCGTTTGCTACTGAATTATAAATTGATCATGGCTAATTGTTACCCTATTCACACCGTAAATTTGGACTAGATATCTCAGATAAGATTTTGAAGAAGTTGATGGCAATGATCAATATACAATGAACAATGTACCATTTAGTGGAACATTCTTCATTGTATATTGATCATTGGCATCAACTTCTTCAAAATCTATGTTAAACTAATTTTTTTCCATGAAATTGATTAAGTTTTCGATAAATATGAAAAGGTATAAAATGTTATCTATCGTTAAGAAAGTGTCCAATTCACATTATTACCTTTGAGTTGACAATTTAACGGTGTCCATATACTCGGTACTTGGACACAGCGATTCGCGCTTTGAAGCTTGTTATAGGAGCCCTTGACCGACTTTTATGGACATCTGTAGCTGCCGTAATGTCTATTGAATCGATCGTCTCGACAATCAATTCTCGACGTCCTGGTTGTAGCACTGTATCGTAACCTTCACAGTACTTTAATCCCTCTTTCGCTATTGGAAATGTCGTTTGATATACTATTACGAAATGCATTGGAGTTGAAGTGCCCGCATCAGGAAATTGAATCTTTGGGTAATGGTCCATACATTAGAGAATAATTTTTCCTCTTCCACAACGTTCCACATAAGATAACATAAAGCAAATTGATATAAAAACAAAGATGCAAAGTAGAACCATTACTTGTAACTTTTTATAAAGCTACACGAAAAATAATGAGACCACACGCAAAAAGTAGTTGTACGGACTTTCTTTTTGTTAGTCCATATAACTAATCGTTTGTGACTTGGAACAACTAATTATTAGGGTTCTCAACTTACGAAATGGTTATAGGCATGAGGTGAATAGTTTTAGCAACTTCTTTATACGCAACGCATAAAATGAGAAAACCTTTTTTCTCTGTCTACCTCTGTGAAAAAGTATGTTAATCGATTTCGCCTTCGTCATAGAGAAAGGTTAAAAAAATGGGATATAATGCGAAAACAATGAGCAATGATTCACTTCGCATCTTCATCTTCAATCCGTTAATATAATATTCAACGCGAATGTATTTTCGGATTAAACCGAATCCTCTTTTGCTTCATAATTCGGGTAATCGCTCGTGATATTTCACGTACCGAGATCATATTTGCTATTATCAAACGTGCACTGTTAAAATCGTTTTTTATTCGAATCCCCAGGCTACGTTTTGCAGGACTCCCGCGGGTGTTTTCATTCACCACTCCCAGAAACTTTCCCAGAGGAAAGCCGAGGACGTTTCTATCCACTGCCTCGACATCGCGAGGGAAAAGAGAGAGGGAGAGAGACAGAGAGAGAGCGCACGAAACGTAGCACATCGCAGAGCCAAGAAACTATGCCAACTATGGCAGTTGTAAACGCCTGCTGGTTCACTCCCAAAGGAGGCTAAGCCGCGAGAATCTCTCCAGTGATTCCTGTGCAAGGCTGTGAAATTCTCTCCTTACCGTTCTCAGCGAGCTCCAAAAGCGTGTGCCTATGTAGGAGGAGGTGGAAGAGCAGCCAGTCAAGCAGAGACTTCGGGGTTTGTGCTCGTGATAGTACATTCGCTCTAGCACATTGCTGCAGGGATTCGGATACCCTAGGTACACTACATACATGTGGCATTCCCTTTCAATTCGACAATATTTTCAAAATCTCCCTCAAATTTAACGCCAATGAGGCAGATATCAATTATCAATCAGCAACGGTTTTTCTAAATTTTTTTGTAATTTTCCTCTAACAGAAAAAAATATATTTATTACACTAGTTTATCACATTCACTCATGTATGGATCTCTCGACTTTTACAATCCCTCCCTTTGCGTTCTCTATTTTTTTTCCTTCTTAAAAGAAAAAAATTCTGTTTATGTTTTTTTTATTGTTATGTTTGGCTTTACCGTAAGAGAAGGTTTGTTTGATTAATTACGTTCAGTACTGATTTCTAACCAACTTCAATTCTATACTAAGCTATATCTCTATTATTTTAATATATTATAAGTTTGGTTAGTTAGTTTTTCATTGAATGTTTCATATCATTCACTGCTGCACATGACTCGAGTTATTTTAGTAATTCGTCGATGCTTTAACATTTATTATCAATATCTTGGTTAATTTTATTATTTTACATTTATAGATAGATACAACGTACCAGAACGGGATCTAAAATTTTTCGGGAAATTGAAAAAATCAAAATTCCATAAAACTTGAATGGTTTAATCGATGTTTAAAAAATTTGGTACTAATTATTAATCTATAATAGTCCATTCGTGAAACATATTCCAGCCCAATATCTTGAAAAATGAAAGAGTTAAAGCATGATGAGCAATTTTGAGAAAAATAAAAAATGTCATAATTCTGGAATCACTTAACAGATTCGTGTAAAACTTAAACTCAGCCTTTGTCTAACAACACTATATATGTGTACCAAATTCCAGAGCGATATTTTCAAAATTGCGTACGCTATTGTGGCAACAAGAATCCGAACATACATACACGCATACACACATTTTGGACAAATTATTTTTCTCGACGTTTTAGAGCATTTTGAGCATCCTGAGATGGAAACCTGGAAAAAAAAATTCAAATCATCTTCCTCGATATTTTAAACCATTTTGTGTAATCTGACATGAAAAATCGGGGAAATTTTTATTTCCCAAAAACAAAACTTCTTCTATGAGGTTGATAATAAAAATGTAGCCTTTGTACTGACAGAGAATGCCGTATACAATATGTATGTATACACATTATATTCGATACACTGACACACACATCACTTGGAACGTCATTTTTAAAACACTTTTCTCGCTGTTTTGAACCATTTCTTCGAATGTCACATGAAAAACCAAAAAAACTTTTTTTTTGCACCAAAACAAAGCTTCCTCTATACAAACAAAACAAGAATTAGTAAGAAGATCTTGAAAGTAGCAGTAAAATTTCGCTGTTTATCAGATTAATAAAAAATAAGTAGCCACTTTTAATGGAACAAAGTTTTTGTATTCACGGGGAATGTACATTATGTATATATATAAACCATTCCGTCTGATGTCACATGGAAAACCAAAAAACTAAATTTTTTAAAATCAAAACAAAGCTTCCTCTATAAAACAACCCAAGAATTCGTAAAAAGATCTTGCAAGTAGTAATAAAATTTTTCGCTGGTTATTAATTTAAAAAATGTAGCCACTTTCAGTGTTTACACTGACGAGGAATGCGTTATACAATATGTTTATATATATATATATATATATATATATATAAACATATGTTGTAGCTACGCGAGTAAAGGTAGGAGCTTTGGGACACCTTCTCACGGAATGCGGATTCATCTAGCTGGGCTAAATACCGATGGCGTCGCGTTCGCGAGCAAACTTGTACAGTATGAGAAGGGGAGTATATCCACGGGCGTATACCGTGCACGGGGGTGCATAACTGTCTGCGTAAATCATTAATAACCATGCCAGTCGCTGGCAGACAAAACATGCGTGGTCTAACGCACCAGAAATGTTTTGTCGTGTAACAGAGTGCAACATACATGTCAAATTACTATTTGTCCATACATTAACTATAATTTCTTGATATAATGCAGTTTTGCTCGTTACTCGAATGTAGCCAATCACGCGCAACGCCCGTTGGTAACGCGGTTTTATTAGTTATTCCGCTGGCAATTTCGGCTCTGGAATTCAACGGAATTCAAGCTGGTCAAGTTTATTTGTCAATCACTTGATCTCTGTACTCCGGTTCACAGTAATCTCGATTGCCTAATTTGCATGAAAACCATTTGAATTCTAGATTTTTGGTAGGAAAAAATTTTTCATACACGAAAATGAATTATTTGCTCAAAAATACATATTTATTGACTTAGGATAAATAGTTATTCGTCCAGAATAAAAAGGAAATGATAAAAAAATGTTTTGCTAGGCCAGCTTTATTAGCTAGCCTAACAAAACATTTTTTCTCGTGTATACATTGCAAGAATGTAATGAATACTTAATTGTAGTAGAAATATCACAATGCTTGTTAATAAGTTTGAATGATCCAAGTGATTTTGGAAAAGAATTTATAAATAACCGTGCACGGAAAAAACGGTTTTGCTATGCCAGCAAATCTGCTAACCGAGCAAACAATTTTGTGGTACTAACAAAAAAATTTGTTATTCTAGCAAAAAAATATGTTAATCGAGCAAAGAGAATGGTTAACCTAGCAGGTAACACGATGTTATCACTATTTTAACAAAAGATTTGCTGGGATAGCAAAACCGTTTTCTCCGTGTAGCAGTCTTCGGAAGTAAAACATGCGTGGTTTAACGCACCAGAAATGTTTTGTCGTGTAACAGCGTGCAACATATATCTCAAATTACTATATGTCCATACATTAACTTCAATTTCTTGATATAATGCAATTTTGCTCGTTACTCGAATGTAGCCAATTACGCGCAACTCGCGTAAGTAACGCGGTTTTATTAGTTATTCCGCTGGCAATTTCGACTCTCGAATTTAACGAAAGCTTATCGAGTTTATTTGCCAATCACTTGATCTCTTGACCCCGATTCACAGTTATCTCGATTGGCGGATCGCAATATCGATCAGGACACCAAATTTGCATGAAAACCATTTGAATTCTAGATTTTTCGTGGGAGAAAATTTTTCATACACGAAAAAAAAAATCATTTGCTAAAAAAAACAGGAAGTAAATCATTTTTTATTAGTTCAGAAAATATATTTTGTTGTGCTAGGCCAGCTTATTAGGCCTACCAAAACATTTTTTCTCGTGCATAAGTTGTAGAAATGTGATGAATACTTAATTGTAGTAGAAATGTTACAATGCTTGTTAACAATTTTGGATGATCCAAGTGATTTTGTAAAACAATTTGTTTATAACCATGGCAGTCTTAGGAAGTGAAACATGCGTGGTATAACGCACCAGAAATGCTTTGTCGTGTAGCATAGTGCAACATATATGTCGAATTACTATTTGATCATCCATTAACTATAATTTCTTGATATAATGCAGTTTTTCTCGTTACGCGAATGTAACCAATCACGCGCAACGGGTGTTGGAAACGCAGTTTTATCAAGAGACGCGGTAGCGTCGCGACGCCAAATTATTATTCCGCTGGCAATTTCGACTCTGCGAAAAGAGAAATAGCAGACGGTATATTAGCTGGCCCGCGGAAACATTTTTTTCCCTGTAAGAGTTGTAGAAATATGAGGTATTAATGTTACAACGTTCATGAAGGAATGTCGAATTATTTGATTCACTTCGAAAAATGATTTATTATTGTTTTGCGAAATTGTGTTTCGCTATGATAAACACATTCATCCTTTTATACTTTCATAAAACGTTGTTCTATGAAAGATCGAAATTGTTTACTTAATCTCCAAAGTAAATAATAACAGTATATTTTCAGCGGCTAGCATCGATTGTTCAGTTTACTGCTGTGGATTCGGAGAATTTGTGCACGATAAATAATTTATGTATTCCAATTTAATTACTACCCGCTGGTCGATATATCAGGTCGAATGGACATTGTTCATTTGTCCATCGCATGAAACAAATACATGTCAGACATGCACATTATAAATCGGAGCAAAATCCACAGACAAATATGTGGTTTCCTCGCTCTGGTGTTCGCACTATTTACTAACCTTTCAGTAATCATAACACACTCATTGTACACACAATTGTATGTTAATTGTTTAAAGTAATAATTTGTTCACAAGGGCGCTACTTTTAACAGTAAAATCTAGTGACATCAAGTCTAAACCAAATCAACATATGTTTAAATTGTATTCATTAACTAAACCAATCATATATTTCGTTGAATCAAATGAATAAATGAGTTTTTATGAATATGGAAATAAAAATGGTTTTCATTCAACAGAAAATTTAGTTGGTAGGATTGACTATATACATTTAGTCAAAAAGATCAAATGTTCTTTGGGTCATTCAGATTTTGATTTCATTCAACAAGACAAGCAATGAAAAATATAATTAGTTCAAATAAAAGGTTCACTTGACTTTTTCCAAATAAGTAGTTAAAAATTCAGTGTATCGAATTACATCTTTTTCCCTGAATGTACGTCAATACGAACAAGAAGATTCGTTCGTTGAGTCAAATGAATAAATAAGTTTCAATAAATATGGAAATAAATATGATTTCCATTCGACAGAAAATTTACTCGGTAGGATCGACTATATAATATTTAGTCAAAAAGATTAATTGTTGAGTCAATAAAATCTTGATTTCATTTAAAAAGCCAGTCAATAAAAAATATAATTGGTTCAAATGCAAGGTTCACTTGACTTTTTCCAAATAAATAGTTTATTAAAAAATTCAGTGTATTCAACTACATTTTTTTCCAATGTACTTCAATAAAAAAAAAATTGCTAACTCTTCGCCCATTTGTGTGAATGGAACAAGAAACACCTGCAAAACAGAACAAAATTGTACGCTTCCACAACGACAAGTGTTGACGAATCCCCTACATCTTCAGGTTGTATAAAACGTTATCTCTATTTTCGCACAGACGCTTGTGAATATTGCCGAGTATTTAAAGAAAGAAAAAAATGTAACCCGTAATTCTCGAAGCTGGAGGTAATGTCGAAATAATGAATTTCCTCGCTGCTCCCAATAACAATTCACGGTAAATTTCAACGGGGATTAAATTTCAATTTTTCCCGCATATTTCCGCTTGACGGTTGACAGACGCCACATTGCCGTCGATAAATGCATAGATAAACTCACGAGGGTACATACGGCTGATGAAAAGCCGCTCTAGAGTACGAGCAAACACGTTCCATTCGAATTTCAACGTGAATTTCCATACATGAGTGTGCAATCCATATGTGAATGTGTGAGTGCGTATGTATTGTCTGCTGCGTAAATTAGACTGCCTGTAAAACGGGCAATCGACGAAACGCATTCTGTTGAATGATCGACGATGAATATCCGCAAGGAAAAAGCAAAAAAAACCCCCCGAGAGAGGAATTCGACTCCGACTATGCATTTATTCCAAATACAACGATTCTACCTGGTAAAGAGAATTTTCCAAAGAATTTTCTTTACTTCGGTTTTAAGCATATACGATGCTGAAGCAAGTTGAGCACTGCTATTCCATCTGCGCAAAGTCATCCATGCAGTTCTCGTATTTTCCGCAAGATTGCGCAAGAAACGAAAGGGAGAGACACAGGAGAAATTGACGGGCGGAAAAGGGGGGGAGGAGAGTCTGAGCAAAAGATTCATTCGCACGGAAATCCTCGCCAAATTGTATCCTTGTCCCAATGTCTACCAATTCATCTTCACCCTAACTCATACATCATTTTCACTTATCATGGATACTCATAGCATCGTCATCTGGCAATGTCAGATATATTCATGCACACATCCTCACATACTATTCACCATTCTTAGATATTTTACCATTTCGATTTCGGCTTTTATTTCAAATGGTTTTTTGAACATAACTTTTCGGTTCAATGGTTGTTTGAACGTAACCTTTTAGTCACTGATACACGGGTTGTTATTAGCGTTGCAATAATAAATTTTGCTCTTGATTTGCATTGATCGTATTTTGAACATTGATTAGCTCTCTTGTGTTGAAAAGAGGAGATTTACATGATGGTGAACAGAAAAGTTGTATTTTAGTTTGGCGTAAAATTTAATTTCGGTGAAGTGAGTATTTCTTGTTGGTATTTTCTGTACCTATATTTCATGTCTGGAGAAAAAAAATGACAATGACTGGTTTTTGCTTTTTTTCGCCTGTCACTGTAAAAGTCAGTTTCATATAAAGCTACAAAAATAGACATTTTGGCTTGTGCTGATATTTGCACCTCTGAAGTATTGTTTTTATTTTCGTTATTCTTGAGCATATTTTGATGTCGCTTTGCATTTTAAATAGCTTTTTGAACGTACACTTTTACGTAGTGATACAAGGGTTATTATTAACGTGGTAATCATAAATCGTATTCTTGATTTTATCGAGTCACGTTGGAAAGACAAGGGGACTAGAAGATGCCAATGACTACTTTTTTTTGGTTGCCTGTCACTGTAATCGGCAGTTTCATGGAAAGCTACAAAAATCGACAGTTCAATTACTACTGATATTCGCACCTATGAAGTATTGAAAAAAATTATTTTTAGACCTGTCTCTATTTTGCTTTACATTATACACGGTTTTTTCAACAAACACTTTTACCGAGTGATACAAGAGTTGTTATTGGCGTGATAATTATAAATCTTTCTCTTGATTGTATGAAATTGGGTCGGATATAAACAAAAAGACAAACAGATGCCAATTCTTTTTTATCGGTGCGGTGCAAAAAAGTGGGAGAAAAGGAGAGAAGAGAGGTTTGAGCAAAGGATTTATCCGCACGAAAATCCTCGCAGAAGTGTAGCTTTCTCCCACGGCCTCCCAATTCATCTCCACCCTAAGCCATACATCATTTTCATTCATTATGGATATTCATAGCATCGTCATCTGGCAACGTCAGATACATTCACGTGAATACGCTTTCACCTTTCAGCCATTCAATGTTTATTCATTGTATACACGGTTGATAGCTACTGTATTTATTATAGTAGGCATACAACGCAATAATGGCTGTAATTAGAGTATATCATAATACAGTAGAAAGCGTTTATTGGTTTGACGTCAATTGACTACCAGCATTATTTTAGGAAGTCATTGAAAGGTAAATAATATAATAACCGAAATTCATGAGCATTTTGCAGCGGTTATATTATTCATGTATATATTATTAATTATTGATTGTCCTTTGATTTGTAGTCAAGAAATTTATTGAAATTTAAAATATCGATGCAACATAGATAATTTTTCTTCAATTCTGTATAACTTCAAGCGTTTATCAGTTTCAGTTACATAATGTTCCGCTACTAAAAACATTCGCGACTCAAAAGCTGATGTTACAGGATATTATTTTAGCAAGGAATTGAAAATTTATAAAATAGTTACTGAAAAGCAGGTTGAAATGATCATATTATTCCCGGTAATCATTGTTTGACAATAGTGTTCAGATAGAGGCATTAAATTTTCCGCTCAAAAATGAAATATCGCATTCGTTGATAAACGCCCTCAACGAATATTGATAACATTCGTAAAAAATACTCATTAACGACGTGCTGTTAAATAATTTATTGAAATCTGAAATGTGAATGCCATAAGAATCATTCTAAAAAAACCAGGATAGCTTCGAGCATTTATGATTGCGAAATAATTTTCCGATGTATCGATTTATGATTAAATTCCCAGTTATTTAATTGGTTTTTTGGTGTCAACCGTCCACCAACTTTATTTCAGAAAGCCATTGAAACGTAATAATACGAGAAAATATAATTACTGAACGTAATGAAGATGGTAAAGAGGTTATATCATTCACGATATTTATTTTTTAACATCTATTGAGAAGGACACGAGAAATTGTTTACGTTTCAATAAAACATCACATTTTTCGATTAATGCCTCTTACAAATATCAATTAAATTTCTAAAAAAATACACATTCAACGACGTGTTGTTAGATAATTCATTAAAAATTTAAATATAGACGTGATATGATTTTTTTGTAAATTCTTTTTTTTGTGAATTTTTTCTAGATTTTACAACCCTCACGTTGTAGAAAAGCTTATGTCAAGGAGACAATGTATCGATTTATCGATGAAAACTTAGTTATTAAATTATTTGTGTGACGTCAATGAGATGAAATCGAATAACCGAAAACCATAAACATGTTGAAGAGGTTCTATTATTCACGGTGATGATTCTTCAACATCTGTTGCGATGGAGGCAACAAATAGTTCAAGTTTGAATAAAACATCACATTCCCCGACAAACGGCCGTAACAAATATTGATAAAAAACCTGAAAAGGACACATGCAACGACGTTCTGTTTGATAACTTATTAAAATCTGAAATATGATTGCAATGTAAGTCCTTTTTTTTAAATTTCAATACAGCTCCAAGCATTTATAGTTTTCCAGTGGAATAATATTACGCCATGAAAAACATTTGCAAATTTTCACGTATGTTGTGTGATCCCCAGGTTACAAAAGCTGATGATAAGGCTATCGATTTTTGAGATTCAGTAGAAAGAGAGTTATTTAATTGGTTGAGTTGGAAAGTTGAAATCTCTGTCGCGATCGCGAAATTGGAAAATCATCATTTCAGTGTCGATGCTCGGATTCAGTTATTAAAAACTGTTATGATTCCGGTCTATGGCCGCTGCATCATATTGAGCTTTCGTTGACACTCTGCTCCACAATTCCGCACTCATGAAACGAACAGCTGGTGGGTTTCCTCGCGCTCCGATGCTCTGTCACCTGCGGTCACCCAGCCTTGTCGCTTCATTAAAGCCTGCACGATATTTAACAACCCGCCCCAGGCACCGACCCCCAGTGTGACGTTATTTCGTCGAGCGAGTTGCCAACGACCAGCATCCGAGCGTTGAGTCTATCGAACGGACCGCGTTGCCTGTGCAAACACGGGCACATGTTATCCTAGGATAAGAGAGAGGGACAGATGTTGTCGCAGGCTTTGTATATGAAGTCGCGTTCGTTATAAAAAGAGACTAATAGATGCCAATGATTGCTTTTTTTTTTTTTTTTTTTTTTCGTTGGCTGCCACTGTAACTGTCAGTTTCATGGAGAGTTACAAAAATCGACATTTCGTCTTGTACTGATATTCGCACTTCTTCAGTGTTGAAAAATAAAGATTGTTAGTCCTACTTCGATTTCGCTTTGCATTCCAGATTGTTTTTGTTATTAGCGTGGTGATCATAAATGGCGCTTTTGATTGTATGAAGTCGCGATGGATATGAAAAGAGACTAATGGATGCCAATGATTTTTTTTTTTTTTCGCTGCCACTATAACCATCAGTTTCATGGCGAGCTACAAAAATGAAAATTTTGGCTTGTACTGATATTCACAAAATCTCGAGTATTGAAAAATAAAGATTGTTAGTCCTATTTCGATTTCGCTTTGCATTTCAAATTGTTTTTGGAACATACACTTTTAGCAAGTGCTACTAGGATTGTTATTGGCGTGGTGATCATAAATGTTGGATTTGATTGTATGAAGTCGCGTTGGAAATGAAAAGAGACTGACAGATGCATATGACTTTTTTTTCTTGTTTTTCCTTGCCTGTCCCTGTAACCGTGTCTTCCATGGAGAGCTACAAAAATCGACATTTCAGCTTATACTGATATTCGCACCTCTTGAGTATTAAAAAATATAGATTGTTAGTCCTACTTCGATTCCGCTTTGCATTTTAAACCGTTTCTTTTTCTTACCCTTTTAGCAAGTGATACAAGGATTTTCAATATACATATTTGAACAACGAAGATTTTTTGTATGTCGAAAAAAAGTAATTTAGGAGATTGTGAGCAGTGAAGTTGTATTCTATTCGGGTGGATAAAAGTGAGAGGTAATAATTGTGTTTATTTAAGTAAAGTGGGTATCTATCATCACAGTTTCCGATATAAACCGTGATGTTTACTTCCAATAAAGGTAAAAACTGCGTGTGTATAAACGGTACCGCGTTTTCTACTAAAAATTAATCGCGCAAAGTCTGCATTTTATACGCCGATAAATTAGCGGGCATATATGTACTTTGGACAATTAATTGCCGGTCATGGTATTTACACAAACTTTCAAGTGTTTGCTTAAAAAATCCTGTCCACATATTCTTGCATTTGCATCCTGAAGCCGACAATAAATGGTAATGCCAGCATAATATACGGGGAGTTAGGTAAAACATTCCTGTCATTTTTTCTCGCATGAGGTATGATTTTTTGTCTATTAAGAAAAGTTTGCTTCACATTGTTTTTCAGAACTAACGTCGATAACTTATAGTCTCGATGCGACCCAAAGTGACAAAAAACCTGACTGTGTCTTGAATGGAAGTTAAGAAGACGTAATAAGTGTTTCCAAAAATTTGACCATTTTATCTAGACGCTTTTGACGTCATTACATAATTCGAAGCAGTTTCTAGTATTTCCATTGATGTCCTCAATGCCCAGAAATCTGGACAAGATTCACGATATCGTTTTTCGAAACAATACTACAACATGTTGCGTAATTCTGGCGATTTTACGAACATTGAAAACGATTCTTGTATAGAACCTCGACATTGTCTGTTTTAACGAACAACGTGACAACGAGACAAGCAATTCTGAAGTTACGCGACGAAAAAGAATGCAGAACAATTTGTTATTCCTGGGGAACATTCCCTGAATCGCTTGAAGCTGGCATCACCATTCACGTCATTCGTGTTTGCTGCGGAGTATTTTTATTCTCTACTGCCCCGAGGCAAAACGGGAGCTATTTCGCACAAAATTCCGGACTATTGATTTTCGATCGGCCAGAAATTCGCCGAGTTCCACGAAGATGGAGAATTCGAGACGTTGCATCAACGAGGGTGACGATTGGCTTTTCGAGCAAGCAAGTGACTCGCAAAGGGAGAGAGAGAGAGAGGAGGAGAAAGAAAGGCGTCTTTGGAGTTTTGAATTTCGTACTTGCAACCAGATATACAGGGGCTGAAAACACGTATCTACTTTCAAGAAAGATGTCGTGAGCTTTTCTAGTAATCCGTCGGTTCGTTCTTTTCTTTTTGCCGTTAGCTCGCACACGTTGCCGTGAACAACGACGGTGTTGGGTGTCCGAAAGCAATCAACTTAATGGGCCGAGAAGTAATAGACGACGATTGGATCGATGGAAGTTGTTGTGCGAGGTTGAAGGGGCTGAAGTGGGAGAGAGAGAGAGAGAGAGAGCGTTGAAAGAGAGAGATGAGAGTGAGCGATGAGAGAGTGAGAAATGCATCGCACAAAAAAGGGAACTTCGAGCGGATAGCTTACAGTTGGTTCTCGGTAAAGTTGTGCATTTAAAAGAAACCCTTTAAGCAACGTGAACATGGTACAGCAGCAAAAAAAAATGTAACTGAAAATGTCATAGAAAGTAATGAGCAAGCACGGTAAGTTACGATCTTTCATAATGATTTACTCGCTACATTTTTTTTTGGCCGCGATTTAAACAGCATATTTGAAGAAAGGATGCAAAGTAGAACTTTGCATATCACTTCGTCATTAATTTTAATCTTTCGCAAAGCCGTCTTTGGGAGGAAATTTAATTATTTTATTTTTGGCTTCGTCATAGAGGAAGCTTTGAATTACTCGGATAACTCGAAATCACGTAGAAACTGAATCGCTTTAGCGAGTTTCATTAAATTCGGTATGTCGTGGGGGTGAATGTTATTTTTGCTTTGTAGAAAATTTCGATGGTTTGTTGAAATTTTATTTGAATTAAAACAAAACGAAAATTAAAATTATGTGAATTCCGAACCATTTTACCGAGTATCATTGAATTTGGTACGTATTAAGGCTGCATTTTACTTTTTCCTATGGAGAAAATATTAGTCGGTTTGTGGAAATTTTATCTGAATTGAAAAAACAAAACGAAATTTTTTCGAAAATTTCAATATTTTTTAAAAACCGAACCGCTCTACCGATCTGGTCCAAATTTTATACCAAAGGTGGCATTATCTTGTTCGATTTTAATACAAAGTTTCAGCTTGATAGAGAAAAATTCCTTCAAGTTGAAGCGTTGACGCATTTTTTTCAAAATTTGTAAATTCTTATAGAATTTAAGTATTCGGATGAATTTTTAACTTAGTTAAGTATTCGGATGAATTTTTAGCCTCAGATTGCACACACACAAGTATTTATTTAGACAATTTTCCTAAACCACTTTTCTCGACGTTTCAGACCATTCTGAGTGTTATGACATAGAAAACAAGAAAAAACAAAAATTTCATGAAAACAAGCTATATCTATGAGGACCCAAAAAAAAAACAAAATACAAGAATACAATACCTGAAACGTTTAAAGGACAGTTGACAAAGGCCTTTTAATGCATTTTTACTCCCTTCACATAATAGTCACCGTCGCGTTAAGTATGTCCGAGTGCAAAAATTATGTATAGAGAATGTAAGAAGTATATATAATCTGAAAAATAGAATTGGACATATACATTTTGCATACTCTCTAGGTGCAATCTACAATTATAAATAAACTTATACAAAGCCATTGAACTCATATTAATGGTATGTAAAGAATATGCAAAGTATTTGTGGGTCCAAATCTGGGATTGAAAGTATGTATGTTTTTTAAAATTTGGGCCTTTATTATTATTATTATCATTATTATTATTTATATACAAGAGAAAAATCCCCTGAGAGCACTGTTGATAGGAAAAAAAATACATAAGTTTTACTATCATATGAGGCACGATTTTTATATCGGGTCCAATGGCTGACCAGTGTTGGCTCGTACTACTGGCGTCTATGATTGAGCGGTGCACAATCGTGATGGAATATGATAAAACACAAACTGGGGGGACATTTTCCCACTTGAGACTGATAGGCTCCGACGGCTGCCAATATCGACGAAAACCCACTTGCTACGAGGCGCGCTGAGTGTGTTAGTAAGTTTGCCGAGCGCGCTCAACACGTCGAGTCTGACAATCGTCGAGCTTGACCACTGAAATAGCCGCTGGTTGCACAGGCGATCCAGCAGGGAAATAGCAGCTCTAGTGCACGGCCCAGTATATACTTAGTGGGCAACGATAAGTGGTCGCAGGTCATTACGATAATTGATCGCACAATTTTGGCAATTTAGGTAGACGAGTGAAGTGGGCTACTCAAGCTGACCAGACCAATAATGATGGGTTGAAAAGCACTTTCGAAGCTCGTATGCTGGAGCGAATGTCCAGTAAAATTTGTCCTGTAAATTTGTCATGTTAAATTTGTCCTGTAAATTTGTCATGTAAAATTTGTCCTGTGAAGTATTTCACGTAAAATTAATCCCGCTAATTTCGCCTAATAAATTTCGTCCTGTAAAGTTTGTCATGTCAAATTTGTCCTGTAAATTACGTTCAATAAATTTTGACCTGAAAAATTTGTTGTGTAAAATTTGTCCTTGTAATATATACGATGTGTTACGATTTTTATGACAAATGTAGACCACTAGTTAGTGAACTCGGAAGTACCGGTTGAATCAATTCAGATCCATCGGTTTTATTTTTTATTTTTTAACTGCCAATTTGCAGAACCGTGTTTTTGGACCGTCAGTGCGGTGGCCTCTAATCAAGAGCTTCAGGAGATTGACGTTTGGAATCCCAGTCGCGCAATCATCGCTGGACTAAAAATATAGAGTTAACCAAGCTGCAAATATATTTATCTAATAATAAAGTAAAAATATACAAATTGCGAGAGAAAATGTTGTATAATCACTCATAGACACTTACGGACACTCACTCACAGTCACACTGACAAATTCAGACATTTCGTATTCCAATATTAATAATCACAAATTATTTTTCATAAGAAAATAAATAACATCAGTCCCTTGTCATAATTATTCATCGTTATTTGAAAGAAAAAAGCATTTTCTTTACATTTTCCATTCTCATATAGGAAGCTTCGTGATAAGTGAGTAACTTGCTGGATTACCCAATAATTTCTCATATTAACCAATGATTTATTAGTTTGAAAAATAATATGCTGGTTCAGTCAATATTTTGTAAGATTACCCAATGACTTATTGGTTGAGCGAATATTTGTTCGATGTGGCCAATTAATCACCGGATCGGCCAATAATTTGTCCGATTCGAAAATCAAACAAGATCAGTATTGTCAGTTTCAATATCAAATACTTGTCGATGAAGATTGCAAATTGGTTGGCACATAAGAAAAAAAAATTTCGATACTTCAAAAAACGGTCTAAGCAAACTTTCCCTGTTTCCCAAATATAATTTTAGTTCGTGCGGAAGCTTCGAGTATCATTGAGTTCCATTTCTTGTATGTATGAAAAAGAAAAAAAAGCATTTGGCTCGTTGAGTAGCCTCCACTCTGAGCTTCGCCTTTCACCTTTCACATTGCCGTGGTGCCGGCGGCAGGCTTAATTGAAAAGTAACGTAGCTTCGTTGCCTGCCCGGTAGCCGGCACCTTTAGAGCTGCCAGGGCTGGTTTTAGTAGGCGCTTCTCGGCGGAACCGCACCAGCGTTGTGGCTAATTTCCCGTGGCCTCTCCGCGGCCATGTTTCACGCTAATGCGCGGAAACCGCTAGCCCACAAACCCGCTCCTCGTCTATTCTACAAGCATTCACCGCTGTGCATGTCTACCACCTTTCTTCTCTCTCACTCAACGTGTCGCTGTAGTATACTACTAATAGAATGGCTCGGATGGTATAACATTGTTTTATCCTTAGCCAGGTGACGTCGACTGGTGCACCGCAACCGAGACTAACACCGACGCAATGCGATTCTCGAGGATTTAATTTCCTACTTGAGGTCCACGCTCCTGGGCTCACTAGCTAAGTGCATAAGATTGGGCAGCGCGGCTTGCAGCACGCGTATCACAATCAGTCTCATGAACTTTGAGCTTGTCCACATAGAAATGCATATTTGGGTTATATATGAAAAAAAATGTATTTGATTTATATGTCACATATATGCTGTATACTTTGAATATATTATCAGTGTATAATACATGTATGTTTTATATATGTAATATATAGAACATTTTGTCGCTTTTCCCTATAAAGAACATCTATTCACCATAAAATATAAATATATGTGAAATATAAACGATTTCAATTTCACATGTAAGGAGAATATATGATTTATACATGCAATATGCAAAATATACAGTGTTATGTAGGGTGTGTGAGTGTGAGTGTGAGTGTGAGTGCGAGTGTGAGTTTAAGTTTGAGTGCAAGTGTAAGTGTGAGTGTGAGTGTGAGTGTTAGTGTGAGTGTGAGCGGGTCTTGCTTATATACAAGATATATACAACACTTATATCTGACGTAT
Organism: Tromatobia lineatoria; assembly: GCA_949699805.1. NCBI lineage: Eukaryota > Metazoa > Arthropoda > Insecta > Hymenoptera > Ichneumonidae > Tromatobia > Tromatobia lineatoria. The sequence continues at coordinate 16,986,248 of OX453036.1, forward strand.
ACGAATTCTGTACTAAAGTGTATATGTGCTATCTGAAAATATTATATTATTTATATGAAAAGTATACAATACATATATGAAGAATGTATGTACTATATGTAGAAGTATATATTTTCCATATATGCAACATAAATGTAGTGCATATATTTATAATATACATGACATATAGAATTTTTTTGCGCTTTATATGCTATATAGCATGTATGTGAGATATATTTTTTGAATATATTTTACATGTTTATATTTAAATGCGGGTAGTCAAAAATATACCCGGAGAGAATTTTCCAAGGTGTTTCTGAATGTACGGTGAAGATTCCCATCGAGAATACAGTCAAATTGTTTTTTCATCAAGGATTTGTGGAAATCTGGTGATAGTAGATATTTGGAAATAAATTGAAGTCTTTTTGCTTCGTCATAGTGAGAGCTTTGTTTTTATGAAAAATCTATAAAGCTACCTGTTCGAGGAAATATGTTAATCAGATCTGGCTGGTTTATTTTTTTATTATTATTATACCTTTCCGTTTATTTTTTGTTTTTTTTTTGGAGGAAAGTATCAATCCATCCTTTGTCAATAAATGTTTCATGTATGTGCATCCCGAGACCTTGCGTGGTCCCAGAATGCACCACAGGCTCTTTCGATGTACAAAGCGCATCCAGAATTACACCTTGAGCGTAGAGCGCCAGATTATTCTATTTTATTACGACCTGAAGGGTCAACGGTCGTTCCAAATACAAACCAGAATGAAATTTTTTTTTCGACACATTCAAAATGGCCTAAAATTTACACGACTGTAAAGATCTGCATCATATTCGTACTCAAATCTCTTTTGATGATATTTTATATATGCACAAAGTTTGGGATAAATCCGTAAAAAAGTAATTTTTTTTTTTTTTTCGTGCCGTCATTTTTTTCTTTTGTATTCACGAAAATCGAAATTCAACGATTTATCGGCAACTCCTTCGACTAAATTAATAATTGATAATCAATACCGAAATCATAGTCATAATTGCTGAGGGTTGAAATACATACAATGAGAAAAGTCAGCAATGCTGGTATGATTGTAATTTGAGTGATTATCGCTTGTAAGTAGCTTATCACAAACTCGTGAGTACGAATCGAGTTGATAAATTACTCAGAGAACCAACAAGGTGTATGTGGGGAGCAAGCTGTACAGAGTCTGTAAATCGAACATGCAGAATTCCAGCTCTGCGGGTGTTGAATGAAGGCATTGAGGGAAGCGAAACAAGAAACTTCGCAGTTTCGACAGAATCGAGCGAGTTCCGAGCGATAGAACTCGGTTTTGTTGCGGTGAGATCGCACAACAACACCCCTCGTTGGATATTTGCCGATGTTCTCGTTGTACCTAAGTTGTATCTTGTCGACGACAGCTTTCTCGTTACCCGTTCGAGTTGGACGTTGCCAGTAGTTAAGAGCTATCATCATGCCTTTTTTTCTGCACGTTCGTATCAGATACGAGTGACTAATTTGCTTCGTAATAACAAAGCAAATAAAGGAATATTTTCAGTATGACGGCCCGAAAAATAGCATATTTTCACGATTTTCATTTTTTTTCACACGGTTACTATATGCCGATCGATCTGGAATTTTTATGACATATTAAGGTAATCATGAATGACGGAAAATGATTTTTTATAAGACCATTGTTGAAATATATATTTTTAATTGTTGAAAATAATGTTGATAAAAAAGATAGCCTCATGGTCAAAATCTTAGGAGTCGCAAATTTGATTTAAAAAAAAACCTAAAGGATTATTAAGAAGTATGGGATTGGCTATTGCGTTGTAGAGACTTTTTCAAAATCCAAATTGACAAAATGGCGGTGATTTGAACAAAAAGTACCGAATCCAGCCGTTTTTTCGACAGTTCTTCTTTAAAAAAAATAGGAAGTTAAAAAAAAAAGCTTCTATAGCACGATAGAGACTCCTCAAATTTGAAAACGATCGTCTGAAAACTGTTCCCTAGAGAATCACCCCCGTTTTGAAAAATGTCGTTTCGACAAAAACGCGTTTAAAGTTTCGAGTGTAGGAATTTAAATAAATGTTGAATCTTCATAAATTGGCTTCAAAACTTCTTGAACATCATCGTCGAGAGTTGGTGGATGTGAATATGCAGACAGATCTTCGCCACGATTCGCATTACGACTCTTCGCCAGGAGGACAAAATCTATGCCATGTCACTTGTCGCTGCTCCGAATCCTTTTCTCTAAGAATAGCTATTGTCAGCAAAGTATTTCGAATTTCGCTTTAAAAATTTAAGAGGATGTTTTTAACCGTATATACTAACGGAAAAGATGAAAAATCGATTTTTTTCACACTATCAAGCTTCCTTAATCACTTTTTCTTTTTCATAGAGGCTGTTTTCAATAAAAAATTGTATTTTAAGATTTTTATGTCAAAATTAATTCAGGTTTTCAGAGAATAAGGATATAAAGTAGAATCATGCACATTATTCCCTTCCTTTTCGCCTTTTACAAAGTTTTTTATATCAGCGAAGTGAAGTGCAAATTTCTATCTTGCATCCTTCTCTGTGTTTATTCTCTGGACTAAATTTGATCAGAAGGCATAAAAAAACGGAGTCCCGTTGGAAACGGACGTAACATGATGTATTTTTTCTTATGGTGAATTTTTAAATATTTTCCCTGACAGAAAACTATAATTTTTATTCAATTTCGTGAGTTTCCGGTATTAGTGACTACATAACCGTGGTTCGTATTTTACCCGACAAAAGTGCTAAAACGTAAGTTAATCTTGACCCACAGAAGTGTAGTAAGAAATAAAGCGAAGGTCCCGGAGACTCATCGAGGTTATAAAGGAAAAGTAGGAGTAACCCGGGAGGAAATATACTTGCCACTAAGTGGAACGAAGCTGCATGGCACGTCCCACTTAGTCGACGTCTTCTTCGTCGCCGTAGTTTGCGTCGTAGCGCGAGAAACCCAGGGAGAAGAGCGCAGAGCTAGTGCAGAGTCATCGAGGTCGAGCTTCGTGGCAAGTCACGTGTTACAAGCGAGTCTGTCACGGGGAGTTTCGTACCGACGGTAATTTTGTCGCGGGCCGATTAAATTACCCAGAACTTTCCGAGCCGCGCTTGCAGATGAGCGGACCACGAGCAAGTAGGACCATCTTGTCTCCGCTTCTCTCTCAAAACTTGGCGATGTATACTACATACAGCATTCCCACCCCAGCTGCTTCGTCTTTACAAATATATACAGCCAACTGGTTATAACAGCCATAACAAAACTCTCAAAGACATTTTGCAAAGGCAAATTGATGCTTCCCTTATCCAACGACCTCTTGCATCTTCAAGTCCTAAGCTTAGTCCTTGTAAACTTTAAATTTGTACCTTTTTTATTGTTTCATTGATATTTCGGGTCTGTGTACCTCAGCACCAATATTAATATTCTTTGATCCTTTGAAGCGCTGAAAATTCAAACTTAAATACCATGAGCAAGTAGAACTAGCTTGTCTCTGCATTTCCACCCCAGCTGCTTTGTCTTAAAAAATATATGCAATCAATTGGTAATAACAGCCTTCACAAAACTCTCAGAAATTTATACTGGGAAAAAAATCTATTTGAAATTGAACGAAATGTACTGGAAGTTTTTATGCATAAGCTGGTATACTGAATTTACTATAGCACTAGAATGTCAAATTTATTTTTTATGTAGTGATTTTAATGATTTGCTTCAATTAAACTGTAAAAGTACTTTGAATTTGAAAATTTGCACTAGATTCATTTCAAAAGTACCTCAATTCTATATTACAATTATACATTGAATCTAATTGACGAATTTATGATTGAAAACTTCCTCACTTTTCTCCAAAAGCAAGTTGGTGCTTTCCCCATCCAACGCCAACTTCTATCTTGAAGCCCTTCTGCTTAATCCCTGTGAAATTCAAATTCGTACCTCTGTTTTACTATTTCATTGATAATTCGAGTCTGTGAACGTCAGAACCATTATGAATATTCTTTGATCCTTTGAAGCGCTGAGAATTTAAATTCAAATACCACGAGCAAGGAGGAATAGCTTGTCTCTGCTTCTGTCTAAGAACTTGACTATGTACAGTATTTTCACTCCAGTTGCTTCATCTTCAAAAATATCTACAGTCAACTGGTTATAACAGCCATACCAAAACTCTCAAAGACATTTTGCAAATGCAAATTCGTGCTACCCTCATCCAACGTCATCTTGCATTTTCAACTCTTCAGCTTAGTCCCTGTGAAATTTAAATACGTACTTCTGTTTTATTGATAATTCGCGTCTGTAAACGTCATAGCGATTATGAATATTTCTTGATCCTTTGAGGCGCTGAAAATTAAATTACAAATACAACGAGCAACTAGGTCTAGCTCGTTACTGAAAAGTTGCCAATGTATACGAACCTGTTTCGTATTTAAAAATATATAGAGCCAACTGGTTATGTATAACAGCCATGACAAGTCTCTCAAAAACTTTTTGCAAAAGCAAATTAATGTTTTCCTTATCCAACGTCATCTTGCATCTTCAAGTCTTCAGCTTAGTCCCTGTGAAATCTAAAATCATATTTCTATTTACAGTTTCATTGATAATGTAAACGTCAGAACGATTACAAATATTCCTTTTTCCCTTGACGCGTTGAAAATTCATTTACAAGTACGACGAGCGACTAGTTCTAGCTTTTGTCACTGAAAACTTGACGACGTATACCTGATTCCTCTTCAAAAATATATTCCATCAACGAATTGTGACAGCAATACTAAGCCTCTCAAAGACAATTTGCAAAGTAGAATTAGTACTATCCTCATCCTTTGCTATCTTTTATCGTCAAGTCCTCAGCTTAGTCGCTGTGAGATGTAAATTCGTACCTCTGTTTAATTATTCCATCGATAATTCGTGTCTGTGAACGTCAGAACTATAATAAATATTCTTTGACCCTTTGAAGCGAGTGAAAATTCAAATATAATTGAACTTTTATTGTCGAAAAGAGGAAGTTGCCCGTTGTCGCTGATGGGAATTGCGTGTAATTTCCTACCGTTGCGCGCAAACGTATTAGTTTATAGCAGTTTCCTCTGGATCGGCGTGCGGGGTTCCGTGTGACGTCTATGTCATTTCATTTCACTATGGTTAGCTGCTGTTGCTCCTACTGCTGCTGTTAACTTGTTGGCTGATGCTTGCTTGGCTTCCTCTGTGTGGTCTTCTCCCTTCTGTGCGGAGCAACGAACTTTATTGGGACATTGTATGTGCCCTGCAGTGAAACCGGCTCTCTGTACTTTACACTTTACTCTATACGCACTCTATATACTCTACGCTGGCTATGTCGAGCATTGCGTATATCTATATACCTTCAGTCGTTTGAAGGTTGTACCATAGTAATAGAGAACCTGGGATTTCGCCTCGGGCCGCTTCGCCACAGACTTTCAAACTTCGAGATCCTAGAGAATCAACTTCGTTCATTCTGATACAGCTACATCTGTACTGGCTTTGGATCTTCACTATTTTCCTTCGGTTCGTTCTAGGCACCAATGCTGAAGAGATTCGTGTACGTCACGTTTTCCTTGTAAAAATAAAATACCTGAAAACCCGTAGTATAATTGTAATATACACTGAGAAAACAAAAATCGTCGTCGGCACTAAATAATTTATTTGAATCCTATATAATTGACTCAAACAGCTTAAGATTATACATTACTATACATATGGTATAAATAACGACATATTACGTTGAGTCAATTGTATAAAAAATCGATTTTATTTAGTCAAAAATATCAGTACAAATGAAGCAATTATATATTTTTCGTTGAGTCCATTAAGTAACTAATTGTATGTATTTAATACATATATATTTAAATCAATAGAATTATCTACTTAAACCTATATAAATGCGGAACTGTTTCCAAAAATACAATTGGATTGATTGAAACAATGCCTTATTCGAGCGGCTTGAAATTGAAAACAATCACTATAGATTCAATGTATTCATACTGTTATCTGTAGTAGGTGGGAAAATTCATTCACTTAGTGGCTAAAAATTAATCGGGTATATATTTCATTTGAAAATCCATTTTACTGAAGCAATAAAAAATTAGCTGGGTTCCAATAGATATTATCTACATTGAAATAAATATTGTTTCGATCCAACAATAATTTAGTTGGTGAGGTTGATGATATAATACGATATGATATGAATACGTATTTTCTCTCACGTTTTTCATAGGACGGTTGCATTGAATCATTTCAATATTTGATCAAACAGATCAAATATTCAGTTGAGACATTTAAATTGTTAATTGCATCGAACAAAATGATGAACGAAGTATATAATCGGTTTAAGTTAATGATTCACTCGAAAAGACGTTTGCATTCAATATCATTTTAAATGAATACGATCAATTATATCGAGTGAGTATGTTCGTCGGATTATTTCAATTAAATTGGCATGATTGGATAAAAATTTTTTTTTGCATCAATGGAGATTTCGTTGAAACGTAAAAATATTTCACTGCTATTAATAAATGAGCTAATCCAGATAGCTGTCTCACAAAAATTCTCGACTCTAATAAATGTTTAATTAAGTTGATTGAATATTTTATAGATCCAACCAGACTATGGTTTCGAATCAACGAAATATATACTGAATTTAATTGTAAGTCTAATACGACGCCGCATATAGCTTATATTCGAGCGTCGATATTTGATTGGTCCAAGTTACCAATTTATTTCGATCAATAAAATATTGTGTTCAATGAGAAAAATTTTTTTATTTACTCAAGCGAATGGAAAAAGTTAACCGTAGAATTGATTGAATCACATTATTTTTCTGTTTGCTGCCGGAAAAAATTATTCAATTGATTCAATTTTTTTTCCAATGTACACCGAGAAAAGTCGTTTTCTTGAGGTAGTCCTTAGGCCTGGTATTCATTTGGCATAAGTTTGAGAAAAATGAGAGAGAAAACAATTTTCGATGGTATAAAGATCTGAAAAAAAAAACATGCACATTAAAGGTAATGCAGATATTAATTTGTGTAATAATTATTCTAGAATGTTATTTAAAAAATGACGATAAAAAATCATTCAAAAAATTTCTCGACAAACCAACTTTTTTAAAACGGATATGATTTGTAAATTTTTCTGGGTACGTATGAATTTTTTCAAACTTTTTGATTCACCCCAATTTTTTTTTCCGGTTAAAATGTGTCTAAAAACACGTAATTTAAAATAAATTTACAAAAAGCTTCGCCTATGAAGAAATATACTTAAGTTTCCATACGATGTTTTATTTGAACTATCCAAAATGTAATTTGAAAAATGGTAAGATTGAAACAAGGAAATGGTTTTTTGAACAATAATTTGAGTTTAGCTAATACCATCGATTAATCTAAAAGCATTGAAATTCAATTTATATTGTAAATTGCCTTCCCGTATGATTTTTCTATCCATGATAGATCGAAAGTTTGACGCTCTCGAAAAGTTGGAAAGCATGCACTAAATATGGAAATACATATTGGATAGAGTGAAAATAGAACGCAAACGAGGTCAGAAGGCGTGGAAAAGTTTCACGAATAGATGACGAGAGCGATACAAACCTCGCTTTTTTTTCGTCAATATTTCGTACAGTTGCTGCGGTTGTAGTACAGCGGGATCGGTTTTCGCAAAAGCCATTGAATAATATACATTCACGACGTCATTCACTACAGCTGCTGAAACAGAATTCGGGGTTTTGTGCGGCTTTAATTAATTAGTCAACTCGCACGTTTTGCCTGCCCATATCAAACCATCTCATATCGCCGCGTGCGAATAAATGGTTGAAAATAGAGCTCATGGCCAAAATTAGCAGTCGCAGAATTATTGCAAGTAATTTGGTACATAAAAGTTACTAAAAATAGAAGCTCAATATAATTCAGACTATCTTTAAACGCACCAAAAACCGATAACTTCACGTCAAATACATGAAATATTCCGCCTTTCAAGTAAAGTGGGTAAAAATGAATAAAGGAAGAGACATAATTGACTTATAATTTATTTAGTTTAATTTCGTCATATCCTGAATAAATGAACTTCTTTTAGTCAAGATCCGAAATAAACGATGATGATTATCTGGCAAAATCTTTCATAGACAGAATTCTGCTTTACATCTTATTAAAGGAAAATTGTGAATAGAGTAATACACCGCAGTTCCAATTTTTGTTGCAGTATCAACATAAAAAAAGATCTGTCATTTTTTAATCCTGTTTCAATATTATTTTCCCTCGGATATTGATAATGTAGAAGATCGCGGTAGTCTATTTATTTATACAAGACGTGCAATCCACTTTGCTGATACTGAAAATACGATGCTTCATATAATTTAGACAACATTCACGGATATGTAAAAACCGATAACTCCACTTAAAAATTAAATACATGAAATATTCTGCCTTTTAAGTCGAGTGGGTAAAAATAAATGGAAAAAGAGGCATTCATTGATTATTCATTTATTCATTTCAATTTCGTTATATACTAAATGAATGAACTTCGTTTAGTAAAGATCTGAAATAAGCGACAATAATAATGTGGAAAATCATTTATAGACAAAATTCTACTTGAACTTTTATTGAACAAAAATTATAATTAGTAATACACCGACATTTCGAGATCCCTTGCAGTATCGACATAAAAAAAAGATCTGTCATTTTGTCATTTCTGCTTTTCATGGGGATTGATAATGTATAAGATCACGATAGTATATTTATTTATACATAACGTCCAATCCACTTTGGTGATACATGTTTTTCCCGTCAAGATGAATGCTCATGTTTTCTTTTCTATTTTTTCATTAACAGTGAAAAGAAGCTTTTTCGCCGAGCTGCCAGTATTACTTTTTCGCAATTCCTCCTTTGCCGCACGTTTTCTTCGTCTTCGTAGTGCACGTACACACCGCAAGAAAAATATTCACATAAACACTTGTGCATTCCTTCTGTGTCGTTTTTTATACATCTGGTTTCTATATGAGAATCGTCGTGAGTTTTCATCCTGGCACGTTTCACGTCCTACTGCAAAAATTTTATATTCATAGAACTTTCGTGTATACATCGTTCATGAATATACTGTATGCGATATACATCCGATCGCGGATGTTGCGCATTCGCCGCTCGGGCAGAAGACATGCTTTTATTATTATTATTATTATATGGAAATCATAAATATGTACGGTTGTGTACTTCAACTTATAGAAATTCAACGTTCGATGTCACAGGGCAGAAAATATAATTACGCGTTTTCTATGCACTACTTTCCGAACGTAAAATGACTTTCATAACGATTCTCTTTACTTTTTAATCATATACAACGTATGTCAACCCTCCGTCGTTAACTCTCCAAGTGACTGTAGCACTTGTGTTAGAGGAAAATATATTGCAATGAGAGAAAAATTGATACCTGGATATTCATGTAAATACATGTTTTAAGTTTTCAAAATCCCAACAACGATATTCGCTCATTCAACACTCGTCCGTCTGTCTTTCCTGTGGGAAAGCGCAATAATCGACTGAATTACAAAAATAATGAGATATGAATTTATATTGACTCTTGGAGCGCAAGTTAATGTAAAAGTTATTATGGTTTGGTCTGCCACATGCAGATCGAGTTAGCAGCAAATGTAAATATATTGTTTTCTTTTTCGCTCGTATGAATTTTATAAAGTCATTGGTTATGAAAGATTTTTATTGAGTGAAACATGGATTTTTTGCAGCTCTACGAAAAAGAAAATACTATCGATTGTTTTCACTGGTTTTCGATGAAAAAGATATTGTTAACATTCACACCAAATGTCGAATTGAAAAAATTATATTGACAGAATTAATTTTAGGTTATTAAAACTCGTAAAGTTGAGACCATAAATACCCACAGCATTTTATATGAATTTCAAATCCTGCATCTATATACACGATAGTTTTGAAACCTTTAATACATAAATTACCAAAATTCAAATCCGACATGTGAAGCGTGGAGTGATGACAATAATACTGCAAAAAAAAAAGTGAGATGGTGTTATCACGCTGCGCCACCTCTTGACGACGTCTCGTAGTAACACGCTTGGGCTAAAACTTAAATTTACAACGCGATCTCAACAAATTATACATTGAAATATACATTGCCATTGATATACGAAGTTCTCAAATTTCTATGCGTGTATTTTGTGGCTATATTCCTGTAAACTCATGATAACAACTTCTCGCTTCACAAATCCCATCATAAATTTGATGAGAAACTCTTGTGTTGCGAATACGGCAGTGATACATTTTTTTAGATTGACTCATTTACAATTCAATTTACCTTTTAAATGTCGACGAACCACGAACATGGCATTTTTTAAATTTTTATCACATCCAACGATGTTTTCATCGTACCCAATCATACAACTTTATTACCTTCATTTCTAGGTTATGTATTAGAAAAGCCGCGATGCCAATTGGTTTTTTTTGCATATAAAACTGATATATAACCCAACAGCGGAAATGTTAACAGCGCGTCTAAAAGATTATATTACGATTTCTAAGCAATCGGTTACTTCACAAAAAAATTGAATGAAATCTAAGCTTCATAAAGTTCAAATAAAACACGTATTCACTGTTTTCAACGTGAACATTTTCAATTTTATAACTTGTACGATAGATGCGGAAGATTCTAAACTACCCTAGAGCGCTATTCGCGACGCGGTGCATGCACTTCACGAGAAATGCACCATCGAGCGGTAAGAGAGTATACGAGATATGGAAATCCCGAGATCGGAAAATCGTAGGCTCCCGTCGGCTTTGCTGGTTCACTGCTCAACCGAGGGAACTGTGCCAAGTCTGACAGAGCGAGCTCTTCGTCTGCCAGACCGATCCGAGGATTATTCGGTTCGTTCTACCCTCCGGCATTCACACAACCAACGAGCCAGATACTATCGCTCATTCTCGCGACCCTCATTGTTGCCCTCTGGAATTCCTCATAGGAACTAGCGATATAGCACTCTCATTTCTCAAGGATATTTCCATACTTGTATCTGTACGGTTACCTACGACTGCTCGCGTTTTTAGGTTAGCTGCGACGTATTTAGGTTCGACAAGTCATAGGGTAAATTTTAACGAACGTAATTTTACCGTAAAAACCACTGGTTGGTTTTTTGCAACAAAAAAAAAAACAACCTAAAAATCGGTCATAACAACTGTAAAAACTACCGCTCAAAAAATCGAATTAAAATTCTGTCATTCTTTCGGTACACTGAGATAAAAGCATATCGTTGATTCAACGATTTTACATGATAAAAAGCATATAAGGAGTTTGCAATGTTTTATAGTTGAAGTGACCCTGCAAGTTTATTGAAAAAAATCGTTGAAATCGTATATGTAATAAAACGGCATATTTGAAACTATTAGAATGGTTTTTGGAACTATCATCGTTTTGATAATTGCTACTTTAATTACATTTGCTATAACCGTGAAATATAGACTTCCTCCTGGGAATTATATTAATGGTTGATCCAACTATTTTCTTATCTTTGCTATAACCATAAAATATAGTCGTTCCTCCTGGCAACTATTATAGTTGGATTATCGCTGGACTAACTATTTTCATTTGAAATTACGATATTTTTCTCTGAGTGTAGTCGTTGCATCTGAACGATTGTGTTCAGTCGTCAATGTTTCTCATGTTCTCAAAAAGCTATTGTTCATTCACTGGTGAATGTTCAAATACTGGTACATTCACCCTACGAAACCAACATATCTGGGGCCAATTGGTGAACGAAATCATTAAAGTAAAATAGAAAAAAACATTATGTAATCAAGGGGAAGAATAAAAAGGAATGGAAGTTTTGTCGTTTAGTGTTGATTTTGCATAAGTTCAAGACAAATGATAGGAATGTGCACATATTTCTCGATGGTATACACATTTTTAAAAATGCACGCATATTGAAGGAATCTTTAAGGACGCACTCAAAGAAATCATTTTGGATAATAATAATTCCAAAAGGTTATTAAAAAATAGTTTTAAAAATTAATTATTCAACAAATTTCCCGGAATCCTTATTTTGTTTATTACGAAAATGATTCGCTTATTTTTATGACAACTTACGAATTTACTTCAGGTTTTCAAATGTGTCCAAAGTTTTGTGTCTTTTCACACATTTATACTATTTGTACAAAAAAATTCGAAGCAAAATTGAAAATTTAAAAAATTTCATACGGATTCAGAAAAATGAGCGAATCATTTTCACAAAAAGAAAAGTTGGTTTTCGGGGAATTTTTCGATTAATTTGTCAATAACATTTTTGAATTATAATTATGCATAATGATTCTTTTTTGTACCTTTAATATGCTCGAAAAATATTTGCAATTTTCTCTCATTTTTCTCAAACTTATGTAAAATGAACACCAAGCGACAGAACTACTTTATATGAAAAGAATCAAAACTTTACTGAGTGCTTAAGCTCTGCCTACAAGTGAACGTTGTATTTATCAATTTTTTTAACAATAGAATGTATATTGGACAATTAAATCTTTCACTTTTTCGAATATGCAAATTCTCAAGCACCGTTATCAATGACATTGTGATAAGGTCCGTGCGAATTATATCTCACTGCTTACCTGTTTTTTAAAAGCGTTTCCTCGTTGCACTTGCGAATCGTATATCCGGTAGTAAACAAAAGGTAATCTCTTTTAGGAACTTTGTTTTTAACGTCAGAATGATGCATAATTGTTTTACTCTTATTTGGCGTTATAAAAGCTATGAGGGTTATTGTATACAGCTGCGCCAACGTAATCTCCGAGTTTCCGGCGGTTTGCGCGAGAGAAATCTCGTTGAATGTACTCAACGGGAAACGCGGAAGCTGAAACACGGTCCAGATGATGTTTCGTATTGCGAGACACACGAGCAGACGAGAAATATCGATTTACCTGTACGCATTACAACATTTGGCTACAGTGAGATTGTTGATTAGAGACTTTTGTTTGTCTGCCGTTTGTCATAATATCATGTTTCGTTTTTCGGTGTAACACGTGAGAATGGATCGATTGGATTGCAATCTGATTAAAATCGGCCGTTCGAATTTCGACTATATGTGGATGATGATTGATTACCGTCTCGTGTTACATTATTTATCGTATATGCATTTTTCCCGGCAACAAAAGCTTTGTTTTCGTAACAATATTGAAAAAAAAAAATTGTTCTTATTCATTCTCACTATAAAAACATTAGTTCCAACTCTTACATACCAGAGAAGCAGTTGCTGTAGTTGAAAATTCAGATCAATGAAAATTCGCAACTCGCACAAATTACAAGCTATTGTACCAAAACTTTTTGTACATTCAGTTACGACGACGGCGCGTTGATTTCACATCCGGCCAGAAACAAAATGTCATACATTTTTCACTTTAACGACTGCATTCCATTGAACGGCTCGGAATATAAAGTTAAATTTTAGTACCCAAGCAGAAAATTAGTTACTTTGCCAAACATACATTTTCTTTTAGTGGACAAAATGAATTTATTCATTGGTAGGTAAATCTTTCAAAGTAGAAACTTCGACAAAAATTTTTTTGTTCGATTTTATTCATTGGATTCCAAAAGATTATTAGTTGCGTAAGTTGGCCAAAGAATATTGATTATCTAAATCAATATTTTTTGTCGTACTTGCCACAAATTTTGTCCATCGTCGGCGAATCGTAATTTAGTCCCCGAAAATATATATTTTTTCAGTGCTTCTACTCATTCCGAAATTACACCATCGATACTTTTAAAGTGAGTACTTAGTAATTTTAATACACGCAGTGATGTAAAGTCAATAATCTGAAAAATGTTACTATCAGCAGCTATGACCACAGCATTCGTCAAAATTCCACAACAATTTCTGTTGCCACTCTGAATTTTAAACTCTGTCAAAATTGTGAATCGAATCACCAGAGTGCGGAGTACGGCACATTTTATTTTTAATTCCTGCTATTGGAATTTTATACGCTCGTCGACTGTTGGTGATACATGTTGACATCGCTATCTCTTCTACATATGTGTAATGTTGTTACTCTACATCGAAGTCATGATGTGTCCACAGGCGTTTCAATTGAAAGGAATTTTGGAGAGAAAAAATGAATGAGATAAATTCGTCGGAATAAACGCGTTGGAAAAATTCAACTCTAACACAGTAAAAAATATTTTTTTCTGAGCTTTATATACTGCTATGTATATAGTTCGGATAGAGAGAGTTCGGATTCATAGACCGTATATTAACTTTCAGATGCATTCGTCATTGACAAATACAATAATGGTATGTACTATTTACAAGTTTCAAAGGCTTGTTCCGTTTATTATAAGGAAATGAATGAAAAATTAATGAAAATAAATAAATAAAGATTAAAATACTCACGTGATGTAATTATTTAAGTAACTTTTAGATATAGTGGAATATTCATACTCAAAAAGCAATTTAAAAAATTCAATCTCTCCACTGCAGTTTTTTTCCCGAACTTTTGATATCTGTCAAAAAAGCTCGGATGCATATACAATAATTTAATTTTCAAATCCATTTGTTATTAACAAATAAAATATTGCTTTTTAAAAATAAAGATCACAATACTGACGGACGGTAATTTTCAAATACCTTTGAAATATAGTTGAATTTTTATACTGTTCTCAAATTTATGATCAAAGTATATTAATATCGAATTCATAAAACCAATTCGTAAATCTTATATCGCTTTGCATATTAAATTTCCTTGAATTTTTATCAGTGTGTATATTGTAGTGTAATTTCCTAAAAAAACCCCAATACAACCACAAAGCTAAAGTCCCCAAGAGTTCTTCCCTTTATTTTATATGGGCGCCAGGCGCTTTCGCGCCGGGAAAAACTCTGCGATCTATTCGGGACCAAGCTGCTTTTGCCGGACTAGCAGCAGCCGTCAAGAATTGTAGAGTGGCGGGATTCAAGGCTAGGTTCTCGTGTAGAAATCAAAGAAAATAAATTACAAACTCTAAATTACGGGAATCACAAAATAGCTATTTATTCGCAATTAACAACAGTGAAACGATTTCAAACTTCCCGTAAATATTTCAATTCATTATCCGGATAGCCCAAAGGTTCGATCGGCTCACACACACACATACACATCCATCACTCATACAAGAGGAAGTTCGGGAATAGATTAAGTCGAGCAATAACAATTAAATTTTCCTGAAAATATCCCATAAATAGATCGCGCACCTCCACACCTCTCGTTTCCAGGCGACGCGGTCTAATCTTCTCTCTCTCTCACTCATACATCTGCGGCACACGGGAATGATTCTACACTTCGAACAAAATAGATCTTTCTATCATTCCCGCACGCAACACATTTACTCTATGACTAATGGCAAATTTTCCAAAGATCACTCCCGACGATCCCCTTGACTCTACGTTAATCCCCGTTCCTAATATTTCCCGCAGACTCGATCGTGTCGACAACGGCCCGCCGTAAAGTCACACGGGACTCCCGAAAATCAAAATACCCAAACGAGAGCTCGCGGACTCAACCACGCGCGGGATACCGTCGCCGAATACACGCTATACAATTTAAAAAAAAGAAAAGAAAAGAAAGATAGTGCCAAGAAACAGGGCTTACCTTCACAATACCCAAGTCTCGAGGAAGTACTGCTCTTGGACTTTCTTCAATTCGGGAGTGTTTTCGCAGTGTTGGATCGCGTTACTCCTCGCAACACCACGTATCCTCGGAAAATGCCACGAGATGTGTCGCTCACGGGAATACGAAGCTTCTCATCCCTACTCTAATTGTTTCGCTGGCGATCGGTCAGGCGGCCAACCCTAATTTTTCGCAAACTATACAATTATTCTAAATAGTTGGTGTTTGTAGCGCGCGAAGTCCAAATCGGGACTTCGTAACACAGTGCGCGAGACGATGGCATAGGCAGGTGTTGTTCTACGATAATGCAGATGGAGAGTAGCATTTCCTTATGCCATTTGAGATGTTTGTAACTTCCGTCATTCCTCAGGCGAGCCCTCATCTCACGGTCATACATAAATAAAAATAAATAAAATACACGGGAATTAGAAATAATATTATAAATGTCGAGAGGCCCTATGGATCTGTCGGGAGTCGTCGTACTGCGAGGAGCTGTACTCGTGATTTTTCGAGCTTATTTATGATTATAAATTTTATTTCGTTACAACTCTCCCCCCCTTAAAAGTCGACCGCCCCGGTCGAGGAAGCCTCTATCCCTTGGCCTTGTTTTAAGATATCAAAAGAAAAATATGGAAAATCAAAACAGTGCCGCGACAGTATCCCGACTCGCAGATCTATGGGGTTTTCTCATTAAATCAAAATTCAAGTGGCATGGTAGCCACCTCGTTCAGCTTTTCACATTTTCGCAAATTCACCCATCCTACCACAGTTGCTATGTCGTAGGGAGTTACAGGGTTGCACATGATACCTAGGGAGGTTAATAAACAGAGGATCTATAAGGTTTCAAATCGACAATAGCAACCTTTTTAAATACCCCTCTCTGATTATCAGTCAGCGCTCAAACTACCGGCGATATAACTTTCGAAATAGTAAAAGGGCCTTGATATTTTTGTGCGAGTTTCGCCGCTACGAATTGCGATGCGTTCGATAGAATACGTTGACGCTTAAGAACAAGATCCCCTACTACAAACCGCACGGGATTACGATTTTTATTAAAATGCGACGTTTGACGTCTATACGCTTCGTCCAAATCATGTTGTACTTTCTTCTGTAATTCTTCTAGTTGCTTAATCTTCTCAGACCCCTGGTCCAGACTTCCCGGGATTTTTCTACTAACGGAATTTGATGAAACGCCTGGCTAAGGTCAAGCGTAGAGATGTATCTGGCTGCTCGAAGACAATCTAGGATGTGTGACATAAACGGTAACGGATACGCGTCCTTTTTAGAGACCGCGTTAACCTTTCGGAAGTCAATACAAAATCGATAAGTCCCGTTAGGCTTCTTAACCATAACGATCGGACTGCTCCATTCACTTTCCGATTTTTCGATAACTCCCGTTTCCAGCATACGATCGATTTCGGAATTCATAGCCTTTCGGATGACGGGAGTGAACGGATACCATCGCTGCTTAATTGGTGTTGCGTCTCCGACGTTTATACGATGCTCCACAAGGTTGGTGAGCCCTGGGGCTTGTCGCAGTTTCGGGACCTCGATGGCTAAAAATCTTTCCAAGCGTTCGCCCTCCTCATCCGTCAGGTCGACAATCGCTGTACAAAAGTCCAGATTATCGGGACTTTCCACACGAGCAAATTGGTATTCGATGTGTGGTTTGCCGCTGAAAAACCAGATGTGCTTCACCACGTCAATTCCGATGCCCAAGATTTCCAGCGAATCTAGGCCAAGAAGAAGAGGGACTGGTAAACCTGGTAATACCCTTGCAATAAGAGTACAGTGTCTACCTCGTAAAATAGTGTCGAATTCCACTTCTTCGTTACAGATTACTTCTTGTCCGTTTCCTACGGTACAGGGACGGCTCGGTGTAGCTCTTCTAATGAAACCAAGCCTTGATGAGAACAACAATCCTTCGGGACCTATAAAGGTACTTGTCGCTCCGGTATCAACGACTGCTGGCAAAGATCTTCCGCTAATAACTAATAGCAAGACCAAAACGGAGGTTCCTTGGTTTTCGATGTTATGAAGAGCGAACTTGGCGTAGTCAGCGGCGGGAATTATTGTTGGGGACATCTGTTGATCTGAAGGAGTCTCCCAAGTCCCTACTGGTGGCTCCTTTGTGCATTTCCCGGACAATTATGTGGAGTTCTTCTTGTGATACCTTCCATCCCGCAGTCAAAACATCTCAGGTGTATTGGCCAAGCACAACCTTTCGCGTAATGTCCCGTTCCTTTGCAGTTCTTACAGACTACTTTATTCGGGTCCATTCTCTCGGCCGTATTTCGATTCTCATTCGGCCCTTCCGTCCTTGGTAAGAAAGGATTGGCATCGTTGGCTGTTGGTGCAGGCTGAAATGCTGTCGCGGGACGAATAGCAGAGCGTAAAGGAATTGTCTCATTCCCGGATCGGGAAAAGTCTGAAGTTGGACGTGACGATGGTATTGGAAACCGTCTTCTACCGTCGTTGCTGTAAAAATTCGTTTCGTGGCCATATGAAGGATACTCCCCCCCTTGGACGAAGTATGAGGTGTTCTGTGGTCGCCTAGGCGCAACTCCGCTTCGTTCTGGACCAAAGGAGACTCTTTGTCTCGTATTTGCTGTATCTCGGTAGGCAAATTCTGGGAAAAGCGATCTCTCTGGAGGTAACGGCGCACGAAACGACTCTGCAGCCCGATAGCTCCTTTCCACCCGTATGACGTCTCTCTCCAGTTCTTCCAAGGTCCTTACTTCTGAGCGCAATACTGCGACTTGTAGCCGCGGGAGTAAGTTGCGATGCACCAGGTCCAGCTGTTTCCGAACGGTCAACGAAGGAACCACTCTCGTCATCAAACCTCTCATGCAAGTTAAAAAATCGGCCACACTTTCATTGGCTCCCTGGACACGGGATTTTATCTCTTCTTCCAGCGCTAGCTGTAGATCACCATTGCAGAATCGTTCGCTGAAAGCTTCTTCACACTCTCTCCATGTGTGCAATCTGGAACGTTGAGCCTTGAACCAATGATAAGCTATTCCCTTCAAGAAAAGCGGGATGCAATTCAACAAGTCGGAATCCGTCAATGTCACCAGCCTGCGTCCATCCTCGATACGGGAAAGAAAAGCATCTACTTCTTCCCCCTTTGATCCCGAGAAACTCAGGTTCCATCGACGCATTATGTCATAGGCAGTTAATGCTTGCGATCGGTAATGCATTTCATTATGATGTGGTGAAGACTGATGAGAAGGATTCCCGACGTCTTGAATTCGGTTGATGCCATCTACGGTTGGTCCGGCATGAATTTCGCCGGCGGCAATTAAGCCATCGGGATTTGTGGTTTCATTATGGTTGGCCAGACGGCCTGAGAAATATAACCTCTCCCGCATAGAAGCCGAAGAACCTTCTTCCGGCAAACCCCGAATTGTTAATTCAGTTTTAACTTGCTCGTCCGTAAGCGCCGCAATTTCATCCGCGTTTAATACCCTATTCATTTTTGTTTCCTAAAAATAGTCGCGTAAAAAGGAGGCGAAACAAAAAGTTTTTAAGCTGACTGATGATCAGGGAGAAAAATATCGGCGAGCACAGGCCTCTCTGTTGGAAAAAAAAACAAAAAAAAACAAAAAGAAACTTCAAAACAAATATGGCGGGACGTGCACTCTCCCGATAAGGGCAATATTTCAAAAATACATGAACAAAAACAAATACAATATAAATACAATTACATGAAAGAATTTTAATTAAGGTACAACCAGATCGAATCACATAGGAACACGTGAATAAAATAGAACAACAATATTGCCAGTTTCAAATTCCGAATGCTAAAATTCCTCAAGAATTTTTTTTTTTGGTTTTCGAAATCAAATTATTACGAGGAGCGGCGAGAACTATCACTGCATTGAATATTTTAAAACGATTGATTTTGTCGGGAAGTTAAAGATTATCCAATTCAAAAATAAATTAAATTTCAAAACAATGTATGAAAAACAAGTAGAATAAATTATTAATTTGTGAAAAGTATTAATCTCGGATAATATCAAGTTCAGCAAATCTCTGGTATCAAGTACTAAAATTTAAAAGTCAATTTTCACCAGATGTAGTCAAAATGTAAAAGGAAAATAAGTCAAATCGGTAGAATAGATAAGTCCAACATTAACAATACGGGAGTCAAAGATATTTAAAAAAAACATTAGTCTTGAGTCATGTTCAAATATAAAACAAATTTGTCAAACAGGAATTACAGTTGAAAATCAAATTTTAATAAAATTGCGACAAGAAATTATCAACTTAGTCGAAAAAGAAAAAGAAACAGTAGTCCGATAATCGTCAAAATGTTTTTTTTTCTTTTCTAAAAAAAAAGAATAATTTTCAGAGGTCTGGTCAACGATAAAAGAGAGTTGTTATTCAAACTTCGAAATGATGTAAACTTGATCAATTATTAACTATTAGTCCGGAATAATGGTCTCAATAATTCAAATATTATTAAAGGGACTTTTTATTAAAAAAAAAAAAGTAGTAATGCTTTAATCCGAGTTTTCAAAAAGAATTTAAAAATACAGGAGTAAATGGGTGAAATCCAATGACAGCGGGAAATATCAGTTGTCTTTTCAGTCGTGATTACTTAGTGCGTGATCTACTGTAGCTCTCGCAAATTCGCTATTACTCGGGAATAATATATTTCTTGGTAAATATTTCAGGTTCAATGATAAATTTCTAAGCGAGCTTATAACTCGCACAAACAATAAAGATGGGACAGAATCTAACACATGAAAAAAAACATAAACACAGCATCGAGGGCTTCGCTCGGCTATACAGCGCTGCGAAGGTCGGCGCGACCGCTGCCTTACCTCGCGCGCGCACGGACTCACAACACAAGCGACTTATAATATTTCCGATCGAGAGCCTTTTTTTTTTAAATTACTTTCTTAATTTTCAATAATTTTATAATTTGATGGAATTTATAATTTTTATAGTTTTAAAGTTTTGGAGATTTTGAAAAAAAAATTTATTTAAACAATTTAACAATTTTACTAATTTTAATAAATTTTAATTTTAACAATTCGATAATTGGGGAAACAAAACGTCACGAGAACTTTTTCCGGGCCCCACGTTGGGCGCCAATTTTGTAGTGTAATTTCCTAAAAAAACCCCAATACAACCACAAAGCTAAAGTCCCCAAGAGTTCTTCCCTTTATTTTATATGGGCGCCAGGCGCTTTCGCGCCGGGAAAAACTCTGCGATCTATTCGGGACCAAGCTGCTTTTGCCGGACTAGCAGCAGCCGTCAAGAATTGTAGAGTGGCGGGATTCAAGGCTAGGTTCTCGTGTAGAAATCAAAGAAAATAAATTACAAACTCTAAATTACGGGAATCACAAAATAGCTATTTATTCGCAATTAACAACAGTGAAACGATTTCAAACTTCCCGTAAATATTTCAATTCATTATCCGGATAGCCCAAAGGTTCGATCGGCTCACACACACACATACACATCCATCACTCATACAAGAGGAAGTTCGGGAATAGATTAAGTCGAGCAATAACAATTAAATTTTCCTGAAAATATCCCATAAATAGATCGCGCACCTCCACACCTCTCGTTTCCAGGCGACGCGGTCTAATCTTCTCTCTCTCTCACTCATACATCTGCGGCACACGGGAATGATTCTACACTTCGAACAAAATAGATCTTTCTATCATTCCCGCACGCAACACATTTACTCTATGACTAATGGCAAATTTTCCAAAGATCACTCCCGACGATCCCCTTGACTCTACGTTAATCCCCGTTCCTAATATTTCCCGCAGACTCGATCGTGTCGACAACGGCCCGCCGTAAAGTCACACGGGACTCCCGAAAATCAAAATACCCAAACGAGAGCTCGCGGACTCAACCACGCGCGGGATACCGTCGCCGAATACACGCTATACAATTTAAAAAAAAGAAAAGAAAAGAAAGATAGTGCCAAGAAACAGGGCTTACCTTCACAATACCCAAGTCTCGAGGAAGTACTGCTCTTGGACTTTCTTCAATTCGGGAGTGTTTTCGCAGTGTTGGATCGCGTTACTCCTCGCAACACCACGTATCCTCGGAAAATGCCACGAGATGTGTCGCTCACGGGAATACGAAGCTTCTCATCCCTACTCTAATTGTTTCGCTGGCGATCGGTCAGGCGGCCAACCCTAATTTTTCGCAAACTATACAATTATTCTAAATAGTTGGTGTTTGTAGCGCGCGAAGTCCAAATCGGGACTTCGTAACACAGTGCGCGAGACGATGGCATAGGCAGGTGTTGTTCTACGATAATGCAGATGGAGAGTAGCATTTCCTTATGCCATTTGAGATGTTTGTAACTTCCGTCATTCCTCAGGCGAGCCCTCATCTCACGGTCATACATAAATAAAAATAAATAAAATACACGGGAATTAGAAATAATATTATAAATGTCGAGAGGCCCTATGGATCTGTCGGGAGTCGTCGTACTGCGAGGAGCTGTACTCGTGATTTTTCGAGCTTATTTATGATTATAAATTTTATTTCGTTACAATATATACAAAAACGTAGTAAATGGCGACGACGAAAAAGGATAGGATCGATGGAGTGTGAGTTCATATCACTCGAGTCCAAAATAGGTTTTGAGGAAGAAAGGTATTGTGGTTATTATTTGTGAATCTTGTACAAGAGTCTCTTGGCCTGGTTAGATCGCTTATCAAGTGCCGCCCTCGAGGTTGTCGCTACAACGTTCTCGGGGAAAATGAATCGATTCTAAGTTTCGTTGAGAAAAAAATAGTCCGTGCATTTATTGTTTGAGAAGTTTTGTATGATAATCATTTTCAAAAATCCCGACTGAGAGAAGTAGCTTAAAAAATATCCGACTTGGGCAACTAAAGAAATTGTGAAATAATAATTATTTGGATATAAAAATTGAGAGGTCAAAATCCCAACAGTCCAGAAATTTTCTGACTATAATATACGGATGATTATTCCACTATATTTCGTTCACTCAATTTGTTTATTTATTAAATTGTTTTATTCAGTGGGTAGTTAAAAAAAATGGTAAAATTATTTTTACTACATCGTTTTTAGAGTAATTGTATATGAGAAAAAAATGTTTCTTGGCGATATTAATTATTCATTATACCGAAATATATGTAATAATCACCTCATTGATTTTCGTAATCGATGTACCAAATTTGGTTAAGCCATTTGTTGCGGTTTCGAAGAAAAGTAGTGACATAGAAAACTGCAGTCGGAAATAGAATGGCAATTTCACCAACTACTTTTTTTTTCCCTGTTGTTTTCTTCGTACACGTATTAAAGGCAGTAAAACATGCTACATGACAGTTGAACACTTTCGACGTGATTTTCATATAACAGTAAGCTTCTGATAAGGGGTCGCATATAGGACAAGCAGGTGATGTAATTTCACATAATGCAAATGCCTCCACAACCGGAAGTGAGCTTGAACTGACAGCGACGTTTCTTTTCCTGCATATAATTTTTTATACACAAAGCCGTCTAGCTATCAATCATCTGAACGGTGTTAAATTACATGACATTAAAGGATTTTTATATAATTTAATACAAAATGTAATTTTTATTGAAATTCAAATAGCTGAGTTTTTCAGTCTGACCTTTTTAATTTCGTTGAGATTTTTGTCATTCAGAAAAGCGAATTATCTTCATGATGTTATTGTCTATCATGACAGAAAATTTGTCAACAAAACTTTACTGCAGGAATAATAAATAATAATAATGGAGATTAAATAGAAGTTTTATGTCCAGTTACGAATGTAATTAGGAAGGAAATATTGTGAAGTATTAATCTGATGATTCAAGGTAGTCCATTTTACTTTTCCGAAAGGCAATAAAAAAAAACGCCGAATTAATCGACGAGGAATGCTGAAGACAGCTTCTCTCCACGCTTTTCCCATTAATTCTCGCTTCATTTAATCCGCACCAAAGAAGCGATCCGTACAAATTACTCTGTTCGACTTTCACGCTTGAGCTCACATCAGGGTGGGATCGATGTTGCTTTTTCTTCGGTCTCTCTCCGTTAGCGATGGTGCAAGACGCTTTCATTCACGGAGGCGCTGAGGTTGTTCCGCACAAAAAGCCTCAATGATGACAAAAGCATAAGTTGGAACCACGAAGAGAGAATATTATAGGGGAGTTGAAAAAATAAATAAAACTCGGTTCTCCACAATGTGACGAGGCGACGATGCCAAAATAATTTTCAGATCGTCCAGTCTGCTTTTGGGGAGAGTGAGGCATAATTTGGCACCATTTTTTTACGGTGAATTTATGATTTTGGTTTAGTAGCGTAAAAGAAGAAAATACCATTTAAAAACCGATTATTGTGGAACTTTAATTAGAGTGAACGAGCCAGTGAATGGACACTGTCCATAAGAACACGTGCATAAAAAGCGATCATTCACTGGGTTTTTTTCGGCTTAATTAATACGGCTTAATTTTTCGGGTTAATACAATATAGTTATAAACAGTTATAAACATGCTGTAAAATTACAATTCTATTAATTTCTATCGTGTTTTATTAATAGAATTTCAAAGGAAATTTAGAGAATAATTACACGATGATTAATTGTCAATTTTGTGACGAGATGTTGTAATGTCAAGAGTCTGAAGGAGCTATAATAATTAGTGAACTGTTGCGAAATTGACAATTAATCGTCGTGTAATTATTCTCCGAATTTCTTCGAATATTCTACCAATACTGTAAAAAGATCAAAGATATTTTGAGATAATTAAGCATCGGATCAAAATCGATGACTACTCATTTGAATTTTTTGAATTTTTATTTTTGATAAAAAATGTTCTAAAAATGAAAACAAACCCACGCTCAATTTAAATTAGGCCTGAAAATTTTTCAATTCAGCAAAAGATTTCCAAGAATTTGTTTTCAAATTTTTACGTTATGAGCAACACTGTTTCTTTTAAAAATGATAAGTCACAATTTTGAAAAAACCTTAAATAATTTAGCTTTTTTTTTATAGTTGGAATAACAATATAAAAAATCCGAGATGTTGCGGGTCGAGTCTATGTCGAATCGGAGTGGATTGCCCCATACATAAATATAGAGCAGAGAAGCTGTGGATAAATTTTCATTATTAAGCCGCGTCTTTGTTCACTGACGATTTCACTAAGCTTTTAGTAGATGAAATCTTGTAGGTATATATAAAATACGTTAAACAAGTATTCAAACGTAATAATGAAATAAAAATATGACTGAATTAACCCGAAAGGATTTACCAACGTTATTTTATTTTTAGACTTGCGCGAAGCGTTGGTGAATAATGTTTGCAAGGATCCTCAAGCATGCACTGTCGACCAGTTGAAAATGTCGGAAATCCGACGAGAGGTAACTTGGCGAAATTAAATTTTTCTTACTCCAAGGCAATCTGAATTCCCGAGCTCTTAATTTTTAAAATACAGTTAGTTTGCCGGGAATGTTAATTTAAGCCAGGACTACTATTTGGATAATACAAGCTACCAAATCACCAAATCGAATACCTGAAATCCTGATATAGAATGGATTATACGGATATTCGGATGACGATTAGTAAAAACATATTTTTGTTAGTAGTAGCAAACGTTTATATTGGCTACACGTGTAATACGTACATTTTTTGTGTGCATGGATGTATGTGATTAGTGTTGGACAGAGTGTTGAAGCCAATGGGCCATCGACCAAAGGTTCTTTAACCTGAGCTTTTTTTTGTGACAAGATGTTTCTTATATGCATTTGCGTCATGTAAAGTATAAATCAATAAACTTTGTTTATAATGTATATAGGGGATTGTATATGATAAAAAGGTATGCGCTATTGGTTACACTTTAATGTTGTTAGGATTGTTATTGTTGTGTTAGTAGTGAATTCGAACCTTCAACTTGAACCTTCCCTACGTTATAGTTGAAATTTGGAAATCAATAATTATCACCACAAGGTCGCTCAACGATGAAAAATATTATTAAATCAATTAATTTTTTTTTCATTATAATTTTTTTTTCTAAGCTCTCGCCCCTGATTTTCTCTCATTATCCAACGCTTAGTGCATTCTTCAAATGTTATAGAAATATAAACGCTGCGGAATCATTCAAAAAAGTGAGTCGTTTTTCATGGCCCTGAAGATATCTGCAACCGTACATTATATACTCATGTCAGCCCTAACTTTGGAACATTTTTTGACTATGGACTAAGCGTTGGATAATGAGATAAAATTAGGGGTGTGAGCCTGCGAGCAGAGAAAAAAATAAGAAAAATAAATTTATTCATTTCGAAATTTTTTTTGTCGTTGAGCGACCTCGTGATGAATTTTTATATTTTTTTCATTTTAACCATTATCTAAAAATAAGTTAATAAAA
This sequence comes from Tromatobia lineatoria, assembly GCA_949699805.1. NCBI lineage: Eukaryota > Metazoa > Arthropoda > Insecta > Hymenoptera > Ichneumonidae > Tromatobia > Tromatobia lineatoria. The sequence goes on from OX453036.1 coordinate 17,012,241, forward strand.
TAATATATGAGGAGTGAGTGATTACAAAAATTAAGAAAAACAAATCGTGTTGAAAATTAAAAAAAATTCTGAGCGACCTCTAAAGAGTTTTTTGCAACATCTTTTTCGCGAGAGCTGCTTGAAAAAAATACTTGACTCTTAATATCATCTTTTCATTGCACTTGCACCTCAGAATTTTGATCTCCATTTTTTCCTTCACTACTCGGCAGATAAGGCTGAAATTTGGAGAAAACGTGCTCAAGTACAGAAGAAATGGGCTAAGGAACGGGTTTTTTGAAACTCAAAACTGTTTGTTCAGGAGAACCGGAAAATAGAAAAAGTGAGGTTAGGTGTGAGGGAGACAGTCCTATTGGTCTTTAATCGACGATGTAATTTCCAGCACTTGTTTCCATCAAGTATATATTTTCAATAAATCAAGGAGACCATATCTTGGAATCAACGAAAACTTTTCATTATAACAATGAAACGATTTTTCATCATATGCTCACTAAGTAAATGTTTCTTCGCAGGTAATAAAATGTTCTCATTAAAAGTGAGGTGCAGTATTTTATGAAAATCAAAGAAATATTTCGTAGTAATCAATGAAAACAAAATCAACCGAACCATTTTTTTGGCGTCAATGAAATCCTTACTCTCGGTGTGAACCACCCTAATGTACATAGAAGGTGCAACTGTTGGGAACAACCTTGGTCTCTGATGGTTGGTTCGCGCATCCGGAAGTTACGTGCATTACGAAGTGTAATTACCGTTGAAACGTTGTTACACACGCTGTACTTCTTCGGTTATTTCGTGGATGCGGAAGGACGTAACAAGGGGTAAGGGGTAAAGGGTAAGGGGGAAGGGGCCGGGTGGGTTGAGGGTTGAGCGGAGGCCTCGTCCGGGTGATTGGCTATGTGCAATGGTTCGTCGACGAGAGACCGTCTAGTTAACGAGCATCAGCCACTGGTTCGCTTTTCTCTCCTCTACACTCTCACGTATTTTCCACAGTATAACTTTGCCTCTGAGTTTACTCACCGTTAGCCGGCAGGTCACTCGAAAAAGCTGGTTTGTCAGTGATGCCCATGACGATTCCGGTAACGAGATTCAGCACTCTCGTGTACGTGACTCTTTTTATCTCGAACAAAATAATATAATTGGCCGGACGCAAACCTGAGAGTCGTCGAAATTTTCGCTCTCGTGGAGACTATGAAACGTGTGATTATAAATATATCACAACGATTTTAATTGATTGGAGAACAATTTTTTTTTTTCACTCTGTAAGTAGCAAAAAGTTTTAATATTTTTTGTAAATAAACAATTTTAAATGTTCTACTTAATTATTCAAGTGGAAGATGATGTTTAACACCGATATTGTTACTTTCATTTTTTTTACAATTGAATTTATTTGTTCTGGATTAAAGTTTTGGCAAGTGTAGGGATAAGATCCGCCGAAATTTTCGATCTCGTGGAGACTATGAAATGTGTGATCATAAATATATCGCTTTAGAGAAAATGCAGAGGCATAGAGAAAAATACAACGATTTTAATTAATTGGAGAACAAGTTTTTTTCATTCTGAAATAGAATGGCAAAAAGTAAAAATTTGTTTGTAAGTAAACAATTTTAAATGTTCTATTTAATTCTTCAAGTAGGAGATTATTTTTGATACCGATATTTTTACTACCATTTTTTAAATTGAATTTGGTTTGCATTGAAGTTCTGGTAATTTTAGGGATATTCTATATATGAGGCCAACTTGCATACATTTATGCAGTAATACATCATTTTTGTTCCATTATAAGAAATCATTTGATTATTGTGAGAACGACGATGAAATCGGGTTGGCTATTACAATGGTTTGTTATTTATCAATCTCGACTCCGATGGTTGCACATCCGATTACTGCGCTTAATTGATTGCTTGATGAGACGAGGCGGAGTGCGATGAATATTATGACAGGCGGTTAATTCGAATCTATCTGAGAATACGTACTGTGCATATCAACCCGATGAGAATTTTCCTCTATAAATCCCTGGTGCATTTTCTGACAGTGTCTGAAATTTTCCTGATGCGGAATTTTCCACTACATTTTCATATCGCATAAAAAAGACTATGTAATTATAATTAACTGTTGTACCTAATTATCATGGAGTTCTGTCAAATAACGACTCAATACTAATCTGGCATTTTGCACTATGTATGTTTTACTTTCCACATAACTTTCTCCATGAGAAAGTCAGAATTAATAAACGTACATTGTCATAAAATATTGGAAGTCCGATGCATTAACTAGTAAATTAAATACAATATAATTCAATTGTACTGGATAAATGTTATTTTGTTGTAAACTTGAAGCAAATTATTGAAATTAACGGACTTTTACAATAAAATCAAAATAGATAATAAAAATTAATATACTGTACATTAATTTCAGATCGGACTTATATGTATATAAAATTTAGTATACTAGCTTTACATAAAAACTTCCACTACTTGTGCATTAAATTTCAAGTAGATTTTTCACACTGTAGATATACATTTGTCATTATTGATATTTGATTCTCAAGCTTAGAACAATTTAAAAAATTTCCAAGGTCCAAAAATATATACGCAATGAAAGGATAATGCATTGACCGGCTCGCAATAGATTTTTATTGAAATTTAATTGATTTCACAATCAATCAAATCAACAACAGTAACATTGACACCCTATGGTGCATTAATTTCTCGTGATATTCCATGACTGCATCAGTGATGCATGCTCTACGGTGCGTGGATCAATGAGAGGCTAGCTGCTATCTATGGGGGTCGCAAGCGGCTGTTCCTCATCATGAGCTGAAGCTCATGATGTGATAAAATGGTGACGGGACGATCTCTGTAGAAAATCATAGCTCTGGCCGTCCAACCGAATGCCAAATTTCATTACTCCATTATTGTACAAGCGACTGGCATGAAACCGCAAGCCCGCATTTTATACAATAAAGCGAGTAGCTACGTACAACGTGCTTTACCGTTTGAAGTTTCCAATGAAAACACGCTTCGTGGCTCGTGAAGAATTTAATTTTTTTTTTTTCCACTGATAACATTATTTCTAAATTAATTCAAATTTCTATTTACTGGATGAGTTCCTTTCTATGCACAGTTATATCTTTCACGCAATTAAAGTTGATTTGTAATGAAGAAATTGAATTATCGATATTTTACATATTTAAAAAAAACTGCAAAGTTGAACTTCGCAAATTGCTTCCTCATTATTTTTTTTGTGTGTCTCACAAAGCCACCTCTGTGAGGAAGTATGTTAATTAATTTTGGTTTCCTCATGAAGGAAGCTTTGTCAGAACAACCAAAAATAATGAGGCAGCAATTTGCAGAGTTCAACTTTGCAGCTTCATTTTTTATCAAAGTTAAATTTCTGGAAAATTTAAACCACATAACAAAATATGATGAAACATTGCATCTGTATTGATATATAGTACTGATCCCATTACTGGAGTTGTCTCATGTGTTGCCAAAGTTAAGGCAAAAACGTAATTTTTTCGAAAAGTTCAAAACTCTATAAAATCCGAACCGCTTTTTTGATTTCGGTTAAATTCAATACTAAATAACATTAAGATTACCTGCACTTATGAAAAATTATTTAAGGAAATATTATCAATTTTACGGAAGCTGTAGCGCGGACGTCCTTTTTTGAAAAAATGCAAAAAGTCACAAAATAAAAAGGTCTGTATACATTTTGTGAAAAATTGTAATAATCAAAGACGAATTGCTGCTTCACTTGTATGCTAAATTTTAGCTCAATCGGTTGGACGGTTCTTGAGTTATAAACGATTAAAATTTCGGAGTACTGAACACACACACACACACATACACATACGGACACTTTTTCTCAGCCATTTTTCTCGATGTTTCGAACAATTCTGAGTGTTCCGACATTAAAATCTTATAAAGTTTTTATCGTGAAAACCAAGCCATCTTTTCGAGGAAGCAAAAATTAAATTGTTGACATTTTACCTATTAATAAAAAAGTGATTATGAATAGTTTTGCAAATATTTTCAATTCATCTATGGTATAAGCTTTTACCGTTCTTCCCAACTTTTCTTCTATCACTTCCTACCCGCACTTCACTAAGCTAAGGTGCGACAAAGTGTAAAAAAGCGGATTTTTCAATGAAGATTAGGAAGTTAGCCGCATGAGCCGTAAATAAGTACTATGAAAGCACGAACTGAAGGCAAGTGCTCTCTAAGGTACGAGATGAAAGCAAGTGCTGCTACTGTATGAGAATACATGAAAAACTCAGAAAAACACGGAGAAAAAACGGTAGTTGGGAAAACTACCATTTTATGATTTGGCTGTAAATGAGTTGCCAGAACGATTCACTCAGTCTCTATAACTATCTTGTTAGTTGAGTCCATGAAAAACAAATATTTTCATAAAAATCTATGAAATCATTGCAATTTTTTCCTTTGTAACATACTTCATATGTAATGAAAAAGTAAAAAGTGATTTTCACAACCCCCAATCGAGTCGTTATTTGGCTTTACGAAAAAAGAGCCAATTCAACCTCTTTTTAAGTATTCCCAACTTATCTTTTCCTCCGTGCGTTTAGCGACCAGAGCGCCAGCGCACGGCCAGCGGTCAATTGTCGAAGTTATGGCCGCTTACTTCTCGAGATCGCCGAAGCCGCAAACGAAACGCACGATCGCTTCTGTTGGTTGATTATTATGTTTATTTAACGAATTACATTATCATCGAGATGGAAAATAACGAATTAATTATGCAGACATTATTCGCAGATACGAATCACTCGGCTAAGCGCGCTACATATTCCCTATCCATTCGGATGCGCACAAACTCGCTTACGCGTCTTCTGTCGTCCTCGATATTATTTTCCATTGGCGAGAGATTCATTTATGTATGATCGGATGTATGGTCACGGCTGAATTGTTGATTGTTATCATCGCTATATTCAGATGAGTTGTGTCCGATACCCCGTATTTCATAATATACTATGTGCTGTCCGTACACGAGATACATGTGTTATATGACGCCATTACTCTGATCTCTTCCTGTATTATTGGTTTTCGCGAAATATGCACGACCAGGAAAATAGTAACTCGTGTTTATAAGGTTTGAAACAACGAAACAACTGCGAGGGAAATGGCAGTGAGCAATCGCGAAATAGAGCAAGAATTCGTTCGGCGAGTAAAATTTTATGAACTTTTTTGTTATCACGCTTTCAGCAGTAAATAAAACCATTACTTTTTTTTTTGTCACTGGAATATTTTTAATCTTCAGATATGTATTGAGCATTCCCTCCCAAAGCAGTCACTTCATTTCAGATCTGCTCTATTATTGGTTACATCGAAGTACCACCAAAAGCACCTGAACTTAAATTTTCTCAGATTTCTTAATTGAATATCTAAGAAAATGCCTTTTTTTTCAAAAGAATCGGCTGAATTGACAGCCAATTTGATTATATATCGAGTAGACATTTTTCTGATGTCAGCCAATTTTTAAATCAGTTTCCCCCAAAATTTTCTTCGCTGTGACTAATGATGTGACGAATGACGGTCGCTTTCATGATAACTTTTTTGAGCATACGATGAACAAGCCAGTGGATGGACAGAGCATGGCAAATGGACACTGTCCATGAGAGCATGTACGTAAAAAGCGTCCATTCACTGGGTTTTTCTATCTGCTTAACTGTTAGCGAAAATAAACTGAAAACGGAATAAATATTAATATGTCCAATGAGGCCAAAGGTCGAAAGCGAAATATGGTCACAAGTCACCGAGTCACTTACGACTCGGCAATGTACAAGTTCATGTTAGTTCATGTCGATGGCTTACGGATAAAGAGATGAGTGGGATAAATCGCGGGTCTTGTAATATTCATCGTGGAACGGTTATCCGTTACCTACGATTTCATTACTTTGGTAATACATTTTACATTGGGGACAAGGTTCACGATCCTCAGAGGTGATGGGGCTTTACCGCATGGTCACGTGCCACGTTCGGTGAAGATTCGTATATATGTATAGTAAGCGCGTGCAAGCGGCGAACCAACGACCCAATAACACGCAGAGTACAGCCAATTAATGCACGGGGATAGGATCGTTGCCTGTTAATTAATAATTATCGATTACGCGTGGTTACACAGTAGCGCGCCATTGCGATAGATAAAGATAAACGAGACGTCGAGTATAATGTGCTTCGGTGACAGGTGAATGTTTCGTTGTCGTTGAAGGAAGTACATAATCGCGTGCAAATTATTGTGAGTATTGTGAGAGGCTTTTGATGATCCTGCTTATTAATATTTGAGAGTCAATTTTAAAGTCTAGCAAAAGTTTCGAGCGTTTTTGCGGACTTACAGTTTAATGGAATCTCAGTTACCTTTGTAAAATAAAATTTGAGCAAGCCAAACGTGACATTGTCCAAGTTGATTATTTCTTATAGATATTTACAAAATCTGGCGATACCTAATATAATATTGCCTAACTTATCATGCGATAAATCAAGTAGCTATAAACCATTTGCAACTGCATTTCCATTTTCATTTACTGTTTTTACTTTCAGTTACATGTAAAATGATAAATAATATGAATGATAAAAATGATTGATGAAAAAAATTATAAGTCATAAGAATGATAAATGATACAAATGATAAATGATGAAAATTAGTCATTCGGAATGGCAACATAATTATGATTGTGGGAAAAGTACGAGGTATCCGGTTATAGATACGATGGAAAGGCAGCGTTCATAAAAATGTATGTAAAGGATTTTTCCCTCCTACAGTACTAGAATAATAAATCCAACATTTGATTTTTATTCAAGAGGAGCTAAGATTAAAGCGGAAAACTGGAGGTTATATTGCTAGACTATATTCACACTATAGCCATGATCATTAGGAAGCATGTTATTTGTTCTTCGAATAATACGCTTCCTTCTTTTATTTTATTATTCCTTCACAGCCAGCATCTCGGCAATTTTCCTCCCACGACTTCTTACCGCATAGCGAACGTGAACCGAGTAGCTATAAACCATTTGTAAACACTCTTTCATTCGTATGCACTGGTTCATTTGTATAATTCTGACTTCAAATTATATGTAATAATAAAACACAGTAACTTGGAATGGGTATATAATAAGACTAACCTTTGATTCTTTACTCAAGTGGCGATCAGATTGCAGCGGGAAACTGGAGCTCATATTGCATGACTATATTCTCGTTATAGGCAGTCATTAAAGAACATGTTATTTGAACGTCGAACAAAAAGTTTCTTTTTTTCATATTTATATATTTATGGAATGAAAAAAATGTTCTATTTAAAATTTTTTAATTTTTAATGGAATGAAAAATTAGATATTCTTAAAATCCTTGTTTAAGCATTTATACAATTTTTGCAATAAATTTTCAATTTTGATATACTAGTTTTTATAAAAATTGAAACTGAAATAATATGTTATGATGAAAACCCGTAATTTGAAATTGCAACATAGTAATGATTGTGATAAAAGTTCCAAGTGTTCAATTACTGATATAATTAAAATGTATTTACCGTAAAAATCGTGAGAAATGTTCACTACTGGAGTAATAAAACCAACATTTGATTCTTTATTCAAGAGGAGTTCAGATTACAGCTGGAAACAGGAGCAGGTCATAGTGCTAGGGAAAAAAGTTACATTTTTCAAAATCACTTAAAGAATTGTTGTAACGGGTGTTTTCAGGGGTGCAATATACGATTAAAAAATGATGATGAAGACGAAAATTCGATATCTTGAAGAAAATTTTTTTTTCTTGGATTGGTCGACCATATGTCGAATCTGTAAATTCTGCTATCAGAAACGGACTAAAGTTACTTTTTTCAAAATCAATACCTAAATTGAACGTACTCTTTTATATGAGAATTAGAATAAAAATAATATGTAACGATAAAAACACAAAATCGAGATGCATTTCCCATAAAATTTTTGTAAAAAATGTTCACTACTGGATGAACAAAACCAAAATTTGATTTTTTATTCAAGAGGAGCTCAGATTACAGCGGGAAACAGGAGCAGGTCATATTGCTAGAGGAAATCCGCGCTATAGGCATAATCATTAGGGAGCATGTTATTTGTTCGTCGAACAACACGTTTCCTTCTTTTATTTATATATTTTTTTTAATACTCCTTCACAGCCGGCATCTCGGCAATTTTTCTCTCACGCTTGCTTACCACATCGCGAGCACGAACCAACACTTTCCTCGGTATTAAAAAGTCCTAACGACCGCGCGGTGCACGTCTACGACGTCGGCGGTCGCTACGTCGACGACGCTTAATTATGCAGTCGCGGGTGCCTATGTGTACGGGCCCCGCGGGTACTCGCCTCTCACCCCCGTCGCCTTCACCCGTGCGACACGCCCCAGATACTCATAATGCTCGACACTGGCCAGATCAATGTCGCGTGCATGCTCCGATTCTTCGCATGCATAATTCATCGCAGCGATTTCCGTTTCCCTTTTGACTTTCCGTGTGTGTTTGCGGCCCGTGCATGCAACCCCTGCACCTCCTGCGGTATCGGGCATTGCGTTACCGCGCTTCACAATCTTCCTAGAAGCCTCCCCATACGACCTGACATGACAACGGTGTCTCACTCTAAACGTATACATCGAGATTGCTTCCCGCACCTCATTTTATGCACCGTGATTTCACATACACACTCTATCCCACGATCTTCTTATGATATTTCTTTCATAGCGATTTTTTTCGTTTGCTTCCTCTTAGAGAAAGCTTTGTTTTCATGAAAAGTAAAAATTTCGAGATTAAGGAACACTTAGAATTGTCAAAAACATCGAGAAAAGTGGATTAAAAAAGTATGCGTGTGCGTGTGTGTGTGTGCAGGGCTTCGAAATTTTAAACACCTGTGACTCCAAAACCGTTATACCGATTGATCTAAAATTTGGCACACAAGTGGAGCAGTAGCTCGTCTTCGATTGTTGCAATTTTTTTACCAAATGTATGCAGAAGTTTTTATTTTATCGTTTTTTTTTTTCATTTTTCAAAGAAGGAGATGCGCGTTCTGGCTTTCGAAAAATTGATGATATTTTCTAAAATAATTATCTATGAGTGCAGATATTTTTAATGTTGTTCAGTGTTAAATTTGATCAAAATCGGAAAAGCGATTCGGAGAAAATGATGTTATTATGTTACATTTTTTTAGAAATCTATCTTCAATCTAGAAAAAGCTGCAAACTTGAACTGTGCAAATTGCTTCCTTATTATTTTTGGTATTTTTACGAAGCTTCCTCTATGAGGAAGCCAAAATCGATTATCATAATTCCTCAAACAATGTACTTAGTTTAAAAAATTTACGATATCCACATCATTGTAGCTACACGGATTTAAACCGTTTCAGAAGATCATAACATTTGATTAACAATTCGCCACCTTTTATGATTTCTCCATTAGGAAAAAAAAATTTCCTCATAAATTCGATTTTAGATTAAACTTATTATTGAAATTACAGAAGGACCTTAATCTTAAGTTTAATCTTCAGATCGAACTTAATTCTAAAAATTCTACTCATAGGCTGGTTAAATGACTATGTGTAATACGATATGGCACGATAATGCAGTCGAATTGCTCACACAAATCAAATTTCATTAGTAATCATATGACATATCATATAACAGTACCTATAATCAATCCTATAGCAACCTTATAGATTCAAAGAGCCAATGCAGCTATTCAAGGCTTCACATGCACTACAATATCCCAATTACGTGAACCTACCAATTACATTATTATTAATACAGGTTTATTAATTATTTATCAATATTGCAATTTGGCAAAAAAATTGCATCGAAATTTATAATTAAGGCTGCATACATAATTTGTATGGGTATGTGAAGGTAAACTTTCTAATAATTTTATAATTCGATACATGAACATTTTAAAGCGATGTCGACCGTATCGTTTAGTATTAATGAAATCATTATTATTTCACTGATGAATAAATTCTCCCGACGCAATATACGCAATGAATTTATTATACACAAAAAGACACTTTGCGAGTAAACTATAATTGTTTGTGTAAAATAAATTGGATGATTATATTATGCGGCCGCCCGAAATGCATTGTTTGTTCCGGCTATCCTATCGCCCCGGAGGTCATTCAGCTTCGACCAGTTAAATGTCATTAATAAATAATTGCGCAAGTCAATAAAGCCAAATACTCCAAATAGATGGTGAATTAAAGTCAATTGACGGAGCCAATTATTGAGTTTGGTAATTAGTGGGTTGGTGTTGTAACTAATTAATCTGCGCCACTAATTGCTTACTCGTAAACATGGAGCATAACTGTCACGTGTTTGACTGGAAAATCGTTATGCAAATCAATTCATTTTTGGAGACTGGTTAAAATAAAGAATTATAATTGAAAGAACTTAAGAAATTGTTTTTTTTACTGCACATTTTTCATTAAAAAAAATAAAAAACAATAATTTCAAAAATCTCCGAATATTTTTTTGCTGATTGCCAGTTTTGTGATGAATGTGTTTTGATGCAAATAGATAAAATTTGGAGTGAGCGTGAAGGAAGGAAATAAGAGATAATATATACTGTATATAACCTTTATGTATGAGTATTCCACCGAATATCGGACGAAAATCTGGCCTTAAATTTTTCGAAGAAAAAGCTCACGTTTGATATTTTTCAATTATTCGAAAAAACATTTTTAAGGCCGAAAAGTTAAAAAAACGTTTCAAAATCCATCTCTCGATGCGTAGCCGACGTTTTTTCCATTTTTTTTTAATTAAGGGAATTTGCCTAAGAACACCAAATTTTTTATTCGTGCTCTTCAAAACTCGAACTCGAACTCTGACTGCATAAAAATGTAAAATTAACTACATAAAATTTATAATTTTTCGAACTACAAATGATTTAGATACTCAGGGAATTTTCTGTGCAATCAATAACTCACAATCTCTACTAATTAAATAACCATGTTTACCATAGTATACAATTACACTTTATTTATTCTGTCATGAATGTTCTATCTTTATTTATCAGGGATTTAATTCTAAAGAGTAAAAGTTAATAACGAATAAGAGTGAGAATTAGAATTCGAAAAAAAAAAAGTTAAAATAATGGTATTCTCAGACAAATTTTCTGATCTTATGGAAAAAGAAACGTGGGTTAAGCATAAAAAAGAGCGTTATGAATCTTTTTTAACTTTTCACCCCCGAAAATGTCATCAAGTATACAATGAAACATTTTCCTGGAAAATTCAGATAAATTCCAACAAAAAATAGTTCTGTAGGTTTTCCTAATAGACTTCGGAAAGACATTAAAATATAACGTAGACTTCCTCCGGGAATGATAAGCAAGAAATCTTAAATTTGGGCTCTTTATTCCGAATAATGAACAAGAAGAGCACCAAATACTTGGAGACCAGCTTTTCGTCCGATATTTGATGGAATAACCAACATGTAGGGTGAACGAGCCATTGGATGGTCGGGGCCCAGTAAATGGACACTGTCTATAAGAGCACGTGCTTAAAAAGTATTCATTCACTCGATTTTTTCGTCTGCTTAACTGTCTATCCACTGGTCGGCTCACCCTATTACAACAGGGGCTATATTTATTTATTCAAGTATATATATATATATATATATACGGATAGCCTCTCAATTCCCTTGGGTTTTTATTCAAACATAGATTCATATCAATCTAATATCTATATCAGTTTCATAGAAATCTAATATTGCACGAGCACTGGTATCGCGAGACGAAAGACAGCCTGTCCACTTTTGAGCTTACAAAAGTCTATACGTCGTAGATCAGCCGGAAAAAGTATGTGAGAGGCTGTTTCGACTGCGTACAGTAGTAAGAGTGGATCGATCGTCGCGGCCATGAGGGGCACAGACCGGGTGCAGGGCGACGAGCTCCGCTGCATCGAAACGTCCGGTAGGCGCATAGCAGCAGCGGTGCTCGCACGCGGTGTTATTGCTTCACCGGATTATCTCCCAGGCGCCGGGCTGTCACGAAGTAGGATCCTTCGCAGATTCACATGCGCCTCGTAAATCGTTCTCCCGCCGCGATATCGTATTAGATACCTCTAATATATGTATGTGCTTATACTCCGGTACACATATCGATCCATGACATCATGTTAGATATACCTGTACATAGATATGAGCAAAATGCTGTACACACCACTCGACTTACTCGTGAGATGGGCACACTTTACTTATATTTAGAAAAAATACGGTAAACAGTTATATATATATATAGTCTTTTTATAAATTGTATTTTTTTTAAATTTATACAGGGAATGGTAGTTATATTCAATGTGAATGATAATTTCTCATGGAAATTGAAAAAAAAAAAATTGACTACCTTCTCATAGGAATCGAGATTATGAGTTTTATAATTTTTTAATAAAAATAGATGAAGTCACTGAAATTTTAATAGCATTTAATTTTTTCTCCGTTTTCTAGCGGATTTGACGTTTATTTTATTTTTTTATTTTTATTTCAACGGAAATTATGAGTAGAATATTCATACCTTTTTCATTAGACTGAATATTTCTCTTTCAATTTAACTTTTTTGATCTGGTTTTTGCAAAACTCGAACAAGTAAGCCAAAACTTTTTACATAATGAAAATGTAATGCATCGGTGTTTGTAACAGTATTTTGTAGCAGTAGTAACGTTGTTCATTTTTTTTTTGTAATCTACATTTTTCATTTTTCATGCCCGTATATACCAATATTCAATGTTCTATAACTCTTGAACGATATAATGCATTCAGCTAAAAGTTTGCACAATGCACACGTATGGTCCATTCCTTTTTTGGCTTATTTGAAAACTATTGATAGATCCAAATTTTTTTCAAAATAGGATGCAAAGTAGAACTTTGTACATTGCTTGCTCATTATATCCCACTTTGAACAAATGATCCTGTATAAGGAATCGAAAATCGATCAACATACTTCCTCCAAGAGGTTTGCAAAAAGTAAAAAATAATGACCAAGTAATGCGCAATATTCTACTCGGCATCCTTGGTTTTGCTTTTGACCGATGGCAATATTAGTCTCTCAGATTGTTTGGGATACTAAAAATCCAAAGCTGGAAGAGTGAAAAATAAGACAAGGGGTTTGATCCCCATTTTTCACTGCAGCGCTGACAATGTCCAAGTGAGATACGAGCCATCCTTAATATGATGAACTAGTCCTTGCTTATCTTTTTCACTGACCATTTTTCGAAAATCTCTGATGATTATCTGAAAATCAATTACTATAATTTGTTTTGAAAAATTTGCTCAAACTTATTTTTTCTTAAATTTTTAAACAAAGATGTAACGTAGAACATCGTACATTACTTTTTTTTATATCCCGCTTCTTACAAATCTCCCTCCATAACGAATCCAAAATCGCTTAACATACTTTCGCATGGAGCTTTGCAAAAATTGAAAAATAACAACCAAGTAACGTGCACCATTCTCCTTCGCATTCCTGTATTTGCTTTTGACCGATGGCAATATTAGTCCCTCAGATTGTGTGGGATACTGAAAATCCAAAGCTGGAAGAGTGAGAAATAAGACAAGGGATTTCATCCTCATTTTTAAACGCGGCAGACAATGTACAAGTGAGATACGACTTATCCCTATGTGATCAAATGATCCTTGCTTATCCTTTTCTCTGACAATTTATCGAAGATCTCTGATGATTTCCTGAAAATCGATTACTTTAATTTGTTTTGAAAAATTTGCTCAAATCCATGTTTTTTTCTTCTTCTTTTTTTTTTCTTTTAACAAGAATGTAACGTAGAACCTCGTACATTACTTTTTCATTATATCCCACTTCTTACAAATCTTCCTCCATAAGGAATCCAAAATCGCTCAACATACTTTCTCCTAGAGCTTTGCAAAAATTGAAAAACCAAGTAACGTGCTACATTTTCCTTCGCATTCTCGTATTTGCTTTTGACCGATGGCCATATTAGTCCCTCAGATTGTGTGGGATACTGAAAATCCAAAGCTGGAAGAGTGAAAAATAAGACAAGGGACTTCATCCTCATTTTTCAACGCGGCTGACAATGTACAAGTGAGATACGAGCCATCCCTGTTATGACCAAACGTTCCTTGCTTTTCTTCTCCTCACTGGCGATGCAGCAGTGGGTGCGCCGCATGCACGTGCATGCACCCATCCCATGTGTACATAATTTACTGGGCGATAGAGCCCGCAAGCCTGTCTTCGCAGCAACGCACTCGCACACACGTGAATATGACAGAGGCAAATAAGCGTTGCTGCTATATTGATCCGTCTATAACAGAGAGATAGATAGATATGCATATACCTGGTATATAACATATAAGGGTGCAGCGACGAGGGAAATGGAGAGTGGCTTCGTACGGCTCTACATATGTAATATTCAGGCGGCGCAGCTGAACGCCTTCAGTGCAGGTGCGCTGCCCGTCCCGGTCACTCAACGGCTAAGGCGAAGCGGATAAGTCATGCTCGAGATAGAGCTTTCCCTATTTTCCCTTAAATTCGAGGTAACTACAATGTGCGGAATGAATGAGTGAACATCTGATAGACACACCGACAGGTTAAATGAATAATAAAAAAGAAAGCATCTTTTCATCGAGCGAAAAAGAATTCATTTATTTAAAATATATATAATTCGCTTCAAGTAGCGTGGTATTCACACTGAGAGAAAAGATTTATTTTTTCATTGATTTCACCGAAATATTTATTTGATTTCAATGAGATGATGCACTTTAATTTTAAAGAAAACATTTACTTAATAGGCATGAAATAAAGAAACAATTTCATTGTTCTAAAGAAAAGTTTTCATTGATTTAATGAAAACATATACTTGATGGCAGCAAGTGCTGGGAATTTCGTCGTCCAATGTTAACCGCCTATAGGGCTGTCTCTCTTGCACTGAACCTCACTTTTTTGTCTATCGGTTCTCCCGAACGAAAGGCTTTGAGTTTCAAGGAGCTAGTAGTTGAGCCAAATTCTGCCGTACTTCTACACGTTCTCTCAATATGTAATCTTTATTTGCCGAGTAGTTTAGGAAAAAATGGGTTTTAACATTTTGAGCTGTGGTGGGGGAAGTGGGGAGAAAGAACAGAGACGATTTCTTGGTTTAAAGAAATGTTCCTTTGAATTAATATCACTTCGTTTCATTGAGTTTGAGTCATTCAACAAAAATATAGTATTGAAACTCGACTATTTCTTTTCATTGGCGCAGATTGCCGTGAATCAATAAAATATTTTCACTCAGTGTAAGCAACTATGCGTATGATTAAATCAACGATACATTTCGTTAGGTCATTCAAATAAATAGTAGGTGGATGTCATGCTCGAAAACCAGGTTTGCTTGGTTTGCCTTGAGTAACTATCAAATGGACAACACCGACAGGGAAACTAAAACAATAAAGAAGAAAGCATCTTTGCATCGAGAGAGAAAAATAAATGAATAACACTAAATAATTTATTTGAAATATACATATATTTGAAGCAACGATATATAATAAAGCCAAATGGTTTGAGCAAAAAAACCAGTACAATTGAAACATTTAAATATTTCGTTTATTCGAATGGGCAAACGATTGTAGAATTTTAATATATATATATATATATATTCGAATCAATAGAATCATTAGTTCAAAAAAAAACGCCTTTTAAATTAACTAGCATTTGAATTCTGTTACTCAGCGCTTAGATCATTCCCAAAATAACTATTGTAACAATTAATGGAGTGAATTTTCTCGAGTCCTTTCGTGAGATCTTCGCAGACCCTGTTTTTTGGCTCCCCTTCTGAGACTCTGATTTTTTTAATTCTCCCTATGAGACCCAGGAGATTTTCATGGAACTTAGAATAATGTAGCTCAAGGGAGTCGTACGAGGTCTCAGTATAATCCGCTTCAGTAAAGGAGGTGGGGAAAGGGGGGGGGGGGGGGGGGTTAAACAAACAAGTAAGCAACTTACAACAATATACATAATAGCATAGACAAGCCATTCCATCCTGATAAACCATCCTCCAACAATTATTATGAGACTCTACACTAAGAGAAATCGGTCTGGGGAGTTTATTTTAACCCATTATGGGGTTAATTGGAATAAACGAAATTTTATTTTAATGAAACAGAGTCTATTGCGATTGAATCTAATTCCATTAGGCCAGGCATTACATAAATTATTTATTAACATATTTTATAAATTAATTATTTAATGGTCAGCCTAATAGAATTTCATTCAACCGAAATATACTTTATTTGATCCAAATAAAAAATCTGATCGAAATAGACTCTGATTGTAATACAATTTTATTTATCCCAAATGAAACCCATAATTGATTCAAATAAGCTCCTCAGATTTCTCAGGGTGTACGACATACTTGAAAATTATCCGATGACTAGACGTCACAGTTTCCTGAATCGCAAATTGTTAACAGCTAATAAGCTGTGACCTGAGTCGTAGCAATAAGGATATCCTTGGTTATCCATATGCTTATCATTATCGCCTAAATGAACGTGGAGCGAGATTAGTGTCTTGTACAGGGAATGCCATGCATACGTATCACAACATCGCGATCATGCCAAGCGAGGTCAAAGTAATGCAAGTAGTGTCACCGCATGGAGTCCTCAGGGATCCGTTCATAATAGACAAGAAGCGACGGGAAGTCGGAGTGTGCCATGTAATATTCACAACGGAAACGGAACTGGCGGATAGTCGAGCGAGCGGGCGCACAGAAGTGGCTGACTTTGAGTATATGGTTTCTCCAATCTTGCCATCTCGATGACTGAGTGTCTCATTAATAATGGGTTGGGAAGACAGGAGATATGAACGTATTGACATAGCATATATTATCCTGAAATTCTCAGAAATCGGATACACCGCTGGTATGTAATCATAATAATATACATACGGGTATTCAATGGAGTCGTTTCCGGTTCCACGTGGCGAGTCTAATGGACGTATGGAAATTGTCGGATCTTCACCGAGTTTCGAGACAGAAGCAGGTATTGATGTCCCATGGAGCCGTTTTTTTTTCTTTATAATAATAAGCATCGAGTATCAGAGTTTTGGAAATTGTAATCATTATACGTTATCTTAAGAATCTTAATTAGAGAATTGTCTATGTGTTTGTGTAAGCCTTGTGAAAATTATAATTTTCACTTGCTCATAGAGAAAGCTTTGTTTTCACGAAAAATAAAAAATTTCGAGTTTTTTCGTCAGGACATTCAGAATTGCCCAAAACAGTACGAAAATTGATTTCGAAAAAAATGTCCGTATGTATGTGTGTGGGGTTTCGAAATTTTAATTACCTCTAACTCAAGAACCATTCAACCGATTGAGCTAAAATTTGTAATAATGGAGCTCACACAAATTTTGTTATTTTATGGCTTTTTTTAAAATTTTCAGAGAAGAACGTGCGCGCGCTGTAGCTTTCATAAAATTGATGATATTCAACTCAATAATTCTTCATAAGTGCAGGTACCTTTGATGGTGTTTGGTATTGAATTTGAACAGAATCGGAAAAGTTATTCGGATTTTATAAAGTTTTGAAATTTTCAGATCATCTTTAACAGATGGTTAAAGAAATAATTTTTCAAATAAAACATGCTAAAAAACCATCAGAAGAAAAATCTTGAAAAATATTTGGCAATAAACTATCAAATTTGACTATTCAACAGAGTATTTTTCAGAATTTTTGCAAATTTTTAAATGACCGCATTCGATATGGTACTTTAAGAAAATATTTAAGAAAAATTTGCATAATTCGTAAAAATCTTGCAAAAGTCTTTAAAATCTGGAAAAATTCTAGAAAATCCGGTTTCACACAAATAAATGTTTGACTAGTCACTTGTAGTAGATTAATTTTCTTCACTATTTCTTAATAATTCCCTTCATAAAAAAAAGTTTAAAAACTGTAAGAACAAAAATTTTGGCCACTTTGGCTGTAAGCTAGAAAATTTTGATATTGAACAAAGTATTTTTCAGAGTTTCTCAATAATATATTTTTTCAAAATTTCCATGCCAAAAAAAAAGAAATAAAAATCTAGTACATTTGAGAGTCCAACTAGGTCCAAAAAAAATTACGAGTCCAATCAGCGAGGTCAAGGTCAAATCCTGGTCGAAAAGGGGTGGATTCCCCCACTCCAATATTAGGAATACACCCCAGTGCTCAAATTAATTTTTAAAACCGTCAGTTGAATCACTATAATTTTTAGGAATGCTTTTCAGAACTTAGCACTGATTTGACTAGCACGCAGTAGAACGACTACCTTAAGGTTGTAAAAAAACTGTACAAGATTTTCTTATCACGCCCCATCAAGGAGAAAATCTTTGGCTGCAGTTTCCAATCATGTGGATGAAAATCCAACCAATAGGGAAATCGGGGAAGCATTGCGCAAGGATCTACTCTTTTTTTTTACGGCAGTCCAGTCCAGGAAACTTATAATGCGACTATCCGTCGTTTAGTTCCGTCGTACGATTTACGGTTACGACGAGAAAAGAGCGGCAGCGAAACGGAAAAAGGTAGAGGATGGGAAAAAAAAACAAACCTTCCTTAGCCTGCAGTTGAGAGATGGAAACCAATCCGACGTCAGCATGTTTAACAGGACTGCGTAGATATATCGGCAAACCGGAAGCCTCGCAGCCACTCCACACTATCCACGTCTCTCTCTCTCTCTCTCTTCTTCATTCTCCGTTCACCGATGCGATTCCAACCGCTTGATTGAATTCCTTCATAGTGAGAATCTCTTTTTCCGCCTAACTTTATATCCCGATAACGACGAATCCGGATAATGGCAGAAAAAACGTCCACCGCCGTGATTCGGTCGATCGACTTTTTTTTCTACGTCGGATTCACACAAGTGCTGGGAAAATTGAACCTTCCTAAAGAAATGGGAGTGGATTTAACGAAGTTTGGAACCAAGTTGACGAGTTGATTCCAGCTGTATAATCTATAAGGGGCAAACTTTGCATGGAATCAATTAAAGATGAATATCCTTTTGCAAGTCAGAATTTTTTTAATAATAAAATAAATTATTGCTAACGTTTAGCAACAAATAGATAAAAGTATTGTACGGTGTTGACGGCTAAGTAATGATTAATATCTTCTTTAACGTTTTGACCCTGATCTGGGTCCTCTTTAGTAATTTATTTACTTTAATTTATGTAAAAAAAAATAAAAAAATAAAAATGTAAAAATAGAAGTAATTTATAAAAACATATAATATTTACACAATAGACTATATGAAAGAAATATGCCAAGGAATTATTCAAAAGTTAGAAACTTTTCTAAAACAATTTTATATAGATTCAAGTTAATAAATTATTGTAGAAGACTCAGATTTAAGAGATTAAAGATTTGCTGCAAAACGTTTCATAATATTCTGTGCATTAGACAATATAATTTCGCATTTGTATTTTGTATATAGTTTTGTGTACTCCATAATAAGTCATTTCAAATGATTAAAAAAAATATTTCAATCCAATCCCCATGAACATCCATTTATATAGAGAAATTGAACGCAAGAATGTTACAACTGTAACATTGGTTTCGGTTATTTAACAAAGTCTAAAAAATTATAGTATCGAGGTTCTGGTATAAAAAATACAGAAGGTTAATATTACAGAATGTAAGGTTCGCACTAAAGCTTTATCATACGACGTAATGATGCTGTTCGATAAAAAAAAACAATATGACGTTTAGTATTGCTCTTAATCTATTGGCAGACATGAAAACTACGATGGGATCAACGGATTATTTTTGAGAAGACAATTTTCCTTGCCGATAAAATGCGGGTGAGTTGCTTTTATCGCAAATAAAATATGAGAGAGTATACGATATTTATGGGATCGTCCAAGAATAATCCGATAGAAGCCATATATCTTTTGTGTTCTCTGCGTTCGTCGATCTCGATTATACGATCTATATAAGAACGCTGCGATGGTGCACATTTGATAGCTTTGATTGCTCACCGTCACTCACGCGCCGTTCAGTTTACCCAACGTCAGGTACTATTTTCTGTCGTGTGTCCTGTGCGAAAAAACATGGAAGCCAACCATCACCAGCAGTCACCACCGGTACAGTGTTTCTATGTTTATATAGCACCAGTAGAACCGACTCACGACGAGCGTGAAAAATAGTTAATTGGCCGGATCAGACGAGTGATGTGCAAAAAAAAAACGCAACGACTGTCCATCACCCGATTTCAAACTATTCGAATTTAAGCTCACGTTTTTTTTCAGCTATTTCAACGTCAGCGGTTCTACGAGCTCCACACATGTGTGAACACCCAAGTGAAAAAATCATATATAAGCCAATATCTATAGTCTGTATAAGAAAGTGGACATATAGAATAACTATAGACTGTATTTCAGTAGTAGTAGTATGAGACATTTATTGGACAGAATTTTTACAGTAGTATCATGTACATTTTTGTTTATTATTTGTCGACTTAAAACTAACGTGTTCTTTGTCCAATGTGCCATCGACCGGAGTCCTTCAGCCCGAGATTTTTATTTTTTAATTTTAATTATTTAATTTTATTTATACATATTCTTGAAGTGCAGTTAAAGCTGTTAGTAATTCGAATATGGTATGAGTGGGAGATTTAAATCGCGGTACTGTATTTCATTTATATATAATTTACATAAATTATATTGCACTTTATATAATTTTTATAAAATTTTCATATGTATTCTATACAACATATAGAAAATGTATATGTCCACTTTCGTATACAGCTTTTATGTAGATCTTGATACATAATTTTTATATAATCTACATATAATTTTTTTACTTGAGCAGGGTCATAAGTATTCACTGAAAGAAATAGTAATAGTCCTTGTTACTACATCGAGAAGGAAAGTTCCGCTAAATCATGGAAATTTTTGCCAATTAAATAAAATACTTGAGATTGACCACCATCTTAATTTTTGAATAATATATCAAACTCGATGGAAAGTGACATTGCATCAAGGAAACGCTTTTTTCATCTTATTAGCCGTTTTCCATGTATTTTATTGTGAATTTAAAAAAGATTAAAAGCGATGGCTTTTTCATATGAGATACCGCGGTTGAAATTTTGCAAGCATGTTGATCGACCAAAAAATAGAAAACTCGCTTGGAGCTCATAAATTTTTTTTACAGCGCTCCCCTTCCAGAAAACTTCTTTTCGGGTTATGAACTGAAGTCAGATAGATCAGCGCGATGAAAAGAATAGCCCCTTCTATTTAGACACACAAACGTACACACCCTAACAAATTTTTGCAAATTGACATTACTGAATAATTCATTTATCAGCTGATAAATTCAATTCAGAATACAAACGGTTTAAATTGAATTTAATACACAAACGTTTTAAATTTAATTAATTATACAAACGTTTTAAATTGAATTTAATGTACAAACCTTCTTAATTGAATTGAATATATAAACGTTTTGGATTGAATTTAATGTACAAACGTTTCAAATTAAATTTCATATACAAACTTTTTAAATTGCATTTAATATACAAACGTTTCAAATTAAATTTATTATACAAACGTCTTAAATTTTCATATTGAATTCCCTAACACTGTCGTACTATTTGGTAAAAAGTACCGTGTTTCCATTCGTTGTCTTCATTGTAAATTGACATCCGTACTGTAAATTTACAATAAATATTTTCAACAGTGAAACTATGGCTGTAGTTTTCAGAAATACAACGACTTATTAGTAAATAATACTGAAATGTACTGTACTGTAAATTTACGAAATATATTTCCAAAAATGAAACTATGACCATAGTTTTTAGACATACAACGATTTATCAGTAAATAACACAGGAAGGTACTGTACTATAAATTGAAAATAAATATTTCCAAAAATGAAACTATGACCATAGTTTTTAGAAATACAACGATTTATCAGTAAATAGCACTGAAAGGTACTGTACTATAAATTTAAAATAAATATTTTCAAAAATGAAACTATGGCGATAGTTTCCAGAAAAACAACGATTTATCGGTAAATAGTACTGTAATGTACAGTACGTAGAGCTACTTGAGCTATATCTATGACGCTGATCGTCCTTTTACATTCGATTGCGTCGTCCCCATTTCTATGGCAGTCCTCGCGGTGTATACTATCTCCAAACCGGAAGCTAGGTATTTCAATTTATAGGCGTCGATACGCCACAGAAACAGTACATATATGTACTGTGCATGTACGTTGCTTGCCAAATGCGGCGGCGGAGGGTAGCTGAGAAGGGATAAAGGGAGGGAGCGGCAGGAGGGTTGAATTTTACGAGGGGTACTCGAGAAACCTGAGCACCGTTGTATATTGTAAAAAAAACCGTAGTCGCTTGGCAGTACGTGGGCCGATAGAAGATTGTAGATATGTACAGGTAATACCCCAACATAGATATACAGGGTTGCAGAAGTGAAACTGACCAGCTTACGGAAATATATGCAGAGTTCTCTGATCCGGAAAACGTAAGCTGAGGTCACCTTCACTGTCTCGACACTGTTTATCGTATACCCAATGAGACGTTCCGTATAGGTTATTGCGAGGGTTGCAAACAAATGCTGCTTAATATAACTCGGGTCACGTGAATCGCGATACCCTTTTCAGGTATACCAAAAATTAAATGCTGGCCACTGTATCTCAGTATACTTCCGGCTTGGAAGGTCACATATGGCGTAATTCACACCAATTCGATCTGGTCGTGACCCTCGACCTCTCGGATCTGGTCGGTGATTATTTACCGTCTTATTCCAGTTGTAAAGAGAAAGCAGATGTTTTTGAGGTTTTTTAAAAAAGATTTTGTTGGTTTGCTGCTTTAAAAAAAAATAGTAATGCGAAAATCTTGAAAACAATCTTGAACATACTTTGACACGTTTCGAAATTTTCGAACGCAGGCGCAAAATGGGTCGGCATTCGCGTTTTATCAAAAACGCATGGGGCAATTCACACCATTTGGTTTTGGTCTGACCCTTGACCTGTCCAATCTGGTCGGCGATTATTCATCATGTTCTTCCAATTGTGAAGGGAAAGCAGATGTTCTTGAAGTTTCTTAAAAATTTTTTGTTGATTTCCCGCTTTAAAAAAAAATGTAATGCGAAAATTTTGAAAAAATCTTGAACATACTTTGACACATTTCGAAATTTTCAAACTTAGTGAAAGATTGGGTTGGCATTTGCGTTTTTTAAAAAACTTTTGTCGTAAAAAAAATTTGAAAATTTTGAACACTTCCAGGTGGGAAAGAATACATATGGCGCAATTCACATCAGTTCGACTCGGGTCCGACCCTCGGCCTCTCGAGACTGCTTGGCGATTACTTATTCAATTCGATTATCTCCTTCGTCTTTTAGTTGTATAAGGAAGGTGGATGTTTTTGAGATTTTTCTTCCAGATTTTCTCAACGTATCGTTTTTTTTTTTAAAGAAAACGAATATAAAAATTTGAAAAAAATCTGTAACAGGCTTTGGAACATTTCGAAATTTTCCACCTTAGGCATAAAATGGGTTGGCATCCCCGTTTCTTTTCAACTTTTATTGTAGAAAAATTTTAACAAAATTGGAGTTGTAGTCAATCGATTGTGAACTGATACTGAAGTCGATTTCCATAGATCCCAGAGTTAAAAAAAATTATCAAGCATTTCTGTAAAGTAATTTTCTTTATTCAAAAGTTACTCCAATTCAAAACTATGACTATTTGCAAGGTTAACCACATGATGCTATTTTTCTTGCCAATCTGATAGTTAAATTTCTTCATTATGCACTGCACAAGTATTAGTCGTCACTACAAAGTGTATTATCGATAGAAATTGAAAAATAAAAAATTGGAAACGAATTCCCATTTTGGATTTAGGCTAAAAAATTTTTGATGTGTATGACGAAAACTGTTTTTTTTTAAAGTGTGATAAGTCAGAAAATCTTTAAAAAATCTGCTTTCCTGTCAGAGTTGAAATAACGCCATAAAAAATCGCCGACAATATCCCGAAGGTCAAGGGTCAGTGCCAGGTCGAATTGGTATGAATTGGCCCATACATTCAATACACTGTATCAATCCATAGAGAGAATGTACGCACAGCGCATGTAGATGCTCGGATGGAATTTATTCTTGTGGAATATCAATTTCTAGGTAAACGAATTTCCAGTATAAAAATATCGCCTCAGACTTTTCCACTTTTTCCGGCAAACATAAAGAAGGGGATAAAGAAAGCGGCGGTGGAAAAGCAACGATACGGCAGATATTGGAATTTGGAGATTGTTACCAATCTCCGAATTCCAATATCTGTAAGCTGATACTTGCATTCATTTTGAATTGCTACTTGAATTTACGTTCTACAAGCAATGTGCTTAACGGTTCTCCGCACATAAACCCTGTAATACGCTTCGTACACATTATCAAAACCTTTGATGTCTTTAATGTATAATCAATATTACAGTAAGAAGACTTTATCTATTTAGGTTTTTTACTATCACAGCTACGATAATTACAAAAAATGTGTAGTAGAGAAAGTATCGGAAATTTCACATCACGTGAACTTGGCCTTTCTGTGTTTCATTCAATTGATTTATTTTCATTATTCTTTCCTTTTTTCTTGTTAAATTTACCGCTCTTTCCTGATTTCCTAGTGAAAAAACCATACAATGGATCAATGTCGAATTTGGCATGTCGATTCATTGATATATAACATATTTATCAAAAAAAAAATTCAAACGGTTCCCCCCAAAAATACACCTTCAAACTCTTCAGAATTTTCTTATTAATTTTGCAATAATTTAAAAAAAAACCAACATTATTTCAAGTCACACACATTTTGTTATTATTTGACGCAGTCATAGAAAAAAAAGAATTCAGAGCTCGACAATATTTAAAACTTAAACTGTCGATTAATCGAAATGAATTGACCGATTATTAGCAATAACGAAAAATTGAATAGTAAAGATAAAATGATAAGGAGTTTCATGAATGAGTTGTTACTTGGCACAGAATGATCGGTATGTTTCACCGTATTATTTTAGTATCCGAATCCCTTGAACATAGCTCTTCGACATCCAATTATATTTCCCAATACAGAGTTGAGATATATTCTATTTAAAGTAGCTTCGACAGTAGCAGAGAGATTCGATTGCGATTGAACCCGGGAATAATATCTACTGGAAAGTAAGAGATAGAACAGGAAGGCAAAGTGGGAGGCAAAGTTCTTAGCTTCACCACTGGCTTCCAACTGGCTACATCGTTAGACCTCTTGCCAAGAGATTCCTTTGCAAGAACGGCGACGACGTCGATGAGAATAGTTTCATGGGCTACGCGCACTTGTAACTTAACGCAGTTAGCGAAGATTGGAAATGTTCGATAGGGAATGATCGGAGAAAGCAGTAGCAGTCTTGCCGAACGACTACCGGCGAATTAAGGGGTTCCCCGTGCGGAAAGCTTCGAATGCTTCGGTATATATGTATAGGACGTTGCGAAGTAGATCGACGCGTTGCTCAACCTATTCCTCAGACTATTAGCCGGTGTCTCGACCCTCGAGTCTTTCAGACCCTTATGGACAATGGAATAGCACGGTCTTCTTTCTATGCGCCCGTGAGTGGCTGTGGAAGTTTGACTTTGATCTCTGAGGGAAAAGTGAAGCAAAAACCCTGGGGGCAAGCTGTCTGCTAACCGAGGGCACAAAGGAAAAAGTTAAAGAGAAATGGAGAGACAAAAAGAAGGAAACCAGAGAGTTGGAACGAGCTTCAGGATGCGGGATGGGAAGATGGAAATGGAAGAGCTGTTAGTGAGAATATCGCAGGTGGTGAGAATCTCGATACAAGAATTTTTTTTAATGACGCTAATTTTTTAATTTAGTTTTATTCAATAAAAAAAAAATTTGAGTTTTTTTCGTCTCGACACGCAGAATTGTCGAAAATATTGGGAAAAGTGGTTTCGAATGAATAAAAATTTTGCATACAGGTAAAGCAACCGTTTGTCTTTGTTGTAATTTTATACGAAATGTATGCAGAAATTTTTATTAATTTAAAAAAATTGTAAAATAAAAAATTTAGAAATAAGATAAAAAAACGTGCGCGCTCTAGCTTTCGTAAAATTGATGATATGCTCCTAAATAATTTTTGATAAGTGCAGGTTCTCTTAATGTTGTTTGGTATTGAATTTGACCGAGATCGGAAACGCAGTTCAGTTTTTATGGAGTTTTGAAATTTAAAAAAAAATCACGTTTTTGCCGTAACCTTGACGAAACAATCGACAACAAACTTGAATTTCATACATGAAATCGGCACTATCTAACGACGGTTAATACATAATTTCTTCATAATATGCAATATAGTTCAAATTTGTCAGTATTTTAAGTTTTGGAAAAATGATGTTAATGCATTGAAAAATGAATTGTATACACAGTGTAGTATTATATTTATTAGCCGAGGTCACAAAGGAAAAAGTTGAAGACAAATGGAGAGACAAAAAGAAAGTAACGAGAGAATGGGAAGGAATGGAAATAAAAGAGCTGTTATTAGGGAAAATCACAAGTGATTAGAATTTCAATACAACATTTTTTTTAAACTTTCAAATAGAATAATTTTTTCAATCACCATCGAGATATTCCTATAGAAAAATGGACCGTTTGTTGAGTAAAAAATAAAAATAGAAAATAAATATAATACTATCCCATAACAGTAGGATAGTATTATATTTATTGGTCCTGAGAAAACTCTCCTAAGGGCCTAGTAATATAAAAACTGTAATAATAAAAAGAAAAAGGCGAAGCGCACAGAAAAGGTACGGAGAGTAGTATATAACAGGATATATACAATAAGTAAAACGGAGATACGAATAATCGTATGAGTATAAAAAAAAAGAAAACTAATAAGAAACCAAGCATAAAACGCCTCACTCCGTTTATAGAGAATGCTGAGCTCTGGGACCACTGAACAGAGTTTTTATCTCATGGTTCTTTATAAAAAGCACACGATTGGAGTAATATGAAGCCTTCGAGAAGCGATACACGACGACCGCAGTAGAGAAGAAGGAAGGAATGGAATAATAATGGTCCATTTTTTACCAACTCGAATTGATATTTCATTTTTTTTTTTCATAGAGGGAACTTTGTTTTCATGAAATATTTTTTTCAGTTTTTCATGTCCAATGTAAAAACAAAAATTTAATCTTAAATGAATGGACAAACGATTTCATTCCTTTCGATTTCACTTCAAGCTCTACATTTTTCGAAAAATAACACACTCGTTTTCATTTCGAATATTAAATAAGAAATCTTGTAACATGGTTTGAAGTGAAGGCCTTATCTGATATTTCGTTTGCAAATAGAATAACACATTTATAATGCACGAAAATGGAGGAGCAGGACAAACACGTGCAGGTTGTTTTTTATTTGTTTCAGAATATTGATAAATTCCTGTTGATCGAGGTTTGTTCAGAAATACCATTTGTAGGAAAAGCGAAAAAAAATCAAGATTTTTAAATAAATGAAAACAAATTCTTGGAATTTTTTTTCTTTGGTTTATACCTCAAGCTCCACATTTTCTGAAAAATAAGACTCGTTCCTATTTCGAATGTTAAATAAAAAAGCTTGTAACATGTTTTGAAGAGAAAGGCCTTATCTGGTATTTCGTCTGTAAACAGAATAACATATTCATGATGCACGAAAAAAGAAGGAGCAAGACAAACACGTGCAGGTTGTTTTTTATTTGTTTCAGAATATTGATAAATTCCTGTTGATCGAGGTTTGTTCAGAAATACCATTTGTAGGAAAAGCGAAGAAAAAAACCAAAATTTTTAAATAAATGAAAACAAATTCTTGGAATTTTTTTTCTTTGGTTTATACCTCAAGCTCAACATTTTCTAAAAATAAAACTCGTTCCTATTTTGAGTGTTAAATAAAAAAAGCTTGTAACATGTTTTGAAGAGAAAGGCCTTATCTGGTATTTCGTCTGTAAACAGAATAACACATTCATGATGCACGAAAAAGAAGGAGCAGGACAAACACGTGCAGGTTGTTTTTTATTTGTTTCAGAATATTGATAAATTCCTGTTGATCGAGGTTTGTTCAGAAATACCATTTATAGGAAAGCGAAGTGTTGGCTATATCGGGGGTTATACGAGGCTGGAACTGCGGCTCAGGGAAAGCGGAGAAGGCGGAGTGGAAGGCATGGGTAGTGTGCCTATCAAACATTCAAGCGACCCTCGTGGGGCCGCTGGAGGTAGCAGCGCACGTGAATTTGGTTCGAGACTGTAAACAGGGTTAACATGAAGCAGGAGGGATTTACACTCGGGCTTTTCCTTTAATTGTTAATCCGTTGACCAAACATTCACAGCTACTAGGCTTTGCCACCTAGAATATCGTTTGACAGGTGAAGACTAAATTTATCTCAATGTTCTTTTATCCGCACTACAAATATATTTATTCGATGAAATAAAATTTGAAAATGTATATAGCAAAACACAAATAATTGGTTCATTTTTATACCAATCCGTTTTCATTCACTCAGAAAGAAAGAAAGTATAAATACTACTATATATTTTAATGATTCAAAGTTTTATAAATATACATAAAACTATTGAACAAAACTTATAAACGGAGAATGAAATGTAAAAACTCCTTAAAATGCAATACTCATATGAGTATTAAACAAATAAATTGAGAAAAATCTAAATTTTCAGAGATGCGTAGAAAAGACCGAAATTTGCCAATTTATTAATTCGATATTCATACGAGTAAAACTGTTATGAAATATCAATATTATTTCTATGTATTATCATATATCTTATACATATTCAACAAAAAGTATATAAAACAAAACTTATAAACAGAGAATAGAATTTAAAATTTCCTTAAAATCCAACGCTCACATGACTATTAAATAAATACATTGGTAAAAAAATATAAGTCTTCAGACCTACGAAAAAAAAACCGAAATTGACCAATTTATTCATTTAATATTCATACGAGTATTGAATTAATAAATTGTTAAAATTCTTTGTTTACAGTAATTAAACCCAGGCAAACGAAAGTTTGCGTTCTCTTTTTGCTCAGAGGTGTTACTGCGAAAAAGAATCAAGAACCAACGAGCGAATTATATTATCTCATTTTTTTATTAATTTTTTTTTTTCGCTACCTGTTATGAGAATGTAGAACGGAAATACGAGAACTGAGATAAAAACCGGCAGAGAGATGAATAATAACTCGGAGCATATTCGACGTTGGACCAGAGTAGCACCTGATTCTGGTGGAGTACGTGATGCGGTGAGTTGCACGTAACATCACACCACGAACGTGAGTTTTGCATTAAAATAAGAGACATGGTGGGCGATACAGTGCCAAGGGGGGCGGAAGGGAGGGGGAGGCGGCGT
Source organism: Tromatobia lineatoria (assembly GCA_949699805.1). Taxonomy (NCBI): domain Eukaryota; kingdom Metazoa; phylum Arthropoda; class Insecta; order Hymenoptera; family Ichneumonidae; genus Tromatobia; species Tromatobia lineatoria. The sequence goes on from OX453036.1 coordinate 17,041,590, forward strand.
TGTACGTAGATGAGCCGGTATACGGATGCTGCGACGCGAACACCGTGAGGGCGGGACCCCGCCAGCGGCACTAAAAGGGGTTAATTGCGAATCCGTATCGCGCGACGAACGGACTAACGCGGTTTTCCAACCTGCGGTTTAATTACGCTTCCTGTACTTTCGGGCAAACGCGCGTCGCTCTACGTCCTAGATAAAACCTAGCAACGCTTCGTCGCCTCCTCAGTATTTCCTTAAATTGTTGATGTTGATCCTGGGAGAGTCTAGAGATTCGTTCGACTTTACAAGCTGATTGGAGAGAAAATTGAAGGGCTTCACTTTTTCAACATCTTTGAAAGCAAACTAATTAATAATTGAATCCGAATTCGATATTCAGTTGTAGGATGTATGTACAAAGGAAGGAAATGTAAGTTATAAGTTAAGTTATCGTCCCGAACTCGATGCAATTTTAACCTTAGAAAATCGCAACGGAAATGATTTCAGACATTAAAGTGAAATTACAAAATACAGTGCTTCTTAAGGATATTTTCGAATATTTGAAGAAATTTTTCAGAAGGATCGTTATGCGTTTTTAGAACAGTTTTGGTGACTTTACTATTTTCATTTTTGCAGACACATTTGGTCTAAAATATTTGGAGAATCCGAAAAAAATAAGGAAAAAAATGACCGCACATGTAAATCCGCTATAATAACCGACTTACTGGCAGGTTAAAGTGTGACCCCACGCTGATCGGACTCCCCGGTCCCAAATAAATTTAAACAATCAAGGGAAACAATAATTCAAAAGAAAAATATCAGTTTGAAATTCCCGTACATGTTCTTACATAGGTATCTAAATCATAAAACAATACACATAAGAGTAATAAAACTTAAACGCCAATATTAAAACAATACACATAAGAGTAATAAAACTTAAACGCCAAACATAACATTTTCCATACACACAGGCTTAACCTATAAGACCAGAGAGTCCGGTCATCAACTATAACAATAGACGTATAAGCTCGAAATAGATAACGGTCACATACTCAACTCCGGTAAGTTAAATAATATCAACCAGAAATCAATGTAAAATATTATTTTTATATTTTGTTTAAGACACAATATTATCTATGAGAAAAAAATTTTTACGTACAGAAGTAAAACCAACCATAACAAAAAAATAAAAAATAAAATAAAATAAAACACTTCAAACCAGAAATAAAGATCAGCAACCAAAAGGCAACAAACATATCCACCGCGGACTATATATACAATTATAATTATATAACATAGACAATCACACACAACATATACACCGTTGGGCTGAAGGACCTCGGTCGATGGCCTGTTGGCAGATTACGCTGGACCAATTTTCCACACATAAACAGAATGTACTTTACGTCATAATTGTTGTAACAGTCTGTCAATAAATCTCCTACTACTACTAAAACCAATAAATTATTTTCGATGAGGCCCTGATCAGGGCGAAACGTAAATACGTTTTCATAAATAAACAAAATTAAAGAAGCCGTCATTCGTCGAACCACCTTATACACATTAAAATAAACGGCTAAAGCAACCCTTAACATTCAAATGCAAATAAACATTTGATCAATCGCCTGTAGCACTTTTTTGTCCGTTATTTAATCATTTTTTTCAATAAGAAAAGCTTAAAAACTGTTAGAAGAAATTGTCCACTTCGGCACTAAGTCAAAAAAATCGATATTGAACATCGTATTTTCCAGAATATTTTTGGATTATGGATATGAGTTTAAAAATTCCTATGAAAAAAATCTGATGCATTTGCGGGTCAAACTAAGCCTAAAAAAAATTACGAACCAGATTGGAGAGGTTGATGTCAAATCCTGGTCGAAACGGGGTAGATTGCCCCATATATTCCAATCATATTTTTATTTCATGAAAGCTCGCCGGAATGACTTAATTAGTTGGCGGTTTGCCTGATGCTTCAGCACGAGCTCCCTTAAAAAGATAATTCTCGTAGATACGATACTCAAGTAGTCAGTAATTTCCGCCTATAGGATTATCAGAAACTCTGCACGAGGTGTACTTGTAGAATGTACGAGAGGACGAAGCGGAAACGGAGCCGAGAAATCTCTGCTTTTTCTCTGCTTGCGAAAATGCAAGCAGAAACGGAGAAACTTGTCGATTCCCTTCCGGCGGTAGCAGTCGAGTTTCATCAAGTTATTTCAATATCGGCCGCGCGCTCGTCGACCCTTATTAAGAGGTTACTTTTTTTTTTATCGTATACCTGGAAGTACTGACCGAAAACTGTGCCAGAAGATCACAGCAATGCCTCCATCTTAGTATAATTTAAAAATAAGGGAAAAAAAATAACTGGCAATTATGATATCGACCGTTATTTTTTATTCCTTCCTATCGAAGAATTGAGAGCTGTCCGTCGAATTGGAATTAAATGTGGTAAGTTGAATGGAGGAAAAGTTTCGAGCAGACAAAAGCGAATGAAATGAGTTTTTAATGAAGTCGCTTGCAACTTCTCGGAGAAATACTTTTCAATAAGATTTTTTAAGACGTGTAAATTTTCAGAGCAAACAAAAAATATCTGTCTAAGAAAGATACCGAAAATCCGAAATTTCCATATTCTTGAATGCACTCAATTCTCCTGCCGAATGTCTACTTCTCAAGATGACAAAATTAAGTAATGCGATGAGACACTAATAGGTTTGACCTATTTATGACCCTCGATAATTAATAAGGTTGTAAATAATTTCATACCAGCGCTTGCAAATCAGATATCTCCGTTTCTATTAATGATAATATCCAACAATTCGTTAAATGGATAATCACCATAATATTCCGTAAAGTTTATTAAGAATTTATGAAATTCTGTTCGCTTACTTTCACAAGAAAACCAAAAAGAAGGGTATATGAAGAAGTTTCTTCTATACACATCCCCATTTGAATGTTAATATTCTTGAGTTATTCTCACAATGATTTTCAAACAAGGGATTATTACCAAAGAGCCAAAATGCAATGTTACTCGTACTACTAGTTTTACTACCTACAGTGACTTTGTAATTATCTGAGTCAAGTATAATTTTGTTTCAAAGTTTCCTTTCAATTGTCTTTGCGGGAAGAAAGTTATCCGAAGTTTGATTGTTATATATAGGCAGAGCTGCCCGAGCCGCCCACGCAGCCGGAGTCTCGAGCAGTGCCGTCTGACCACAAACCGACCGTTTCTACTGGCGGCGGGCGACATACGCCTCGTCGACGTCGCGGTTCTCCGACCCGTCGCATTTTATATGAGTTCAGCATGCAATTTCCAACTCGGGTGGCTTTAAGCGTACATTCTCAGAAAGGCTCAGGGGATTTCGAGTCGTCATGCAAACACGTGCTACCCTTTGAGCATCCCGCTATAAAGAGAATCCATCGATGTGTCACACGTGCTTTCCGATATTGCAATACGCCAAAAGTTTTGGACTAAAAATTGAATCCGCCTATGTGCCAAATTGTTCGCTTACTGCTGCACTGAAAAAAAATCAGTGTCTTTAAATAAATGCGTTTTGTTGGTTAGAGATTTTGTCAAGTCAAAAAACGCTTGTTTGAATCAAATAAATTTTAGTTGAATAAAAAAAAATAATAATGATGACTCTCAGTTGAATTAAAACAACAGATATGAATTTTGTTAACTTGCATAACGGTTGACTAATTCGGATGAATGCTCATTTTGGTTTAATTAAACGGATTTGGATTTGGATAAAAGGATCTGCTTATTTTATTTGACTAAATATTTTGTTAAACTGAATCCGAAAATACGTTTGGATATGTTTGTGATTTAGTTGAATCATGTAATATTTCTGATGAATCTGATGCAAATGAACTAAATCGTTTCGCACATAAATGTGTATATTGGTTTGAATGAAAGGAATTCTGTATTAAAGTAACTTTAAACGTCGTTGGTAAAAATTCATGTGCTCACAAAATATTGAGTTCTTTTGGAACTCTCTGTATTTTGGGACAAACATATATCGAATTATGGTAACCAATTATTTCGTCGAATATGACGTGGACACGGTCATAAACTTTATACCATTTTTTTCATCTCATTAATTATTATTTATTCTATTCAAATATATATGTCAAATTGGTAAAATATTTGATTATTGTAGACTGAATTTCATTTAAATAACTTAATATCGTATTGTAAGTACTGTATTTTATTTTGCACAAGCAACAAAATATTTGTACGTGGTAAAAAATATTTATCTGAACGTATCGACCCGTGCGATTTTGTTGTAGCAAACGAAATTTTGTTGATTCAACCGAATTTTTTTATCTTTCAAGAATAATTTTGTTAAACACGCCATAACGCTTTTTTTGCACATTTGGCTGAATATATTTTGACATTTGGAAAATCCAGGAAAATTGAGGCGTAAATAAAGAACAGGTTAGTTTTTGTCTCCATGCAAACACCCTCTAAGTATCCTCCAATAAAAAGAAGTCATTGATGTGTGACACGTGTATTCCGATCTTGCAATAAGCCAAAAGCTTTGGGCTAAAAATAGAATTCACCGATGTGACGAACCGCCCGCTCACAGCTACTTCAAGAATCTCTTCCGAACTTTCTCTGAATCCTGACCCCAATCGCTTCGCACTTTTCGTGCCCTCGATCATCTCGAATGCAAGATTCAAACATTCAAATTCGTGTCGCAAAAAGGAGAAGCATCACGAACAATGGATTGCATTTTCAGAAAGCTATGTGAGTAACAGACAAGAGACCGGGAGAGATAAAAAATTCTACTCCGAAAAAACTATTATTTATTTTCCCTACGACTAAAATTTTCGCAGAATATCCACAGGATATATTTTTAAATTGGTATTGACCTTATTAATCCATATTCGTTATCGATAATAATATTGCTAGATTAAATTCCACTTAAAGCTCATTAACTGATCAATAAACACAGTAATATCTCCTTTTTAGCACCAAAATCGAAAGACAAGAACTTTTTTCATCATTAACAAGAATAAAAGATCCTTTACATCGTTAGACTCTTGTCGTAGTGGAATTAACATTTTTCGCATGCTAAATAATTTGTCCGCCATCACGACAATTTCCGATATCGTTACGCGGTGTCATATTCTAAAATCAATCCTGTTATATAGTGACTCTAAGAATAGGGTCTTATTGAGAATTTATGAGAATATAAATGTTCGATTTTCGGCTCAGTACGTAACCGAATTTCAGCCAAATACCATTCCATACTATTACCATATCGTTTTTATTATCGCACACATAAATTTTGTCTGCATACATGCCAAAGAGCGTGAAATTTATCGCACATTATATTCGATGAGACGATTTTTCGGTAATAATTATTTAAACGAAGAGAACAATTTCCAGAGTATTGACAGAGCTTTCACAGATGTTATATTTAGCTTGTGATTGGTGACCCTTTTTGCTCGTTCTCTCGTGTACGGAATCCAATAATCATATTATCTTCCTTTTGTCGTTTCAGTTCAAATCATTTTCAGTTATTGGAATTTGTTTTAAGAACTATCAGCGGTTACGATTTTTTCGAATTCAAGGGTGCCAAGTCGCACCTTGCACATAGCTTCCTGATTATTTCTCACATTTTTCAAAATTTCCTCTGTGACAAAGTAATGTACAAGATTCTACTTTGCATCCTTATTTTAATTAGGTTTATGAAAAAAATGGATAAATGTTTCTGCTTTAGGAACGAACGCTACGGATCATTCTTTGGAAAAGCTGAACGAATATCAGCCTCTTCGAAATTTAGCATTAACTGTTAATATTTGTAAAAATTAAGTGCAATTGAACTTTTTCAGCCAAATACCATATCGTTTTTATTATCATACCCACAAATTTTGTCCACAAAAGTGCCAAAAAACGTGAAATCTATCGCACATCATATTCGATAAGTCGATTCTTTGGTAATAATACTTTGAATGAAGAAAAACATTTTCAGAGTAGAGACGGAGCTTTCGAAGATGTTATATTTAACATGTGATTGGTGACCCTTCTCTCCTCGCTCCCTCGTGTACGGAATCCGATGATCAAATTATATTCCTTTCATCGTTTCCGTTCAAATCATTTTCAGTTATCATAATTTGTTTCAAAAAACTGTCAACAGATACTACTTTTTTTTAAAATCACATGGCTTCTCGATTATATCTCACTTCTTGCAAAATTTCCTTTACGACGAGGCATTGCGCAAGATTCTATTTTGCATGCTTATTGCTATAACATTTTTGAAAAAAATCGATAAATTCCTCTGCGTCAAGAGCGAACACTACAGATGATTTTTTGAAAAAGCTGACTGAATATGTGTCTTTCCGGAATTTCGCATTAACCCGTTAATAGTTGTGAAAGTCGACTGCAATTCAATTATTTCATCCAAATACCATTTCATGCTATTACCATATGTTTTTTTATAATTGTACACACAAATTTTGTCCACAAAAGTGCCTAGAGACATGAAATCTATCACACATCATATTCGATAAGACGATTCTTGGGTGATAATACTTTAAACGGAGAAAAACATTTTCAGAGTAGTGACAGAGCTTTCGAAGATGTTATATTTAGCATGTGATTGGTGGACCCTTTCTCTCCTCGTTCTCTCGTGTACGGAATCCAATAATGAAATTATATTCCCTTCGTCGTTGGCGCATATTGTGGTTATTGCGTTTTCTCGGGTTCACGATGACGTTTCTCGCCTCGCCGCAGACCATTTCTGACTCGGTCGCCAACCCACGTAGAAATAGTTTCGTTTGCTTGCCGTATATATCCAATACCCACTTATTGGTGCAATATCCCGTTACCTTGTTCTCAATACGACGCAGGCTCCGTTGTCTTTTGATGTTCAACTCAGCAGAAGCGACGCGGAGCTCGGATGCCGGTGTATGAACGAAGCGCAATAGAAGCATGACTATGCTCATATTCTGTAAACCAGAAACAAGAGAGATATTCCTGAAGCGGAGAGTTTCCTCGTAATCGTGAATGCCTCTACGTTTTCGCATACATGTGAAGTAGATGTGGCAAAAGCAAACAGAGCGAACAACGAATACAACGTTGGGTAATAAACCGTGTTGTGCAAATGAATTGCAGGAAGTGTTGGATTAAATTTCTAATCCGACAGAACCTCGCGAGGGGCATGTCGTCTCGACTTCTGCAATATCATGCCTCGCTTAAATTTCAACTTACTCAGACAACGTGTTCCCCTTAATTGCTAGGTATTGTATGCAACTCCGAACAAAGCCTGTGGGAAGTTTTCGTTCCGGGATGAGGTTTCAATTATTCGAATAATTTGACAACGCGTCATTTTGACAACATTTCTTTGATATTCATATGAGTTTGATTAGTTGGGACCACAATTTTGCGGAAAAAAATCTTCTGTTTTCAAAATATATAAAATAATGTTGAATTTAGGAAAGTGTTTTAATAATTAGGTACATTAATATTGGGAATAAAAATGTAATCATTTACTTTAGAAATACATCTTTTAATTTCCTCAAGCAACGTGTTTTGCTAAGTTGCTAGGTATTGTCTTTGACATTCATACGAGTTGGAGTCATTTACATTTATATAGACGCTACTTGTGACCGTCATTTCACATCCATAGAGATGGTATGACAATAACGTAACTGTAATCTCACAACTATATAGATACCAGATGTGACTGTCATTTTATATCACTAGATATTCACACGAGTTAGATTGGTTGGGACTAGAATTCTGCGGAAAAAATTCTTCTGGTTTGAAAATATATAACATCTTATTGAATTTAGAAAGGTGTTTCTATAATTACGTACATCAACATTAGCAATATAATTTAACATGTCGAAAACATGTTGGAACTTCTCATTTAGGGGACGGATTTTAATTATTGAAACAATTTTTGCGTCATTTTGACAACATTTCTTAGAAATTCTTACGAAGATTATTCGGATCCCCAATTTTTCGGGAAAATTCTCCTGTTTTCAAAATACATAAAATCGAATAATAATGTTCGTGGGGTTTTCCAAATATATACAACCTAATGAAATTTAGAGTGGTGTTTTTTCATAATTACGTGAATTAAAATTAACAGTATACATTAAATCTTTTGCTTCAGGAAAACATCTTGTAACTGTAGATGTATGCTATCGAGTCAAGTAAATTCGATTTTCCATTAATATTACTGATTATTTTTCCCATTCTAATTTCTACCCATAGAATTGCACCGTTTGACGTCACGTGATACAACCTACACGGTATTATACAGATAATTGTTTGAAAATTTTGCCTGTGGGTTGCTATATATACAAAACAATAGATCATTCAGCCGGGTTAACCATCTGTCAAACGGACAGATTGAATTTAATTGTGACAGTCGAAGGATTTTATCAAAAATAACCCGTAATTTTCGTCTCATGGTGCAATTCCATTCGTCGCAATTCGGATGGGAAAAATAATCCTCCGAAAACCACTCGAGCTTCGAAATTAATCTGATATTTTCCTCAAGGTTCCCTGCACACAAATGAGCTCGTCAAGTTTTCCAGGAGTTCGAACCTATCAGCAAATATCCGATAATTTCGAAGCTCTTGTGGTATCACAAATGAATATCATTTGCCACCCTCAAGTTTTTGGGCCAGATCCATGTAAACTTTATTTCTGCACATCCCAGTGCAAATGTGGTTGACCAGAAAAAAAAGTTGAGACGTGCAATTTCGTAACATCTCGGAGGAAAAAAAGACAACCCGTAAACGTTTCTCGAACGACTTTCAATGGAATAAATCGAATCGAATCGATACGTACGTATATAGAGAACAGAAAATACTGGGTGGAACAAGATAGATGGAGCGCAAGACCGAGAAGTCCTGAAATACCACAGGATAGATCAATCGATTCCGCGACGCTGATTCTCGATCAACGAACTGTGAATCGCGCGGTCGATGCGGTTCGTGACGCTTTTGTGGTGTACCTATTGCAAGCTCAAATATACATACTCTACTACTACCTTATCCCGGGATATACATATAGATGAACAAATACCAGCGGACAGCGGAGAGCTGTGTATAGAAGCTAGTGAGCCCGTTCGCGCTCGGTTTATACTATACAACGTCTGGTTTTCGATTCCAGTTCAATTGTACGCCGAAAGCCGACCGAGTCTATTTGTCGAAGGGAGTAACGGATGGGCACACAGGTCGCGTGTATCGAATGGGTAACGAGAGCACCACCAAACAGTATGTACAGGTTGCATCAGTAGGGGAGCAACCTATAGCAAGTCCGAGGAAGAGAATCGATTTGATCGGTCCTTCTAGTGCTCAGCACTTCGGATATTCTAAACATAGCGACTTCTACGCCAATTTTTTTATCCCCCTACGAGATGTATTACATTTTACGATATTTTGCTTTCTCACCAAGAAATCTTTGTCTTCAAGTGAAGAAGATGAACTGTGCAAATTGCTTAGTCATTATTTTTTTTTTTTTTTTTTTTTACAAAGCTACTTCCATGAGGAAGCATTTAATCGATTTTGGCTCCCTCATAGACGAAGCTTTGGTGAAAAAAAAAATAATGGAGAAGCAATTTGCAAAGTTCAACGTTGCAGCTTTATTTTTTATCTAAGTTATATTCCTGAAAAATAAAAATCACGTAACAAATCATTACGAAACTGTGTATCTTACTGTTAAAAAAGAATAGAAGTTTTTATCCATGAGCTCGTCATCGAAATTTAATGAACAATTGTGGTATGGAATTCATGTACTTTTCCAGTAAAATTGAAGCAAAATATCAAAATTCAAGAATGGTAGCCGCTTTTCTCACCAACCATTGAAATTCAAGTACTTTTACTGTAGAATTAAAGTAAATCATTGAATATGCTGTACCATACATTAATTTAACGTTACACTTGTATACGAAATTTCATATACTAGTTTATGAATAAAAACTTCCAGTAAAAGTACACTAAATTTCAAGTAGATTTTTTTACAGTGCTTCTTGCAGCTGTTATTGCTGAATAGTACTGATTTCATGTCTAAAGTTTAACTTCGCCATCTTATGTTTTGTCGAGGTTGTTTCAATAACATCATTTTTCGGAAACTTAAAATTCTTACAAAATATACCATGTTCCATATAATGACGGAACTATATACTAATCAACGCTATATAGTACCGATTTCATGTATGGAATTTAAATCCTCATGTTTTGCCAAAGTTAAACGAGACGTGATATTCGCGAAAATTTCAAAACTCGATAAACTCCGAACCGCTCTACCGATTTGGGTTAAGTTAAGTACCAAACATCATTAAGACTACTTACACTATTAAGGGATGCAATTTTTTTCAATCCAAGGTTGCATAGTCGAACCTTGCACATTGCTCCTTGATTATATCCTCCTTTTTGCAGAGATTTTCAAAGAATCGATCATTTCCTCTGCCTTAGGAACGAACGCTAGATACATATTTTTTCAATTTAATTTCAAGCACCTTCAAATATGGAATACCTGCACGAAAGCGAAACATTCAATCATCGTTTTATTTGCCAACACCTGAAAAATTTTCGTTTGTAATTCCCTATGATTGTAATTAAATAATCGGTTTATAGACAAATACAAAAAACTCAGAATATCTCGTACATACTTAAACACACTGTAATTATATGCATTTTATATTTAAACGTTGTACACATGCACTTTCAAATAAAATTTCCGGTGCTTTGATTATTTTCAACCTCTTCAGTAATAAATTGCCGCGACAGAGAAAAATATTCAATCATCGTTTTATGGACCAAACCTAAAAAAAAAATTTATTTATAATCCCCTGTTGCCTGTAGAGCAAGAAACGATGGTTACAAAAAAAAGGGTAAGTCAGCTACAGCCAAGTGAAACAAACTTATCAAATCTCGTGCATACCTTAGAACAATGTATTGATATGCGTGCATAAGAAGTATACTACCATCTAGATATATATATACGCATATGCAGCCATATCTCGTGCGTATTACTGAGTGAGGAGGGTTGTCGAGTAGTCGGATTAAGTAATCAGGTATAGAATGTGGTAGGCAGTGCCTATACGCGAGCTAACTTTGAAATCCTGTTCGCTCTGATGCTCACACGATTTTCTGATGCTCTTTTGTCTCTATCGCTCGGCCTCATTTAGCTAGTGGTGGTTTCAACGCTCGTACTCTATACATAGAGAGGCATTCATCGTCCCCGTTCGTTTGCTCTTCGTGCAATGCCTCGTTACCTCATCCTCCCGGTCGTTAAGTCACTTATCCCATAATTCAAACGGTGCCCGTACCTACTACCACTGGTTTTAGTAGATGTCATGTCGGTTATAAGCTCGACTAGAGTGCATACCTTCCTTCTAATCTCCCACTCTGGTCTTTCAAGTTACTCCGATAGAATAATGACCGGGGGATTCCATAGTTTGACGTACCCGATGAGATAGATTAGTGTATACATTGCAAATATGCAAAGGAAATTTGACAGTCGTAATATTTCATAGAGAATTAATCAATTATACAGTCGAAACTATCATGAATTAGAAGCTAAGTACTTTTGGGTGATATTACTGGATAGATCATATTTTGAAGTTCAGCGCCGCTTAGAAAGTTCTTGAGCCAATGCAAAGATGGTTCAAATTGTTTTACGGCTTTTGATGTACCGCACACACGGAGAATTGAAAAAAAAAAAATAATAAAAAGTTTTTTTTTGCTAGACCATCGAAATAGTTGGGTGTCACAACAAATTCGCTGGTGACCAGCCAATTGATTTGTTGGCCCAACTAATTGACTCATTGATCCAAACAATTAATTCGTTGGTCCAGTCAATTGATTTGATGGCCCAGCCAATGGATTTATTTACCCAACCAATTGACTTAGTTACCTAACCAATTGATTTGTTTTCCTTACCAATTACTTTTTGGCACAACCAACTAATTTGTTGGCCTAACTAATTGATACGTTGGTTCAACCAATTGGCATGATGGTCTAACCAATTGGCATGTTGGCCCAACCAATTGGCATGTTGGTCCAACCAATTGGCATGTTGGTCCAACCAATTGGCATGATGGTCTGACCAATGGACTTGTTTTAGTAATCAACCCGCTTATTAGCCTCACCAATTTGATGGCTTGGAGTCAATTAATTATTTATTTTTAATGTCAAATTTGGAAAACAACTATTTGTTATTTGAATTTTGTAATATTTCCATGAAAGTTAATCAATTTGTGTACGTTAGTGAAGTAACGAATTCCTGGAGTACAATGTAACGCTTTTGGTCGGAATCATATTCTACAAGCGAAGCTTCCTCACTAACACCACTATTGACTTCCGGCAACAACCCATAACTGTAAATAGACTGACGCCATCGCTCCCGGTCAAACCTATGTGTAATCTGAACAGACTGCGTGGTGAATAAATATAACGATCAATGTGGGAAACTCTGTTATTGATGTATGATACTACAGATAAATTCGCTGAAATTTTTGATAAATATGCGAACAAGCGTTGCACACGAACGTGCCTTGGTATTATTGTCCACTGAGAGATCAGTCGTGTATGCACACAATTTGTAGGATTATTGAGGATCATCCCACACACCATGACCTTTATTTGCGATTTTATCCCCTGTCAATTCATCCTTGTACCATTCAAACGCGAACCGAAATGCACTCCGAAGGGAAAAAGGATTTTTTTTTGTTAGTTATATATCGTATCGTTGCAAAAGATTTCAAAGTCAGGATTGTTACAAAAATCGAACTTTTTACAGTGAAATTTTTCCGAAGTGTTGATACATTTTTTTATTCATCGTTTCATGAAATAGTGCGGAGTCTGAAAGGTTAAAAAATATTTTAGTCTACGTGAGAACAACGCATATTCGTCAATTAAAAGAACAAACATGAGTACAAATATTTTGTTGTGCGACACGGATCGGAATCGTGCCATGGCGAGAGAAAAGATTTTATTGACGTCAAAAAAATGGGTATGTTGATTTTCTTTTTATTGATTTCAACAGAATATTTCTTTGATTTTAATTAAATAGTGTCCTTGAATCTCAAAGGAAACATTTCATTGCCTGTCAAAAAACATTTAGTCAGTGATCATATAATGAAGAAACAATTTTCTCCTTTCAATCAAAAGTTTTCTTGCTGTATGTCTTTTGCATCTAACCTCACTTTTTTTGTTTTCTGCTTTTCCCGAACAAATGGATTTGAATTTTAAGGAGCCCGTACTTCAGTCCATTTTTGCCGTACTGGAACACGTTCTCCCTAAATTTGAGCTTTATTTGCCGCGTACACTGTAAAAAAATCTACTTGTAATTTAGTGTACTTCTACTGAAAGTTTTTATTCATAAACTAGTATATGAAATTTAGTATACAAGTGTAATGTTAAATTGACGTATGGTTCAGCACATTCAATGATTTACATTTTTATAGTTTAATTTCAAATGCAATTCTAATATAATTTCAAAGTATAATAATTTTACAGTAAAAGTACTTGAATTTCAATAATTTGCTTTAATTTTACTGGAGAAGTACATGCATTTTATACCAAAATTGTTTATCGAATTTCGACGACGAGCTTATGAATAAAAACTTCCAATCTATTCTGAAAGTGTAGTTTAAAAAAAATAGATCTCAAAAATCTAATCCGTGGTGGGGGAAGTGAGCCTGCATCTTCAGTGAAGTCAATGAGAATAACAGAGACAATGTCTTTGATTCAATGTCCCTACTTTTCATTGAGTTTTTGATTGTCCAATGAAAACATAGTATGGAAACATCAGTTTTTAATTTCATTAGCGAAGATTGCTGTGAATTAATGAAATCTTTTCCCCCGGTGCTTAAGTGCCTCGATTCCGAGCCAGTTTCGCTGCTAACCCTCGTCCAAGACACATAAACAATATTGGTACAAGTCGGCCACTACTCCGAAATAATAGTACTGCCCCGGGATAGTGGAACTAGCCCGAGAGGATAACAGCGACCTAGTCCCGAAGTATTCTGGCATATTCCTGGAGAATTCCCGCCTTTGTTTATTTTTCGTTATGTCGACTGACTCTATTGTTAACTAGCATTGCTATGAATTTTCCATGATCAATATGTAAGATTTGCTATTTTGTCACAATTTGTGAAAGGTGTAAAAATCTTCCGATTATAATATTTAAATAGTAATAAAACAAGGAAGAATAATAATTTAATTATTATTCTTCGTTGAACCACTTTAATTGTTAATCGCACTACTTTTTACCGTCGGGAGTAATGTCATTTTTTTAAAATAATTTTTATTTTATCTCTTTTAAGTAATTTGATTAAAAACCCATTTATCGTGCCTAAATATATCTAACCTATATATAACATAATCAATGAGGTGATTGCTTTACATATAATTACCTTATTGATTTTGTGAATCGATGCGCCAATTTTGGTGAAGCTATTTGTTGTGAGTAAAAAAGTGACATCATAGAAAACTGGGTCGATTAGCTGATCACCACTAAGTGCATAATTCTCGTTTTTCGCCGTTTTCGCCAAACTGAAAAATGGTACATTTCAATACTAGGCAGAAAAACCTGTTTTTAGCTAGTATAGATTTCACCATTGTGCTTCGGCGCAGCTTATGCCGAAATCATACTAACTGAAAAAAGTTTTTTCTCTCGGGTGTTGAACAACATTTTTCACTACGACGTCTGAAAACAGAACTTTTTTAAACAGAGGATTGGAACATAATTTTTCTTTTTCACATTGGTAAAAATCCATCTGTTTATATATATTTATATATTGTACATGTACATATATATTTCAGCTGAGCAATGTAACACAGCATCCGTACGCTGATCTAATCAAACAAACTAAAATTACATATTCTATTGGTTAAAGCGTTAACTGCGTGAACGCGAAAGCGATTAATATTATTATCGGGTATGTAATTACGAGTGTACGCGGAGCTATTAGCGTGCAATAACGGATCCGGAGCCGGGCCAAAGAGAAGGTCACCCAGCTAGTCTGGGTGGAACACAGCCAACAGCGATAACCGAGGGTGGCAGAGAGAAATAAGCTCAGCGGCGTTATCGGAACGTCCCCGCAGTCGTCCCTTTTCCACTCCCCGAGTTGCTTCAACACTGTACTAGCGCGAAGCTGCTCAGACAACAATGCAACGAGAGACCCGATGCATATCTCCGTTTTACCCTCGGATGCTGGGATACAGGACCTCTGAGGCTCAATCCTGTTAAGCTAAAGTCCGCCATGCTTTATATTTCAAGTAACCTACACAACTATCAGATATCAGACATATCTGATTTCTTCGCTCTCAAGGTATTTGAGAAATAAACACCTAGTAACTGGACCTAGTACTTTTTATTTCAATCAGATTAAAAAAAACAACAACAACAACAGCATCAAGGATCAAGAAACTGAGCTGGAATCTCTTATACAAACTTTTGTATTCAATGATTCTTTTTTTAATACTTGGCGTCGCGACGCTACCGCGTCTCTTGATACATCGAGAGAGAAGATTTCATTGACGTCAAAAAAATAGGTGGGTTGATTTTGTTTTCTTTGATTAAACGAAATATTTATTTGATTTCAATGAAATAGAGCATTTTTATTTTAAGGAGAACTTTTCGTTGTCTGTAAACAAACATTTATGCAGTGAGCATATAATAGAGGAATTGTTTTATTGTTCATTTGATGAGTAATTAAGGAAAAAATAGGTCTTGAAATTCTGAGGCGCAGTGGAGAAAGTGTCGCTGCCTCTTTGGTGAAATCAATTCAAAGAAATAGACGATTTCTTTGATCCGATGTCACTACTTTTGATCGAGTTCGAGATAATGCAATGAAAACATAGTATTTTTATAGCTGAAACTACACTGTTAAAAAAGATTAGAAGTTTTTATTCGTAAACTCGTCATCGAAATTTAAATAACAATTGTGCTATAGAATCTATGTACTTTTTCAGTAAAATTAAAGCAAATTACTAAAATTCAAGTACTTTTACTATAAAATTAACGTAAATTATTGAATATGTTGTATCATACATTAATTTTACACTTATATACTAAGTTTTATATCCTATTATAGGAGTCGAAAAGTAGGAGTTTCACTAAAAAGAAGGTACTAAATTCCATATACTAGTTTATTCATAAACTATATAATCTCATAATATACTAGTTCATTAATAAACTATATAAACTCATAATATACTAGTTTATTCATAAACTAGTATGTGAAATTTTGTAACTCCTTTTTAGTAAAACTCCTCCTTTACGATTCCTACTTTAGTAAAAGTACACTAAATTTCAAGTACATTTTTTTTACAGTATATCATATACCTTTTTATTGGCGGAGATTTCCGTGAATCAATGAAATCCCTTCTCTCGCTGTAATGATACCTCCAGAGGTTCAAGCTCCTCGTTATACTTCAATGAAGTGCATGTAGAGAGACTTTGTGTGAAGTATCCTTGTAACTGAAGTCTTAGACTTTGTACTTAACAGAAGTATCTAAAACGACTCCTGATACGAGTGAGGATGCTGAGCCTACTTCTCGGAAACGCAGTGGAAACACTGTAATTAATAGCTTCGTTAATTACGCCTAAGGCAGGAACATGAAGCTCTAGTAAAGTTTCGACGGTAACCTTACGACAGGAATGTAAACCCTTATAATGATTGTGTTCGTATGTATACTGTTTCCCTGTACAATTCACTAGTACATAACATGGCCTACGTGCCTCGGGCACTCGAACGAGGCGGGCACTCGCGGAATAAAGGATGCACGGCGAGTCAAGTATGCGGAAGAAAAGCTTCGGCGAAACTACAGACTATAGGTAAAAGCGCGATTTCCGCAATGGCGACGAGTCTACACGAATCGTACGATAAGTGCGACAAAATTGTTTGCTCGAATCGCAAAACACAGCACGAATGTGCGCCTACGTGAACGTGCACAGCCTGAACTGGCAGTAGTGAAGTGGAACCTCTTTTTTTTACCCCCCGATTTCGTTTTACTTTCCTTCATCGCTGCTTTCTTTTTATTTGGCAGGAAGAGACAGTCACACAGCTTACACCGGAAACATCGGTGTATTGAAGTATCTAAATATAGAGATGTCTAAATATTGGATGGACGAAAATTTACATGAACTTTTTACGAAATAAATCAAGTAAGAAAAAGCTATTGCCGTAACGGAAAATTTAAAAGAATAAATTGAACATTCTCTTCATAATTTATAACAGTATTTTTCAGTTTTTATGTACTATAATCCGAAAATATTCTTTAAAATATATTTTACCATGCGAATTTATGCTTTTCTGCGATGCACTGTTGCCGATGTGCGTCACAAGCGGCGCTAGCATCTTCGCGCGCAAAGCCAATCAGCCTTCGTCATCAAGTACGAAAAAGTCTCCATCAGGGCAGCGCTGATATTCAAGAACAATCAACATTGGTCTTAGAACAAAAATAAGACATTGATGGTATTTTTTAAGAAAATAAACATTTCATTCGGTATCTTATTTTTTTTTGCTTCTATGTCGGAAAATCAGATATTATAAGAAATAGGTTATATCATAATGACGTCACAATAATGTTTTTACCCCCTTATAACAGTGGAGCACCTAGTTAAAAGCTATGAAGTAACTTGAAAAAAAATGTCTAATAGTGGCCGTCGCTGCCACTGTCATGCCAAGAATCGAGCAGTCCGGGTCAAATGGCATAATTACACTGAGAGAAAAGGTTTTATTGACGCCAACGAAATGGGCGATTCCATTTTGTTTTCATTGACTCCAATAAATAGAGCACTTCAATTTTGAAGAGAACATTTTATTCCCTGTAAAGAAACATTTACTTAGTGAGCATATAATAACGAAACAACTTCATCGTTTTGAAGGTAAGTTTTTATCGATTCGAAGGAACGGTTATCTTAATTCATTGAAGAGACATACTTGATGGTAGCAATTGCTTGGAATTTCATCGTCGAATGTTCAACACTTATAAACCTGTCGCTGTCGCACCTAACCTCACTTTTTCATTTTTCCTTTCCCCCAACAAAGGGCTCCCAGTTTCAAGACACTCGTACTTGTGTCCATTTCTGCCGTACTCAAGGGCATTTTCTTTAAATTTGAGCTCCATCTGTTGAATAGTCTTAAAACTCAAGTATTTCTTTTCATTTGCGAAGATTGCCGTGAATCAATTAAATATTCTTTCTCGTCGTAAGTCCGCTCTGAGTGTTTTTAGCGAATCCAGGCCAATGCCCAAACAGGACCTGGACAGGGTCCTTTTCTTGTGAATTATCAACATGTTTGGCGTCAATTCTGTGCGAGTCACAATAAGCCCCTAGAATATATATAAATGTATGTATACATTACAGTTATATATATTAACATGAAAAGTTCTGTAGTACATGTATGCATCTCATGTATATGTAAAGGTACTTGGCATATGTGCTCGGATGCTCGCCACCGTAACGGAATAAGGGTGCTTTCTGCGATATAGTAGCTTTCCTACAAATCGTCCAGCTTTCTGGCTGTTACGAGTACGTGAGGTAGGTAGTAGAACGATGTACACCACGTGTAAGGTATACAGTCATACCTGCTGTGTTCCATGCACGTATACATTCGCAAGCGGACACCAACAGTCTCGCTGTGGGAACTTTATTGGATCTCGCAATTGGCCAGGCATAGCCATCGAGTTGAGAATTCATGAATATTCCTTGACCGGAAGAGCTTTCTCGCTCCCTCTTGCTGGATATTCTCGTGGCTTAGGTCCTCGATTAGCTTGTAGCGCAGTTATGTAGCTAGACGTATCTACGAATGCGTTACTGTGGCGGTTACATAGGTGTAGGTATATAATCTCTGAACGACAACGTGACTACAAATGGAGGTCACGTGACATCGCTTCTATATATATACATATATATATATACCAGTTGTATATATATATATATTAAGGTGGGTCAAAAAAAATTCTTTTTTTTATATTCTTTTCTTGTGTGCAATAGTATGTATTCCGACCTTTTAGTTAACCAATTAGTTAAATGATTTTTTCGTATAGCGTGCATAGAAAGTACCACTTTTTGTACTGACCGGGAATGACAAAAAGTGTCACTTTTCGAGAAGGTGTATTGAAAATACCGGAAGCGTGTCGAAAATACGGGAACCGTGTCACAAATACGCGAAGCATCTCAAAAATATGTGAATCACTGTGCGCGCACGCGTGCATCCATCGCGCTCGCGTCGTCTCGGTCGTCTTCGTGAGGATCCGTCTCGACTTGGGTCGATGCTTTCGTCGATGCGTGCAGATTTTGAAGTTAGAAAACAATCGCGTGAGGAGAAAAAACAATCGCGATGGATAAAAACGATACGTCGGAGATTCGCGGAGCGGCAAGAGATTCATAAACGTCATTGTTAACACATTAAAAAACTGTCATGATAAGGACAGTTTTAAAAAGCAGTCTACGATTTCAACTTGGAAAAATTTATTTCCATTGTTTGTATATTCGTTATTTGATTGTATGGGAAAAATATACCCGGACGTAACAGTTTCAATTGCGATATTTGTTTTACAACAAATTCCAAATAAATACATAAAAACATGAAAACATAGTTTTTGCAGTAAAAAAAATAAAAATAAAATAATTTTTTTGACACACCCTAAAATATATATATACATATATGTATCAATACCAACAATTTACAGTGCCTTTTTCCAAACAACTACAGTCAGATCGACGAATTGCACGTTCGAATAAATTTGAGGAAATGTACGCTACATTTGAGAGTTACGAGACAGCGAAAGCTGCGACACCGCCAGCGTTCCAGAGTCGGGTTAATTTGTATACCATGACTTTAGCCGCACTAACCTCAACCTCTGAATCCGTTAGACGGGATTTCCGTTCTCCGTTTCCGTGGCAACTCTTGAGGTTTTACTCGCTTAAGGGGATACACGAGAAGTTTTTTTTTCGTACTAAGATCGGTATACAAAAAAGTTACGAAAGCTTCGGAAGCTTTTCACGTTTTGCGATGGCTACGGTTTAAATTGTGCAGAGGAATATAATATCGATATATCTGATTGAATAAGCAATTAAATTTTGATAAAAAAGGTACAGGAAATGAAGGGAAATAAAATAAATGACGGGTAATGAAGGGTTTTGATATCGAATTTCCTGACAATCAAAATGGCCGTCCGAAACGCCAACAATATTTGTTTTGTAGGATATAAAAATTTCTGGAACTCATGAACGTTTATGCACTGAGAGAAAAACATATCGTTTATTTAACGATTTCACATGGTAAAACGAATATAGGAAGGCTTGCAATGGTTTATGGTTGAAGCGATGATAATATGGTTTAATAAACGATACTTGTAAGGTTATTGGAAACAAACGTTGAAATCGTATATGCAACAAAACGGCATATTTTAAACTATTAGAATAGTTTTTGAAACTATTATCATTTTGATGATTGCTACTATAATTATATTTGCTATAACCATAAAATATAGACGTTTCTCCTGGGAATTATATTAGTGGTTGATCCAACTATTTTCTTATATTTGCTATAACCATAAAGTATAGACGTTTCTCCTGGAAATTATAGTTTATAGTTAGATTATCGTCAGTCCAACTATATTATTTTTAAGATGACCAGATTTTTCTCTATGTGTGGTCGTACGAAAATGTACGGCCTGTTTTTTAATTCGCTTTTGAATACTCCAGATTCGTCGCCAAGGACGACACCAATAAAATAAACATAAAGTTTAAACTGCCTTCGCGTAGTGAACCTTGTCATAAGGGGGTAAACTATGTCGACGTACTTTACACTTTACGCAGATTTCTTGCTTGTACTAACTTTCTAGAGCTCTTGCAATGTTTAGAGGACTCCAAAGAATGCACGAGGACGTTTACTCGATGTATGTAAGTTCATGAAACTTTGATATCTTACGAAAATAGGGATGTTGATATTTCGACCCAAATTGGTTTTCGATAAGTTTAATAATATACAATTCTTTTAATTTCTTGTTTTCTTTTTTTCCCAACCAAAATTCGGAATCAGAGTACGAATATCAAATACAAAATTGAAAAAGATGCAAAGATTTTATTACTGAAAATAAATTTTTAAGTAATAAAAAGAAGATTTATTTAACTTTTTACCTCACACTATTTTAGTGCACAGTATGTCTTTACGAAATTGCAAAATTATAATGCTTATAATGTATTCAATCAGTTTGTTTTTATGATGTTTTTCAGGTGACTGTGTCTCCTTAAGAGATTTTACATATGCTAAAAAATTGGGAATAATAAAATTACTTTTTTGACTCGTTGAAGACTCTTAGTATATTTGAAAAGTGATAAAAATTAGTCCACCGTCGTCCAAATAGCTACAGTCAGATCGAGGAATTGTATATTCGAATAAATTTGCGGGAATGTGGGCTGCATTCGGAAGGAATGAGACAGCGAGGGCTGCGACACCAGCAGCGCTCGAGATCCGGTCTAATTTGTATATCGTGACATCAGCCGCACTCACATCAGCCTCTAAATCCGTTAGTCAGGATTTCCGTTCTCCGTTTTCGTAGTAACTCTTGAGCTTTCGTTCGCTTAAGAGAGTTTATGCGTCCTCAAAGGTTGCAAATAAAATTAGTCACATTTCATCCGTATGAAACTCTCGGTAGATTTGAAAAGCGCTGCAAATTAGTTTACTATCGTGGAAGCTTTAATATTAGTTTTCCATCATGTCGTAAATGGGATTTTCAAATTGTAAATGCGTGTGTTTGAACTTATGTAACATTTAGTTAATTACTCGAGTCACTGTAATTCGGTATAATTAATAACCTAAAACTTGGTCAGCATTTAAAACAAACCATATTTGGCAATATTGAAATACATTTACGTTTATTGAGTGAAATTATGTGAAGTTTAGTTAATTACTCGAGGTAAAGCAGAGTTTCTTTTTTATTGTAATTCAGTATAATTAATAAGCTCAAACTTGGTCAGCATCTAAAAAAAAATACGGTTCTCAATATTGAAATACATTCACGTTCATCCAGTAAAATTAGGCTCATCAATAAATAAACATGCCGCGCATCTATATGAAGTTCAGTTAATTACGGGAGATAAAGCAGTCTCTTCTTCATTATAATTGGGTGTAATTGATAACCTAAAAATTGGTCGTCGTTTGAATGTTTCACAATGTTCATACATCGATACATTTATATTCCTTCAGTAAAATGAGGCTGTCAGATGAATAAACATGCCGAAAATCTTTTGGGATGCACTCCAACAATAATTTATTAAAGCTTGTTCAATATTTCATTTTTTAAAATTCATTCTCCTATTTTAGATTCCTCTCATTTATTCACCCAATCGATATTTAATTATTTTTAAACCAGAGAATGATTTATATTGAATACTTATTACTATTTACCGCAACTCCGTTCATTCTTCTATAGCATACAATTAATTCAAGCTATTTGTGGATGGCCAAGCGCCGCGTTGTATTTGGGTATTAGTGGCCGTCTGCTCATCGATCCCTCCCACGCTCTGTCGTCTCCTTTTTTTTTAGTCTAAATCCCTTCAGCAATTGGCCGTTGCCGTATTTCACCGAGCAGTAGAGGAGAACGCGTTCGACCGTTGGACACGTTCGACCGCAAGCCCGATGGTTTTATTAATTGCCGTCTCTCTCGTTTATTCTACAAAACGCACCTGTTTTTTGTCCTTCTCCTCCGCATATACCATTCTTTATTTCTTTCTCCGTCTGTGCCGCTACTCCTTCGGTAAAACGAGACCACCGCGTGACCTTTTAGCCACCCGCCTCGCAGCCAAATTGGGAAAGTTGAGAATGGAACGTTAAAATTAGACCGGTATTCGCGAGCAGCAATTTCTACATCAAGTTTCTTTCCATTATTAAGAGGGTTCAGATCATACAGTCTGCTCGAGGGCCAACCGAAATCAATAAAAACTTCTTCGGGACTTTTTGTTCGGCGCCAAAACATTCACAGGCATAAGTAGAATGGAAAAAACGTTACCAATACAGAACTGATATTTCTGCTCGAAAAGTTTATCTTGAATGGAAAATATTCTGCGCAGCTTCCATGTAAATTCAGTTCAGTTTTGTAGAAGATTTCAAACCTCTTTTCATGAGCATGAAAAGATATTTGTTCATCAAATATTTTGCGATATTTCGAAATAGGGAATTTATGCAATTTCTTCTAAAATCGAATTGTTAATGCGCAAAAGTCGATAAATTTGCACATCCTTCGACGCAATCATTGGATTTTTTTCCCTTGTAGTGAAATTGGAGAAGATTAAACCATAAAATCGGAACCGTATTCACAAGCAGTAATTTCTACATCGAGGTTTTTTTCTATATAATTAAGAGGGTTCAGGTTATACACTCTGCTCGAGGGCCAATCAAAATCAGTAAAAATTTCATCGGGACTTTTTACTCAGCGCCAAACAATTCGCGGTTTTAAGTAGAATAAAGTAAACGTAACGAATACAGAAATTATATTTCTGCTGGAGAAAGTTTTCATGCAATTTATCTCGAATAAAAAATCTTCTGCGCAGTTGCCATGTGAATTTGTTAAACAAATATTTACCGTCATTTTGAACTAGGCAAATACAGGAAATTTTTTAATAAAAAACGAAATGGTACTGTCCAAAATCATATAAATTTGCAGCAACTTTAGACGCAATAACTGAAATTTCATCCCGTGCAGGAAAAATTCCCTGCAGCCAAATTGGGAAAGATGAAACCATCAAATTGAACCCGCATACACAAGCAGCAATTTGTATATCAAATTGTTTCAATTATTACGAGAGTTCAGATCATACAGCTTGCCGGAGTGAAAACCAGAATCAAATTTTTTTTTTTACTTTTTATCTACCGCTAAAACATTCACAGGCATAACCAAAATAAAGAAAACCTCGTCAACGCGGAAATACCATTTTCGCTAGACAAATTTTTTACGCAGTTTATCTCGAATAAAAAATATTCTTCGTAATCGCAATGTTGATTCATAGTTCTATTAAGTATAAAGATGAGATCAATGATAATTTTCATTACTGAATATTTAAACCTCTTTTTATAAACGAAAATATTAGTGGAACAAACATTCACTATCAGTTTGCAATAGAGAATTTATGTAACTTCTATTTAAAAAAATATATTACTGCTTGAAATCATAAACTTGCAGCATCTTTTAACGCACTGCTTGAAATATTATCTCTCGTCGATCGGCTCAGTTAATTTCACCACATCGCTAATGTTTCCATTTCCGTACAATCTCATCCTTCTATATTTCGAATCATTTTTCCCAAATTAAAAAACAGCGTCTGTGTTCGTCCATGTAATAGTTAACCAGATTTTGTCAGTGAAGCGTTTCAACAACAGTGAAATACGACTAACCTCAAATACTGTGAGCCCGTATATTAATATACATACCATCAAACTTCGTGAGCCCGAGTCGCAGCTGCCGGCGTTACAAGGGTTCAACCATACTCCGATATATCGCAGCGAAATCTCGGCAAGCAATAGGTAGTATCAGAGAGTTGTTGTACACAACATTTCAAATGTTTTACCTCGTTGCAGGAGAAGCGGGTACGTACGGTGTTTCTCTTGTCGAGACCTTCGCTATTTTGCCTCGGTCGAAGGCGATAGTTTAAGCTCTACAGTATCTGCATGTATCGTGGCTTGCAATATACTTATTATATATATAATATATACATACATCCATCTATATATATTTCTATATATATCTATAGAGCTCGTATGCGCGATGTGCAAGCCGATTTGCTGGCAGCGAGCTCGGATACAACTTCCGGTTTATTAGTCCAAGCCTCTACGATGGACCGGAAGGTCGGAGGGTTGTGGAAAGCCAGTCGTGCGTGCCACGGCTGTTGGATTGGCTTCGTTGGTGGTGCTGCTGTTGCCGCCACTGGCGCTGCTGTTTTCAGTTGCGGGCGAAGAGTTTCGTATAGAATTTGCGGCACAGTGGTCGGCCCCTGTCGAAAGCGACACAACGACTAGCTATTGGCATATGCTTCTGTCACTTTTTCGCTAACATATTTTGGCCAATAACTGTAACTACTTTTTTGGTGTATAGCTGTTTCGCTCCACCTGCCAACCTATCTTGCTTATACACACTCACACACACACATGCACGTATCGTGGACTGGGATGAAATATCGGAAAACTGCAACGGCCGCGATGCATTACGTCCAATATTCGACTCGATAAGTCTTGCCTGGCCCGCGGCCGCTTCGCCTCGGTTCAATGTATTTGATATACCGGCCACGTCCGGTGTAAACGTACTTAGGGACCAAAAGCGCTCGGCAACAGAAGCAGTGGCAGCCGGGACACGGAACTAGCTCGCCGGGCTCCCTCCGAGCGTATAAAAACCCGCGCGGTACCCTCGGCCTCTCCGGAATGAAAAAAAATGATGCTTTGTTCACTTATTCTCTCTCGACCGTCTAATATCTTTGTATTTCACTTTTTCTTCTTCCTTTCTCTCTAGCTCATCCCTTAACGGCTTCACGTACATACTTTTTCACTTGGTCTGCATCAAAGGTACGCCCGTTTTTTCTTCCCTCGAGAGCTGGTTTTGGAGTTAATTGTCGTAGCAGCTGTATAATAATGTACCGGTTATTGTGGCTGCGCGAGAGACACAAATTTACGGTAAAGTCGTTACCATACGTACTTGAATATTCTTGGGAAAATTTCTGTCTAGGGTTTTTGATGAATAATTTGGTGTAAATAATGTTCAGGTCAGGGCGTAAACTTGCAGATACGCATATTAACATGTTGCCGCAGTCGTTCTACGGAAAAGTAATTTCGAAACGAATATTCTGTGGTTTTTTCTAAATATATGCACAATAAGTCCGACTTTTCGTATCTGCAACGCTTGGAGAAAGTGGCAATTCTTGGTTAGGCATGAAAAAGACGGAATGCATGAACAATGCCGCGATCTCTACTTTATTTACACAATTATTTTGCACGCGTGCGCAAAGCTACTTTTTCGAATACTTGTTTCGCACAAAAGCTTCGCTTTTTGACACTTTTTTCACACCAGTGCACAAAAATTACTTTTTCGCACGAGGGTGTGAAAGCTACTTTTTCGCACACTTTTAACGTACTAGTGTGCAAAAGCTACTGTTTCTCACACTTTTACCATACCGCAGGCATAAGAAGCGGAAGTTCTTGTTTAAATATAGTACTTTATGACACTAGTGCGATAAATCTTATTTTAACGAGTGTGAGTTTGCAGCACGAGCGAACTTTTCACACAAGTCGAGATAAAACGCTTATCGCAGCATCATCATACAGTTTGAATAAAAATAGTACGTCATATTTGTTCGAAATAACCATCGTCGAAAAGTTGGCTTTTCCTCACTAGTATCACAAAATACTATTATGCTTCTATTCGACTTCATTTAACATCATTATTTGAATATAAAGATGAGAATATGCAATTAAAAAGTAAAAGATACCTTATGTTCATATCAATACGAAAAATATTTGTTTTATATTTCCTTTAATACGAGGAACATATGGCTAAGTACCAAACATTAGCGTTGAGAAATCGTAGCAGAATCCGAGGAAAACCACGTGGATGCATCGTTTCATCCTAATTTAGCCACGGTCGCTGTTGTTTTCTCATCGAGGTTACCTCGCGCACCTCGGGTGGCTAGAAGTTACGAGGGTTAATTAAAGTTCTCGCTGCTGCGTCGCACGTTTGGTCGAATATTCAACAGCACGTGTTGCAGCCAGCTTACCCCTAATCTTTCTTTCTCACCGACTTTGAAATAAATTTAATGGACAAAAGAAGAAAAAAAGTTTGTGTAACGAAGTTAAGAATGGTTGCCGAACGGGTGGGCGCTGCGTGATAGCGAGCAAAGTGTGACCAGTCCTGACGTCTGAATGTTAAAGTGCCGAGAAGGAGGCATGAAAGAAGACCAATTATATATTTAAAAAGGAAATAATTTTGAAAAGCGTGTAAGGGAGTTAGCAAGTCACTGAAAAATTGATATTGGCTAAAGTAATGGAAAAGGGATCAAAGGATGAAAGGCCACTAAATAAAGAATGAGCTCCAAGTTTTATTTCAAAAAATGATGGTAAAGCGGAGGTACAAATCTTTTTAATGAGTTTCGCTCACTCAAGATTTTATGAAGGCTCGAGATTTTATTCATACATAGTCGTGCGCTGGAAAACCCATTTGTTGCATCAGATTTATTTGAAATATACAACAATCCGCTCGAGAAAAATCGCAATTGATTAAGATTACCTTACCGCGGTTTCGATCGCGTTGGCCAATAAAAAAATAAAAAAAATACACCTTCAAGAAGAGCTCAAGTGATGGGCGCTGCGTAATGGCGTGAAAGGAGCTTAAGTGCTCGCGGCTGAATGCGAAAGTGCTTGGAGCGAGAAAGCGCAGGAAAGAAGCGTCGTGTATATTAAGGGCATTCCATGTTAAGTCGACTTGGATCTTATGCTTAATCTCTCTTATTGAGTTTTTATTTTATGTTCCAACTCTGAAAGATACTAAAATTTTTTTATCGAATTTATAAAAATGCTTTTTACTTATAATTTTATCAAACATTTATAGCTGTGGGGAACTGAAGAAGATCAAAAAAATTCAATATCAAATATGATAATTTTTCTAGAATTAAACTTTTACTTTTTTTTTCAATTCTTCGATTTTAGTCGCATTAATTTTCAATTTTGCATCAGAAGTCACGTCCGTTTTGCTCAAATATGTATCTACGTATCGCAAACGTTGAACATTTTTTCAGATGCTATAAAAAAATGTTAAACACTAACAGAAGGAAAAAAAAAAATTTCTGTAATTTCTGCCCGCGTCAAAAAATATTATGGTAACTCAGTCTTGCCGAGAATCTCAGCAAATTTCATGGTCAACTTATACTTCAAAAACTAAAATTTAAGTTGCACGCCTTTATATATAATACTGATAAACGACCCAAAGTGACAGAGATTATGAAAGTAATATTGCAGAAATGTTTCGTAAAACTTGCTAAGAATTTTTTTTTCAAATTTATAAATAAAATCTTTGTGAAATTGTGCAATTTAGGAGTTTAATAAAATGCAAAGAAACAAAGTAATCCAAACCATGTTAAGCTGCTAGTATTCCAAATATGTACTCATATGCGTTAAATATCAAGTATGTCAATATTAAATCCGTCGAAAATTCATACAATTATCCCACACGAAAGAATGTGTATGTCCACGGTACTTTATTTCTGTTCTGGGAAAGTTAATGCGTTATATGGAGCTACAGTATAGGATATGCGCACTTGCATTCCACCGGACGGACGCCGGACTTCTCGCCAACTTCTCAAGCAGGCTTTATGAAAATTCCGAGTTTAAATTTTGCTTGCTTCCGCGCTCTATCATAAAGTATATGCACATGCATTAACCCGTTATTTCTGTGCTGTGAGTTTTCGCGCAGAAGCGGATATACTGAATATCATACTCTTCGTAAGGTATACCTTTATGCATAAACTATGTGTGCAAGTAGATCGTGTCTCGTTCTTTCAAGTGAGTTTATTGGTGACCATAAATGCGTGATGAAATTTTATTTATGTTATTTCATTGGATCCTGGCTAAAAAAAACCCGGAAAAAAAACCCAAAAAACAATCTCGGTAAAAAAACCGTCGAAAAAAAAATTATTTATTTATTTGATACTAAGTTTTTTAGCTTCCTTATTATGCAAAAAAAAATGCTCTCAATGTCAACTTGATTTTTAACCTGTAAATTCGTTATTCGTATGCAATCACATAAAAAAATATATGTCCGTGCGGGGGGGGGGGGGGGGGGTACGCTATTTTAAATTTACATATTACAGTAAAATTAGTACATATTACAGTATCACTATTTAAAATTTTTAGCATAAGCTCTCGCTCAACTGCGAAAACGATTTTTTTCCTCAAAAATATTGATTAAGTTTCATTCAATGGATCAAGATCAAAATGAATTCTGACCTTACGATGCCTGAAAAAAATGCAGGATAAAGAAGCTTTTTTTCGGAGAAGCAAAATATTAAGTTGAATTTAACAGAAAGAAAGATAAATTTGCTGGTGATCAACCGAAGGTTCCCCCGAAAAAAAAAATAAACCCTGATATCCCCGTTGATTCGTTGGTTCAGTTGATACCATTTCATTGCATATCAAGTAAATTCATAGACAAAATATGTATTCGGAACTTTGAGCAATAAAATATAACAAGTGTGCATTAAAACCATGATTTAAAGAAATATAAAATCGTGAGGACAAATAGAAGCGGAACTTCAATATTAATGAGATGTGACATAGCAAATAATGTACAAAACGATTAATAAAGTAATTCAAATTGTGATTTTTGCGGGTAATCATAAGCGTTTCATTTCAGCTATTTTAAATGGATTAGAAGAATTGTGAAGCAAAAATTCCATCGAAAACCAAAAAATTATGTACTGCAAAAAAAATGAAGCACAAACTCTAGCGTCAAACAGAAACTGTATTATAAAAAATTTTAAGCACAGACTCTAGTACACTGAATGAATAATGTTTTTTCGTCATAGAAGTATCCAATTAATTTTCTCCCTACGCGATTTCTTATCGTTTCCATGAAATTGATGTTAACGAATACCGTCCTACAAATAATAAAATCAAAATGATTTGATCTAGGCTCCGATTATAGCTATTAAAAGCCCGGATATATATTCGAGCATGGCTGGACAGTCTTTGGCGGAAAATTAACGACATCATACCGTAAATATATATATTGAATATATATATGTTTGTTTTTCATTAGAGCGAAGTTTTTAATAGATTCGTGCGAGTGTGTAAGGCCGCGAAGCTGTCTGACCAAATACGGGCGTGCACCACTGCGAAATCCGGTTTTATCTCCCCCGAAGAATTTTTGCACTTAAAGCCACTGGGACGTAAGCTATATTTACTCTGGTACAGTAAAATTCATCGTAGAAGCTCAGAGTAAAAGGGCTTATGAGAATATTACAAACTCACTGAAGCGAACTGCTTGACGTGATTTTATACATAGTGTGAACAAAGCCATGGCCGAGCTGATGAGATTGGCCAAGCAACTTTTCGACGATATATCGATGACGCCCTAAATAATTCACCGGTAGCTTTAAAGTCGATCGACACTTCACCCGACAAACGACGACAATGCCCTCTACTCTCGTATATAGCTGTCGTCGCCTATGTTCTCGATGCCTGTTGTGGAGCACTTCAACTTTGACCTCATGCTTTTCTCTACTCTGACGAATTTATGGCAAGCGTGAGGCGCAGCGCAACTTCCCCCGTGTGATAATAATGATGTCAAGTTCTGACATGACATATCTAAAAAAAAGCGTCACTTTCTAGACGCGATAAGACGAAATTGATTTTTTCAATTCAAAGCAGTTTTGGGATCGTCTCGATGCCAAGTTTTTACTGTCTCATCGCCTACGAAGTATGTTAAAAGAGAAATTATTGCAATCCAAAAAAAATCGACTCTTGAATTTTGATGAAAATCCAAGTTTTTAGTGGCCTAGATTCCAAAAAACGTATTCACTCATTTCTGTCGGGCTGTCCATCTGTGCAGTTTTGGTATTGAAGATTCAATCCGAAATCTCTACTCCACTAAAAAAAAAAATTAATGAAAAAAGTATTTCAAGGCTAAAATAAAGCGTACTTAGTTTGAAAACATTTTGCAAAAAAAAGTAATCAAAAACGAAGGAGTAAGATACCCTATTTAATTTTCAATATATCGATCATGTCTTTATTTTAACGATATATTTTTCGTGATATTTCTATCCTCCTTGTTTTCGGCAATTTGAAGAGAATTATATGTAAAATCGTTTCGTAAAAGTTTGATAAAATGGTTATACATCCTTAATTACAGGTTTTTTAAATATTATTTTCACATGCTAACTTTACAAGCAACTTTACAAACTAGCTTCGCAACACTAACGTGACGCCAGTAATAATCGTGATGAGAAAGTCACGTGTTGCGTCACGTCAGCTTAATGCATTTTATGACTCGATGTTAGCAACTTATTTAGAAATTTTTATGGTGAAAAAATGATCGAAAAAATCTTACCATTACAATGAACGTATTGGAATTTTTTAGATAAGGGCTAATTAATTTTTTACATATGTCCTTGTTTAAATTTGATACTGTAGAAGGTCCACATCAATCGTGCTTGACAAACCGAGTTTCTGGCATTAACATGAGAACGCAATTCAATATTCAATTAGGTGTCGAATTATGCAGCAAAATTAACTAAAGCTTTCACTGTATAATTCAACGCCTCTAGTCACCGGTTCAACTTGAGTCTCCGACGTATGTATAGAGCGAAATCGTGAGTTTCAATTCAAGTGTGTCAAGTAATTTGTCAAACGCCTGCCAAAGTGGCTCTAATCATGATCGCACGTGAGTGGGAAGTGAGAGCGACTCTTGCTGTGAGTAATCACATTCGCTGGTGGTGCACTATTATGGGCAAGTACACGTGCATAGTTAGAAAGCCAAGTGAGAGTTGGGCTACGCTTTCCATAGAGTCGACAGAGGAGAGAAAAGCACATGGACCGCACGAGCTCAAAGTTGAAGTGCTCAACAACAGGCATCGAGAACATAGGCGACGACAGCTCCGAGAGTAGAGGGCATTGTCGTCGTTTGTCGGTCGAAGTGTCGATCGACATTGAAGCTACCGGTGAATGATTTAGGGCGTTCTCGATATATCGCCAAAAAGTTGCCTGGGCAATCTTCAAATAATAAAATCATTTTGAAAAAATACTTTCTCGACTGACTCGTCCTCCTGAATATTAACACCGCATTTTTTACTAATCGGGATGTGGAAATTGAAATTTACTGAACTGTTAGCTATCGATGACAAAAAAAATTGGTACGATAAAAACGACATTGATTCACTGTTGAAAAAATATATTGTAAAATTACAAAACTTTTGTAGAAAGTTTTTATCCGCACGAAGTATTGGAAATTTCATATCGAAACATAGATTTGAAGTCGTAGTATTGAAAAAAGTGTCTAATATTGGTAATTTTAAAACATTGAAAGTACTGTGAATTCTCTAAAATATTTTTTTAATCAGAGTACTGTAAATTTTATATGCATTCGAAACATATTCGTAATTTTATATTCTATAATTACTTTACTGCGAAAAGATAGGGCTAGAATATACTTCAGCATTTTTAGGTTTCCGAAATCATCGGCAAAAAAATCGTTCAACGAAGTATTGTTTACAAACGTTCATCTTAAAAATTTATATTGAAGAATAATATTAATTGGAAAATGAATTATTTATTATTAATCAATAAATTGGAAATTGATCAATTTTTCAAATTAATTATTCCTTATTAATTAATCAATTTTTCAAATTAATTATTCCTTATTAATTAATCAATTTTTCAAATTAATTAATGAATTTTTCCTCAAGAAAATATGTAGGCACCTGGAAGAAAAATGATTATCCATTTTTCGACCGATGAAATGAAGAAAAAAAAACCGACCAAATTTGACTTTCACCATATCAAATACGACTATTCTTTCCCGAATTTCGAACTCATTTTCCAACATTAATATTTAATCGCCCTTTTCAAATTAAAATAATGAAATATAAACTGGCGATTTGTTATTTACAAAAGCAAATACCAACGAATTTCAAGAATGAATTTGATTGCAAATTTTCCATTTTTTTTCTCTAACACGTGCAATAGTGCACAAGTTTTGTAATTTTCTAATGTATATTATTTCGTTCACGGGTTTTGTGAATTTCTTGTTCATCAGCACTGTAAATTTACCATCTTTTTTCATCAGTGATTTATTCGATCTGTTTCCAGACAAAATGTATTAAATGACTTCGATCATGAGTTCTAAGAGCGTTGGACATTTGAAAAAATGGTTCAATCTAAGCTGGACAGACTGAGCAACCAATTGGACTCTCCACAATTAGTCCACAATTAGTAGCGAATCAACAGAGGATCACGAACTGCAAAGTGTACTCCCGTACACCTTTCGTCCTTAGGCGATTCAATTCAAATGAGTTTACTCTGCGACTGTAAAGGGATGAGAAAATTTCGACCTTGCGTTATTATTTCTTGCGCAAAGCCTCATTCTGCGGTTGAAATGCAAACAAATGTATGGAAGACCACAACGCAGACCACGTGTTCACTTCCGTCTGTTGATAGAGGTTCCGAATTAGCTTTTCATGGAGTTTACCTTTTGACACGGGATGAACCGTATCACAAACGGCACAAACTTCAGAATTTAGTACAGTTAATTGCGGAATTTAACTCATGCTGATGATTGTTGAACAAAACGTCTCGAGGGTCAAATGCTCGAAGAATTATTACACTCTATGATTTTTACATTCTATTATTATTGTATATTATATATAATATAATTATAATTACTAAGAATTATTACACTCTATCGTAGCGACATCTCATGGTTGAAACCTTTTTTAAATTTGATCATACACTGAGAGAAATCGTCATAGTACAGTTAACTATAAAGTGACAACTATTGATTTTTAGTCCTTTCAGAGTTACAGTTACTATAAAAATAGTTGTGACATCTGATTAAGTGGTAACAATTATGTTTGTACCAACTACAAATGGATAGTTGTCACTTTATGGTTACTAATACCATAATTTTCTCTCAGTGTAAAAATACGCTGCATTTTAATCATTTGCCTTTCTTTAAATTAAAAACTAAAATGTATTCCTATTGTGTAGCTTAACGAGACTCTAAGCTACGTTCATTATCTTTTAAGCTAACTCTCAAGAATACACTGCATTATTATTCTAGTCTCGTTTTGTAATTTCATATTGAAATGTATTCTCACTATGTTAATTCGTGCTCTCAGAGGATTTATCGCAGAGCACTTTATAAAATTATATATATAAATTTAATTTAATTTCATATAACATTATAAAAGCAACGAAAACTATCGAATATTTATGCCGAGAATTAGTGGATTTCTTGTTGATGGCCCAAAGCACCATTCGATCATTTTAACAAGTCTTTAAGCGTTGAAAATAATTGTTTTTCTAACTAATCACTTGTCTTCATGCATATTGTTGAAAAAACTGATGCTACATATTTCCTTTATTTTCTGATTTCAGTTGGCAGCAAAAATGATAAAGCATCGTTGGAAACGGTTCCGGTAAGCTTGATGTAAATTTTGCAATGAACTTTTGAAAAATGCTTTGGGTCGTGAAATTTTTCCCATGAAGAAATATACCACGACGACTGAATACGGTCATCGTTCTTGTCCTCGACAGGTTTTCGCGACGACACCGAAGAGCACGGATAACACGGAGATCGTGACTGCTACGAGAAAGGATGAGCCAGGAAAGCCATCGACTGCGGTGTCCAACGCTGAGCCGGAGAATGAAAAAGAGTCGTGGGGTGAGGTCAGCCAGGAGAAAGCTGAGGATGACGAGCAGGACGATGATGAAGGAGACGAGTATGAGGAGGAGCTGCGAGGAATTGCAGAGTCTCATGAGGCCATGTCCAGAGACGAAAGAAGAAATGGAATATCGAGTTCGCCAGCGGCCATTGAGTTGGTCAGCGGGAATCGAGGTGACAGAGATCATCTCGGGGGAACGAAAAACTTTGATTCTCAAGAAAAAAGCACCGAATCTGGATCCGACGAAAGCTCTGTCTCGAACGAAGCAATCCCTAAAGATGAGGACGAGGAGGTAAATGCAGAGGCGACTAAATAAACAATTAAAATAATTTCGTGTTAATCTGGCAATAGCTGTTGATTTTTTGACCTTTTTCGGTATTTCTTTTGGACAATAATTGATGATATGTAATGTGCGTGGAGTGTTAAAATTTACGAACTTTGCTTTGCCACGGTTGCTTGCCACATAACTGATTAAAATTCTTTATTTGTCCATTTCCAAACTTTCTGGACAGTTCTATTGCTTTTGTTTCTATTGGTATGATGCCTGTCATTTCATAGAGCATGAGTCAGTAAATAATTATCCGCAGAAAAAGGGAAGTATTAAAACAGTATTTGAAAAGTATGAAAATTATGAAAAGTATGATCTTTTGAACTCAATTAATACCAAAAAGTATTTGATTGCATTATTAGATTACAGCGTGTGGGTCGATATATCCAAGGTTTTCAGTAACCAGATCAATATCTCGGTAGTTTTTAGTGACGCCAAAGAACCAAGACATAAATTTCTTTCCTAGACTCGCTGTCAAGTACTGTTACGAATTCCCATAACACGAAATATGTGAAGTAAGACTTTCATTATATCCCATATGCCGTAAAGTTCTGTTTTCAATTTCTCAAGGTTTACTTTTCATGCATATTCTCATGTGTCAAGATCTCTATATTCCATTTACAATATATATTCTGCGTCAAACTTTGTTGTACACTTTAATGTTTAGAAGGAACCGGGCAAACTCCGGATGGTTCGGGTGCCAAAACTCTCTTTTAAACGGATACTTTTACAGACCCACATATTTCTTTGTTTTCTCTCGCGAGAATTTGGGTAGCGAAACTTTTAAACTGTGTTGGTTACTTCATCCCACTGTATACTATGATCTGTGTGACTTTTGAACGAAGCGACCGGGAGCTCTAGCGAAAGGAAGACATAGGGGGTAGGAAAACCGTTTCACTGAAGTTTGTGTACAGTTGTTCTTATACACAACGGTACAGTCGAGTCCCGTCGCAGAGCTTTCGTGATCTAACAAGAAAGTTGCCTCTCTGTCGTTTCTTTGTCAAGTCCCCGCTGCAAGCTCGAAACCGAAGCTTATTTTCCGTCTCGAAACTAAAGAGAGAAAATGGACGGTAAGTGGAAGAAGAATAAAACTAACTTTTGTACGTCATCAGGTGGCCGAACTTTTGAAGTACAAACAGAAGGGAACATTGGTAAAAGAGGACGTCGTTGGTGGACTTGCGGAACCAGGGTTAAAAGTCAAACGTGTGCCTACCGTAAAGAAAGAGCTCAGTACACAGAAGGAAATCATCGCTTCGAATGAAACCGAGATATTCGCTAAGTCGCTCGTCGCTAATGTCGAAATTGCAAATCGTCTTGACCAGGAAACGAAACAAGGGCTGGGATTTTCTGTGCCGGTCCAAGCAAGAGATTCCAATCGATATGAGGTGAGTCCAAGAGTGTATCTTTATTATTTAAAAACATTACAGACCCAGGAACAAAGTTATAGGCAGCGGATAAAATGTATTCGGGATGTTTATCGGAATTATTGGGGTAAATTATTTCGACACTCTCGCTTGAGTAATTTTAACACTGCGGAACGTGGTACTATTAACTCCAAATGGATTAAAACTCAACGAGAATTCAAAACGATTGTCTGTACATGCTGAATTTTTGACGGTGAACATGGGATTACCCATGTGCAATTAAGACCGGATTATCGTTTTAAATGAATAAAATGTGCTCCCGCTGTAAAAATAAATGTAAAATATAAAAATATAAAATGCAATGTGTAATGCGATGGTGCTTCGTTGTCGGAATCCGCACAATTATTGGAAATCTATCGACGTGTCTGTTTCGTCTGTTTTCTCGCTTTCGGTTTCGCGAATTGGTCTATTATTCTAACAGAATCAGTTTCCTCTTCAAACTCTAAATTCCGTCGAAAAAACCGTAACTCGATATCTGTGGGTATATGTGGAAATGGTTTTTAACCTACTTTAGAATGACAAAACGAGCATTCAGTTAATTAGCTTTTATAATTCTCCAAAAAATTACATTTAATAGTGACGTTCATTTTATTTGGATACAGGCTTCAGTATAATTTTTATGAGTGTCATTTTTCTGGAATCAGGATTTGAATGATATGTTTTCCACAGTAATTTACCAACAGCTTATGATCATAATAACTATTGTACTTTTACCGTAACTGGTTTTCTTTTTTGTTATTTCTAAGTATAATACGAATCTCGTCGATCATGATTTAAAAGTTGTCATAATATCGTTGGCCCGATCCTACCACCGAAGATTGTTGAAAGAACTTTTCAACTAAAAGTTACTCAACAAAATATCCTTTCAGTCCTTAATAAATTCACTTTGCTCACATTGGCAGCACTTGCGTGGTGATATAAGTCTCGAAGAGGACTACACCGACGTCGATACTCAAGGGGATCTTCTCAGAAAGCTAGACAAGAGGCATCCCGCAGAACTCAACGGTCTGAACTCCTACTTCCTTGGTGGATACGCTCCCGAACCGGAACAACAGCGTAAACTTCAGGAACTGGGGGTGAGCTTTTCATGTTCACGCTTGCTCAGGAATATCTGAAGTTATCTATTCGTAAAATACCTGGCAGTATCTCAAGTTATCTGTAACGTACCTGCTTGCAATTGGAAACCTCTATTATTTTATTCGAGAAACTTTCATCATACCATTCGTCTCATAACAATTATTTATCCAAATCTATACGCAGCTTCTATCTGAGAATGTCCAATATTTCTTTCTCATGAATAAAGCTTCGTTTTCATTAAATTTTATTTATTTATTTTGGACAAGGATAACAAATAGAACTTTGCCAATAGCTTTCTAATTGTACGCCAGCTTTTACAAATTTATCCACAGAAGTAATTATGTAAGAAGCGGAAAAATAATGAGAAAGTGTAAGCGTGGTTCTCTACTCATTCTTCTTTTTAAATGTCAATATGAAAGAAAAAGCAGAAAATATCGTGGTAAATGTTCGTGAAAAAATAAACTAATGGATGTGATCCAGTTTGGAGAAGTATCACACTTAAAATAGCTTGATGAACGTATACAGTGAAGAGGTGAGGAAAAATCAATAGTTATTTTTTTTTTGAAAAACTTCCATCATACAATTTGTCTAATAACAATTATTTCTCGAAAATTATATGGAGCTCCTATCTAAGAATGTTTAATATTTCTTTTTCGTAAATGAAGCTTCGTTTTCATTGAATTTTATTTATTTATTCATTTTGAACAAGGATGCAAAAAATATTCTTGCCCATCACTTTCTAATTATATCCCAGTTTTCTCACAGAGATAATCATGTAAAAAGCAAAAAAAAATGAGGAAATTTAAGCTACGTTTTATTTATCCTTTTTTCTGATTGTCGAGATAGAAAATACCGCATAAAATTAGGTAAATATTCCTAAAAAGTTACGTAATGAATGTTTAAAAAAAATATCCCACTAAAAATAGCTTGATGAATGTGTACAGTAAAGAGGTCAGTAATGATTTGATCGCTTCCATTTACCGATAATGAACTGTCAGACGTCTGTTTTACGTTCGTGCAACCTCATATAATAATAATGATGATTATTATTATCGTAGTTATTACAATTTAACATGTCGTGACTCAATCTTACACGCTTGACCCTAATTACTTTGATCGAATCTCTCTAAAGCCTCTACTTCACTCATCCCTTCTCCGCGCCGCTATTTCTCGCCCTATGTCCTTTCAACTACGACCCAACACGCAATTCAATGCGATTGCGCACAACTTTCCCATTCCATCACACAACTTATCTCATTAACCAAGGAATTCTGGTCTAAACGATCGCACCACTGTAGAATGCTATACTGGCTGGTGATTTAAGAGATCGAAAAAGGGCTGTATAGTGACTGTACTGCTATTATACACCCTACACCAAAGCTATATAGAACTCGTTCGCGACTGGTCACCAACCGCGTTCTATAACCCGATTAAAGTCCGTAAAATTGAATTCCCACAGGAGCCAACTGGGAATTTTAAAACCACATTGTCGTATATCTTCCATGTACTATTTCTTTACCTGTGTACATTTATGTGTACCGAAAAGCACACAAACATTCAACTGTGGTCTCGAATATATGATCCGAATATTTTATATCCCCAAAACTGTACAGTTCTCATTTATGGCATTGCAGTACTTTAAACAGTTAATGTCTTTCTTTGGATCATTGAGTAATAAATGAACATAGAATATTTATCGGAAATCATCGACCGTGTACGGTCCCAAAATAAGAAAACAACGTACCGTTTGTCTACTATGGATCCAAATATTTTTTGTCTGCAAACAACGTTAATCAGTCAGGTTAAGTGAGCTTATAAGACTCCTATGCATTTGCTTTTGTAAACATTGCTCTTACGGGATCTTTGCCTGAGCATAATAGATCCATCTAATAATAATATTGATAAAAATAATTATCAACAGAAGATAAAAAAATTTTTAAATAACTTATTACCTATTTGAAATTGGTAAAATGATAAATGTGTATTCATAAAACCACCATTCCACCTGATAATGAAACTGTAATGTGGATGAAAAAATCATAATACGTACATTTGTCGTTGCTATGCTTTGATAAAACAGAGATAAAATGAAAAATAGCCTGTGGATCACGGACGATCTCATACAACGGATCCTTTGTTACCTTATATGATCACTTGAATGGGATTTTAAAAAAAAGTCTGTCGGGGGAAATGTAGATTTTTATGACAGGTCCGTTAAAAAAGAATTCTTACCACCGATCATCAAAGGCATTCGAAGAGAAATGTGCTCAGAATTTTTACATACAATGTTAAATTCAATGAATTACTAAAACTGACAAGTAGTGTGTAAAATATACTCACAAGTTCTACCAACTTAATGTTTTCTTTTTTTAAATATCAGCGCGAACGCCTCATATATATTTGCTGGATTATTCCTTCGTATATGTTATTTACTTCTTCTCCATTCCTTCTTAGAGACCCCATTAAGTAATTGATACTAAACTAATTCCCTGGCGAATACACAATTTATATAGATCTAAAAATGATGATACATCAGTCCATAGCTGATAGCTCTACCCATTTATCCTATCGAGTAAATGCCTTTCACTATTACCAAAGATTTACGGGTCTTTCATCGAAAGTTAAGTTATTACTGTAATAAAAAAAGTACCGAACCAAGTCGTCGGTGGTTCAATGCTCGCGATGGCACGAGACTTCTTCCGCTCGATTTCGCGGATCTTCGCTGAGAACTCTGCGGCGAGCAGTGGAAAAGGACCCGTTGCTGGTGCAGTACCATGTCGTTAATCTTCGGGGACGGTGCGCGTCGAGGGATACGGCGATGTCGTCAGCACTTCCGACTTGCGGCGGCAAAGGATCCGGACCAAAACTCCCGGCGGCGAAGTTAAGACTTCCGCGGAACGAAAGTAATAAAAGGACGGACTCAGAACTCGGTTCAGCGCTATAGACTTTGACAACTATGCCGCTATATACGGTACAGACTGAATAAAAGAGAAAGAGAGAGATGCCAACTCTCCTCTCTTCACCACAAAGTAATATAGACTCAAAAGAAAGAAGAAAAAAAAACCGACAGGGTACATATAATAGTGTGTCTCAAGCGATATGACGAAGTCATGTGATTTCTCCGTCGCTTCCCTTCGCCTCGATAAATTTCCTGGCGAGATGCCGAAGCGACAGGGCCAAGGTAGACGTTATATCGAGAAGGCATAGCTCGGATGCGACGGAAGCCTTCGCATCGCTCCGCGATCTCCCTCAAGCACGTGGAATAAATTAAGTGAACAGCGAGTTCTCGTCCTAGTTCTCACGGGAAATCACAGGAAAATGTCGACGGCGATCTATCTTCGCACGCCTATCGAACAACATGACCTGGAATTTCTGCTTGGGGCTGTAACTTACGCCTATTAAATTTAGCATATGATTCGAAGCCCGCGGAGACAGAATCTTTTGAACGACTACGATTCAACTAAATTGTCACACGTAGTTTCTTAGTTATGCTAAGTTAATTCGTCTGACTGGGAAATTACCTTGGGAATATTCAAGGAATCTCTTAATTGTGGTAACCAAGCTGTATTTAACGCGGAATTTGAAAACAAAAATCTTTCATTCATATTACCAAGTGGAGTGAAGTTTTGCAGTTACCCGTTTTTAAATTCAGTCTATTTATATGGAAACAAGAAAAATGGAAGAAAAACTTTAGAATTTCAACTTCATTTTCTCGTTGCTGCACTCTAACTTCGGTCAGAGCTATCAAAGTACCTTCATATTTACACTGTGGAAAAAATCTACTTGGAATTTAGTGTACTTCCACTGGAAGTTTTTATTCATAATCTAGTATATGAAATTTAGTATATAAGTGCAATGTCACATTAATGTATGGTACATCATATTCAAAAGATACTTTAATTTTACAGTAAAAGTACTTGAATTTTAAT
This sequence comes from Tromatobia lineatoria, assembly GCA_949699805.1. Lineage (NCBI taxonomy): Eukaryota > Metazoa > Arthropoda > Insecta > Hymenoptera > Ichneumonidae > Tromatobia > Tromatobia lineatoria. The sequence continues at coordinate 17,082,717 of OX453036.1, forward strand.
AATTCGCTTTAATTGTACTGGAGAAGTACATGAATTCTATACCAAAATTGTTTATTAAACTTCGATGACGAGTTTATGCATCAAAACTTCCAATCTTTTCTAACAGTGTAATTAGTTTTACAAATTTACTTAAGGACTGAAGAGTCCCTTAGCATCTTGATGAATTTGGACTTTCTTGTCGGATTCTTTCAATTCTGGTAATTAAGCATTTTTTGACGTAGATTTTGAAAACAAAAATATTTCATTTAAATTACTATGTAGAGTGAAGTTTCCCAATTACCAGTTTTGAAATTCAACATGAAAGAAAAACTTCAGAATTGGAATTGTATTTTAGCTCTACGCTAACTCCGGTCGGGGCGATCTAAGTAATTTCACATTTAATTAGTTTCGCTGGTAGTTGACTTTAGACCCACTTATCGAGATGATGAATTTGTACTTTGGTATCGAAACGCTGAAATTTACTTAAGGACTCAAGACTATCATCTTGATGGATTTGGGCTTTCGTGTCGAAACGGTGACATTTGGCTAAACACTTCGTGCTCTCGTAGTTTCCCGTAATTAAATAAATTTTGTTACTAAATAGTAACACTATTAGCATTTTTAAAAATCATAAATTAAATCAAGTGAAATATGACCAATTATGAGGCAGATTTGTGATGATCAAAAAAGTGACTGAATTAACAGAGTTTTTGTCCATATGGACAAAAACCATTCAAATTTTTACGGAAACCACGCGAAAATGTTGAGAGCAATATATCTTCGCATGTCTGTTGAACAACATGACTGGAATTTCTGCTCGAGGCTGTAATTTACGCCCATTAAATTTAGCATATGATTCTCAGCTGGCGGAGACAGAATCTTTTGAACAACTACGATTATCACTAAACTGCCACACGTAATTTCTTGGTTATACTCAATGAATTCTCCTAACTTGAAAATTACCTCGAGCATATTCAACAATTCTCACAATTATAACTAAGCGATAACTAAGCTGTTTCTGCAAAATGCGAAGTTTGAAAGCAAAAATCTTTCTTTCAACTTACCAAGCAAAGTGAAGTTTTGCAGTTACCCGTTTTTAAATTAAGTTCATTTACATGAAAACAAGAAAAATGAAAGGAAAACTTCAGAATTCGAACTTCACTTTCTACCGAATTGGATTTACTCGTTGCTGCACTCTAACTTTGGCCAGAGCTATCGAAGTACCTTCATATTTAATTAGTTTTACTGCTAGTTGACTTTGGACCCACTTATCGACGTGATGAATTTGTAGTTCGGTATCTAAACGCTCAAATTTACTTAAGGACTCAAGACTCCCTTAAAATTCATCAAGATTTTGAATTTGTACTACCGTATCGGAAGTTTACTTAAGCACTTCAGGCTCTCGTGGTTTACCGTAATTGGATGAATCTTATTATTCGTCACTATTTGCAATTCATTTTTTTTTCTAATAAATTAAATTGTATAAAACAAAATGAACCAAGTCCTTTTTGGTGGTACGATAAGGCCAATCATAAGGCAAATTCAAGATGGACGAAAAAAGTGTCTGAATTGACAGAAACTGTTATATATGGAGAAACTTCCAGCATTAGATTCAATTTTTCGGTTATTCTTTTATTTATTCTAATTCCGTTACATAGGGATCGTAGATTGATATTTATTTATTTTGTAATCGATATCAAGCACAGAGCTTTTTCCAATTTTAACGAATTCGTACCATGATATCGTTGCACTCAAATTGCTTTAAGAAGTTGGAGCAATCATGAACCCTCCTACCCAATCAATCGAATTGCAAGAGGCTGCTAACCCGAAGACCTTTCGGCGATACCTACGTACCTTGATATCTATAACGACCTACACACAGTCGGGGAGAAAATCTTGTGTATTAAGTTCGATGTCGTTCACGGGGGATCTCGACGTCTCGCGTTCATCCAGACGGAATAGAACCGGCAAAGGACGAAAAGCCCAGGCGAACGAGAAATTCTACTCTCTGTAGTAGTGTTTTCCTATACAGAGCCTTTCGATACTCCTCCGCTATATTAAAGGGATACTGCGGGGGTGGCTTATACACTTTGAAAAATAAAATTCCACTTCTTTTTTATCTTTCGGTTTTCTCCGCTCTGTCTTTTTTTCAATAGACTTGAATCACGTAACATATAGTGTATGGGATGCACTACGTCTTGTCAAAGGTGCCAAAGGTGTTGTACTTTCTGTCCTTCATTTTATATGTTACATCATAATAACCCATTCTTAAATTGGATAAAAGTAAGTTGGTCACAAGTTTCAAATTGAATCCAAATAAGTTTGACACAAATTTTAAACCGAGTGAAAAGAAGTTTGCCACCAATCCTAAATTAAATGTAAACAGCGTTGTTAAAAATCTCAAAAATTAATATTTGCGACATATCGCCTATTGACATATTTCAAGAAATAAATTTAAAAACAAAACCAGCTCTAATTTTATAATCAGAAGTCGAGTTCAACAGACAATTTATATTATGCCTTTACACAAAAAAAAATAAAAAGTCATGTATTGTCATCGCGGCCGTTGGCGGAATTGTCGTACAAATCCCTAATGTGTCGTACCTTTTTTTGAAAACTAAAAAAATTGATTCCAAAAGTACGAATGAAAAAAAGGGGTCACGGCCAGAGTGATTCGGAATGGAATGGCCCATGTCCAACAGCTTCAATTTTCGAATCACGTCTCCGTGCGCCAAACTCCATTGACTCCTCTTTCTTTTCCTCATTTCTCCGAGTCTTCAGCCTTCGAGAGCTTCTTTCGGTTGGTTTGGACAGAAAGGGCGACTGGATGATGAGACTGCAGCCAGAAAGAACACCGTGAGAAATCGCAGGGTGGTCTTTTTGCCTTGTCTCACTTCACTTCGTGCTTTGAAGAACGCGTGCGAGAAAATATCAGGGGAAGAAAAGAAACGTGGGTGTATACACTCGATGGGGCACGTACTAGTTCAGCGCGCGTGCGGGAGCTTTTCACATCCCTCCTATTCTACCTACTTTCCTCGCGTGCACTGCGAAAGACGGTCCCGACGTAATTCGTCACACGTTTTCACCTCTCGACCTTTCGTCCTTTCACGTTTGCCCGTTTATCGTGGCTTTACTCTACCAATCGAGAATACGTGCGTGCACCTCATTGCGAAGTGAGCACGAGCGAACGTACGATAGACTCTCTCCGCTACCCCAACGCCTTTACTCTTGCATGATCAGAGATTCATCGACGAGAACCTTGTGGTAACGTCATCAACGATACGCGCTACTCAATGGCCTCGTTAGTGACGGATGTTCCCAAGAGCATTCAAAATGTCTAATACTATAATACTGATATGTCTAATAGAGATACTACACTTGGCAAACATATTGGTAGATTCATGAAGGATTTGTGACGACACTCAAAGTCAAATTGGGACTCAATCTTCGTAATAGATGTTCAAAATTTTGATGCATTTAATAAGAATAGTAGAGAGTCATTTGTATGAAAGCATATATACTTAACCCGAAGAAAGATTAATAATGAAGAAAGTATGGTGATAGATTTGCATAAAAATTAAACTTTGGAGCTCATTGTAGAATGTTTAAAAAAATACTTGTGATTTCTGTTTCGCTTAGATGGAGGAGGGAATTCTGGCAGAAAGTTTGATGGAAGTTCTGACTCGACTCGCTGAGGATCCTCGACGGTGGGAACGCGTGCATCGACTTCTCCGTGAGTATGATTGAGAATGGCGATGACAACGACGACCACGAAGAACTGGGAGAATGCGGTCTCTTTAGATTTCTTCCTGGAATTTCTATTTCACTCAATGTCCCCCATCCACTAAGTGAAGATAAAATACGTCGTCATCTGTTTGCCTTCGGAATTCCGCTCCAATTTATAAGTCGTTAAGCGACGATCTACCCCCTCCAAGGCCCACCCACTATGCAACCTGCCGCGGGTTATAATCCCATTACGAATATCTCGATTGGCAATCGTTCAATTAGGATAACGAGAGGAGCTCGTCGGTCGACGACCTACTGCTATATTCTTCAACTGGTTGCCCTCTCGTTCGTGGGTGGCGGAACGCGCGTGCAAAACCGGAGCCCAACGCGACACTCTCGCCCATTATTAGCCGGAGAGTAATTGTTCTACGGGGCAATTTAACGCCACGCCTTTCTCGCATTCATCCGTAATTATACGCGAGCAACCGGGATATCCCATTCCGTGGTTATATGGTATAGGAGCGAAAGGGACTGGAAAGTGGAATGGGAAAGGGTGAGCTTTGCCTTCGGGTAATTTGTCGGAAATCTCCCTTTCGAGGCTTTTGAACATTACGATTTGCTGCGTTGTGGCTTTTCCTCGTTAACCCACAAATTCACACGCGTGACCATTTATCTCACGCTCGGCAAAGCAATCATTGTTAAAAAAAGTTAAAACCTTGTTTTTTTTCATCACAGATTGTCGAGAGTTTAGTTAACTTGTAATCAGCATTTATTCGTAGACATAAACTTTAGTTTTGACACGCAACAAAACCTAGTTCTTGTTACTTTGTATCTATTTTCCAAAGGACGCTTCATTTAAGATATTAAGCATAAAGCAAATTTCAGAAAGTATAAACTAATAATGAAGCTATTTATCAACGAGAACCGCAGAATGAAGGAATTATACAAACATCTTTTATGCATCCCAGAAATACAAATCTCCGCGGAATTCAGTATAGCAAAGTGTCCTCGTTTGATCAGTGATTAAGCAATATCTTCAAGCTTCTGTCACGAATTTGAAGATGAACTGACAAAACCTAAAATATTCCCGAAATGATTTTACTCTCGGCATTCCCATTAACTGTCAAATGACAAAATTTCAAGCGTTGCGAAAATGCGTAGAGCTTGCAATAGCTTTTCCAATATTTCCTCACAATGTCTTGTCATACATCATATATTAAGTATATCTATTTTTTTTCTTTTTTTTGCAGAGGAAGTAGAAGGAGATCTCCAGCTAACGCGGACCTCTCTTCCGGATTCCAAGAAACGCGCTTATTCGCTAGATTCCCTGCTGGAAATTCCAATAACAGCGTCTTCAAGCCCAAGTCCGATCAAACCACCAACGTCGAAGAAGCCAAAGAAAAAGAAGAAGAAGAAGAAGCCGCGTCATCGGTTTGCGAGCACAACTTCGACAACGAGTTCGCCAACGATCTCAACTACACCGACTCCGGTTCCATTCAATCCACCTTTGCTAACGACAACAGAGTCGCCCTGGCCAACGACACCAGCTCAATGGCGTCTCGTAGCAGAGCGATTGTTTGGTTCCCCATGGTCGGACGATCATCACGAGGTGTCGTCTTCCAGCTTGGCAAAAGTTCGCTATGCAGCGAAGTCAAAACAACGCGGTTCCACGGGCGCATTGACGCAAGATCGATCGTTGCCAATCGACGAAAAACAGCGGGAAAGCCTCAAAGCGCTTAACGACGAGCGCCAGGCTCTGATGCTTCAAAGCGCTCGCGAATATTCGCAGCCACGTCGTCTCCATTACGGCAAAGTGAATACCCACGAGAAAGGCTCGCCAGGATCGAGTCACGAGGATCCCCCAAAGAATTACGACGCTGAAAGTGCAGCTCGTGTGCTGGATTATGATCTTCCCGAGCGAAGCTATCAGAGACCAATGAATCTCGACAGATACGATCGTTATGGACAGTACAATCGCCAGAGACCCGGAGATTACGGGATAAACCCGGTGAACCAGCAGCAGGACGACTACGATGAAATGTTTAGATTTCCCGAAGGAATAACGAACCGTCGACCCTTCGCGAGAACTCAGCCGTTCAGACCTTTGGGACGGGAATACGCCTCGACTAAAACCTGGCAGGATTCTCGATATGACTATTCCCGACCCTGGAAGGACAAGAGTCGCGCGAGCTTGGACGGGATCCCAGCTGCGGGAGGAAACTGGCCATGGAGAGGCTCCCAGAGCAACTACAAGATCTGGGTACCGCGATATCAGCCCTGGTCCCGCGAGAGAAACTACCCGCGTCGTATAAGCGACGTGGACGAGGAACTCGAGGATATCGAGGAGTACGTGGACAACGACAGTCCCGTGCCGCGAAATTGGCAGAGAAATTCCCAGCAGCAAACGTGGCGTACGTTTAACGGCAATTCCGGTTGGCCCGTGAGTGGAAGTGACGGAGCTCCCGCGTGGACAGTACCCGAGAGACCAAAGAGTTACACGCGAGAAATTTTACCGGTAAGTTTGGAAAAGAACAAAAATCGATCGGAACTCACCAGCAAAGACGTCGCCGCTAAAGCGGTCGCTAAGGAGAAGCCAATGCTCCCAAAAATTACGATGAAAACATGGAACAGCCTGACCTCGGACCCGGCGACTTGGCCATTCAAGCTCAACGGGGCGAAACCCTGGCCGAAAGACAAAAACGGTAAATCTTATAATCCAAATGCCGAATTGGTGCGAAAACTCGGGCTTGACAAGCAGGATCGTCTTTTGTCGTCCACCAAAGATAGCGGCAAGGATATTGGGAAGGAAGCGACGAAATACAAAGTGGAGAGTCCAGCGGGAACGAGTAGACAGGCTGAAAAAGGGGCCAGTTCAGGGAAAAATGTCATGAGCTGGCCGGACAAATTGAGCGCCGTTAACGAGTGGAACAACGGGAAATCGAGGGAAACGGATCGCTTGCCACAGAGGGACGAGCCAAGACAGGTTTGGCATGGTAATGTCGAGACCGACAGGAAAATTTGGTCGGGAAAGGCGCCGGTATCGCCGAAAATATCTTCGGTTAGCTCGTGGGTTATGCCGGCCGCTGATCAATCGACCTGGAAACCCTACGAAATCAAGCATCCGGCTTACGGGCAATTGTCCGAAGGCCCCAAAAGCAGATGGCCCGATAGAACGAACAACGAGGACACGGGGACGGTTCCTTGGTCACCGCAAAAAATCAACAACGATTGGAACGCCGGATCCTCCGGGTTTTCAGCCGAAAAATCTGCACCTCCGACCAGTCACTCTTCGACTTGGCCGTCCAAGTGGCGACAATTCGCTTATCACAAAGTGACAGCTGCGCCGGTTACGAAACCGGGTTCATCGAATCCCAGCGAAGGAACCGCCAGATCCAGAAACGCTTTCATCGCTGTTTCCGCTGTGTCTGCTCCTAAATATCCAAACAACGAGTGGCGGAAAAATGACGTTGAGGAAACGCCACTCGATCACAACTCGAATACTCATGGAGGCAGATTCGATCAGGACGATCCTAGCAGTCAACTTCGCAAAAACGATGCTAAGGAACTGTGGAATCAACAACGGGGACCTAGTGCTAATGGAATGGCCAACGATCGAGAGAGAAATGGTAATGATCCTCTGGAACATCAGCTCGAGGAGCTCAGGCACATGCCCTATTGGAATCACGAGGAAATACGCAATCAGAGTCAAGTGAGTGTACTGTTTTTTAACGATATGCTCGTAAAAGTAATGCGCATTTATGACCCATTCGGACTACGATGAAAAGGTCTACAGCAAACTACACTTTATGCCTCGGGACATTCACCTTACTGTCTCGTTTTTCTCATGATTTTTTGTATTTCTTGTTTTAACATTAATTTACCTTGCTGGGTTTTAAAGGTTGTCCTATGATAAACGTTGCCAGGTATTGTTATTAAATTAATTTAACGATAAGCTGACGTTCGGTTACTCCATAAACAAAGAAAACAGTGTAATTCGTTCAAATTACATTCTGTTTACTGTAACAATATAGTTTTTAACTGTCACAATAAGTGTTTTAGGTGTCGTTAGGTTACTGCAATAAAATTTGAACAAATGCTTATTTACAAACACCTCACGATTTTCATTTTCGTTGTCTACTGGCGTTCTTCGCGTGCATGGAGAAAATTTATGTGAAACAGCAGAAGCTTATTTGTCAGACAGTTTTTCCTGGACCAGTCATTTATTCATCTTATGTAGAAACCAAATTGCAATTTTAACGGAGAAGCGTTTGTTGTGGGACAATGGAGGTCTCGTTTCATTCGCTATAATCCAACAGATTATTTGCCAATCTAATAAAATTATTTTTTTACCAAGACAAATTCACTAAACGGCTACAGAGAATTAAATACATACAGGGATATCGATACATTTACTAATCGGTTTTCTTGTAATCCCAAGACACTTGCTGTCAAATGTTAAGCCTCCGCGAGTTGTTAAATCACGCGGTGTCGCAATTTTTTTCTTTATTTGATGAATGAAACAAAAAGCCTTGGGGCAAAATTCAAAGTGACTGAATTCCCTGGTGAGAGGATAATAAATTGGGCGCTGTCATACAGATCTTGCGACAGGGCCATGAAAAGTGGAGAAGAATAGTAAAAGAAAAGAAAGAAGCTTTAAGGAAAAAACTACGCTTTTCCACAAGGGCTAAAACCGAGATATCCCGTAGCTGCCCCATAAAAAGTCTTCCCAGCGAAGCGGATATAGTTAAGGTCGAATAGGGCGTCGGGAGAAATCCTATCGCTCTTTGGGTGGACCAGTGCGCACTGGAGAACAAATGCGCGTGCTCGGCGACAACGATAGAGAAATCCTTGCCGCCAAGTTACCACGAAAGTCCCGTGGGTTTAGTCAGCGGATATTGTAAATAAAAGTTTCTCGTAGTTGTATAGCTGGACCTATAGTAACGAAGCTGTGTAATATACGAGGTACGAGGAGAAACGAGTCGTACAGTGAAAGCGTTCGCAGGGCTTTCCGGTTCGACGTATATTTCGAACTCCTAGTTCTCGTCCTAGGTCCGAGCAAGAAGCCGAAACTTTTCCTTTCACGATAAACCTCGTCGTCGTTAATTCAATTTTGAATACGCGGGAAAGAGGCGCAATAGGGCGGTCGAGAATCAGGAAAGCACTACAAGTTGCGGAAGGAGGCCAAAAGTTTGGAGTTTCGATATCCTTCGAGGGTGAAAGCGATTGGGAAACCAAGCGAGTGATGCTCGTCTTTCGTCCTCTCTACTTATATACGCGTTACGTAATATTCTCTCATCGAAGTTATAAGCCTCTATCGTGGATCCGTAATAGATAATTTATAAGTTCGGTACCGGTGATATTCGTAATAAAGTAGAATTTTCATAATACAAATTCTTCGGACGAAATAGCTTCCCACGCGAGCAGTAACGTGTGAAAATACTGAGGAACTTTGTTATTTCCATTATTAATTTGACCTTTCTTTTCGCCTGGGAAGCTTCAAAATACAGGATTTAATGGAATTAAAGGGGTCGAAAGGATATAGTAGTAAAAAAAACTTGCAACTTTCGGAAACATAAGGCGATAAAGTAAGGTGATAAGAAATTAACACCCAATTGACGTTCTAGCTGATGTAAAAACTAGGCTTCTCGATTTAAATTAGACATATATGATGAATGTGGAATTTTTTTGAGTAATCTTAAACGTTAAAATATAAATCCTATATTGAGATACATACATTTTAATGAAATCCTGATTATTAAAACCAATACAAAGATTTCAAATCGAAGATGTATTTTTCATTAAGTTATCCAATTATCATTAATCCGATTTAATAAATGAATTACAGAAATGGCTCAGTGATTTTCGTAGTTAATATTTTCCTAATGAATTCACAAAATATAATTAGCCAGCCGAGAAATAATTGATCAACCAAATCGCCCATTAAATAATTCAAAGTCTATAGAATTTCAAACAATTTGTTGTATATTATAATAAAATTGCCTATACAAACGCCGTCGCCAAATGTCCCGTAATTAATTGGTCTGCTTTTATGCCCACATGTTCTTCCATTATTGATTCTCTTTATCCAGATTCTCATCAATATGCACCGCTGATAAATATTTGCATGCATATTGAACGAACGCCGCCAATAATTAATTAAGCTGCGCTCTTACGGTAAACCGAGAACATAATATGAATACCGCGTCCATTTATACGTTTCACCCAAATCCCGATTTAGAAAAAAATTCTCTTCATCTTCATATACGTTCCCGATTGCACAAACAGTGACAAGTAGAATTTTGGAGCAACGAGTGGTCGACTAGTTTTCGAGTTTCCGTGCGGGATGAAAGCCCGCGAGGACAAAGCTACCTATAGTCGTAAAAAAAAAAAAAAAATATATAAAAAAAGAGAACCAATGGTACGGGCAAAGTGGTGGAGTACCTGAATAAAAGCACTGCTTGTCCCAGAAGTGAGAAAGCCGGATGGAAGGAAAGTTTGTCGAACGATAAAATGGCTAATTAGTCGTAGCCGGGGGCCGCGTACGAGCCTTTAAAAACGCCCCAGGACTCGAGTCACTCAGAGTGGCTGCTCAGTACGTGAGGTACTATTTCCTGACTCGCCGGACCGCCACTGAACGAACGTGCAACGACTCGAGGATACAAGACAGACAGCCCAGTCCTTTTCCACTTCTTCTTCATGCTCTTCTTCTTCTACTTCGACTTCTTCTCCCGTTTCTTCCACTTCTCTCTGGCTCGTCTACTACTCCGAGTTAGCCGGATCGGATGTGAGCGATGATCCTTCCAACATCGCAGTGCAGCTGGCGTGATCTCGCCTCTGATTGCAAAAGTTGGTGCGCGCGAACGAGATACCACAGTGTGCATGCTTCTGCGGTGGCATTGAAGAGCCCGCAGGAGACGTTAGAGCTTGGAAAGGAGAGACTGAAGGAGTAAGAGGATCCGAGGACCAGCCACAACGATGAGCATGCCACGGTGCGAGAAGAGTTTTCCAACCGAGACGAGAGAGAAGTGCATCGAAGAATCGCTTATAAGACAACCAGCGGCGACCGCACCAAACTTTCCGTCCCTTCATCTCCGCGAGCGAAAGAGAACGCGGAACTTTTCCCAATCGCTTTCCCGTCTATCACGATTTCATAAAAATGGAAAAAAAAAAACACCGAAGGGAGCTAAAAATTCGCCTCGACCGTCACTTTCGTGAATGGAATTTTTAATCCCAAACTTGGACGAGACGGAGGAAGTGGATTGTTACTTTTTTCTTTTTAGTAGGTATCGTGTAACTCGCGGAATTATGTATGGGGAAAAGGGAAAATTTGCTCTACTTCGAGACCGAGTAACTAAATTTTATTAACCACGTTGGTTTACCGAATTACATAGGTTCACCGTGACGACGGACTTACAAACAGGTTCTTTTTCAAGACTTAATTCAGTTTTTACCTTCTTTATCGCGACGGTCGGAAAACGTGAGCATAATTATGTTTGAAGAAAAAAAAATAGGGAGAACGAGATTCAAATGCAAGTTACAAAGTAAAGTGGAAACACTCTTAGTGGAGTGTACTTTAGAACCACACTAACACAATATAGTGAGAATTATGAAACTTCAATTATATTATCATTTTAAGAACAGTGCACACATACATTATTTTAAAGATGACACGATGATTCGAATGGAAGTAATTCCGAAGTTCTTACTTTGCACGCTTCTCATTTTTTTTTGTGAAAATCAAGCTTCCTTTATAAGAAAGCCAAATAGTTACAATATTACTAACACCAAAAGGCAAAAACGTATATTTGCGATGCTGGTTCTCAAAACGTTGACGATGGCACTATGCAATATGGTTAACAGATTATTTTGTCATTGCAGAAACTTCGATGATATTATTTTAAGAACGGGAGCACATATACTATTCAAAAAATGACACAATGATTCGAACAAAAATGATTTTCAAGTTTTGACTTTCCACGCTTTTCATTATTTTTTAATGAAAACTGTCATGAGAAAGTTAAATAGTTAAACAATAATGAGCAAGCAATTTACAAGATTCTCATTTACAGGATTTTTGTTATTTTCTCAATAAAAATAAGCCCTCCGAAAAAAAATCTTATGAAAGTATGAAAAAAAAGTTACTGGTTGTTAAGGCGTTGGAAATTATGCTTTGCAATATGTTTAATACATTTTTTTTTCATTGCAGAAGCGATCGAACGTGAGTGGCGTTTTGACGGTGACCACAGCTTCGCCAGAGACTTCATTTCTTCACACGAACTCGACGATGCTCGGAAATGAGAAAAGTGAAAAGAAGCTGGAAGGAAGTCCAGTCACTGACGGCACAGTACAACAAAAGAAGGATGTTACGAAGTAGAATGTGAGGACAAAAAGAACAGGCGTAAAAAAAGGAACTTCAACAGAAGGGGCTTCGTAAAATAATTCCCGCCGGTGTCGATGAGATATATAATAATATCTGTTATTATATGATCGTCAGGATCCTTTGGACCAGCTCATAGATTTTAAGAACAGGTTCCCAACCGACGTCCCGTTGAACTTGTCTGCGGCGAGTCTAAATTTATCGGTGTCTTGTTGAGAGAATTTTCACATCTACTTTCGCTCTAATATTTTCGTAAAAGCGTAATCGTTGATGTAGTATTCGTTTACTTAAAAAAAAAAATAATCGGTTTAATAAACTGAGAAAAAAAATCACGTAAATCAATTTAACAGCGATTGCGAGTGCCGAAAAAAATATTCGATTTATTGAAAGGGGATGAAATTATGAGTCCGTTGTATTGAGTATTTCTGTATTACCTACACGGATTATTTTGTTCAAACAACCAAATATTATTTTCGCCACCCGCAAATTCCGCAACAGTTGGTTCAATAAAAAAAAATTTTCTAACCATTTGTGTCATAGAATTATGATTCATAATATCCAAAAGCATATGTTATAATAATATTTTACGGTTACGTCTTTACAAATAATCAGTTACATTTTTATTATAATCGCCTGAGAGGATCACAAAAATTCAACAGCTCTCTTGAAAATTGCAATGTGAAGATTTAACGAGCAGCATTGTTGAAGAAGTTCACCATATCGTTGTCTCGGTGTTTAGAAATCCTGAGCTTTTTATTTGACATAATAATTCTCGTGCGATCTCAATGGACACTTTGCTGTGCCGAATCGTGCACGGTTATTAATTGTTTTTTTTTAAATAACTAGGTTTACAGAGAGAGAGAGAAAGAGAGAGAGAGAGAACAAATTCAAGAGAGGGAGAAAAGGGACAGTGTCGGAAGGCGCTTGCGAAAGAGAGTAAGAAAGAGAGACCGTCAGCTAGCGAATCGATTCGAGTCCAAACTACGGGTATCGGCGTGCACCCTTTTGTATTATAATCTAACGATGATTGTTATGTTTGCGCTGTATATATTGTGTTTGCCGTTTGTGCGAATCGTCCGATGCCCCGTTATATCAAACGATCGTTGAGAGCTATGAATCGTAACTTAGGGTGTACTTATCAATTATCCAAAGACGGAGACACGCACAGAGATTTTGAGAGGCCTCAATCAGCTAATAAAAAGTCATAACGAATAAATTTCTGTAAATGTGGCCCTTTTTAAAAAAATTTCGAATTTTAATTTTAATCGGGTTTTACAGTTGTTTCACGCTCGCTTCGCATAAGTTTTCGAAAAATAATAGTAAATTACCAACACTTCTCAATTACGTAAAAATCTGGAAAAAAATTATGCATAATAAATGTGATGAATAGGCGAATTTGGCATAATAATAATTCAAAAATATTATTGACAAATCGGTGAAAAAAAGAAAATTGTTTTACAAATCTTTTGACAACCCAATTTTTCTGTTCCGATTAAAATGATTCTCTCATTTTTCTGAACACTCACGAATTTTGGTAAATTTTTTTTGTTCGCTTTCAATTTTCTGATTTTTTCCATGTAAAAAACGAAAAAAAAAAAGTAAGGGAGGAAATTTGAAAATTTCGTACGTATGCAGAAAAATGAACGAATCATTCGCACCCAAACAAAAAAAATTAGGTTGTCGGAAGTTTTGTTCAACAATTTTATTCTTCAGTAATTTGTGAATAGCATTTTGGAATTATTATTATTATTATGCCAAATTAATGTTTTTGACATTTTTAGTATGCATGATTGTTTTTTTTTTTTCATTTTTCTATATTATCAAGAAGTGTTTGCAATTCGCTCTCATTTTTCGGAAACTAATGCAAAGTGAGCGTGAAGCGACAGAAGTACCTCAACTACATGCTAAGTTTTATAATTCTGCAATTTGCAGAACCTACAAGTGCATTCTCGGATGAGTGCAGAAATCCTGGATGCAGTGGAAATTATATTCATTGTTGCCAATTATTGACGGAATTTTTAATAAAGAAAAGATTTCTTGACACATATGAAATTATAGCTTTGTCAAAAAAACGTCAAATAAAAATTGTTGCACTCATTTTAGAATGCACTCTTCGGCAGATGAGATAAGACATTTAAAACTAAAATTCGTTTGCCGGTTTGATCTGAAAACTATGACAGGTTTAAGATTTTATTTTTTTTCTTACACTATTTTGGTGCACTGCATATCTTTGTAAAATTGCAGAATTATAACGCTTACTATGAATTTAATGAGGTTTAAATGTTGAATTTTTTAAAAAAAGGGTTTCATTTACGGAATTTATTTTATGCCTTCATTAGGTGATTCCGGCCTCTTAAGATATAAAAAAAGAAAACTGTATCAACGCACCACTCTCGCATCACATAACACACGCACCCACGAGCGCAAGCGTGATGAAAACATAATACGATTACGTACGTGATAAGCTATGTATATGTATACTAGAAAAATCGATCGAGTCCCAAAGTCCCTCGAAACCCCATGAAATCCCCTCGCTCTTTTCCTCCCTCATTCCGCCCCCTCAACTCTAACGATTATAATTATTGTACCCACGGGACAATGAGATAGAAAGGTCATTTCCCTCCTGCCCTTGGTACGATATGTAGGATGTTTGAAGAAAAAGAACAAAAAATATATTAATTAATAAATGTCATACGTTATGTAATATAATAATTCAACAGGATTTCGTCCATTATCCTTTTCTCCATGTTCCCGTCAAAAAGCTCTTTGGTAGGATAAGGTGAGATCCGAATTATTTTAACGGTATAATTCTAATAAGCATATATGTCGCATTTCCACTGAAAGTAACATGCGGTGATCCTGAACTTTCTTAATTTTCAAAGTAAGTTTCTATAAAATGCTATTCCGAAAAAGAACATACAATATTAGCGCTACGTCTAATATTTTCGGCAAATTTTATTTTTTTTAGAATTCAGACTTTCCGCTGTCATTATTTTTTATTATTATTCACATCTTGGAAATGAACAGCCCTATGGAAAAGTATTTGAGATTAAACGTGGGTGCCTCGATATAAGCTACATAACCGATAGAATTTTTTTTTAAACTATTATCTCCCAAATTGCATAATGTAACGTTAAACAAAAAAAGCTGCCTGTAAAAAAGGCAGTTTTTGTTCATTTTTTTATTCCGGCATGCACGAGATGCAAATAAAAATTTTAGGCACCGGGTTTAGAAAATTCCATTAAAACCTGTTTAGACTTATAAAGTCATATTGAAACCGCATCGGTTGTTATCCGTATTGGATTTTTTTCTCCATCCCATTGGTATAAATAGTATTTTTTTACGCAGGAACATGAATTGAGCAAAAGAATTCGATTAGCATTCGATTGAATTGAATTGCGAGGCTCTATAGTAAAAAAAAACGATCGTCGTCGTTGAATACCGAAGATACAAAAGTTTTCTGACAGGCTCCCAGCTAAACGCATTGGTAGAGCCTCGAAGAGATGAAGACGGGCCAAGCTGAAGCCGGGATATGTGGGATCAGCTACCGGAGCTGATACTGACGCAGATATTTGGCCATTTGAGCCGAGGAGACCTGTCAAGTGTAGGCCATGTCTGTCAGTCATGGAATCGAGCCTTGTCCTCCCCAGTTCTCTGGCGATCTGTCACCGTCCACATAGATCGTGACCTGCGAGGTGATTACCCTTTGGCTGGTGAACTCGCGGTTCGTTCGTCCTTTTGTTTACCGCTTTTCCATTAATTTCACACTCCAACATCTCGGCAATATCTCTTTTGCTGAATCGATTATTTCAGAACAAATATGGACAGCATATGCGAAGCCTCGAACTCGCTTGGTCGAGACCCTACGTTCTTCCTAGAGAAACTCGAGTCGCTCGCAACATTCAGGCTGAAGCAGGTGTCGATTTCCTCGCTATCGTTCGCGACAAAGACGTTCAACTCAAGGAACTCGTTCTCACTGATTGGGTATACAGCAGCAAGTGGGGCAACCGCGCAAAACTACTTTATGCCCTTGCTAATTTTCTTGGGTATGTTGAGAACGAGGGATTGTTTTTAATAAAACAGAAATATAAAAATGCGTTTAAGGGGAGTTGTCTAAAAAAATGTATAAGACAACAAATTCTGTAAGTCACTTGTTTAAAAAATCTGACATTAACACCCCATTAAATGCATAACTAGAATTATAATGCTTGTTATGTACTTAACGAGATTTAAATGTAACATTTTTTAGAGAAGTTTTTGAGAGAATTTGTATTGCTATATGACTTCTTCTTGGTGATTTGGTCCCTTTAACATAGAACGCGAGATAATGAAGAGACATAGAATTGATTTACAACCGATTAGCTTGTCAGAATAGCACATTAAAAGGAAATCATGGTATTGGTAAATGACGTGACAATTAATTTTCAGTTCCTGCGATCAATTTTTTACAGAGGTCAAAACTATAAAATGGTTACTATAATTACCAAATAGTTACCTTAGCTATAAAAATAGTTCCATCGACTACAAATTATTAGACGTCACTTCATAGTTGATTGTACTACCATTCTCTGAGTGCGAACTGTTATATTTGATTATCTTTTTATTCTTTCAATTGTATGTGAGATTTGTATAATACAATATTCTCTTGAAATTCATACTGGAATTCAAATTAAAAAATAGGTTTTTGACAGCGAGCAAACATAATGTTTTTGAAATGTTACTAATTCTTTGTAACTAAGCTGTCAGCAAAATCTCAAGAGTTTGAGTCTCCTCAACGCGAATCTTGGAGTGAGCGACGTTCTTCGTTTGCTGGGAGCGGCTTCTAGATCATGTAGTGAACACTTGGGTTCGCTAGATCTTCGCGGAGCATTTCGAGAGTGGCAGGCGCCTCACAGCAACGCCAGGTTTTTACTAAATAATATACCAGACATTCTGCGTCAATATAGAATACATTTCCCAATTATAAACAAGTATGTGTACCTCACCAGCTCATCAATTACAATTTAACATTGCTAATACGAAATCAATCGTAAAAATAGTTTCTTGAATTGTTATAGATTTTTTTTATGCCTCCAAGTTTCTTCAAGCATATTTACTTATTGTCATTTTTCAATTAATTCTGTATAGATGACTTGAATACAGAATTTATGATCTTTGAAAAAACGTCAAGACGTATATCTACGTAACAAAGTCTTAATTTTGTATATTAATTATAACACACTGTTTTGAACTTATCGTAAAATTGTCAGACAATATAAAAAATATTTCGAGTGGGAATAACGAATTTATTATGAACTTATAGTCGCAATAGTGGCGGAGAACGCCCCATATATGCATTCGACAGCACAGCGCCTTTGAAATAGAGACCTTATCCCCTTTTTTATCGAATTTCAGATATCTACGGTTACTCGGAAGATTGCATGCTCTAACGACGATCAGTCTCGATTATCCAGCGCTGTCTGATGAAGCGCTCAATGCTTTGGCCAGTGCTGCTCCGGGGGTTCTGAAAACTTTGCATATATCCGTGCGGGACTCGGATTCTCGTCAGCATACGCTCGCCGACACTGCTTGGCACAACTTAGTGATCGCGTGCCCTCACCTGACAGTCTCTTATAGTATAGGTATGGGTAATATAGATATAAGCACAGGTATAGGTAACATAGGTAAAGGCAAAGGTATAGATACATGTATAGGTATAGGTATAACTCGATAAAAGCTGTGAAACCGATAAATATACTCTCGTCAAGTACTAAAGCGGGGTGAAAGACCTTTTTTTTAAATTCATGACTTGGCCTTGTGCCTCAAAGTCATATTTTTCGAGACGCCGTGCGATTTTATCTTTGAACCTAGTGTTTATTAATTTTTTATTTGATAATCCAAATGAGCTAATCTTTTTGCATGAATCTGGAGTATATATTTATGCCTGTACTTTAAAGAAGCGTGAAAATCGTGGCAACTTTAGGGCGACAACTATTAATTGTTCGCCATTGAGACGATTTTTACAGTCGCTCCGAAAGTGGCGACTCTAAAAATCGCCACATGGAAAATGAATAGTTGTCTATTTTAGTAAGAACAGAATTTACCTCTGAATGTGAATTACATTGTCATTGATACTTCCGGCAATCTGGACCCTTAAAATACACTTAACTACCCATTTCAACGAGGGTATTTCATGCACGTAGTCGACCCTCTTCATCTTCAGTTATCCATTTAGCTCGAAAACTTTAGCCTTACTCTGCATTCCAGTCAATATATCTCATTACGAGGATATGTGCTATCTACTACTGCCGAGCATGCCTCTGGCGAGATTCCAGATGTTCAGCGGTCACGTATGGGACCAGAGTCGCTCGAGAAACTTTCGAAGTACCGTAGGACTTCTCATAGCCCATTACACGGACACTCTCGGTACGGTTTTGTTTTCCATTTATCATATTCAGTTTTTTTTATCCCATTCACTAAGTCAATACAAATTGAAGAAATTTATGATTATGAACAGCGGAAGTTATGCTCCAATTGAGAAACAATCGTGAACTCCTCGACGATCTTTTGGTGTCAATGCTGATGCGTTGCAAACATCTGACGAGGCTTCAATACGACGGGATCATCAGGAGTCTTGATACTCTGAAAGAAATTCTTCGGCTTCAAGCAGAGTGCAAGACGTGTGAGCGACAAAAACGCGGTTCTAGTTTCCAAAGATTTAAAATTCTATCTTCTATTTCACCGCTATAATTGTAAATTTTGACCCTTACAGGTTTTCGAACGATTCACATTAAGCCTCGTAACGTGAATGCTCAAAATCGCAGCGTTCTGGATGACATCAGCTATCAATACGACGATAAGATGATCGAGCAGGGTGTCGATTTCCGGATCGAAGATCCTGCCTCTTTTTTCGTTTTTTACTGAATGCTATGGACAAATATCAACTCGCAATGTCACGTAAAATCTGTGTCTTATGATTCCCGCCCAGAAAAAAATAAAAACGCTAGCCCTCACTCACCTTCTTGTTATTTGTAATAGTGACAAGCGTTGCACAGATTTTGAGTATAATGCAATTTATCCATGTGCAGAAGTAAATTAACGATCACTGTAAAAATATATATCTTCACTTACTATTGTAACAATTTTTGATAAAATATAGAAAATTTCGTAAACTGGGCTCCCAAAGGTTATAAAAATCATTTTAGAGAACCAGAGCAATGTGTAAGATGGTATTTAAAAGTGGAAAAACAAAATTTTCAAGCATCTACGGTAAAATAATTTTTCCAGGCGTTGTTAAAATACGGATATATTCATACTTTCCAATTTATCTCCCAAAATTCCCGGCGCAACTGAACGGAAGTCTCTTTTAAAATACTCATACTAACAATACCTTTTCCAAATATTGTCATCTCCGGTTCAAAATACAATTTTACTCATCTCCAGAACCAACGCTCAAGTACTAATATATAGATAATATATATATATATATATATATATATATTTCATTCTATACAAGGTAAAAACTGTAGCAGAAAGAATACTATATGTCTGTCAATCGACATAATATCTGGCCGGAGTTGTTTCTTCAAGTCATATTGTAAACCCTCAAATCTCCCAATCGTAAAAAAAGCCCGAGACAAATTTCTCGATGCTTTGAGTCCAAGATATAAAGAACACATTGTTTCAGTCGAAGTCGTTACTAGAGTCTGCACGACTTCATGTGAGTTTTAAGAACAGTTCTTGTGACAAATCCCTTGCCGCAACGAGTGCAAACATAGGGTCTTTCTCCCGAGTGATAACGCTTGTGAACAACGAGAGTGGATCGTTGGGTAAACGATTTTCCGCACTGATCACACGAATACTTCCTCTCGCCGGTGTGAGTGACGTTGTGAGTGCGAAGAAGTGTTTCGCAGGCAAAACACTTGCCGCAAACTTCGCACGTGTAAGGTTTTTCACCGGTGTGCGATCGGTTGTGGATTTCCAATCCCTTAGCGGTCTTGAGCTCCTTGCCGCAGAGAGCGCAGAGATAACGTCGCTTCTCGTACATCGTTGGCTCGCCGTGACTCCTTGATCTGTGCTGTTTTAATATCGATTTGTACTTAAATATCTTGTTACATATTTCGCATCGATTTTCGGCATTATCCTCTACCTTAACCGTTCTAGCGGCGAGTTCAGCCGCGGGGTCGTAGTGATAAAGGCGATTGTGGTCCCTGAGAGTACGCGCGTCGTCGAAGGTACTTCCACACGCGTGGCACTGCTGAAATTGCATGAAATCATGCATAGCCGTGTGCGTCACAAGCGACGACTCGTCGTCGAAGGTTTGACTGCATATCTCGCAAATGTACCGGGTTACCCGGTGATTGCGCTTCCTGTGCCTCTCGACGTCGCTCACCGAGACACCCATGAATCCGCAATCACCGCACGGCACAGTTTTTGGGGTGTGAATCTTCTTCACGTGAGCGTTGAGAAGAAACTGATGAGGATACGTCTTCTCGCACTCTAGGCACTTGAACGGCCTCAGAATTCCGTGGGCTATGCGAAGATGCGCCACGAGACGCGTGACGAAATGAAACTTTTCGCCGCAGAGCTCGCATCTCTTCTGGCTGCCCTCGAAACTGAAAAAAAAGGGGATGAATAAGGGAGAATTTGCTTTAGCGTTAAGTCATCGCTGGTTATCGATGGTGAGTGTTATCGGAGGTTTACTTACTCTTCGGCGTTGGGTAAGGTTTCTATACTGTCGACTGTCAAGTCCTGATCCTCCTCCTTGATCAACAGCTCTGAATCCATGTGACCTTGATCGCTATTCGTGATCCAGTGACTGTAACACGTAAATCATTATTCGCGGGTATTCCTCAAAATTTTTTTTTTCTATCGGATCGTTATTATTTCATATTTCTTCGTCACCATTCTTGAATATTTTTTGCCAGGTTTATCGGTACTTTTGAGAGAAATTTATTGGCAAATACAGAAAGTAAGATTTCGTTTTTCAAAAATATTTGAATAAGCATCATAATATTCGAGGATCATACAGATTTTGATATCAAAATGTAATTTTGATTTAGCTTCTCGGTGGTTTTTCGGTATTTTTCAAAAAGAAAGTAGGGTCTCCTTAGTCATATCTCAAGTTAATGATTTTTCTATTTTTTTTTGTCAATCGGTAGCGTCGTTATATTTTTTTTAAATGTGATTCTACTAACAATGCGATCCGAATTTGAAATACCTGTGAAATAAATCGACTCGAATTTCTTGAAAATTCTTATCAGGGAAGTCCTAATACTATTTCTCCGGGTTGTGAAAATGTAAACTGGTGATCACTATGTATTCTGCTCCGAATCTTTGCACAGGTATAATTTTTGGTTAATTGTGTCAGTTATTTTTTTTCATGCCAATTTTGTTTATACAATCCTACAAACAATACTTTCCGACATTAAGTAACAGTCAGGAAAAAGTTAATTCATTGAATTTCATTGAAAATCCAATGTAAAACTGGAATTCTTACTAATAACCGTCATCATAAGAAGATTGCAATGCATTTTTCTGAGTTTCTTCAAAAAAGTACCGAAATTCATTTCATTGTATCAATTATGAATCTCATGCCAATTTCATTTATGCAATCCTACAAACAATAATATTCGATATTGAGTAACATTTGGGGAAAGTTTATTATTTTAATTTTAATGAGATTAAATTAAAAGTCCAATATAACATTGGAATTATGATTGATAATCTTTTCCATTAAAACTTTGCCATGCATTTTTTTGAGTTTCTTCAGAGAAAATCCAAAAAAATCCGCATCGGAGACACTGTAAGACTCAGATATCCGATCAATAACAATAAGATAAGATGAATGATTTTTTTTCTCTAACCGAATTTATCACTCGTTTGGTGCCAATTTTATTTATCTAACGATAATACATACTAAGCCATGGTACATTAAAAACATTGCGGGATAATAAAATCCATTGATATTCATTGAGGATTCATTAAGGGAGTGAAATTTAGATTAGTAGTATCCTCGATTGCGATGTTGCAATGGGTCTGCTTGTGTTTCTTCAAGAAAGTCCCGGAAACGAATCCTTTGCCGCAGTCAAGACACTGATAAGGTCTCTCATCGTTGTGATATCTCATATGAATGACGAGCGAAGTTCTCTGCGTAAAATCCTTGCCGCACAAATTGCATACATATGGTTTTTCGCCAGTGTGAATTCGCCGATGAATCTTGAGGCTCTCCTTATTGCAAAAACCTTTTCCGCATATGTCACAGCTCGCTATTATTTCGCCGGTGTGCGTTCTTCTGTGAATATCCAAAGCCTTCTTCGAGGAGACTTTTGTGCCACAAAGATCGCAGAGAAACTGTCGAACTTTAGTCGTGATAATGCCATGACGTTTTTTCATATGATTGGTCAAATGTCTCACGTATGCGAAGCCTCTTGGGCAGAGCTTACAGGTGAATTTTATCTCCGCAATTTGGTCCCCCATAAATTCCAAATGATTGGCTCTCATGTGAGCATTTAAATTTCTTTTGTAACCATATGTTTTCAGGCAAATTTCGCAATGATATTTTTTCTGCTCTGTGTGTATATTCTCCATGTGCTCGTCGTACTCGGTTTTCAGAAGAAATCCCTTGGTGCATGGCTCACAACTGTAAGCGTAATCCTTGACGTGTCTACGATGATGAAAATCCAAATTACTCTTCTGGTTGCAAGCCCAACCACAAAGATCGCAAACAAACTTCTTCTGGCCCGTGTGGATGAGCTTGTGGCGCGTTATGTTAGAGGGACTCCTGAATGCCTTGCCACACTCGTCGCAGTGAAAGGCACGCTCGATACCGTGCACGTTCTTCAAGTGCTCCACCAGTTTCGTCATGTGAAAGAATCGACCATTGCACTTGCCGCACTTGTGAGCTGCCCGTGACTTTTTTCCACTCCTCCTCGCTCTCCCTGACCTGAAATTTATTAATTTTTATAGTTAAGATTAACGTTTGGATGAAGGGAAAGAGATTTTCAGAATTTCTAGCTTAAGAGACTTATTTTTATTCGTGGCAAATTACAAAGTACAAAATCATCAGTGAGGTAGATGAGCTCTATATTCATTGAAATCGCTTGTAAAGTCAAGTTCTCTAAGAACTTTTCCGTGAATCGTTTCATCGATTATTCATTGAGTTAAAATATAGAGCGTTTCATAAATAGGAATATCTTCGATATTCATGAAAACGTCGATCTCCATTGTTTCAACTAAGTATTCATCGTTCTTTCACCGCGTAAAGCGGTATTTTATTTTACACAAGGGAGGATTTCAAAGACTCATTCGACAATACTGTCCCAAACTGAAAATTCACTTAGATACTGATCGTACTTATTGTTGATAATACTAGATAAATATTTTTTAAATTAAGATAAATTTGGAAAAAATGGGAGATGAAAACACAATTGTTAATCATGTTAAATTTAAAATGTATTTTTTCATCGTGGGATAAATTTTGAAATAACCTTCAAAAATTGTAAATTGTAAGAACAGAGAAAATCTCACAGACATTAGAAGATAAAACATCGAATTCATTAGATAAACAAACAGCTTATAAAAATGTGTTAATAATTTTACTAATACAAAATTACTTTTTAGAATTATTAATCCATTTCTGTTTAATGTGTATTTTCAGTATCTGTAACAACGTCAACTTTATGAATATTTTATCTTGTCGATCGAATCAAACTTTTGTTTTGGGATGTACGCATAAAGGATCGTTAAAGGAAGACCGTCAGCAATATGTTCCATCTCAATTATTCAAACGATAACAATATCATTGCTTCTCACATATATTGTAAAAAATAATCAACCACACAAGCTCAACAAAAAATCTTTAGAAAGCAGGAAGATTTCAGTGCAATATAGCGACGTCCCTGACACGGTTCGCAATAAAAATGCTGATAATTCTGTTCTAAAAATTCAATTAAGGTCTCATTTTGTTCGTTGTAGAATTCACACTAATTTCAGCACGCACATTCAATATATTCGATTCTCTTAAAGATTGGAGGTTCCTAAGGGTAATTTTGAGTTCCATTCTCACCTCAAATCACGTAACGCGATAAAAAATTTAAAAAACCTACAAACATGAACGATAAGGACACAGAATTAAAAACTCCAGAATTTAATCCTCGCAATAATCGAAACAGTCGATTGCTCCAGTCCCTAATTCCGCAAAAAAAAAAGTACGACTTTGAACATGAACAGCCTCGACAAAACCCGTAAATAAAAACAGTCGATTATAAAAACCGTCCAAAGTTCATTCGACCTCAACACCATTATTTTTATTCGCGTATTCTCTAGTGAATTCAGTCACGATATTTTTAATTGAAACAATAGGCAGCGGTGGCAAAGGTCCGGGATGTCTTTTTCTGTGGCAAATCAATCCAGGTTTCTGGGCAAATGATTGTCCACAAATATCACAGATGTAGGGCCTCTTTCCAGTGTGAATAAGAACATGTTGTTCCTGTGCTGTCTGTCGTCTGAAATTCTTCCCGCAGACCGGACAAGCAAAGGGTTTCACGCCCGTGTGAACCCGCATATGAGAATCGAGGTCCCGACCTCGAAACCTTTTTCCGCAAGTTGGACAAAGCACTTTTTCTCTCGTCTCGTGCCATGTGAGATGCTGCTCGAGATTCTCTTTCGTTGTCATTCCGCGACTACAGATTTTGCACACAAATTCAGGCTTGTAATGACGATACTTCATGTGAGCTTTTAGGGCGTGAAGATTCTTGCTGAAGTGACCACAAACGTCGCAGACTATAGGCGGTGCTCCGCTGTGATACTGTTTAACATGGTGATTCAGAGCTTTTTTAATTTTGAATTGTTTGCCGCAAGTTTCGCAAGAATACTCGAAATTGCTCGTGTGTAACCTTATGAAGTGATTCTTGAGGGTTCCCTTGTTATTGCTCTTGTAATTGCAAACGCTGCACTGGTGAATGCTGTGAACTTTGTCGATGTGCGATTCCAAATAGCGGCTCAAGCTGAAGGTTTTTGGGCATTCTGTACATATGTGTCTGTGTTGCTTGAGATGCTCGATAAGTTTACTTTTCCTGTTAAATTTCTTGCCGCAATGATGACACTCACTGCAGGTTCTTTGTGCCGGATTCATCGGTAGAATTTTTGCTGATAGAGCGCTGCAATCTACTTGAAAGTTTTCCTTTGAACATTCCGTCCTGATGCTTTTTACACTTTGTCCATGATCTTCCTGAGAATCTTCGTTTTTGAACTGCATTTTTATTCTCTTCGACCTCGAGTTAATCGTAGATTCAGAGGTACATCCAAGGCTGACAATGCCTCGCGTTCGGCGAACCGAATTCCTGTCAGTCGCAACTTCGAGCGGGTCCAAAGATGGATTTCTAAAACATAAAAATTGGACATAATCGTTAACGATTGTTCTGTACTACAAAGAGAATCGTAATTTTTAATGAAAGTTTATACTTTTTTCGGTCAAAGACGACACGCATAAATATCGTAGTAGCTGTTCCGCTTGGATAGCTGCAAAATTTTAAAGAATATCGCGCATTTTTCCATCGGAAATAATTAATTTGTAGTTCCTTACGATATAATATTCCGGAATGTGCGATGACGTTTTCAGATATTAATGGGCTTCCGATAAATAAATATACTTACCCCGTTATCATCCTCAGCCCTATTTGAACATATTACAGCGTGATCGAAGGGCGATTATTTCTGTTCTCTAAGAGATATGAATTTTCTGCTGCTGTGTGTTCCTGCACTTCCCTAAAAATTGAGAATACTAGAAAATTAGTTGGATACAGAGAGATAATGACATGAAAAATATTTATTTCAAACGCAATTCTATACAGAGGATTCCGAGATATTATTGGAACGTTGTACCACACTAATGCATCTTAGAAAAATATTGATCAGAGGTACATTTGAAAACGTTCGACCCTTTCGGCTAAAGTGTGGGTTCACATTCCTTTCTACATACGCACTCTTAGATAATCTCAACTCTAAAACTAGTCCTCCTCCGGAAAAAGAAAGTATTTGGTAACGGATACATGAAAAGTGCCTTGGTTATATACTCGAATTAAAGATGTTGAATTAAACCACTAGGCGTAATTGTACACCGAAGGATATCTCACAATTGTTCGGACCATCGACCCTCAGGGACTGACTTAAGAACTTTCACTACAAAAAATATACGAGAATTTAAATAACAGAATTATACGTTAAATCGTCAATTATAAATGTTCATAATGGTAGGTATTGTGTTCATTACAGTATTCGATACTCGAATGATTATGCGTCTCTTAGTCACACTGAAAATCACGTATCGAATCCGTACTTTCCTCTTATCGCTTTAACAATTAACAATTTTTATGCGCAAAGACACTTTCATAAATTCTCTGTGTCATGGTTGAACAGAACAAAACTTATTTGGTTTCCTTTTGCAACGACAAAAAAAGTTCGAGAAACGCACTCAGAACAGAAAGTCTGGTAATCCATAATCTGAATCATTACTGCAACTCACGAATTTTCGATTTCAGTTCAATTTATATATTTGTTTCTATGAAGGGCATACATTTTTTTAAGTGCTCCAATGACAAAACCTTATTCATTTTCGATAAGGATTCCAGCTCAGGTTTACTTTTCGGAGGGGAAAAAAATCAGGAGCTTATAAAAAGTTATTCCAGTTTTGAAATATAAACTTTCATTCTCCGAGCCAATAAAAAAACATATGACCTGCAAAAATGAACTGCAACTAAAAACGAAGAATGACAATACAGTTCAGTAGTTTAAAAAAATGGGTATAATTCGCCCTAAATTCCCCTAACGATAACTGACTCTCTAACTTCTTTAGGCCATTAAGTTAATCGCTCTAGTACGTAAAGCTACGTACGCAAATCAGCGACAATTTTTTTTAAACGTTTGTAACAATTTTATCAGTTCGATTGACGTTCTTGAAGAGTAATTTGTGCATGTTTCCTTAATATATAAATACAAGCACGGACAAAATTTCCAAAATAAAAACACTGATATGTACAAATATCTGATAAAGTGGTTTTACCAATTTAAATATCAGACGACAGCTTCAATTTTCGTCCAATTATGATGAGCATCAGTCAGCATATCCTGTTTATCTAGCAATGCTTCATCGATTGATCGTAGTATTTTTTTCGTAGTATCTTTAGTACGAAAATTACATCAGTTTGTCCAGCTAACGTATCCTAAAATTGACGTACTAATAATATCATTCTCATATGAATCTGGACGACAAAAACATTCATATTGGATATTTCTATATATCAGTGTATTTTCATATTGAAGCGTGTCTGTTGATTTATGGATTAAGGACATACACTGTTGAGTAGGCGACGCTCAAAACAGTCACAAAATTAGAAAAATTTGTAGAAATTTAATGAACAATTTAGCACTGATTTTACGTAGTAGAACGACTTTCTTTAGCCCTTTATTCCAAGTCTAGATCTTGACTATGGCTCTCCTCGTTCTGCGCGATAAAATCTCTGACGAGTTCGGCGATAGGCATCACAGGCAGCGGTGGAAGTGGTCCGGGGTGTGTTTTTCTGTGACAAATGAGACCGGGTTTCTGCGTGAATCCCTTTCCACAGATATCGCAAACGAATGGTCGTTGCCCAGTGTGAATAAGTACGTGCTGTCTGAGCTGTGACTGACGAGCGAAGGGTTTTGTGCAGATAGGACAGGAATGCGGTTTGCTGCCAGTGTGAACAGCCATGTGTCGCTTGAACGAATCTTTCTTCGTAAATGTCTTGCCGCACTGGGCGCAAACGATTTTTTCCCGTTGCTCGTGCTGCGTTATAAGATGCTGATCAAGATTTTCTTGCGTGACCATTCGCCTCCTGCAAATGTGGCATTCAAACTTGGGCTTGTAGTGAGCCCACTTCTGATGAACATACAGCGAGCCAGTATTCTGACAAAGTTTCCCGCACACGTCGCAATTAATCGGTTTTTCCTTGTGATGAAAGCGCACGTGATTAGTAAGATCGCCTTTGACCTTGAATTTTTTGGTGCAAAATTGACAATTGTGCTCCCAGCTATCGGTGTGTTTTCTTATAAAATGCGACTGGAGCGAGTGTTTAGATCGGCAGACGAAACCGCAAGCCTCGCAGGGAAAGAGAATGTTTGTCGCGCGTTTTCTCGTCCAGGTTTCGTGTTTTCTCTCCAAATGATCAGCGAACAGCGACTTCTTCAAGGTTCTGAAGTCACAGACCGCGCAAATATAAGCCCCGTTCTCTTGGATGAACACTTTTTTTTTGTGAGTCCATGCTACGTGCTTCCTGAACGCTATCGCGGAGCCAAACGTTTCGGAGCAAAGTTTGCATTTCAAAGGTCCTGTGAAGTTTGTCGTGACAGGGCCAGTTTGTCGCAACACCGCTGCTTTCACTCGCTCGATCGTTTCGTCTACCTCTTCGTCATCTTCTGTTGCATCTTCACCAAGAATTTCCTCGTCTGCAACGAGTTCTTCCAAGTCCTCATTTGCGTCCGACTCGGGAATCTCAACCGGTGGCTCCTCTTTTATTGATCGCGGTAGCTCCGGAATTTCGACTGTCTTCATCACGGATTCCGCGAGTTTTTCCAACGTTACCATAGAACCTTCCACTTTTACCTGGTACAAATCGCCCAAAGCATTTCCATCGCCGTTCGTAACTTTCGATAGCACAGGCTTCGTGTCACACTCTTCAGCTTCCTCTTCATCGACGCTAAACTCGTTTGCTCCATCTGTATCGTAAGGGTCAAGACTCTCGCCGTTCTCGTTTAACTCTTCCTCGGAAATCGAATCTTCGTGTGCAGACTCGATCCTCAATTCGGATTCGTCGGATTTATCCAGAATGGGTATTTCCTCCGCGTCTAAAGGTTCATCGTCCTCGGGCACGAAAGCGTAATATGGCTTCCCGTCGAATTCCAAGATTTGCCATTTTCTCATCAAAAAGGATTCTCGTTCGAAGATGAACATTCCGCGCGTTTCCGCGCTCTCAACTTCCATTCTTCTGACGTGCCTGAAACATCATCATATACATATGTTAATAAGGGCTCCTATTGGAATTCACGTGTAGAGGACCTTGAAAAAAGGATATCTGATAATAGGGCTGAGGTTGGGAATACAATAACAGAAAATAAAGTCTTACGTCTATCGACGCTAATTGAGAACTCGTTTTACATGTGTCGATGCGTTGAACGAAATCACTGTAGATTTTGTAGAATATGTAGATTTCGTGAATCTCTCTTCACTTAAATATTTACGGTTCGTTTGTTACAGTTCATTATTGCCATTGGACTATTACATAACACTGCATCGATGAACGAAACAATTGAAATTACAATGATCGCAAACGTAGTAGAATATTACTGCCTAACCGTCCGAAGCTTCAGCGTTTTCATAAATCTACTTACCTTCTAATTTCCGCCAAACTTGAAAATCGTTGTGTCACGGCATTGTGAAAGTTTGATAATCGCCACGAACGTGTGAGGAGCAGAATAGATGGAATATCGAAAAAAAAGACAATTGGAAATGTTCGTTTGAGATTCACAGAATCTAAAGCTTTAAATTTTTTCAAAACTTGATCTGCACCTCTTCGGACTTGTCCGAAACATTATGACGGTAGAACAGAGAGTTCACATGCACTTAAAAACTACAAATGACACATAAAAAAAATACAAATTTCGCTAAAACCCTATATCTTGGAACAAATTTATTGAGTATTCAACGAATTATGTTATTCACCTGATGATTACATGAAATCTTGAGAACATAACTTTCGTAAAACCTTTAGAATCTTCGTAGCAAAACGAGAAAAATATTAACTGTATGTATAACCGCAGTAATAATAAATAAAATGAAGATAAGTTGTTATCTTAGAAATTACGGTGTTATGGACACATATTTACAGCTTAAAAATTCGCAGCTCTTTCGTCTCTTTTTTTTATGCACGTTCTCTTATTTCTCTTTAACGTCATTGTGTATCTGTTCGATGTGATCAACAGGCAGAGATAGAGGTATCTCACCAGAATGTTATTTACGTTGGCCGATGAGTCCAGTTTTTCGTATGCACAATTTGCCGCAAATATCACATGTGTACGGATTTTTCCTGGAGTGGATTGACAGCTGTTGCCGGTAAGCGCCGGGCCTATTAAAAACGTCTCCGCAATCGTGACAATCATGCTGTTTATCGCCCGTGTCAAGTTCCAGCCAATGATTGTCGGTGAATAATTGTCCACGTTTCTTGCAAACAAATCGCTTAGTCGAGTTTCGATTTAAATTGCACCGTTGACTGATGAGCGTACAGAATCATGCCCTTAGGGCAATTTTTTTCCAAAATTTTGAATACAATCAGTGTCCCCTTTAGATTGGATTGTATTGTATTATATATAAAAACCTTGTATTTAAAGACCTTGTATCTTCGCGCACAGTAATTGCACGAATACTTTAATTTCGTTTTGTGTTTACGCTTCAGAAGTTGCTTAATGATTTGTTAAGCATTTGAAGCCTTTCCCATTATTCGCATTGTGCTTTCGACTTATGTGCGAATCGAGTGTCGACTATTTCGTTGTCTTCCAGGTATATCTGGAATTTTGTTTGCCTGCATAATGTGCAGACTGAAATCTGCAAAACGGCAATGAATCTTGAATCTGTTCAAGTCGTATTTTGATGTTTTGTTTGTCGTAAACGAACTGGCTATCAAGCCAGAGATTTCTAAAAGACAAAAAAAATGTCAATCGTTCAAAAACGAATTTGGGATAGGTGAATTCTTGTGATAGCTGAAGATATCCGGTACAATGAATATCGATTCATCGTAAATTTCGTTATCAAACTCTTCATTCAAGAAAATCCGTTGACATCGATGTTCTCGAGGATGAAAGCCTCGTACAATAAACTGTTTGATCTCATCGCTTCCCAATCGACACAGAAAAATGTAAAGACACTCAAGTTTTCAACAATTGTACCTTACAGATTGGTGTTCTTTACTGTTCGCAACGTCGCAGAACGTCGTCGAGAATAGGACCGATGAAAACCGGTGGAAGTGGAGGATGCGGACCGGGATGTGATCTTCGGTGTCCGGTCAGCCCGGGTTTTTGCGCAAAAGCTTTGCCGCAAATATCGCAGACGTAGGGTTTAGTGCCAGTGTGTAAAAGCAAATGTTGCCTCAGTGAATTTTTTCGTGCAAAGGATTCCTTGCAAATAGCACAAACGTAGGGCCTTTCGCCAGTATGAACACGCATGTGCATTTTGAGCTTGTCGCTCTTGGTAAAAACTTTGCCACAAGCTTCGCAAACTGCGTTTTCGGGTTTGGGCTTGGCAATATCTTTAACCGGTTTCTTATCGACGTGTTGTCGCTGTACGTGCGTATCGAGATTCTCTTGGCTGATGAGCAGCCGACTGCACAACTTGCACTCGTATTTTCCCTTGAAATGGACGAATCTACGATGAGTGTGGAGAGTTCGGCTGTTGGCAAAATTTTTCCCGCAAACGTCACATATGCACGAATGCCCGCGATGACTAAATCTTATGTGATACGTGAGATTGCGGCGGACTTTGAATTTTCTGCCGCAGGTGTTGCACGAGAACTTAACATCTCCCACGTGCTTCGCCACGTGCACAGCTAATTCGCTCTTGATCTTCGTTTTGTAATCGCACTGACTGCAAGACAAAAGTTCGGACGGTGGTTCACAAGCCGTCGGAGATCTTCGCGTACCGTACTTGCGTTTGTTATGCGTGTAAAGTGAAGTGCCGCGTGAGACCCGATACAGCGTCAGAGTCTCAAGGCAGTCATCAATGGTACAAGAATCCCTGGCGTGGTCCGTCGAAACATGCTGCGTGAATGGCTCTAAGTTATTGTAAACTTTGAAGCAAATCTTGCACTTGAAGCACTGTATCGCTTCATGAACGGATTTCATATGGGACTTAAGCAAATTCCACGTTGAAAAGCAGATGTTGCACTTCTGACACGAATAGTCGCCGTACACTTCCTCCTCGTCAATGTCGTCGTTCAAATGAACGAGTTCCTCACCCTCTTCCGTCACCGAAGAATCCTCCTCCCGTTTCACCACCTGAGGGTCATCCTCTTCTCTTTTCACCGTCAGTAACTCATCGTCTTCTCTCTTCACCACGACATTGTAAAACGGATCACTTTCCGCACCATCAACCGTCGCCGTGGCCTTCTTCATTTCAGTGTACGTAATTCCGTCCGACGTAGCGATGCCCTCGAGTCGTTGTGTCCGCTGCATCCTGATGGAACGTCTTCCAGGTATGAACTGTCGACTATCGCGGCTGAGTTTCCTAAAAGACAAAGAAAAAAAATACTGTCAATATGTAAGTTATAAATAGTACAATCGTCAATAGCGTGATGTTCGGTATTCCTGAATAAGCCCAATTTCTGGTCTAAAAACTTGGACGATGAATAGCATTGCCTGTGCTTTTTAAAAAAAAGTATTTATTTGTTCTATTTACCAACTGTCCAATATGTACATCGTAATATGCGATTTGATTTTTCTCATCACTTTTTAATACAAAATGAGTCATAAAAAAAAAATTTCAAGCCTTCGATGACGTAATCGTTCATAAAGGAGGTGTCAGTACGTCCTTAAGAATGTGATCGATGAGCACTCGGGGAAGCGGCGGAAGAGGACCAAGATGAGACTTTCGATGGCCACTGAGTCCGGCCTGTTGTTTAAAGGCCTTGCCGCAAATGTCGCAAACATAAGGTCGCGTTCCCGTGTGAATGAGCAGATGTTGCTTGAAAGCGGTTCTCCGGACGAATGATTTGTTGCAAATTGTGCAGTTGTAGGGTTTGCCACCAGTGTGTATGCGCATGTGAATTTTTAGACGGCTATTTCGTAAAAATTTTTTGCCGCATTCCACGCACACAATGTTTTCGTCACGTTTCTTTCGTTTTGTCGGCAGGTGTTCGTCGACAATCGGTCCGATGAAAACCGGTAAAAGTGGAGGAAGCGGACCAGAATGTGATTTTCGGTGTAACGTTAACCCGGGTTTTTGCACAAAAGCCTTGCCGCAAATATCGCAGACGTAGGGTTTAGTGCCAGTGTGTAAAAGCAAATGTTGCTTCAGTGCTTCTCTTCGTGCAAAGGATATCGTGCAAATGGCACAAACGTGGGGCCTCTCGCCAGTATGAACACGCATGTGCCTTTTGAATTTGTCCTTCCTCGTAAAAACTTTGCCACAATCACAAACGTAGGGACTCTCGCCAGTATGAACAAACATGTGCTCTTTGAGTCTGTCGCCCCTCATGAAAACTTTGCCACAAACTTCGCAAACCAGGTTTTTAGGTTTCGGCTTGGCGATATCTTTAACCGGTTCCTTATAAGCGTGTTTTCGCCGCATGTGCGTATCCAGATACTCTTGGCTAATGAGTAACCGGTTGCACAATTTGCACTCGTACTTTTTTCTGAAATGCTCGAATTTACGATGAGTGTGGAGAGTTCTACTGTTGGCAAAATTTTTTCCACAAACGTCGCATAGGCACGACTCCTTGCTATGACTACATCTAATGTGATACGTGAGATTGCGGCGGTATTTGAATTTTTCGCCGCAAATATTGCAAGAATATTTATTATCTCCCACGTGTTTCGCAACGTGCACAGCTAATTCGCTCTTGATCTTCGTTTTGTAATCGCACTGACTGCAAGACAAAAGTTCGGACGGTGGTTCACAAGTCGTCGGAGATCTTCGCGTACCGTACTTGCGTTTGTTATGCGTGTAAAGCGAAGTGCCGCGTGAGACCCGATACAGCGTCAGAGTCTCAAGGCAGTCATCAATGGTACAAGAATCCCTGGCGTGGTCCGTCGAAACATGCTGCGTGAATGGCTCTAAGTTATTGTAAACTTTGAAGCAAATCTTGCACTTAAAGCACTGTATCGCCTCATGAACGGATTTCATATGGGACTTAAGCAAATTCCACGTTGAAAAGCAGATGTTGCACTTCTGACACGAATAGTCGCCGTACACTTCCTCCTCGTCAATGTCGTCGTTCAAATGAACGAGTTCCTCACCCTCTTCCGTCACCGAAGAATCCTCCTCCCGTTTCACCACCTGAGGGTCATCCTCTTCTCTTTTCACCGTCAGTAACTCATCGTCTTCTCTCTTCACCACAACGTCGTAAAACGTATCGATTTCAGTGCCATCGACCGTCGCCGAGACTTTCTTCATGTTAGTGTACTCAATACCGTCCTCCTGAGCGATGCCCTCAGATCGCCGCTTCTGCTGCAATCTGATGGAACGTCTTTTAGGTATGAACTGGCAATTATCGTGGCGGAGTTCCCTAAAAGATAAGAAAAAATTATTGTTAACATCTAACTTATGGTCTGATAGTACGATGGTCAATAGCGCGATGTTCGACATTGCTGAATAAGCCCAATTTTTGGTCTAAAAACTTGGACGATGAATAGCATTGCCTGTGATTTTTATTAAAAAATATATTTATTTGTTTTATTTATCAACTGTCCGTTATGTACATCGTAATACGCGATTTGATTTTTTCCATCACTTTCAATACAAAAAGAGTCATAAATTTTTTTAAAGTTCATGCCTCCAATGACATAATCGTTCATAAAAGAGATCTGAGTACATCTTCGAGAATGTCATCGATGGACAATCGGGCAAGTGCCGAAAGAGCACCGGGATGGGACTTGCGATGCTTTATCAGTGCGCACTTTTGTATAAAGGCCTTGCCGCAAATGTCGCAATCGTAGGATCGTATTTCCGTGTGAATGAAGAGATGTTGCTTGAGACGGCTTATATTAGCGAATGATTTGTTGCAAATTATGCACTCGTAGGGTGGGCTAGTGTCGTATAGGCGCATGTGAAATGTTGGATCGCCAATTCGTGAATAGGTTTTGCCGCACGTCAGGCACGCAACGTTCTTGGAAAACGGTGAACATCGAAGAAGCGGACCAGAATGTAATCTCCGGTGTCGGATCAAACGGGGAAGTTCCGCATAAGCCTTGCCGCAAATATCGTAGACGTAGGATATAGTACCAGTGTGGCGAAGCAAATGTTGAGTCAGTGAAATTTTCCGCGCAAAGTATTCTCTGGAAACAGTAGAGGAGTGGGGCCCCTCGCCAGTATCAACACGTGAGTGCGTTCTGAGATTGTCGCTGCTGGTATGAACTTTGCCACGAGCTTCGTAAACCGCGTTTCCAGGTTTGGGATCAGCGATATCTTTGAGGGGTTCGTTATAGGCGTGTTGTCGCTGCATGTGCGTATCCAGATCGTCTTGACTAATGAGCAACCAGTTGCACAACTTACACTCGTACTTTTCCTTGAAACAGGACGAAATTTCAGACGGTGGTTCACAAGTCATCAGAGATATTCGCGTGCTGTATTTTCGTTTGCTTTGCGCATAGAGCAAAGTGCCACGTGGCACTCGATGAAGCGTCAGAGCCTCTAGGCATTCATCAATGGTTAAAGCATCTGCAGCGTGATCCGTCGAAATATGCTGCATGAATGGCTCCGAGCTGTTGTAAACTTTGAAGAAAATATTGCAGTTGAAGCACTGTTCGCCCTGTGAACGGATTTTATATGCGATTCAAGCCAATTCCACGTTGAAAAGTCGATGTTGCACTTCTGACATGAATAATCGAAGTACATTTCCTCTCAGTCAATGTCATCGTTCAAATGGACGAATTTCTTGCCGTTTCCCGACGGCCACGAATCCTCATTTCCTTTTACTACCTGTGAGCGATCCTCTCCTCTGTTCACTCTCAGGAACTCATTGTCTCCTCTCTTGATCGGACCTTTGTAAAACGTATCGATTTCAATGGCGTCGACCGTCGCAGAGTCCTTCTTCATATTAGTGTACTGAATTCTCTCTTTCGTAGCCATGGTCTCGAATCGTTGTGTCCGCTCCAGCCTGATGGAGCGTATTTTGAGTATGAATTCGCGACTATCGCCGTAAAATTCCCTAAAGTACAAAAAAATAAATAAAATACTGTAAATACTCAAGTCATGGATAGTACGATCGTCGAGAGCGCGACGTTCGATATTCCTGAATACGCCCAATTTTTTCTCTGCAAACTTGTACGATACATAGCATCGCTTGTGCCTTTTCAAAAGAAGTATTTATTTGTTCTATTTACGAACTGTCCAATATGTACATTCTTATACGCGATTTGATTTTTCTTATTACTTTTTGATACAAAAAGAGTCATAAAAAATTATGTACATTTCAAGCCTCCGACGATATAATCGTTCACAAAGGGCGTTTGCGTAGGTCTTACAAAATATTACCGGTGAGCACTCGAGGCCCCGGAAAATCACTGGCGTGAGACACTCGATGGTCCATAAATCTGGATAATTGTTTATATGTCTTGCCGCAAATATCGCAAGCGTAAGCTTGCGTTCCCGTGTGCACGAGAAGATGTCGTCTGAGAGCGGAGTTCTGAGTGAATGATTTGTTGCAAATTGTGCATCTGAAGGAATTGGTAGGTTCGTGTATGCGCATGTTGGATGTCAGATGTTCATTCCGAGAAAAGATTTTGTAACGATTCCAGTCATGCATCAGCATGTGATTGTTGAGAATGGGGGCGGTGGAACAGGGTGGAGGTCGAAGAAGCGGACCACGATGTGATCTCTGGTGTTCGACAAAATCGGAATGTTCGACGAAAGTCTTACCACAAACATCGCAGCCGAAGGGTTCAGTGTCGGTGTGTAGAAGCAAATGTTCCATCAGTGAACTTTCCCACTCAAAAGATCTTTTGCAAATATCACAGGTATAGGGCCCCTCATCAGTATGAACACCCGTGTGCGTTTTGAGATTGCCGCTGCTGGTATAACTGTTGCCGCTGGTGGCTTTGCCACTAGCTTCGTAAGCCGGGTTTCCAGGTTTGGGTCCGGCGATATCTTCGAAGGGTTTATCATAGGCGTATTGTCGCTGCATGTGCGTGTCCAGATTTTCTTCGTTACTGAGCAGCCGGTTGAAAAAATTGCATTGGTTACTTTCCTCAAAACGGTCCAAAAGTCCGGGAGGTAGTGCACCAGATAACCAAGATTTTCGCACGCGGTATATTCGTTTGTTTTGCGCGTTTTGCAAAGTGCCGCGTGACACGCGATAAAGCATCACAGTCTCTAGGCACCCATCAATGGCAGAAGGATTCGCACCGTGTAACGCCAACATATGCTCCATGAATATCCCCGTGTTGTTGTAAACGTTGAAGCAAATCTTGCACTTGAAGCACTGGATCGCCTCGTGAAAGCCTTTTATATGGGATTTTAGCAAATTCCATGTTGGAAAGCCGATGTGGCACTTGTGACATGAAAAATTGCCGAACACCTCCTGCGCGTCAAATTCATCGTTCAAATAGACGAGTTCCTCGTCCTCCTGCCACGAATTCGCCTTTCTTTTCACTACCTGTAAGTGATCCTGTTCTATTTTCGATCTCCATAACTCATTGTCTACGTGATCCTGTTCTATTTTCGATCTCCATAACTCATCGTCTACTCTCTTCATCGGACCTCGGTAAAACGCAGCGGTTTCAATGCCGTCGAGCGGCGTCGAGGCCTTCTTCATATTAGGGGACGTAATTCTCTCCCTCGTAGCGGTGGCCTCCAATAGTCGTGTCCGGTGCGGCCTGATGGAACGTCTTCTGAGCACGAAATCGCGACTATCGCTGCCAAGTTTCCTAAAGGACAAAAAAAAACTAATGTCAATACTTAAGTCATGAATAGTACGATCGTCAATAGCACGATGTTCGATATTCCCGAATAAGCCCTATTTTCGGTTCAAACACTTGGACGATAAATAGCATTGCTTGAACTTTTTAAAAAGAAGTCTTTATTGGTTTTATTTACGAACTGTCCGATACGTACATCGTAATACGTAATTTTCTTTTTCTTATCACTTTTTAATACAAAAGGGGTCCTAAAAAATTATGAAAAGTTCGAGGCTCCGATGATGAAATCGTTCATAAAGGAGGTCTGAGTACGTCGTTCAGAATGTGATCGATGAGCACTCGGGGAAGCGGCGGTAAAGGACCGGGATGAGACTTTCGATGGCTTATAAGTCCGGGCTTTTGTGTAAAGGCCTTGCCGCAAATGTCGCAAACGTAGGGTCGCATTCCCGTGTGAATGAGGAGATGTTGCTTAAGGGCGGTTCTCCGAGCGAATGATTTGTTGCAAATTGTGCAATCGTAGGGTTTGTCACCAGTGTGTATACGCATGTGAATTTTGAGACGGCTATTTCGTGAAAAGGTTTTGCCGCATTCCTCGCACACAACGTTCTCGCGTTTTTCATGCTGTCGCAGCATGTGTTCATCCAAGTTTTCCTGGCTGACCATGCGTCGTTTGCACACCTGACACTCGTACTTGGCCTTGTAGTGAGCGAATTTTTGGTGAACGTAGAGCGAGTTACTGTTAAGACAAGTTTTTCCGCACACGTCGCAAATAACCGGCTGCTCGCGATGACTGAATCTAATGTGATTCGTAAGATCGCCTTTGACTTTGAATTTTTTGCCGCAGATATCGCAGGAGAATTTAAAGTCGTCCGTGTGTTTTCTCGCCACGTGAACCTTGAGTTCATACTTATTTTTGTTCTTGTAGTCGCACTGACTGCAGGAAAAGTATTCGGGCTCGCCCTTTAAACCAGAGGACTTGCAAGGTTTGTGCTTTCTGTGAATGTGCGAATAAAGCGACTGTTTCTTTGCCGTTTTGTAGTTGCACTCGTCGCACTGATAAACATCCCCGGTGTCAGTCGTTCGGTGACGACGTTTGTGAGAATAGAGTGTGCTCTTGTTGGTGCATTCAAAATCGCAAATGTCGCATTTGAGACACTCGGCGATGAGTTTTTTTCGCGTTTTTGTGTTCCGCATCAGATGAACCTCTGCATTTTCGCACTCCACCTCATTATCCACGTCTGTTTGGAGCTTCAACTCTTGAGGATGCTTTCGCTTAACATGCGACATCAAATTGGACCGTTTCTTGCTCTCAAAATTACAAATTTTGCAGAAATATATTTGACTCAGTTTCTCTTTTGACTTAATGGCAGTTGAGATGTTCATGTGGTCGTGCTCGTTCTTCAGGTGAGTCACGAAGATAGAACGTTGATGACAGGTAAATTCGCAAACTGTGCAATTGTATTTCAACTCTGGTGGCGAAAGGTCACGATCGCTCTTCGATTTGTTAGATTTTTCTGTCTTCGGTGAAGGAGTTACTGATTTTTTTATTGTTTTTATACCACTGCTGTAAATATGGGCGACCTTGTGACGATTCAGCATGCTTTCCAGGGGAAATTTGAGGCCGCATTTTTCGCAATTGTACCATACGACCGTCTCTGCACACAATCGTTCTTTTTTTAATGTTGACATTTCTTCAATGACTTCTGTCTTGATTTCTGACTGAAGCAAAGGATCAATCGTGTTGTCGATCTCGCATTTAGAGTCCATTCTCTGCCACGTTCCAACGGGCACGAGACTCTTTCCGTAATGTCGTTGCTCGTAGTCATCACTTTTCGAGCCCAGGTCACTAAACTTTCTCCAGCTTCTAGAACAGAGAATAGAGAAAGTTAGTACGTGCTCGGTAAACGCCGGGACCCCTAAAAATCGCGAAAATTACTTACTCCAGTATCAAATAACGATGGTGCTTGAAAACTTTTCTACGGCAAAAAAAGAAAAATATACTCGAGAAATAGACGAGCGAATGATGCTTGCTATGTAAGAAATGCTGGGAAAACATCGTTTGAAGGAACGTAGATATGATTGATATAAAAAAAACCCAATTACCGTCAGATGAACAAATTCAAACATTTTATTTTGAAAGGATTTGCGGTTTTTCGTTGAAATCCATATAATAATTTTTACATACCTCTACCGATCAACAAGAAAAAGTTTAAATAGAAAGTGTTTATATTTTTCTGAAGATACAAAATATCGGTACCGACGAAAATGTTTACTCCTGTGAACGAACAATTTTTTCCTAAAAAGTTCTAAACAGAAGATTTGCTATTTTTTTAAATATAAATTCTCTATGTGTACATGACTATGGTTAATTCTTTTTTTTTTTTTTCTAAATTTACCACTTTTAATGTTCCTGACATTGATCCAAGCTACGTGCTTTGATAAAATATTGATTCACGTGGTTTCACCACATTAGTTATAACGAACATCCACTCGTTCAGAAGTTTGCGTCGCATGAACTACCAGTCCGACAATCTTCGACAATAAGAGGATTTATTAATAATACACGCTGCAGTTACATCGTAATTCATCAAATCATCATAAGTCCTTAGGAGTTTTCCATTTTTTTTAGCTATAAATTATTATGTAGTTTTCTTTAACGTAAATTGCTGTCAACCCTCGAATTATTTTTCCCCAACGGAATTGGAGGCGAGGAGAGGTGCGAATCTGGATGTTTCCTTCGATGCTCGATCATGTAATAGCGTCTTTTAAACGACTGACCGCAAAGATCACAGATATGAGGTCGTTCGCTCGAGTGTGTGAGAAGGTGTGTATTGCGCATATGCGAGGTTCTGAATGATTTCTCGCAAATGTTGCAAGGATAAGGCTTAACGCCTGTGTGGGTAGTCGTATGAGTCGAGAGATATCGTTTCGAGGCGAAAACTTTGCCGCACTCCTTACAGGAATACGTCTGATTATGTTGAAGCATGTGACTATCCAAATTTTCTTGCGTAAGCAATCTTTTATTGCAAACCGTGCACTGAAAGAGATAGTTATTTAAGTGGGCGACTTTTCGATGTTTATAGAGAGAATAGTTGCTCGTGTAAAATCTGCCGCATATATCGCACATGTGCTGCGAATTTCCATGAGTTCCCAGATGAAATTTCAAGTCCCACTCCATCTTGAAGCGTTTGCCACAGTGTTCGCAGGAAAACTTGTAATCGTTGGTGTGTTTTCGGACATAGTGAGACTTGAGATTGTTTTTCGTCTTCGTCGTATATTCGCACTTGTCGCAACAGTGCAACATACTCGAATCCAAGTCCTGATGCACTAATTTATGAGCCTTCAGGTCGCACTTGTATTTGAAGGCCTTTGTACACAAAAAGCACTTAAAGGGCCGATGGAAACTGTGTTTGCTGGTTATGTGACGAAGAATTTTGCTCTTCTGTTCGAAGCTCGTCTGACAAATATCGCAAGTGTATTTTCCGTCGTTCAGTTTCTTGTACAAGGTATCACAGTCACGATAATCCTCGAATTCCAGGTTTTTTTCGTTTATGCGGGATTCCAGAGCCGCGAGACTCTCCTT
Organism: Tromatobia lineatoria; assembly: GCA_949699805.1. Classification (NCBI taxonomy): domain Eukaryota; kingdom Metazoa; phylum Arthropoda; class Insecta; order Hymenoptera; family Ichneumonidae; genus Tromatobia; species Tromatobia lineatoria. Next base: position 17,124,017 of record OX453036.1, read on the forward strand.
TCCCTCGGACCTGTCTAAAATCTTTTCGGAATCCTCTAATTTCGAAGGATTTTCCTTTTTTCTAGGACGCGCTGAGATTTTCAACTTAGCTGACGTTGAACGAAGTCTCCAAGAAATATCGTTAGCATCTTTATTTAACTTTTCTTCATCAGACGCTTCTCTTACAGCAGGAAACGATCTTAAAGTTTCGTGTCTCGGCATCGACTCGTTAGCATTTTTTCTCTTGAGTCGCTTCGAATTTCTCCTAAAACACAAATAAATATTGTCAATAAAAATGTTCAATCAGTTTAGAAGTAGAATTCACCCAATAACACCCGTGCATTCGAGGAAAAAGAAAAAGTTGTAAAGAAGAAATAAAGAGAAAACTAAAATACTTTTCCTGTGAGTGCTTCTACAAGCAGCGTTTTTCAGTCTATTCTCTTCATCAATATTTATTCTCATACTCGACAGCTGAGGACCTTAGAACAAAACTGCTGGAAAGTAATGCGGGTGGGAATGTTTGCACTGTCGATAGAGACGTATTTTATTTAATCTTTTAAAATGAATCCGTTTTGAATTTATTGCGAATAAATGAAGTACATTTCGATGTATACCAGCGAGTATTTATAATTAAAATGTCCCGAAGCTCCGTTACAATTATTTTCAACAAGATATTCTCACTCAGTCAGCGTCGGCCTTCATCGTCTCGGGAATGTTTTTGAGCGTAACGGGCGGCGGTGGTTGACTGGCTTCAGGATGTTTCTTTCTCCAGTGAAGCATCAGCGAGGACCTCTGAGTATAGCTGTTGCCGCAGACGTCACAGATATAGGGTCTATCCCCGGAATGAGTGATCATGTGGACCCTAACGGTAGTCATACAGGCGAAAGCTTTCCCGCAAACTGGACAGAGACAAGACTTTTCTCTGTGTATCTTTCGGTGCTTGGATAATCCGGTCTGCCTGGCAAATTTCATTCCACACTCTTCGCACACGTACGTTTGATTATGATGCTGCATGTGATTCTCGAGATTCTTCTGAGTTCGCAGTCGTTTCTTGCAAATCTCGCACTCGAAGGGTTTGTCCTTCTCCGTATGTTTGTAATTCTTGTGAGAGTACAACGAGATTTTGTTGGGATATGTCACGCCGCAAATATCGCAGATTTGCGGACCGGTGTCGTGATTGCTCATGTGAGCCTTGTAGTCCCTTTCGGCCTTGAAGTGCTTGCCACACAAGCTGCACTGGTACCTGTATTCTTCGGTGTGTTTCCTCGTGAAGTGTTCCTGAAGATAGTGCTCTTGTTTGGTAGTGAAGTCGCACATTTCGCAGGTAAAACAAGGGGCGTCTTCGCTGTGCTGGGACTTGATGTGATTCTTCAGTCCGACGCTGTACTTGAATTTTTTCTGGCACGTCGGACACTCGTACGGTTTCTGATTGTTGTGCTTAAGCATGTGTTTGTTGAGCTTTCGGCGAACTGTGAAAGTCATTTCGCAGGCTGAGCACTCGTAGCCTGTTTTGGTCTTCAACTCAACAGGTTTTCCGCCGTCCTCGTCGGAATCGCGCCAATAGTCATTGGAGCTATCGTCGACCTCCTTCTTCACTTCTTTAATCTCGACCCGTACCGGCGGCTCTTCGTCGGAGTTTCTCCAGTAGTCGTGCGAGCTCTCGTCGACATCTTCGGATTCACTGGTGAAGATCAAGTCCCTTTTGATCGGAACCTTCGTCGACAGCCTTCGGCCCAACTTTCGCTTCTTCGGTGGAACGTTTTCTTCGGTCTTGACGGGTTCGACTTTTCGCTTGGATCGCACAGATTTCAACCTGGACGGCTGCTCCGAGGGTTGGGGCTCCTCTTTGATTTTCTGCGCTCCTGCGGCTGATGTCGACTTCTTGTCCTTATCATTTTCCTTTGCTCTACTCGCCGGAATGCTCTTCTTACGACGACCGCTCTTCTTTTCTTGAGATATCGGTAACGTCGTGGGCCTAGAAATTAGGAATCACCGTTAATACATGTGACAAAATGGATTATTCGAAGCTGCGACTTGACGCTTAGACTTATTGAATAATACGTCTATTGCCATATGAAAGTGTTTGGCAGACTTTCAGAATTCTAAAATCCTATTCATACACCGCAAATATAAGACTACAAAGGAAATTGTAATTTTCTCGGGCTCATAAAAACGATAACGCATGGTATACATTTTCACAGTAGAGAGAGAGAGAGTTCAAATGTTCTAACGACCCCTGCCTAATCAATAATATCATCAGTTCACACCCTGTAACATATTGAAGGCCTAGAACGCAAGGTTCGAGCGAAATAATTAATCAACAACTCAGGGACTCTCAGAGTCTTAAATAATGTTGTATTTTTCCTTTTTTTTTCTAATAACAAGTTTGTTACATTCTTGCCTTATCCACCAAATAACAGTTCATTTTTCATATTCCACTGTGAAGTTTGAGTATGAAGATAAAAGTACCATTGCATAGTGCAATTTATCCTCTTAACTGCGGAGCTTTAGTTGTATTATTATTCCTCCTCCGTATTATCGGTGACGGTTAAGATCTCCATTACTAGTGATTTGGTCGCTACGTTGTGGTCCAATTGCGCATCTTCAATTAAACTATGTCAAATACTGATGCTGTTAGTTTCTAGTATTCTTTTGCGCACTTTTTTTCAGAGTCAACAATATTTTCAAAGGAAAAACAATGTCACTGGTAGCTCTTTGCATCAGAATTTCAGTAACTGATCCGTAGTTAGCACGTTCCTGCATTGTATAAGATTTTATTAAGCCTTTTTTTTCAGCAAGATTTCATTTCTTCTTCTTTCTTCATATCGAAGGATTTCTCTCCTTATTCCGCTGAATTCTGTCAATAATCGTTTTGGCATTGCTCTTTTTCAGGTTTTTCTTTTATTGGAATATTCTTCGTTTTCTTCGGGTTCTTTTTTCAATAGAATTCTTTTATTAGAATGTCTTCTCAACGGAACGACTTTCTTTGGTTTCCTTCTCCTTAAATTGTAGCACGAGCAGCCGAAAAATGTTGATCGCCTGTTCTGGAAACAAAAGTCGTAAGCCGCCCTGTCCTCCTTTTGGCACAAACAGGAAACTCTTGTCGCCTAAAAATTACGAATGAATTTTAATAGACGTTACATCTCAACTTAATTATGTACACAGTTCATCACTTTACACCAGTCAAATTTATTGAGATGCCTGTTAGAAATGATAAACAAAAACCTATTGTATAGTAAAGGCATTAGACAGAAACGAGAAATAAATTATCAGCATCTGTGTTGATCCATTTATCGACGTCGGGGTTCGGGTTTGTTCATTAAATTGAATTAGACATATCGATTTCGAGTATTTATTGATATTCGCCAACCATTATAAGCTAAATTGACATCGGCTGGTTTCGTACAAAGTTGAAAATATTTGTAATAATATTCGTAAAGTAAGAAAATATAGAGTTATAAAATACCTATAAAATAGTTAACAATTCGATTCTGGACTTCATACAAGTAAATAATCGTATAAAGCATATAAATATCACAAAAAACTTGCTAACCACTAATCGTACGGAAAATTTTAGCAACGAAAAGCCGTTAAATTACAATAATTTCCAACATTGTTCGAAGGGAGCGAAACACTCACTGCGATAGTTTTAGTTAGCATTCGGATTGGTCGCCTGGACAATATTTCGGAGCGTAACGGGCGGCGGTGCTTGACTGGCTTCCGGGTGTGTTTTTTTCCAGTGAATCATCAACGACGATCTTTGAGTGAAATTTAGACCGCAGACGTCACAAATATATGGTCTCACTCCGGAATGTGTGATCATGTGAACTCTCTGAGTAGTTTTATTCGCGAAAGCGCGACCGCAAACAGGACAAAGATACATTTTTTCTCGATGCACTTTTCGGTGTTTCGCGAGGCATGGTTTTTTAGCAAATTTTTTTCCGCATTCTTCACAAACGTAAGTTTGATTGTGCTGCTCCATGTGAGTCTCGAGATTCTTCTCAGTCGAGAAATGTTTCTTGCAAACTGTGCATTGAAAAGGGTGATTTTTCTCCATGTGCTTGTAATATCTATGATCATACAGAGAAGTTTTGTTCGGATAGGAAATTCCGCAAATATCGCAAACTTGTGGCCCATTTTCGTGGTCATTCATATGCACTCTGTACGGCCCAACAACCTTGAACGTTTTGCCACAAATGTTGCACTTGTACTTAGTCTCTTCGGTGTGTTTACGTGCAAAATGGATTTGAAGATAATACTCGTGTTTGGTGGTGAATTCGCACATTTTGCACGTGTAATGAGGCGCGACATCACTGTGCTGCTGTTTTATGTGCCTGGTGAGACCAAAGTTGTACTTAAACTTTTTATGGCACGTTGGGCATTCGTACGGTCGCAAATTGCTGTGTGTTAACAAATGTTTGTTGTAGAGACAGCGACGTTTGTAAGAAGCTCCGCAAGTTCGACAGTCGTAGCTCTTCTTCGTTATTTCCACGGATTTAGGTCCCCCGTCGTCGGAATCCAGCCAATCCCGCGAACTATCCTCCTCGACCTCTTCCTTAATCGTTATCTCGACGAATTTCGAGGGCTCTTTGTCGGAATCGACTTCGAAGTCCTGGGAAGTGTCTCTATACTTTTTTTTCGATCCTTTCTTAGCTGGTGGTTTCCGCGTTCGACGGGCAATCTTCTGCTTCTTCGATGAATTTTCCTCGTCAGCGGTAGAATCATTATCAGCATTTTTGTCGACTGCGGCGACTTTTCTTTTGGTTTTAACAGATCGTTGTTTGCTCTTCTGTTTTGTCGGTGGTACTGATTTTTTCTTTTTGTCAGTCTTCTTCTTTTTACTTTCCAATTCGCTCCGTTTTCCCCGCGCGCTTCTTCTTTCGTCGCAAATTTCCCTAGAAATTACGAACGAATGTTAATACATTTGACGTCATAAACAGTTTCTGCGTGTATATTCACCGAGAAACATTTTTAAAGCTATTGGTGACCTAATGAGCATTTATTTATAATAACGTCAGTTCGTACCTGAAAATTCATTAGATGCGAAGAACAAAACTGTTTTAAAAAAATCGAATACTTTGCGATTTTATAATTTCCGTGTTCTTCATATTATTCTGTAAAAAATATAAAATCATCCATTAAATATGTGTCACGATGTAATCGTATTCGTATTTGCTGATTACATGTTACAACAGAACTAAAAGTATATAAAAATAATTTTTTCTCATGTAATTATGATATTTTGTCAGAATCATCATTCGATTGATTTTTTTGTCATCACAGATGACATTTATGTTGTCATTTATGGACGGCTTATGGGCAAAAGGATCATGGGGAATTTACTTTGTAATATACAATTTCACATCGGTTACTTCTTATTTAACGATATTTCCGTTGTGATGGATTATCGGTCGTCTTCCTTCTTCCCTGAATTACGATGGACGATTTATAAATGAAATTAGGACCACCATTTTACTCCTGATGCTTGGTTGGCTGCGTTCCCAAACATTCTCCGGCGGTTTCCTGCAAATAAAATTGTTAATAAGTTCAATTTTCAAAATAGGTAATTCAAAATATGTAAATTGACCAATCTTCTCATTCATTTAATTAATAAATGTATCCATACCTGTCAGTCTTTGTGCACTAAAACTTCATTTTCTTCGCCATGAAAAGAATGCTTCAGCTCGATGTTTCGTCGAAAAATGCATCAAAGATTGTGTAAATATATACAAAAACATATTTTTATTCTCTTCAACGTAGTACAAATACGATCGGATAAATCGATATTCATGTTAATAATAGAAATAATAAAAAACAATATGTGATTTCATAAATCACGTCGGCGCCCACTCTAATAAGTCAATAACTTCGCTTTCAGTCATCCAAATTGCAAACAGTAACTAAAATCCGTAATTCATCGAACATGAAAAAAATTTACAATTAATTCGCTGTCGTGAACTGAATTTTAAAGAAATATACACGTGGTCCGTCTGTCTTGGAGTCACCGACGCCACTTTATAGATAATATCTACGGTAATATTGCGTGAGTTCATCCATTTTTCAAATTACTCTGGGGATTCTTATTAACAATTATTTTGTCCTGCACGCCATGCAGGAGATTGGTTATTTTGATGGGCGGCGGTGGAGGATGCATCCCCGGATGTTTCCGTCGATGCAGCATCATCGGTGATCTCTGAGTGAAGCTCTGTCCGCAGATATCGCATACATAAGGTCGTTCACCGACATGAGTAAGGAGATGAATTTTCTGGGAACTAAGACAGCCAAATGTTTTCCCGCAAATGGCACATAAATAGGATTTTTCGCCCGAATGCGTCCTGAGATGTTTGGTGAGGCCGTATTTAGATTTGAACTCCATTCCGCACTGTTCGCAAACATACTTCATCTTATGAAGCTCGGCATGAGTGTTGAGATTCTTCTGGCTCTTGAAACGTTTCTTGCAGGTCGTGCATTCAAACTCCTTGACCTTCGTTTTGTGTTTATAGTGTTTGTGAAAATAGAGCGAACTCTTGCTGGGATATGACGAGCCGCATATGTCGCACACACAAGATTCGGTGTCGTGATCCTTCATGTGCGTCGTATAGTCCGACTGAACTTTGAATCTCTTGCCGCACTCTTGACACTTGAAGTTGTAGTCGTCCGTGTGTTTTCTTATGTGATGAATTTTGAGATAGGGCTTCGTGCGAGCTTTGAAGTCGCAGAGAGTGCAGGCGTGCTCCTGCACAGTGTCGTCGTGTATTTCCATGTGTCTTGCGAGATACGCTCCGGTCTTGAAGCCTTTTGAGCATATTGTGCAAATGTGCGGTCTTGAATCGCTGTGTTTAAACATGTGGCTTGTGAGTTTGCTCTTGCGATCGAAGATCAAATAGCAAATTTCGCAGGTTAGAGACTTTTTCGTGCCACTGTGCGTCGCCTTGTACTGCCTGAAATCCAAGGGAACGTCATCCACGTCGTCGAAATCGTCGTCCATCGAAGGATACTCTCTTTTGGGCTCCGGACTTCTTTTAACTTCCGGATTTCTTTTCGCCTTTTCCGATCGCGATGATCGTGTCTTCTTTACAATCTTCTCGAGATCATTTTCCTCTGTGTTTAACGACTCTTCCGGCACCTCATCCGGAACAACTTGCGGAATTTCCTCGTCGGGCTGCGGCTGCTTCATCATGAAGAAGCTCAGAGACTTTGGCATACGAAAGTAATCGTCGCCTAACTTTACCGTCAGAAACGCTGGACCCAGTGGGTCTAGCGGATTGTACCTAAAAAAAATGATAAAATTGTCAGTGAAATGGAAAAATGAAAAGTTGGTTCAAACGAGTTATCAGATTATTACTGATCGCTATTTCATGAGTGCATGCAAAGCCACTAAATTCCTTTCTCTTTTCGTAAACTCTAGGAGGCGACGACGAGGCTATTCAGGTTTCGGCGAATCGAAGGAAACACAAAAATATGCAAAACTTTACTCCCAAAGGAATAAAGTTACACGACAATACATGCTTCGTATATTAGCGCAAATTTTCGTCGAATAATTCGGCATTTCACATACATTTTGCTAACGAAAATCCTGCTATTTTCACAACTTCGATGTAGGCAAAAATATCTACAGAAAAATGAATCTACAAAATACATACCGAAATACTTTAATAATATATGTTCGATGTCTATGAATTCAATTGAATGAACATATATTTATATCGAGTCGACAATTTTTTATTGACAATATATATCAATAATATCTCTGATAAAAAAATTTCCTCAACAATATTCTAGAATAAGTATCTCGCTCTTTGAAATATATGTGAGATATACAAGTTATACTTGCCAAATAAATCCACCGTATATTTACCAACGAAAAAAATCATATATTCTCGTATATACCTTTTGTTCCAATGGAAGTACTCTCGAGACTTTAATTCTCCTACTCATTGATGTTTTTCATTTATTATTAATATTATTACATCTGGCACTTCTTTCACGTTACAACTCCTCGAAGAAACAAAACGAACAACTGTCGCGAAATATCACTCAGAGTTTTTGGAGATAATTCTTCGCGATGTCGGCTATTGGTGTCGGCGCAGCGAGCGGTGGAAGTTCTCCAGGATGAGTTTTTCGATGTCTAAGAAGACTAGATCGTTGAGTAAAGTCCTCGCTGCAAACGTCGCATTTGTACGGCCTTATGCCAGCGTGTGTGAGGACATGTTGATAGAAATTACTGCTGGAGGTAAAGATTTTCTGACAGACCGAGCAGGTCATGCCAGGTTTGTGTTTGAGGCGCTTGTGATAGCCGAGTTGCCGCGGACCGATCACTTTGATGCCGCACTCTTGACACGAGTAGCCCTCCTTGTGATTGAGCATATGATTGTCGTGCTTGTTTTTCGTTCGAAATTTTTGTCCGCAAAGTGAACACGAAAAATCGAAGCTCAATTTACGTGCGCGCTTTTGATGACGCCACTCGTGATTCTTCACATCCTTGACGGCTTTTCCGCAGAAACGGCAGATCTGGACGTTAGTCATGTGCGTTCTGGTTATATGGAGAAGCAAATCGAGCTTAAGTTTATAACGATTACCGCAGTGATCACACATGAACTTGGCGTCTTCCGTGCTGTGCACGCGAATGTGATGCTGCTTCAGACCCTCTTCACGTTTGTACTGCATGTGGCAAATGGTACATTCATGGTAAAAGTCAATTTGGTGCGTTTTGTTGTGCTTCTCTAAAGCTGCTTCAGTAAAGTACGAAGCGCGACAAGATTTGCAGCGCAACGGACGCTGATGAGCACGGCGCACGTGAGTCTCGACTGTCTTTTCATTCTTGAAGATTTTCTCACATATTGGACAAGTAACACGCAAATTTTCGGGGAATTCGTCGTTTTCGGGATTATCCGATGCGACTTTTACCTCTCTTACCGCTTCCTCATCTTCCGCCTGTTCGAGTTTCACCGCCTGCGGCAATCTCGCAATCGGCAGCGGCAGAATCTTCGGTCTAATAGCTATCGGCAACACTCTGCGTCCACGCAGAGCAACATATTTCGGTTTAACAGCTATTGGCACTCTCGCTGATGATCCCGCTCGACAAATCACTATAACTCTACACTGTGGATTTCCGGTATTTGGAATTTGCGTGATCACTGGCCTCCTGAAACAAGAACGACGAATCGTCAGTGAAATCGTTACTTTGATTGGTAGAATTTAGAACGATCGAAGCGACTAACTTTTCGAGTTTCATTGTCACGATTGTTCTATTCTCGTCAATCGTTGTAAACGGATTACTAAAAATTTTCAGCCAAATTTTTAGCATTTTCTCACAAACATATTTTATTGGCAACACATTGCGTTTCACGACATTGCGGAAATTAATGATATTTCTACTATTCGTCCCATCGTGTTTTAATCATTTTTGAAAATTTCATTTATTCATCAAAACTAATAATCACAATTGTGATAAAGCCCAAATCTCACATTCAATTGCTTCTGGAATTCAAGGATCGGCGAATTAATTAGAAATTCGTCTCTGCAAGTTTCTCGGATCTGCTCAAGATGATCGAAAGCGATGGCGGTTGACTTCCGGGATGATTTTTTGCGTTCAATGTTTTGTGATTCGCCAAGCTGCATGTGTCTCATTAATTTGAATTTCTTTTTATTGCTTTCTCACAGTGCTTTACTAAAAGTTAGCGCGCATATTTTGCACTCGTAGGTCTCAGGGTCTCCTTTTTCTCGGATTTCCTTTCCATTTTCATACATCTTACTGTACTTTTCTTTCGTTGCGCGAGAATTCATCGTCCAAATTGAGGGAATAAATATTATTCCTACTCTTCGTTGCGTGTTGAAATCATTTTAGAATAGTTTATCAAAACTAAAAATCACAATCATGATAAAGCCCGAATCTCACGTTCAATTGTATCTACAAATCATAGATCGTGAAATGAATTAGGAATGCGACTCCGCAGGTTTCTCGGATCTACTTAAGATGGTCGGAGGCGGTGGAGGATGACTTCCGGGATGTTTTTTTCTGTGACCAATCATGCTGCTCCGTTGGGTAAAGCTCTGACCGCAGAGGTCGCAGACATAAGGTCGTTCGCCGGTGTGCGTTAAATTGTGGAGTCTAAGAGTGTTGGGCCGAGTGAAAGATTTTGAGCAGTGCTTGCATTGAAACGGTCGTTCGCCGGTGTGTAACCGGCTGTGAAGCTGAAGACCGTGATTAGTAGCGAATTCCTTGCCGCAGTGAGTGCACAAAAACTTGCGAGAGTGAACGCCACCGTGATTTTTCAAAATATACTCGGAGGCGAAGCTCTTGTTGCAGATTTTGCATTGATGCTCCTTAACAAGACTCTTCTGTACAACGCCGTGTACCACTCGTTTATGAGCAACGAGATGCGATTTTTGTAGATAGGCTTTGCCGCAAATTTCGCAAATGAAGCTCTTGGTGCCGAGATGACTGGGTCGATGATCCTTGAGCTCGGAATTGGACATGAAACTCTTGTCGCACTGTTCGCACTTGTACCGAAAGTCTCGCTGATGAACTCGACGCACGTGACTTCTCACAGACACTTTGTTTGTCGTTTCGAAGTTGCACTCGTCGCACGTGAACTTAACTCCGCTGTGAAGTTGCATGTGACTCTTCAATTCGGATTTTCTCTTGAAGGCCTTTTCGCATACGTCGCATTTGTGCGATCGCACGGTGCTGTGCTTCACCATGTGACGTCTGTAAGGACCTCTGCGAGTAAAAGTTAGCGCGCATGTTTCGCACTCGTAGGTTTCGAGGTCTTGTTTTTTATCGGTTTTTCTTTTGATTCTCTTACGTTTAGCTGTAGTTTTCTCTCGTAGCGCCAGTGAGACATCGTCCAAATCTTTTTCCTCGTTCGGCGGACATTGAATTTCCTGATCATCTTTCGATTTTTCTGACGCTGATGTCTTTGATTTATTTTTAATTGTCTCTTTCTTCAAGTCGTGCTTTTTTCTCCTTTTGGATCTCTCGACGTCAGCGACTTCCTCCTCCGAAGGACATTCTTCCTTCACTTCCGGTGTTGACACCATTTTTTCCACTGCAGAAGGGCGTGATTTTTGTTTTACTTGTTCTCGTCTCTCATCGCCTCCTTCCTTGTTAATTGACGACAGACCCGCGGCAACTTTCTCATCGATAGGCGGGTGTCGCATGATGAAGTAGCACAGAGACTTTGGAATTCGAAAGAAATCGTCCATTATCTTTACCGTGAGAAAATCGGGCCCTAGAGGGTCTGGCGGTATGTACCTAAAAAGGAAATCACAATATTGTCAGTGAAATGTAGGAAAAACATTCGTCAAAGACGGAAGATACTCCAATATACCATCAACGCATTAACATGCACAGTTATCGAAATTTTCCTAAAGTTCAGGAGGCATCGACGAGGAACATTGATTCGAGATTGACACAAATAAGATTATTATTCTCGTAACTTTAATGTCCTACTTCTTCATCTCAATACATCCTAAAAACACTTTCCTCGCGTCCAACAATAAACCAAAAAGCACTTAACGAATTTCTGGACCATTATTCTTGACGTTTCTTTCAAAAATTACAAATTTCTCTCAACATTCCTGTCACGTTTGCTAGAAACCGTTCCAGGCGGTGGAGGATGACTTCCTGGATGTTTTCGTCTGCGGATCATCATCATAGTACGTTGAGTGAAGCTTTTGCTGCATTGATCCGAAACGTAGGCTTTTTTGCCGGTTTTGTGAACAACGAGAGCGTTACAACGAAGAATTCGTTACGCATATTGCACTGACAGTATTTTTGGTCGGAGGAACACTTTCCTCGTATTACACGGTCCAACATCAAACCGAAAATCACTAAATTAATTTTCGGATGATAGTTCTTGGCATTTCGTCTTAAAAATTAGAAAATTCACTCGAGATTATTGTCACGCTTGCTTAAAATCGTCGGAGGCGGTGGAGGATGACTTCCTGGATGTTTTCGTCTATGGATCATCATGGTAGTACGCTGTGTGAAGCTTTTGCCGCATAGATCACAAACGTAAGGCCTTTCGCCGGTGTGAGTGAGTTTGTGAACAGCGAGAGCGTTAGAACGAACGAAGGATTTGTTGCACATATTGCACTGATATGGTCGTTCGCCCGTGTGAAGTCTGCTGTGCAACTGGAGGCCATAATTAGTCGCACACTCTTTGCCGCAATGAGTACATAAAAACTTTCGAGAATGAACACCAGCGTGATTCTTCAAAATGTATTCCGATGCGAAATTTTTGTTGCAAATATCGCAATGATGTTCTTTCTTCAATATTTTCTGTATAATACCGTGAACGGAACGTTTGTGGGAAGCGAGATATGATTTTTGTAAAAAAGCTTTGCCGCAGATTTCGCAAATGAAACTCTTGGTGCCGAGATGGCTTGTTTTGTGATCCTTGAGCTCGCTGTTCGACATAAATACTTTACAACACTCTCCGCACTTGTAGCGCAAGTCTCGTTGGTGAACGCGTCGCACGTGAGTCCTCACTGACATTTTAGTAGTAGTGACAAAATTACATTCGTCGCAAGTGTATTTAATACCGCTGTGAAGCTGTCTGTGACTGTTGAGCTCCGACTTTCTCTTGAATGTCTTGTCGCACTCGTCGCACTTAAAAGGTTTTAACGCGCTGTGCTTAACCATGTGAGCTTTGTACTGACGTTTACGTGAGAAAGTTCGTTCGCAGGTTGTGCACTCAAATGTAACGGGCTGTTTTTCTTTTGGTTTTTTGTCTTTTCCCATATGTTTTTCACGCTCGTCGAGAGCGACGTCGTCCATATCGACGTCGTCCTCGTCGGATGTGAATTTTGTTTTCACTTCTTTTTTCCTCTTTGCTCGAACATTCGATTTTTCGGTGGCTTTGTTTTTCATTTTTTCACGATTCTCACTTCGAATTTTTCGTTTGCTCTTCGACGCCACTTCCACAGCTAATTCCTCGTCGGATGGACACTCCAACTTCACCTCCGGAATTAGCATAGATTTATCGATCGTCGGCGAGCGCGAACTTGTCTTTGTTTTTTCTCTCCTTCCGTCCTCACTAAATCTCAGATCCGATGACTGAATAGAAGTAACTTTTCCCTGGAGCGGCTGATGTCGCATCATGAAGTAGCACAGCGACTTTGGGATTCGATAGAAATCGTCCATAATCTTTACCGTCAGAAAATCTGGCCCTAGCGGGTCTGGCGCTATGTACCTAAAAATAATCACAAAATTGTCAGTGAATGGTAAAGAAAAATATTGGAATGAGGGATTTGTCCGAACGCTATCAAAGATTCACATGCAAACTATCGTTATTTCCTCTTTGTTCTTTTTTTTTTTTGTATCATGTACATCGTCGAGGATTCAAGAGGTGATAAAACATTTTTCTTAATCTCCTACTTTGTATTTATTACACAAAACACATTGTTTTCACGTTACATCTTCCAGCAATCGAGAAAAAGCACCAAATTATTCGAAGATTATTTTCACCGCGCAACTATTAGCATACTTTGATCACAATTAGAAATTCGCATCGACCGTTGGCTTAAGTTTACTGAGCATCGTCGGTGGCGGTGGAGGATGTTTTCCCGGATGTTTCTTGCGGTGGCCCATCATCGTGGTGCGTTGGGTAAAGCTTTTGCCGCATAAATCACAAACGTAAGGTCTCATACCGCTGTGAGTGAGTTCGTGGACAGTGAGAGCATTGGTTCTGACGAAAGATTTCGAGCAAAATCTGCACTGATAAGGACGTTCTCCGGTGTGCATACGAGTGTGTAACTGGAGGCTGCTATTCGAGGCAAACTCTTTGCCGCAATAGGTGCACAAAAATTTTCTCGTATGTATACCAGCGTGATTCTGAAGAATATACTCAGAGGCAAAGTGTTTTTTGCAGATTTTGCATTCGTGATCCTTCTTCATGGCCCGCTGAACGATGCCATGAACCGATCGCTTGTGGGAGGATAAATGTGATTTTTGGTAATACGATCTGCCGCAAATTTCGCATATGAAACTCTTGACTCCGAGATGAATCGATTTGTGATCCTTCAATTGGCAATTGGACATAAAATGTTTCCCGCACTCGTCGCACTTGTAACGAAAGTCTTTCTGGTGAGTTCTTCGAAGGTGAAATCTTACGGAAATTTTGCTGCTCGTGACGAAATTGCACTCGTCGCAAGTGTATTTAATTCCACTGTGAAGCTCCATGTGACTTGTGAGCTCGGATTTTCTCTTGAATGCCTTTTGACAAACTTCGCATTTATGGGATCTTACGTTGCTGTGATTCACCATGTGAACCCTCAATTGACTTTTCCGGGGGAAACTTCGGGCGCACGTTTCACACTCGTAGGATAATGGTTTCCCATCGACTTTTTTGCCTTTCTGAGCATTTTTTTCTCGTCCTTCCGACGTCGAATCCAGCAGCTCGTCGGAAGAACGTTTTATTGTTCGTTTAGTACTTTTCTTCGGCTTCTTTGTTTTTGTCTTCTTAGCTACGTTTTCTTGCTTTTCTCTCTTCTTTGGTGGTTTGTTCACTGTTACTTCTTCTTGCGATGGAATTTCTATGCTATCCGTCGCAGGTTTATTAGGATTTGTGTTTTTAGGCACACAAATATCGTTCGTAACTTTTTCTTGCTTTCGGTCCCTCCGAATTTTTTTCTTTGGTGGCTCGTTTTCTGTTGATTCCTTTCGCGAAGAACATTCTGCAGAAGTTTGGGTCTCCATTTCGTCTATTTTTGACGGGGAAACCTTGTTTTTGAGTGCCTTTGACTTTTTGTCGTCCTTCTTCTTCTCAAATGACTTCTTCATCTTGATTGGTTCGTTCACAGGCACTTCCTCCTTCGAAGGACCTTCGGATTTTCCCGCTTGTATTGTTTCTGACGTTTCACTCGTAGCCGAAGGATTTACTCTTGTAATTTGCTCCGTATTTTCCTTCCCTCCGGGTGTCGGTTGTTTGACCATGAAGTAGCACAGGGATTTTGGTATTCGAAAGAAATCGTCCATAATCTTTACCGTCAGAAAATCAGGCCCTAGCGGGTCTGGCGGAATGTACCTAAAAATAATCACAAAATGGTCAGTTAATGCATAGCAAATTACTTGTAAATAAAATTCAGGTAATCCGATAAATATCAAACATTATTTACATGCAGAACGACTTATTCTCGTAGGATCTAGCAGGTATTGACGAGACTTATTCACGCAAAGGTGACATAAAAGCCGTTTCAATCTTCTACTCTCAATTTATTAAAACCAACACTTTTCTCATTTTACATCGTCCAACAATCGAACAAAAACACTTTCCAACATTTCCGTAGATTTTTTTTGGCGATATCAGTCATCAAAGTGTCATTTTATTGCACAATTGAGGCAACAATTATGAATTTGTGTCGATCGTGACGTTGAGCTTGCTCACTAACATCGACGGTGCTGCCAGTTGATTTCCAGGATGTTTTTTTCTGTACATCATCATTGTGATTCCGTGAGTAAAGCTTTTGCCGCAGAGATCGCGACAATCGAAAAAAGCACCTTCCAACTTTTCCGTAGATTTCGTTAGGCGATATCAGTCATCAGAGAGTCATTTCATTGCACAATTGAGTCAACAATTATGAATTTTTGTCGATGGTGACGTTGAGCTTGCTCAGTAACATCGAAGGCGCTGCCAGATGATTTCCAGGATGTTTTTTCTCTAAATCATCATCGTGGTTATTTGAGTAAAGCTCCCTGAGCTTACCGCGACAATAGAACAAAAACACTTTCGAAAATTTCCGTTAATTTCGACTCAATAACTATGAATTTGTGTCGATCGTGTCGTCGAGTTTGCTCAGCAACATCGGCGGCGGTGGCGGATGATTTCCAGGGTGTTTTTTTCTGTGAACCATCATCGTGGTTCTTTGAGTAAAGCTTTTCCCGCAGAGATCGCAGACGTAAGGTCTTTTACCGCTATGAGTGAGTTCGTGAACAACAAGAGCGTTCGACCGAACGAAGGATTTCGCGCAGTGTCTGCATTGAAACGGACGTTCGCCGGTGTGCATACGATTATGCAACTGGAGGCTGCTGTTCGATGCAAACTCTTTGCCGCAGTGAGTGCACAAAAACTTTCTCGAATGTATGCCAGTGTGATTTTGCAAAATGTATTCGGAGGCAAAGCGTTTCTCGCATATCTTGCACTGATAATCTTTTTTGAGTATCCTCTGCACAATGCCATGTACGAGTCGCTTGTGAGCCCCAAGAGCCGATTTTTTCAAGTACGCTTTGCCGCAGAATTCACAAATGAAAGTTTTAGTGCCAAGATGGCAAGTTTTGTGATCGATGAGCTCGCTGTTCGACATGAAACTCTTGCCGCACTCGTCGCACTTGTAACGAAAGTCCTTTTGATGCATTCGACGCACGTGAAATCTGACGGATACTTTTGTCGAGCCAACGAAGTTGCACTCGTCGCAGTTGTACTTTAATCCACGATGAAGCTCCGAGTGGGTATTCAGCGCGGATTTTCTTTTAAATGTCATATTGCATACTTGACATTTGTATGATTTAACGGTACTGTGATTCACCATGTGAACCTTCAATTGGCTCTTTCGAGGAAAACTCTGACCGCACGATTCGCACATCACTGGTCCCTGCTTTTTCGTCGCTGTTTTCTCAACTTCCGGATGCCGTTCTCGCAAATCCAAAGGAACGTCGTCCAGGTCCTCGTGATTTTCTTTGTTTGAAGGTTCTTTTGTGCTTTCTTTAGATATGTCGACTGGAGACGAAGGAATATTTCTCATACTTTCTTTATTTTTGACACGCTTCTTTCTCCTCTTCGTTGGCACAACTTCAACGCTTTTTATGGGCAGACGACAGTCGCTTGCAGCTTGTGGGTTTTCGTAGGATTTTTCGGTTGTTGGGCATTCACTTTTTTGTCTGACTTTCACTGGCTTCTCACGGTCTCTTGTTATTGTCTTCCTTGACGTCTTGGCCATGTTCACTCCCTCTTTCAGAAGACATTCCGTATTCATCTCTGTGGTAATTTGCGATTTCTCAACATTTTGACAATTTTTTTCTTTTGTCATTTTTTTATCGACCTTGCTGTTGATTTTATTAGTTTTCAACGGTTCGGTGGACGTCGCTGTTTGTCCTGTCAGCGGGTGTCTCACCATGAAGTGGCACAGAGATTTTGGAATTCGAAAGAAATCGTCCATTATCTTTACCGTCAGAAAATCGGGGCCCAGTGGGTCCGGTGCAATGTACCTAAAAATAATCATTGTATTGTTAGTAAAGGGAAACAAATGGCTTGACTCGGAGTTCTGATATTCCGATCGCTATCACATAATTGCATGCAGAAACAACGCGTATTTCTTTTTAATCTATAGGAAGCGGCGTCGAGGTATGACAGATATGAAAATATATACTTATAGCTATTATGCAGTCTTTATTACAAACAATGTTTCTTACAAATTATATCACTCAACAATCAAACAGAAGAACTTTCTGTTATAATAACGAGACATTTAGTCAAATTCATCCAATTCATCAATTCAATAGAAATATTTAGGCAATAGACATGAGACTCAAATTAAGCCCCGTGATTTTTAAACTACTTAACTCGAATCTCACTTTGCTATCTTCGCACTTGTGTCTTTTTATTAATTTCTTCGATATAGCATTTTTTCCGTGACTCTTTCTCATTATTTTTTGTTTCACTTTTAGCTCAAAATATAATGACAATTATAATTTTTTACTCCCGATCGCGTGCCGCTCAATTCCTGCTAATTGATATAAAAGTCATGCATTCCGATTGTCGCTCATCAATACCGAAGAAACTTCGGCGGTACAGCAAAGATTGAACGATTCACATTACGACCGATTTGCACTTTGTAACATTCTTAAACTAAAGAAGAACTACGACATAAAAAAATATGATTTCCCGCGCTCAAGCTCGAAAGTGTTAAAAACTGTTTTCCATCCATATGTTTCATCACACTCTTTATTTGTCGAAACTAGCTGAACGACTTTTCACTTGGACTTGTCGGAAATACCACCAAGTTTGCTCAACGCCATTGGAGGCGGTGGTGGAAGATTTCCAGGGTTTTTTTTCTGTGAACCATCACAATAGTTCTTTGGGTCAAGTTTTTGCCCCAAATATCACAGAGATAAGGTGGGTGTTCCACCTTATCTCTGCGCTTTGAGTAAGTTTATGAACAGCCTACGCATTCGATCTCGAGAAACTTTTCGAGCAAAACTGGCATTTATATGGTCGTTCGCCTGTGTGCACCCGCATATGCAACCGGAAACGAGCGTTCTTGACGAATTCCTTGCCGCAATGAGCGAAAATAAACTTGCGCGTATATATACCAACGTGAATCTGAAGAACTTTATCGGAGGCAAAGTTTTTGTTGCATATTTTGCAGTGATAATCTTTCTTAAGGACTCTGTAAGATCCTTCTGTATTCTTCATTATTTCTGCGGTCATAGAAGAAGAAGGCTCGGTTGTTACATTGTTTTGAGTCTCAATGTGTCGTTTTTTAGTATTTGGTGACTCATATGCAGTTAAAACGTTCAGCAGAGAACGTTCTATCGTCAATTTCGCATTTTTTCCAAATTTTTCCGTTGTATAAGCCTGAGATTTTTTGTGCCTTTTTCTCGCTTCTCAGTAACTACAACTTTCTTTATCTTCGATATCTTTGTCGCAACTTTTTTCCTTGAGACTTTTGGCACTTTTTGGATCGGCTGCAATTTTTCTTTAGCAAGAAACTACTTTTTTCGCCACTTTGACACTTTTCTCGTTGTCACTTGTTTTCTCTGCCGAAAGCTCTTCCCCGCTTTCTCTCACATCTACTTTCTTCACCACGTTTGCAAATGCCCTTAATTTTTTTGTTTCTGGCAAATTCGACGATTTCCCAAATTTTTCCTGCTTCATGCTCTTAATTTTTTTAGCGTTCAATCTAACTGAAGAAATGGTATTTGTAACACGCGGATGTCTCAGTATCAGGTGGCAAAGAGACTTTGGAATGCGATAGAAGTTGTCCATAATCTTAATCGTGAGAAAATCCGGCCCCAGTGAATCCGGCGGAATGTACCTAAAAATATTCATGTCGCGTTAGTTAATAATTTCGTATGGAAGCCAAATAAGTTCAACGACGTTCAAAAAATGTTCACTTATCACGACATTTTTTTGAGTATCCAATAATATATCGTTCGTTGTAAAAATAAATAACAGGCACCTTTTTTTGCTCAAAACCTCCAGGGTGAGTTAATTCAAGACCGGATATAAAAAATGTAACATTTCCCCCAGTATTTATTACAACCGACACTTTCCTCGTGTTACATCCATGAAAACAAGAAATTTCCTTTTTTCTTTCATTTTCAATGAACACAATGAACCAAGAAAACTGTTTTTTATTCAGCAGTTAAGACTGCGGGCCGGCGACACTCTCCCGTTTTGTGAGACTCGTCGGTGGCGGCGGTGGATGTTTTCCCGGGTGTTTTTTTCTGTGTGCCATCAAGGTGGTGCGTTGTGTGAAGCTTTTGTCGCACAAATCGCAAACATAGGGTCTTTCTCCAGTGTGTGTGAGTCTGTGAACCGCCAGAGCGTTCGATCTCGAAAAGCCTTTGGAACAAACGTCGCACTTGTGTGGTCGTTCGCCGGTGTGCATGCGAATGTGCATCGTGAGCGAATGATTGGTCGCAAATTCTTTGCCGCACTGCGAGCACAAAAATTTCTGCGAATGGAGACTGACGTGATTCTTGAGACAGTATTCAGTGGCAAAAGTCTTGTCGCAAACCTCGCACTTGAGCTCCTTCGGCGGCCTATTTTGTACACCGTGTATCACACGTTTGTGATAAAGCAAATAAGATCTCTGGGAATAAGCGTTGCCGCAAATTTCGCAGACAAAACTCCTCGTGCCGGTGTGACTAGTTTTGTGATCCTCCAATTCGTATTTGGACATGAACCCCTTCGTACATTGATCGCATTTGTGAGGATAGTCCTTTTGGTGAACGCGTCGCGTGTGCGTTCGCAAAGACACTTTGTAAGCTGTCGTAAAATTGCAAATTTCACAGGTGTATTTTGGGCCTCCGTGTGTATCCATATGTGCTTTGACTTCGTGAGTTCTCTTGAAGCCCTTTCCACATACCTCACATTTGTGGGGCTTGTCGCTTGTGTGCTTCAACATGTGACGATTATACACTGATTTCCGAGTAAAATTTTCGCCGCAGTTTTCACACTTGAAATTCGTATTTTCGGACTTTGGCGGTCTGTTGTGCTTGTTCATGTGACGCTCGTAGCGCGCTTTTCGCGTGAATATCAACGAGCAAGTTTTACACTCGTATCTCACACGTTCGCGCTTCGTTTCAAGCTTCTTTCGCCTCTTTGCTTTTTTACCGTTAGTAGAATTTTCTGCGGAATCCGTGGGATCGTGAAATCCAATGTCGAGAGGGTCAGTCTCATTTTCGGCGGTCTGCCCATCGTCTTCGACGTTATCTCCTTCCGCTGACGGCTCGTCCTTGACACAGAAGTTTCTGCAATCACAATTGTTAAGTTAACACATGCTCCGTGAGATCGTAAGAATTTAGGCTGATTTTTGTATTATTTTGAAAATCATCGCTACCTCAGAAAAAATCCACTTTGCCCGAAGATCCTATGGGAAATAGCAGATCAATCCAGTCACGACATAGCCGACCGAGTCATCAAATATATAAAATCTATTTATTAATTCATTTTGAGCCGATACAATAGTTTAATATCGCAACCTCACTACTCTCGACATTCGTACGAGCTCGTTAACACAGTTAACATTGTTATTTCATTATCACCGTTGTATTCACCCGTCGCATATCACTTTTAATAATGCAATGAACAAGCTTCATTTTCTCAATTATCATCGTAACTCAACATCACGAAGAACTGAACAAGGAAGAGGAGTTTAGCGCACTTCGCTGCAAGAAAACACACAATTATTTCACCTATCAGTCCCATAACTTATTCAATAACTATGATTTCGTGAAACCAATATTCCTGATAATTTAACTCAACAATTTATTCAACAGCAATAATATTTATTTAATCATATGACGACTGAACTTTCATACCGAATTGAATGAAAAGCTTCATAATGATAAAATACAACGATTAACGAACAAACCAACCATTACTCATTTTTATCACTTTCAAAAATGAAAATCAGGATACAATCAATTGAAAATTGAAAAAAATCATAGGCCGATCAAGCGAGAAACGTGGATTTCGATGCAATGCGAAAGTGGCTGCCTCCATGAAGAGTAAATATCGCCAAGAAGACGATAAAACGAATTAGCTCCACAAGCACGTAAAAAAAGTGTCCAATGGTGGCGCTTATGAACATAAAGAATCTCAGACGCATGTGGATTTCTGATGAGCGGTGAGATTGCCCTGGCAAGAAAATCCTCGATGGCAGATCTTGCAAACGTAAGGTCTTTCGCCGGTGTGTCCACGTCGATGAATAGTGAGCGTAGATCGCTGAGAGAAAGCCTTTGGGCACTGATCGCACTTGTAAGGTTTTTCGCCAGTGTGAACCCGTCGATGCATCCTCAGGTTCTCGGAGTCGGTGAATCCCTTGCCGCAAATATCGCAGACATAAGGTTTTTCGCCTGTGTGAATGCGTCTGTGTTTTTTCAGATGTTCAGCGCTGCTGAGACTCTTGCCGCAAAAATCACAGAGATAAAGTTTCGTGGGATTGTGACTCTCCTTGTGACGAAACAGGGATCGTTTGGTCGCGAGAACTCGTCCGCAAATGTCGCAAGCGGTGCTCGTTACTTTATTCGCCTTCATCTCGGGATGCGAGCGTCTGCAGTGAGCGGAAAGCTGGCGTCGGAGGTAAAACGAGCTGCCGCATATTTGGCAGACAAAAGGCTTTTCACCGGAATGAACGTTGTAATGCTCCTGCAGATCTATGGCTTTTCTAAAGCGTTTATCGCACTCGTTGCACTTGAACGGAAGATCGGCTTTGTCGGTATGTCTGGTCATGTGAATGCTCAACGCAGCTAAAACCGTTGTCTCGTAGTCGCATTCTTTGCACATGTAACTTGGATAGAAATGGGTCTTTTCGTGTCTCGTGAGATCGCGGAAGAGACGAAATTTCTTGGGACAATGTTTGCACGTCAAATCGCCGGCGCTGTGCCGCAAAAGATGCTTCTGGTAGTTGCTCTTGTGACGGAATACCTTGTTGCAAGTTTCGCACATGAATTCGGGCTCGCTCTTCTCCTTCTTGACCTTGCCGCTCGGACGACCTACGGGATTGCCAGTAGTAGTTTTTCGCTTGCGTCCCACGTGCTTCTTCATGTGTTTTCGAAGATTAACGCACGTGCGAAACACTCGACCGCATTGATTGCACGTGTTCTTACGCTTACCCTTGTGCTCGAGCTCGTGATTGTCCATCAACTCCTGGGACGCGAAGAACACACCGCACAACTTGCAATGATAAGCCAACGGAAGATCCTCGTCGTCCAATTCCACATCCTCTTTCTTAATATCCTCGGTTATCTTTCCGTCGTTCCTCGGAATCACCGGGCGATTAGAATCCACGGGTTCCTTCGACGGCGACGACGATCTCTTCGGTTTAGTCGCTACCGGATCCACCACTTTCCTCACCAAATCGAGCTTCGCGAACATCGTCATTGGATACAACTCTTCGTTGTACTGAAGCTGGCTGTATCTGAAATAGAAAATTCATGCATTGCATCAGTTTGGCTCTTCAAGATTGCTTAGCCGCTTTTTTCTCTCTATCTCTAGCTTTTTTGTCTCCATTTGTCACGTTCACCTAATGACGAAGAGGACAATAGGTGGCTGAAAACGAAAATTTTAATGTCGTTGTGAATAAGAATATTCACTTTCTTTTTTATAATTTCCATAAAAATCTACTTCTTTCTAGAAATATACGTCTGTATTTTTCGTTAATTGCCAATAACTTTCCGAATATTTTTTTATTCGTTACAGCCGTCGTTGTATATCTTTCTTACAACATACAATGGTATCAAATGAAAATAATAAAAAATGGTACAATTAGACAGAAAAATATTTCAACGCTAAAAATTGCTTTTTTACACTGTAGTCCGTTTTGACAATCAACATTGTTCATTTCACTGGGCACTTTATTCGACGAAGCTCGCTACGTCGGCTGTACAATCACGTTAACAACGTTAATGTCATATACTTCAAGGTCTTCGACCCGTGTGGTAACATCTGTGTATCACAAGGGTAGAATGTTGTAAATGTAAAAGGCTTTCCCACAAAAATCGCAAGCTAGAGACTTTTTGTCGACGCGAAGTCTCAGATGATGCAGCAGTGATGTTTTGGACGACACGGATTTTCCGCACAGATGGCAGTCATATTTATTTCCACCAGCGTGATACTTAACGTGAGCAAATTATTGTAGACGAAAATTTTGCCGCAAATATTCCACGGAAATTTTCGTTAATTGCCGATAATTTTCCGAATATTCTTTTATTCGTTACAGCCGCCGTTGTATATCTTTCTTACAACATGCAATGTTATCAAATGAAAATGAAAAAATAGTACAAATGGACAGAAAAATATTTCAACGCAAAAAATTGCTTTTTTACACTGTAGTCCGTTTTGATTAACAACATTGTTCATTTCTACTGGTCACTTTATTCGCTACGTCGGCTGTACAATCACGTTAACAACGTTAACAGCGTGTACTTTGCTGTGAGCATTGAGCAGCGCACGCGAGACAAAAGATTTGTTACAGTAGCTGCACTGATAAGGTCTTTGACCCGTGTGGTAACGTTTGTGTATCACAAGGGTAGAATGTTGAGTAAAAGATTTGCCGCAAGTGTCGCAGCTGTAGGGCTTTTCTCCGGTGTGAGTTCTCTTGTGAACGACGAGAGTAGTTCGCTTGTGGAAGGCTTTTCCGCAAACATCGCAAACTAGAGACTTTTCACCGCCGTGAAGTCTCAAATGATCCTGCAGCGATCCTTTGGACGAGACGGATTTTCCGCACAGATGGCAGTCGTATTTATTCTCTCCAGTGTGAGATTTAACGTGAACGACCAGGGAATTTTTGTAGGCGAACACTTTACCGCAAATTTCGCACTGATGTTTAATGGGCTTGAAATTGGGATCGTGAATTTTGAGATGTCGGGCGAGCGTGTGATTGTTTGGAAAGGATTTTCCGCACGAGTGACAAACGTGCTCCTTCGCACCGTGTTTCATGTTCATGTGGCCGTGCAATTCTGCGTTCGTGAAGAAACCCTTGCTGCAGATATCGCAAAAACACGTGTACTTTTCAAAGTGTCGACGCTGATGCGTCGCCAGCTGCGAAGCTTGGACGAAAGCGCGACCGCAAACGTCGCAAATGAAATTTTTCTCGTGCGTGTGAATTCGCCTGTGCACCGCCAAAGTGTTTGTTCGCTTGAAAGACTTGTGACAAATGTCGCACTGATAAGGCCTAGCATCGCTGTGAGCCACTTGATGACCCTCGAATAGATTTTTTGATCTAAAACGTTTGGAGCAAATTTCGCATTGGTAGAAGTTGTTCGAATTTTGCTGGTTAACGATAGTATCCTCTTCTTCGATTTCTTCAGGAATTGACGAATACAGTGAATCGTTTTCCGACTCTTGCGAGCTATTTGTGGGCTTATCTATACTAATCGCGTGTTTTTCTTCGAATGACTGCAGACAATCGATCAGCGGAACTGAAGGCATTTCTTCTTCCTTCGGCAATGTCAATACAAAGTCTTGTTCTTGCTTGACGAGTTTAAATTCTTCATCGACGGGATCCAGGTCTTCAGGTACTTCCAATTTTGCTAATCTCGAGCTCTCGACGACGTCAATCGATGATCTGAAAATGCAAAAAAGAAAAATCGGTCAGACGATACACTTTTCTTCTGCTCTGGTCAATCCTCGCTGCTCTAGATTTTTCGATTCTTACGGAAAGATGTTGCGATTGGTTGGAGATATATTTTGATCGTGAGGAAGATGAAAAATAAATAAAAAATAAACCATTCCAGATGCAGGTTTTATTGTTTTACGAAGAGCGCAGCAATGATAATATGTACAATATTCTAAATTGTATAATATGAGTACAAACGTTGTGGAATTCGTAGATAAAAATAATCTGCACGCTCGACTTACCTGAACACTTTTTCGTCAAGTATACACTTTTTCTATAAAACTATAAGATAAAGTTTCAAGTCCAATCGTGAACCTGTTTTTTTAAAACTGTTTTAGCGATTTTATTAACACATGGTATGAGTCTTATCAATTACAATCTACAGAGAGCTCGTCATGATTTATCTATTTACAGACGGTCCTAAAGAAGCCGGAAACTTTTTACTTGTTCCCAGAATTTCTTTAAACGCATTTTATATCTCGTGACAAACGGAGTTTATCGAAAACGCAAATGTCGGTAAGCAGAAATTGAAGTTTTCAGCATCAAAATTTTTTTTCACAAAAACAAAGTCTTTGTGACAATGTTAAAGTAAACATGCATTGTTAAAAATGTTAATAAGTGTATAAGGACAATTATTTCAATCGGCGGTAACCAGTTACACAGTTTTGAGTTTAATGTCTACTTTTCGCATATCAAACTAATAGTACCAATCATGGGTTCAAATTTTATGTTATCAATTTCTTGATAAATCAGTATAAATATTTAATACAAGTAAATTGTATTCAAAAAAAATTCTTGTGTAAGTATTCGATTAAACATTAACACATGCGATTGCACTAACGAATTTTGATCAGTCATGTTAGGTTGCTAACATGTTACCAACATAAATTGTCACCGAGCTATCAATCGAATTCCTTCAGTTGATGATGAATTTTCAATTGAATGAATTGTCAAATACCTTATTACGCTATTTTCCATTAAGACATTTTGTACATCGTCGTCAGCTTGCAATTGTCGTCTATTTCTACAGTGACGCACTTTCGGTCGCATAAGCCGCACTTTTCCGTAGCACAGAACAATTTTTTGCCTCCAAACTAACGTTCAAAATATCGTCAATTCATTTAACTTCATGGTGTGCTTTTACATGCGAATTCAACGAACTCTGCTGGGTGAATCTTTTCTGGCAGATTTTACATTCGTAAGGTCGTTCACCGGTGTGAGTTCTAAGATGAACAATGAGATATTTTCTCACGCTGAAAGCCTTGCCGCAAACTTCACAAACGTGCGGCTTTTCTCCAGAGTGAATTCTCATGTGAATCTGTAGATAAGTTTTGCTCGAAACAGACTTGCCACAAATTTCGCAGGCGATTTGATTGTCGCCGGTGTGAATTTTCAAGTGGACCTTCAACGCAGCTTTCCAGTAACTCTCGAAATTGCAAATATTGCATTTATGTTTCTCTCGTTGACCGTGAGACTTCATGTGCATGTTGAGATATGCAGCACTGGCATAAGGAGTGTTACAGATTTTACAAATAAAAGGTTTTTCGCCTGTGTGCGTTAGCACGTGACGCTCGAGCGTTTGATTGGTGTAAAATCCTTTATTGCAGATTTGACAGTAAGTTACGTACTCCTGATTGTGTTTTTTCTTGTGAAGTCTTAAATCGTAACCCGAAACCTTGGAAATGCCGCAGATATCACAGATGAATCGTTTGTTGTGTTGCTTGAGATGAGTTTTGAGAAATTCTTCGGTCTTGAAGCACTTGCCGCATAACATGCAGGGAAAAGGTTTATCGTCTTGATGCGCCTTTATTATATGCTTGCGTAATTTTTCGTCATCGTTGAACACGCGATCACATTGTCCGCATCGGCCACCGGGTTTCCTCTCGTGATTCTGACGATGTTTCAGGTACTGAAGCTTTTTTCTCATGCTCTTGCCGCACAAATCGCAGTCGTATAGCTTCTGAGATTTTTTCGGGTTTTCTAACTTACCCCGAAAAACTTTTGGCACTTCTTCTGGCTGTTCCTGCTGGGTTTCGCACTCTTCGACGTCCACCGAACAGTCCAGAGTCTCCGTGACTACATCGTGCGGCTCAAAAGTCTGATACACCTCGGAAAATTCTTCTTGTTCTTCCTCTTCGTCTTCCTCGCCTATCGTGTACTCTTCGGCGAGTACGCTCGTCTCCATTTTTACAGCGTCTTCCTCCGCTGATAAGCACCTGAAAACGACAAACTACGTCAGCGCGACTAAAAAATTGGGTGCTTCAAACCATCTTGGAAGACACGACGTTTTTTCGCATCGCGATTTTGTTGATATTTCGTTCTTTATGATGATAAGATAAGTGAACCATCGCGAAAACACGTCAAAATTTTTTTATACGAAACGCTGATATCGTGAAGTAAAGTCAGCGCCACAGAGGCCATGGTTTTAAATGATAAATGCTCTATATTTGAAAAATAACGAAACCTTAGAAAAATTAAGGCATTATTATTTTTTGAGACACGATTACGTTGACGACGTTTTGTTGTCATGCTTCTTCTCATGAAACTGAATATGGAGGGTAATTTGGGTAAGAGTTACGGTTCTTTCCATGCAGAATTTGCGAATGTGATGAAGAAATAACTAACGATTCTTTCTTATGCTTCAAAGTAGTAGTAAAATCCTTCCTTGTATATTTCGCAAAACACGCAAAATTCCTTTTGCGGCACCTTCTATGTATTTTCAGCGTGTATTGCGAACCTTTTTCGCTCCAAAAACGTGACATAAGTGCGAAAGTTCATGGTATGATAAATACGATTTCTTCTTCGATATTTTCTTGCAAATGTTGCACTCAACTGGTTCCATTAAATGAGAAATTATCTGGTGTTTCTCCATTTGTTAAATTGTTCTCAAGCATTCGAAATAACGAAAACCTGATCTTTATGGGTCGATCAATGCGTCAACATGTTTTTCTCGATGTTTTGTTGCGAAGCTCAAATCCGTAGAGATTCGGTAAAATGCGATGAATAAAACATGACTTTTTTTTGTCGAGAATATACGATCAAAAAGGTTACCGCTCATAATTCGGTTTTTTTTAAGCATGTTAGTCCATGTTAATTGCCAAATAATTTTTTCATGCGGTTCCGTGATCGCAATTGGTACACGAATAACTTCAGCAGATTTCCGTGCAAGACCGTCTTATGTGCATAGCCAAGGAGGTTTCTTCACCATAAGTGACTGAACACACAGGGCACTTTTTTGGTTACACAATCATCTCGTCTGTAAGCAGAAAGTAATCTTTAGAGCAACGCAACTAGGTCTCTAGAGCAACGCAAGTATTTTCGCATGTATACGAATCCCTTAAATTTCCGGTTCTGTGTGTAGCTGAATTTATTTCTGAAGTTCGAAGGCGAATTTGTAGAAGATCATTATAAACAAAAAATAATAACTCTATTATTTGCATTCATTGATCAATAGACTTGACAACGTCAAATAGATTTTTTTTGTTAAATCACCATTTAGTTCAATGTTAAAACCGCTAAAAAAAATACTAATCGCAATGTCAATAGTTAATCCAAGTTAAAGTTTTAAAAAAAGCAAATTAAAATTATTTTCAATCCATCAGAACTCATTTTTGATTTGATTGTTAGTCTTCCTCTCGTTGAAGCTTCAGTAAATTATTTTCAACTCGTTTTCTAAAGGTGATCAAATTTTATTATGAATCAGAGACAATATCGTACAAGACTCGAAGACTTCAATTATACACACAATCACTCGAAATGTCGCATTCAAACGTGCATTTGAAAACTGTTTTTACGTAGGCATATCGACGATGAGAAATTTCGCCGAGCAGCAAGCAGTAAACTCCAATTGATTGAATGCAGCAGTCTTGCAGTCGTAGCGAGAAGAAATAGCGATACTGGATGGTGATGCTATTAAGAAAGGTTGGGGATATATTTGGGATTGGTCGGATTCAATTGATTTTACTAAGCTGCTGCAAGATGTTTCAAAAGTATATAATGCTGATTTATTAAAGATCGATATACATAAAAATTCGGGTGACAAAACGCCGGATTATATAAGAATACCTCTTGTGGACTTTGCCCATCGCTATCCTCTCTTTTATTACGTAAAACGTGATTGATAACAAAACAAAACAAATAACGTTAATGAGCCTTGCTCACTCAACGAAGCAGTGCTTTTTTTAATAATACAGATTCACGATATAGCCTATGATATAAATGTCTCGACTTTGTGACACACTTCTAGGCTCCAAGGAACTCTCTTTTTATGACTAAAATTAAAGGCCATGTAAGAAACGCGCCCATCCAAAATATGTCATTACCAACAAATTTCATAATAATTGCGTTCCTTCAATTTACAGTATCTTCATATTGCTTTTCGCGAATTACCGTGCATCGATCAATACATTCTGGTGTAAAAAGTGCACAAAATTTAAAAAAGGAATGATCATTTTGAAGTTACTGATCATTACCAAAAAGCAGCTGCGCCTCAAATGAATTCTCAATGGAATAGAAAAATCTGTGTTTCTCAGGCCTCATGCTCATAATCTAATTTAATTAGATTGATGAAAGGCAAAGATTTCCATGCTGAATTCTTCCAGTATTCCGCTCATACAATTTTCATACTAACTCGTGTTTTTTCAAAGCCATTCTACAGGCTCACCGACAGAGATTGCCGAAAATATTAATACGTTGTGAAAAAATATTTGTTCCCGAAAGAAGATTAAAAGCGATTTGTTAAAACAGTTTCCTCACCTAAAAATTCAAACAAACAGAATGCTTACGAACGATAATTGTCAACTATCTTCAAATGGATGCGCATAATTTGGTTTACTAAATAAAGAACGCTTCTCTTATCGATTTCGCAGTATCAATTGGTATCGATCGGCCATTGGAAACTGCGATAATAATTTTTTTAATACAGTACTTTTTTCGTCAAATTGCACTGACAGATTCACCTTAATTTAATATTCGGAGGTATCAGAGTTTCCATCGAGCGGAAACTAAGTATGTGTGGTGCATTGATCTAAAATTGTATAATTATTTGTAATAGTTTAAAAATTTATATGTATTGCAAAAATGTTCGATTCGTGCGTTTCATCTCGTGACTTATTCTACGCCCTTTCGCTCAATTGCACTCACGCTTTCTCTATTGCTTCCGATAGTACGACTTTCCATGACTGATTAATGGAATGTTTCTTTAGGCGAACGACAAAATCCAATATATTTATGGCAAAGCTGAATACAAATATAAATCTTGTTCGCAATGGAAACCGACGAACGACATCAATGATAATTTCGTCAATTCGTGGTAGTTTAATCGACTATGATGAATAAAAAATAAAAAAATTCACGAGTGTTCGAATTCGCAGGAACTAAGGCACACATTAGTTTGTTCGGCGCACTCGTGTTCCAACGCCAGTGAAAATATGTATTTATATATATATGTTCGTACGTATTCGAGCTCGTGCCCATTCGTTCTTCCGCTGTGCGATTCAAAAATCTACGTCGAATAGAATTAATACTAAAGCGTGACAATACTTTGCACCGCGTGGACTCGCGATTAAAAAAATAATAATACGGACACGAGTTATCAATAATCAATAACGATGGACGGGAACGTGGATATTACGTAATAATCTTGATTAGCGGTTTTCGTCTAAATATTTCGCCTCAACGGAGTTTTCATTCCAGTAATAGACAAACAATCCGCATTCAAATGAGTCTTAATTCCGGTGTCTTCATGTTTCTGGCTTGAGAATAAAAACTCTCACGTTAATATGTACCGAAAATATTGATTTCTGTGGAAACTAACATTCCATCTTATCAAACTCACAGACCCGACGATTTCTGTAGATAGACAAAATGCGCTAATCGAAAAAAAAAAAAAAAAAAAAAATTGCCACGGAGGAACATAGACTTTGTCTGCCGCGCGTCTAATGTATTTTCGCGCGTTACCTGCGGTAATCACCAACGAAATTATAAATAAGAATCATAAAAAACGTATAAAAAAAATCTTATCGAACATGCTAGTCAATATAATCTCAAAATATCGTTTAATGACCCGCACGAGTAGTAACATTTGTGACTGAATAATCTCAACAGCAAGGCACCCTGAGCCCATGCAAGAGATAATTTAAAAAAATCAATCATCAATAATAATAATAATATAATAATATCATAATAATAACATACGAACGTCCAAACAATTAAACAGCCGACCTAAAATTGACATCACTAATAAGCACCGGATAAAATTGAGTAAATCATTGTAAGTTTGCTCAGGAGCGTTAGACGCTAGCGTAAAAAATTTCAAGATAATTTATCCCGCGCGAAGCGTATTAAATTCGATTTTAAAAAATGATTTCTCGTCGAGACTGGCAAGAAGGAGCTTTGCGAAGAGAATCAACCGGAAAGTAGGACGGCAACAGTTTCGAGAGGCTGCGAGCGTTCCTCGGTTTGCTGCATGTCCGGCTGCGGCTGCATATGAATTTGATTCTGCTGATGCTGTTGCGCCTGTTGTGCCCTAGCGTTTTGTTTCGCGTGGGTTTTCAAGTGGCTGTTAAGCATAGTTTTAGAGGCGAAAGACTTGTGACAGAATGTGCAGGGATAAGGACGATCGCCCGTGTGACCGCGCAGATGAACGACCAGCGTCGTACGTTGAGTGAAGCGTTTCTCGCAGTGAGTGCACTGATGAGGTCGCTCGCCGGTGTGCGTACGCCTATGAACGCTGAGGTAGTTTTGCGAGATGAAGCCCTTGGCGCATATGTCGCAAACGTGAGGTTTTTCGCCCGTATGCTTGCGCACGTGGACCGTAAGATAAGTTTTGCTTGAGACGGATTTACCGCAAATATGACAAACGTAATCAGTCTGAGGACCTCCGGTGCCGTGAGTACGCATGTGCACGAGAAGAACCTGCTTCCGTGAAAAGCGCTTGTTGCACAATTCGCAGAGATGCTTCTTCTGCGGTGGAACGTAATCCGGCTGATGGAGCTTCGCGTGTAACCGCAAACCCTGACGATAACGAAATGTGGCGTTGCATATCGCACACTGAAAGGGCTTCTCGCGTGAATGCACCAGCTGATGCTCCTGATAACTGTTACGGGCGTAGAAACCCGCGCCGCAAACCTCACAATGATATTTGTACTCGAGATTGTGGCGCCTCTGATGACTCACGAGATTCTGACGATGGGCTGACGCGTAGCCGCACGTTTCGCAGGTGTGACTCTTCTCGACTGGATGCATCTGCTGATTATGCTTCCTCAGCACCGTCGGCGACGTGAAGCTCCGACCGCAATGATCGCACGCGTGCACTAACTTCTCATCCATCGGCTCCTCGCAAATTACCTTCATATCATTGACGCCGCACTGTCCCTGCGACAGCATGGACAGTTTCGTTACAAAATATCTGGAAATAAGAGAGACACAAGGGAATCAATCATCGGGTCAGCGCTGTTATTGACTTTCAAACTTACGATCTCTCGATTTATACATTTCTTCGCTTTTCTAATTATTTTCTTAGGTGCTCTTTTTCGGATTTTCGGGCTCACGAACAATTTTGGCTTTTTTTTTAGTATATTGAGGAGTAGAGAAGCTGAATATTTCTGGCATGGAAATTACAAAGTTACTGCAACGAAATCATTGACGGTCATTGACCGTTATTGAGCCTGTTGGGTATTACTTCACTTCTCTTTTTTTTACTTGCTGTAATATTAAAGCAGTTACTCTATTTATTTTAATGAAAGCACGTGTACATTTTTTGGTGGCCCAAATAATTACAGAACAGTTTCGAATTTCTATGCCAAGAATATTCAACGTACATTTTTTCCTTCTTTAGGTTGGATTTTATGAATTATTGAATTAGGCATCGAATTTTCGCTTTCGGGAAAGATGAGACTATAATCAATCAGTAAACCATTATTCGTCAACCACCCTGTCTCGAATTTTTTCTTTAGAAGGCCTCCGGTCGGTGCAGAACCGATTATCGTTGCGAAGGAGACTCGATAATCCATAGTTAGGCAGTGATTGCGGACGCAGTGATAAAATGAATCGAGAAATTCGAATAAATTTGTAAACTTTTATTATCGAACATTATACAGACGTGATGGTTATCGTAATTTAACGTAATCCTTACCTTCGGAACCGCGCCTTTCTTCTCTCAGCCGAACGAGCGCAGAAACGATAGACCAACGAAGAGTTTTATTGTAAATCGCCGATCCTATTTTCGTTTTTCATTTGTTTTTTTTTTTAATAAAGCGTCCTGTGTTTCATTTAATCTTACTATACTTACAATAAATATTCGAACTCGCAATAGATTTAACGTTAATATCGCGAATTGATCATAGAAACCGCTGTTGCGGCACGAAATAAATAATTAAATATCAAGTTTACAGCTATTAACATTCAACAAGAATTGCTGGTACATTATAACCTCGTAGTTGTATGGCAAATGTAATTGTTCCTCGACATTCGACTCGCAACCAGTGCCGTATTAAATATTATTTCGCTATTGCTTCTATTACGAATAATTTGACGATACTATCTCATTGGCAACGATGTTCATAATATCTCTACTAATAACAATTATCGAAACTTTCCGAATGAATCCTCTGCACAGTTGATTATCGCATTTGTAAATTCCTAATGAAGGCACCTGTGAATTCCCCGAGATATATTTTCTTCACGCAATTAAGGCATACGCTGTCGATTTCACGACGTATTTGAGTTATCTAACCTCCTCGTATTAAGCGACTTATTCCCAAAAAGTGGTATAGAATAAATATATATGTATATATAGAAATTGAAGTTATGACTGCCTTTTGTATTCTTGTTAAGGAACGACGCGAATTCGGTGTAAAGTTATTTGTATTCAAAGTCTAACAAAACTTCTGTGACTTATTGCACTCAAAAAATCATTAATCTCAGTTGAAATTATTGTTAGTTATCCGGCAATGTAATTTTCCACTTATTTTTACGCAATCATTTTCAATAATCGTATTTCTAGTAACAAATTGATTCGTGTTCTAGTAATCATCAATTGCTCTATATTTTCGTTTATATCTCGTAAATTCAATTTTTTTTAGAAATCGCCCTTATTTCTCAATTATCAATTTCATTTTGCAGTTACAGTGAATTAAAGTAACGAAAAGTTTTCCAAAACCAGCATCTACACTCAGTAGTTCCCAGGAAAATAAAGAAAATTAATATTTGCAGTTCATATTCACATCTAAACGAATAACATTAATATAGGTTCTTTAAGCTTTAAGTAAAGTAATAAGAGTAATCGAATGAAATAAATACAATAATGAATAGTAAAAATGAATAATTTAAATAATCAATCCATACCCCGATAGAGACAGACCGAATTTTCAAGCGGAAGTAGCAACAAGAACGCAATTGTTCGTTACCTGAACGAAAACGGGTATAAGTCGCTTGTGGCTAAATCCTTTTTCAATAAAGACCTTGAAACCTATTCTAAAACGGTATATAAACATAGAAACGAGTATCACAGCGACGACAATAAACGAGGTGTTGACTTGAGAAACTTATCTTCAGTGTTTCTTCATGTGATTGAGCATAATGGTACGTGTGACGAATCCCTTGCCGCACAAGGTACACGTGTAGGGTCTTTCGCCGGTGTGATAGCGTCGATGTACGGTGAGCGTAGACGCCTGAGTGAAGGATTTACCGCACATAGCGCAAAGATAGGGTCTTTCACCGGTGTGAATGCGTTGATGGACGACGTAATACTTGCGATGGGTGAAGCCCTTGCCGCATACATCACAAACTAAGGGCCTGGATCTGTGAACGGCTTTGTGACTGGTAAGAGACTCGGCAGTGAGGAATTGCTTAGGACAAGAGTCGCAGGGATAGGAAACCGCCGGTTTAACGTTTGTCGTATTCGCGAGAGAATTTGCAGAAGACGCCGAAGCAACGTGATTCGTCGAGTTGGTCGTAATACCGACGACGCTCGGTGTCGTTGTCGGGCCGCTTCCGCTCGTCGGAGCTTTGTGAGTCTTAGCGTGATGATTATAAAGATTCCGAGTCTCAAATCGCATCAAACATCGAGAACAAGAATAAGGCTTGTCCTGACCAACGACGTGCATCCTCTTGTGACGCTCGAGAAGCGTGCGGTAACGAAAACTAGCCTGACACCTGTCGCATCCAAAAGTCTGATCGTTAACGCCTTCCGACGAGGACATTGATGATGTATTCGTAGGGAGAATGTTTCCGTGCGGTTGGTTCGAGGGTGACGATACAGGAGACGCGGAATGAGCCATTTCGTGCATCCTCAAGTGGCTTAATGTGGGATAAGTTCTCGGGCAAAGTGTACACGAGTATTTAATGTGAGTCTCGTTGATATCGTGACGACGATGCAGCAATACGTCGTTTCCCGGATTAATCGGATGACTTGTTCGCACGTGATAATTTAACTTGGCTATGCTACGAAACTCAAGGCCGCAACTCTGACAAGGATAGGACTCGATGTGGATTTGTAGATGCTCGAGAGACGGCTGCTCGAGGGCTATCAGCGAGGAACCGTGAGAGGCGTGATAAGCGGACGACGGTGGAGGAGCCATTTGGAATGTCGAGGAGAGCATCATTGGGTAGTTGGAAAAGATGCTCGGTTGTAAGAGGCTGTAACAGCCTGTCAACGATCCTACATCGCCCGATTCTGGGGATGGCGATAGAATCTGTCGCAGCATCCCCGACAGTCCACCGAAGCTCTCGCCTTCCCTGCAAGGACAAAACCCAAGAACAATGTGTGGGATATACCCCTTCCGGCATAATTCCACCGTTTTTTTATAAATATTTATGCGTTTCTTGCTTGATTTTTTGTTTGTTTAAACGACGTCGTTACGAGCAGGCGGTGATTCCCACATAACACAGAAACGTCTGAAAGACGTAATTGTCGTGAATAGATGTCTTAAGGACGTCTTTTATATTGTGTCATAAGACGTTTGTGCTATGTGGGGTTATTAATTATATACTGAGACGAAGACACGTTTTGCGAGTGATTCTGCGAGGTGGTCGTGCAAGGTGCTTTTTTTGGCGATGCCGAGAACGTCGGGAACGACAACAAACACCTATAGCGACGTTTACGAAACGTGAAGCAAAGTTGGCGAGTGCTGCGGCTGAATCTTCCACTGAAATCGACGCCTGAACACAGTGAAGCTTTGGTTCTCTAACATACTTGCCTTTTTGGGTTTCTATGAAGAATGGAATTGTTTCCATAAATAAAAAAAACAGAAAAGAAAAAATACAAGGGGGATTTTCGAGGTTTTTTTTTTTCATTTTTTAATTTTTTTTTAAAGAATAGAATTCCGTTAGATCGAGTATTTATGGCAGCGCAATTTAGCGATAGAAATCATAAAAGTAATAATAGTGAAGGAAACGATGATCTCACCTTCGTTTGCGTTCCGATGTCACGTGGGAATCGTCTCTTCGAGTTTTGACTCTCATTGTACAGGCGATTTGAGGAACCTCGGCAAATCTTCTTGAAATCCATTGAACCCCTCTCAGTTGTTCACTCACTTTTGTTTCGCGGTAATAATTATTCTCCCAAATGTGCTTCAGAGACGCAAATGTGCGAACGCAAAAATGATCTAACGAGGGTCAGTACATGCATCGCAAAATATTCGTAGATCGCATATTATCGCATTTGAAAGAAATAAGCGACGACCGTATACTCGTCAGTATCGAGCATCCACTAATTTGTTTCAATGCAATTGAGCGGAAATGTTTTATTCATTTATTTATAATTATTTAAAAATGGATGGAACCTTAAAACCGGCGCAATGAAAAAATGGACTGTGCAGCCAGGTTTATGGGTAAAAAATAACAAAAGTCAGAATAACAAAAAATAAATAAAACCAGGAGTAAATCGTGCTATATAAACACCTCCGTAAATGTAGTTATAAGAGAAGAAGAAAAAAAACCTTTTTTCTCTAGAACAAATGGCACTTTTGACGTAAATTGCGAACGCAGGTTAATTCGTTACGAATAAGAAGTATTTTTCAACACGTGCCGAGAAAAAAATCGGCACGTGATCACAATAAACCGGCGGCCGGTCGCATAGCAGCGTTCTCGGCGCAATAAACGCTCGACCGTGAAGTTACTTGAGAACCGGTTCGCAAAACGAATAAAAAAATACGGAGAACCCTCCGCTGGAGTTTCTCAGTGTCGAAGGACATGCGCCTCCTTCCGCGGAGTGGAAGGGGAACTTGTCTTCGTTGCTTGGGCAATTTCACAAGAAAATAAATAATAAAAAGTAGAGAACTTGAAGAAAATGGTAGCATGGCCACTCAACGAGCTCGCCAAGCTTGACCAAATTCCAAGCGTCGAACATTAAACAATCGTGGCATAACGCAAAAATTCTTTAGTGATTCTCTTAGCAAGACTTTGTTATGTATTTAAGATAATAAAATACTCGCCTTTCTATCGAACTCATCGCGTAGAATCCGGCAATTATCCTCGTGTTCGTGTTACCCTCCACAAAAAATCCTTCGACAAACGACTCTTGACCGTCGCGTCTTTCTCAAATAATTTGTTGAGATCTTCATCCAGCTCTTGATTTGCTTTATCGGTCAAAGCCGCAATTTCGATAGCAATAGTTTTTGTTTTTTTATCGTATTCTCCTCGTGAAATGCAGATTTCCTTCGATGAATCGAGCACGACGCAAAAGTAATCGTTTTGTCGGCTACACGCGCACTTTATCTCTCTTTACGCAGATTTTCTTCGTCCTCAATTAACCGATTCTTAATTCTAAGCCAAACGCTACCACTATACGTATACACGAATTTATCTGGGTTTTTCTGACGATTTCGAAGCATTTTATGTCGAGATCAACTTCGCGGATATCATTCAGTATTATTCACGTAATCGTGTACGTAAAGAGAATTTTTTTGTCAGGGTGGATGGAGAATTCGGCGATTTTCGCCAAAAGCAAATGCATCAGGTTCGATTATACGTAATTTACGAGCTATATCGATCGTCAGTTGGGGCGGCGGGAGTTTGATTAACCGACGCTGGTCAAGTGCGGCATTAGTGCCTTTACGTAAGCGTGGGAATGTTATATCGACAACATGTAACATCGTTACTCTATGAACAGAGAGATATACCAATAATTATTTTTTTAAAACCTACTATTTTTAAATCTCAATAACGAGATTATTGATTTTCATGTTGGCGAAATCTCTCTGTCCATCGTAGACAAAATTGTCTAATACAGCGATCGTTCGGATAAGAATCTTCATTCGTTAACACATAATATATCTTTTTTCAAACATATTTTCAGAAAAATAGAGTTATATTGAGGAATCCTATTCGAACGTTTCGCGAAATACATGCTTCATTTTCCATATACACAACGTATTATAGAGGCGTCCAGCGATTCGTATTAGTTAATCAGATCTTTGCGGTTTCAATAAAAAGTCTTTCTAAAAAAAATTATCAAATCGCAACCAGGCGCTAATTTTTCGAAAAATCGTTACAAATTGCCGTGAACGAGTCGCTGAATGCCTAGGGCGAACGATGGTTGTGGGGTGTGTGCGTACTTACCACGAAAACGTGCAGGATATGCCATATCCACATAACGAAAAAAAAACGCAATTTGTTGATAGAAATTTTCGCGCAATATTCGATTTATCGAGACAGTTAGAATCAAAGAAACTCGGTTATTATCGTTTTTCAGTTAATGTAAAATATGAATCCGTTCTGTATTTTAAAAAAAACGAAGGTTAATTACACCGAGCTGTAAATTTGGTTTTTAGCATTATCAAACTTCCGCGGATTTCATTCCCGAAAACGAAAGATTTTTCTAGGCCGTGCGGTAAAAAGCCCTTTTATATTCGCGGATGTGTTTGTGATCACCACAACACTCATCTTTGGCCCTCGAACAATTTTACATAGAAGATAGAACACTCACCCTGACTTGGGATCACCGTCCGTTGGTGGCATCACCATTTCCGGCATCTCCCCAATTTTCTGCTGCTGAAGTCCTGAAGGGCCAGCCTCATCGCAAGCTAGTGATACGTTAACAAACGTAGTCGGTTCAATAGTTCTACTGTTGGTAGGATCTTCCTCGCTTTCCTCTTTGACGGCCAGACCTGCATCGATGAGTAGAAAATTTGATAAATCGTTCATTTAGCGATCACGCGATTTATTTTTAGGCGAGTTTGCAGTTCAGAGGCCCAAAAATGCAGGGACTTCAGAATTTAAAAAAATATATAACACATATTCCTTCAAAAATAGGTTTCAACGTATTCCATTCTTCTAGCGGTGGTAAATTTGCACTTGATTCATTTTAAAGAAATCCAAATTTGCGACTTTTTCCCGTAATGTACGAAATGTTTAATAACGAGCGGAGAGCTTTATAATCTTGCCAGTTCATTTGAAGCAAGAACCGGTTGAAGACGTTCAAAGTAGTTTAATTTTGGGGGACGAATTTTTTCGTTTACGAAACAAACAAAATGACAGCCGTGTGGAGA
Organism: Tromatobia lineatoria; assembly: GCA_949699805.1. Taxonomy (NCBI): domain Eukaryota; kingdom Metazoa; phylum Arthropoda; class Insecta; order Hymenoptera; family Ichneumonidae; genus Tromatobia; species Tromatobia lineatoria. The sequence continues at coordinate 17,163,334 of OX453036.1, forward strand.
AAAAGAAAACAATTTATTATGAACGGTTTCATATTCTTTCAACAGCTGCAATTTCGTTGTCCAGGGGGTTTTTTTTTTTTTTTTGAAAACGCAAAACGACGGGCCTCTATATTTTGTCTGGTTTAATAATTATTAAGATGTTTTTCCTTCGGATGAATTAGCGAGACTGTGGAACGCCCCGCGCATTTCCAAAATACGCCGACAATACAAAGAGCTGAAGCCGCTATTTTGGATTCAAAAAAGAAAGGATTTACTCAACATTTTTAAAGAATAAAACATGTTGAAACCTTTTTCCAAGAATACTTATTTTACATTTTAAAAAAAGTTCGCGATAGTCATGCATTTTCATGCCTCCGATAATAACTTCCCTTCAACAAGAAACTAGTGTAAGCATCAACAGCAATTTTTTCTTTCGTCAATGATAATTCGGTAAACAATTGAGATATGCCACGAAAAATATAGTTGACAGATGATTCCAAAAAAGTTTTCAACTTCTTGCATTTATTTTACCGCACAATCTCGTAATTCGATCATCGGACGTTTTTCGAAAGTTATTTTATAAAAATATTTGGATAGAGATTAAAACTCTTGATTGAAAAAAAGTATCAAATACTTTCCTTGCTTTCGTACATCAGGATTTTCTCTTTTATTTTATGACTTTGTTAGAGTGTGAAATAATTGAAAGTATTGTTTACCATCGTCTCCGTCGCACTCGTCATCGGAGTTGTCATCCTCCTCGCTCTCGTCCTCGTCGTCCTCTTGATTCGTCGAGGTTTTTCGTTGGGCTATTTGATCGTGACTCGACTGTGTGCTAGGGCCAGGCACAGCTTGAACAGTTTGTACGCCACTGGTGTCCATAGGAACTGAGGTCATTTGTTGCTGGGGCTGTTGCTGTTGGCCGGAGGTAGAGATCATCATGGGCATGCCCATGCCCATACTGTCCAACATTCCCATTCCCATGTTGTTTGGATGATCGTTTACTTGCTGCATAACCGAGCCGTCCAGTCTGTTTTCTCCTGGATTTTGTCCCGGTTTCATTAAGCTCTGTAAAACAATCGAAAAAATAAAATAAATTACTTAATAAACGAGTATCAAAAAATGGAAAAATACATTCAAACTCAGATCTCACAGTAAAAAAACTGGTATCAATTGAAAAATGGAGACCAGTTAATACCGTAGTCAATGTAAACAGTGAGAAACAAAAAAGCTACTAACAAAAGACTAGCAAGATTGTCTTCCTTTTTTTTTTTTTTTCTTTTTTTTCCAAACATGGTTGGCATTGAGGGTTTTTGAAAAACGAGAGTTCAAAATATTTTCAATAGCAGTGTTGATATTGAGAATGTAAATGAAAGATCCTTACCGGATGTGCTCCTGTGACATATCCTTGTTTGTCGTCCAAGCTGACATCTCCGAGCCATTGTAAAAGTTGTTTTTCGGCGTTCGCCGTTGTATTCCAAAATTGATAAAATAATTCTACTTTGTACACACAGTCATCACATATTTTCTTGGGTAGTTTGTCTTCTCTCCCAACCTGAAATTATCAGAAAACAAGGGGTTTTAGGATTGAGGTAAACATTTTTTTATGAATGTGTAAACGCTGTATGCGTATCAGAAAGTTCCTTGTCTTTTACAGGTCTAGTGGTTAGAGTTTTGACCTCTAGTCGAGGTTTGTCGCAGGTTCAATTCCCGGGGCCGTCGATTTTCGTCGAAAATAAAAACACGAACGATGAAGCTCCAGATGTATACGTGAGACACACACACACGTACCTGTGGAGGTCACATATGTACAGACATAGTCAGTGTTTACATTCGCGACGAAACGTAACGATGCTTTAGTGCCGTGAGACGAACTCGAGACCGGCTATTTCGGCAAAGGTTTTTTCGCAATTTACCTATGCCCTTAGCAGAATTGCTATAGCGAATGCAATATAGAGTGGGAAATCGGAGGGCCTGGTTACTGGTTCGAATCAGGCCCTCAAAGAGGACTGGCAACTGACCCGGGACAACCCTGTAATGGGCATAATGCCTGCAGATGGGAGAAATGGGAATTAAAAAAAAAAGTTCTATATTTCAGTGTTTTCTGGGAATTTAAAGTGTATTAGATGAAAATATTTATTCTCGGATAGTGTTTGCCAAACAAAATCTGTTGATAGAATGTGAATTTAAAAAATTACGCTGCTTATTGATTCTGTCCATTATTTCAATACAGTGAACAATTATTTTCCTGTTGACAAGGTATATATTTTATTCTCCATTCAGTTTATTCTGTTTTCAATTAGCAGTAAATGTTGACTATTATTGCTACCATTAATTTAATAACCCAATGACAGAAAATTATGAAAGGAAGATAGCACCTATTATTCACTTTATTCATTATTTCAAAACAGTAAACAATTATTGTCCTGCTGTGGCAAGGAACATAAATTTTTCTTCATTTATTTTATTGTGTTTTTTAATTAGCAGTGAATTTCTATTATTACTGCCATAAATATAATTTTTAAACAACCAAAAGCTATGAAAAAAATGTAGTACCTATTATTTATTTTTCCAATTATTTCAATACACTATCTGATTATTTTACTGCTGATGAGGATGGTATTTCTTTTTTGTTAATTTATTGTCGTTTTGAATCGCTGTACATTTTTACTATTACAAATATCATTAATATGATTTTTTAATAAGTTATGAAAGCAGCAATGGTCAATATATTCCTGAAATGGTCAGAATTCTATCAATTCTGAAAACCCAACAACTCCAGAAATTCTGGAAATGCAACTATTCCAGCATTTACAACTCAAGTGGTTACCCTCAATAAAAAAAAAGACATAAAGAAAAGGTAGAGAAATTATCATTATTATGACTATTATGAATATAATTTTTTAATGACCAAAACCTATAAACAAAATATAGTGCCTATCATTTACTTTTCCAGTAATTTCAATGCACTAAACTATTATTTTACTGCTGACAAGGGTCATATTTTTTCCTTGATTACTTTATTGTCTAATTAAGCAGCACTAAATTCTTCCTACCACAACTATCATTAAAATGATTTTTTAATGAGCTATCAACGCAACAATGGTCAATACACCCTGAAATAGTCGGAAATCTAGTAATTCTTAATCCCAGGTTTTCCAGCTCAAGTGGTTACCCTGGATAAAAAGGTGCTATAAAGAAGACGTCGGGGGAGTCGAGAGAGCTGGAGGATGCGGGGGAGGGGATAGCGTCATAAACCATCGATTTAACCGACAATGAAGCGACAAAAGCCGGAGGCAATACGTAAATACCGGTAGCCATTAACTTTTCCATCATAAAAACAAAACAAATTCATCATCTTCAAGAAACCCTTCGACTCTACAGTCGCAAAATTAGAGGCTGCGCGGCAAGACTTCGAGAGTGAAGCCCGTAGAATCGATCTTCCGCGTTGAAAAGCATCCGCCATTGAATGGCGGTAAAGTGTTGGCTTGCGCGGCGGCAGCGGCGACGGCGGCGACGAAGCCGACAATTTATTTATCGCGTACATCACATGTGCGACTTGGCCAACTCTTATTTTTCTTGGAGAATAAATCGCTAGCGACCTTACGCCGGTTCCGCGATGTCTCGCGGCTTCCGATCGATCGGCGAACGCGAAGTAAACCGCGTGGCGTTCTCTCCAAAGATCGAAGCGATATAATAAAGGAAAGGAACAAAACGTTGTCACACACATGCATCTACCATTAAGAGACAGGCCAATCCGATTTTTTCGTCTCAATTAATCAGACCAATTTCAAGATAATTAAACGCCGGTCCGGGAATCAAAAGCTCCCAGACGATGGCATCTTATCTTGGACAATAAACACGCTAGCCGACGAGCAAATTCGCAATAATTTTCTCTACGCTTGTGAACTTGTATCTTTAATTAATATAACTATAGTCATTAGACTATTCAACAATTCAGTAGCGAATTGTGGAGAACCGGAAACTATATACGACGCGTATTATGTGGCATCGATAAATGCTGGCTATTCGTACATGTAAATACAGTGATAGGGAGAATATCGAATGGTGGGGAGATCTCGTTTACCGGATATTAAGTATATTCACAAACTTGAAGAGGTAGGATTGTAGGACAAGCTGTTTAGTCTGAGGAGACAGTGAAGTCGAGTAACAGTAGCGTGAAAATAATATAGCGTCACTTTTAGATGCCAACGAAAAACACAGGAGAAAGCCAAGATGGCGGTTCGTTAGTGGGCTCAGAGAGTATGGCGTAGTTGGCTTACCTTGACCGGCAGACAAGCGGCGATCTTGAGGAAAATCTGCCGGACGTCACCCTCGCCCTCGAATATCGGCACGGAGACGCGATCTTTCACGAGACACAATCGGCACAGGTCCAAGTAATCGAGGGACGACATTTTCTCGTATTAAACGCCAGTTCGAGACGCAAGCCGCGCCCGTGGACGCGAACGCTGTTTCACCAAAGCTGCAGAAGAGCCCGTTGCAACGAACCGCGTCGTGGTTACTCGCTGCGCGTACGCGTCGTTCTTCCTCGACGAAGCGAGCGCTTCGGGAACGATCGGCTTCACTCGGCTCTACAATCCGCACGGTCGCAACGCCGTTTATCGATTAGGCGGCTACGCGACGCCAACCGCCTTTAGACTTCAGGACCGTGCGTCCTCGAAGAGGCACCACGGGCTTTGTTTTTTTAGACTTTTTTTTTTGTACTCGGAGAGTTTACTTTTATTTTCTTGAGGGCACCGAATCACTGGAAAAAAAGGGTTAGGAATTTTACGTCCGCAAGGAGGAAGCCGAAATAGATTAATGTTCTTCATCAAACAGGTAGACTTGTAAAAATCCAACAATGATGAGGAAGCAATTTGCGAGGTTCTACTTGCAGATTCTTTTCAACTCAGAAAGCTTAGTTTCATTTTCTTGAGGGCACCGAATCATCTGAAAAAAAAGTGATAGGAATTTTGCGTTTTTAAGGAGGAAGCCAAAATAAATTAACTCTCTTCATTAGAGAGGTAGACTTATGGAAATCCAACAATAATGAGGAAGCTATTTGTGAAGTTCTACTTTGCAGCCTATTTTTCAACACGGAAAGGTTACTTTTTATTTTCTTGAGAGTACCAAATCACCTAAAAAAAGTGATAGCAATTTTGAATCCTCGTAAAGGAAGCTTTGTTTTCGTGTTTTTTTATTTTTATGGTAATTCAGAAAGGTCTAAAACGTCGGAAAAGTGGTTTAGAAAAAAAAGTATGTGTGTTACACGCTCGAAAAATAGAAACCGTCGTAACCTTCGTAATCGCCATATTATGGACTTCATAGTTAATGAAACTTCTTATCAGTATTGAAGAATTAAGAACGACTTTTCGGAAAAATACAGATAAACTATTAACTATATGCTCGTTACTATACATATATCTTTTTACGGTCATTTTTTGCCGACAAAACTTTGATATACATTAAGAACTTATTCCAGTATTTTATGATACGGGTAATTGTTATTCGTGGAATTTTAATGTAATTTTTTTTATTATGCGTTCACGATTTTCGTTGATTTCATGTTCTAGTTTGTACACACGATGGATATAATCTAGCAAATTGACGACAGATAGTTGATACGTTGATTTGTTGTCGAAATCGGCCGTGATCTCGAAGAAGAATGCATACGATTGATCAGTGTAATGTAATATTGATCATTGCCGATATGAGTTGACGATAAGGTCGGGGCCCCGAAAATTAGCAGTACGATCATGTGGAATGCCTAACCATGTTGGACTGTACCAGACTGTACCCGCTGTTCTCGGTGATATAGACGATGGTACGATCTTTACTACAGTTGCTGTGACGTTCACTGTAGAATTTCTGGCAGCGACTGTAGCATTCGGGTCAGCATCACGGAAATCTATATGCCTATCCGCTCTCGTATTACCAAACTGTACCGTTTTCTTTTGTCATGTGCCTTGCAGATATTTCTATAATATTCCTCCGGCAATATATGTTTATTGTAGATTGCGGAAACAGTTGTTTGTTTTTTCAAACTGGAGTTGGAAATTTTCATTAATACAAGAAAAATAGTTTATAGTATAGTTTATTTTGTTTGATGTCATGAAAAATTGTAAAATATGGCAGTTTAAAAAAGCATCTAGCAAATTCTTTAATTATTTTAGGGATTTAATTTAAGATAAAAAGTGTTAAAAAAAAGAAATTTCTGCAATTTAACAAATATGTGATCAAGTTAGGCTAAATCATATTTTTACAGCTTTGATTAACCGAAAAACGTGATCCTGGATAATAATGATTCCAAAATGTTATAAGCAAAAGCATTCAAAAATTGTTTAGAAAATCACCTGTTGATCATATAACTATTATTTTTAATGGTAATGATTTTTTTACTTTTCTGTACATGCACACATTTTTTCAGAACTTTGTGCATTTTTCGGATATAATGTATTTTTTTCCGGATTTGAAAAGTTTGGAAAGTCTCGAATTTCAGATATGCGTCTGTCTCATAATCATTCAATTATTCGGTCTCACAAAAATTAAAAAAATGGAATTAACAAAAATTGGACGACATGCTAAAATTGTTACGAATTTAAAAAAAAATCACAAATCATATTTACTTGAAAAAAGTTAAGTTGCTGGATGATTTGTTGACCAATTTTTTTTTCGTAAAACTCGTCAATAAAGTTTTGTAACATATAATTATGCAAAATCCATAATTTTGTTACCGTCTGCATGTTTGTTTTTGTTTATCTTTATGCCATCGAGAAATGTTTTCGATTTTTTTCTGAAACTCACTTTTATATCACATCATTAAAACACATTTTTGGCATTAAATTTGATGAAAAACAAAACCACGAAAAAGTCAATGTAACGAACGCTACTTTCATTTTCTACGCGTTACATTTTTTATTTACAATTTTTTTTTTTTCATGACATATTGTTGCCAAAAATGTGTTGTAAGGACTTACAACACATTGACTTGTATACAAATTTAAAACACTAAGTTATATAACGGGTCAGCCACGTTTACTAAACGTTTAATGATAAACGAATTACAGAATAAATTTTAAAAAACGCCGACAATTTGAATGGTCCCGTTGCTTCCCCGTCAATTTCTAGCCTTAATGAGAATTCTGTTGTTCTTATTCTTTTATTAAAATATTTGGCTTTCCCGTAAAGGAAGCTTTGTTGTGTGAAATTTCCATATTTTGTACTTGAAACTGTGATTCAAGGGGAATAAGAATCGTGATAAATTCTATCGCAAAGTATGATCATACTCGAATTGATGTACAATTTTTTTAGGAAATAAAAAAAAAGACTTTTAGAAAAAATTGAACAGTTCGAGCATAATGAGTAATTTTGGGATAAATTCAAAATGTCATCATTTCGGAACCACGCAACGGATTCGTGCCAAATTTGAACTCAGTTGCTGTCTACCCACATTACATATGTGTACCAAATTCTAGACCGATATCTTTAAAATTGCGTACGCTATCGTGGTAACAAAAATCCGCACATACACTCATACACATACACGCATACTCACATTTTGTACAAATCCTTTTTCTCGACGTTTTAGAACATTTTAAGCATTCTGAGATGAAAATCTAAAAAAAAAATTTTTTACGAAAACAAAGCTTTCCTTACGGGGAAGCAAAAGTGTCTTTTTTAAATAAACGAACGGTGGACATCTTAATCTCAAGTATACTTTATTTCCATGGGAGAAGGACAAGGTCTGAAGAAAGATGCTTAATTTTTAGTCTAAAAAAACTGCTTTATTGTGGCAGAACACATGTATTATCATGTACCAGCATATAATCAGGAAGTCCATAGTAATTTACAAATTACGATTCAATTAGAGGTCGATACACGGTGGCGGTAGGTGTGTGCCCGTATGTGTCCCGGTGGTTGCACTCGATCGTCATACATGTATGCATACGTGAATACGCATTCGTGCTGATGGTAAATACGCGTTCGCAAGCGAATGTCGTCGGCGCATGAGCAGAAAATCCTTTTTTTTTAAATTCACTTCGGATGTAGGGTTCGCATTTCAAAAGAGATTCGCGTGGACGACGCGATCCCTGAGCGAACCTCAACTTACGTAGCATCGACGAGGCCTCGCGTTATTATTTTATTGACCAAAAAAAAAGGGATATGTGGAATATCATTTCGTGTTTATTTCCACCCAAACGATCTATCTTGCCTCTTACGTCTCGACTTTTTCTCGACGTTTTAATACCAGTTACTCTTCCGTTATCGGAAATCCATCGAAATATATTGGAATCAATTATTCTTTGATTCGGGAAAATGTGGTCCGTGCTATTTCTTTTTATAACGATTTCGTTTATGTTCTTCATTTATTCGTAGCTAACGAGTAAAGGAAGGCAAATCGTAAAAACCTTTTCACGAGTTACGATAGCATTTCTTATTTCGTCGAATTGTGGCTTGGCCGTAAGAATAAAATTGCGAGTAACGTATTTTCTATGGGTTTCGGAAGTTCAACGTGACTCTTGTCTAATACTTGTTCCGGTCTTTTTAAAAATTATTTATTAATTCACCCAATTTAAATATTTTCATCTTCGGTTTCTCTAATTCTTCGTTATCCACCGTTTTTCACGCAGCTTTCGCAGCACGTGATAAAACAATCGCTGAATTATCGCGTTTCAACTAAGTGCGTTGTTTCGATGCTCGAATGTTTTTTTTTCTTCTTTTAATTATTAGTCGATTAGATTATTGGAATTCGTTAAACTTCGTAACTATACACCTTATGCTATAACAATAATAGCAAAATTGTGTGTTGTTTTTGTGTCTTTGTTTTTTTTTCATCGTTTTTGCTTCTTTCCGTCGTACGACTTCATACTCTCGACTTTACAGCTATTACAAATATATTGTTTATGTATATATTTATATTATATGTATAAGATATCTCTATCATTAGTATTACCTTGTCTGTTAAATATTATAATATAAAGTTAAAAATGCGGGAAGTTTGGATGACACTCGACACGCGCATTTTTAAATGCCGGTTCGTTTAAGAAGTTTTTTTTTCGGTAATGGATAACCAGCACAATTTAATAATCAATAAATTGCAAGCTCAGTATAACGTAGTTTGATATTTCATTAAATAATTTAAAGAAATCTCTTCAATGACTTCAAATGTGCCGGTTTCCAAACCGTGAAACTCTGCACTCAAAAGAGTTCTTCTTATCCCGCGAAATCGGAGGTAAATTAATTGAAACAATGACAATTTGTCTGATAGTAAATTTAAAAAAATATATAATGTTATTCTTGAATCTGAGTCGAACAAGATAATCCTCCAATTCGCGGGATCGTCAATTTGTATTTTGGCCAATTATTCCGTTGGGTAAATTTTTTTGCCAATTACTTCCGCATCAATTGTAATCTAACTAAATCCCAGACGCCCGGAAGTTGGCATCGGTCTGCCGTAAGAATTGTCGCCAATTCTGACAGTAATGACGCTAATAATAACGATAAAATTTGATGAGGGGCAGTAATAACGTTGTGTCGTTTCGGAAGCGAGCTAAAATGATTTGAAAAAAAACAATAAGAACGAAGACAATGAAACACATCTAGATGAAGGAATGGAATAAAAATGGAATCTACCGCGATAATAACAAAGCTTAATATCATCTATACAATTGTGTAGTCGATCTGTTCCTCGCCGACTCCGAGGTCCTGTTGCTTCTCTACGATGCTACGAAGGCCATACCCTTAATTCCTAGAGTGTTTGCGAAGGAATCGAATGAGGGTCTCGCGTAAATTAACGTCGCGTTTGCACGCGTCAGGACTCTTCTCACGCATGCTCTCTGTATATTACAATTATTATACAATTAATAACAAAAGTGGTTCAGACAAGGACCGACACCGTTGTATATATATATATCTATATATATATATTTTTTTTTTGTATTCGCAGTGTCTTTTGCGCATTTGGCTCTCGTCGAAAAATCGGTGTATCTTATCGATTCGGTGCGTACACACATCAGGCGATAAATTCATTGTTCACTCTCATTAATCATGCTCTCATATTATCTTTTTTTGTGTTTTTTTTTTCAAATTGTTCGTAATTATGGCCATCTGTATACATTATATTAACATATACGCGTAAACCCAATCGACTCACAAAACTGTCCGTACTTCTAATTGCGTCCCATTGCTAACTAATTTTCACCGTTACGAAGCAGAGTAACTATATGGTTTGTCTTTTAATTTCATTTCTTTAATGAATAATTTGTTCTGCTGTCTCTTGATCGTTTTTATCTTTTCTCACTATGTTTATTTAGGTTTATCGTGAACAATTGGATTTCAAGACTTCGTGGTGATGATTATCGATTATTTGGTTTATTAAACTTACCACGGAAATTGACACACGTTCGAAAGTAATTCGTTCGAGGCGCGTTTGTTAACTATCTGTCTCTCACTCTCTTCTCTCTCTCTCTCTCTCTCTCTCTCTCTCTCTCTCTCTCTCTCTCTCTCTCTCTCACCGAGAGAAATCGGACCGTCGTCCGCCCGCGCGTTTTCTCCATTGAGAATCTCATTCGTTCGCGAAACAGTACGGATATGATAGTCATCGTAAACCGCGCAACATGAATTTGTCGCGGTATTTGAACATTTTGGCCATTCGAGAGTATATGAGTTAATTTTACCTTTATTTTTCTTTGGTAATATATAAAAAAGAAATATTGTGGCACAGTAACGTAGCAAGTTGGCTTGATATCGTGTGGGTGTAGGTATCGTTCGCTGTCCGAATCTTGTTCACTAAACCACCAATTTTACCCTCACTCTCTCCCCCTTAAACCGGCGTACAATTTTTTTTTTCATTCTTCCTCGATAGGTGCTTCGTACGATTTACTTCTATAAACTTCTCTCGTCCTACTATAATGAGAACCTACTAATAAAACTCCACCATCCTAATAATAAATGGTAATGCGCGTGGATTAAGTATTCGATTTTTTTTTTTCATTTTGATAGAGAGAAAAAGAGATATATATATTATGTAGATATAGAAAGAGAGTAAAGGTAGTCGACAAATCGAAACAAGCAGCTAATGCGTGGATGCAATAAATACGCGTTCTGTTACTCGCGGTTTTTTTTTCGATTTTCGCCGCTTTTTTTCTCTCAGGAATCGTGCGAAATAAATCGATCTCGGGCTTTTGTTTAATACAAAATTAAATGTTTTGGGCGACGAGATTTTGACTCTACGAACGTTCGACCCGGACACATACAGGAAAATCGGTTTGATCGGCTTATTTTAATCGAATATGGGATCTATTTGGAATTAATAAAATTTTATTCCGATTGAATGAAATTTTTGGAATCGATACGATTTTGTTGAGTGAAATAAATTCTATCTGATCGAAATAAAAGCCTATCATGCTATTTTTTTTTTCAATGACAGACCTAATAGGATTTTATTTCAATCGAATAGAATTTATTGTATGCAAATGAATCGTATTAATTTTTTACTACCACAGTGTGCGTGAAGTGCATAGTTCATAAAGTGGCATAAAATTGTATACGATACTCGTGCGAGAAACTTTTTCCGATCTCGTGTGATTACAACACTCGCCTTCAGCTCGTGCTGCAAACTCACACTCGTCGCGAAAAAGTTTCATCGTACTAGTATCGTAATGTACTATTTATCATTTCATCGAAATAAAATTTTATTTATTTTTTAATAGACCTCACATTTGATTCTAAGCCAATCAGATCGATTTCTCTGCGTGCAAAACGTTCATTTTTTTTTCTTGTTTCGTTTTCTCTCGTTGTTAGAATCCACAGTTCGCGCCCTATTCGAGCTAAATTACAATAACCGAGCTCAAAGTAAAATCGTTACTCCAGTCGGTGATTAAAACTGTCGCGTCGTTGTCTTGGTGTATTTCGAAGATAACGGTAAACGTCGGGATTTCCACGCGAACCCGAGACGGTGCCTACAGAGCCTAAGCATATTTTTTGTTCCTTTAAATTCCCTTCGTTAAACATGCTCGCTACTATCTCTCAACAATACGATTCCATTGGTTTTTAAAATTTATTTTTATTTTCTCTTAGACTTTAAGAAGTGAAAAATGGAGATTTAGTGGATATTTTCCTCGCCGCACACGTGTATATATCTTTTTTTTTTCGTTTATATACATCGAGGGTCGGAACGTCTTAACGCCTAATATCCCACCCCTAAATTCTACATTTCTTTTATAGTTCATATATACAAATTGTAAAATGCCTCGTTAATGAAAAATCGTTATTATTATAATTAATTGTTTTCCTTTTTTTTCATTGTAATTTCTCCTTGTTCATCGAAATTTATCTTCCCGTATCAGTTTGAACTCAGGTAATAATCGTTTTTATTTTCTCGTGCTTTGTCAAACCGCTTTCGCGATACTTTGCGCTATTCGAAACATACGATCGCTTGCAGCCTGTTTTTACGTTTTATTTTTTGTACAGGATCGTAAGTATCGTATTAACGCGAGATCGCTTCACGTCATCGACCGTTTCCGAGGGGATCGAAACGAATTTAGCCATGGAGAAAGCAAAAACCTGACATTTTGGAGTACGGCAAATATTCGCGTTCTCTCAATGAGCTCGTTGTCCCTTTTTATCATCATTACCAAATTCGTCGAGTCCTTACGCACTTTCGAGCGCAGCTACGAACGCATATTATCGAAGGCACACAACAACAGGTAGGCGTCAATTCGATTTCCGTCGATCGAGCCGCGCGAAAGAAGTTGCAGCGATGAAAGAGAAACTCGTGACGAACCGCGACGTCGAGTGCTATAATAGTACGAGATTCGGTCCGATTGACCGTCAGGCGCCAGTCTCCGTCCACATACACACATACGCACACGCACACACACGCCGCTTCAATACTATATTATATTTTCCGTTCATTTACGTTTGTTTTTCTGTTTTTTTTTTAATCCCCTTTAACTCAACTTTTTTTTTATCACAATTTGTTTTAGTTTTCACGTGAATCAATAATCCCGTCCCTTCCCTCGCTCTGATTCGTGCGCGTTCTGTAATATTTTTATTTTTATTTTTGCGTTTTTTTGGTTTTTTTTGCTTTTGTTTTCTTTGGTTTTTTCTTCGTTTTTTTTCTCTCTCTCAAACAGAAGCTCGTCGAGTTTGGTACTGTAGCTCGAGAGCGAGCGACGGCAGAGTCTTGACCGAGGGCGGCCGTCAGATGCTTGCTCTGTGCTGATAGATCGGGGGCAGTTGTAAGAGCGGCGTGAGCGGTGGAGGACGTAACAATTCGCCCCTAAAACCCGTCTCTGGGAATTGCTGCATTGGCAGCAGATGGGATATCTTGCCGGGCGAACGACGTACCGTGAATCTCGGTCTCCGTCGTTTTCTATAAAATCCGCTGCACCTGCAGCTGCACACGGACGCATCGTCGTACAGGGAAATCGTGTCGCCCTGGGGTCCCATCTGGCCCGACAGTATCGAACCGTTCGCCGTTATCACGTCCCCTTCGAGGCGCACTGCGCCTTGAGCCGCCTTTAAACACAAAAAGAATATTTTTTTTAACCTGGTTATTTATCTCGCAAAGCTTGTTCCGTCCCTCGCGGACCTTCCAACAGTAACTTATGGTTGGAATATGGTCGTTTTTTTTACAACCGACCTCAAATCAATCGGTCAATTGGTGCACCAACCCAACTGAAGTTACAACTTTTCGAAGGATGATTTTCAATTGGTTTTCGGAAACTAACCGTAAACAAATCATCGTTTAAAAGGTACACTGTTGGAAAGATTACAAGTTTTTATTCATAAACTCGTCATTGAAATTTAATAAACAATTGTGGTATAGAATTCATGTACTTTTCCAGTAAAATAAAGGCAAATTATTAAAATTTGAGTGCTTTTACTGTAAAATTAAAGTAAGTTATTCAATACGCTGTACCGTACGTTAATTTTACATTACACGTGTACACTGAATTTCATATACTAGTTTACGGATAGAAACTTTAAAGTAGATTTTTTTTACAGTGTAAAACAGTTAGATTACGATATCGCTAATTGATTGTTTGAAACCAACCATTTTGGACAACTTACTAATCAGCGGTTGGTTTATGGTTGGTTTCGAAAAATCGACCGACAGTAAACCTTACCATTCTTGGCTGAAATTCGAAATTTGAGTCGGATTATAATATCCAAACGTTAACGAACGGATCATCATGTCTAAGCAACGGTTGGTTTATAGTTGGTTTTTGAAAACCAACCCTAAATCAACCTTCAGAAAGTTGGAATATTAGTTGGCTTGGTGCACCAGTTGACGGGTTATATAGAATAATATGAAAAACGCTTTTATTACGTGAATATGGCCAATAGCTTGAAAAGTTTATCTATATCTGTTTCAACGATCCATTGGGATTCTCTATTAATTTACTGGATGTGATTTCAACGGAATATCAATTTCACAACATTTTTGTTTTATTTTTCACATCAATATATTCTTTAAGCGTAACCTCGATATTTCTGCAGGGGCCTTTATAGATAATATTCCAACGATTAAAATAACCTGTCAAACATAACAAAATTCATAAATTTTTAGGAATATTTCCGCTATATTGTTGAAAATAAAACGTCCCGAATATGCGGCTGCAAAACTTGTTAAAATTGTTTGGTAGAAGTCACTTTTCGGAACAGAATTAGGTTCAGTTAATGAAAACCTTTTCTGTGAATAATAGTAGATTTTTGTAGCGACTGCAGATAATTGAAAATCGACATTAGAAATGCGAAGATTTTGACTGATCGATATAATGATCAAATTCTTTCGGGAAAATTGCATGGAAAGCAGAGAAACCTTGATAAAATACCTGCAAAGCTTCGGCTTCGTCCCGACGCTCGTCCTCGGTGTTCATCGTGACGAATCTCAGAACGAGCAGATTGAGCGAGGCGGCGACAATCGCGAGCCCGAAGAGGATGAATATCAGTGCGAATATGACATACTCGGGTTTGTTGTCCAGAGCATTATCCTTCTGTAGAGCGACCATATCACCGAAGCCAATTGTCGTCAGCGTGATGAAGCAGTAATAAACGGAGTCGAAGTAGGACCAGCCTTCGTACCTCGAAAAAGCTGCCGCACCGCCAGTTATCGTGAGACTCGAGAGGAACGTTACTACGAATATCAGATTGATCTCCGAGGCCTGACAAATATAATGTAAAAAATAATAATTTATTTAGAGATATTTAATCGCAAAATTAGCGTCAAGGGGACCCAGTCACCTAAAGAAATCGTAAGAAAATGAAGGGCCCTGTAAATATCTGCATTCATCTTTAATACGACGTAGCATCCTTGATTTCCATGATGATGCTGTTTTTAGAATATTCTTATCGACGTTTTTTCCGGCAATACAAGCAAACAAGTGTAGATGTTACCTTATCACTGTCACTTATCACGGTCACTTGCGTACGATAAAAGTTAAGGGCGCTACGTCGTGTCCAAAGTTACACATCCATTTTTTTACCTTGGATTACCGAAACAAAGTCGATAGTGAAAACTAAAAAAATTAAGGGCGTCGGGGCATGTCAAATGTTACATATGTCCATTAAATATGTATATTTCTGGATTTAAAAAAAAAACTAAAAACAGCAGCATCTAGAAAAATTCATGACAAAAAACGAGCCCTGGTTGACTCTCGTAGGATAGTAATTAAGAGCATTACACATGTTTAAGGTTATATCTGCACTTGTTTGCTTGTATCTTTAGAATAAATGTCGATGAAAAAAAAAATTAAACATAAGAGCATCAGGGATTTTCAAGGCGAAAAAGATAAGCCCTAGGTGATTCTCGTACAATGAAAAGTAAGTGTTAAAGATTAATGCAAATATTTTCAGGGCCATGAAAATAAATGTATCGATGATAAGCTTTTCTTCTAAATCTTACATTTAAATCTCATTAAGTACATATATAATCTTCTGCTTAAATTGTTTTTTCAAAATTACCGTTGTAATGCATCTCTTTCAACATTCTGCTATTTTGAGCATCATTTTAGTGCACTTTATGCAATGGTGTGTTTATAAAATTTGAGAATTGTAATGCTTGATATGTATTCAAAGAGATTCAATTGCAAGTTTTGTTTAAAAAGGAAATCATCCACAGAATTATTTTTCTTATGACGTTTTTTAGGTGACTTGGTTCCCTTAATGAGAATGTTTAGCTAAAACGCATCTGGGGATAAGCAACATCACCTGGACGTCTTTGCAGTTAAGTAATTGCTTCACTTTGCGGATGACGACCGACGAGAATTTGTTCAGACGTTCTCCTATGCTCTGAAACATTACGAGGCCCAGGGGTATTCCGACTATCGCGTAGAACATCGTGAACAGCTTGCCGCTTATCGTGTTTGGCGTCGAGTGTCCGTAACCTGGTGGGAGAAGAAGGAGGGGTCGTTCAACGTTTAACTGCGTACACGATATGTGACTTGAGATAATTCAGTCCCCCGGCGATTTCTATGCGCATAATGTATGAGGCATTTCACGCTGAATCGCCCAAATAATAGTATTCTTTTTCATAAATAAGATTACGGCAAAAACTAATGAAATTAATAATAAGCAAATACTAAAACTCGGTTTAAGCATCTTTTTGTAATTATTAAACGAGCCATTATTACGACGGTAGCAATAGTACAGAAATCGGCTATAATGAACTGCAACGATACGAAAACCTATATTGAGAATAGGTTTAAAAGAATTTCAACCTCTTTCCTCCATTTATCTTACATAGTTACCGTAAAAGTCTGTGGTCAAATCATTCCTCTCAAATTTACTCTAAAAAATAAAAAAAGCAAATAAAAGACGAATCTGATGAGCGGGTCGATTTGGAAAGCCCCATATATTGATGCTTTCTGCTGTACAAGCGAAAAAGAAGATCGTGCCTGTGGCACTAACACTCGGATTATGTAGGCCCTTTCTTTTCCCCGGGCACACAAACTCGGCTACAGATATGCCCTGGCAAGTGGTAAAGATCAACGTGTGTCAGACGACACGCGACGACCGTAGCACGCTATGCCACCGCACTACATTATATGTATGTTGGCTGAGCTTGTAACCGCGGGTTGCGATAGATATCAACCGGTGAAACAGCACGCTATGAACTTGTTGCTTCGAATGCTCCAATAGCGACACCGATAATCGCAGCTTTTTATGCAACTAACTGAAGTTCGAATTAAAATTCGAGTGTACCGATTGTAGTGAGCACAGTGGTGGCATAGTAGAACGCCCCGGCAAACTTCCACTGTTGTCCGGCCTTGTGGGGCTCCGTCTTCAGCACCACCGTTTCCATGATCTTGAAGTCGTCGTCGCTAATGTTGTATTTGCGAATAACCATTCTCTCAATGGCTGCAACAGAAAGTGCATATCGTTACTTTGTCTTCGACCTAATTTCGGCATATTATCATCGACAATTATTTTATTGGAACCCATTTATTCAAAAACTGACATAAGAAAAAAAATTCTATAGAACATTCTTTTAAAAAATCATTCAGCCACTTTTTTTCAGACCTCACCGATCTTCCTCATAATTGGTTATATAAAAGTACCTCTAAAAGGCTCTATGTGAATTTTTTCTGGTTTTTTAAAACACTATTTTAGAAAACGCCATTTTTTCCGAGTGCAAATATATCCGAAACTTGGAGTGACTGCTAAAATTGTCTCCACCTAAAAGTTTTCGTTTTATGTTTGCTTTCGAGCGTAATGATTGAAATAATTGAAAAAAAATTCCTTAAAAATAGACACGGCTTACGAGAATTTTGTCAGATTTTAAAAAAATGGCCATTCATTTTTGTTTGATAAATAATTATGAGTATAAAAATTGTTTAAAAAAAATCCAATGAATATTCTATTTGCTGTTTAGAGGTAAAACAATATCATACAAAATCGGGGTTGTAATCGAGGTGGAGTTGCTATGTCCCATGTGCATATCTCAAGATCCCTTAGAACTTCTCCAACGAATTTGAAAAATTATCCGAACTCAACAAACTGTATTTACTCCTGATATAAGAAAAACTCGTGTGGCTAAAAAATTCGAAAATCACATTTTTCGCACTCCGTAAGAAATAAAAGTCTCTCCACAATAATATTCGCATTGCCGTCGTAAACTCTTCAAGTTTTAATAAAATGTTGCGAGTGAAGCGAGACAATAACTTTGTATTATGAAAATATTGCTTTTAAAAGTCACCGACAAGAGATGCAATTACGGAATAACGAAATTACCATCCAACGCTTCCTTGCGTCGTTTCTCCGTCTCGGACTCGAGGACGTCGAATATTGCAGCGCCAACGAGGAGGTAGGTGAACGTGCAGACGATCAACGATAGGGTCCGGACGTTTTGCTTCTTCATTCTCTAGTGAGCCACATGCTCACTAGCAGGGCCTCGGCCCTAACTACTTGCATCGCTCAATGGGGTACGGGGTGAGTCGCCGGGCCCATTATGCCCCAATTCTCTTGTCTTTCTTTTTATTATTTCCTTCTGATCCAGCGAATCCAATTTTCCTTTCTCCCTTCGAACCCTTTTTTCCTCTTCCGTGGATTTTTCGTCCTGCACACACCGTCGTTACTTCCTTCGTTCTCCACTCGTTCAGGCACTCTCGAGTTCTCCCGCTCAGTCACAGCAATCGCTACAGTCCCGGCTCGCGACTCCTCTTCTTCAGGCTCTCTCCATTCCGAGCACTTCCGGCGATTCGCTTTCGTTTACCTGGGAAAAATAAAAATATATAAGTTAGAATGGTACACGTATAATAAAGTACAACGGTTGACAAAACGTTCGACGGGATAGTCGATCAGGGACGAACAATGAGAGGAGCGAGCGTCTCGGTAAGAACGAAGGGATGATATTCCCTTCGGTTGACCAGTCCGAAGGGTAAAAGAGAATAAAAGGGACAAGGTCGAGGGTGAGTAGCTGTGTTTGATAAGAAATGAGACGAGGGGATGACGGGAAAGGAAAAAAATAGAAAATCGTGGGTCACTGCCGAAATAAAGTCACCTTAGGCAAAGCCGAGGCTCTTCTTTCGCTTCGACAATGCTCCCACCGGAGAAATTATGTGTCGAGGTCAAGTCCTTTCCTTTCTGGACAGTGAATGAGAAGCGATTACCAATGATAATAATGGGAGGGTTGACGGAAATACCCGATCGAGGGAGAACCCGTGATTATTCTTCCCTGACGCGTGTTACTGATTGCACACTAAATTTTACCAGGATGTGACGTCGACTCGGAGAAGGATAAGATCTTAGGGGAAGAAAATGGTTTCTCTTGACGAAGCGATTGAGACGTTCGGACGACGATTGTGTTCGGTCGATAAAAGGAACCGGAAGTTAATCTATACCGGAAATAGCTTTGCACACAAAGTGGATGGGATATGTAATTTTCAAAATATAATTACGGTATTTTTCTTCATGAATGCGATACTGGTGAAAAAGGTCGGAAGTTTTTATAAGTTAACTTGTCAACAAAATTTGATGGACAATTGAGATATCATCGCAATCTTGGTTGTACCGGAAATTGGATTTATTGTAAGCAATTGTTTTGTGAGGTTTTGATGAAGAAAGATTTATTTTCACATTTAGAATCATAGCTTTGTCAAAAAGGCCGGAAATAAAAATTCCTGAATGGAATGCACTCTTTGACAGATCAAATGAGACAGAGAACACTATAATTTGTTGACCAGTTTGGTCTAAAAGCTACGATAAGTTAAAAATTTTACTTTTCAACTTACGTCATTTAGGTGCACTGTATGTGTTCAAGAACTTGCAGAATTATGATGCTTGGTACGTTCTTAAAGAGGGTGGGGGATGGGGTTACTTATTAGAAATAATTGTATTCACCTAGACACCTTTTTTTACTCTTTACAACAGATTTTGGACCGAAAAAATAACAACGATTGTTGAGCACTGTAGATTTTTCAGAATAGCCAAAAAAAATCATATAAAAATCAGCCACGCTTTATTGTTGAAAATAGTATGCAAGGCACAAAAAAACATTTGCAGGTCAACATATTAAAAAATGTAGGAGCAGATACTTTTTAAATTAATCCAGGGCAATACTTTCATTATTTTTAAGTGCCCCGTTCTTTTTTCGTAAAATAAAATAAAATAAAATATTGATACCAACAAGGCCTTATAATATTAACAGTTTTGAATGATATTTCCAGAGATATGATTTTTTGAAAAATTATTATAGTGACCTAGGTTTACTTAGAAAACCTATGTACTAGCAATAGGAATTCTAAATAAGGTTAACTAAATTTTCAAAAAACCATATCTCTGGAAATATACATCAAAATTATTTATATTACAGGACCCAATGTTTATCGATTCAACTGCACATTACGAAAAAAAAAAATAGTGGCACTTAAAAATTGAAAAAATGTATAATCCTCGATTCGCAAAAATGCATCTCCTCCTACAATTTTTAATATTCTGACCTGCCAATTTTTTTTGTGCTTTGCATACTATTCTCAAAAATCAAGCGCGGCAAATTTTTTATATAATTTTTTTTGGCTATTGTAAAAAATCGACTGTGCTCAAAAATCGATGTTTTTTTTCGATTGAAAATATTTTGTGAAGAGTAAGAAAAGACATCTAGGTGAATTTTTTCAGATTTTTTCATACGATTATTTCTAATACCTAACTTTCGTCGCCCATCATTAAGAGGAGGGGGAGGGGGACCACTTAATGAGGTTTGAATGAAAGATTTTTTTTAAGGAAGGATATTATCTATAGAATTTTTTTTGTGACTTTTTTAGATGACTCGGCCCCCTTAAATCGTTCGAGCGACTATGTGGGTTCAGAGCTCAAAGGACATGAAAGTACGATTTAGAGGAGAGGACAAAAAAAAGAGGTAAAAAAGACCGCTGAATGATAGCTAGACAGAGAGAGAGAAAGGAATACAAACCTGCAACCTTTTTCGTGTTTTCCTTTGTATTCGACAAAGGCTCGAGATGAGTTATATGGCAGTGCTTTCGCTGCTCCCATCGCCATGTCGCCGCCATTCCTTGACCCAGCAGGCCGCTTTTTCAATGGAAACTGTAATACAAACGAAACAAACAATTTTTAAACAAAAATTATTTCATAAATTTTACTGGAATAAATAAGTGCTAGGATTAACGTAAGATTAAGCGATGTAGTTCTGGAAAATGTTATTTACAATCTCCTTTGATCGTATATATTATTTAGATATACGAATTTTATTTTACGCAAATATAAATTTTCGTAGATTTTAAAGAAAAGCTTTCAAGACAAGACTTTTGGAATTTTTTTGCCATTCTACATTGCCGGAAATTTTATTCATCAGCTGATATATTATTATATCTATAAAATTCATAAACGAGTGGAGTAAGATTAGAAACTTTTATATTAAATATCCTTATTTTTGTAGTATTTAGTGAATAGTACTTTAATTTTACATCTCGCTTGAATGGCAAATTTAATATAACAGGTTCTGTAAATAAGCAATTTTTGACCATATTGTAAAATTTGATTTAATATTTTTAACAGTGATAATCAGAACCTAGAAAAACTGTAAAACACTGTGAAGAAAAGTACTTGAAATTAAATTTTTGTGCATAAACTTGTACACTAATTTTACTAAAAATCTGCGATGTTAAATTTATCTACGGTACAGTCTTTTTTTATTTGCTTAAAATTTCATTACAAAACTACCTTCATTTTTTATCACAATTGTACATTGAATTAAATTGACAAGTTCATTAAAATTTCTAGTTTTCTCTGTGATTTTTTCATGTGGATGCATTACAAAATGATATTAATTCATCATCAACGGCAATGTTCCCTGTATTATTGATTTTAATCAAAGTTGATACAGCGCATATTTGCGGATCACGTGAAACAGAATTGAATTGGTTCAAGTTGTGAACAAAGGGACTTTGTTTACGAATATACGTACATGAGATTTAACTGAATCTACGGCTGTAGACATGGACATGCTCATTCTATATATAAAGCACCGAAAGCTCGAGATATCGGATATCCTACGGGCCGCGAAACAGAGTTCTGTGTTTTGCCAAAATTGGGTAAATCGTTCCCGGTCCGGAATCCGCGAGGATACTATATATGGGGCATTCTATATCACCTTGCTCTGAGCCTGAGCCTCGACCTCTTAAATTTCATTCGCGACTTTTTATGTTTTATTCCCTCCCTAAGAAGCAGCCGAAATTGAAAAAAAAAAAAATTTTCAACCAAATTATATAAATTTTCATAAACCGTGCATCAGATATGAATATTTTTCAATTTATACCCAAAGTGCCTCGCTTCTATTTTTATACGAATTTTTTTGAAAATGAAAATTAAAAAAATAAAATGCGTAAACATTTTTCCCCTGTAGACTATTGCTTCAACATTGCTATGAATGTCAGGACTTCGAATATTTTTGTCAGAATTTTTCAAGGCAATTTTATTTAATCAATTAATTCTTCTAATTTTTTTAATGTAAATAAAAAACACCAACTGGATAAATTGTGAGATAATTCTCCAAAGTCCTCCCGTATATAAGCATTTGCAAGTAACAGTCTGCAGTGAAATGATTTTCACCCATGTAATTTCTATGAATTTGGTTTTACAAAAAAAAAAAAGGTTCGGGCTTTTGGGTCTAAGCTTAAAAATATTGGAATCTGATACACGATTCATGACAATTTTGTCAGATTTCTAAATTACGGACCTCAATATGTTTGTTGCGAATAATCATAAGTATACAAATGGTTCATATAATAAATTTGATCAAAATTTGGGTTGCTTCTTAGAGATGGAATAATAACATAAAAGAGGATGTAGGTAAAAATAGCGAATTCCGGAATTAGGAACGACTGAATCCAGAATGGTCATCATTATGGAATTCGCTTTTTCAGCCATTCGCTTTTTTTATCGTTCGTTATTTTGATTGCATTTTAACAAGATGGAGGTCAAAATTCCACAATGATGACCATTCTAGATTCAGACGTTCCTAATTTCGAAATTCACTATTTTAACCATTCACTATTCTAACCATCACCCATAAAAGATCGGAGATAAAATCTGAGAGGTCGAGTTGTCATGGAATGCCCCATATACGTACATCTATATTGCCTCATGACCGTATGTAGGTACTATTTCGTCGTAATGTATTGCGCATACAGTGTGTGCTACCGTGCGAAAGCTCGGTACTCATATACCGAAGCGCATCTATGCTCTGTGAAGGTTATCACATGGTTGTATACACGTATATGGACGAACGATATGTATCGTGGATAAACGTGCTGTGCTACATACAATCCACTCACGAATTCCAGTTAGAAATGAGCTGCTGGTGCAGCAACTGGAAAGCCACCTACTCAGAAGCCTTTGCAAGGTCCAAAATATGTGCATCAGTGTACATTTCATATTGCGTTTCTCCAAAAATCATATGAGACAATAAATAGAAGAAAAAAAAAGTCTTGATAAAAAAAACATGTCATCTTGACGTAATAGTGTATTTTTATGATTTAATATATCTCCGGTTTCTCACTTCCGGCTGCAGTTCACATTTCGTGTCGGGTTTCTCGGAAAATCATACGGGACAATAAATAGAAGAAAAAAATGGTCTTGGTGAAGAAACATGTCATTTTGACGTAATAGTGTATTTTCATGATTAAATATAACTGCGGTTTTTCACTTCCAACTGTAATGCACATTTCGTATCATTTTTCTCGGAAAATCATACGGGACAATAAATAGAAGAAAAAAATGGTCTTGGTGAAGAAACATTTCATTTTGACATAATAGTGGATTTTCATGATTGAATATAACTGCGGGTTTTCTGCTGCAATGTATATTTTATTTCACATTTCTCGGCAAACCATACGTGACAATAAATTGAAAAATAGGTCATTATGAAATAATGATGTGTTTTCATGATTCAATATATTTGTGTTTTTTCACTTCCGGTTGCAATGAAAATGTCGTATCACGTTTCTCGGAAAATCATACAGGTCAATAAACAAGAAAAAAAAATGTTTTGATAAAAAACTTGTCATAAAACATAATAATCTATTTTTCTAATTCAATATATCTGCGGTTATTATTCCGATTCAGAGAAATCGTAGTACTACAGATAACTATAAAGTAACAACTGTTTTTTATAAATCCATGCAACTATTTCAATATTTACGTTAACTGAAAAAATATTTATCTCAACTATTTGATAGTTGAGACAACCATTAAAAAAATTATCATATGGACTAAAAATGAATAGTTGTCACATTCACTTACAAATACCATAATTTCCTCCGAGTGGGAAAATGTCTAAAAAATTTCCAAAACTACCACAAATTATTAAAAGTCTCTCAAATGTAATAAAAATCTCATAGACTTGGAAATCGGTCGAAATATTTTTACATGGACTACAAATAAAGGTAAACTTTCCTTTTATATACCTACTATTTATTATTGTATGATGCAGCACGTAGACAGTGTATCGGCGATAACAATACGAACACAGGCCGATAGATTTTTCGCTAATGGCTGAATACACAATACAACCAAGTGCATAGCTGAATTCTGTATCGCATTTGTGTATGCAGTGTATGCAAAATAGTGAATACCATTGTGACCTTCGTATTCTCGGAGGCAGCGCTCGGAAAGCGTTGACAAATATGCGTTGCATACATGTATAATATAAATACATATAAAATAGAGTTGGAGAATAACGACGCTGTGCATGCTGTGAGCGTTGATAGAGGATGCATAGAGAGGGATATATCTCTTCAGTGCACTGCACACAGTATATTATACAGGAACGTTATACAGCTTGGCATCGAACTGTCATCGAATAGCCGGACTGACTCTGTTGATCGATTTTCCGTTCAATCGCTGAGTTTTCTCTATCACTCATCCCGTCCGTGATATCATGAATAATTCACAAGTGTCGCTTTCGGATATATAATGTATATAGTATAAGCTATCGCGTGTTATACACTCCCAAACACAAGCCGCGCCACTTGTTACAAACGTAAGCATCACGACGCTCGTTATCGCTGTCACTGAGCTCTCGTACCTATTAAAACTGGATTTGCTTTAACGAGGGTCACGTGTAAAGCTTCGACCGGCAACAAACAATCCTTCACCACAGCGTTCGCTGATGTTTGTTAGCTCAATGTCACAGCCGAACCCCCATCCTTTTGACTCTCGGAAAATCCTTTTTTGAACGACAAAAAAATTTGCTGGGTTGCGAATTGTGTAATGAATCATTAACAAAATACGCGGCAGTTATGCAATGTAGTATGTACAGTCAGAAAAGACTTGTGAATTTAATTTAATTCACTATTGTGATGTAAAATTCATGATCCGTGTGTAAACTATATTTTCCTGTGCACGGTCTGTACACTGGGTCTTTCGGGGAACAGTGTTTTGAAAATGTTCTGAACTTTAAAAAAATCTGAAAAAATTCAGATACTTTCCAAAGTGTCTACTACACGGCACAGAAGTTCTCGGAGTCGAAAGATTATAATTATTGTTGATAATAATTGAATTATAGCCGAAAATCGAAAAAATACGGGTTTTCGTTACAAAATTCATAACTTCGCAACAAACAAATATTTAAAAAAACGGTTATAGGATTTTGTAGCTTAAACTATGAGCTTCTGAAAAAATATGGGATCATTGGAGTGGGCTTTGAAAAGTTGAATCATCTCAATACCTGAATGTGGGGAATATTTCACGAAATCAAGCATGTTATAAGTACACTGAACGGTTGAAAATATTATATAAAAAATACAAAATTGTTGTAATTTTATATATAAAACAAGACAAAGATATGACTTTAGGCCGTAAATGCAAAAAATCTTGTTTTTAACAATTTAATAAAGTACAATGAAAATGGCTAGAAAAAGTATAAAATTACAAAAAACTTGTACTTTAGTTGTGGGGAGACCGATAAATTACGAAAAGGAAAAAACTGCATCCACTTAACTATCAAAACACCGACGCCCTCTGTACACTGACCGTTTAAGGGAACTTACCTTACTTAAGGGAGACCGGCGTTTGCCTCCTATCGGCTAGACTCGGTTGCCACTTGAGCCTTTTGTTCGCAGTACTGAATAGATTTTTTAGGAGAGCGCGGGGGGAGCCCGCACTTATTCGTTGGAGGTAAATTTCAATCCGAAATTTCGAATCTACCTTAAGAAACCCAATGTATGAAGTCTCTAACGAAGGGTTAAGGTACTTTTGCATTGAAATAAAAAGAAAAAATTTGACTTTTACAGTAAAATTGAGGCAAATCACTGAAATTCCTGTACCAAAAATAAATTTGGCAAAAACTTTCAGTACATATACATTAGATTTCAAGTAGATCTTTTTTCGCGGTGTATAACCGACGAGTTATTATATCAACTATTGACAAACGTTTGTAGCTCGAGGTAGAAAAGTTTGTCAATGATCAACGAGGTGGTAAGCTCGCTTATTTGGCTGCAACTTCACTAACATTGAATATACCATGAAAGATAGTTGCCCAAATGTTCACATTTTTTTCCCTAAAGGTATAAGGGTCACCCAAGGGCGATTTTCCTATTGCTTTTTAAATATTGTGCAATAATCGGATTTTAAAAATGGCACCATGTTTTCTTTTTAAATGTCATTCTTTGTAGAAGAGAAGCAATTTATACCAGATTCACGATATTCTGTAAATGGTAACTTATTGTTATTAGTTTTCATTGAATCCAAACATATTGTGTCGATATGTTACATGGGCTCTACTGGTTCGCATGTTTGAAATTGCGTAATTGCCACTAGAGTCGCAGCAAATGGAGTCTATTCCGAAGCAGTCTCGAGATTCGCTCGAGTACGTATTAGACAGAACAAACTGGCGGTCTTGCTCGCTTGAGAGACGAGAGTATATAAGGCGCATGAACGGAGTTCCCACTAGCTGCGGTAGAACGTGTTCGGAAAAGTGGACTCCCGTGTCGTTTGGTACACGTTTTGACCAGAATTGAAGGAGTAAGAGAAGAAGTAAAACAAAGAGGGAGAGAGAGAGAGAGATTCTCCGGGTACCACGATGGTCGTCGTAACCGCAGCGGGATCCAATTAAGAGCGTTAATTGCTCGTTTCCTACCGTGACTGGATCTATACCCACAGAGCTCTCCGGAACTCGAGTTAGCTCGCTTATTTTTGGAGATCTTCTGCCCTCCCTTCAGAAATTCCACGAGAGTGGCACTCTGTGCACTAACTGATGGTATGGAACACTGTAACACCGGAAGGACTTTATCGAAGGGCTCTCAACGCGGTTTTGACCTCTCCAGACAAACGGGTATCTGAGTGTTAGCAAATGAGAAACCAACCCATAATTCACAGTGGATATTATAGTTTATTTGTCTTTCCCTTTGAGGATGTTTGAACTAATTTTCAAAGCGAATTATTGGCGGAAAACTTGATATGATTAATGTTTGATTGGGAAAATGGATCAAAGAGGGCATCAACTGTAAATTGTTAAATTATCAAAATGGTTTAACATATTTCATTTTTTTAAATATTCACCAGAGTTTGCTTGCTTAATTTTGGATATCTTCTGCCTTCCATTCAGAAACTCCCCTGTGTGCACTAACTGATGATAGGGAACACTGTAACACCGGAAGGACTTTATCGAAGGGCTCTCAACGCGGTTTTGACCGCTTCGGACAAACAGGTATCCGAGTGTTAGTAAATGCGAAACTAACCTATAATTTACAGTGGATCTCATGGTTTATTTAAATTTTCACTCGAGGATGTTTAAACAAATTTCCAAAGCAAATTATTGACAAAAAAAAATTGACATGATTAATGTTTGGTTGGAAAAATAAATCGACAAGCTCATAAGCTTCAAAGTGTTGAATTATCAAAATGGTCTTACATGTTTAATTTTATTTTACATTGACTCGAGTTGGCTCGCTTATTTTGAGAGATCTTCTGCACTACCTACAGAAATTTTCCCAGAGTATCACTGGCTGCAGTAACTGATGATATAGAACACTGTAATACAGGAAGGGCTTTATTGAAGGGCTCTCAACCCGGTTTTGACCTCTCCAGCCAAACGGATATCTGAGTGTGAGCAAATGAGAAACTAACCCATAACTCACAGTGGATAGTATGGTTTATTTATGGTTCCATGCGAGGGCGTTTAAACAAATTTTTAAAGCGAATTATTGACAAAAAATTTAATACCGTTATTGTTTGATTGGGAAAATAAATAAAAAAGTTCGTAAATTTCAACCTGTTCTTTTTTCCCTTTCAGTACGCTCCCTAAGGAAATTCGTCTCCCTGGTCAGAATATTTTATCAAATGGTTTTTCATGTTTCATTTTTTTTTACATTTACTGGAGTTTGCTCGCTTATTTTGGGAGACCTTTTACTCTACGTTCAAAAATTCTACCAGAGTAGCACTCTGTGCACTAACCGATGATATGGAATACTGTAGCACAGGCTGGACTTTATCGAAGGGCTCTCAACGCGGTTTTGAGCTCTTCACCCAAACGGATATCCGAGTGTTAGCAGATCAGAAAATACCCTTTAACTCAAAGTGAACAGTACGTTTTCAAAGAATATTTAGAATCGAGGACGTTTGAACAAGTTGCCAACACAACTTATTTACAGAAAACCATATATGATCTATAACCTATAACTTACTGGAAACAGTATGGTTTTTTTTCTGTTTTGATTCCAGGACGTTTAAGCAAATTCTCAAAGGAAATTATCGACAGAAATCTTGATACGATTAATATTTGATTGGGGGAAAAAATTAAAAAGCTGAAAGCTCGTATACTTTAACTTGTCTATTTTTTTCCCTTTCAAAACGCTTCCTAAGCAAATTGGTCTCCCTGCTCAGGATGGTTTATCAAATGGTTTTACATGTTTCTTTTTTTAAAAACATTTACTCGAGTTAACTCGCTTATTTTGGGTTGGCTACTGGTTTACCTTTCGAAATACCATTAAATGCTGCACTGCTGTGCACTAAACTGATGATATTGAAGTCTCCGGCACAGATACTGTGTATGACGGACTTTATCGAAGGGCTCTCAACGCAGTCTCAACCCCTTCAGCCAACCGAGAATCTGCTATGCTACTTTGGTATGCATATATGTACTCACTGCGAGCTCCACTCGAGTGAATTCGAAAGCGTTTATAGTTACCTCGCATCTGGACTTTTGATCGTTATATCGCAAGAAAGCGACTGCAAAAAAATATGATGGCTTGTCAACTTTTCGGGGAACCAACTACCATGTTTATTTTCGCAGAATCTTTCTCGGTTACTGTAACGATATTTTTCTGAAAGCCAGCTCAGTTTTTTTTCAAGTTCAATGGGGTGAATATATTTACTTTTCTATTTTGTGTCTATTCAACTCTCTGGCTGTTATTTTTGTCAATTTCGTTCAATTGAAAATTGATTATATTATAGTTTGCAAAAAAATGTTGCGATAATATTATTGAACGCTGCATGTTTTCCAACCGTTCATATAAAATTCAATATAAATGTTCATGAAATTCGGTATACAAGGTTATTAACGGGGTACTTAAGTTGGAAACAGATTAATACCTCGTTTGCGTTTTGAATAGAATCGGATAGCGATTAATAAATGCACAACCAAATTATTGAACAGGTTGCAATGTCTATCAGTGAAGCTTTATTGAAGAAAAAAATTGTCCACGATTTCTCTGTAACTACTTATCCAATCGATTCCACATTTATCCAGTACTTTCATGACATTATTATCTACATTTACAAGAAATATGAATTTTTTAAACTACTGATATACGTTTTTGAAGTTTTTATAGATGTTTAATTATTATTCAAAGCTCAGAGTCTAAGCTACAAAACCATATGACCGTTTTTTTGTATTTGTTTAATGCGAAGTTATGAATTTTTTAATGAAACCCCATTTTTCCCCATTTTCGACTACAATTCAATTTTTATCAACAATAGTTATAAGCTTTTGACTTCAGGAACTTTTGGGACGTGTAGTAGACACTTCGAGAAGTATTTCTGAATTTTTTCAGATTTTTTCAGCGCTTAGAACATTTTAAAAATCCGCCTGTTACCTGAAAGACCCAGTGTACAGAAACGCAAAACTATATTTTTCCGTGTATGGAAAAATATAGTTTGCGTCCCTGCGGCATGGAAAGTGAAATTTCCCGCGCCCTTT
Source organism: Tromatobia lineatoria (assembly GCA_949699805.1). Classification (NCBI taxonomy): domain Eukaryota; kingdom Metazoa; phylum Arthropoda; class Insecta; order Hymenoptera; family Ichneumonidae; genus Tromatobia; species Tromatobia lineatoria. Next base: position 17,193,467 of record OX453036.1, read on the forward strand.
AGCCCGAAAAACTCGCTTCCAACACCTCGCGAAGTAAAATTGTATGAAATACTAGGCGGAAAGACGTTTCTTCGACTCGTGTGACACTCGTGAGAAATGAGATTTCCCGCCCTCGTGGCGTCATATACTACTACATTACACCGAAGGTCAAGGTCACTTACATTGCATTATGCCAAGGAATATTTTGGTTCTGTCAACTTATTATTTTTCTGTTTCGTAAAAAGAGAGAGACAATAACAAGGATGATGAGGACACAGAAGGAAATAATAACCGATAGCATTGAATGAGGGAGTTTGCGAGGTCCGAGGTGAACGGAAGGCGTCGATAGCCACGCGCCCCGTGGCATTATTATTAAATCTACTCGGAGACCTCTCGCAGCCGGAGGGCTTCGTCGACAATGCGCCGTGTTGATTGTGGCGTCGCTATATCTTCGAGACAATGAAGAGACTGCGCGAGCGGCAAGGTGCCCTTCCTCTTCCCCTCTCTCCTTATTGCTCGATGCTTTCTCTCGGACGGACATCGACGGCACAAAGACTTGAACGTCGACCTCCCGAGGCACCGCTCAGTAAATTGAAGCCAATTACACGTTCGCACAAACGAGGCACGGGAATAACTTTCTCACTCGAACCCTGTCATTTCCTTCCGCTCATTGCTACTCGCTATTGTCCACAGAAACTGCGAATAATTTCTCATCCACAATCAGTATTTCCCCCTGAAATACACCGAGACAATATGAACTTTTTAATCCGCTTCCGAATCTTTGTCTGCATTATTGTAGTTCAGAATCACTAACTTTATCGACGAATAAAATTGCCAAAATGTAATATTTTTTTTGCACAATGGATAATACAATGCTGGTGGTATTTAACACACGGACTAATTAAATAACTTTCTGACATGTGAATAATTAATGTTGATTTTATCTGAGTTTAATTTTTTTATCCGCATTTCCCCCCGTTTGCAGGGATTACGCCTATTGCAGGTCAGCCTGGGTTACACTCAGAGAAAAATATCGTAATTTAATAATAAAAATAGTCAGTCCGACGATAATCTAACTATAATGTTCAGTTGCCAGGAGGAACGACTATATTTCATGGTGATAGCAAATATAAGTAAGTAGTTGGATCAACAACTAATATAATTCCCCGGAGGAACGTCTATATTTCATGGTTATAGCGAATATTATTATAGTAGCAATTATCAAAATGATAATACTTTCAAATATGCGGTTGTGTTGCATATACGATTTCAACGTTTATTTTCAATAAACTTGCAAGTACCGTTCATTGAACCATATTATCATCACTTCAACTATAAAACATTGCAAGCCTTCCTTTTTTATTTTTATCATCTAAAATCGTTGAATCATCCCCATGCGGGCGCATCCGACTTCCCCCTTTATATCGAATTCGCCATAGCATTGCTGCTAAGAGCATAGGGAAAAATTGCGGAAAAACCTATGTCGATATAGCCGGTCTCGAGTGCGTCTCACGGCATCGAAGTCACGTCACGATTTTCGTCGAGACTGTAAACCCAGGCTACAGCTGTATCCATGTGATGCACACAGTTACCTGCGTGTGTCTCAGGTATAGATCTGAAGCTTCATCGCGTCCATGTTTTTATTTTTCGACTAAAATTGTCGACGGCACCGGGAAACGAATCCGCGTCGTACGGATGCTTTGGTCGAGAGGCTTGTATTTTTTACATTTATTTATTGGGATATTTCTCCCGTATGTCTTATTCAGGCTTTTACGTAACCATTCTCCCCTTTCCCCGTTTCTACATAGAGTTTTCCTCCCTAGAGTGTTGTCCACAGCTACTCATTCTAATGCACTACTGTATCGCATTTGTACGAGGGCTCAGAGAAACTGCGAAAAACCTGGCCAATATAGGCGGTTTTATTTTACTGAGTTTCTACCGTATGAGAAATACGGTAAAAACTCAGAATAACTTTCTCCCGCTCGACACTTTGCGCGCAAACGAGTGCGCGACCAAGCGGTCACCCATCCAAGTTATGGCCGCAAACAATGCTGCTTAACTCTGGGGACCGCTGAAGGGCACCAATCGCGCGTCCACTGCTGCCGGTTGGTCGAAAGGCCTCAACCATTAAGCCACCGCAGTGGTATGATTTTATGCGAGTTGTAACTACACGTTGTTTTTTGAATACTCGAACTTGTTTCTTTACTTCGTGAATAATGTGATACCAATCAATGGGATTGTAGAGTAATCAACTGTATGAATAGAAACAAAAGGTATTAATATTCCATCGAAACAAGGGATGCATCAAGTTTCCTCATAGCTTCGGTCAACATACATCAAAACAATGGGTAACGAGTTATAAAATACTACAATGGCTTATTTGCTGTGTGAATTATTCTGAATTTAGCAATATTGTGTAATTTGAAAAAAATATATAACCTTTCTTTTTTAGTTCCATGAAATGTATTTGCATAACAAGCCGTAGCAAAAATGTTCGTTAAGTTGATTCATTTTTTTTGTTAGTTCCAGATTTTTTTATTTCTGCTTAATTTGCCAAAAATTGACGTTATCACTACTATATTAGAAGAATGTTCCGTCCCAGAAAAATCGTTTTCTATGGGTATTGTATATTGTGTTATGGTTATTTTGTATTTGAAATATTATTCGACAGTATATCACGGTAGAATTATTCTTATTCGTCGTAGATTGTAAATGATAGAGATGTGAAATTGCTGTATCATGAAAAAAAAAAATCTTGGACCTCTTTCAAGAGCAATTGACGAAACGAGGGCGATGAGAGTCCACCCTAATCCCGAAGTAACCGAGCAACTTGGTTTGCGTTCCTTTTCTTCTTTTGCTAGCAGACTTTACACAGGATGCAAATGCTCATGGCCAGAGAAATCCTGGAGACAAGGGTTTCCCTTCCAAACGCTAGCTACCGTTTTTACTCCACTTGACAACGGTTATATATATTTTTGCGTGAGCCTCCGAGTTAATCTCGGGTTTAGAAGCGGATGGAGGAAGAGATAATGAGGTGAGCGAAGAAAAAACGGTGATAAAGTGCTGCTCTCATTCTTCCGCTCTCGCTCTATTTCAAGAAAAAATAAACGAGACAGTTGGCAGTCGCAAACCTTAAACAAAACGACAAACTTTGTTACGTACCCCAAAAAGCTTAATCTTCGTTTTTGAACTCCAGTCCTTAAGTTTTTAAGCGGTTCAAGAACAAAATAGTCGACTCGTTTTTCAAGAAATCATTAAAATTAAATCTTACCGTTAATTCCAACTAATTACAAACCTGAAGACATTTAAATCGAAACCTTGATAAATTACTACATTTGAAAAATCTTCAAAACCAACCCATTTATAGAGCTAAAAAATTCTGCACTTCTGAGTTTTTAATAACAAATACGAAAGTAACTTTAAGCCAGTAAAAAATGTCGCGACTCTCATGAGAATGACTCGTGTTGCAAATATGTCACTGGTAACATTTTTCTCAATGTTTTAAGAAATAAACAATCTTTTAATGGTCAACGTGGTCCATTGCCCTAATTGGACGGTAACTTCCATTACAGTACACTTCGTGTAACATAAAGTTGTAAAGTATATTGCATATTTTCTGAAGTGTAACTTCAAAACTTTAATATAAAAAATGAAAAAGGGAAATCATGATTTTAATCAGATCTGCAACTAAATTTAGGCTGCGAAGTGGTAAAGTTTGAGGTTACAGAGAACTTTAAGCAAATTTGACGTAAAAATTGCGTACAAAAAATGTAATTATCTACAACAATGTCCTACTCAACGGAGAAGGTGAAACGGTAGTTTTTCTAGAAAGTACAGATTCATCCAGTTCAGTCTGTTCGTGCGACTGTATATAGCACAGGCATCGCTGACCGTTAAGGGTAAGTCTGCCCGATGACAAATTACCTGCCACTGAGCCGCGGAACGGAAAAAAAAGGAAGTTCGGTCGTGTGTCGCGTCACGCCCAGACCAGTAGCCGGAAGGGCGGATGAATAAGAGGACGTGAGAAGAGGGTGGATGGGTATAATATTTTCTACACCACAGCTTTGGGCCAGAATTTTCAAGGTTTCAGAAAACCGTTAAAGCTTTAATGTGTACAGAAAAAAAAATTGTTTATATAAGTTAGAAGCCAAAAAAATTTGGTAGGGCTAATAAACTGTCTGGTTACGGAAACAAATCGATTGGTTAGATGAACAAATCAATTTTCTGGGTGAACATACAAATTCCTTAGATTACAAACCGATTCGTTGGTCAAAATAATCAATTGTATGATTCAGCAAATCAATGAGTTGGTCCGCCAAGTCAATTGGTTGGGTCACGAACCATTTGCATGTCTCAACAAATCAATTGCTTGGTTCAACAAATCAATTGGTTGAGTCACAAGTCAATTGGTTGAAACACAAGTCAATTGGTTGAAACACAAGTCGATTGGTTGAGTCACGAGTCAATTGGTTGGGTCATAAGTCAATTCGTTGCGTCACTAGTCAATTCGTTGAACCAACAAATCAACTGGTTGGGCAAACTAATCAATTGGTCGATCCAGCGAATCAATTGATTAGTTCAACGAATCAATTGGTTGAAAATCCGTCAAAGCTTTGTGTTATAATTTGACGGCTGGGATAAACTAGAGAAAATATATGTATTATAGGATTGAGTCACGTTGGCTAGACATGGAAAATGAGAGAAACTCCTATTACCATGCGCGGTAGTTACTTCATATACGAAAGTCGTTGTAACTACATAACTCATATTAATTTTCGAGTTTGCACCGCTACGAAATGACTACCATGTAACGCCACATGTTACATGTCCCAAAACCGTGTGTTTCATATTATTCGTATGATGAATGGTCCACAGGGAAAATGAAAACTACTATTTGATTTATGTTATGTCCGTGAAAATCCGTGTTGATATTGTAGCTTTATAGGAGAAAACGAGGAATATTGAGGGATGGGGAGGTGGGCTCGTCGATTCGACAATCCGCCGAGTGCGTCACGAGATCGACGAGCTGTGGGACCGGATCAGCAGCAACGCACACAGTGCATCCAGGCAACTGGAAGATCAGAACCGACGTATCGACACAAACGGGGTCTGACTACTGAACGGCTATATCCCTGCACGACTACCGCATTCCCTGGATCGGAGAGCCGGACAGTGAAAGATAGGTGTCGCTCGAGTAGTTACGGTCGTCAATAGTCGGACAGATACTAAATCGAATTTCCGGGTTTAAAAAAACCACGGATTGATAGTTTTTTCTACGCTATTTAGAGAAATGGTGAAAGGTAGAGCGTAATGAAAATTTCTACCAGATATTGTGAAAATAAAGAGTAAATTTTTTACATGATCGTTTTTATGATCCAAATTATTAATAAGGCTGTCATCAGTTTTTAACGATTTTTTTACTTTCAAGGAGTTGAACGTTTTTAAAATTTTTTACAACAATTTAATTTGTTGTTCTTACCGTAAGTCTATTTTAGGAACTCACTTTTTATAGACAGCCTGATTATTGGAGAGCTGGACCGTGAAAGATACGTGTGAATCGAGTAGTTACGGTTGTCAATAGTCGGACAGATACTAGATCGAATTTCCGGACCATGAAAAAACGCAGACGGATAGTTTTTTCTACGCTATTCACAGAAATGTTGAGACGAGAATTTTTCACGACATATGATAACACCAGAAATGAATATATGGCATTGTAGAAATGTACGTCAAATCGAGTAAGCAATTTGCCATCAATTTCTACGATCATTTTAATAATCCAAAATATTCATAAAGCTGTCATCAGTTTTTAACTTTGTTTTTTTACTTTCAATGAGTTGAAAATATTGAAATATGGAAATTGAAACTCACTGCTTATAGAAAGATTCATGGCAAAATGCCGCATAGTGAGAAATACGAGTGGCTTGAGTAGTTACGGTCGTCAATGATCAGACACATACTAGATTCAATTTCCGGACCATGAAAAAGCGCATTCCGATTTTTTTACGCTACTGAAATAAATGTTAAAAAGTAACATTTAATAAGATTCTCTTTCAGATATGACACTGGAAATATTTCTGACATCCTACATATGTACAGCAAACCGTGTAAATATGAGTTTTGATGTTAATAAAGCTGTAATCAGTTTCAAACTTTTTTTCAGCATCCAAGAAGTAAAAAAACAGTTTCTCTCATTTACAACAGTCAATTTATTATCTTCACAAGATAGTTCTACAATGTAAACTCGCTTTTCACGAAAAGACTCATTAGCCGCTCTGAGAGAAATACATTCGGCTCGAGTAGTTACATTCGTCAATAGTCGGACAGAGACTACGTACAATTCTCAAGCCATAAAAACGCACTCAAGTAATTTTTATTACGAGAACATAGAATAAATAGAAGTGAAAATCACTATTGAGAGAAATTAAAAATTTTAAATCACAAATTAAAAAAACACAAATGTGATATAAAAAATTGAAAAACTTGAAACTCACTAATTCCAACAAATAATTTACTCTTAAATCCAAACGCAATCTTGGTTTCAAACATTTTCAATTAATCTTGCAAATATTTTTCTACAAAATGAAATCAAAATACAACAGGATATTGATGAATCTTTAAAATTGAGAAGAGAAAACGACACACATTTATTAATGTGTTTCGTTTTCTCTTCTGTATTCAGAGGCCACAGAATAAAAGTGAACATATCTTGTTTCGTCTGACTGTCGAATTCAGCATCAGAAACGTAGTTACAGTGGCAAAGGACTTCTTTAAAGTTCCAAGAAGTAAAAAAAAAGTTTCACTCATTTACAACAGTTCATTTATTATCTTTACAAGATAGTTCTGCAATGTAGACTCGCTTTTCTCGGAAAGACTCATTAGCCGGTCTGAGCGAAATACATGCGGCTCGAGTAGTTACATTCGTCAATAGTCGGACAGAGACTACATCAAATTCTCAAGCCAGAGGACATAGAATAAATAGAATTAAAAATTACTATTGAGAGCGATTTTAAATTACAAATCACGAATTAAAAATTTAAAAAAACAGTTAGATTAAAAAAAATCAAAATTTAAAAACTCACTAATTAAAAAAAAAATTTACTCATAAATCCAAAGGCATTCTTGGTTTCAAACATTCCCAATTTATCCTGTAAATATTCCTTCCCATGATAAAATCAAAATACAACAGGATATTAATGAATTTTAACGATTGAGAAGAGACAACGACACACATTAATACAGAGGCCACATAATAAAAGCGACATATCTCGTTTCGTCTGACTGTCGAATTCAGCATCAGAAACGTGGTTACAGTGGCAAAGTACACTTTGCTTGCCACTCGTGGCTAGTAACTGCATTGCAGTTAATGCCCTTTCCATCCATTTCTCTCGCAGCCCGTAAGTCTGTTTCAGTAATACGCCAAGTTATTAAACTATTTCAATTATGAGTCCCACCGAGCGCACTCTGGGCAGACGCAGAAGCTTTTCCCGAAGAGAGCTGGTCTGGTGCGGCAGAGCAATCGTTACCCATTCTAGTGCTGTATATATATATATATAGATATAGATATATATAGATATATAAAGTAATGGTATACATATGTATAGTGTATTGAGAGAAAACGGCAGAGAAACCAAATGGGAAAAGCGACGGGGAGCGACGATAGGCCATTCTGGACGTCGGGGACATGCGGTGGGGTGGAATACCTCGGTACAACCTCCTGCCGCTTGGAACCAGTCCAAAACTCATCGTCCCTGCTTCGGCTTTCTCTAATACTCGCTCACCCACCACTACCACCAACAACGTGGCCAGTTAATTACTTCGCGTTCGTTCGCGTGGGCTGCAAAGCCTCTAATCCTGAAAGAGTGAGCCGATGGTAGTGCCGCACGCGTGTGTTTGATTCCTTCGTTATCACAGAGAGTTATATAGCTATGCTATTATCCTCGCTGTTGAATCTACGTACGTAATTAGATAAACGCAGGATATAACCGGGCTCAGAGGATAATCATTTTCAAGCCAATCTCTTTGTCACTGGCCATCGGGACACTAATGTACATTATTATCAACGGTTATTATTGATTTTATGTCAGTTTTTATTAATTGCTTCCTCATAAAAGACGTTTTTATTACAAAATTTGAAAGAAATTTATTTTCATGTCAGTATAGGGTGAACGAGCCAGTGGAGAACGGGGATCAGTGAATGGACACTGTCCATAAGAGCAAGTGTATTAAAAGCGTCCATTCACTGGGTTTTTTCGTCAGCTTAACCGTCTATTCACTGGTCGGTTTACCCTATTCATTGTCACGAGATTAGTCAACTTGAATAATCCAATAGATGAGCCCTCTATTCGACTCGTTGTGACGACCGTTTAAATTGTTAGCACTAACATTTTCAGGTGTTAGGAAAATAGAATGATCGATTGGTTGTGTCAACTCTCTTTTGTTTATGGCAGCTATTTTTTTCTTTTCGTGAAAAATAACCTCAGGGTTTTTTTTCTATGAGAACAATTTTTTAAATGTATTTTCATCTTTGTGGTAGATTTTTTCGTTATCACGGTATATATAGGTCTGCTATTATCTTCGCTGTTCCATCTGCGTACGTAATTAGATAAGCGCAGGATATAAGCGGGCTCAGAGGATAATGATTTAAAAGCCAATCTCTTTGTCACTGGCGATTGGAACACTAATGTACATAATTTCGAAAGGTTGTTCTTGATTTTATGTCAATTTGCAAATTTTCTAAAACTCTGCAGCCGGAAAGGTTTTTGTATTGTGAAAAGAGAATAACAAGATTTTTTTATATTTTTGTGTTTTATTCACTCGTCATCACAAAATATGTAGCTATATTATCAGTGCTCAGAGGATAGTTATTATGGATCCAATATATTTATCACTGTCGATCGAGACACTAATTGTATACATTATTACGAAAATTCATTACCGATTTTATGTGAATTTTTATTTTGTTCTAAAACATTTTTGTTGTAACAAAAAAACAAGGAGAAGGTATATAATATTTTTCCGATAAAAAATGTGTATTAGTGATTGCTCAAAGTTGAACCAATTCTAAGTCTGAACATAGTTAATCGAGTCGGTTTGGCGCATGTTTACGATCCAGCATTAATTAACTCAATGAATTTGCAACTTATTATAGCAGTTGAAAATTGCTAAACTTTATTTACTTGTAGAATCTCGGTGTTTGAATAACGTACAAAAGCGTATAGTATGCAGAGTGTATTAATGCGGAGTGCGAATCACCTGTCGACTCTGTCGAGCGTAGCAAATGTTATTTGGACAAGTGGGTAGTCACCGTCCGCTTGGTTGCATCGGACGTGTACTCAACTTCGTGCTGGGTTCATCGTTGCTGCTTATCCGTCGATTATTCACAAGAGAAACTATACATACGAAACTCCCGGAGCACAGCTTCCGATCCTCGAGATAGTTAAATCGCCCACGTGACTCATCTACGTAAGTACACACTGTATATTAGACGCAGTGTCCCCAGTATTATATGAGGGATTCCTTGTCAATCCAGCCACTTTTTTTCAAACCTCTTTAGGATTAGTCCCATAATTAGCCGCATTTTAGTACCACTTGAAAGTACTTTCTCCTAATTATTCCAGGTTTTTAAATCCAATTATGCGAAAAATTGAGTATTTCTTTGAAGTTGATATATCTTGAAAAATTAAAGTCATAGAGAAAAATTGTTTCGACATAGAAGTTGTAGTTTTATGTGAAATTTCTAATGAAAATTGTCAAATAATTTTGTGACCCGATAATAGTACTTTTTCGCTAAAAAAATATAGAGATTATTTTTTTAACCAAAAAAGCGACTTTTTTGTGGCTGAAGAAATTACAGAATCTTTGCGCCTATGTATTGATAACAAAAAAAAATTGCTAGAGTGATACTGATCGAAGTTCCAAAGTAAAAAAATAATTCGTTCAGAGTGAAAAAAATTTTGTCGAGAAAAAAAAATGTTAACAGGGTTTTATTTGAAAGTTGTAGCTTATGCGATAGTAAATAAATAAAATCGTTGGTCTATTAGAGATTTTTTGAAAATGTTACCTGGACATCATTTTTTTTACTTAGAACAAATAATTTTTCATTTGTATTCTGAATTCGATTCTGTAATTTTTTCAGCCAAAAAAAAGTGGCCTTTTTGGTTACAAAATAATCTTCATATGTTTTAGCGCAAAAGCAATGTTATCGGGTCGACAAAATTATTCGAACAAATTTCATTGAAAAGTTTTTCTACGACCTTAATTTTTTTAAATATATTGTCTTTAAAGAAATATCTCATTTTCCGTAATATCGGATTGAAAAATTTGAAAAAATTAGAAGAGATTACTTTTGAGTAGTTCTAAAATGTGTCCAATTATAGGAATTATCAGAGAGGTTCGAACAAACGGTGGCTGAATTGATGAAGAATGCCTCATATATACTCGAGGGAAAGTACTACACCGTACTTTGCTTTTCTCTCTCCTTGTCGACTAGGAAAACTAGGTCGTGATTTTCGTAAGCATCATGAAACTTTTAATCAGGTATTTTCTTTGAGGCATCATCTTCAACCGATGCGCTTATTCCTCAATGAATCTTTTACCAAATTATCACCGAGCATCCCTCATGTATATAGCGTTGAGCGGGTTACAATATATCTATAAGTTGACATTTTTTACATGAAATCACATTTAAGTTTACTCAAAATCAGAGAAAATTGAAAATAGCTTTCGATGGTGTAAAAATCTAAAAAATTCATGCATATTAAAGGGATTGGAAAAAATGATTTTGCGTGAAAATTTCTACAAAATCTCTTAAATAAAAATTCAGTTAAATACTAGCACTGAATATAACATTAAAGTGGTAGAATAAACCAGTGGAACATGAATTTAATAGTAATTAGTAGGTATACCACAACCGCAAATGAAACTCGCAGTTCCAATTTTTTTTTTTTTTCGTTCTAACACATTCGCCAAAGTCAACATATTCTTGATTGCAACGCTTTTTATGAACTCACGAAACATTAATGAAAAATTCAATTGACGCTGGCAATGCAAACCACCTTAAGGCAGGAGACCATCTCATTTTGCGACAAAGTAAAATTTAATTGGAACTCGCAAACTTACGGTGCTTGTTACCAAAAAAAAAAATACGGAGACATTCTTAGGGAATGTTGGTCGAGGGGCGGGAATCTTCGGTATCTAACAGCATAATAGAGGTAATCTGATAGAACGAGGTCAAAACACATATCCGAGAAAAAGGGGGTGGGAGAAGAGGATGTGCTGCAACCGCCATGTGCGGCCTTGGCCGACTGCGTGATGACGGTGTTTCGAAGGACCGTTCTGACGTCATTGGTCCGCCGCAACGTTCTTACAGAACAGAAATGGGATCAACACCTTATTCTCCGGCCGAGCAAACGATAATAAATGGTTCCTTGGGCCAGCAAATCGTTTGCTATTATAACGACGGTAAATACTTTTTGCTGGTCAACAAATATGTTTCCTTAACTAACATTTTTTTGCTAGGTTAACGAACATGTTTCCTAGATTAACCATTTTTTTTCTAGGTTAAGAAAAATGTTTCCTGGTTGCAGAAATAATTTGTTAGGCTAGGAAATACATTTTTTGCTCTAGCAAAATGATTTGCTGTTGGTATGAGATCAAATAATTTTTCTCCCTGGCTTCTTAAAACAATAATTGACAAGGCATATTTATGTAAATTCCCGCAGTGCAAGAAGTAATGGAGAACCCTTGATTCCATACATTTTTTTAAAGAGACAAAAAATTTGAAGACGATCTTTCAAGTTTGTGGAGTGCAAAAAATAATCGCAAAACCATCTTTCTGTAAATATCCGAAGAAAAAAAAGGATTGAAAACTTCTGTCAATTTTAGAAGAGCGAAAAACAACTGAAAAACTACGTTTCCGTAAAATATCAAACAGCGAAAAAAAATCGAAAAACCCATAAACTTGGGTTTTAAATTTGGGTCGCATAAATTACTAGAGAGCAAAAAATAATTCGAAGCTCATGTTTCCGGAAATTTCTAAAGACTAAAAAAAAATTAAAAACTATGCTTCCGCAAATTTCTGGAAAGTAAAAAATAATTGGAAACCAATGGTTTTTGTAAGCTTCTAAAGTGCAAAAAATAATTAAAAATCCATGTTTCCGTGAACGTCGAAAAATTAATGAATAATTGAAAACCCCATAGTGTTGAGAGTGAAAAATAATTCGAAGCTCATGCTTCCGGAAATTTCCAAAGACAAAAAAATCCATACTTCCGCGAATGTCGAAAAAGTAATGAATAATTGAAAAACCCATGAATTTTGTAGTTTTCTGGATAGGAGAAGAAAAATCTTTGCAGCACGTCCTCGAAGCTCGGTTTAACAGAATCAGTGGTACAACAAAGGAACGGCTGAGACAATTGCCAAGAGGAGGCGAAGAGTAGATACACTGAGAGGAGCGATGCGTATGGCTCCGTATGCAACCAGCCTACGGAGAAGAGAGTGCGCGCTGGAGTCGAGAGGCACACCATGGTGTTTTATCGATTGGAATACAGCAGAGGCGAGATCGCAAAGGGGAAAGAGCCAGAGGGACGACGACGCCATGATACGTATATAGAAGGCAGGCGCCTCCCGACGCCCTCCAGACAACAACAACCGACCAAATATAGTCTATACGATGTGCCTCTCTCTCTCTCTGCCTTTCCCGCGTTTCCTTTGCCTTCTCATATGGGACTCGAGGTAATGAATCAATTATCTATAATAGGCCCGTGTGTGCTCCGCCTCTGCTGCTGCATGCACTCGAGCGTGCGCGATTAAGTGGAAGACTTATGAGACAGTGCCACGAGAGAATAGTCTATGCCTACGGTAAATATGGCCAGCCGCGTAAAAATAATTATGTCAAATTGAGATATGTCAATTTATTACAAATAAAACAGCTTACAAATAAAAAAGTGGCATTTTTCAGATACCTTACGACGTCACATTTTAGAAAAGTTCAAAGCGATTTTGAGATCGAAAATAATTATCCTGATTTGTGATCATTAATAAATATATATCAGTCATTTTTGAGATGTGTTGAGACGATAAATTTTAGGACAGTTCAAAACGATTTTGAGATCGAAAATAATTATGCCGATTTGTGATCATGAATATATCAAAGTGTCATTTTTGAGATGTGTCGAGACGATACATTTTAGGGAAGTTTTAAACGATTTTGAGATCGAAAATAATCATGCCAAATTGTGGCCATAAATAAACATATCACGAAGTGTCATTTTTGAGACGCATTAAGACGACAGATCTTGAGAAACTTCATAATGATTTCGAGATCGAGAACGTTTTATCTCAAACAGCGCTAGAATTAATAAAATCAAAAGATTTTCGGTCCATCATAAAATCGACTTTAAATGTTGCGCAACCAAGTCACAAGTTGTGCTTGAATCAGACTTAGTTGACTTAAATAGGTCACCCAACGAATTTTATTCGTAATCCAACTAAGTAAGATAGTTAGGACCAAAATAGTAGTTGGCCCAACTAACTATTTAGTTCAAGCAACGATGAGAGCCAACCTCCTTAAAATAGTTTAATTAACCAAGTAATCGTCTGTCTCTCAGAGCACCAAGTCACTTGGTTCGGTCCAACTATCTTTTTCGTTACCGTAACGAAGTCGTCTTTTCCGCGTATATCGAATCGATCCTAAAATGCTTTTGTGAGTTTCTAAGATATTACCAATTGACGTATTTAAAAAATCACACTTTTTTGACATCCCACGTAAAAATAATTACGTCAAATTGTGTTCATAAATTGACATATCTCAAAAAGTAACATATATGTGACGCGTTGAAACGACAAATCTTTAAAAAATTCATAACGAATTCATTATCGATTTGATTCGAACATTAAAAAAAAACTTGACACAGTAAAATCTTTCTCGGAATCACCTCCACGCACCGAATCATCTTATTGACGACGAGAAATCACATCGAGGAATCTCTTGGGGTGAAAAGTTTTCCAGCTGTTTTTTTCACCCGATTTATGAGTACTTTGCGAAGAAAGTTTTTAGTGTTTATGAAAGTTGTTAATAAAAATTTCACTCAATACATCACTTAATCTTAAAATAGAATAAACATTATTTGTAATATTCTGATTGTGTACAGAGAACTAATTTAGTAATGGCTCTTCCTTCGTCAAGGGAAATTAACCCCATGGGACAAATCACTCGTGACTCGTCAGTTTCTATCATGGCTACGAAAACATATGTATATGAACATTAGAACCGCTATAGTGTCTCCGAAAATCACAATCGATAGCATTGATTCGGATGAAAGAGAAAAAGAGAACCGAAATCGACGGGACGAATCTACGTTAATAAAGCTCTTTTTGAAGCGATCAATTACAATTCGATTCTCTCGTAGTTTTCGATAATGACAAGAAGAGTCTTGAAAGGAAGACTCGGAGAATCTCGTTCGGAACAGCGCGCATCGACGGCTTAATTAAGTTCTATATAGTGCCTCTATTACTACCCTCTTTCGACAAATCGACGATCAATGCCGGAAGTTTACAGCGTGAAACGTAGTATAGATAAAAGTACTACCAAGACTGTTCTATCTGTGGGATTTCCTGTATAGCTGAGAATTGGAGGAAGGAAAAAGAAGTTGAGTTTTCAGCTCAGCCCATTAACGCGTAATCGCGTAATAAATACAGTATTAAGCCGAAAAGTAGATCCTTGTAAAATGTAATTTGGATAATTGCAAAGTAATCGCTCTGCGTACACTGAGAAAACAAACCGTTGAATACATTAAAGCATTTATTTGAATCGTATATATTTATTCTCAATAGCTTCACTATAGGAAATCCTATAGGAAAGCAACTATACGTATGGTATAAATAACGATATATTTTGTTGAGTCAATTGTATAAAAACAGTCGCTTTTATTGAATCAAAAAAATTAGTACTATTGGTGCAATTATATATTTCGTTGAGTCCATTAAGTAACTGACCGTATGTATTTAATATATACAAAAAAGTTGAGTGACAGTTTTAAAAAAGCTGTTAAAATACGATCTTCCGGATGACAAGAGTTGCGGTAGCCTCGAAAAGTCTTGTGACGTCAGCTCAGTCAGAATCAAACGGACATTTGTTAACATACATTTTTTTTTTTTTCAATACTTTGCATCGAGTCGCTGCCGCACTTCTTGATATTTGAATCAATAACATTATTTGATTAAACCTATATAGAACTATTTCCATAGATACAATTGGATTGATTAAAATTATGCTTTATTTGAGCGGATTGAATGTTTAGTAGCAACGGAAAAGTACTTCCTTAAGTGCATTACATAATATAATTGAGAACAACGACTTAATATCCAACGAATTCATTTTGTTATCTGCAGGAAACAAAAAAATTTATTCACTTTGTCGCTGAAAAATAAATCGGGTATATGCTTCATTTGAAAATCTATTTAACTGAAGCAGTTGAATAAATATCTGCGTTCAAATAAATATCGTCCACATTGTAATAAATATTGTTCACATTGAAACGAATATTATTTTTATTCAACGATAAATTTAGTAGTCACATTTGTTGGTTAAGGATTTTTTTTTCCAATCATCATGATCAACTTGAATATGTTACGCTAACCTAGCGTAACTGGAAATTAAACTTTAGATTAAACTCAAGGAAAGTTTGGCGAATTTATAACTCTGTACCCATGTCAAACTTCGTGAGTAATCATGCTCATTTTTCGCAAACTTTTTATCATCCCTTGTGATCTATAAATAAAATGGAGCAATCTGTAAATGAGATCAGTAAATAATAAATAACGATAACTCCTGACTCTGAGTCAGTATTTTTAGTACCATTAGTGACATCGATTATTTTGTAGGTTTCTTGTTCTCCCAAAGTTTTCGAATTTACGTTGACCTCATACGTAAGATATTGTACAAAAAATTGGCACCTTTCTTCAAATTTAAGATCATGGTGTATTTTGGTCTAATGAAGATGATCAATTTTTTTAAATTTACTTGTGATGATTGTGGAGAATTTGCTACGTTTTCCTTGAATCCAATTTAGCCCTGTTTTAGTAATCTGTCATTATTATGCTATTTTCAAAAGGAGGTAAAAAGCTTACATTTGTAACACAGTGAGAAAATGCAATTACCAATGAGTTGAGTCGATGCTGTTGCGAAAAATTAGATTCCATCCGGATTTAGACGTACTGTACGAGACGTGAGAATATAACACGTGAGAAGGACGCGCGTAATTCGCTTTGTAACGTCTCTAACAGGTTCGGAATAGTTAGTTCGAGTTGCTGCCGCTTCGTAATGGGAATACCGTGTCAAGCTAACCGAACCGTCGGTGGTCCTGGCGCCGGGACGACCGGCCATTTGCCCGCGGACTCCCGTCGTGAATAAGAAACATGACGTAAGGGTTTGGCCTTTTCGATATTGGACGATGACACTTTTGCAAGGTATAAGTCACACGTGCATTGCCCAGATCCGAAAATAGCCATTAGGACTTATGAGGACTTTATGTGTATCTTGCTCTTAATTGTACATGAAGAAAAGGATGTTGTTGTAGGAACCACGGAATTTATACGTGGCAACCAGCGGGCATGGTAGAATATGGCATTAGTGAGTTATTGTGTGGAAGAAAGAATCAATTGGTAAGGCCAAATAACCGATTGGTCACCGACAGACCAATTGGTGATAATAGCTAATCGATTTAAGAACTGGTTTTGTCGACTAACCTGTTTGGTCAATATTCCACATTGTCAATGAGCTAGAATTTGCACTGTACTTCCATAAATTGACGTTTTTAGGCGTAAGAGTTCTGCTATTTAGACATTGGATGATGACACTTTTGCTAGGTATAAGTCACACGTGCATTGCCTAGATCCGCAAATAGCCATCAAGGCTTATAAGGACTTTATGATAGAATATGGCATTATAGTGAGTTATTGTGTGTCAGAAAGGATCAATTGGTGAGGCCAAATAACCGATTGGTCACCGACAGAGGAATTGGTGATAATAGCTAATCGATTTAAGAATGGGTTTTCTCGACTAACCTGTTCGATCAATATTCCAAATTGCCAATAAGCTAGAATTTGTACTGCACTTCCATGAATTTATTAAGAGTTACAAATAATTCGAAGCACATGCTTTTGCAAATGTCTCAAGACTGAAAAAAAAATTGACAAACTAAATTTTCAACTAACCAGTTTGGTCAATATTTCGTATTGCTAATAAATTAGAATTTGTTCTGGATAGGATATGGATATTGATATGGTAATTCCGAGAAAATATTATGAAGCTATGTAGCAAGAATAATTGATGAACTATACGTTTAGAAATTTTGAAGAGCGAAAAATAACTGAAAAACTACGGTTTCATAAAATATGGAACAGCAAAAAATAATTGAAAATGCATACTTCCAAAAATTTCTAAAGAGTTAAAAATAATTCAAAACTCGTGCTTTTCTTAATTTCTCAAGACTGAAAAAAATGCAACAATCACGCTTCTGTAAATTTTTCGGGACGTAAGAGTTTTGCTCTTCAGACATTGGGCGATGACAATTCTAAGTCAGGGTATAAGTCACACCTAGTTCTTCACCTAGATCCAAAAATAGCTATTAGGACTTATGAGGAGCATCTTGACCTTTGTGGTTTATTATAATGATTAATTCGTTCGGTAAATATTTCACTTTGCCAATTAATGAGAATTTAACTAAACCCTAAAAACTCACAGCATTTAGTTTCCGGTACTTTCATTAACGCTGATTTCATTTAGTGTAAAAAGACAACAGAAAAACCAAAACAATTCTTAAAATGGAGATTTTTCAATTCGGGCTGACGTTATTTTCATACTAAAAATTTTTAACTGTTTGAAGAGTGAAATAAATATCGGAAAAAAATGTCAAGCTCGTTTGGCTGAAGAAGTATGGAAATAAATATGACTTTGTTGTTTCGACACATTTTTTCCTTCCGTATTTTAATTACAAGCGTTTTAAACTAAGTTTGGATAATTGACTCATTCAATGCTCAATTATTGATAAGTATTTAAAAGGTCATCAATTCAGCTTTGAATTTATTGTATAAAGATTTGAAGGTGACTCTCAAGCTCTCAGAGATTGAAAGGACTAATGCGACCCATTGAAGAAATGTTCGTTACGGTCTGAAAGCATGATTCCCTGGAGAAAAACAGGGAAGAGAGGGAGAAAGTGGTAGAATTCTTGTGAGAGACATGTCGATCCATCTTGTAATCGATTGCTGCCTTTGTTCTTGTAACCTCTTGAGATCTTAGAACACCTCAGAACTCGTGAAGCTCTAGGAAATTAATCAATGTACTAATGCGTTCAAGTGTCAGCAAATTCTATATTTATAGGTCACAAGGTAGAACGTTCTGAAACTGGAGTGCCTCATTTAGAATGTTGAAGTTGGCAACAATAAACCAATAGACATTGTCTTATAAATAAATGTTTATAAATCAATGATCAACGATACAATTCACAAAGCGAATTGTATGATTTATACATTTTCTAAAAAGTATGGTCCTTACTCATGTCGAAATTTAGGAAAAAATTAAATAATTATATGACTACGTCAATGGGAAAATAATGTTTTTCATTTTATCATATAAATATCAAAAAGTATCTATGTTTTTTTCCAGTTGGAAGTCGTATTACTTATAAAAGAAAACAGCTTTTTATTGCTTCCTCTCCTTTAGTAACTTTATTACTACTTAAGATTCGAATACAGATCAATTTATAATTTGATTATTTATTATGCTAAACAAGTAACTCTACTAGGCGTCGATTCCAGATTATATATATATATATATATATATCGCGGACAGACGAGCTATTTCACAAAAGACATAAAAAACTTCTCAGACGGCGATAACGAAATTTAGTTGGAGGCAACCAAATGGGAACAATGCTAACAAAGCGAACTTTGAGCTAACTGAATTCAGTCAGCGAATAGTAAATTTCGTTGATTCTATCTAAGAAGTTTTCGCTCGGTAAAAACTACAGGTTATACAGGTGAACTTATCGCCACTGCCAAATTCCCAGTTTTTTTTCGTCAGATTTTTAGAAACTGTATAAACATTTTATTGAAAAAAGAAAAAAAAATCACGGCAATTAATGTCAGAATGTAGCCATAAGCAAAATATGGTTGAAGCTGTCGTTATTTGAGATACTTTTTACATGACAATTTTTCGTTGGGTAATAAAAAGTCCGTTCGATTCATTGAACCGATTTATTGCAAGTTGTCGAAGCTGAGAAATCAAAACGAGATTTTTTACAAATTAATCCTACAATTTTTTAATGTCATACCGATTTTTATGTTTTCTGGTTTTTATGAAAAAATTATCGAATCTTGGCTGTGATTATTTTGTGAGAGAGGTTTTTATGTGTAATTAGTGAGGTTAGTAGAAAATTCGTAATGTGTTAGTTTTGCAGTCCGTAGCTCGCAAATAAAAAAAGCTTCAGTAGTTATTATTTAATAGATGGGGATGAAGTTTACACGAGTGAGAAAGAGAGAAACTGAAGAAATTTTTTCGTGGTTTGGAGCTGACTAATTAACCATTCCGTTGGAGCATCTCGAAGCTAGTGGCAAATACGTTGACTGATTTCACAGTCCGTGACTCGCGACTCAAAGCGAGCCTCATCAGTTATTACTTAAGAGATGAAGAGAGAGAGGGAGAGATTGGATGAGTGAGAAGGATCAGAAGAGAGTGAAGACAGTTTCCTCATGGTTAGAAACTGCGTAATTGACTATTCTGTTTAAGGATCTCCAAACTAGAGTAATTCCTGATCTTATCCTCTCCATATCTTCACTTTAATTTCATCGTGAACCTTGAGTCAATGAATCGGTGTGCGAGAAAATTATTCTATCGAAGTATTGACCTTAACAATGAATTCGAATAAAACGAAATGTTCTCATTTATGGTAGGAAATCGCGAGATCAGCTTTTGTCGATGAACCGGAAGTAAAGATAATAAAAATTGAGATCACGCATCTTAAACCAAATTAATTTTGTTGCACTTTTTAATTTTACTTATTATACATTTATGCATTTCCTCCATATTTTACTACATATGAAAGACTATTCTGTCACTCACGAATGCATAATGAAATTCATTGAAAGCTCTTGTCATAATATACTAAAATGTCGAAAAACATGTCTACCTTTGTGCAAAGTTCTGCTCAATCTGAAAACTAATATGCGAAGTTATCGGAATTATCAATTTTCTCTTTAATCTCTTGATTATATCGGGTAATTAAATTTTCATAATGTTATGTTCGATTTTACAGCATACATTAAATTTAATATTAGAGAACTTCCGGTGTGTTAAATTGATAAAATGAAATGTCAATCGGTTGCATTCGAACAACTTACTGTTAAAAAAAATTTGGGTGAAATTACTACACAGCGTAGGAAGATCGTTTACAAAAACGGGTATAGAAAACTTACTATACGAGTATAACGTAAAATTGATGTACCATTGTTCTAAATTCATTATGAAAATAGTATTAATTATGTACAGTCTGCTGAATTCGTTACAAAAGATTTATTAATCAATGCACAGTATACTGAATAATAAAATATACCTTACGAGTCGTGTATTTAATATGACTCAACTTTAATTTTACAACAGCCACGTACATTGAATTTTCATTCCTCTTTGTACATTAAGTTGAATTTCATACACGTCTTTGGTAAAAACAGATTACATGTATTTAGTAAAAATAATCTACACGTGTTTAGTATAAATGACTATAGCGTATATGAATTTTCCAAATATTTTTTCCATTCCTATCAATTCAAGTTCCAGCAAACATTACGAACTGGCTGTTAAACGGTCTAGGCTAATACGAAATTACAGAGTTAACGAAGTTTCGTCGGAATTCACGTGTGTCGTGTGTTGTACAGTCAAAAACACGAGGAAAATTGAACGGAGTTACGGGAGGTGCTTTCATTTTACAACACCCTCCTCCTCTGTCAAATATATTTTAGGTAAAGCTGCTACACGTGTAGTAAAAGTACTAAGCACGTGAAGGGAGCACTTTTTTGAAAACGGTTATAGAAATCTTAACTACATCGAGCGTAACGTAAAGTTGATGTAAGCACTGAGAAAAATGAGTAGTTGTGATTACCAATAATTGTTTGGAGCTACCAATATGTTCGTAAGCGTTACCAATACTATGGTTGCTTTAAGCAATTATTGGTAATCACAACTACTCATTTTTCTCAGTGAAATTCCACTAAAGTCGTTAAAAAAAAATTACACGTGTTTAGTATAAATTACTATAGAGTATATGAATTTTCGAAATATTATTCCCATTACTGTTAATTCAAGTTCCAGCAAACATTACTAACTGGCTGTTAAACTGTCTAGGCTAATACGAAATTACAGAGTTGACGAAGTTTCGTCGGAATTCACGTGTGTCGTGTGTTGTACAGTCAAAAACACGAGGAAAATTGAACGGAGTTACGGGAGGTGCTTTCATTTTACAACACCCTCCTCCTCTGTCAAATATATTTTAGGTAAAGCTGCTACACGTGTAGTAAAAGTACTAAGCACGTGAAGAGAGCACTTTTTTGAAAACGGTTATAGAAATCTTAAATACAACGAGCGTAACGTAAAGTTGATGTAAGCACTGAGAAAAATGAGTAGTTGTGATTACCAATAATTGTTTGGAGCTACTAATATGTTCGTAAGCGTTACCAATACTATGGTTGCTTTGAGCAATTATTGGTAATCACAACTACTCATTTTTCTCAGTGAAATTCCACTAAAATCGTTCCAAAAATTACACGTGTTTAGTATAAATTACTATAGAGTATATGAATTTTCGAAATATTATTTCCATTACTGTTAATTCACGTTCCAGCAAACACTACTAACTGGCTGTTAAACTGTCTAGGCTAATACGAAATTACAGAGTTGACGAAGTTTCGTCGGAATTCACGTGTGTCGTGTGTTGTACAGTCAAAAACACGAGGAAAATTGAACGGAGTTACGGGAGGTGCTGTCGGCACTGCCGGGGGATGATGACGCGGTCAGAGCGTCGCACAACGAGAGCCGGGAATCCGGCTTGACGTCACTGCGTGAAAATGGGCCATGGCCCCTGGATATTCCCGCGTCGGCGTCCACTAACACCGCGAGTGTACGCTCCACTCCGCATGAACGGCATTGCAGCCGCACACTCCGGGACCACCCGTTAGCTTCGAGATAGGATAGCCAGGATCACAACCAATAGAGACTCTCCTGTTGCTGTTGCATCCAGTTTGCTGTGCAAACTGTTTCGCCCAATGGATCGTTCGGCTGGCTTGATACACTCTAGCAGCGACTTTAGTCGATCGACACTATATCGATAGCACATCTGGACTTTTTACCAGACGCCAACATTTTTTCATTTATTTATTTTTCCATTTTTACATCACACGCTAAATAAAGTCACTTGTAGAATTGTCCAAAAGTGGAAATGCGCTCGTTAAACAAATTCCTGAGATTTGAAACAACGCACTGAGATTGTTTTATTTTTCCTCTAACGATATCTTTTCCGGAATCTAACAATTAATCGGAAATGCAATTGCAATTGAAATATAATCAACGCTGATAGTGAATTTGGGAAAGCTGTTTTGCCCCCAGAAATTTTTGTTGACAATGCGCTGAATCAATTTTTGTGTAATAGTAAAAGTCGCTCCGTTTCAACCTCCTTAATTCTACAACAACTATTTTCAAATTCAAGTCCAAGAAAAAAAAAAAAAAATGTCAGTTCCATGAAACCGAATAAAAAAATAATTTCCAAAACCGCTTATATTTCCAACCCAATGAAATTTCAAATATCTTCATTGAAATTTCAAATTTCTTCATTGAAACTCCAAAGTTCTTCCATTACGTTAAGTACTTTTCCTGAGTTAAAACCCAACGACCCTCTCACATCCCCGGTTCGAGTGGGCGGACTGGGAAGCTCGTAGCCAGCAGCCAATTTCTCAACTCACGTGTAAGCAACACACATACGGTACAGCATGATATTGTACCCACATAACATAAACATACATATACATAAATACATACGCAGAAGAGACGCCCACACGGATTACCCTGTGCTATCCACGCGACGCACTAACTTAAGTATTCACGTTAGCAGCACACGGACTGTATTAAGCAAAGCCTCGGGCACATTTTGCCTGGAAAATCCTTGTCCCAGTGACGTACAGTCCAATGGCTAGATGGATGAATGTGCAGAGGAAGGAAACCTGAAGAGTAGAGCCTGGCGAAAGGGGAGGGAAGAGGGGGAGGGGTTAGTGGGTTTAGCTGAAGTAGAGTAAAAAAAAACAAGGATACCCACGGACCGTCATAAACTTCGAGGCTGTCGATAATCCAACTCCTCCCTCAGAGTACGATCCGCTCTTTCCGTCCCTCTTCCGATGGTGGCTCCCGGTTGGATCGTCAGACACAGGGTTCGGTTCGCTTTGCCGACAACGTGACGTGCAAACGTACACCGCATTCCAACGTAGATGGACGTCACCAAACGTCCGATTCGTCTCTCTACTTCTCGCTCCCTCGTCTAGATAAACTGCGATCGATATATATAGGTACTTCCGATACTTGTCTGCAGCCAGCGGTTCCATGGTTCCATGCCACTCGGATAAGCAGAACGGGCCTAGCACGGCAAAAGTCGTCTTGTACCGCTAAGCTTCGTTGCCGGATCCATAAGGGGATGCTACTACTGGTCGGATCTGCCAAGAGTCGAATGAGGCTTTTCTCATGTGTACATGTCGTCATATGTACACTAGGATGTCATTGTGGCTGGCGTGTTGGCAAAACCGGAAACCCAAATTGAGGGACTCGGAGAAATTTGGGCTTGAGGGGCTTGGAAAAATTCAGGTCAATTCTTTGGTATAAGGTAGAAGTACCGATTGTGGCCTAACCCACACTTAAATACATTTTTTCGTGGCTATTTTAATTATGGACCTGTTTTTAATCATGATTTTTCAGAACGTTGTATATTTTGGAATCATTTATCGTCATTTATACGTCTGCTCTTCGCCATTACAAAAAGTACTGCATCAATAATTGAAGTATCGTCAGCCGATTCATCAAATTCTTAACTACTTGAGTAATTCGATAAGATTTTGACGAAAGCTCTTTGAAAAATATTTCAAGTGCAATGAATATTGAGTTATGCTAATCTTAACCATGGCCAAAACCGGTACATTACTGTGATCAGAACTGGTGCATAGGTGGCCAGAACTGGTGAAATGCTCTATTTTCCCGTGTTTCCGCACCACATAATAAAATTCTAATGCTAGAAATCTGAAATTATATTCTTTTTCGGTATGAAAAGTAACCGGTACTTCTACCCTATTGATGAAAAAGGTAGAACTTTGCAAATCGCTTTATTATTGTTGGATTTTTACAAATAAACTTCTATAAGGAAGTATTGATCCGCATTTTGGCTTCGTCATAGAGGAAGCTTTGTAGAAATCCAAGGACATACAAGGATAATGAGGACGGAATTTGCAAGATTCTGCTTCGCAGCTTTGTTTTTAAATTTTTTAAATGGTATTGCTTTTGAACCTCGTGACAGATGCTTGCCGAATTTTAACTGGTGTTTAGTTTAATAAAATGAGGTATCGGTATATTTGCCAATCGTTTTTACTGACGGTTGCAAAACAAAAAACTCAATGATTTTTAAGCATTTTTGTACTCTGGTTTCATTTGATGTTAATTTTTATTAGCGTGGAGTGAAACGAGTGGAATTTTATTTAAAAAGTCTGTATTTATCTTATAAAATTTTGATTAATTATTTACAAAGTTTCAGCGAAATTGTTAATCATAGCTCAATGCTGCATGAAAGTTGATCGTTGACGTAAGTAAAATGGGAGAAGGAGATTCAATACATAGTATAAAATTACGCGCAATACGCTCGGGAAGCTTTCCCGCATTATTCGTTCATCCGTCAATATAAAAGCCGACGTTAATTTAAGAGCTGCGGCAGCTACCTGAAACCCTGTTTGCTGAAATAAATCGCACACTATTTCAGTCGAGCCTGTACACGGAGAAAGCGGTTTTGCTGACTTGAAGAAAATTGCTAAAATAGTGATATGCATTGTGTTATATGCAAACATGACAAATTATTTTGCTGGTCGAGCAAAGAGATTTGTTTGAATAGCAACAAAATTTGTTGAGTTAGCAGTTGTTAATTAAGCAACAACATTTGTTAACCGAGCTATAACGTTC
Organism: Tromatobia lineatoria; assembly: GCA_949699805.1. Lineage (NCBI taxonomy): Eukaryota > Metazoa > Arthropoda > Insecta > Hymenoptera > Ichneumonidae > Tromatobia > Tromatobia lineatoria. Next base: position 17,218,699 of record OX453036.1, read on the forward strand.
ATTAATCGAGCGACAACATTTGATAATCAAGCAACAACATTTTTTAACAAAACAACAACATTTGTTAACCGAAAAATAACATTTGTTAACCAAGTGACAACATTCGTTCACCAAGTGACAACATTCGTTCACCAAGCAATAAACATTTGTTAAGTAAGCAGCAACATTTGTTAACCGAGCAACAATATTTGTTGACCGAGCGCCAAAATGTGTTAAACAAGCAACAACATTCTTCAACCAAGCAACAACATTCGTCATCCGAGCTACGACATTCGTTGAACAAGCAACAACATTTTTTAGGCAAGTAAATAACGCTTGTCACTATTTTATCAAAATATTCGCTGGCCTAGCAAAATCATTTTCTTTATGTAAATACCGAGGTGACAAAACTCAATATAAGAAGCTTAGGAAACTTAAGGTTATAAATTCGTGAAGGAAAAAAGTGTGATGAAAACACAAAGCTTAAATCACGCGCTCGTGGAACCGGGCCAAAGGGTCATTGAGACGAGAACGACGCCGGTGAAGATTCAGAGCCACCGATCTTCCACATATATATAATACACGTGTTCGCCTAACTATAGACAAAACTCGGTCGGTCGGCTATTCGTGAAAATCTATCGGAAGGCGAATGTAGTACGCCAAGCCCAGTAAATTGACCCGGTAATGCACTTATATTCCATTCATCGATCGAACCCCCTCGAATATTTAAGGTGCTATCTTGAGAATCCGTGGGGGAATTAGGATGGAAGGAATATGGAGGCTGAAAATCAATTGCAGAAAATTTCGAGTCTGCGTACTTTTCTAATTGTTATTTTTCTTACTTTCCTGTAAATTTCCAAAGAAACTAGAACTTTGTAACTGTTATTGTAATTTCTGTAAATTCATAGAGACAGTGGAACTTAGCAAGATGCTTTCAAAGTATTTTTTTTTTTACTTTTTACAAAGATTCCTTCATAAAGAAACCGAATTCGATTCAAGTACTTTGTCATAGAAATAGACAACATGTTGTTGCTCATTAAAAGAGCATCGCATTGTCAGAGAGTGCGGCGTGCATCGCCAAACTGTTAACGACGATCTCACAAAACTAAAACTGCAAAGTTGGATGAAACAAAAAAAAATGTGAAATTCTCACTTTTTTTTATTCGTTGGCTCTCGGAAAAACGGTAAATAAGTGATTATCGATCGCAATCTCGAACTATGCAATGCATTACCAGAGAGTGCGCCAAACTGATAACAACGATGTCACCGAAAAAAAACCTGAAAAAGCAAAATAAAAAAGGATGCCGTTTTCGAGGTTTTCAATTTTTTTTTTTTTCGTTGTCTCTCGGAGAAACAGTAAGGAAACGATTATCGATCGCAATCTCGGACGACGCAATGCATTACCAGAAAGTGCGCCAACCTGATAACAACGACGTCGTATACAAAAACCTGGAAAGTTTGTAAAAGCAACTGAGAAATAAGGATTCAGCTCGCAAGGTTTTAATTTTCTTTTTCCTTGGCTCTCGAAGAAATAGTAAAGAAACGATCATCGATCGCAATCTCGAACGATGCAATTCATTACCAGAAAGTGCGCCAAACTGTTGACAACAATCTCATGAAAAAAAAGGCTGGAAAGTTTGAAAAAGCAACTAAAAAACAAGAATGCAGCTCGCAAGGTTTCAATTTTTTGTTTTATTCGTTGGCTCTCGGTAAAATGGTGAGGGGAACGATTATCGATCGCGATCTAGAACGACGCAATGCATCGTCAGATAGTGCGGCGTGCAGCGCCAAACTGATAACAACGATGACGTCGCCATGGCTGCGCTAGATAGAAAATATAGCAGAGCGAGATGTACCGGTGGCGCGATAACGTAGCCGCATTGCGGTACAGCGTGGTTCGCGCAATCCCGCACGTTGTGCCGTCGCCTTGCCACGTTTGGTACCGAGAGCCACGAGAGAAGAGCTTCCAAGTTCGCTCTGCCTGGGCTCGCTCGCAATAGAGCGCACAAAACTTAGTCCCGATCTTCTCCCTCTCTTTCTTTCTCTTCTCTATCGTGCCTCAATGGCTGCTACAAAGACCAAAGCTTTCTTTTCATTCTCTCTGCCCTTCCTATTATTCTCTACCTCGCGTGGTTATTCTTACACTGCTTTTATTCTCCGCGTTGTTCCTTCTCTCGCCTGAGTGCATTCGTCCGACAAATGAAATCTCCGGTTTTTACATCACGTATTTCACTCTCCGGCCGCTTTAACTTGATTCAATTCTACGATAGATGTAACGCTCCTGGTAATCTCTCAGCGGTTTTTGAGCTTGGAGCTGTTTTGTGCTGGAAATAATTATTTGATAGTTGCAAAAGTTCTTCATGTGATTTCTCGTACACGGATAGAACATTTATTTTTAGTATCAGAACACGGAATTTGTTGTTCAAGTAAATAGAATGAGAAAATGAGGATTATATATTTTTGATTCTACAATTTTTTTAACATTTTCGACATAATGCTCAATGTAAACAACGTGAATATGTTTACATAATAATATATCTCGGGAAGTGGCGAGAATAAGATTCATCGTTTTTTTTTAATTCGAAGCTAAAAAATTTGAAAATGTACCGTTCAAAGAAACTTGACTACAAGTGAGAGTAGTGAATTCTATTTCCAAAATTGCGGCATTATAATTCTTGCTACACATATAAGGTTCAAATCTACAATTTTTTAAACGACGGCTATCATTTACAGAACTTTTTTTCTTATGACTATTTTCAGGTGACTCCGCTCCCTTGATTAAAAAAAACTGTAGATGAGAAAAATGATTGAATAATTGCATTTTACGTTCTTGTTCGTGTGATATTTACTTTAGTAGCCAACCGGAAGGTTGTGGGTTAGGCGAGTCGAAATTATGAACATTTTTTCATTTATTTTTTAAATGAAGGGTATAATGTATAGGTTTTTTTTTCTCATGACTATTTTTAGGTGACTCGGCTCCCTTGATTGAAAAAAACTGTAGATGACGAAACAAGATTAAAAAACGGCATTTTGGGGTCTTGTTCGTATAATATTCACTTTAGCAAGCAACCGGAAGGTTGTGGGTTAGTCGAGGCGGGAAATGGCTATCCATGCAGGAAAGACCGAGGACGACGACGGCGGCGGGGAAGGAGGTTGCGTCGTAAACGGGAGGTTAACGACGAAGACGTAAGTTCGTAACGTAAGCTAAGACCTCGGCTGCTGTGAGGAACCGCCAGCCCCGACGATGAGGGTCTTAGCAGCTGAGCAAGTGAGACAAGGAGATGGATTGCGCGCTTTAAGCAGAATATGGTGAAAAAGTGAGAGCCACACAGTTTGCGACGTACTCGACGTCGTTTCGTACGTAGTCCAGAATTTAAGAAAATGTTCCTTTCGCACGGGATCTTTTGCACCCGTTAGAAAGTCGATTAACAGCTTGTCCTTTTTTTATGCGCAGCCCTTAAGACCACCATTAAATGTTATTTTTCGACTCCGAGACGAAGACGAAATAGTATCTTTTAACTCGAGTGCTTTTAACTTTTATACGATACATATCTTCCTTTGTATCACGACAAAAAGCTCGTTTTCTAGTTTCAAAACGTTCCATAAAAAATCGACGATAAAAGTCAGAATTTTTTATTAAATGCTTTTTTTTGCAAGGCATTTATAATGCATTTTAAGTTTAAGTGTTATCTTATCGGTTGAACCTCGAAGCTAAGTTGTAAATCTTGTTTAATTTTTTTTAAACGCTCTCCACATAGAATTTGTGATCTTTCACAGCATCTACATCAATGATAAAAAACGATCTTGAATAGCGTTGCAAACGATTGTGTGAAAAATTAAAAAATAAAAGCCACTTTTATATGGTAATCAATTCTCTAAGCCTTTTGCTTCTTAAAAAAATGACCCCACCAGATAAGTTAAATTAACCCAATATGCGGAAATATAATTGTCCTCGGAGATTTAACTGTTTTTTTTCCTGAAAGTTTGCAGCCTCAAACGGAATGGCGAAACGACGATTGTTTAAGCTCAGTGACGTTAAGTCAAGCGTTAAGAGTGTATAACGACTTGAATGTTCTTAGGTAAAATCGCTATCGCGCCACTGCGCTAGCTGTTAAGCAGATTATAAAATTCAAGTTTCTCTATTTACGAGATATGTTTAATCGCGCTTTAACCACCGTTGTGCATAACCACGCTCAGTCTTTATACATCCAACGCTCTGAGAAATCCTTTGCATGCTCTTGTTCAACTATGCACGCAGCGATCTTGAAAGTGCGCGAGCGACCGGTAATGCCTTGCGGTACTTCCGGAAAGTGCGAAACCTCTTGGGCTATATCTGCTGTGACTGCGCGGTGAATTTTATGGTACTTAGAGCAATGTGCAACTGTTTTGTTCTCGTTATTAAGTTAACCCTTGGATGTTATTATAACGTCAGCCTTAAGCCAAAAGAGCACCTCTGTTTAATTATAACTCGAAAAACCTCCGGAGAACACGAGATTTTTAAATCTATTAACTGTAGGTAGGTCAGAAAAATATTTTATTTACGCATTTAAACTTTTCATCGCGCAATCAGACCTTATTTATGCTTGATGTAACATAAAATTACAACTCGGTAAACCGATGGATATTATAAGAGTAAGAATTCAAGATGCAATGACAACTTTTTAATTCTATCTTATATACGAATTCATTTGTAAAAAAAAGTTGCCCTCACAGGAAAATTTGAGCACTTCGCTCGCTTGTTCAGAACATTGTTCGTGTGAAAAGTAGAATCTCACGTATGCCAATTAGGACGGATAAGACAATGTGAGCGATACGATACTGTGCTCGAGTTGATGTCAGAACCCTCGTCATATTGACATCGGCAAGAGCCAGCTGGCCACCCGAAACCTCGAGTGGTATTAGACCCGTGAGCTTATACATAGTAATAATGTGTCGGGTCTAATGTAGTGATGGATAATTATTCAAGTACGAGGTGAAGCTTCGTTATTTCTGAGGAGATGACGACGTGATCCCGGGAAATAGCAGACAAAAATGAGTGGATACTAAGGAACTTCAGCACTTAACGTTGTCGGCCTGATTATCATCGTCATCATCATCATCATCATTAGCGAGTCTGAACAGCCTGGCAATTAAGTGCCAGAAAATGAATAGTTACCATAATAAGCAAAAAAAATATCCTTTGATAAACAGCAATGCCGAAATATAAAAATGGATAGTTTCATGAACTACCTTACGAGGTGAAAGAAAGTACTACTGAGCGGCTGTCAGTGTATCTTGACCTTTCGACTTTTCGTCGTCTGCATGATCATTTTTATGAGCGAGTTTGAACAGTCTGGCAATTAAGTGGCAGAAAATGAATAGTTACCATAATAAACAAAAAATTTCCTTTGATAAACAGCAATGCCACAAAGTAGAAATGGATAGTTTTATGAACTATCTTACGAGGTGGAAAAAAGTACTTCTGACCGAATGTCATCGTATTTTCGACCTTTCGACTTTTTGTCGTCATTATCATCACTTTCATGGCCGAGTCTCAACAGCCTGGCAATTTAATGGCAGAAAATGGATAGTTACCGCAATAAACAAAAAAATGTTCTTTAATAAAAAAACAAAGCCAAAAAGTGAAAATGGGTAGTTTTGTGAACTACCTTACAAGGTGGAAAAAAGTACTACTAAGCGGCTGTCTCCTTTTTGCACCCTTTACATTCATGGACTTCACAAAGAAACGAGCGTCGAGTCACGCACGTCGTTAAGTGAACAGTAGTACAAATAAATTGCACCGTCAGCGACACGGCAAAGCTTTTGTACAATACAAGTAAAATTCGACTAACCATCCTAAGCTTCTATATAAAAAGTAAATGTTCCCATTTCCGACCACGCCACAAGAGTAAATTTAGAAAATACGGAAAACAAAATCAAAGAATTAACACTGTACACAAAAATTTATATGCTGAGTACTAACACTTATTCAATTCAATTGGAAGATTTCTTTAAATCAATGAAAAAAAATTCACTCTACCTATTTCTATGGAATCAATGATTTTGTTTTCTCGGTGTACCAAGTGAAATAAACAGAAATGCAATGTCCTTTTAATAAGCAGCGATGCAAGAAAGTAAATATTGCCACTTTTTTATTTTTTATTTTGTAACATTTGAAAGCTTTGGATTTCTTGAACAATCTTCTTAAGGAACTATTTTCCCAGATGGAGAAAGATCTTTTACCAATTGACTTCTGTTTCAATATTCACATTCTAGGCTGTATAAAAAAATGAGCGTGCTGTCACGCACGTCGTAAAATAAACAAGCTTTAGTACAAATATTTTGTCGTGTTGGCACGCGACACTACAAAGTATTTGCTGTTGAATAGTCCATCACATAGAATTCGCGTCATCTTGTACGGGAGACTATATTAGACTTTGGATTTGATACGTCCTTTACGGAATCTCAGTTACCTAGAAAAAAGTCATTAAAAAAAAATTCTATAAATGATGCACTTCTTTTAAGAAATCTTAAATTAATTTCTTCTCTTACGAAAACTTAAATTGATTGCTTCTTTTAAGAAAACCTCAATTAGTTTCTTCTTTTTATAAATCTTAAATTAATTTCTTCCTTTAAAAAATCTTAAATTAATTTCTTCTGAGAAAACTTGAATTAATTTTTTCTTCTAAGAAATCTCAAATTAATTTCATCTTCTGAGAAATCTCAAATTAATTTCATCTTCTGAGAAATCTGAAATTAATTTCATCTTCTGAGAAATCTGAATTTAATTTCATCTTCTGAGAAATCTCAAATTAATTTCTTCTTCTAAGAAATCTCAAATTAATTTCTTCTTCTAAGAAATCTCAAATTAATTTCTTCTTCAAAGAAACCTTAAATTGAAACCCCATTGAATACCTCACAATCATCATAATTTTACAATTTCATAAAGACACACAGTGCACGAAACTGATGTGAGATAAAAAGTAAAAATTTTCCCATTTAAAAAAAAAAGGATATCATTATTTGTAAATGTCTAATGCCTTTTATACGCGATTCGGTCCCGGCAAGTTCCTGAATATAATGCACACATCACGTGCCGCAAATATACATAACGATAAATAGGTATGCGCCGAGAAGCGTGGGACTACGAGAAAATACACATCCGATTTGGTAACCGCAGGCAACGCCTCGGTTGGCGACCGTCGCTATCCGAGCAAGTCTCCTACCGTCGCTTCCTCTTTGCTCTTTGCTACTCTGTTTGGGTCGTCGTCAATTTGGAGAGCTTGGGCGATCGATATTGGTGTGCCTCTCGCGCGCGCACCGCTACCACCGACTCCCCTCAATTACCAGAGCGATAACGTTGCGCTCGCCTCGCTTTCAGTCTCTCAGTTTCAGCTCTCCTCTCCCTCTCTGCAGCATCTTTCTTTCTGGTGTACCACCGCGTAGTTATATAATAGAGGAAGGTACGAAGGGTACCTTGTCTAGAAGCTGTACGTGGGCCCGCGGGTGTACGTGTTCGGGGTATTCGATTCCCCCAGCGTCGTGACACGTTTCCCACACCAAACTCTCTCTCTCTCTCTGGCTTTCTCTATGGTCTCGATAACCTCCCAAGTACAGATGGGTGATTTGTAGCCCTCGTTACTCAGTACCCATTACACAATTCGTTCTCACGTTCCCGTAGTTATGGGACGTTATCACTTGCAATGTGCGAAAGGTCGAAATACGACCCAACGATCATCTTTTCAATTATAAAAATAATTGGGATACGGAAAAATCGGAGAAATCGTAACACCGTAATCAACTATAATTATAAGTGACAACTATTTATTTTTAGCTTGTGCGATTATTTTCGTAATTATCTCTATGGTCAATATTTTATAGTTATGATAATAATATAGTAGCTGTGGCAAGTACGAAAAATTCGACTAGAATATAAAATTTGAATGAACTTTGTTTTCTAGACCACTTATTTGTAACGGTTCAGACAATTTCGAGAATTTCTTAATAAAAATTGAGAAACTGTTATTTTGATCTTGTAAACAGCTCTGAGAAGGAAATGCTATTGAAAAATAGAAATGAGCGAATCTTTTTTTTAGTTTAATAAGGCATATGAAACGTATATATCATATTATTAAAATTATATATTGAATTTGCTTCAACTGTTATGGAGAATAAAAAAGATTTCGAAACTGTAATTTTTCTATTAAAAACAGTCGTGAGAACGACGAGCAATTAAGAGAGAGAAATAAGTGGACCTTCATTTCAATTCAATAAAGTCTACAGAACGGGTGAACGAGCCAGTGGATAGACGGCGACCACTGAATGGAAACTGTCCATACGAGCACGTGCAAAAAGTCTATTCACTGGATTTATTCGTCTGCTTAATTGTCCATTCATTGGTCCGTTTATTCAATAATTTTGTCGACTTTATGTTGAATTTGATTCGGCTATTGTGGAGATTTGAAAAAAATTGTAATCGTTTCTCGCGACAATCAAAGAAAAAAATTAAACATGCGCATAGTGAATATATTAGTACACCGAAATGCACGTGAACTAAGCTACACGTTTCGTGTCTAATGCTTACTCAGGACGGTACACTCACGAGCTCATGTGCTATTGGTTGGCACGTTCACCGAAATGTACATTCAGGGGGCGTCGGCGAGTCAGCTATTTAATTACTCACCAGCTCAACTCCAATTCTGGGAAATATCGAGGGAAAGGACCCGGGCGAATGCCGAAGGGAAAAGAGGAGCGAAGAGGGGGTGCATAGCCGACGACCAATAGATGCACCGAAGCAAGCTACGAAAGCTTTATGCTTCCGGAATTTGCAAGGAGGTTGAGGTGGGTTTATTCGAAATACGAAGAAGGAATTGAAATGGAGCCATGGTATAATCGTAGACTATACTTCTGATGTATTGCCTCTATATTTTCAACGTTAAAGTGGAGTACAGCTAAATTAAATAAAAATCAAGTTGCAATAAAATTTAAGCCAATCAGTCGCTCTTGCTAAATTTGTCACCGATCATGTCATTGATGGACAAAATTTTATCTCAATGAATCGTAATTTACATAAGTTATAACATGAAACGACTTTTATCAAAATTTCCAAAATGCCTTAAAATTTGAATTTTTTAATCGATTCACGTCAAGTACAGTCCTAAATGTTATTGTGTGATAGAAAAATTAAATTGCAATATTACCACAATCGAATTTGGGATGAACATAAAAAGTGAACGCTGTTGTAGGTAAATTAATCAATAAATAAGCAATCGAACTTACATTTTTAACTTTAGAGTAGAGTACAGTCATTTTGAAATAAAAAAATTCATTTCGCAACAAAACTTGAACCACTCCATCAATTCTTGCTAAATTTGGCACCGACCATGGTTGACTTTAAAGTCATTGCCGTAACAAATTTCAACTCGGTACATTTTAATTTACGAAAGTTACAGCATAAAAAGACTTTTCCCGAAATTTTCAAAATTCTGTAAAACTTGAAACTTCCAATCGACTTGCGTCAAGCACAATCCCAAATGTTGTTGCGTGATAGAAAAAGTTAAATTGCAACATTACTGCAATAAAATTTGTAAAAAACCAAAGACATAAATATAATGCTGTTCTAGGTAAATAAACCAATAAATAAAGCATTGAATTAACGTCTGATGGAGCGTAATCGTCGCGAAAGCTTTTTACGTGGTCACAGCACGATTACATAGATAGTGTGCAGTCGAGCTTACCGCAAGCTCTCTAACACATTTCCTCCAACGTGCGTATAATTAGTGTCGTATGGTAATTAGCAGCCACACCGTTCGCACAGCTAATTCGCAAGCTCGCGGATGGATGCGTAAATCATTTCTCTTGCATGTCTCTGTAACTCGACGACACGTTGTTATGCGGTATCATATACAGTAATAATGTGCATAGCGTTATGTAGTACAGGTCTCAAGTGGTGCGATCGCTGATCGGTGCTCACTTTATCAGGGATTCAGCATATATCGAGCGTATTTATTATTTCGTTCATCCACAGATCGAAGCTAACCACGTAACGTCTGAACACTCATGAGAATTATACAATTAGAGAAATTGTAGTATTAGAGTCAATTATAAAACTACGACAGGAGTGAACGAGCTAATGGATGGACAGGGCCCAGTGAATGGACACTGTCCATGAGAGCACGTGCATAGGAAGCGTCCATTCACTGGGTTTTTGCATCTGCGTAACAGTCTATTCACTGGTCGGTTTAACTTATTCATTTTCAGTCCATACAACTGTTTTCATAGTTAACTATGAAAATAGTTATGATCATTATTTGGTCCTTTGAGTAAATATTTGGTAGTTGTTGCGACGACGAAAAATGTGGTCGTAAACTTAATAAAAGGCTTGGTTAGAACTACTAAAAAGTTGATCAAAAATATTACCAAGAAAATTTGATAAACACAACCAAGTTAAGTATGAGTTAACCGAGTTATGGTTAACAGGATTTGGCAGAAATCTTAAGTATTCGATACGACTCATTTTTTTGCACCTACTAATTTTTTCTTGGTAGCATTTTTTTAAAAAGATACCTTCGTCAGGTGATCAGAGAAGAGTCTCCAAAATTGATTCACGATATGTCAGAATGAAGTACTCATTAGTTGATAATTGCTTGCCTAGTTTGTAATGCTTTTGATGTTGTAGTGTTTCCAAAAATCGAATTTGACAGTTCTTCTGCCTGATGTCAAGCCAGAAGAAGAATTTTTAAATTCGATTTTCAGTGTGCGAACTAAAAAATAAGTAGTTGTCACTTATATTGGACCGTTACTGAGATTATCATTATGTCTCGGTGTATCAAGGCAATGAAATTATTATCAAAGCGCCGCAATTATGCCATAAGGGATACAGTATACATCACAATTAATAAATAGAAAAGTCCTGAAACCTCATTGGAATACAAAACGTATATTGCGTATGCAAACCGCGTTAAACCATGATTATGATGTAGTGCGCTTCAACGCGCATTCCTGATACTCTAGGTACTGTAGACGTGCATATCCAGAGTCATGAAATGCATGCACGGTCGCGTAGAACGCTTGCGTTACGGCTCAGAGCTTGGCGCCAATGGCAATTTTACAATAGACAATACAATATATAGTACAATTAAGGGGAGTCACGAGAAAAAAAAATAAAGTATTGATGCTGTCTCTCTTTAAAAAAAATCTTACACTGAAACGTCATTAAGTACGTATCGAGCACAATTATTCCGCAATTCTGTAAATACAGACAGAGCACCAGAAAAGTGTGAGATAAGAAGTGAAAGTTTTCAACTTGTCGCATTTTTCAGACGAAATTGTTGAACAAATTTTAGTAATCAATGTTTTATTTAACCTGTCGAAGAGTGCATTCTAGTTCGCGTGTAGCTATTCCTGATGGAGTGGAAGTTGAATTCACTGCAACCAATTATTCAGTGAATTTTACATTAAAAAAAAAAAGATTCATATGCCCATTAAAATAAAAACTTTGTCATACAGACTGCAAATAAAAATTCGAACACTAAAATTTGTCCACCGGTTTCGTCTGCAACCTATATTAAATTTTGAAAAATGTTTACTTCTTTCTTTACATCACAAGCTTTATATGTACCTAATGAGGTTGAAATGTCAGATTTTTTAAAAGAATTCTATCCTAGGTTAAGCCTACCAGTGGATACACGGTCAAACAGACGAAAAAACCCCGGTGAATGGACGCTTTCTATGCACGTGCTCTTATGGACAGTGTCCATTCACTGGACCACGTCCTTCCACTAGCTCGTTGATTCTATGCAACAAATTTTTTTCCTACGCCTTTTTTTCAGTAATTGGGTCTCTTTAATGAAGTGAAAATTCCTGGAATCTCATTGGAATGAAAAAAAGGTATTTTGCGTATGCAAACCGCGTTATACCATGATTATGGTGTAGTGCGCTCCAACGCGCGTTCCTGGTACTCTAGGTACTGTAGGAGTGGATAGCTACAGTCAGGAAACGCATGCTCGTTCGCGTAGAGCGCTTCCGTTACAACTCGGAACTTGGCGGTTATGGGTTGAGACTCCCACTTGATTCTTGCGCACCTGCTGTTGCTGCTGCTGCTGCATCTGCTATATACCACGGCAGCCGACAAGGGTATGGATCGGCTTATGTACCTTCAATGCATATGCATGTCGATGCGATTAATTCGGAACCATCAACTTGCACTCGGATTTTGGTCTTGCACGAACCAAACGCCCACCGCACTCGCCCGTCCTCGAATCTCCAACTCGATACGAGATGAGAAGTCATATGGTCTGATCGCAAACAAGATTTCGGCTAGATCCATCACAACAAGGGATAGGCTAAGCCAAAGCCCCCTATTGCTTCGAAACGTGCCAATCATATCGACTTGGCTAAGACCGGAATGATGTACATGGTATTAATGGTTTTATGAGTACACCGAGAAAAAAGATTCATTGATTCACGGCAATCTTCGCCAGTAAAGAGAAGTATTAGAGTTTGAATGCCATCCTTTCACTGTATGATCTCAAACTCAATAAAATGTAGAGACATTAATTCAAATAAATCGTCTCTATTCTTTTTATTGATTACACTGAAGAGGCAGCGGCACTTGAGCCTCAACGGATCAGAATTTTGAGACCTATTCCTCGCAAAAAAAAGTATTGAATGAGTAAAATAAAAAGTATTAAAATGGATATGTCGAGAGTATGACGTATTGGATGGTTTAATACTCCGTTGATACGTTGGTTCGAGTATCAAGTATTAAATGGTATTTTGCGAGTATTAAGTTTTAATACTTTTTGAATATTTAATATTCGCGAAATAGCGTTCAATACCTTTTTAATACTTAAACCTCGAACCAGGAGTATTAACGGAGTATTAAACCGTCCAATACGCCATACGCTCTAGATTTTTTTCAATACTTTTTTTTGTGCCGGATTTTCTCCTAAGCTACACCGTAAAAAACAAAGCGTGTTGCAAGTGTGTTATGTCGTATCTCTTACATTGTGATGCTTTTTTACTCATTTTCAAGGGTGTTGCTTATTATCCATTACAATGACACTTGAACGAAACACACATGGAAGTGTTCAAAAAGGCGTCGCAATGTAAAAGATAGGAAATAATAACTTTCCTCACGCTTAGTTTTTACAGTTTACTGGGCAGATACAGCTCAAATTTTGAGAGAACTTTCTCAAGTACAACAGAAATGGACTAAAGTACGGATTCCTTGAAACTCAAAGCAGTTTGTTCGGGATGACAACGGGAAAAAATAAGGTTAGGTGTGAGAAAGACTGCCCTGTAGGTGTTTCATATTGGTCGATGAAATTCCCAGCTTGCTGCTATCAAGTATATCTTTTCAGTGCATCAAGAAGAGCTTTTCGTTGAATCAATGAAAACTTTTCTTTAGAAAAACGAAACAGTTTTTTTCTTAATTATATGCTCACTAAGTAAATGTATGTTTACGGGCAATTAAATGTTTTCTTTAGAATTCAACTGCCCTATTTTGTCGAAATCACTGAAAACAATTCATTTCTTTGACGTCAATGAAATTATTTTCCTCGGTATATGGAAGGTACTTTTTCTAAATGTAACTTCTAGACCTTCTACCTTTACAGACCCGAGAGACGATGATTGCGAGGGGGCAAAAGTGGTAAACATCGACTATCGTTTTAACCTTCATATATTTTTCTGTTTCCTAGATTTAATTCTCGAATAAGAAATTCATGAAGAAATAGCAGTGAGTACTTCTACGTGGACTTACGATAATATTATGTGAAAACATCTCTAGCAGTTCCGGATTGACTTTCGTAAAACTGTTTGAGGAGATTTCATCCAAATTCACTATGTTTATATCGAATGACCGTAAAGCTTTTTGTGGATCGTTTGAAAAACGCCACTTTTTTCGTGAGTCATCTCAACGGTTTTTGAAGACATTTTGTCTTCACTTTTTTTTATACTGAATGGCCCTAACGCTTTTTGTGGATCGTTTGAAAAATTCCACTTTTTTCCTGAATCATCTCAACGGTTTTTGAGGACATTTCGTCTGCAATTTTTATTTTACTGAATGGCCGTAACGCTTTTTGAAAAGACTCTGACAGAATTACCGTTTTTCCGAATGAACGTAATTGTTTTTGAGGGACCATATCCACTTTTTCCCTGGATACCAATTTTGAGGACGTTCCGCAAAACGTTACCGTTAAATTGCCTGTCCGGACAGTTCAATTAAATTCACTTTTTTCCCTGAATAACCATAACAGTTTTGCGATCATTCCATCAATATTCACTCTTTTACTCAATGGGCGTAACATTTTTTGAAGATCGTGGAACCGAATTCCTTTTTTTTCCCGAATAGTCGTAAAGCTTCTTGAGGACATTCTGTTTTTTTCCCGAGTGGCCTCAACACTTTTCAAGTACATAAAAAAACCCTCCTTGAAGATGTTTCCGAAGCAAAGAGCCTAAAAAATCACCATCGTCCATTCCAGCCCAATGACTGTCCTGGCTAATTTAGCAAAAGCTCACAGCGAAAGTAGAAAACTTCTCCGCAATATCGACAAGCAGCTTATTCCTCTACCGTGTTACTACTAACTAGAATACGCGCTTTCGAAAACATCTCTACCCTGTTACAACTCCACTGCAAGGATTATAAGTTTTGCAGAGGTTACAACTCACGCAGAATAAAACTTTCCGAGCGGTAGAATTTCGGATAAAACAGAGAATGCTGTTCGATCCGATGGAGATGTTTTTCGCGGAACTATAAGCTACTGTTCAGTCAGACAAAGGCTTGTTTCGCGGCAGAGTTTTCAACGTGGTTTAACTTTTCACTGATACAAGTAATTAGCTTTTGTTTCATCCTTCAACGAGTCTGGAAAATAATCAACTTGAAATTGTATTTCTAATCGCATTAAATGAACGTTGTGTAAAAATTTCAATGACAATTGTATAATTGTCAGGATAAATTTGCTTCGATGGTGCAAACTTGTGAATTGTCACAATCAGAAGTTTATTTCCAGGTGAAAAAAATGATAGAATATTTAGTAATGGCAAAAGGCGACTTTTCCAGGATTCCATTTTTACAAACTTTGGAAACTTTAGGCATTATCACATCATTGAATATAATGTGATTCTGTGATAACATGTTTGCTAATTCAAACATTATTCCAAATGGCAGTGAACACAAAGCCAGTCGAATTCGTCATTTTCGAATTATTTAAATTATATAGCAACTTCTTCAGCATTCGACTATCACAGACTTTACGAACGTTTCGCATCACATCGAATATAATGTGATTGTGTGATAGCGTGTTTGACAATTGAAACATCATTCCAAATGGCAGTGAACACAAGGTTGGTCGAATTATTTAATAATGAATGATGTATAAAAAATTATATGGATGCCGAATAAGGATTGGTATGATAATTATAAATTTCGTTCAATAATGACAAATAGTTCTAGTATTTCAAATCTTTACAATCAGAAATTAATTTTCAAGGTAAAAACTCAATAAGATATTCAGAAATATTAAAAAGCAACTTTTCCAGGATTCGACTACTACAAACTTTACAAACGTTTGACATTACATAATCGAATATAATGTGATTGTGTGATACCATGTTTGCTAATTGAAGCATCATTCCAAATAGCAGTGAACACAAGGTCGGTATAATTCACCATTTGCGAATTATTCAATAATGAATGATGTATGAAAAATTACAAGGATGTCAACATTAGGATTGTTATGATAATTATAGAGATAGTGTACAGAGTGTCTGGATTAATCATTCGTGTACTCACGGGCATCGATATGCAAGTTTACACAGTCGTAAATAGGTACGTATACATCATGGTTTGCTCTATTTACACAATTCCTGTATATATGGTATCGGTGAATGCAATCATCGTGTCTACGCTATAGGTACGAGGGTATACGCCTATATACGTAATAGGTGGCTTGTAGATACGTGACAACACTGTATCCTTGTACAGCGGTCACATAAGCTCGCGGCTCTTCTGAGGGCGATTATACGCCTGACCGAGCCTGAAATTAGGCCTATCTCGTATTACCGTTCGTGCCCGCTCTCCATGCGCACCATTCTCACTAACATGCGTCTCGTTTTGCCTAATGCGCTCTACGTGCTCGTCCTATCGAATCAAACATACTTGAGTTACAAGTACTGAGCTTATCGCCGTTTATCAGACCTTGATACCCAAACCAAACATAGCAAAAAGAAAAGGCTTTTGCTTAAAGCTAATTAAAGAATATATTAAGCTTGATATACACTGAGAAAATAAAATCCATTGAATGCACTAAATCATTAATTTGAATCCTACATAATTTACTCAGTTAACTTGGTATTTGAAGCAACTACCAAATCCAGTAACATTATTTCTCAGGTGATCAAGACGCAAATTTTTTTCATCGCTCAACCTTTCATCTCAAGTAAGAATGTGAAGTCGAATTTTTTTTTCTTCAAAATTCAAAAATCAGAATTCAATTTTTCAAACCCTGAGGGTAATCTTTTTGAAATGTTATTTTGAATGTGGAAAAAAATTCTCGTAGAGAAAAGCCAAAATCTGCGATTGTGGTCCCTTTTTCTTAATTTTCATTCCATTTTTTTCACTTTCCGACGCCTATATTGATTGTAAAGTTGTCGTATTTTTATTTATTTCGTCATTCATTTCATAGTCAAAATATCATCAGATGCTGTTTCTCCATAAATAATGGATTTTTTTTTCCATGAATAATTTGAACGCTTCGAGTTTTCACAACTAAATTCAGTAGCAAGTTTCGTTTAAGATTTGGAATATCAAAACATAAACACAAGCATAATTATAAAGACGTAATTACATCGACAGTAATTAATTATTGGACTGTTGAATAGGATTCCAAATCCAACCATTATAAATTTTGCCAAGTTTGTTTCTATCTCTCCTCACTTTATAAAAAAAAAAATATTCAAGTTTAGGGAACTGAATTTTAAGAACAATTTCGTTGAAGCAAACTGAATCAACTTGTCTGAATCCAAATAATTTGTCTTGTTGCGTTTGAATCAAGAGACGAATTCAATACCGATAAACTCTTGGCCGTTTGTCATTATTCTTACAATATTAATATGAAATGGAATTAACCCACGAAATACGATTTTTCTTTCCTCTGCAGATAAAATGTAACGAAGCGCTCAAGGCTATAGGTTACGGAGAGACGAAGATAATCTCAAGTCAGCGAAGCTACTGCGTACGTCCAGAGCTGCACACTTCGCGACGATATTAAATTTCCCCTCGTCGTGGTTCACTTCAGGGTAGCGTGATGCAGCGCCAAGGGGTGTTAAGGCCAAGCTCGTTTCATCGGGACACTTGGCGGAGCATATTTTTTTTCCTCCCAGGTACTTGACGTTTTCGCTTTTACGTCATCTCGTATACTGGTATACATTCTAAGAGAAATGAGGGCTTTTCACTGCAGAACTCCCCGGATATCAGGTATTTCTTTATGAAAACGTCGGATACTTAAGGCTCGAGTATCAATTACCGTGTGGGCAATCTTGACGACTTTCTTATCTATTCAACGCCCATTAAATGCCAGACTATACAACTGACGTTGATGTAATAAAATATTGGGTAGATGCGCACTTGGTATTACCCACCGGAAGCTTAGGTTCAGTAAAAGCCTTAAAGGGGACGAGTCAGAATCAGTCGGAGCGGTATTTTTTTTTATTATAAGGATTATTCTAACCCTCGCCGAATAAAAAAGTTGTACATTGCAAATGGTTCCCTCATTGTTTTTGTTTTTATTTTGCTCCTTTATGGAAAAAGCTTTGTGTTCATAAAAAAAAATTCGCGATTGTTATGCTGAAATACTTGGAATTTACCAAAACATCGAGAAAAATAGTTTTTTTAAATTTTCGTATATATGTGTGTATGTGGGTGTATTTGTGTGTGTGTGAAAAGGGCTTCGAAAATTAAATCACATGTAACTCAAGAACCGTTCAACCGATTGAGCTAAATTTTTGCACACAAGGGAAGCAGCAGTTCGTCTTTGATTGCTGCAATTTTTTACAAAATGTATGCAGAAATGTTTGTTTTATGGCTTTTCGAAATTCTTCAAGAAATGACGTGTGTGCTCTAGCTTTTGTTAAATTGATAATATTTTCCTAAATAATTCTTGATAAGTGCAGGTATTCTTAATGTTGTTTGCTTCAATCAAAATTAATTTAACAAGAAAATTCAGAAATTTAACTTCAATAAAAATTAAAGCTGCAAAGTTGAACTTTGTAAATTGCTTCCTCATTATTTTTGGTTTTTTGATACAAAACTTCCTCTATATCGAAGCCGAAATCGATCAACATATTTCCTCACAGAAGAGGCTTTGTAACAAAAACCAAAAATATTGCGGAAGCAATTTGCAAAGTCAAACTTTATCAAATACTCAATACTCGAACCAGAGTATTAACGAAGTATCGAACCGTCCGATATGACACACAGCAGATATTTCAATTTTCAATACTTTTTATTACTTTTTTTTACTGTGTTAATACTTCTTTTGCGCGTGCTTCATTCTCAGATAAAAATATTGTATTTGTTAATGACGAATGTATTTCAAAATTACTATACGGTACATGCAATCAAATTTATAATCGGTATATTGATTCCAAGGTTCATGAAAAAACATCCTTTTGTTCATATTTCAAATCTGGTACAAGCAAAAAACTTCTACGAGATATTGCCATTATATCCTTATAAATTTATATCGTTTTTGCCGACTGTATACATTTTTTTACCATTTCCAATTTTTATAAGGTACATTCTGTTATGATTCGTAATTTGACATTGCACCGAGATAATAGTTTTCTTGCTAAAAAAAATGGATGCCATAGGAGAATATATATCCAACGTGAAATATTCATAATTTTGACCTGCCTTGTCCACATTTATAGTGAATATTCCCGGAGTAAGAAAGTTCCCAAGGCGTGGAAGTATCTCTCTCTTTTAAAAGAGACGTTCGATATTTTAATATTACTCTTTCGCGTTATTTTTTCATTACTTTTTCCGTCGTGACACACCGTCGAAAACTGTGATCCAATTTGCTTAGAGTCGCTTAATATTCCAGACAAATGCAAATTCAGTTTTATTTCATCTATCTTCACTGCAGTGAAACCGAATTCGTTTTGGCCTCAAACAGGAATTGTCTCTGAGAAAATTGGATTATGTATATATATATATATATCATTATTTATTTTCATCGTATACCTTCCTTGAGATTTCCATTTATCCCTCTCCACTCCGTTTTCTTTATTGAAGAATTGTAGAATAATCTGCAACCAATATTTCCGGATGAACTATTGTTGCATAAAAATATTAATTGAAACCCTACATATCAAGTCAATCAATTTTTTAAAAAAATTCAGATTCTATCGAACTTTTATAAGTCACGACACATATTTTTATTAAAAACCAAATTCTTTTTTCGAAAATGTAAGCTAAAAAATAGAAACCGGGACCAAATTATTACTAACAGACCCTTCAACCTTTTGAAGGAACTAATAACCCCATTTTTCTTATCAACATAACACTTTTTTAAAAATAGTCAACGAAAAATAAAGGCATCATTTTTTTCCAAAAAAATTCTCACGTCATAGAGATAAAAAAAAATCCGGAAAATTATGGTAATAAAATCAAGCTGATTTTCGTCGGTAATAGTGATCGGGTTCCCTCTCTAAGGTTTGGTCCTTAGAAGGACAACCGAGGATAGTGACCCCGTCCTGACCGTTTCGCATGGTAGCGGTCTCTTTTTTTATCCGACAGATAATCTCTAGCGGAGAAATTGGGGTATGGAAAGATTATTTCCGTCTCACTCACTCCCGTGCATGTTTCTCATGGTCTTAATTTAATTTATACGAACCCTCGCGTCACTGACCTTCTCGGATTTAGAATGGTTAAACTTTGGCCACGAGCGTGATAATACTCTCTCCCTGGTTTGGCGAGTGGGCGTCTACATGCGTTTGTACCTCAGTATGTGTGAGTATATACAATATATACATATATACAGAGAGAAAGAGAGAGAGAGAGGACTAGGTACCAGTCCATCGCCTCTGGATCGAGGCCAGGACCGCAATCGTATTAACGTAGTCCGCACTAATTACGGTGGGACACACGTTCACACGATTATAATCGGCGCTGCCCCCTGGCCATCGGTGCCTATCGACGTTGATGTAAATTCGATCCGGAAACGATCGTGTTCTCTGTTGTGGGCGCCTACCGTGTGTGCCTATAGTCCGATGCTTTGCATCCGGGGTTACACGCACACACGTCGGTGAACATACTTTACTTTCGTGCGGACTTCGACGAGCTGATCGCATAGACGGGCGTTTGGTCGCCCAGCGGCTATTGGAAAATGTTTTGAGCCAATTACCACACTAATTCAACGTCCAATCAATATTTTTACTTGTTGAAATGGGTCTAACTTAGATCTTTACAGTTTTTTGCTCTTCTTCAGGGTCTGAAAATGCATTAAGTTGATTTTGATAAACGAACTGATCGAAGTTTATTCGCCCAGCGGCTGTTGGAAAATGTTTTGAGCCAATTACACACGTCGGTGAACATACTTCACTTTCGTGCGGACTACACGAGCTGATCGCATAGACGGGCGTTTGGTCGCCTGGCGGCTGTTGGAAAATGTTTTGAGCCAATTACCTGACTAATTCAACGTCTAATCAATATTTTCACTTGTTGAAATGGGTCTAACTTCAATCTTTACTGTTTTTTGATCTTCTTCGGGGTCTTAAACTGCAATAAGTCAATTTTTACAAACTAATTGATCGACGTTTATTCGCCCAGCGGCTATTGAAAACTGTTTTGAGCCAATTACCACGCTAATTCAACGTCTAATCGATATTTTTACTTGTTGAAATGGGTCTAACTAAAATCTTTACCGTTTTTTTCTCTTCTTCAGGGTCTGAAACTGCAATAAGTCAATTTTGACAAACAAATTGATCGACGTTTATTCGCCCAGCCGCTATTGGAAAATGTTTTGAGCCAATTACGGCACCAACTGAAGTCCGATCAATATATTTTACAATTTTCCTTCTTTTCCGGGTCTCAAAGTGCAATAAGTGAATTTTGATGAACGAATTGATCGACGTTTATTCGCCTGACGATTATTGAATATGGTTTCAGCCAATCCCACAGTGACAAAAAATATCCAATCACCATTTTTGCTTGCTAGAATATGACTGACTCAAAACTTGGTCCATCTTAGGGTCACAAACGTCATCACAGGAATAACAAATGATCCCAAGGAGTAAAAGCTCTATGTATTCCCAGACAAAACTGCAATAAATCAAATTTGATAAACGAATTGAGGGAGATTTGCAGTCACGTGAGAATAGGTATTGGCGATATAAAAAGAAGCTTTGAAAAGAGAGCAAACGAGACGACATGGAAAGAGAGAAAAGAGGTACTATAGTGGAAAAGCTGGTGGCCTCGTTTCATTGAATCGTTCACAGGCGAAAGAACACACCACCCACTTTTCGCATTCTACGGTTGAAGTGGAGTGTGAGAAGGATAGTGGGTATAAAGATGAGGGGGACGATGAAATGCGACTGAGGGAGCGTTTGGTGGGCTATCGAGGGTTGGGGAAGGAGACGTTGGTACATCAGGGAAAAACAAGAGGGAGGAACTGATGATGCTGCTCCGAGAGACACAGTCGAGAGAAAATCCTCAACTGGACTGCCCGCATTTCCGTCTGCATCGATCAAACGTTCTCTTTTCCTCATCGTTGCAATGGAAAGCTCAGCTGAAGCCGAAGGAATATTATCTCGAAAACCCACAATTTTCTAGAACAATTTCGGGAAATCCCCGATAAAAACGACAATGGCGAAAATTTCTCCCTCATTTTCATTCTCCTCTACCTCGTCTGGTTAGCAATTCGGTTTTTGTGAATGCTTGAATCGGAAAACAGACTATTTTTGGTGCTAGATGCGAGTCACGATTGTCGACAAAACTTAAGAAGAGTGCGAAGCGCTGGTGCCGCTTGAATAGAAATGCATTTAATGCTGCACTAGGAAAGGAGAGCAAGACGAGAGACGGGGAGAAAAAATAGGTTGTGACAACTATGTTTTCAATTTGTTTATTGTTTAATTCGAACGAGATAGTGATTACATGGAAAACAAGATGAAGAGTGACAGTGAAGAGACAATATTGGACTGGACGCTCCGCATTTCCGTTTGAATCGATCAAATGTCATGTCCTCCTTTTTGATGCTGCTGAAAAATGAGCTGAAGAGAGAATATGGTCTCGAAAGATCGTATCTCAAAAACCCAAAATTTTCGGAAGACTCAGAAAAAAGACGTTGGCAAAAATGTCTTTCTCATTGACCATTTTTTTCCACTTTGTCAGCTTCGTCGGCTATTCTTGTGAATGTTTGAGCCGAAAAATAGACAACACTTGATGCTAGATGCGAGTCACGAAAATCCACCAAAGCTTAAAGGAGATGCGAAACGCTGGTGTCGTTTGAATGGGAATGCATTTTATGCTATAATTATATAAATGCGATCAAGACAAAAAAACAGAAGACGGAAAAAAAATGGATTATGATAACTATGTTTTCAATTGGTTATTAAAATACTTGAATTATTACATGAAAGATAAGAGAAACGAACCGATGATTTCGCTATGAAAGACAGTAAAGAGAAATTGCTCAACGGGATTGCTCGCAATTTCGGTTGAATCGATCAAATGTCTAGTCCCCATTTTCGCTGAAGCTGAAAAATGGGCTAAAGAGAGAATATGGTCTCGAAAGATCGTATCTCAATAACCCAAAATTTTCGGAAGTCTCCGATAAAAAAGACGTCGAGGAAAATGTTTTTCTCGTTCACATTCTTTTCTACCTTGTCTGCTTAGTGGTTCTGTTCTTGTGAATATTCCAGTCGTAAAGTAGACAAGACTTGATGCTTGATGCGAGTCACGATAATCCACAAAAGCTTAAGGGGGATTCGAAGCGCTGGTGTCGTTTGAATGCGAATGCATTTTATCCTATAATGGGAAAGAAGATGAAGACGAAAAAGGGACGGAATGAAAAAATTTGTCGTGACAACTATGTTCTCATTTGGTTCTTTAATTTACTATTAACAATGTGCTGCTATTTGCATGCTTATACGGATCGTGACTTCAAGTGACGCTATTTTTGCTTCTGTGTGTGAATATCGATTATACTTTCGATGTCTCACGCCATTTTTTTCACGAAGGAAAATTAAAAAATAAAAAGATGACAATGCTTCCCCGTTAATTGCTAGCTTCCATGAAAATTCTTTTTTCGTTTTTTTCTCGAGTTTTTCATTTATTTCATTTATTATGATTTTAGTAAGTCAGTTTTTCATGGAATTTTTCATACCATTCATTGCTGTACATAACTCAAATCATTTCAATAATTCATCGATCCTTCAACATTTATTATTAATATCTTGGTTAATTGTGTTATTTCATATTTATAGATAGATATATTAGCGTACTAGAACGGGATCACAAATTTTTCAGGAAAAAAAATTAAAATCTCATAAAACTTGAATGGTTCAATCGATGTTAAAAAAATTTGGTACTAATTATTGATCTACAATAGTCTATTCGTGGACCAAATTTCAGCCCAATATCTTGAAAAATGGAAAAGTTGGAGCATGGGAAAAACTGAAAACGTTATAATTTTGGAAGAAATCAACGGATTCGTGCCAAATTTGAAAGTATCCTTTGTCTACCTGCAATATACATGTGTACTGAATTCCAGAGCGATATCTTCAAAATTGCGTGCGCTATCGTGGTAACAAGAATCCAAACATATACACACACATACACACATATACGCATTTTGTACAAATATCGTACAAATAATTTCCCTCCACGTTTTAGAGCATGACAATTCGAATTGTCAGCTTTTTAAAGAAAGAATTAGGTGATAACCTGAAAAATAAGGAAAATATAGGAAGAAACTGATGATTTTGCTACGGTAGACAGTGAAGAGAAAATGCTCAACGTGATTGCCCGCATTTTCGCTTGGATCTATCAAATGTCTTGCCCGCATTTTTGTTCAAATCTACCAAACGTCTCGCCTTTCTCTTTATCGTGATTGAAGAATGAGCTGAAGAGAGAATACGCTCTCAAAAAATGTTCTCTCAAAAACCCAGAATTTTCGGAAGTCTCAGATGAAAAAGACGTCGTCGAAAATGTCTCACTCGCTCACATTCTTCTCTACCTTGTCTGTTTAGTGGTTCTGTTTTTGTGGATGTCCCAGTCGAAAAGCAGAGCGGACTCGGTACTAAATGCGAGTCACGATCGTCCACGAAAGCTTAAGGGGAGTGGGAAGATTCGGTGTCGCTTGAATGGGAATGCATTTTATCCTATGAGAGGGAAGGAGGGCAAGACGAAGCACATGAAGGGGACAGTGGCCTCGTTTCGTTGAACCTAAGACAGTGACGCGCGCGGGAATTTCCTCCCTCTTCAGGATCATCATTTATAGTATTCAAACTAGGGAAGAAAATCAGTTTTTTAAATAGACTAGGGAAATTTCTGTCACCCATAACACTATGTACGACTTACAAAACAATAGTTGCACCACATTTAGTGTACTGTAGCACAGTGATGATAAATCTGAATAAGGCAGACTCAGAAATTCTACAAAAACTAAAAAATAGAGCATTGCATTTTATGAATTATTACAGAAAGAGTGAAATTTCAATCTTATATTATTCATACACAAACGAATTGAAACTGGTAAATTGAAAGAGGAAAGTAGTAGTCCGGATAAAAAAAATTAGATATAATTAGATATAATATAATTATATATGAAAAATTGCCCTATATAATCATATAAAACCCTAAAAATAAATATATGTAATTATGTATACTTATATGCAAATTATATGTAATCATATATGAACATATATATATATTATATATGATTCAGATTCTATACATTTTTTTACCCGGGAGGACAATAAAGATGGTAGGAGACAGAAGTGATTGAAGATATTTATATTATAATGGTTTCAAAATGCACAACAAAATGCTATTAGAAATTTAAAGGAATCTATCGATACCAGAGCTGAAATGCAATGTAGCAAAGTATGTGATGAAAGCAAGAAACGAAGAAATGCAAAATATGACATGATCTTGAGAAAACGGGTATAATTAAAAATTGTACAGATGGAGAAAATCGAAATAAAAATGCTAAAGTGTAAATAGTATGTGCGGAGATTATGGAACATAGGGTTAAGTTAAAGCAAGTCAGAATAAGTTAAAATTAAGAGAAATTGTAGCTCGAAGCGCATGATAGCTCAAAGCTAATAAACACATCGATATCTATCTATCTATCGCCGCCAAATAGAAAGTATAAAAGCTCGGACGTTACAATCAAACGTAAAACGACATTGTCAATGTTGCAGCCGCTGTTTATACAGATTTTAAAAGTGTAATATCTAATAACTTTTGGGGAGGGGCGAAGTTTTACTCGCGGGAAGTTCGGCAAATAATTTCATAAGACGAAAACTTTTCAACTCTCAGATGGCGCTGAGGTAGCGACGTTTATAAGTGGATGTACAAAGTCGCGAGCAGCAGTCGAGGCAACTTTCCTCAAATGGCCCAAGTACGAATTTTCCCGTGGCTTACAAACAAACAACCACGGTATACAATAATAACTGTAATTTACAATTGGATGCAACGCGGAAGAAGAAAGTTTCAAGATGTTTCGTGCTCCGCAAATTCCGCTCATTGCTGTGATACTGCTATGCTCTTAAGATTTGTGTTAGAATGGAATCGGGATAATTATACCTTGCTATATATTGCTTGCAATTAAAAATTTTTTGTACATTTTTTCTACCATGCGATGAAGTGAGGCGTTATTTTGTGTTTTTTATTGTGCGATATACTCAACGTAAAGTTATGATCGTATTTATGTTTATTTTATTCTTTCGATCAATATCTCATTAGCGTATTGGAGATCTACGTAATTCGATAAAATAATGTGGAGCAATAAAAATGGAATTTGATTCTACAAAACTTTTCAATTTTCGTTGAATAAAAGCGGAACGAAGATTTTCTCTGATTCTATTAATGTTAACGTTACCTTGTAATCTTTAGGCATTTCAAAAAATTTGATTTTTGGATTTTCTATTTCTTCGATTTTGGTTTAGGGAATTTTTTGAAACAAGAACGTCATACAATTTAACAAGACGAAAGATTTTTTATAAAAATCAAATAACCAACCAGCTTCCATTTAAAAAAAAGTAGTTGGAACTCTAATCCAAAAGTTGTTAACCTCAACGGCGGGAAAATAATTGCGACTGCTTTTAAATTTTACTCCTTCACATAAAGTAAACGGTATAGAAGCGAAGTCTTTTTTACGAGGAGCAATATGTCTAGCCACTGAGAGGATTAGATTTACACTGCTCCATAATCTAGACGAGTAGTAAATATAGGTTGAAGCATAGAAATATTTTTCATGGTATAATCTGAGGAATTCGATTATGAGAAAAAGTCGTGTGAAAAGCTCGCACTCGTGTGGGGAAGATGAAGGCCATTGGCCCAGAAGTTCTTGGGGTGTGTGTGCATATGTGTGTGGGAGAATGAAAAGGAGGGGCATAGGTTACTCCCGAGCTTCTGCGGAGCTTGAATGGGCGATGCATTTTCACGTTAGTGGATGTTGCTGTGAGCCATCGAGCGGGTGACTGCGGGCGGATGGACCGAGAAGCAGAGACGTGGCTGGCCTGGTTTCATTGAACCTGCGATGCACCATCAGGGCGAACCTGCAGAGCGACATCACGTTCGTCGTAGCCCCTCCACCTTCTATATACCATCCCTACTGCCACCACCGCGACTTTATTTCTCCTATCCCCTCGGGCGTATCCATTGAACAATTGTAATTTTGCGTAAACTGTGTTCACAAATCCAATCGGAAATACAACTTTTTCGTGACGTTCGAAAATATCCGAAATATAACGGAATTTACAGTGACGAAGACCAGGTAAAATGGAACGCTGGAGCAACATGAAACAGTTATTCGGGAAAAATTTATGGAACAAAATGGAACACTGGATTTTCCATTCTTTTTTGTTACAATACAATATTCACTTGGATTGCGAAATGCATTTGCGAAGTTTTTTTAACGATATCAATGGTTTTCGGGCATTCTACCATCTTCAGAGAAATTGAGATCCATTGATATTTCAGAAAGTTATCCTGATTCAAAAAATCAAAAATCAAATTGCGACATGAAAAAAGAAAAAAAAAAAGTGGAAAAAATAGTATATATTGAGATCACATTGTCGCAAGGCGCTCAAAAATCATATTTTAAATCATACAATCAGTGTGGATTTTTTCAGGGGTTTAAAAACGGCGTTTTTGAAATTGTTTTGTTTCGAGGATTTAAAAATGTTACTGGTGGTAAAAAAATCTGAAAAAAAAATTCCGAGGCCTTTATGGGTCAGTAGTAAGATCATATTAAAAAATAAACAAAATCGATCAGGGTGAGAGTCATGACCTGCTGATTTGACGTGGAATGCCCCATATATATAAATTTATATATATTTATATGTAGACTCGTATGCTCGTGAATAAGAGTAACTTTGCAAGAAGGCTATGCAAAGTGTACGTGTTTGGTGGATGCTGTGTTGGCCTGGTTTCATTGAGAGTGTAGCAGCACGAGCAGACGTCACCCGGTGAGTCTCCTCTCCGGCGCAAACGTCACATAGTATCGTTGGTATTGGATGAACATTTAGCTATGACGCAAGCAAAACATATGAAAAGAAGCTGGGTCGATTTCATGGTGGGAATGATAACCAATCGCGATACCATCGTTCGCATGAATTCTGAAATTGTACCTAAATAGAAAATCCATAACGTAACATCCGGTGTAAATTGAACCTTGCAATAGTATCCAATAAAATAATAATTGAATATACACGAACTTGTATATTAAATTAATATGCACAAACTTTTATAATAATTTGACATGCAAGTGACATATACAATCAGGAAACTAGATATTAGATATAGAAAATTCTTTATTTCTCTACATCATGTATTAAATTTAATACATCAGCTATAATAACAACTTCAGGATGGTCTCATACATATATAAATTGCATATAGATTGCATATAGATTTTATGCAGCCTTTTCCATATTTCAGACTATATGTCATTTTTTCGTAACGTTGTAATGCTAATATTCCGCTGAGTGAAAATAAATTTTTACGTGCGTTGAAGCAAAAACGCCGGAAGCACTCGGAAAATAGTCGAGAAAATGGAGACAGTAATAGAGTAAGCAAAGGAGGATAGGAACGAAAAAAAAGAAAATTTAAAAAAGGAAACGATTAACAGGAAGAAGAGAGTCTGCCAGCTCTTCGTGGCCTGGTTTCATTGAACCCTCTCTGTTGCCACTCGCATTTGGCGGCTATACGCTATCCTCGCCAACACATTAAGCCCTAAAAATTTCTATCATAGCCATATCAAAGCTATTCCGCTCCAATGCATAGCTTTCCGCACTTGTAGATCCGCCCAAGTCTTGGATTATGGGGTGCAGGGGGTTCAAAGTAAGAAAAACAGAGAAGCCATAACGTAAGGTGTATTGGAAGAAGGGTCGAAAGGAAAAATATACTGAAAAATGTAGAAGGATATAAATATTATTTTTGATAAAATTTTTACCTTGTTATCACATACGGAATATGTAAAAGGAGAACGTATTGCAATTTTAAAAAAATCGACTCTTGGATCTAATGGAAATACATGTTTTGAGTGTTCGAGTTTCTAAAAAATACATTAACTCATTTCTGTCTGTCTGTCTGTGCTGTCCGGAAACACAATAACTTTTGAAAAAATGTGTGGACCGGAATTAAATTTGGTGTGTGCCTTCTGCACTCACATTTCAGTTTCGGTATTGAAATCCAATGCAAAATCCCTACTCTTTCTGATACTTTACTTTAAATGTGAAAATAATATATTTTTCGAAAATTCTTCAAGAGTTTTTTTTTTTTACTGCAAGCTACAATGTATGCGTCGGTCTGACATATACAGAGAGAATCATCACCCAATGAGCAATGACAATTTTTTTTAAACAACTTATGATTTAATCAATTTCATGTGAATAATAGAAAGGATAATAACAGAATCTTCGCTATACCAAATCAGATTTTTATTCATTGAACAATCACTCTTAGAGAAATCAACCGTTTCATCGGAAATAATTCTTTGTGATAGTGTTCTAGTGCGAAAAAACGGACTTTTCGACGAAGATTAGAAAGTTGGCCGCAGCGGATAATGTTCGCTTTACCTCACTCATGTCGCAATGTCCTATTATATGTTTGCTGACTAGCTAAATAAGTTTTGTGCCATATATTTATTGTTCCACGTTTTATTTGTTATTTTTTTTTTCTGATTAAACTGATTTAAAAAAAATAAACAACCAGGAATTCCAGTCTTATAAAATATAAGTGAAAATAAACAACAACTTAAATAGCCATTAACAATCCACAAGGCAAAACCAACGCAGCCATAACCTATAAAACTGAAGAACCCAGTCCTCAATTTACACCACAAATTGTATTCAAGTTATTTTATCAGCCAACAATAACAAACAAAAACAATAAATAACGGTCACCAACACATCACCGATGTGAATTCAATAAAATTTATTAAGAGGCCCTAATCAGGGCGGAACGTAAAGCAAAAAAAATCATTAAACCGTCATTCGCCGAAGCACACCCATCCAATAATGGTTAACGGCTGAAGCATCTTCCAACAAATCTATAAGACATCAAGACCTAAGAATTTTTCTGATCGCCTTATCAAAACTATCTGTCTCCATTGCCCAACCTTTCGTACTCTTAGATCCTGTGGAGTCTTAGATTATGGGGTGCAGGGGGTAAGAAGTAGGAAGAACAGAGAAGCCAGAACGAAAGGTTTATCAGAGGGTGGGGTAAAAAGCACCACCAGCAACAGCATCCGCAGCGGGTCTATGCATAGCTCGACCCGGCTATGTATAGGTCCTGGCTTTCTATAAATAGAATCCAAGTGCTCCGTCGGCGACCCTCTCTCCGCAAGCCGCGTCAGTAGCTGCCGCCAAAGCGGCCGTCACTATCCCCTACCGCGCTTACTTTTCAACCCCTACGGCGAAGCGACAGCGGAGGGGCAAAGGAGAAAATAGTGGAGGAGGACGAAAGAGAGAGAAATGCGCGCGGATATGCCGCACCAGAATCCCCTTCCGACCTCGGGCTTTGCACAGTCGACGACCACGCCGACGCCGCTCTTCGGCGTGCGCGCTCTACTAAAACTTTACAGCTCTCCGGCTAAATATACAAGCGCCTGCGGCGACTACAGCGATCGAGTTTGCGCCGCAAAGTACCGACTTCATGGACACGCTTCGCGTCATTTCCCGTGGACCCCGAGACGCGGGGAGAACTTCGTGCGGTCACTATTTCCAAGATATTAGCTTTTTCCGTGTAAATACTTAGTCTTACATACCGTTAGGTGCACGAATCCACTCAAACGAACTTTCAACGCGAAATGAAACGACCCACAGGGGAAAGGAGGAAATAAACTATTTTGCAAAATTGACCATGGGGTTGGAATTTAGTCGTTTTTTCCACGACCGACCTCAAATCAGCCGGTCAATTGATGCACCAAAGAAACCGAAATTATAACATTGTAAAGGTGGATTTTTAGTTGGTTTTTGGAAACAAACCGTAAACGAACGATCGTTTAAAGGGTTAGGCAGTTGGATGGGTGGAGGCCAAAATAGCGAATGACCAGAATAGTGAATAGCTAAGGAAGCGAATTTGAAAGTAAGGAACGTCTGAATGTAGAATGTCCATAATTATGGAATTCGGTCTTTCAGCGATTCGCCATTTTTATCATTCGCTATTTTGAATGCATTTTAATAAAATGGAGGTCAAAATAGCGATTGATCAAAATAGCAAATGACTGAAATAGCGAATTTCATAATGATGACCATTCTAGATTCAGACTTTTCTAATTTCGAAATTCCCCGTTTTAACCATTCACTATTTTAGTCATTCGCTATTTTGACTCCCACCCGATGACTGCTTTATTTTACCCCAGCGTTCCGTTTTTGCACCGTGTTGCCCTGTAAATACACTGAATGAAAAAAGTAGTTGTGAAAACTGACCAATCGATTCTGACAACCCAACGAAATAGTTAGCATTTCGCCGGCCACTCAGTTGATTAAAATAACTACATCCTCACTGCTCAACCAGCTGACATTGGAGTATGGCTGTCCGTATCAGTGCAGGTTTTCCGCAGTTTCACTTGCCCTCGGCGAATGCGATACAGAAGTAGATTGCAAAAGCACAACCCGAGGTTGTTAAAATTACTGGCAGTTTTCATGCATAAACTCGCCAATCCAAATTAATCTATAATACAATTATGACATTAAATTAATGTACTTCCGCATTAAAAATTTGAGCAAATTATTAATATTAAAAAGCATTTTGATTATTATTTCGGATTATTAATATTATTGCATTTTGCAATGAAATTAAGGTGAATTATTGAATCCATCGGACCATAAATATTTAATATTTCGAGTAGATTTTTTTACTGTGTAGAATAAGTTAGTTAAGGGCACCTAAAAAAATTATATCTTTCTTTTAAAAAAATGTCGCACTTAAACCTCATCAAGTACATAACAAAAATTGTAATTGTTTCAGACCAAACCAATTTAAGTGTTCGTTGTCTTATTTTATCTGTCAAAAAGTACGTTCTGGATTGAATATAGCGACTCTGGATGCAGTGAAAATTAGATTCAGTGTAACCAATTTTTGTTTAATGGAGAAAGGTTTATTTACACACCCAATATCATAGCTTTATCATGGAGACGTGAAATTCAAAAATATATTCAATCCACAAAAAAAATAATTATCAATATGGCGGTAACAGCATCCTTCAACAATCCTTCTCGACTTAATAGGCAATCTCACTTCTTCCACCACATCTCAAGACTTTGAAACCTATTTTTCTCCAAACTACTCGACAGATAGAGCTCCAATTTAGAGAGAACATGCGGAAGTACAGCAAAAATGCGCTGAGCTTCTGGCTCCTCAGAACTCACAACCGTTTGTTCGGGAGAGCCGCAAAACAAAATAGAAGGGGTGAGGTGCGAGAGAGATAGCGCTATACGTGTTTAACATTGGGCGAAGGGATTTCCAATGGTGTATCATTGCCTCTTAAGCGTCGTATATAATAACAAGGTTTTATCTCAGAGTCTTGATAAAAATAATAAATTCCCCGAAGGTAACGAGTTCATACACTTATCGCAAAAACCTTTTTTCTTCAAGATATCGAATATTAGTCTTCAGATTCTTCAAATTTAGATTTCAAAAACCGACTTGTCCGTTTTTTGGTAGCAGAATTCGTAGATCCAACATATAATCTTATTTTATCTGTTCAAGCGTACATTCTGGTTTAAATATTATGAATCTGCATGCACTGAAAATAAGATTCAGTTTAACTAATCGTTTAGTGATTTTTCAATGAAGAAAGATTCATTTACACATTAAAAATCGTAGCTTTATCATAAAGACTCGAAATAAAAATTCCTCGGGTGAACGAGCCAGTGCATGGACGGGGACCAGCGAATGGACACTGTCTATAGCAGCACGTGCATAAAAAGCGCCCATTCACTGGTTTTTTTTTTGTCTGCTTAACTGTCCATTCACCGGTAAGTTCACCCTACATTCAATCCACAAAAAAATACTTTTCAATATCTCGACTTAAACGTCAGCTACAATAACAAGAACAGCTTTATCTCAGGGTCTTAATAAAAAGAATGAATTCCCGGTGGGTAACGAGGTCATAGACATATGAGAGTCCATAATGCCATGCTATATTGAAAAAATCTATAATAATATATAGAATAAATATAGAGCGGATTACCGATGGATAGTTATAGTCGGCGAGTGTAGGCGAGACGGAAGAGGACGATGTTAGCCCGCGTGATTGGACTTCACTCTCGTTTAATGCTTTAAAAATAGATACGAGATATAGAGTGATAATGACAGACTTTTTCAGCGCGTGTGCGCTACGAGAATGGAAAAAATGGTTCGGACACGTATCCAATCTTCTGTACGGTGCTTCGATATGGCTTGAAACATTTCCAATATTCACGATCGAACGAAAATTGACTCGACGTCGATATATCGATGTATGTGTCGGTGTCCATGTGTGTTTTTGTGTGGGTATCTGCTCGAACGAGTAAGAGGGACCTTTGAAGGCTCGAACACGCTCGTTCTTCCTACCGGAAAACGCTCCTCGTGGCAGATATCCACACTATGGCTCGCTCTACTCGTTCTCCGCTTGCATCGCCCTCGAAACATCGATATTCAACCGGATATACGCATTATCGATGCGCTTTACATACACTAGACTCGTGATAGCCGTGCTGACCGTGTGCCTCGCGTTATGGTAACCAGAGAATCCGTACGATGGAGAGAGTGATAGAAAGATCGATCTGAACGCGAACTATGAACTTTGAAATGTCACACCGGGAGATTCTGTGTTCTTTCTGGCAGAAGCGGCTTTCCCGGAACGTGCCGATGGCTTTGCGTGGGACACTAGCACTGTACATACTCTCTGTATCGATTACTCTTGACTACCCAGTGGAAAAAATGTCCTACACTTCTCCTGGATATTTTATCTCCGAGATAAGCTTACGGACTGATAATGCACTGATATTAAATCCCAAGAGTTTTCAACCAATGCAGACAATTCGAGAGGAAGATGGCCATGTCAAGTTTCACCGGAAAAGGTCGCAGCAGGATATTCGCTACCGGGATATTTAAGGCATCATTGCTGCAGCTGGGACATTTTTTTTAATGGCCAATTTGATTTACGTTGGAATAATTTAAAGTTAATAATTTGTGGGCTAATTTATCTTTCGAGTGTCATGTTTATTTCTTAAGACATTTACGGCATTATTTCTGCAGCTGGGACATTTTTCTTAATGGCCAATTTGATTTACGTTGAAATAATTGAAAGTCAATAATTTGTGGGTTAATTTATTTTTCGAGTGTCACGTTTATTTCTTAAGACATTTACGACATTATTTCTGCAGATGGGATATTTTTTTAATAGTCAATTTGATTTACGTTGAAATAATTTAAAGTCAATA
Organism: Tromatobia lineatoria; assembly: GCA_949699805.1. Classification (NCBI taxonomy): domain Eukaryota; kingdom Metazoa; phylum Arthropoda; class Insecta; order Hymenoptera; family Ichneumonidae; genus Tromatobia; species Tromatobia lineatoria. The sequence goes on from OX453036.1 coordinate 17,252,821, forward strand.
ATTTGTGGGCTAATTTATCATTCGAGTGTCACGTTTATTTCTTAAGACATTTACGACATTATTTCTGCAGATGGGATATTTTTTTAATAGTGAATTTGATTTACGTTGAAGTAATTTAAAGTTGGTCATTTGGGGGCTGGTTCACTTTTCGAGTGGTATATTTATTTCTTTAGATATTTACGGCATCATTTGTGCAACTGGGACATTTTTGTTTAATAGTTAATTTGGTTTACGTTGAAATAGTTTGCAGTTCATAATTTGTGGGCTCATTTATTCTTCGAAGGTAATGCTCATTTTTTTAATTATATTTAACGAAGACCTTCCGAAAGAAGATCTTTAAATAAGATTTCAGATCGGTTCCTTTGATTAGTCTTGACTACCGAGTGGAAAAAATGTCCTACACTTGTCCTGGATAGTTTATCTCCGAGATAAGCTTACGGACTGATAATAATGCATTGATATTAAATCGTCGGAGTTTTCAACCAATGCAGACAATTCGAGAGGAAGATCGCCATGTCAAGTTTCAGTGGAAAAGGTCGCGTCTGTCAGACGCTAACGCGGTATTTATGGCATCATTACTGCAGCTGGGATTTTTTTTTTTCGTCTGTTTGATTTACGTTGAAATAGTTTAAAGTTAATGATTTGAGGGCTGATTCATGCTTCGAGTGTAATGTTCATTTTTTAAATTATGCAAGCAACCCGCGCAAAAAAGATAGTATGAAAACAGTATTACAATAGTATTAAATAGAAAGTATGAGGAGTATGTCGTATTGGACGAAATTATACTGCAATCATACTCATATTTGAGTATGAAGTATGAAATTAGTATACACCAATTTCGAAATTTCGAAAATTCGATACTCAAATAGTTTTTCGTATCATAATTTCATACTTAATACTCGAATATAAGTATAATTTCAGTATGATTTCGTCCAATACGACATACTTCTCATACTTCCATTTAATACTATTCTAATACTCTTTTCATACTATTTTTTTTGCGCGGGAAGATCTTTAAATAAGATGTCACATCTTATTCAGTTCTTTTGAAAGTGTAAATTCGTAATGTGAACTAGAAAAAAAATACTGAAAACTAATCCAGCGTCAGTTAATAATTTAACCAACAGATTAATAATTGTGAAAGAAATGTGAAAATCTAAAGTTTTGCACGATGAAAATAAATTGTAGTTATCTTGTACAAAAAGTATTAAAAATAAATTCTCATCGAATGTCTAACCCTGAAATGAATACACATCGAATATATTTCGATCTACGGACGAATATGTACATATATTTGAAATATCCACACGTTCGTGCTTAGACGACAGCTACCTATATATTCATTTCGCTGAGAATCGAGAATTCTGCCAACATTGAGAATTCTTCGATGAACTATGAACTTACGATGCTTCCTGTAGTAACTGCGACCTTTTTTCTCTCTTCCCTATCTATCTTCCGGAAGAGGCTTTAGTCCTTGTGCCGTCTCGCGCTATGCGAAAGTCTTTGAGAGAAGAGCGCAGAGTAGATGTTAGGGACATCACTAGTCTAAGAGCGTGGGCCGATCGATCGTTGAGTAAAAGTGAAAGGATGTCCCGAGGGTTGTCGCGGGGCCGAGCTTCGAGTGGTTTACCCAGAGACGTAAGGGCGGTGAGGGAGAGAGAAAGAAAGGTGACACGGCAGAGAAGTTTGCAGTGCGAACGCGAGCATTTCAATTTCTTCGCACATATCCCACGTCGTTATTTGTGGAACATTATTCAAACACGCATTTCCGATCACTCTGCAGTATATTTATGTAGTCGAAAAACATTGCCAACATTATTTTATTTGTTTGCCACCTGAGTTTGTGTATATAACGTATTTTTCACCGACGCGTACACTTTTTTTCGCATCTCTCTGATTGGTCATGTTTTTGCACACGTTCTAGAAATCTAAATAGGGTGAACGAGCCAGTGGATGGACGGGGCCGACTAAATGGACACTGTCCATAAGAGCACATGCGTCAAAAGGGTTCATTCACTGGGTTACTTCGGCTGCTTAGCTGTCTGTTCACTGGTGGGGTTACCCTACTGATCAAAAGTGTGCTCTCTCATTTTTCTTTTAATTTCTTAACCCAATTTTAGGGTAAATTGAGTATTTTGAAATCAATATATTTTGGGGAATTTAAATTATAGGAAAGAATGGGTCAGCAGGAAAATTGAAGTTGTATAGATTTTTCTTAACCGATAACATTGGTGTTTTTCAAAATAATAATTTTTTTTTTTAAACAAAAACTATTCGTTTAATGCAGCTAGAAAAATGGTAAGATCTTTGTGCATATGTGTCAACAAAAGAATAAAATTGGCAAAGTGGCAGCGATCGTGGTTATACTGGAAAAAATATAAGGAATGAAACTAAAAATCTTTATTATCCATATAAGGTTTTTTCAGAATTTTTTCACGTTAAAAAAAATAGAAATTAGTATTTTATAGGGTTTTGGCAATCATATAAAAAAATGCGGAAAAAATTGGAAGGGTTAAGGGTCAGGTTTTTCAGTCATTCAGTCATTTCAGTTACTTTCAGGTCGAAAGTAACTGAAATGCCCCATATAAATATTTATTTCGAACATTTTTTGTTTCTAACATTTATTTTCATGACTACGTTTTAGAAACTTTACGAATATGTTTTCGGTAAAAATAAAAAAAGTTCAGTTTCATTTTCCTTTTGAATAATCCAAAATCAATGTTGTGAAGGTTGTCATGTGTTAAATGATAATTATTATAATTCAAATAGGCTGATATTTGTTTCGACGTTGCGTCGGACACCTACAATTTGGGGGTTATTAATTTATCATGATCACGAAGGATAGATTATACCGTGTACGGTGCAAAACTATTGCGTGAATTTCCACTAGCGAAATTGATGTTACAACTCGGACGGCAGCTAACCAAACCACTGTCGGCCCGGATAATCAATTTTGCGAAGCGTCATCCAAGCTTCAGGCATTATTGCCTAATAACACCGGGAAAGTATTACCTTTGGTGCCAGACCATAACAGAGACCTATTTTCGAGAGGAGAAACTGGATAAAAAAACTAAAGCCGGAATTGTGAGGGCCAAGAAAATTAGTGATTCGGAAGCAATGGAAGTTGGAGCTCAATTGCTGCTCGAAGTAATTTTATACCCTACGTAACCCTTTATTTTTATTGACTATCTTATCTAACTCGATACTTATATAATTATTTAAAAGAATGTGTAATTTCGACTTCCATTTTCACGTAATTTATTTTGTAAATTTAATAATATTCTCATAAATTCGGAAAATTTACACATTCATAATATTAAAAATTTCGCCAAATCTAAATACTTTTTTTGTAACTTTTCAAATTTTCCAAAAAAATGGTCAGAAAATTGAACAACTTAATAGTTCACTGTGCAATGCCAAATAGTTTTTAGATAATTGATTCGTTAAATTGTATTTAATTTATTTACCCAATTTTATGGTCAGATAAAAAAGTGCAATATTTGTGTAAATATAAGAGTAAATATATCCCAGACAATTTGGCAAATTTGCACATAAAAAAAAGTATATTACGATACGAGTGCGATGAAACTTTTTCTGACGAGGGTGAGTTTGCGGCACGAGACGAAGGCGCGTGTTGCGATCAAACGAGTTGAGAAAAAGTTTTTCGCACGAGTTTCATGTACAATTTTATGTCACTAGTGCGAGAACTGCGAAGTGCACCGCTTCGCTTTGCGTGCGAGAAGTAAGCACTTCTCGCACGGAGTTGCATAAATATTTTTAATTCCCCCAAATCTACAAAGTTTCTTATTTACTTTTAAATTCAATGAAAAAAATGTTCAGAAAATAAATAAATATGATATTTTACTGTGTAATGTGAAATTGATTTTAAGCGATTAATTTTTTTTAACGCGATAAAAAGTTGGCGTAGAATATAGAAATTAACAGCAGTCGTATCACACACGACACTCTCACCCGTAATTACGTACTCTCACTCGTCCCCTCATTTCCTCTTGACACTCATCATACACGCCTCATCAAGCCCTCGCTTTTAAGCTGTCATTCTAATCCTCAGACGTTGGTGTTCGTGATACTCGCAACATTTGTCATTTACGAATCGGGCAAGTCTGCGACCAAGTCCCAGATGTTGGAGGAAACGCGGGAACGCGAATTGGAAGCAATAGTGAGTCGTAAGAACGAGCTGTCGGGTCGCCTCGAGCAGCAGGCTGCATTAATTCAAGAACTGCGCTCGAGACTCCGCAATTACTCCACGGAAGTCGGTTAATACACGTTTGGAACTCGAGCAGACACTTGGAAGGCGGCATATCCGGTTCTCCGACTCGTCTAGAAGGATTCTATGCGAAACTTTGCAAATGCGATATCTCTAACCGTGTGACTTTATCGTTCGAAGATCACCGTCGCTTTGAGCTAACGATCGTAACGACGATTTTCATTGTAAAATTAAATTGCACTACTCAGCATTATTTAAAAGCATTTAGCGTCAATTCCTCATGCGCTACATTTCCAATCATATTCCTCGTATCAGGGTATGTAAAAAAATTGAATTTTTGCTTCCCGATGGAGAAAACTTGGTTTTCATGAAAGACAATTTTTTCGAGATTTTTATGTCAGAACACTCAGAATTGTCCAAAATATCGAGAAAAGTGGTTTGCAAAAGTAAACATCCTAATCCTAAGGTAGTAATTTAGTAACTTGCATGTTTTTTTTACTTTTTTTTTCGGGAGCTGTTTACTAATGCGAAAAACGGACTTAATTTTTTCATAATTTTTTTGTGTCGAATTTGTTGAAAAACAAAGATGGCAACAGCTCGAAATATTATTTGCCAGCGAATTCTTTTGGGACAGAATACATACTTTCGCAGTAAAACAAAATGAATAAAAAAATATGGCATTTTTTGACACACCCTATCCGCTTATGTTACACCCGAAAGATTTCAAAATGTGTCAGAAGAAAGTCACAGGAGTGTGAAACTGATTTATCTTACTCTTCCACTTGGTAGAGTTCGACGATCTCCAGCGACGCCAAAAGTATGAGTTACGCGCTTCTTTGTTCATCCGTCATTGATTCGCACTGAGTTTTGCACGTTTCCAAAAATTTTCGCAGCCCTCACGAAAATTGTAAAATATATTTCCAGTGCGATTCAACTTATAGAAACAATTCGCACGTTAGCGGTGAATTTTTAATTTGTTGAACAAAACAAAAGATTTCGTTGGTAATTTTGTTTAAAAAAATCCAGTATTCTTTTATTAACTTAAAAAAAAAGTGACTTACTATACAAATTTATACCCGCAAATTTATATGTACTTTTCCTTAACAACTTTTTTCGACATTTCAGTCCGCTCTTAGTGTCTTGACATAAAATCTCGACAAGAAAGTTTCATTCAAACTGAATTTCTTCTATGAAAAATGAAAAATCCTCGAGACAATGACACAATGTGGCATAATCCATTTAAACTTTTCAAATTTGACAAATCCAATTCCCAGAGTAACGATTATTCATTCCGTGTCATTTTTTTACCAGACAATTTCCGGGGGTCGTGACAAAACCTCTGCCCTCGAGAAGTAAAGCTCTGTAGTTATTTCCGGCAGCAGAGTCGGCGTCAGCAGGCCAGGCGATTTTGTATTCGAAAAACGATTAGCGAAATTGAAATCCGAAGCCAGAACAAAAGCCCCGGTGAGCTCTCGGCTTGGGGAAACTGTATTGGAGGCTTAGCCGAGGTTCCAGCGGCGAAGCGTGGACATCGAGGCTTCGGAGTATACTATCGACGTTTTCGGACCTCGGAACTGTTGAGTAAAGGCGAATGGCGCTCCGCTGTGTCTCTTCACTCGCTCTGCTTGTATTTTCGTCTTTCAAATTCGTTCACTATGTGTTGGTCCTTCGCTACGCCCAAAAAAAGGTTTTAGCAATATTAACGAAACGTATCTATTTAATATTTAATCAATTTAATCAGCGAAAATTTGCTGGAACAAATATTCATTCAATTTTCAGTTCCTTCATATCGAACATATTTATTTGAAGCAACTATTACTGTTCGGCTGTCACTGAAATAAATAAAAAATGTTACATTGCTATTAAATACTTTTTAATAGTTAAAACGAATAAATACATAAATTTTTTTTATTGTAATAGATTAAAACTTTCTATTAATCCAATATATATTTTTCTTAATCATTTAATATTATTTCTCTGTAATAAGTACAGTTATTCAAATCAACTTATTTTTGATAACATCGGATAATAGATGCTCTTAACGCTGATACACGTTTTTGATAATCCAAAATAAAGATCCCGTTAAATCGACTGAATTTGTATGCGTTGTGCATTTCATTTGATAAACTATGAATTTCTCAAGATGCTACATTCATTGATTTTACTTAATTCTTTTCAAATATTTATATAAAAATTCTATTTATTTATATAACGGAATATCTCAATAAACAAAACAATCATATATATATTTTCCAAAAATAATAACCCAAAAAACAAACATAAGAATATATAAACTATATACTAGGATGTTATTGTCCCTTTGTTAGACATAAGGAACCTAAACAACCCAAACAACTCATTAGCTCGAATTTTTTTCGATTCGATGACTTTTATGACTTCGATGACTCGATTCATCTTTTTATAATACGGAGCAATATATTGATACAATCTATTTTTTTCAAATAACGCTTATATAATTGTAGACCCAAATAAATATTCCTTAGATTTAAATATATTCACTACTTTATAAGTATATTACTCGCAAATGATAAAAAAATCATTTGAAGTGAAAAGGAGTGTAGTAGGTCGACATGTAAATAAGAAATTTTATTTCGGATGCGTAAATTTTATTCCCGTTAACTAGATTTTTTTCCTGGGTGTATATCGTCGCTTTACACGCGACCAATCGTGAGAGGCGTCGAACAATCGCTCGCAGCATCCAGAAGTCATCCTTTTTATGTGCGACCGAGTGGGAAACCCTCGGGCACTCTTTCCGCAAGCAACCATCGCTCAGAATCCTCGGAGGTTACATCGTATTCCACTTAAAGCAACGTTTTACCATCATTCACTAATCCATCACGAGCGCCATAGAAAAATCTCAACGAACTAAAGGTTATCACGGAGCCTCGTGAAACCTACTACGCACTGAAAGCTTCAGATACAATAACACATAAAGCCAAAGAAAAAAAAATGATTAAGCAGTCTCATTTCGCCGCAGCCACTGAATAACTTTGCTTCGTCATGATGCGTGTACTTTTCGAGATACGAAACGATTCAAATTTGACTTGCAAAAGCCACCGGAGAAAAGCCAGGGATAAAAGAGATTAGGGACAAAAGAAACGAGAAAAGGGAGAATGGGCCTCGATTGAAAATACGTCGTTTACAATGTATAAGCTGATAAGATTTAACGAGGGAAATTTCATCTTGAATATAACGGTACAAATTTTTTTTGTTTAACGACCTGTCGTCCAATTACGTTTACGCTTATTGTTCACTGCTTCGTTTTGTGGTCGGAAATATCTTTCAATCGATAATAGAATTTCTTTTACTTTTATTCGCTTTGATATCTGTTTTTTATATTATTAATTTTTTTTCATAAGCTGAGATGCAATCAATTACATGCATTCCTAAGTCATTTTTCTACATATGAATATTAGATGAAAATTGCTGTTCTTGATTTGCAGAGAATATTTTTGTAAGAAGGATCAAATTTTTTTTTAAGTGAAAATTTAACGAATGTAGAAAAATTCATGATGTTTGAAATACTTGTATCGATTGAACGAGGTGATTGAGTGAGTTTTGGAATTATGAAATTTCAATCACGGTGTTAAATTAGGTTTGATAGAAATAATTTGATGTGTGCAGCTTTATTAAACTGAGGAAAGAATTTACTTGAAATTGAATGTATGTGTACTGGGAGTTTTTATTTATAAGTTAGTATACTAAATTTACTATATAATTGCAATGTCAATTTTTTATTCGCTACAAACATTTTCATAATTTGCTTTAATTTAACAGTAAAAGTACTTTTATTGAAATAAAAAAAATTAATCTAATTTCATTGCAAAAGTACTTGCAATTTGATATTCTGATGAAAAAAATAATTTATATCGGGTCAATCGACTTGAAGTCGAATCTGTGAATTGTGCAATCGTAAATGGTCGAAATTCTGTTTTATTTCAAAATCTCTCCAAAAAAGGTTAAAACGGGCATTTTCAGAGGTACAATATGCGACTCAAGAATGATAGTAAAGACCAAATTTCGCTATTTAAAAAAAAATCATGTCGGGTTGGCCGACCAAAAGTCGGATCAGTGAATTGTGCAATCAGAAACGGACAAAATTCTCTTTTTTCAAATTCCCTTAAAAAAAGGTTAAAACGAGTCTTTTCAATGTTACAAAGTACGACTTCAGAATAATAGTGAAAACTAACAATCGATATTTTAAAAAAAGAAAAAAATGAGGGTTTTTTTCGGATTATAGGCTCGTTAATAAAAAAAAGTAATAACAGTAATAAGTGATACGTATATAATGACATATATAATGAATTCCGAGTCATACAGTTTTCCTTAATCATTGTCAGCGACTATATACAATGTCCCATCTAATTCGTATTCTCGGGTAAGGCGCCGTATGTAAGAAAGAGAAAGAGCGGAGAATCGAGTCGAAGAAAAGGGAAAAAGCCCCGTGGGACCGAGAGACAAGCTGGAGGCAGAAGGAAAAGGAGAGAGCGTCGCGTTAATAGCCAATACGTAGCAAGGCGAGTCGCAGCTCGGGTCGACTTTGCCTAAGGGACGAAGTACCGACCCTCACCTTCTGCTCTCCTGTCCTCTTTCCTCATTTTCCTCTCAGTCATCCCCTTCGGCATCGCGTTTTCCCGAGTTTCCTCCCTCGCTCTCCTTTTCACCTATATACACCGGAGTCTTCTCGCACACCCTCTTCCGGGTCACGGAAATATACCACGAGGGGTGTACACGTCTTCTGAACCGTCGTGGCCTCGCCGCACGTTTATTCGTACACAGCACGCGCAACTCACGAATTTTCTACGAGCCATATTTTCCCTCGAGCGGTCCTACACCTTGTGCCAAGTATTTTCCCAGAATTGCCTCTAGAACGAACGAAATAAAGGATATACAAACGTCGCGCTGCGACATTGCGACGCTGTTTGCGTGAATTTTCCAAGTCGCTTCCAGAACATCTACAAACTGAGCGCCACGTTATTTCCGCGAATTTCCAAGTCACTTGCACAATTTTCCATCGTGACGTCTCTTTGTCATATAGCCGACAAATGAAGAAATTGAGAGCGAAATAAATTTGAAATGCGCAATCTCGGGACGTACAATTTTTTATATTATCTAACCACAGAAATTTAAATCTGGCGGAAAGTCACAATGGATAAGCAGTTGAGCATAATTGTTTATTATGAATTTTTTTCAATTTTATGTTTCCAGACTGCCTATGGAAATTTTAACAACCAGAATGTCGAATAATTTGTTTTGAAAAATGACCAAGTTTTCATTACGAGGTATACAAAAATCCAAAAAATAACATTTTACACTAAAATTAAAGGAAACAATGAAATTCACTATATTATATTATTATTAATTTTACAATGACATTTTTATTTAAAATTTAGTATACCAATTCGTGTATAAAAACTTTTGGTACTTGTACTGCAAATATCGGGTAGATTTTTTTTCACCGTGTCAACACTTGCAAAATAAACAGCAAAACAAATGTACTGTACGCTTCAACAAAGAGAAAAGTTTATCCATAACTTTAGTGAGTTAAGTAGTTTAGAAATGATAAAATAAGGAAAATAAAACGGACTTGTAGTTAAATTGTTTGGAGGTGTCGCGTAGTGAAAGCGGCAGCCGTGCGTCTCGTCTCGGGAGTCTACTTGCGCTGCACTTGAGCGAGTCGTCTTCTCGTGCTCGCGACATATGGCACTTCTTTTTCTACTAGGAACGATCCTTCTTACTGCACATAAGTTTCTACGTATATATTCATTGTATATATATGTACGACTGTTGCTGTCTGTCTGCAAAATACAAATCTCAATTTGGACCCTCAAATACGAGTATTCAGTATATCCGAAGAATTCCACGCCAAGTTAACATGACTCTTCATAGAGAAAAAAATTCTAAAACACGTTTTTTGCCACCGTATTTATAGAAAAATGTATCGTTCGTCGTCATCTTTGGTATTAAAGTATCCAAAATTAGTTCTTTATCAAAAGAAAAAAAAATGTTCAACTTATGCAAAGTCCGGTACTATTTCCATTCAGATAACAGACTTTATCAAAAAAACGATTTAAACAAAATACACATTTTTCCTTGTGAAGCTTTCAATTCAATTATCTCGTAAACTTGATTCCGCATCTAAGCTATACTTAAGTTTTTGATTATCATAATGTCCCTTTTATTCAAGTAGAAAAGTTCCGAATAAATAAATAATGAGTTTTTGAGTACTAAAACATATGGCCGTATTTTATTGATGACATATTAATTATGCATGATAAAAAAATCATTATTGTAATGAAAAATCCCTGCAAACTAATCTCAACATTTTTTTTTGTGACATTCTCTGATAAAGTATTTGAGAAAAAAACAATTAAGGCCACAGCCAGTCATTGGATTTGACTTGAAACGCACCATGAGGAGATCTGAACCCAAAAATACCTGTATCCTGTACCTGATCGTACTTTCGTGTGTTGCGTATATACAAACTTACCTGCATATAGATGCAAGTAATGTGCAAAGCTCTATACCACAATCGTGGCGACCTTGTTGCTGAGAGCTGCCTCTATTTTTAAAGCGGCTTTATCGCACCCCGACGACACCCTCGCTCGCCGCTCCTTTCTCTTCTCCTTTTTCCGCCTGTTCGTTCTCACTAGTGATTCCTCTCTTGCCTATGTATATATATATATCTCTATCTCTTGTGACGAGCCCCTTGTGGAAGTATTTCGGCGACTTCACGAGGAGCGTCGACCAAATATAACGACGCCCAGAACTTTTTCACGATTTTATTAATTCCGCACTTTCCACACTATCCTTTTTTCGCTGGGCGCCAGGCTCTCTATTACATTCCCGAAAGCCACGGAACAATCTTTCGTTGTTACTGAAGTACTCGTGACCGGTTTATCGGCTAGCTGGAAAGGGGTGCATTTCGCGGCATGCGAAATCAAATACGCGAACAAGTGATTCTATTTTAGGTACTAACAAAATACTAGTTTAATAAACTTTCAGAAATTAACACGTGACAAAGTAATACAAAATATGTCTCGAGGCCGAAAAAAATTCGGGTTATTATACGCACGCAACACTAATAATCAGAACTTTTTTTTTTTAATTCGCATTTTCCCCCATCTGCAGGCATTACGCCTATTACAGGACCTGGTCCGGGTCAGTAAACAAGCCCCCACGCGGCCGCATCCGTTTTGCCCTTCTATATCGCATTTGCCGTAGCATTTCTGCTAAGGGCATAGGAAAAACATTGCGGAAAAACCTTATGCCGATATAGCCGGTCTCGAGTCCGCCTCACGGCACCGCAGCTCCGTCACGATTTTCGTCGAGAATGTAAACACGACTACAGCTGTGTACATGTGACCCCCACAGTTGCTTCTGTGTGTTACACGGTTTCATCTGGAACTTCATCGCGTCCATGTTTTTATTTTTCACGAAAATTTCCGACGGCACCGCGAATCGAACCCGCGACCTATCGATGCCCTAGTCTAGAAGCCAGTACTTTAACCACTAGACCACCACACCGGTTGCTATATAATCAGAACTATTTTTTCTTCGTTTTTTTTCAATGGTGCACACTGAGAAAAAAACCTATCGTTTATTTAACGATTTCACACGGTAAAACGAATATAGGAAGGCTTGCAATGGTTTATGGTTGAAGCGATGATAATATGGTTCAATAAACGGTACTTGTAAGGTTATTGGAAACAAACGTTGAAATCGTATATGCAACAAAACGGCATATTTTAAACTATTAGAATAGTTTTTGAAACTATTATCATTTTGATGATTGCTACTATAATTATATTTGCTATAACCATAAAATATAGACGTTTCTCCTGGGAATTATATTAGTGGTTCATCCAACTATTTTCTTATATTTGGTATAACCATAAAACATAGACGTGTCTCCTGGGAACTATAGTTTATAGTTAGATTATCGTTGGTCTAACTATACATTTTTCAAAATTACCATATTTTTCTCTCAGTAGTGCGACCAAATCATTTAGGTTCTTTTTCGATATAAGAAATCTAGATAGTCGAGTTTTCGTGATTTCATATTTTACGAGTTGATGTATTTTTTATATACTAGTAATATGCAAAAAATATACTTTACGTATATTCGACAGATATACTTACGGTTGTTTGAAGAATGTACTTTTCCATATAATCTATACTTATACATTATTGTATAAATATAATGATAATTATAAATTATACTTAAAGCTTATTTCTCGATATATCGAAAAATATATTTTTTCAGCATACTTTTTTTCCATGGAGGTTGAAGCGACGGCGGCGGCGTTGGCAGCGAGATCTTTTTATAATATAGAGAGAGAAAACTGCTACTATCCACAGACTCGTTAAATACACGTGCATGTCTATCAGTTCTTCGCACCTTCCGCAAAGGTTGCGTAGCGAAACGCGCGAGAACTCAACACTAGCGTAGCCATAATTGGTCTGCAAGTTGCATATAGTCGCGTTCCATTTTTCTTGTTCATTGTCAAACAGCTCCGAGCGAGTTACTGAATAATTACAACCTATTTGAATTTTTGTTAACCTAGTTAATTCCAATTTTCCTATTTTTACAGGAAAGAAACAGTGAAACATTTCCCTTATTACAGAAAAATAGAATCCTTTACCACACTGTAAAAAATGTTTAAAAAATTCATATACTGTACATTAATTTGATATATTAGATTTTCACTGAATTCCTGTGGGCAATTCAATTTAATAAAATTACAACCCATTTTCATTTTTGTTGACCTAGTTAATTTTTTTTTCCTATTTTCACAGGGTAGAAATAGTGGCAGTAATTTTTTGAATGCTGCTGCGTATCAGTTTTTTCAATTTTCACTAATACAAAGTTGTTCATTTTTTTTTCTACTCTGTAAAAAGTAATTGGAATATCCATATACTGTATGATAATTTGATATACAGAATTTTCACTGAAGTCGTGTAGGAAATTCAATTTAACACACAAAAAGAGAAGAAATTTCTTTTCTCCCATGTTCTTTTATAATTTATCTCAAATTTCAGTGAATACTCGAAGCAGAATTTTACTAAACAAATAAATCACATACGTACTTACGAAATTAAAAAAATATTTCGCAAAGAAATCATTGTTTCATTAATAATAATGATATCACTTTAATATTGCTAATGATCATGCGCTGATTAATATATCGACTGATCCCCAGCTTGGCTAATTGCCATTTGAGAGATTTGAATTTTCTCGAGAAACAGACTTTCTAAAGCTCGTCTCAAGTAATCGATAAGGTTTCTCCGAACACTCAATTACCAAGATATTTCCAACATTCCGATGAACACGCTTGAGCTGGGCAATTAGCCACTACAGACGTATTCCCAAGAATTCTCGATTGGAGTCCGTAATTATATAGATGGAAGACACACTTTGGAGGTTCATTTTGTAGGTGCTAACGAAGCCAGACGGTGTAGTAGCTCCACTAACAATAGGGAAGCAACCGCTGGAGGAACCACAGAATTGTCGAGTGTGCACCACAAACGCGGACTGTAAAGCCGCCTGACAAGTACTCGCTTTTTCTACTGGGCTCATCGCGTAACGAGACTGGGAGACGCTCGCATCGCTACGTCAGGCTCATTCTTTTTCACTTCCTCATCCAACGACCTTTTTCAAACAAGAGCTTCACAATTGTCCGAATTTTCCATCTAAAAATTAAAAAATAAATGTGTTTGTGTAGTTTCTGAAAATATCACTGTACTCCTGACTTAACTGGACTTGAGTAGTGTAGAGTCTGCACCTCAAACGCAAGCTCTAAAGCCACCTGACAAGTACTTGCCTTTTCTACTCGTCTCATCGCGTAACGAGACTGGGAGATGCTCGCATCGCTACGTCAGACTCATTCTTTTTCACTTCCTCATCCAACGACCTTTTTCAAACACGAGCTTCACAATTGTCCGAATTTTTCATCTAATAATTAAAAAACAAACTTGTTTGTGTAGTTTCTGAAAATATCACTGTTCTCTTGATTTGACGTTTAGTGGTTGAAGTTTCAACTGTCCTGAAAAAGTACACTAAAGATTTTTTCGTTATATTGATTTTTTTGTGAGTATTCCAAAACATTATTTTTTTTGACCCTGCAAAAAAAATGTAAAATAATCTTCTTTTATTAAAAACTTACTAAATAATGAGTTACATCGAGAATGCAAACTTCGACAGATAAAATAAGACATTGAACCCTAAAATGTGTACACCGGTTTGGTCTCAAAGCTGCGACAAGTTAAAAATTGTACTTTTTACCTCACACCATTTCTGTGATAGGAATGAGCAATATTCGAATAAATTTGAATTTAAAAACATTTTTCTCTAACTATAAGTAATTTTCAGAAAGTTGTATGAATATTATATTTATCTCAAATAATGAAAAGTGAATGAAATTAATTCATGAGTAGAAAATCGTATTATTGCTCTCACGAATAATTGACAATTATTCAAATAAACAAGTATTCTGAATACATTTATATTCGATTATTGACCAACCGTGATGTCTTTGAAAAAATTGCAGAATCATCATACTTGATATTTACTCAGTGAAGTTTTGATGTAAGATTTTTTCAAAAAAGCTTATCATAAGGAGATTTTTTTTACGACTTTTATTGGGTAGTTCCGTGCCCTTAAGCGAGGATGGGTAAAATTCAAATTAAATTTTATTTAAAAAACATTTCGCTCTCAATAACTACGAGTAATTGTAAAAAAAAATTTTATGAATATTGTATTCAAATAACAAAAAGTAAATCAAGTTAATTCATAATTTAAAAAATCGAAGTACCGATCTTACTAATTATTGGGAATTATTCGAATGGAAAAGTATTCCGACTACATTTTCATTCGAATATTGCTCATCCCTGGGGTCTTGAAATAATTGCAGAATAATAATGGTTGATATGTACCTCATGAGGTTCGAATTCAAGATTTGTTAAAACAAAGCAGAGTTTTTTTTCTTGTCATTTTTTTCAAGCGACTGGGTCCTCTTAAGCCAGTATGGTCGTTGTGGCCTTCGCAACGGCTTCGGCTTCAGCAGCGAGTCCTGACAACGACCGTAGCTTTCCGTATTGGTGGTTATGCCCGGGTCGATATCGGTCCACGGGAAAAGACTGTACAGACGCGTCCCATACTCTCATATCTCTTCGTTCGTTTTCGTCTTCCCAGTAAAGCTCGAGTTGCTTGACTCACGAGCGGAGTTTTCCGCACAGTTCTACTATTACCGACCGACGGGGGGAGGCAGCGACCTTGTAGCCGTACTCCTGAAAATCCTGAGGGACTAAAAACAACAGGAGCTCCGATAAAGAAGAGAAAAAAAAATAAATGAAGCAAAGTAAGCGCGGGATGGCGAGTCCGTTTGAGATACGAGATTCACCGTCGAGAAACGAAACTCGCCGGACTTTTTTCCTACACAAGCATACCAGAAGCAGTTGTTATTACCGTCAAAAGAACAAAAAGAAACGAGGCACAGAATAAAAAAATATATAACGAGCATAAAATAAGAGCAAGATGGAAAGGAAAAGATTGTGTATATACGAAGATATTACTTAATGTAGAGATGAAGGGAGTAGGGTCACGAAAAATAAGCGAACATAGCCACGACGCCAGCTTGAAACGTGTAAGTTGGAGATAAATGTAATCACGAGTCTGGAGGACGATATACTTCATTCGCTTGGTAAAATAATCTGAAGAAAAATGAGAACGAGATTAGCCCATTTCGAAACCCTCTTTATTTGTCGGGTATTTTTTTTTTTTTTTCTTACTCTCATCATACAATTACAAGGGAAACAAAATGAATTTTTTTAAACTTGAAGTTATTTATATATATAAACCGAACAATTTTGGGCAGTTTATATATTTTTCACAGGACTCGAAGGATTTTTTTAGCTTACCCGAAAAACCGACTGAATTAAAGCTTTTATTGTCCCTCAGGGTGAAGGGTGAATACCATTCGAGCCTTTTTTATAATTATAAACCGTAATTGGATTTATTTCGAATAAGTTATTAATAGATCTCTTAAAATAGGAAGTAACATTTCGTGCGCGTTGTTTTACGGAATGAATAATGACTCGACGTGAAATATTGGATGATACTAATGCTCAATGATTTTGTCATCGAGTGATCCCTATTTCTGTTGAGGAGACCATTATCAAAAACGTTTTGAGTTAATGTCGATAGAATTATCCATGTGTAACTAAAAGTCATCGCAAAGAGCAAACAAAAACCAGAAAATCGTCTTTTGAAATGCTTTCAGCAATCTCCACTAGGTTTGGACACGTAGCAATGTCATAAATCTTTCTCGCACCCCAGAAAGAGAGCATGTCTTGTTAAGAGCCGTGTAGTACAAGTCGTAAATGATGTGCGCGATACCAACAACAAGAGGGCGCTACGAGAACTATAGAAAGAGAGGAAAGACACCAAGAAAGGGGTGGGCCATGAGAAAGGGTTGAAAAGGTCCCTATCTCTACTGTCAGCTGGCTCCTATCTTGCTCTCACGTTAGTCAAAGTATGTAACATGGCTTTTTAACTGATCAATATTATGTATAATAACTAGTAGGAAGGTAAGAGCATAAATAATAAGTAGGTATAAATAATAAGTAGGAAGGTAAGAGCAAAGTGAGAACAAGGTGAGAGCAGAGTAAGAGCAAATTTAGAGCAAAATAACAGCAAGTTGAGAGCAAAGTGCGAGGCAAGTTAGAGCAAAGTAAAAGCAAGGTGAGAGCAAAGTGAGAGCAAGGTAAGAGTACAGTGAGAGCAAAATTAAGGCAAGGTGAGAGCAAAGTGAGAGCAAAGTATGAGCACGGTTATAGCAAAGTAAGAGCAAGGTGAAAGAAATTACAAGTTAAATAGCCCCGAGAAAACCCGCTGAAGACATTCGTGGTGTCTGCACAACGCGAAACGACAGTTACTTCATAAAGTATTATACATAAAGGTTTTTTGCACCCGACAAAGAGGGAGTTTCTCGTTAAAAACCGTGTAGTACAAATTGTAGGTAATGTACGCAGTACTGACAACGAAAGGACACTATAAGAACTATATACAAGAAAGATTACAGGTCAAGAAAGAAGTCGGCAGGGCCAGAGCGTTAAAAACTTGTCTATTCCTACCTCGAAGATAGTTATTAAATATACATTAAGCCGGTACTAATAAAATTCTTTCTAGAATATCTTAAAAGAATAGTAGCAAGCAAACTCAAACCAGGAAAATGTCTTTGAAAGAAAAAGAACCAAAAATAGATTTCTGACTGTCAGTTGGTTGGAAAAGTCTCTATCGATGCTGAGGAGTCAATTATTCAAGTAGTAGCAATACCGATTTATTGACAATTTATACTTTAAAAAATATACATAACACACACATATATATATATATATATATATATATATTTTAGATTTAATCCTAAACATTGTCGAAGGGCCATCGACCTGAGTCCTTCAGCCCTCGCTTATCACAGTGTTCACTTAAGTTACTATTTTTATTTAAAGTAGGATTGTGCGTTTTATATTTTTATTCTATTGTCTAGGATATCTACATCGGTAATTTGTTTCAAATGTTAGTAGATTGTGTGTAATGGTGATTTGTATTTGCGAGTTCCAAGCTGTATCAATTATTTAATTTTCATAGCTTATGTCGGAAAAATACTTTGCGTATAACCAGAAGTCATTGCAACGTGGAAACAAAAATCAAAATATAAATAGAAACATGTCTTTCTACATTGAAGAATCCCTGTCATAAATCTTTTTCGCACACGTGAAAGAGAGCGTGTCTCGTTAAGAACCGTGTAGTACAAGTCGTAGGTGATGTGCGCGTTACCGTCAACGAGAGGGCACTAGGAGTACTATAGAAGAGAGAGGAAAGACGGCAAGAAGAGAGTGAAGGATGTCAGAGGGTTAAAAAGGGCCAGAGGTCTGGATAAGAGTAGTTTCTACTTCGACACTTTCCTCGAAAAGG
Source organism: Tromatobia lineatoria (assembly GCA_949699805.1). Taxonomy (NCBI): domain Eukaryota; kingdom Metazoa; phylum Arthropoda; class Insecta; order Hymenoptera; family Ichneumonidae; genus Tromatobia; species Tromatobia lineatoria. The sequence goes on from OX453036.1 coordinate 17,271,045, forward strand.
GCGAGTGAACCAGATCTACTTATATTCACGACCTCGTACACCGAGCGAGGAATGATGAAGCTAGAAGATGAGGAAGTCGCCGTCTACGACATAGCAGACCCGGAAAAATGCAAATGTACGCATTGCGACGCGACGAGCCAAAAGCTTTAACGACGTTAAAGTGAAGTCGCATTTTATTCCTTGTAAAACGTACTACAATGATGAACAAAATATTACACTTGTGCATTTTTTTCACCACGACGAAAAAGCAATTTAGAGATATTTTAACAACCACACACACTATTTACTCTGATCGTGCACTTGTAAAAAAAATAACTTTGTTTTATTCTGGTCCTGGGTTAAATTTTTCAATTGCTCGTTGGAAAATTGAAAAAATGTTTGCTTTTCACTCCACTGTTTGTTCATCCTTGTGGTATCTGTTATTTCGTTTAAACCTCAAAGCATTTCAATTTTCGGAGGGCAGGAAGTACTTAAAATTGGACTGACGTACTTTTTTTTTTAAGATTCTCGACAGAATTATTTATATCCAGCATTTGAACTACCCAGCATTAATGTTTTTCTTTGTTTTTTTTAGAAAATCTAATTGTGAGTTTCTTTTTTTACATATATTTTATTTCACGATTATAAATTTTTTTTAAAGCCTTTCAGATGTAGGGAAAGTAAAAGGTGGTGCAAGCGAGCAGTTTATAGAGATTACAATCCACAAAAACCAACTTTTTTTGTTACATGAAATTGGCCAATGATTTCGACCAATATGATACAAAACAAACAATATTCCTATGGATATATTCTTGAAGAAATTTTTTGGAATAATAACCTAATATTTATCATCTTTTGTAACTTGCAAGCTGCAGATAAGTAGTGAAAAATGAGTATTACTAAATACTGTACGAGGTTAAAAATAACTTGAACTATTTCTCTAGGTTCTTGAGTTACTACTTGATGATTGGAAGTGTCGGTGATGGAGAACGATTAATCGGGTGCTCGTAGAAAGGATCGACGATGGTCCTCGACGTGACGGGAGCTCTTTGGGGCCCCACGATAGCATATCTCTTTTATATCGGTTATGCAGCTCGTTCCCTCATTCTCCTCTCCACTTCCGCTTGCCCTCTTTACTCCCTGTGGCGAAGCATCGCCAGTGCCGAGGTTCCACAAGTGTGTCACCGACACCTGAAGCTCCTGACACTGTTGTGAAAAGCCATCTCGAGGGTTTTGTGCCGCTGCATAGCAGCAGCAGCAGCGGAGAAGGCGACGGGGCGTGTCTTTCTGCTGCAGATCGTCGAGAGCTAGGCAGCCACCAGTTTGTTTACCCGTTCACAACGAACAACTACAGCGCATCGAGGGCCCCCCCGTTGTTCTCCTGTCTCGAGATTACTTGTCTCATAGTACTCAGGTGTTTCACCTATAATAACGTAGATGGTCTAGCCTATAACACACCTCAAGATAAGTGGCTATCAGGAAATCATCCGTACTATACCATGACTTGACACGTCTTCCTAACCGCTGATTTCTCATCGAACACGGTTGTATCCACATGGTTGACGTGAAATTTCACCAACTTTTATTTTTAACACTTGAATAATAAAAAATCGAATTAATACTATTTTTCAATGTAATAGATCCAGTATGTCTTTTATTTTTAATAATTAAATGATAAGATACTGAATTATTACCATGGTTTTATTATATAATGGATCTAGTTTGCATCTATTCGAGTAATATGGTGCTTTTATGTAATATGTATACTGTAGTTGTGATGATCTTTTCGTGAAGTTACTGGGTTTGTTTACCCGTTCACAATTAACGACTCCAACGCATCGAGGGACCCCCGTTGTTCTCCTGTCTCGAGATTACTTGTCTCATAGTACTCAGGTGTTTCACCTATAATAACGTAGATGGTCTAGCCTATAACACACCTCAAGATAAGTGGCTATCAGGAAATCATCTGTACTATACCATGACTTAACACGTCTTCCTAACCGCTGATTTCTCATCGAACACGGTTGTATCCACATGGTTGACGTGAAATTTCACCAACTTTTATTTTTAATACTTGAAAAATAAAAAACGGAATTAATACTATTTTTCAATGTAATGTATTTTCTTTTATTTTTAATAATTAAATGATAAGATACTGAATTATTGTTATGTTTTTATTATATAATAGATCTAGTTCGCATCTATTCGGGTAACATGAACTTTCACCAACTTTTATTTTTAATACTTAAAAAATGAAAAATAAAATTGATATGGTGTTTTTATGTAATATGTATACTGTAGTTATGATGTTCTTTTCGTGAAGTTACAGGGTTTGTTTATCCGTTCACAATTAACGACTACAACGCATCGAGGGACCCCCGTTGTTCTCCTGTCTCGAGATTACTTGTCTCATAGTACTCAGGTGTTTCACCTATAATAACGTAGATGGTCTAGCCTATAACACACCTCAAGATAAGTGGCTATCAGGAAATCATCCGTACTATACCATGACTTGACACGTCTTCCTAACCGCTGATTTCTCATCGAACACGGTTGTATCCACATGGTTGACGTGAAATTTCACCAACTTTTACTTTTAACACTTGAAAAATAAAAAATCGAATTAATACTATTTTTCAATGTAATGGATCTTGTACTTCTTTTATTTTTAATAATTAAATGATCAGATACTGAATTATTGTTATGTTTTTATTATATAATGGATCTAGTTCGCATCTATTCGAGTAACATGAACTTTCACCAACTTTTATTTTTGATACTTAAAAAATGGAAAGTAGAATTGATACGGTGCTTTTATGTAATATGTATACTGTAGTTGTGATGATCTTTTCGTGAAGTTACTGGGTTTGTTTACCCGTTCACAACGAACAACTACAGCGCATCGAGGGCCCCCCCGTTGTTCTCCTGTCTCGAGATTACTTGTCTCATAGTACTCAGGTGTTTCACCTATAATAACGTAGATGGTCTAGCCTATAACACACCTCAAAATAAGTGGCTATCAGGAAATGATCCGTACTGTACCATGACTTGACACGTCTTCCTAACCGCTGATTTCTCATCGAACACGGTTGTATCCACATGGTTGACGTGAAATTTCACCAACTTTTATTTTTAACACTTGAAAAATAAAAAACGGAATTAATACTATTTTTCAATGTAAGAGATCCAGTATGTCTTTTATTTTTTATAATTAAATGATAAGATACTGAATTATTACCATGCTTTTATTATATAATGGATCTAGTTTGCATCTATTCGAGTAATATGAAATTTCACTAACTTTTATTTTCGATACTTAAAAAATGAAAAATAAAATTGATATGGTGCTTTTATGTAATATGTATACTGTAGTTATGATGATCTTTTCGTGCAGTTACTAACTTTGTTCACCCGTTCACAACGACCAACTACAGCACTTGAGAAACCCAGTGATATTTTTACCATATGATCAAATGAAAGTAGTTAATATTGATATTTATGTGATATAAATATTCATACATTTGAAATATGTAATGTTGTCGTCCCGTTACTAAGTTAAATAAAGTTACGAATGCCTTAGACAATCATTTTCGAATTTTGCGTTACACTAACTGTTAATAATGATCACTAATTCAGAACTCCAGCTTTTTATTAAATGAAATTCACGTCTAATTGATAAAGCGTATTTTGATATATCAATTTTCCAAGCAATTTCCACTTTTACGAGAACTTTATACGGGTCGTTTCTGGTTATCGAATAATAAATTATCCCAGTCGTACGGCCCTTTTCGCAGATCTATAAACTGTTTTATTACTCGAAATCAGAATTACTATTGCTAATACGTAGACATCGAGAATGGTACGAGCTGATGCTGCACTGTGTTACACCATTTATCGGGCATTAAAGCATATATCCCCAATTTTCATCGTTTTTTTTGTCTTATTGCTGATTTGAAAGTGAGTCCTCTGACCGCGTTATCGTTCCTTCAGCTTCTCGTGGCTAACGCAGAATGGCTGAGTGTCTGGCGTTCGTCGGATTCCAGCACAGAATGACGACGCACGCTTGCGAATGTTCTATCCCGAGGCGTCGGTTTATTTCGCTTTTACTGGTCATACTGCCGAGAATACGACTGAGCCAAGCTCTTCGGCTTACTTAGTTTTAGGGTGCACTCGCACTACGCCAAAGCCGCGACTCGAGGTCTCCAACGAGAAATAACTTTCACGTGACGATAAACGCTTCACACCATCTCGCATATCCCGATATAAATGTCGATCACGAGGAAAATTGCAGGCAGTGGCATAATATTTATACATTTGTTTACTTATTGATTTATTTTGTTACAATAAATGGGACAAGCCCTTGAGACCTGTAAATATTGGTCGCTGAGGATTAGCAACATAAAATTAAAAAACTACACTGTTAAAAATCCGGTGTAAAAAACAATACGAAGTCGGTGTCTACATAGGTCCACACCAATCGCGGTGATAATGAGCGGTGTTAAACAAATGGTTTTAAAATATGATGACACCGCTTTAACCAGTGTTGAATACTTACTCTATTCGGGTGTTATTGTTTAGCATTGTTTTACGGTCAATAAAATTTTTCAACGAGTATTTTATTTATTTTGTTTAGTCATGAAATTTGCATTTCCATACCATTTTTTATTTTACGTGACTCTATTTCTACTCCAGCGTATCAATATAATCGACTTGCGATGTGCCACGTCCATTTTTTACAGATGAAATAGAAGAATGAAAAGAAAATATATTGTGGGAAGAAAAATGTATTTCACGACTGCGAAAAAAAACGACAATTCAAAACGCGCGCCACTCATGATTCTGCCGCAATTATAACAGTCTGAAGTTGGCTTTATGTCAAGGCGATCGACGACCAATCAGAATGCTAGAGAGGAGGCTTCAGTCTTCGATATTTCGACTTTCGACGTGCCATGTCTTTTTTGGGAGGAAATATTTTTAAACGATCTAACCACCATGTCGAGAATTTAGGGACCCCGGAAAATTTCGGATTATGAGTTCTTCAGGTTCTTTAAAACCCTCAATGGACTCCCAAGCCCGAATATTCTTAAATTCCTTAATTTGAGTTGCCGGTTTTGCAAGCACGCAAGCCACAATAAGATCTGAGTATTTATACAGGGTGACAAGTATGAGTAGGAGAAGTTATCTTGTGGATGTGATGGCAGTACTTAGGTTGATTTAGGGTGCGATTCTTGTGTGGTTTTACAGGCTCTTTTCAAAAATCTCAATGCTATTTTTTCTGACGTATGCTTTTTAAGGGAAAATAAACTTGAAATCAGAATTTCTTTGAAAATACATTCTGACTATGGAATCATAGAAATAATAAAAATAAACTGGATTCAAAATACCTATAGAAGTATTTATTATTTGAATACATTTTGATAAAAAATAATAATTTTAAAGTTGCTGCTTTGAGCAGCCGTTCCCTCTTCAAAAAGTTAAAGTTGAGTGCCAAAATGGTTAAAATTTTTTGAAAAATCATCACCGATTAGACTAGCACGTGACAGAATCTTGGAAAAAAATTTGAATTGGATATTATTGGTAAATAAAACTTTTTTATGCACTGAGAGAAAACTATAGTAACTGTAAAAAGAAAACTATCGGTTTTTAGATGACCCTGAAGATTTCTGCATCTGCAAAATTTAAACTTTTGTCAACTATAACTTCGTACCCCTGTAGTGCATTCATATATTTTAAATGCACATTTGTTCATTTCTCGATTGACTTGAAGCCATTTTTTTAGTTTGTATTTTATTAAAGATTCTGCAAAAGTAGAGGTCATTTTTGTTCAAAAAAATGTATCCAAGGCATATTTGTCCATATCTTGATTATCTGCAGGTCATTTTTTTCGATGATTCTGCAGAAGTAGCACTCATTTTTGTCATTTTTTTGTTTACTGTCAGCTGTACCTCTTTACCAGTTGATTTAATAAATTAGACTCACCAGCTAACACAAGTTCAAATTTTACAGATATCTTCAGAGTCATATTTTTAGTTCGTACAGCCGATTTTGCTTCTGACAGCCGGGCAATTGTACCATGTACATTAAGGACACATGCAGTTGCACAAATATGTCTGCAAAAACGTAAATCGAAGTATCGAAATAGTTTCTTTGAAAAATCTTCACTGATTTGACTAGCGCGTAACAGAGCCTACCTTATGTCGACGATGAAGTGCTAAGAGTTCGTATATCTTAGAGAAATTCTGAATTGGATTTTACAGTTTTGTGAAGTGACCCGTTACTCGAAAGTCAACCAATTTTCGAGGGTCTTCTCCCGTTACTCTTCGGAGTCAATTTTACGCAGGAAATATACGACGAAGGCTCACTAAGACCCTCGTCACCAGCAGGAGGAGGAGAATAAAGTGCGTGTGATGTCTGGTCCTGTGAATAGAGATGCCTGGCCGCATGACAACGTAGCGGAGATACATAGGCACGCCCAACAGCGACAAACCCATATAACAACAGCAAACGACCCTCAAACTTTCATCACTCGTGTAAGAGTTGACGGGACTGTTGAGAATATTAGTATTAATAATGGCTACAACAATCCTCGCGTTTGTCATGACATCTTCTACACAAAAAAGGGCAAGCATGTCACAATCCTCACGTGTTTGTGGTTTGCACAGTCCATATCAACAGAGAGACAATAAAAAAAAATGAGAGTGATAATAATTTAGTAAACCTGTGAAACAATCTATATTTTATTTTCTAGAAATTTCCGGTGGAAATTTCCAGAAAATCATGTGAAAATAAACACAATATATTATATAGGCCCAAATCTATGCGTCGAATATCGGGCCAATTTGTCTCAAACGTGCCCACAATATTTTTTTTACGAGAGACAGTTCAAATCAGGGAGTAGAAATGTTTTCTTCTTCGCTGTCGTTTTATTGTGAATTTTTTATAATTGTACAACAAATGAATATTTAAAGTTAAAAACTATTGGATAAAATCGAAGAAGCCGAGCATCATCATCCATGCCTATTTTGCAGAAACGCCATTTTTATTCAATTTCGATAATTGCGTCTGGAAACATGGCAGGACTTCCTTTATCGCCTGTTTTCCCATTTCTCCGATAATCCACTCAAGTAACAGATTCAGGAGTGGAACGTATATCTGTAGAGCCCCGCTCATTTTCGATCGGCATTCGAACTGAATTCCGAGGTCCGTCGTCGTTATAGATAGGTCGTTAATTCACTACAGTGAGCTTTGCTTTTTGAAACTAAGATTCCATCTTTTTTATTTGGGGCAAACTTTAGAAAAACGGTGTATTTCAGAGTTCTGTATAAAAGCCCAAATGTCTTCGAAGAAAGTACCCAAAAATTGTCTTTTGAAAATGCCTAAAACAGCTTAGTTCCCTACTTAAGAGACCCATTACAAAAAAGAATACCTCTTTCAATTTCGAAAAATAATACTTTTTCTTTTTTGAATCTAAACAACCCAAATTATCTTTGAGTGTCTTTGCTTAATCGAAATTCAGAAACGTGTACTATATTTATATATAGTACACGCTTGGATTGCGAAATGCATTTGCGAAATTTCTTCTAACGATATCAATTGTTTTCGGGCATCCTGGTAATTCTACCATCTTCGGAGAAATTGAGATCCACTGAAATTTAAGAAAGTTATCCTGATTTTACAAATAAAAAATCAAATTGCGACATGAAAAAAGAAAAAATAGTAAATATTGAGATCACATTATCGCGTGGCGCTAAAAAATCATATTTAAAATCATAGAATCAGTGTGAATTTTATTAGATTTTTAAAAACGGCGTTTTCGAAGTTGGTTTTATCGAGGATTTAAAAATATTACTGGTGGTAAAAAAATCTGAAAAAAATTCCGAGGCCTTTATGGGTCGGCAATATCATCATATTAAAAAATGAACAAAATCGCTGAGGGTGAGGGTCATAGCCTGCTGATTTGACGTGGAATACCCCATATATACATCACCGAATATCAACCCGAAATCATACTATAAATTTTGAGTCCCCACGTTCTCGTTGCTGCCCCGTGATACAGTATGGAGATTACAGTTGGGAGAGCAGAGAACTATCAACGGACCCGCCAATCGGATCGTCGGATGTTGCAGCGACGAAGAAAATACGGTGGGGATGGAAGGAAGCTCGCGTTTACGGGCCAACTCCTCCGTAATAACCCCAACGGAGCGTGAACTGAACATAGCAAGAACTCAAGTGAGTTGCCTCGGACTCACAGTCGTAGAGGTTGCTGGGTGTTGCAATACGGGTGAGGGGGGGTGGGGTTGGGGTTGTGGGGAGGTTCAGGAGAAGGGGAGAGGGTAACGAGCGTTGCAACTTCGCACCAGCGAGCGAATCTCGAGCCGTAGCTATGATTTAACGATCTCGCCGACCAATTATCAAATTCAACCCCCACCCATCACGTTTCTTGAACCTATTTCGTCAGTGTGACGCTCGCGTGTGTACAAACAATCTCGGATTCGCGATACGAACGTTAGTGTAACGAGGCGCGTTACTCGAAGTTTTTTTGCTCCTGCTTCAGCACTTTTAACGGTTTTCCATTAGCCAGCACAGAATGCTTAATGGAAAGATGCTTCATCTCGCTCTCTATTGGCGCGCTTCATCTTTTTCTGACTCTGCTAAAAGTAAGAGAGAAAAAAAAGGTTTTTGCAAACTGCTACGAAAAAATGCTTTCTCACTCGGCTCTCCCTGAATTCGACGATGAGCTGTGAAGAAAAAATACTGCTACGAATTAGAAGCAATCCACTTAGCTCGGCAGCCTCTCTCTCTCTCACTCTACTTCCCCTCATCGTTATCTCGCATCCGCTCTGCTTTGTAATGCATGTCAGCGAATGAGCAATGGTAGAAGAGAGTCGAAAATATAAGCCTCAGACAACAGTTTATGTATAAACAATGCGGTTATGTTTGGGCCCCCTGATGTTGAGATTCATGTGTATTTTTCAAGAGTTGGAGAATAAAAAATGAGGGACTCAGAAAGTTTATGTACCAGCGAGAAATTTTCATCTGGTTATGAAATCATATTTTTAGTATTATATCCAGAGTTTTAAAACCGGTGTGGTGGTCTAGTGGTTAGAGTACTGGCTTCTAGACCAGAGCATCGGTAGGTCGCGGGTTCGATTCCCGGTGCCGTCGAAAATTTTCGTCGAAAAATAAAAAAACATGGACGTGATGAAGCTCCAGATGTATACGTGAGACACACACACGTGACTATCAGGGTCACATGTATACAGTTGTAGACTGTGTTTACATTCTCGACGAAAATCGTGACGTAGCTCCGGTGCCGTGAGGTGAACTCGAGACCGGCTCTATCGACAGAGGTTTTTTCCGCAATGTTTTTATATGCCCTTAGCAGAGATGCTATGGCAAATGCTATGTAGAGGGAGGAATCGGATGCGGCCGCATGGGGGCTTGGTTACTGATCCGGACCAGGCCCTCAGGGGGAACTGGCTACTAACCCGGGCCGACCCTGTAATAGGCCTGCAGACGGGGGGAAATGGGAGATAAAAAAAATCCAGAATTTTAAGTATCTAATACTCATTGAAATGAGAGTGACCATACAATTCACTTAGTAATGATGATTCATATACATGTAGCAATTATAATGCAATTAGTCAATGCTTGATTAACTCCGGGATTTACTAATTTTTAATGAAACTTCACTGAAATCTTCTTGGAAAATTGGAAAACTATTTTCACTACTTCTTCCAATATTTGAATGATAATTATTATGCTTTGCAGCTAATTTTATGGGTATACATAAATTTATAATCGCTGCAGGTTATTATTAGGAAATCATAATAAGAAAATGAAATGTACTGTAAACTATATTTCTTAAATCAATAGATTTTTAATTCTCATTCTGATCTCCGAAAGTGTCTTTATGAAAACTGCATAGGAATTTTTTTTCAAATTCAATATATTGAACCCAATATACAATTATTGTAAAATTAGATGTACAATGTCCTTCTTATACAGAATATTAATTCAAAGGTATATGAGATTTATAAATCGGGTATATGGACTCCACATCAATATACTTTTATTGTAAATTTAATAATGGTATGAGAATTCTAGGATACCGGTATTTGAAAATAACAGTACATGTTTATCGATTGAACTATAATTAGATGCGTGAACGAAACTTCATATACAATTTAATACACATTTATATAGTAAATATGGGGTTCCAGTTCTTGGAATTTCCCGACCTTCGATTGAAAAAAAAAATGCAGCAATACCTCTGAAAAATGTTAATAAAAGCAATTTCCCGAAGTACATCAAATTTTGAAACCCTGTATATAAATTACAAAATAACATACACCGAGTGGTATAAGAAATGAAAAAGTGGGCCCTCTCCCTTTTGTCACGCGGAACTCGGCTTAGCTCCGCTAGATGGCGAACGACCCGAAACGTTTCTCGCAAGTCGTTCGTCGTTCCGTGTATAAGTACGGGTCATTTGACGCGCATATGCTCACGTGAAGCTTTTGTACTGTCGTCCATCAGTGAATCATCTGTAACTTAGTAAAAATGGAACCACCTATATCGGCTAGGTTGACAGAAGTTTCCTTGTGCCCTCGTGGAAATGCGATACAGTACTGCACTAGGATGAGTGGCTGCGGAGACAACACTCTACAAGGGTCTATATAAAGGAAAAAAACAAGGGGAAACGTAAAATTCTGGATAACACATACAGACGGATATACGAATGTCAAAATTGATAAAAAATAAATATTTGATTTTTACGTCGCAAAGGTTCAATCCGGCGAAGGTAGACTAAATTTCAAATACAACAGTACATTATTTTTTATGCACACCGGTTGCGATTTTACGAAGAAATTTGAAAAATCAAAAGTCAAGTGATTCGTCATATTTAAAACCAACTCATTATTTTCAATATACCAGGATTGTATTTGCCAATAACGAATGTACCTAAAACTTATCATACGGTATATGCATCGAGCCTTTATATATCGATATATTGATTTTCAAAAAAAAAAATTTCACACTGAGTGCATCACAAACTACAAATGAAGTAAAAACGACAATGACTTCATCTATTATCCCGTATTCCTATATCTCTGCGCACTATATAAATTATACGGATATTCCATGTACTGGACGATACGCAGTCGACCCATTACCCACTCCAGACAATGAGCAAACTTTGCTCGATGTTTCTTGGCACCTTCGAGTCCGAAAGTCTCCGTACGCCTGCTATAACGGCAAAGCGATGACGACGTTTCGCTTCTCAGCCGCTCGGAAAGTTTCTTTTCCAAACGAGAATATTGAACCCGAATATTCGTCGTGGCGACGAACGCCGCAGACAAAGGGACATCTTGGAGGTTACAGGCCATAGACGAACCGGTGGAATCGCAAAGCACGAGCGATTTTGGAATGGGTCGACGGAGAGACGGCAACGGCGAGTTTACCGCGGGCGATGCAGTTGAATTTGCATCTCATATACATTATGCAAATTCCATTCTCCGTGCAACCCTAGCGTCGTTGCAGATCTCCACGGGACATATATATACTACAGATAGAGTCACGAGAGCCGCGTGTCTGCTGAGCTCACTCGATCGACGGGGCAGATTTTTTCTCGATCTCCTGTGACTTGAATCTGCCATACGGATGCGACACGTGATCCTCGATCTCTCGATCTCTCTTTACACCGGCGACTACATCACTGGCTGCTCATAGTGTACCCTCGGGACGGTGAACACTGTACAACGAGCACATTCCCGGACGTCGATCTCTCACCAACCAAAGTGGAATAACATCATTCTACTTCATGTGCTGGCAAGACTCGTGAATAAATTCCCCTGTGTCACGGTATGCTGAGTGGAGTGATCTGGAATCAAGGCAATTCATTTCATGACTCTATTTACGCTGCCTGCGCCCGTGCCAGCGAAATCTCGTACATTGTATGATTTGTCTGGAGATTTTTTTTTTTTTTTAAGAGGGAATGAAAATTAGTGTATTTATCTATGAATATCTCATTTAGTTGCAGATGTAAATGTGAATAAACATTCTTACGCGCTGAGAGAAGACTATGGGAACTGTAAAATGACAACTATTCATTTTTAGATGACCCTGAAGAAAGTTGCATCTGCAAAATTTTAACTTTTGTCAGCTATAACGTTGTAACTCTTTAGTGAATTTATAATTTGCAAAGGCAGATTTTTTTATTTCTCGATTATCTCCATTTTTTTAGTTTTTTTCTTTCGATGATTCTACGAGAGAGGAAGTCATTATCGTATTTTTTTGCTTATCATTAGCTGTATTTTTTCAATAGTTCGTAACCTTAATTTATTCTCGGGGAAGATTTGTTCACTCCTTTCCTTTCTCTTTTCCGCCAAAGTTCCGCCATATCTTATATTTTGTAAAATTTCTATCACAATTCACATACTTAGGAATTATTCCAAAACTGATTTTCTCCATAGAATATTAATTTAAAAAATTGCTGAACCGATTCTTGTAATTTCTGTGCGACATTACTTAAGAATATGCCGATCTTTTATAAAATTTAGAAACTACTTTATTTGAATTTCATTTTAATTATAAGAATTGTGAATATTGTACAATTTATCCCGTGCAAATATCAAATGCGTACCCATACAAGAGCTTGAAATAATATTTGCAAAAAGAAGCCTTCAACTCCAACGTTCTTAATTGCTACGCTCATTACGGGCCTTCCGTTATTCGTAGATATCTCGGTACACGTGTTACTAATAACGATTTTTCTATAGCAAATTACGTAATTTTTTTCAAGGCCTTGAAACACGTCAGAAATAAAAACGTCATTGAAATGCAGTTGTTTTTGCCGATACGATTTTTCCCCTCGCTGAATAACCGCGCTATAAAACTCACGTATGACGATTCGGACGAACTACGAATTCCTAGACCGTGAAATAGCAAGAAAAAAATGCGATAAATAACGAGCTCGCTCGTAGAAAACGGAAGCTACAGAAAAAGCTGCTGGCTGAGGGTAAACGCGTCCGGGTTCACGCTGTAAATTGTGGTGCGCGGAGGGCGCATCAGACACGCGCGCACATTGCCAGTTAGGGAGGAATATATTTCATCTCGCGTGTACTTTGCGAATGTGCGTGAGTGTAAACGTGTGAAGGAGTCGCAGGAGTATTGGAGCGAACGAGAGGAACGGAGATGGAAGTCGAGAAGACGGGAGAAGAGGGAACGCGTGGGGGGAGGTCGAAGGTCGAACGAAGGGTGATACGCAATCGTAGAAGGGTATATATACACACGCAGGGGGGCAGAGAGAAGAGAGGATCGATTCTCGGTCCTACACACGCGCGTGCACGTGGAATCGGCTCTCGATCGACACAGGATTTCAGGGGTTCTCCAATCCCACATGATATTAACGTAGTTCTGTTGCTTGGGGTTCATTTTCCATAAGTTCGAGAAGCGTGAGAGAAAATTCAAAATACTTTTCAATAATAAAAAAATCTAAGGAAATTTGTGCTTATTAAAGGTACTGGAAAGATTAATTTTTTCATAATAATAATACCAAAATGATATCAACAAATTGATGAAAAAAAATTGTTCAACAAATTCCCAGGAAGCGCGACTTTTCTTTTTTATGAAAATGATTCGGTCATTTTTCTGAGACGTATGAATTTTTTCAGATTTAATGTGCTTTGATTTTTAAAAAATATGGAATGAAGATGGGGAAAATCAATTAATTGATTAGTTAATATTTGGATTAATTTTAACCGATACACGTGCGTGCACGTGGAATCGGCTCTCGATACACACAGGATTTCAGGGGTTCTCCAATCCTACATGATATTGAGGTAGTTTTGTTGCTTGGGGTTCATTTTGCATAAGTTCGAGAAGCGTGAGAGAAAATTCCAAATACTTTTCAATAGTATAAGAATCTGAGGAAATTCGTGCTTATTAAAGGTACTGAAGAGATTATTTTTGCATACTGATAATACCAAAATGTTATCGACAAATTAATGAAAAAAAAATGTTCAACAAATTCCCAGGAAACTCGACTTTGGTTTTTTGTGAGAATAATTCGATCATCTTTCTGAGACGTATGAATTTTATTAGATTCAATTTGCTTTGATTTTTTATTTAAATAGAAACAATGTGAAAAAAAAAATTCAAAGCGAATTTAAAAATATGAAAAATTCATGATTTTTTCGACGCAGTTTTTTATGAATTCGAGCGTATTTTGTGACTTGATGTTAACAACTTTTCAAAACTATCTTATAGTGGATCGAAAATCCTACGGATCGATTAATTTGGATTCTGTTTAAGACTTTTGTGCAAAAAAGTTGCTAAAACTTAATCACAATTTGCGTTCAACTTAGTCGAAAATTTTCTCATTAAGTCACTTCCAAAATCGCTTTGAACCTTAAAAAAAATTGCGTCTTAACGCGTTTCGAAAACGAAAGTTTTTGAGATATGTCAATTTATGATCACAATTTGACATAATTATTTTAACGTGAGATGGGTAAACAATTTTTCTTACATGCGTTTTTTTTACGTGTATCGCAAATTACAGATACTGATACTCATCTGTATACATTAGTGGTATCTTTAATTCTAATATCATAAATATTTTATCTTAAGCAATATTCATCGCGAATATTGAATTTACATATTGTTTATTTAAAACCTAAATAAATCGGCTCAACTTATGACAGCTAAAATAACTTAATTATAAAGCTGAGACCTAATAAATATTTTTTACCCTCAAATAATTCTAATATAGTGTCTAAGTTAAAACAAATAAATAATTTATCTGGGTCAAACCACTCAACTAACGCCCGGTGAATTTTTATCTTCACTTCCTGTCACCGAGCTCGTCAGCTTCCTGATTAATATTCTTTCTAGCTCGGAGCAACGTCCAATCAAGGAAAATCTTTCTCGCCAAATCTCATTCTTTCGTGTCGGGAGAAAATCGGTAAAATGGGCAGTGAGTTAAAAAAAATTGTAACTTTTTGAATTTTTCTTTACAGTTTTCAGATGAATTGTGAACAAAAAAATTACAGGTCGAAATGCTTTCTATTGTGTTCTTTGCCTATTTCGTGTTCGAAGAAATTTGTAAAATTATAAAAAGCCATTTTCAAGTCAGATAGAATTCTATTTACCTCAATCCCTGCTTTGCCCTGGTACCAATAACTGTATATAGCTATTTATGTACCCCAGCCGAAGCTATACTTCGAGAATTTATCTGAACCGTGGTCTCATCTGACTCTCCCTTCAATCCGCCACATCGATCTTTCTCTCTATTTGGCTGCCTTGATTTATTCACGCGCCTCTCTCTTTTTACATTCGGCAATGCGTCAGTTTTAAAATTACCATAATTCAAAGCCCAGCCAGAATTCATTATTTTGATTATAATGTTTATTTTTTGGTTCATCACAGTTTCTTTTTCACTAGATTCCTATACTTATTGTAAGTCATAAATATTCTATGCATTTACACACTCTAAAATTCCACAGCTTCTAAAAGGAAATTCTACAAAAATTATTTGAGAGAACAAAATTGGCAAATCACAACAATCAGATCCCAAATCATATTCTTCTCATTATTTAATTTGGATTGATTTACTTGTTTTTTTAAGGAAATTCAAACATTCACAAATTTTCCATATCCATCTATAAAAAGTCAAAGAAAAACAATAACGAACAATCAATGTTAACTTTACGACTAAAAATAAAAATAATAATAATTTAAAAAAAACAAAACTTTTCCTAACGAGGTAATGAAAATAAAACAGCTTTAGCTCTAATACATCCGAATGTATTCGAGAATTTAAATTTATAAACAATTCGGATTAGATTTCCAATAAGAGGATATCGAAAATTAAAAAATCGTATGTATGTTCCATATTCATTTACAAAAAGTCAAAGGGAAACAATAAGAACAATGTTTATTCGACGACAGAAAATAAAAATAATAATAACGTTGAAAAATAATACTTTTCTTAAGAAGGCTATGAAAAAAGCAACTCTAGTTCTAATACAGCCGGATACGAATATGTTAGAGCGAAAACGTAGTTTTCGTTCGAATTAATAGGAAATTCGGTTTATATTTACATGAGATTTGCATCTAGTAACATAATACACTAATGCAGTTACCGTGCGATTGTTTCCCATTAGATGATGACGGAAAGTTAATCTTAGGGTTGAGAACCACCGTACCAAAGCTTGTCCTTCGTTTTCCATCAACCTCCTCCCAGTTTACCACCCACCAAGGCTGAGGGCTCTAGTTTGTTTAGTTTAGCCACGAAGTGAGAGAGAGAGGCTTCAGCAGAGAAGCGAATGGACAGAGGTGAGCATGGTCCACAGGATCAGAGGCGAGGGAGGGTAGAAACGGTACTGGGAGGATGGGAATACAGGACGAAGGATCTCCCGAGGGGTGGACGAGGTACACTGTCTACTGACGGTAGTAGTGGTAGTAGCAGTGCACAATTTGTCTGGGATTACCGCAACGTCGACTCACCCCTGTCCACCCGGTTGTTCGCCAATTTCCTAGCCACCGCCGGGAGCATCACCAGCAGAGAACTGGCCGCGCCAAATTACACAACAATATTTCCACGTTCTTCATCTTTCTTTTTTTCGTCTTTTCAATTCTCCATTGGTACTTGTCGAGCCAACTGTTAGTGGTCTTGTCCGTGCAGTGTCCAGTCGATATATCCTCTGGCCAACTTTCGTTTTCATGATGTCTGTTGTGGTCAAGCCACCAACAAAGTTGATAAGAATTTTGACTAATTTTTCAATGACCGTAGACTGTGAATTCTCCGTTATTGCAACAGTTACAGCTTTCATTCAATAAGCTAAACTTGATTCAGCTTATCAATCAATTCATGCATGAACTTGTCATCGAAATTGAATAAACAATTGTGATGTAGACTTAATGTACTTTCCCAGTAAAATTAGAGCGAATTATTCAAATTCAAGTACTTTCACTGGAAAATTAAAGTAAATTATTGAATATAATGTACCATACATTGATTTTACATGACGCTTGTATGCTAAATTTCATATACTGGTTTATGAATAAAAAAAAATTTCAAGAAGCTAAATTATTTTCAATAAGCTAAAGTAACTATCGAAATTGTTGCAAGAACTAACAATTCGTAGCCTGTGGCCATTGACATTTGGCGCTGGCTATGACAAATTAAACAACAATATCTCACGTTTTTCATCTTTCTACTTTTGTCTTTTCAATTCTCCATTGGTACTTGTCGAGATAACGGTTAGTGGTTTTATCCATGCAGTGCTCAGTCGAAGTATCGTCCCGCTAACTTTTATTTTTACAGAGTCAGTTGCGTTCAAGCCTCCACCGGCATTGATAGAAATTTTGGCCACAGCCAGTAACAGTGCGGCCGAAGGTAGTGACGATTCATGTTTCAGTTGTTGATTTTAGAATTTGTCAATGATCGCATTACAACGGAAAACCCGAAGAAAAAAGATATTCGTTTACGTTTTGGAAAAAAAAAACGAGATTGCAAACTCACCCTCGTCAAAAAAAAAAACGTTATCGCACTGTAATCGTAATCTACTATTATGCAACTCCGTGCAAGAAGTGCCTACTTCTCGCACTGATTTTTTAAGTTTTCGTGGAAAAACTTTACCCAAAGTTACAATCGAAGTCTTTCAGTCCGGAGGTTGAATAGCGAAATATTTTTTCTCGTATTCTTCTTTCTCTTACACTCTGCATCATTTTAAACCACTGATTGTCTACCCCAAAAAAGGTAATCGTTTCGACTAATTTGAATGCCGATTGAAAAAAGCGGCTTTGAGGTTCTATTTCTTTTCTATTTTTTATGTAAGATGTACCCGGTAATTTGCAATTCCATTTCCCTAACTTGCAAGGCGATCTTCATTGTCCCATGCAGTTCAATGATTTTTTAAATTTTTGTGAAAAACCTTCGCCCAAAGTTACGAAGTCTTCGAGTCCAGAGGTTCAATAGCGAAGTATTATTTTTCGTATTCTTCTTTCTCTCACACTCTGCATCATTTTAAGCCACTGGTGGTCTACCCCGAGAAAAGTAGCGTACGTTGATCGGCATTGCGAGCACGTCGACCGTCGAACAGCGGGGACTCTTCGTATTGGTTCGTGATTGTGAGAAAGATGTGGACCAAGTCTACCGCACACGCTTCGATCCTTCTTCTCCTCGATGGTATTTTTTTTTTATTTCCCTCCTCGACTACCGCGTGTGCAGACTCCCAACAGTTTGGTATTCGAATTCAGAAGCGGATAGCGTAGAAAACCAGCCGGTTAAGAGAGTCTATGTAATACTTCAGCACGAGACGTTGGCCGGGAATGGAACGAAAGATAACAATTTTCTACGAGACGACAAGACTTCCCTCCCCCACCGAAAACTCCTCCCGTGCCAACGATCGCCAATAAAAAAAACGAATACCGTCTTTATCGGCATCGCGGTCAATTGAATCGCGACGAGAATGTACTAACCGACTGTATACCATCTACTATAACTTGAAACCATAAGTACACACAATTCTTCTTTCATTTTTCTATTCAATGGACACACTGAAATCTCCGACAAAACGCATAAGTCTGTTTTAGAGTAGAAGATTTTTTTTTTTCTTCTTTTAAAGCGAGAGGAATTTTTGTTTTTCAAGCAAACCCGGAACGCGTGTTGTACCTTCCATAAAATCCTAAAAAAATCTCATCCGGCGCTGAAGCTTGTGTTTTAATACACTTTTCCGACGCAGTCGTAATTTTGTTTCCTCGGAATTTTTTTATGGTTCCAACTCCCACTCGCAAACACTGGCTTGTCATGTTCATGCTTATATATGTTTATATATATGTAAGCATGAACACATCCGTGTGTGTAATACAGAAGCAGATACACGTGTGACTTTCGTCCTGACTCCACTCATGCAGAGAACACGAGAGTCCACTATGGCATTTAGAACAGGAGGTCTCCATTTGAACAGAGTAAATTAGTTCGTAGCCAGTGTAAACTCGAGCAACAGTAACGCAAACCATCCCATGTCCCTTGTGTTTGCAACGACTGATGCTATTTGAGCGTTATTTCAGGCCCGCCAAAACGGGCGTAATATTCAATATTTGAACTGATGACTTGTTTGTTATGTTATAAACACTGAGAGAAAACGTGGTGGTACAGGGAACTTCAAAACCACATGGAGAAAATTGTTTTGCTGGTTCAACAAATCTTTTGCTGGAATGGTGATAGCATTGTATAAAATGTTCTAGTTTAGCAAAACAATTTTTCGGACTGGTAAAACAAAATTGTTGAAGTAGAAAAAAAATTGTTGGACTGGAAAAAAAATTGTTGAACTGGCAAAAAATTATTGAATTGACAAAAAATTATTGAACGAGTGTAAAAGCTTGTTGACTAGCAAAACAATTTGTTGGACTAGCAAAAAAATTTTTTGGAGTGGCAAAAACAAACTTGTTGGACTGGCAAAAAAAATTGTTGGACTAACAAAAAAAGTTATTAAACTGGTATAAAAATTTATAGAACTGGCAAAAAAATGGTAAGGTTAACAGGTAATGTAATTGTGCTTTCCCACGCATAATTACAAATTTTAGTTCGTGCGACAATTTCACTAATTCACTTTGCTAGCCAAAAGTAATACTTTTTTAGATTATATAGGAAGCTATTCTATTAAGTTGCAACCTGTCGCGAACGATTGGTTGTCACTACAAACATTGAGGGTCTACCTAAAATGTTGTGTAGTTAGTGTATTACTCTTACCCAATATTTTTAAATAGCTAATTATTAATAAACCTTGAAAAACTGACTTAGAATTTTTCGCTGTACAAACTTCATATATCCGATCACTCTACTTTTTGCTACCAAAAATATCCAATATCGTAGGACAAAGCCTATAACCTGAAACTATATATATATAGTCGCAGACTATAATTCCTGAAGGTTCCATATTATCTTGGGAGATTATAGCGAAGATAATGGCACTGGGAATACAAGAGACACCCTTGACCGGACAAAATCGCGCCAGTGGTGAGTGCACGTGATATCCCGCCTGATCACATACGGACCGTAACCCCTAACGAAATTAGCTCCGCCGAGACGCTCAACAATGCGCGAGGACCGCAATGAAAATGCAACAATATCACTGTCGATAATTCCTTCCGGTCCATTCTATTGTCCAGTAAAAATCCTATTCAACCAAACGCACCTACAGATACCATAATTATTCAAATAAACGAAAATTATCGTCTCATCAATATCTCTTTGATAAATATTGATAAATATGACTTGGTCAATTTTTTTTTTTTTTTTTTAAATAACTTGTACAATATGCCTAAAAGATTTTTTATAAAGCAAACTGTAAGTATCCTGCCAAGTTTAAAATTAAGAACAATAATAATTTGCCAAGCTTCCAAAAATGCGCCGTTTCTTATGGGTCAATATATCTGTACATTTAATAAAGCTTAATAAATGTCGACAGAAATATTGACATTTCGAATTTCACAATGCATATGTTAATTAAGCTTTAAAATGCTGATTTGTAGCGCAGATTCGAATATTTTAAATATATAATCCTTCCCAGTTATTATTGAGTTATCCTATTATCGAGTGAAATTCCTGTTCAATCAAACTCACCTATAGATACCATAATTATTTAATTAAGAGAAAATGATCGTCTCTTGATAATCAATGTTAATGAATATGACTTGGGTAATTTTTTCATTTCTCGTTTTGATAATTTTTTAATAGCCTGAAGGATTTTTATAGAACAAATTGTAGGTATCCTGCCAAGTTAAAAATTAAAAACCGATGAAACTTATCAATATTGAACCATCCTTAGAAAAAAATGTTTTCCTAGGCCGGCAAAACATTTTTACGCCAGCATTTGTTAATTTACCGACAACAAATATTTTTTACTGAACAAAACAATTTTTCTGTCAGGTCAACAAACATGTTTCCTGGACTTTTCAAGCCTGACAAATAATTTGCCAGGCTTGAAAAAATATTTGAAGCCCCAGGCAAAAAGATTTGCTGTCGGTATGTTGACTAATGGATTTCCTCCTCAGTAATGCGCCATTTTTATGTTCTCTCATGTGTATATTTGATAAAACTAAGTACATGTCCAATGTTCAGAAGTCGAACGTTGGAGTGCATATGTCAATTAAGCTTTAAAATGCAGCTTCCAAATCGTTTAAAATCGTTTAAAAATACAATTCTTTTTTCGTTTTTATCAAATTTCCTCGATGCATCACTATCTCGGTCTACAGACTTGCCATCAAAGAGTACAAAGGCTTTGTCATTTAATCGTTTTGCAGCGGCTTATTGTGCTTTCGTGCGAATGTTACTACAAAGGTTTCAACTATGACAGAGCTCAACTACAATTTCTCTTCAAGTACCTCTTCGCATCGAGTCCGCGATGTTAACTGCTATTGATAGCTCTCGACGAAGCGTTCAATCACGGAATACGTTGCGAATAGCAGTTAATTCGCGGAGTTACGTATGAGCATCGCAAGCACGGTCATCGTTTAAAAAAAAACAACAAAAAAAACAATGCGACAAAAAAAGTCATCTGCAAACGATAGAGAATGATATGAATGATGGAGAACAAGTGGAAAATAGCAAAATGAAATGCATTTCGGATCAGAGTGAGAGAGAGAGAGAGCCCGATATATATCTATCTATAGATATATACCAGACGATATTGAATGAACCATTGGCAGCGTCGGAAATATCGCATGTACCAATCACACGTATATATGTGTTTGCACCTTTTGCACATATCGCACATCGACAAGAGCATCCCGACCCTTCCACCTCATCCAGAATCGTTGTACCGCTGTTTTCAGTCGGAAAAAAAGAAGAATAGTAAATCGATGTCGACTATTTCTTTTTCAAATCACAGATTGGCCTCCAATCCTTGCTCTCTCGCCCCCAGAACTCCAGTTTCTGGTATGTGTCCGCTTAAAAAAAAAACAAAAATGGCATTAAATCGATTTCGACTATTTTGACGGATTAAATCGAACGCGCTATTTTCATCCGAGGTTATCAAGGAGTGATATATAATAACGAGAAAAAGACCTGGATTCCTAGATCCTTGTCGTCTCATATAATAGCTGCTCCCCTTAACCATCGCTCCATTGCTACTCTCTCTCTCACTCTCTCTCTCTCTCTGTCTCTTTACACAGTTACTCTTTGATTCTCCGCCTTTGACACACTCGCTGTGCGTTCCAGTGGCAATTATTAATCTACGTTTACACAGTTGTACAAAGGGCTCGAAGAAGGCTAACGAAGCGACCCTTGGAATGCGAAACCCACTAGTGACATTCTTGGGAGTGTATATCTAACATGATAATTGTGTAGAAACACGTGTTACATGGTCTCCTCAATTTTGTAAAGAAACAAGAGCTGGATCATATAAAACTCCTACATGCATTGAACAAAAATGTTCTGTTTTCACTTCCCCCTAAAAAAAGCCTTGTTTTCGTAAAGAAAAACAAATACCAGGTTTTTATCTCAGGATACTCAAAATGCTCTAAAACGTCGAGAAAAATTATTTGTCCAAAATGTCTGTATGTGTGTATGTGTGCATATGTGTATGTCTGTGTGTATGTCCGGATTTTTGTTAGCGCGATAGCGTAGGCAATTTTTAAGATATCACTCTGGAATTCGGTAAACATATATAGCGTAGGTAGACAAAGGCTGAGTTCAAATTTGGCACGAATCCGTTGATTAGTTCCAAAATTATGACATTTCGAATTTTTCCTAAAGTTACTCATCATGCTCTAACTTCTCTATTTTTCAAGATATTGGGATGAAACTTAATCGACGAATGATCTACTGTAGATTAGTAATTAGTACTAAATTTTTTGAACATCGATTAAGCCATTCAAGTTTTATGGGATATTGATTTTTTTTAATTTTTTCAACAATTTGTGATCCTCTATTAATACGATATATCTGTCTATAAATGTGAAATAACACAATTAACCAAGATGTCAATAATATATTTTGAACGATCGAGGAATTATTAAAATGATTTCAGTTATGTGCAGCGGTGAATGGTATGAAACATTCAATGAAAAACTGGCTGGCAAACTCATAATAAATGAAGATTGAAGATATAGCTTAGTATGGAGTTAAAGGTGGTTAGAAATAAGTAATAGACGTAATTAATCACACAACAAAGGTTCCCCTACGGGAAAGTCTAACATAATAATAAAAACAAGGAAAACAAAATTTACATGAAAGCTAGAAATTAATGGGGAAGCAACGTGACGATTCGAATTGTCTGCTTTTTATTAATATACTTTTGGCATAGGACTGGAAAAATTATTCGTATCGTTTTATAAGCATTTTGTCTATGAAAATTGTTATTTCGCTGTTTAAAATATTTTGAAAATATAAATATTTATTGGAAGTTCTTTTTTCTCAGATACGGTGAATATAACTTTATTCTCCTCGTATAAAATTTATTATCCTCATATCCGCAAAAAAAAAGTCCCGATATTTTATTTTAATTTTTAAACCAAAATTTTCAACAGTGTTATTATTATTGTTGGTTATTATTATGCAGTAATCATCAGCAGTATTCTAAGAAACATGTAAAAAAATTATAATAGTTGCTAGGAAAACATCAATTCTATAAAACGTTACGAAATTGTTTGTAAAAAATGGAGAACTTTACTTTTACGTTATTTTTTCAAATGTGTACACTAATGAAAAAGCAACATGCAAGGTTCAGCTTCGCAGACATATTTATGCTTCTGATTTTTTTTTTTAATTCCGAATTTATTTCATGGTAGTCCGAACGTGAAGCAAATGAGATTTTTTTTTTCGTTTCTCATACAACGCTTTACATGAGGAAGTATGTCAATCGATTTTGGCTTATATTGGCTTTTATTTTACTGTGATAAAAAAAAAGTCAATTTCGGTTCTCTCCGATTTGACGATTATTTACAGTTCCGACTTCCGGCCAAAAGATCCAACGAATTTTATTTTCGAGTGCGTAAATGTAGTTACAAACAAGGTTTACCCGTATTAATGTAGTTTTGGATTGACAGTGAGTGTCCAAATTCTAAAGGACTATTTTCCCGATTTCATGAAAAAAATGTTATGTGGAAGCCAATATTGACCAACATGGATTTAATTCACAGACGGGTTAAATTTATAGTGGGTCTATTTGCGGTTAAAATCAATGGTCCTATAACTCAGTCCGCGGGTAAATACATCAACGTAAAAAATGTATGACCGTATTTGTTACCTAAGATTAATTTGTCAACTAAAAAAATCTCTACCATATTACAACTTCACCAAAGAAAAAAGCTTATAATTTGTACCATCAGGAATGCTGAAGACATATTTTTGTGTACAGTCGATTCATAATCGATACTTTATAATTAGTACTTTTTCCTCGATGGAACGTCTCTCAAAATTGATTTTCTCCAAAGAATCAATTCTGAATATCGATAAAATTAAATCGAAATTCTACATCACTGTTCCACTAATCAATGTGTGATTATTAATGACAACTTTAAAAGTCTATGCTTAGAAAAAGTAAATGTAATTATGTTGCATAAATTCCGCTGAATCAATGTTAGTTATTAATATCATCGCGATTATTGTAAATATTATCATTATCGTTAACATCAAACTTAATAAACCCATTTTTTTATTTTTACTGTCAAAAGATTTCGTCCCTCCTGTTAAATAATGATTAAAGAGTATTAAAAATATTAATGATTACAGTAATTTAATAAATGTTATTCTGTTTATATAAGCGTTAACTATTTACTTCTTCTCTTTGTGCTAATATATACGAATTTCATAATGATGAATTTTTTTATTAAAAACTACCAGTGTATAATCGATACTTCATTATTGATACTTTTTTTCCTGGATGGATCGACTTTCGAATTTTTTTTTTAATCCATAGAATCCATTCCGAGCATCGATACAATTGAATTGAGATTTAACATCACTGTATAAAAATTGAGTCTAGATATGGATGCGAAAATCCCGAACGAAAATAACCTATTCCACTAATTAATATGTGATTTTCATAAACTTTTCGAAAATCTAACTCTAGAAGACGTAAATATAAGTATGTTACATAAATTCAACGGAATTCATATGTTAGTTACTAATATCAGAATCACGATTGTTGTAAACATTATGTCCCTTACCAGTGACTTGATATTCGGTTACACAATGCATAACGTGATGTAGGTACTCAAACTTTCCTGTATCTGTTCAACAGCCGTACAAAGGTCCGCTAGTTTCTCGCTCTCATTGTTATCGAATCAAGTGGAAACAAAAACTCAAAAAACAACAAAAAAACGCACAAGCTTCATTGTTTGTGAAATAAACTCCCCATCCTGGACAAAGCAGCGAAAATAGTCCGCCGGCTTGTCAGAACAGTAAAAATCTGTTCGGCGCGAAGTAACCCCCTCTAGCATACGTCCGCAGTACTACCACACGTTGTATTTCACTTTTTTTCTTCCACTGTCGCAATCAGTTGTCGCGAGAGCCAGCAAACTTCGAGGCTATGAAACAAAACCGAGTTTATAGCAGTTGTCAGCCGATGGGAACGTTGCCCCCGTTAGCTATATCAAACAATGCTATATTATCTCTGCTGTAGCCACTTCTCTCCTATCTATCCTCCACTCCAACAAGATTTTTTTTTTCCCGCGGCGTCGCACTTAACGCTAATCAAGATTTTACAATAGGTCGCACTCTTGCCGCGTGATTCACACATGTAGGGTAAACCGACCAGTGAATAAATGCTGTCCATAAAAGCAAATGCATAAAAAACGACCTTTTGTCATCAGCTCAACCGCTTATTTACTAGTTTGTTTACCGTGTGCGTGTGTGCCAATGATTTCGAGACTAAAATGCGGTCGATGCGTCTGTAGTACCAAAAAGTAACATCATCGTGTATAAAATTAGCATTCCAAACAATGCCGTATTATTTATGCTGTAGTAACTTCTCTCCTATGAACAACTTATGTTTTCCCGCGACATCCAACATAACGCTAAACAAGGTTTCACAATACTACTGATTTTATGATTATAATACGGTCAATGCGTTCGTCGTATCATAAACTAACGTGATCGTGTATAAGCTTAGCATTTCGAACAATGCTATATTATTTTTGCTGTAGCCACTTTTCTTCTACTTCTCCTCAATTTCAACAACTTTTTCATCCCCGATGTCGCACTGAACGTTTATCAAGATTTCACAATACTGTAGCAACATGATTCACAAATGTAGGGTAAGCCATCCAGTGAATGAATGCTGTCCATAAAAGCGAGTGCATAAAAAACGACCTTTTGTGATCTGCTTCACCGTTTATTCACTAGTTGGTTTACCCTACGTGTGTGTGCCAATGATTTCGTGACTCAAATGCGGTCAATGCGTAGTACCAAATAGTACCAAATAGTACCAAAAACTAACCTCATCGTGTATAAACTTAGCATTTCAAACAATGCTATATTATCTCTGTTGTAGCGACTTCTCCTCTCAACTTCAACCTTTTTTCCCCCGCACTTAACGCTAATCAAAAAAGCACAATAGAAGTGTGTGCCAATGATGCCATGTTAATAATACGGACAATGCGACTGTAGTAGCAAAAACTAACGTCATCGTCTATAAACTTAACATCACAAACAATGCTATATTATCTCCTCCACTTCAACGTTTTTTTTCTCCTCAGCGTCGAACTTAGAGCTAATCAAAATTCCACAACAAAAGTGTGTGCCAATCATGTTTATAATACGGTCAACGCGTCTGTAATACCAAAAAACTAACGTCATCGTGTACAAACTTAGCGTTACAAACAATGCCATATTATCTCTGTTGTAGCGACTTCTCCTCTATCTGTCCTCCACTTCAACGTTTCTTTCCCCTCGACGTCGAACTTAACGCTAATCAAAAATGCACAATAAAAGTGTGTGCCAATCATGTTTATAATACAGTAAATGCGACTGTAGTACCAAAAACTAACATCATCGTCTATAAACTTAGCATTGGACTCACCTGTCGGCGCAGCGTCACGGTGCAGCACGCGAAACGCTTCCCCGGCACAGCCTCATCCTGAATTCTATCGCACCGCACTGCACCACAGAGCACGAAGCTCTCACTTGCACCGATATATATATATATACGTGTACAAAACTACTTATACATATATATGTATTTCTCCGAATACTCTTTTACTTTTCGTTATTTCCTCATGTCCGTCCTGTGAAGAGAAGCATCGCGTTCGTTGTTCGGTCCACGAGCCGTCACCACGCAACCACCGCTTAATCTCTAGTGTATATATATATATATACTTATATATACTTTCCGTTCATTCGTTCTTTCCGCTGCCTCCGGCTGCTGCCCTGCTTGCTGCTTGCTTTTTCGAACCGAGGATCACACTCTTTTCCTCAGTCTCGAGGCTCTTACGAGGCTCGTCGCGTCCTTTATTTTCCACCTACACCTAATCCTACTCCTACACCTACTGTATGAACGTCGCGAAATCCTCCTCGGTTCTCGCGATTCCGGCGAGTCACGGTGCAGCAGCGAAAGGGCAGCCACCCTGGAGAAAAATCCAGCATCCAGCTACGCCCGTGACAGCGACCGGGCGACTACTGGAGGATCGGCGGTTCCGGCGCAAGCTCTGATTTAGATTTTGGCCGCTGGTCGCGCCACCGGAGATACCGAACCGCTTTCTCTCTCCCTCTATCTCTCTCTTCGCTCCCTCCTGCATTTCCCCCCTTTTTAAGCCGCCCCCCTGACGATAGAAGGCTCCGCAGCGAAAGGAGATTGACGCTGTGGGGTGAGAGACCGAGAGAGATGAGATGAGTCAAAGAGAGATGAGATAAATTGCGAGAGGGGCGCAGCGAGAGGCGCAGAGACGCCGCGACGCTACGGAGACGCGGATTCGCAAAGGCTCGTGCTGCGGGTGCTGAACGATAGAGGCCGCGGACGAGCGAAACAGCGAGAGGAGGATGCAACGAGAGAATGGAAAAGGATGTTGAGAAAATGGGAATGTCGAGAGAGGGAGGGGAAGGGTGAATGGAATGGAGAGAGGGGCGTGAGTCCGAGGCGGAAGTTAACGAGACGGGAAAAGCATCCCCTTGCGCTCACACTGTACCGAACCCCCACTGCACCGACTCACGCCCTCGCGCAAACCATCTAGCGGAGATGGAAACGCTAGGCCTACGCTGCAGCCACGCGACGGCCTCGGAAACACACCGGCCTGCTCTCGGACTCAATATTGCATATATCACGTATGCGAACGCGAACGCGTTCGGAGCGAGATGAAAAGAGGGATGCAAACGAGTGAAACTGTTTATGATTGTTTAATAGAACGATCGATTTTTATGGCGCATCTAGACTTTGAGGGTTAACGTGTTTAGGTGTGCTATAAAGATTTTTCATTTGTGAGAGATTTTTTTTTTATTGAGTTAGGAGATGTCATGGATAGAATCAAGAGGAAAAATTTATTTGGTTTTTTACAGTTAGTTTGAACATATTGCATTTATTACCCTATACATATATTTTACAAAAATAAATAAAATAAAATAAGAAAATAAATAAATACATTGAATATTTATTACTTCTGTAGCTAACGCAGTGGTTTCACTTTAACATATATTCGCAATTATGTTGGCACCCCATTTCATTAATACGTGTTAAAGAATTGAGATGGAAAAGAGGAATATACATTAGCAAAACTGTTTATGATTATTCAATAGAACGATCGATTTTTACGGCGCATGTAGACATGATCGTGGATGTAGAGACACCTACATATGTATCTCTATACATATGTAGATGTCGCTACATCCACGGTTTTTTTTATTTGTGAGGGTTTGTTTTTCATATTAAGTTAAATGATGTGATGGCTGGAAAAACGGTGGAAAATTTTGTATGGTTTTCATCGGTAGTATGAACGTATCGCATTTATTTTATCTTATATTTTATTTAACATTGAATATTTTTTATTTCTATTGTCTTATTATGTTAGCACTAAATTTTATTTGAAAAGCCGAGATGTAAAAGAGAGATGCAAATGAGCAGAATTGTTTATTATTATTTAAAAGAACGATCGATTCTTGCGGTGCATGCAGGCTTTGCGGGTTACATATATATATATATATATATGTGTTTACTGCATCCGCAGTTTCTTTTTATTTATAAGAATTTTTATTTAACAAAATCAAGTTAGGAGATTTGATGTCTGGAAAAAGGAAAAAGGAATTGCGAGAAATCTCTCTTGAATATATTTTCGTTATTATGTTCGCACTGTATTTCATAAATAAATAAGTGTTTAAGAATGCAGATGGAAAAGAGGGATGTAAATGAGTAAAACTTTTCACGATAAATTAATAAAACGATCGATTTTTATGACGCAAGCAGACTTTGGAGATTACATATATATGTGTCTACTACATCCACAACTTTTTTTATTTGTGATTTTTTTAGCAGCATTCAGTTAGGAGACGTAATGTCCGGGAAAACGTTGTAAAAATTGGTATGCTTTTTATAGCTTGTGTGTATAAACATATAACATTTATTATCCTATACATTATTCAAAATTTAATATCTATTACTTCTGTAGTTAAAGCAGAAATTTTCTTTAATATATCTTTGTAATTATGTTAATGCTAAATTTCGTAAATAAATACGTATGAAAGAATCGAAATGGAAAAGAGGGATGTAAACGAGTTAAACTCTTTAGGATTATTGAATAAAACGTTCGATTGTTACGGCGCATGGAAATTCAGAGGGTTCCATATATTTATATACGATTTTCGCTTTTATTTTAATTCGAGAAAGGATTTTTTTTAACAGTATTAATGTAGGAGATATAATATGAGGAAATGCAGCAGAAAATTTGAATGTTTTTGGTAACTACTACGTAATGAACATATGATATTTATAATTGTATGCATTATTGAACA
Source organism: Tromatobia lineatoria (assembly GCA_949699805.1). Lineage (NCBI taxonomy): Eukaryota > Metazoa > Arthropoda > Insecta > Hymenoptera > Ichneumonidae > Tromatobia > Tromatobia lineatoria. The sequence continues at coordinate 17,300,968 of OX453036.1, forward strand.
TTTATTATTCATTCCTTCTGTAGCTAAAGCAGCTTATTTGCGTCAATATATATTTGCAATTACGTCAGCACTGTCGACATTGCATTTCACCAATAAATAGATGTAAAAGCAATGCAAGTCTAGGTTCCTGTGTATATAGCTTACTGATAGGTGTATATTAATATATAATAGCCCATATAATACAAGAGGACAAAAAACTTGGTCGTGTCAAAAGGACGCTCGCGTGATTACTCGGATATTGATATAAATAGTATCGACTTGATAAATGATTAACTATTTAACGGTATAAATGGAACATCCGATAGTATCAGTTTAATTATAGAGTTACGATATTTTACTCGACTGACACAGACTCTGTTGGGCTTCTCGTGTCGTCATCTTATAAAATAATCAAATGGCAACGAGATATAGACTCGAGTTTCCGAAGTTCCAAAATGAAGCAATGGAAAATAGCAGTCATCATTGAATTTGAGCAAAATCCATAAAGCAATCTAGATTTTATAGAATTTTAAATTTTCGGAAAATTTGTTTTTTTAAATATAATACAAGTTAACTTCGACCAAGTTTCCTGATATGTTCTCCAAAGCCGAATTAATATCCAGTTGCAGTGAATATCGACTTTAGTGAAGATCGGTAAAAGGGTTCGGATTTTCTCAGATTTCGAATTATCGGAGTATTTACGTTGACTTAAGTCAGTTTCGACTAACTCAGCTCGAAGACAAAGCTGAGTCAGAAAATATTATGTAAATTAGCCATTTTTAATCGTCTTTAATTTTAACATCTTTAATTCTCTCTTAAAAACGAAATAGCGTATCGAAAGTCGAAATATCGAAAACTGAATAAGCCACCTTTCTAGCATTCTGATTGGTTGTCGATGGATTCGGGATACAGCCAACTTCAGATTGTTATAATTACTGCAGGATCACGTCTGGCGCGCTTTTTAAATTGTTGCGTTTTCGGACTTGTGAAATAGAATGCATTTATTCAAAAAAGACATTTTCTTCACTCTCTATCATTTTTCTTCATAAAAAAAGCCATAGCACATCTAAAGTCGAAATATAGAAGGCGGACGCCACCTTCCCAGCATTCTGATTGGTCATCGATGGCTTCGACATAAAGCCAACTTCAGATCGCTATAATCGCTACGCGTGGCGCGCTTTTTGAATAGCTATTTTTTCGCAGTTGTGAAATAAAATACCTTTATTCCAGAAATGCATTTTCTTTACTCTCTTCCATTTTTCTTCATAAAAAAAGCCATTACACATCGGAAGTCGATTATATCGAAATACTGAGGGAGAAACAGAGTCACGTTAAATGACGTATTATGGCATAAATATGCAAATTTCATGTTTAGCCATAGGAAGAGCTAAATGAAAGGAGAAAAACGCGAGCGGAACGAGCACTTTATTACCAGTTTCACAAAAATAATGACTTCCTATTCAGCTGCGCCCAACGATGAACAATTTGATTAGTGTTTTTTTTAAACGATCAGACAGACGCTGCCCTATGCATGCGATCACAACACGAGGACTTACGATGAACGGTCACAAGGACGACGCCGGAGAGTCATTAAGATTGTGAGATACGTACCTGGACTATTGTCACTGGTCAATTATTACCTCGAGTGTAAACATGCGATTACCGCATAGACACGGCCGCGCATACTTTGTTAATTCATCCGCGCGGCTCGGTAAAACCTTTATGTACGAAAGACACACAAGGGCTATTTAAATTGCGTTATGAAATGATAGCCAGAAAGAATAACTCCCTCATGTTAACTTCCCTTAGCTCGCGTAGATTTCACCCACAGTCAGTTGCCAAGGCTTGTGCTGAAAGGACGTAGACTTCAAAAACTCGTGTTCGTGTTAGTTCTCATTTTTGCGTATCGTGTAATACGTTCTCAAATTTGAAAAAAAAATGGTCTCGTGCTTTATTCGATTATTCTATAAGAACTAAAATTTTTGTTCGATTAGTTTTACGAGTTCTTACATTATTCTATAAGAACTACAACTTTTGTTACATTGGTTTTATAATTTGCTACATTATTCTATGAAAACTACAACTCTTTTTCGATTGATTTTATAATTTGTTGCATTATTCTATAAGAACCATATATTCAAAGACCTTTCTGCGCGATGGACACAAAAAATTTTGCCAAAAGAAAGTGCATTTCAATTTTTGGTATAAAGTTTAAAATATGAATTTTTATATTGTAAAAGTAAAATTAATTTTTGTAATAGAAATATTATTTTTCGTGATTTAAAAATTACTTCCGTTAACTAATTTGTTTAAAACATTTTTCTAATAACTGCTCCGATTAAGAGCCAATTTTATTTTGGTTTTAAAAAATCGTTACGGTTACAAAAAAAGAAAGTGCCGAGTAAAAAATTCAATTTTGGTGTGCAATTTTAAAAAATGCTCCGCAGAGTTGTTAAATCCGCGCCGACTGAATATTCTCAGTCAGGCCCGCGTTTATTCCCGTGGTTGCCGAAAACAGAGCGGAGCGATTTTTCGAGCGATAGATCGGTGTCGTTGACGTCTACGTTCGAAGATGAAGAAGCTCAACGAAGCTTCGACTGGGAGACCAAATATAACAGACTTCCTCTTAAAATCCTCGGGCTGTGGCCTTTCGACAATCAGCTATGTAGTCATCTCAAATTTTTTGTATCTTTGGTCAACATATTGCTGTACACTTTACCAATGATCGTCGCAATGACAACTACCGGTTTCCTCGAGTCCGGAGAAAATCAACGTCTTCAAGTTTTTGAGATCTTTCCATCAATTTACACTGTCGCACAGTTCTGCTTGTTTAAGGCACAGAGTTCCAGAGTGAAAACGATCGTCGAAACGATTTATGATAATTTGAGAAAATCGGTGAAACTTTCACCAGAAGAAAAAAAAATGGCGACGGTGTACAGCAAAAAATCGAGGACGATTTCGGCACTGATTTTGGGATTTTACATTTTGGCGTGTATTGGTAATGATTAGTTCTATAATTTATAAATTCTAACTCATAAATAATATTTTAGCTCAACGAGAACTATTCAATTTCAATACTTGTAAATTTAGTAATTTTTTAAATCAGTTTAGATTATCCATTTTTCAATTGGCCAGACGAACTAAAATGCTCCAAAGTATAACTGTGCAAATTGCATCATTTTTTGGTTTTTTTTTTTTTAAGAACTACCTTAATGAGGAAGTATTTTAATCGATTTTGGCTCCGTTATTAAGGAAGCTTTGGAGAAAACTTTTAAATAATGAGTATGAGAATAATGAAAATTTAAATTCTGTAAAATTTGAATGTATGGAATTTGAGTCATTGTGTTATGTTTGTGAATTTTTTAAAATTTCAAAATCCGAAGCGCTTTTCCGATTTCGGTAAAATTCAATACCAAGCAACACTAACTGTATTTGCCCGTATGAAGAATTATTTTACAAAATATCGCCATTTTTACGAAAGCTACAGCGCGCGCATCTTTTTTTGAAAAAATTGAAAATACTATAAAATGAAATTTTCTGCATATATTTTGAAAAAAAATTGTATCAGCCAAAAATGGACGGCAGTTCCACTTGTGTGCCAAATTTTAACTCAATCGATTGAACGGTTCTTGAATTACAGGTAATTGAAATTTAGAAGCACATACACACACACACGCACATACGGACATTTTTTCTAAGCTACTTTTCTCGACCTTTTGGACCATTCTGAATGTTCTAACATGAAAACTGAAAAAAAAAATTGTTTATGAAAACAAAGCTTCTCTATGAGAAAGCAAAAATGAAAAGTAGTCACTGATTGTGAGAATCAATAGTTATTTCATATTTACAAATACAATCATTTTCTCTTAGTATAATTATCATATTTTTTTCAATTTCTATAATAGAATGTGAAGAAACATTTTTAAATGTCAACTTCAGTTCATAACATATGTGCATTATGTAATCACTAACTTTTCTCACGACCCGTTAACTCGAAGATAAAATAAATTTATCTGCATATTTATAAAAATTAAATGAATAATGATTTAATTTTATTCCGTTACCGTAAGCTGTGAAAAAAATCCAAAAAATTTGAAAAAGCGACTTTTTTCCACAATGGAAATCAAATTAAATCTCGATAAAATTGGGTTTTTGATTTATCCGTATTTATAAAAATGCTTCTTTTACAGTATTTTTTTCGAAGCCACTGATGAAGACGCTGTTTGAAGACCAACCCTCGATGAAAAAACTAGCAAATCATGGTTTCTATCCGTTTCCTACGAATATTTCGCCCAATTACGAAATTGTCTATGTGATGCAAGCATTGCAAGGCGTTATATGCGCAGTGGCGATCACCAGTATTGACGGATTTTTTTTGCTGTCGGTTTTTCACGGTTGCGGCCAATTATCTTTGTTGTGCAAAACGATTTCTAATTACGAGGGTAAAATCAGACACGCGCCTTCGTTAGACATCAACGACAACAACAAAAGTGTCAGATTCAACTGCCCGTGTCTTAAATGCATCGTTGACCGTCATGTGTCTCTCAACCAGTAAGAAAAGTGCACGTCTGACCAAAAATCGCTATTACTACTGACCGGTTTTTTTTCAGATATTTAAAAGCAGTGGACGATGTTTTTCACTCAATTATAATGGCCCGATTGATAATGAATACAGCTCATTTTTGTGGTGTAGGATATACTATAGTTAAGGTAAAACAAACAAACCAAAATTGTATACAAAAATTTTTTTAACAAAAATTGATTCACTGTATACAAAGTTTTTTGCAGATACACCGTCTATTAAATTAATGTGAACGTAAAATTAATGTAAAATGCATTGAAAAAATTGTAATCGTCAAGCTTATCATGTAATTTCTTGCATTGCACAAGAAACGATTATATTGAACTGAATTTAATACACAGTGTTTGCAAAAAAAAAAGATTCTCCTACAATGTATTAATCCTTAAAATATTTTTAACTCTGGCGACTGTACTTTGTATTTCTTGTAATGTCACGAAAACTATTGTCATTTTGCATCCTCTAATAAAGAAGCAAAATGAAGATAATGTGTTTGTAGAATGTATAATGTATCAAAAAAAATTATTGTGATTTCGCAGTCGAAAGAGAATAGGGACTTTACCGGAATATTGCTAAACGTCTTTTACATGATAACGTTAACGTCGAATCTTTTCATGTACTGTTGGGTTGGTGAGCTTATGTTGGAAGAGGTTTGTGATTTACAAAATTTTGTCTGAAAACTTTAATGAACTTGAATTGATAATTTTTTTTTTAAATAAAGGAAGAGAACGTGGGGAAAGCAATGTACGACACTTATTGGTACAACAAAGAACCAAAAACAGCCCAAACGCTTTTGCTGCCGACCGTGATATCTAGAAGACCCACGCAAATAACTGCTGGAAAATTTTTCATCATCTCATTTGAATTCTACAAAGAGGTACACATTCTTATCTTTATTTTTAACAAAGAAAAAGACTCGAAGAAAAATCATTTGATAATATACCGACGGCAAATCTTTTTTGCTAGAACAAGAAGAATTTTTCCGAGCCTAGCAAATTATTTCTAAGTTCAGAAAACATATTTTTTTGAAATCGCAAGAAAATATTTTAACTCAGAAAATAATATTTGCTTTCGGTATATTAGCAAATAATTTATTGGTCCAGAAAACATTTTTTTGCGATCTTTTCACGCCTCTGTCTTAGTCCTCATATTACAAAAAAATTTCATCTTACAGTGGTTCATGAAATCCATTTCATATTTGTCAGTGCTTTTGGCTCTACAATTGCATACTTAGTAATGACAGTCGTTGGGTAATGCTACAAGGATTCCGAATGAAAAAATCATGGAGTATAAGCCAAATCATATCTAATATGTATTTGTTATTAAAAAAAGTAAACAATGAACTTCAAAACAGAAAAAATATCAATAACTGGAATAATATGTTCAGTGGTTTAATTTTAAAAAACAGGTATCAATATTTAATCTATTGCACGAAAACTATTGCCTCATTGCAACAATTTTATTTGAATACTGTTATTCATCGAGACATTTTTTAGGAATTTTTATTGAACATAAAGTAATTCGTAATTTCCGCCAAATCCTCAGGTGAAATCTTCTCCTTGGCTTCCGGAGTTAGAGTTGAGAGAAGCTCGGCCGGCAATTCTTCCGTCACTTCTTTCTGAGACGTTTTAATAAGCACAGTTGGGGAAATCTAAAGAAAACCAATTGACTATCATGATGTCAAAGCGAAAACGTCACTTTGTAAAAATATTCGGCATCGTAAAATAATTATGCAATGTACCCATCGATCAATCGCAATATTTCAATAAAATCGTGGATCCAACTAATAAACATTTTTATTACATTTAAAAAAAATCTCTACAGGTTAATATTTGGTCTACTCAAACATGAAATTGATTCCTTCTCTGCCATATTAATATTTATCTGATGTATTCTATTCTTACTAATTATAAAATATGAAAACATTGTGAACACATTGAAAAAACAGGACAATGTATACACCATCGGAAACCTCTTCTACGACCGTATTTTCCGGAGGATAATTTAGGAACACGCTTTTCCAAACTCCCAAAAGCATACTGAATGCACTGGTGTATACTTCTTCACCCTCTTCATTAGTAACTAAGTCGAGACCGAAAAAAGCCTGTGTCTTTAAGAGCTGATGAGTGTCGAATGATGTCCATTTTGTTGGCGGTCGGAGTAGCAAACGTGGACCAAATAAAGCAATTACCCACGGCAAAAAATGCAGACACGAATACTTACTGAGCTATTCATTTCTGTAAAGAATATTGTCTAACCGATGCAGACAATCTGGTCAATAGCTCTGCTTTTAAAGATTGACAGCAAATTCGCGTTGAAAGGACTTCGAAAACTCGATGTCCTGTACGATTCCATTTTTACGTGTTGTGTAATACGTCTTACAATTTAAAAAAAATGCTTTTATGGCTTGTTACATTATTCTGTAAGGACTACAATTTTCGTTCGATTGGTTTTATGATTTGTTGCATTATTCTATAAGAACCATATATTCAAAAACTTTTCTTTGTGACTGTAAAAATAAACCAAATAAGAGTGCACTTAAATTTTTCATATAAAGTTTGGAATATGAATTCTCATTTTGTGGAAGTGAACATAATTTTCGAACAAGAAATATTATTTTTCGTAATTGAAGAATTACTTTCATGTACTTATGTGTTAAAACATTGTTCTAATAATTGATGGTTCAAATTTAGAAACAATTTTCATTATGAAAACATACAGAATTCATTTTCCTGTAAAGAATATCGTTAAACTGATTTGGTCGATAAACCCGCTTCTGATAAAGATCAACAGCAAATTCTTTATGAAAATATGACAGAGATGAAACGAATATTCTAACAACGTTTGGTTCGTAGCATCTATAAAAACAAATTAAACATACAAAAGATTATAGCTTCGGTCTATCATCGAGAATTAAATAACGCAAAACTCATATTTAATATTTTCGAAGCGTCAACAATTTTTAATTACCGCTCTTCGTCTAATTTTAACACGACTAACCGTTGTCCCGCGATAAGCGCAAATCATAGCACGTGTATTTTCGCCGAAACAAACGATATCGAGGTCAGCAGAATTTTATTAGGATGCTGAGTAGGGGCTTTTGCCAATGGCCACGTTGCCCTTGCAACGTGTGGTCACAGCCCTCGCGTTATGCTCTTCACGAGGGGTTACAAACTGCCAGATTTGCCTCGTTTAAAGTATATTAAATTCAAATTCTATAGGCGTTTTCGAGTATCTAGATATTTCAATGTCGTCGTTACAAATGTTGACAGTTTACCTTAAACTAATGAACGGCACACAGTTCATTCAACGTCTATATGGACTTCCGCAAGCAATTCAGTATATTTTTAGAAGGAAAGTGTCAATTTGCTTAATCATTTCGCAATAGCTTTGCAACACTCATTACGACAGTGTGTATAATTACATTTGAACAAATATTTGAATAATCTCACTAGCTTCTCTGAAATTTTCATCGGGAACTTGATAGATTTCGCAAAACGCCGAAGTCGCTTCGTTGGATAAAAACAGAAAAGCTGTTAATTATTAACTCAAAGCTTAAGAACCTAAACAAACGTTGACTTTCGTCTTTGAGGAAAAAAAAGGAACAAAATTGTCTAAAAATAGAATATCGAATGTGACAAAGTCCACAGATAAAAAACGACATCAAATTTTTATCGGATGAGAAATTGCGCGCTGTGATATATTGTGACAAGTTTGCATTTAATTTAATAGCTTTTCTGATATTTTCACCGGGATCTTGATAGATTTCGCAAAACGCCGTAGTCGTCTCGCTGGATAAAAACAGGAAAGTTGTTAATTATTCCCTCAAAGCCTACGCTAAACAAACCATGCCAAAGTTTCGTCTATGACGAAAAAAGGGAAAAATTATCTAAAAACTGAAATATCGGATGTAAAAAGGTCCACAAATAAAAGACGACGTACCTTGTCAAAATTTTATTCGGATAAAAAATTGCGCGCGGTGATATATTGTGACAAGTTTGCAATGAATTTAATGTACATGATCACTCGAATAATACACTCGTAGATACATTTTTCGGCTGTAGCACCGTTTGCCCGATCTTTGATATAAATAACACCTAATATATTAAATATATGTAGGTAGGGTCACCAGTCGTTGTCTTCTGCAAGATCGTCGGTCTGATTCTTCAGGGACGAAAACAATACATCGCGAACCTTCGGCTTTGGATCTTCAGTGATTTTCGTCGGTATCGCTTCCGCTTGGCCCAACATCCACTCGAGTTCTGAAATAAATACAATTCTTCATTCTTAGCAATCATCAGAGAATTTTATTAATAAGTCATTACTAAAGACAATGGGTTTATACGAAATTACACTGGAAGAAAACGTCACTGAGTCAAAGAAATTTTTTTTTGCGTAGACGAGAGTTTCAAAGTCAATTGTTGTTCTCATTTTTTCAATCCCATTTAACACTGAATAAATAATATATTGTTTTGCCTGGTTCAGAGTTATGGTTTTGGTTTCATATGAAAATATCGGAATTAGGAGTAAATCCCGATAATAATACGAACCTTCCTCTGTGAGTTTCATCCCTCGCAGCTCAATTGGTCCGATAATTTGCTTTTTCATGCCACCTTCATGGTAAATAAAAAGTGTGGGAAGATTCTTGTCCGGCCAGTTTGGTATGCAGGTATTCGATACGCTCTTCAGAAACTTCGTTGCCGGGTATTTTCGTGCCAAAGAGGCCAGGTACTGGTTAATCAGAGAGCAAAGAGGTATTCTGTAAGTTAAAACACCCTCAATTAAGAATTATAACAATTTATTTATTTATTAACAGGAAGGATCCTTTTATAAGTATTTTTATTTACATCAGTGGTAAGTGATAATGCAAAATGAAAAAAAAAAGTGCAATATATACACAAAAACGAGAAATATTGTCACAGGGTTATTTATAGCGCATAGTTATTTGTACACTTCTGGACATACTTCAAGGTTCACAAGAGTTAATAATTGTAACAAAAAATATGGTTTCCTACAATTGTCTTGAATTCATCAAATTTATGGCAATTTACATACTAAAAATATTACATTTGATTCTAGGTTGTGATTTTTGTTTACCTATCTTAATTTGTACACTTTGTATAATCTATTACAAATTCAATAAATTATTATTCGCAAATAAAGTAATATTAGGGTGTAGACTACTGATTCGATAATTTGATGCTAAATTCAGATTTCTTTCGCCTATTTTAATTTGTATACGTTTTATTACTTATTACAAACGAAATACAAACAACAAATAACTCTTTGGAAATAGTATTATATTACAGACAAATAATTTTTAGCAATTACAAAGAGTATTGGATTACAGACTATAAAAAAAATAAGGCTGGATTGTTTCCTAAAACTAGTGTTTAAAAAACCAGATAAAAAAATAAATAAACAATCATACCCTTGTTTATATAAATGAAGGATCACCCAAACGCCCTCTCCAGCCTGGTTCACTTCCTGGACATAATCTTGTGCCGAAATCTCTCTAACACTTCCGTACTTGGCTTTGCTCGCAAGAGCCTGCATCTCTGCTATCCTTTTTTTCCGATACTCCAGTAAAACTTGTTCATCCTCTTCATCTTCGAGTTCGTCCAATTCATCCAAAGATGCATCCTCCAAGTTATTACCAGCTGTATTAACAAATTATTTCAATTGTACTTTGAACTGCTACGATTTAGTTTATGGCTTACGTTTTTACTAAATATATGTTTATGATACCTCTTCCAGTCCTCTTATCAATTGTATTTTCTAAGAGGTCGACTATTTGATCCTCGCTAATTTCTTTTTCTTTCTGCTTCTCAGGAATAATTCCTTTTTGTCTGAGGATGTCATTCCACTCAGTGTCTTCGTTTTGGTCTTGCTGTAGATCACATTATCATTTGTTTATTGTATAATAAGATTAGTATTACATATCAATATGTAATTTATCATTAGTACAATATATAATCCAGAATGGGCAATATTCAAATTAAAATGTCTTCTTAATACTTTTCTATTTAAATCGAGGTGAAATTTTTTTTAATAAGCATGATAATATGTTTATTAATCGTCAATTAATTAAATTTACTTTTCATTATTCAAGTCAGTACCATTTATATGAAAATACTTCTACTACTTGATACAGTTTCCATTTACGAAATATGTACTTTACATCTGTACATTATTCAATTACAGAACATGCACATGTTTTACATTAATTCTTATTATGATATTATCTGGTATAATGTAATAAAGTTTTGGCTCACGAAATATCAAATATTCATAATCAAATTTCTGCTGTTAAAATACTTATAAACAAGGAATGTGCATCTCGTGATACTTAACCTCAAAATTTGACTCTTCATATCTTCCGAATTATTCAATATTTATCACTGATATCATTCTGATGAACCTTTTGTACATAAAATGCATAAACTACAATTACCGCTTTTTTTCTATTGTACAAATTATAAAATAAATAATACACAAAATGGAATAACCAAAAATTATCCTCGGTTTTCAAATGCCTCCCAAGGCGGCGATTTCTCGATCAAAATATCATGAATACAACACATGCGTTTCTTTTACTAACAATCAAAAATAGAATACAAAATTGAAACTCACCATTTTATTTGAGTGGATAGATCGATGAGTCACAAACAATCGCCGACGATCGTCACTTGCAAAGTAATTAGCCGCAAAAACTTAAAAGATACCGCACGGAATTTCTTAAACTACGGGAGCGAAACGATTCTGAATACCATTCGATGCAATGTCATCTATGACCCTCCCGAATTTGGTCAATGGATCGGGTTACGCTACGCTCCTTTTTGGAGCACTTACGGAGAACCTCATAACAGGATAAGAACACGGTCCAGCGCACAGCTAAGGTCGTACAAATTTATGGGAAGGAGTAGGAGAAAATTACATTTTTGCTGTGATCACCAATCGGAAAAAAAGAAATCGTCGAGATTTCTGGGAAATGAGAAACTGATAATGCGTCAATTGATTGCTGGTAACAATGAAACCACTTTAATGAAATAATCTCGATAAAGTTTCAATAAAATTGTGAATGTATTAATTATTAATTATGTGAATAAATTTTTGATCGCCTTTTGATTCATAATTTACATGAAATACAGCATCTCTTTCAGTTGTACGTTTTGGAAAAACTTCTCTATGGTATAAAAATCTTAGAAAATTCATACAGATCAAAGGTACTGAAAATCATCATTTTGCATAATTATAATACCAACAGTTCATTGACAAATTAATCATAAAATTTCCAGGCAACACGATTTTTTTCTATTACGGAAATGATTCGTCCACTATTTTTCAGATTGTTGAATTTGCGTTAAATTTTGGTGATTTTTAACACATTTATTCTATATAAACAACAAATTCAAATCGAATGAGGAAATAAAAAAATCCATACGTATTCGAAAAAATGGGCGAATCATTTTCATTAAAAAGAAAATTTGGGTTTCCGGGGAATTTATTGACAATTTTTTTTTATCAATTGATAAATAACATTATGAAATTATTATCATGCGAAATTAATCTTTTTAATATCTTTAATAAGCATGAATTTTTTCGGATTTTTATATAAAAAACAATTAGCAATTTTCTCTCACTTTTCTCGAATTTATGCAAAATGCACTTTTTGTTATAATGCAACACAACTTTTTCGGAGCACTTACAGAGAACCTCATAACAATATAAGTACACGGTCCAGCATTCAGCTCAGGTGGTACGAATTTATAGGAAGGAGTACGAAAAAATTCCATCCTCGCTGTGATCATCAATCGGAAAAAACGAAATCCTCAAAATTTCTGAGAAATGGGAAACTGATAATGCATAGATTTATTGCTGGTAACAATTGAACCATTTTAATAAAATAATCCCAATAATATAACTTGTAGCAAATGTATTAATTGTTACCTTTACAAATAATCTTCAATCTGCTTCTCATTAATATTTTTCATGAAAAGCAGTATTGCCTTCAGCCATACGTTAGTCAAAATGTAGGAGATAAACGTACGATAATTCGTCGTGAACCAAGTCGAAAACGCTAGCCGCCAATCGTTAATCACCTGAAGGTGTATATGAACTTACTATTTTTCATAGTATTGGTCGTATTGGTCAGTAAAACTCGCCTGTAGTCAGCTTCTTGATCCGCTGCTAAATTCGGGACCGCTAAAGACGATACGATGTTGGATTTATTATTATTTAAGCAGTATGAGTGGACCGGCAGGTCGATGAGATTCTGCTTTCCACCGGGCGTCATTTTCTCTTATATAATACCATAAAAATACATTGGACAATTGAGTGCATATCGACTTCACCAAAGTGCGAATTACCAGTACATTTCAATTCGCGCGCTATAACGGAATCATCATGTTGCGACGTGGTGCTTGGGAGATAGCAAGAAAATACACGAAAACTGGACGTCCATTCTCGTGGTCATCGTGTAACTATCGTTCTATTGTGTACAACAACAAAACTCTTGCAACTGCAAGTGCTCACGGAATTTTCAACGCTCATTACGAAAAAAATACAGTGTTTGGTAATTATTTCTGCATGTATCATTATGTGCTTGTTTTTGTGTTGGGAAAAATAATTCACGAGATTAAGAGCAATTATCAAGTTGACTCCAATTGGATGATTTTTCAGGAATGATAACAAGATCGCAAAGTATATACATACATTTTGCTTCCTATTAGAGGAAGCTTTGTTTTTGGGAATTTTTTTTTTGAGATTTGATATCAGTACACTTAGAATGCTCTAAAACGTCGAGCAAAGGGTTTAGCAAATTTTTGTTAAGATCTCCATAATCGTTAAATTCTCACGCGTTTATGAATTTTTTCAAAAATGTCTGTTAACGCGATAACCCTTTCAATTTTAGAGATATTGAGCTCAAAATTGGTATGAATGTGAGCTTTCATACACCGGTGATCCCTATTAAATTTGGTTAAGATCGGTTGAACCATTAAAATTTTAGGAGGTTTCGATTTTTGTAATTTTTTAATTTCTTTGTTCCGGTGTGAATTTTTGTACCAAATATCGAGCTGGGAGTGAAATGAGTGCCAGATTTACAATTAACAGACGAAAATACGTCAGATATGGCCCAAGAATGATGAACATGATACTTATGATACGATATTTTCATAGCGATTTTGTACAGAGTATATTGCGAAGTGTAGCGATTTATGTCGTATAAAGTAGTCCTTGCTTTCAAATGAAATTTCTGAAAATCATGAGATTCCATTATGTTTTATAGAGAAAAAAAAAAAAACGATAGGGTAGTCGTACTCAAGAGAGTTTCCGGACCGTTCCTCATTATTTTATTTTCACAAAGCGGATGTACGCGTTTATTTATATAATTATTTACAACAAGGATGCAAAGCAGAACCTTGCACATTGCTGCCTCATTATTTTTCGCTTTTAGTATACTTCTTCATAGAGAGGTATCTTTCTTAAAAAAAAAAAGCAAAAAAAAAATGAGGAATCAATGTGCAAGGTCACTTTGCATTCTTTTTTTTTTTATATATTTTGAAAAATATTTAGATTTCGTTACTCCGAAAATGTGAATCTTTTATAAAACAAATATATGAATTGAAATGGAATTGCTGTTCCACTCGCATTACAGTGTGTCCATGATCGTATGAGCAAAACTACTTTAGCGTAGCGAGCGATGCTATAACTATTTACTATATAAGCTAGAATATATTGTATGCGCGCTGCAGAATTAATTTAAAAGGTAGTAGCATCGCAGCGTCGACGGATTATCTCTCACTTTACCTTGCAATTATTACGCATCCGGTGTCGAAATGATAGCGTTTATTATCTTGATTTTATCAATACCGATATTTTGTGCAGAGCAAACCCGCCGAAGATTTTCGGACGCTTCCAATTTATCAACAAAAACGGAAATTATGGACGGCGGAGGAGATCGCAAGGTTTTGACCGTCGATTACGAGACCCTTCTCGAAGCGCAGGAAAAAGGCGATTTCATAATAGACGTCAGAGAGCAGAAGGAAATAGATGAAACCGGCAAATTGCCCGGCAGCATCCACATACCGAGTAATTATCGGAAAAGTTATGCAATATTATCAATCATCAATAGCCAAAGTCTAATGACCGAACTTTTGTATTTTTTAGTGGGAGATGTGACCAATCAATTGGAAACTCTTTCAGGCGAAGCATTTCAGAAAAAATTTGAAAAATCCAAGCCTGAGAAGAATACGAAAATAATATTGAGTTGCCGCGCAGGAATGAGAAGTGGAAAGGTTCAGGAGCAGCTACAAAAATTAGGCTACGAAAAGTGAGAAAAAAAAATGAAAATTTGTACTTCCTTTACAGGGAGCAATTGAACTAACAAAAATTGTACATTTCAGTGTTTACAATTACACTGGAGGATGGATGGACTGGGAAAGCAGGCAAAAAGTTTAAAAACCGTAAACGTATAAAGCAGATGTGAAAAAATCAGTTTTCATATTTTCGAAAATTCAAAGTAATTGGAACAAGCTGTATATAAATAAGAAATAATAAACTACCAGTTTTTCAGTATTTACATTGAGTTCTTAATCATTCCTTACATATTAATCATATAATTCATAACTAATTCATATAATTATTATAGAGCTATAATTAATTCTGTAACATTAATTATTAATGTAATAATCAAATAATTTACGCCTGCGATTGCCCAAATCATTAGCAGTTATGGACAATAATCAAATAAAATCCTATTCGGAATACTTTTGAATGTGTATGACTATTAATTCTTAAAAATGGTAGGTAATAATCATTCTTCAAAATCTATTATCCCAAATTACGTTTCATTATTCGTAATAAGTCCGATGGTACTTAATGAGTACTGACTGTTGTTCGAATTGGAAAATATTATAAATTCATTGTCATTCAAATATTGCTGATCCATCATCCGCAGAAACTCCAGAATTACTGTATGTATAAGTCAAATAACTTTTTTTTTTCAGAGCTTCCGGTGCAACTTCTATTTTATTAACACGTTTTTCCCAAGATGATTTGAAGAATTCGGAAATTATTGAGTTTAGCGAAAAAATAGACTTCCGTCGTGATATTTTTCAACAAATGTCGAGTCTACATTTGAAAATCAGTCGCGTGGCTTTTTTTCAGAGCTTTGAGACGCAGTTGCTATTTTTTCAAACGCGTTTTCCCTAAGATGATTGAAAGAATTCGAAAACTATTAAGTTTTGTTAGAAGATTGATTTCCGTCTTAATATTTTTCAATAAATGTCGAAGTCTACATTCGAAAATACCGAGAGTTCGTCTCGAGCTAAATTCGTTAAAATTATTTGTTTTGTTCCTGAGCCAATTTTTGATGGACCATTTCTCGAAACTGTCCCAATATAAGATTCTCCCTTTTCTGTCTTTCCTCTTTGCTGAACATAGCAAGGGCTCTTTTCTCATCGGCCGAGTAAATCTGGTTCTCTTTACGTATGCGAACAGCCTCCATTCGTCTGTGTCTGCTGCCGCTCATTACGTAGCCCACAGATTCGTACGACGCGATTTCGTCAGACGTGAGGCCAATTTCACCTCGTCTTGGTATCCTCTTGCCTTCCGCTACGTACGCAGCCATCGCCGCACCTTCTCCGGGCAGCAAAGCCTTTCCAAAATCTTTTGCTGAAAGTGTAACGTGCTGTTTTTGAACGGGACCCACAACGCCATCATCTCCGCTATCGTCAGAGCTTGAATCCCTCTTCGACTTCTTCTGTTCGCTGACTGCCCCTTTTTCCACCCATTCCACTTTTTCGTTACCGGAATCTGAGTCCGAGTCGGAACTGCTTTCAGAGTGCTTTCTCTTTCGCTTCTTCTTTTTCTCCTTTTTGGATTTCTTCTCTTTCTTCAATTTTTTACTTTTCTGTAAAGATTTCACACTGTTTAGATATTGGCAAATTGATGGGATCACAGGTGTTAATTCTAAATCATTCCAGATAGAATGAAAGTGATCTTTCCATCAGTGTTATAAATGCTTGTTATTAGAAATAAATTTATTCTGTAATCATAATTTCGTGATAAAGAATAGATGCAAAAATTAATCATTTTTACATCTATATTTGAATTGATATTATTAATTTTTTAAAAATTAATAATATCTAATTCAAATATTAGACGATGCAGGGGACAAAACGGAAAAGACATTCTATTATTTTCTTGAAGCTTTAATTTTTTTTTTTTCTATCATTCCAAAAGTCTATCATAAAATTTGATTGAGAATACATAGTTTTTGTAGACATTCGAAAACGTTACACATTGAACTGTAATCGCTGCATGTTATTGTTACAAAATGATAAATATATATCAAATTGTATCATTATCTTCAATTTTGTAAGCACATTCCGTAAGCGCATGTTGTAAGTATTTACAACGCCGCTTTCCATATTGCAGCAAAATTAAAGTAGCAACAATGATTATATTCTTTTTTGTTCAAGACTCGTCTTTTTTCACCAACAACAATTTCAATGACCGAATCCCTTTGTTATAATTATCAGCAAATTGCTTAATTAAGATTTGCCAAAAAAACTAGGAAGAACACATAGAATTTGCCTCAGATATATAAAAAATATTCAATATAACAATGCAGCGGGAGTAGTTGTTTGGCTTACCTTTTTCTTGTCTTTCTTTTTCCTTTTTTTAACACTGTGCAGAGAGTCGTCTTTGTGTTTATTCGTAGTTTCATCATCATCATCTGAACTGTTGAAAAAATATTGAATAATATCGTGAATTTTCTTGTATTTGAAAACGAAAAGTTCTGGTGAGGTTATGTGCATGTAAATAGACGCCCGAACATTTGCGATTTCGAAATATTGATTGACCGCCTTTTTGTTATTTAACGATGTGTTATTAATTATTATGCTTACTCGTCGATTCGAGTTGGAGATTTTCCCCACACTCTGGAAACTCCCCGTAAACCAATTTCCTCGCGTTCTCTGCTTCTCGAGTCCATAACAGCGACGACACAACTGCGATGACCAGCGGTCTGACACTCAATGCTAAGCAGTGGTCTGACACAGTGCGCTGACACTTCATGCCTCCCCGCCACTACTTTTTTTTGTGCCTGTGATTGGCTCGTCCGTGAAGACCTGTGCCACTCTCTTCCCCCACCACTACTTATTTGCCAGGCAAGTTGATCCCTCAGCATTACCAACCCAAAAACGAAATATTTTTGCTGTGTGAGTGGTAATACTGAGAGTACGTACTGTCGTATATGTTCGCGCGTATTTTTAATTATTATAGGCAATGTGACCGATGTGATGAGTGTGCGAATCGTGACAGTTTATATAGTGTGTATTTCAGAAAACGTTTTGTGTAATTATATTCAGACTCAGTGACTTTTATTGTGATTCGTTTTTGAGTTGGTAATGTCTGAGGGATCAAGTTGCCTGGCAAATAAGTAGTGGTGGGGAGGCATGAAGTATCAGCCCACTGTTTTCAAGTTAATCTTTCGTTCAATTTTCGAATATCGTTCAATTTTAGAATTTCGTTAAATTCTTGAATATCGTTCAATTTTTAAATTTCGTTCAATTCTTGAATATCATTCAATTTTTTAATTTCGTTCAATTCTTGAATATCATTCAATTTTTTAATATCATTGATTTTGTTAATTTCGTTAAATTTTTATATTTTATTCGGTTTTTGAATTCCCTCCATTTTTTAATATCGTTCAATTTTGTAATTTCCTTCAATTGGTATTGAATTAAACAATCAACGGATTGAATAATGAGCAAAAATCAATACAAATCAATTTTATTGACGGTTTATCTCGAGAATAAATAAACATTGAACATTTTTATTTGACAGATGAATTTTATATTCAATTTTTGGTCGGTATTGTTCATTTTTTTTTTACATGCGGAAAATAGTTATACATTAAGAAATAAACATCTGCCTATTTCTGAAGTCGACACAACTATGAAATTTCAACTGGAAACTTTTGTAAAGTGACGAGGGGAGATAATCCCACGATTTTTTTTAATTCGTCAAATTAAGCGGCTAAACAGCGCAAAAGGTATTGGATTGGAATACGATGAATAAAAACAGTTGAATTAAACATAATTACGCCATTTCTTTATTTGTACATCGCTGCTATTATGCTAATTGGATTTTTCTCACAGCATCGAGTAACCGAATACTAATATAAATACACGAAAATCAGTCCTCAGAAAAAACCTTGTTCAAAAGATCCCATTTAAATGAATTGGAGATACTATCTGAATGAGATTCGCTTATCAATGAATCGACAATAAAAGCCAATTCACTTTTCCAATCGAGGAAATTGTAAAAAAAATTTATTCTTTCCACAAAACCAACGATAATTTCTAGACATTGTCTGAAAATATTCAGTAAGCAATCTATTTTCTTAAAGCAAAATTGCACAAATTTCCCTGAAATATGCGTGAAATTATTCGCTAATCCTCTTTCCAATTTACATCCACTCAATTTCTTTCCTCCGATCATTTTTTTTTTTTTTTTTTCAATGCAAATTCACAGGATCTCTCAAGCAAGGGGGATAATAGTATGGTATCTCGGATGAAGTTAGTAGAGAAATTAAGTAAAATACAATGACAGGAACAAAATAAAAATGAGAGCGCACGTTATTATAAATATCACATGAGATGTCGTTAGATTACAGAGATCATAGGAATGGAGTATTATATTCTAGAGAGCTGTTGGAGTAGATTGGACGGGAGAACCGCCTCGAGTTTGTCCAGTACATAGTAGAAAGGAAGAGAAAGCCAGGCGATCATCGCCCTGGCGACGACGCCCATCGTGTCGGGATATTGATGAGTCAATAGCGCCAAGAGTGCGGTAAACGAGCAGAGGCCCGCGGTGAAGAGAATAAAAAACGGTAGTTCCTTTTTCGGATAGACACTGACGTCGTGAAAGGATGGCAAAAGTTCTCGATCCGCGCACTCGGTGCAAGTCGGATAGGGATAAAATAGATGTCCTCTCTCCAAAGGATACGGCAGCATTCTGAATGTGCCTTCCCACGTGCAATGCAGTAAATTCAGTGCACCTTCCATTTGTTTCCAATGAGCCAGATGAAAGAAAGCGTAAGCAATAGCCTCGGAATCGCCCCTTTTCAAAACGTGCTCAGGCGGCAAAATAAGCGGTTTCATTTCCAGCAAATATTTCGGTACGTGAGGATTGAATTCAACCGCTCTGTGGATAGCTTCAACCGCAGACATTTCCGCGGTTGTTAAGCCTCTTTTGCTCGCAATATCGGGCGAAAATTTGTCAGCTACAAGTCGCGCTTTTAAAAGTGCAGCTGTGTAACAAATCGTCGCCGATTTCGGCAAGCTTATATCGTCGTATTTTGCGAGAACAGCTTGAACATCTGCATAAGCTTGCATTTCGAGTAACGCCTCAATGAGATTTTCGTGAATATTTAATACATTCATTATCGGCGGTACTTCTTTAGTCAAATCCCTAAACATCTTCACAGCTTCCTTTAATTTACCGAGCTTTCTCGCGCACATCGCGAGTCTTCTCCTTATGTATATTAGTACATTTGTGTCTCGTCTGTGTATTGCTTCTGCGGTCGCTCCTTGATGCTGAGTATTTTGTGATTTTCTGTAATTGTTCTCCGCTACTTTGAGCGCCTGTTTCAAAATTTTCTCAGCTTCCAGAATAGTCGTTGCCTCCTCTTCGGCCAGAAGTATATAAGCCGGAGCGCAATCTGGATTTCGCTCCAAAGCACTGTGCGCCGCTTTTATTCTAACAACCGGATTGCGCTCTCTCCAAGCTGTTTGCATTATTTCGTATTCGGCTTTGCCAGTGTCACCTTCGCAGGTGAAAAACGTCTGGTGATCCTGAGCCGATAGATTCATGTCGTAGTAAGTGAGAGGCTCTTTGTTCGTTGCCCAGTAAAAGCGCTGATACTCTGCGCCTCTGAACAAATTAATTGGATTACGCCAAACCTTGCATTCTGGAACGTTTTGCTGATTGGATGTACTCGTACCGTTGAGATTGGTACTGCTACCTTCGGAACTACTGTCGCCTCCTCCAATCCATGGCGATATGTGATTCAACGAGACTTGCTCGATGAAGGAAGTACCATATTTTCTGAAGTACCACCATTCGAATATCAGAATTAGTCCTGATATCAGCGAAGATGTGCCAGTTAGGGCGACGTAGAATTTTGGGGTTAGGGTACTTAGGAACATTGTTGAGTCCCACATACTAGTGAATAGTAGGGCCATTTATGGTTTAAACTATCGCGAAATATATATATTTCTTTATTTCGATATATTGGTAACTGGTTTTCTTTGTTTTTGCGTTCGTCAACACTTTTCCTTTTTCAGTGTCTAAACAACGACGCAATGTAAAGGTTAAACAGGCTGCACTTATTTTTCCAGATGCAAGCTTCTCTCCGGATTTTTCACTCACTGTTTCTGTGGGTTTTTTGCGCTGGGCAGCTTTAATATACTGTACTTCATTTTATTGTTGCTTGTTTGAATGCTGTTTTGTGTTGTTGTTGAAGTGACCAACGACGCTACTTGTGTATTGCCCTTGGAAGGGAGTCATCGACTGACAACCGAGGGTCCTTTAACCCTTCAGTGATAAGCGCCATCCCCACTACGCGGGATTTAGTACAGACGCTTCTCCGCCTTTGCGCGATCAGTCAACGGTAAAAATGGATTATATCGAATTGGTAGTTTTCAGTCGATTGCTTTTCATTACGGTACTGATATCATGTTGAAGTTTCCAGCTAAGTGATCGATTGATTATAAAATACATATATTATTTGAAGTCGGAGGGTTTTTTGGTAAATTACAAAATGCAAGGTTTTTTGAGGAAATAAAGTTTGAATTAAATCAACGAAGTTTTTGTTTTTTTAATAATTAAAATGTACTATTTAATGTTGTTTTGTGTTGTTGTGTTACTAGAATTTAAAAAAAGGAAATTTTCGCCGCCTTTGCGCGCTCAGTGAATGGTAAAGGTGAATTATATCGAATTGTTAGTTTTCAGTCGCTTGCTCTTTATTGCGGTACTGATTAATTATTGAAGTTTCCAGATCAGTGATCGATTGACTAAAAAATATATATTAGTTGAAGTCGGAAGATTTTTTTGTAAATGTCAAAATGCAAGAATCTTCAAGTAAAATAAACTTTAAAATTAACCAACGAGGCTTTTGTTTTTTCAATAATTTAATTCGACTATCTATTTGAAACTATTTGTGTTTTATTGCATCACTAGGATTTTAAGAAACGACGCTTCCGCTGCCTTTGCGCTCTCATTCAAAAATATATATGTTTGAATGAGATTTCTACTTTTAAAAAATCGGTAATAGATGAAATTCTTGTTAAATTAAAAGATGCTTGTGCTTTAAAAAAATAGATTTTTTATTCATCAACAAGAATTTTAGATTTTCGAAAAATAAAACTCGGCTGTTTTATTTTTCAAATAGTCATATTTTCATATTGTTCTTTTTTCGTATAGCAGTATTTATGAGAAAGTATGTTTATCGATTAAAACTTTTCTTAGTATATTTTGGTTAATTTTTGCACAATCTTGCATGTGAATTATGCATAATGATCATCACTACAAAATTTAAGCGAATGTATTTCATCCTCTTTATTTATAGATTCATATAACACAGGATCATTGGGGTAAACTAATAAATAATCGTCGATATTTCAATATAATGATTTTATTACAAAACTTTTGCAATTATGGGCTACAACATGTAATATAATAATTGCGTTTGGTCTAGACCCTTACCAAAATGAAAAGCCAAACTGCACCACATTTTCTAAAGTTGTAGCAAACAACTACGGTGTAGTTTGCGCTTGAGGGACACTGAATTACATTTCCGTAACCAAAAACGCAGAAAATTATTCCTCACATTGTGATGTAAGTTGTTGTACATCTGGTAAGAATAGCTCACAGAAAAGATTTCACAGACATAATCCGATGAAAGTTGACCGGAAAAATGATATCTTAAACCATACATAAACTCTGTATAATAACTTTGATGAGTACAAGAATTTTACCCGTAATTTGAAAGCAGAAATTCAGTGAGAGAAAATAATGAGAAGGAGAAAAAGATGATACAGAGTAAAAAACTGTGTGGCGGCGTTGGATAATTTTCCCAAAAGCGCATTCTTTGCGCGAATGGCCCGAAGACACATCGAGTCTAAGGAAGAATAAAGACAGAGAGATTGTACATTAAACTACATACAATCGTCGATACATCGTATAGGTGTAAAAATAATAAAATTAGAGATAGTTTAAATCATCCACTTACATTTTTCGTTTTTCTCGTCTGACAAATCGTACACAGTTTGAGTGAAGGAAACTATTCCAAGCTGCTAATTCTAAGATAATGTAATATCTTTCGTTTATTTATATAATTTCTATTTATATTAGGTATGCACGTACTGGCGTTAACTAAACAGATACATGTTTTTATTTTTCTTATTTTTTCTGCGAAACACCGCTATTGGCTTGTAGGCCGTCGAAGAATATAAGACCTTTGGTTTGCCCGTGCTGCGACAATTGAGACAACAAAATTCTCCAGGTTCAAGAAGTTTGTTTATTTATTTTCTTTCATCTCACTTTTCACTTGCTCACTGCTACTTACTGGCTAGGTATGTGGGAGATCATTGCCATTAAATAACTAACCATAAAACGACCCCCGTATAAAGATTAATCTCTCCTGATAAGAGATCTGTTTTCGTTTTCACAGCAGGCAGCAACGGCAAACGATTAAAAGTTTCCTATGCTGAGGCAATTAGGGCTCTAATTTGCCATAAAAACGTAACAGATCCGTTGTTGTCTCAAGTGTGTGGCTCCCGTTAGTCTCATACTCTTCCCGCCACATTAATATCTATATTTAATGATTTTTTCGTTTTTATAGAATAGTTTATCAAGTAAAATCTGTAAAATACAATTTACGGCCTATTATAAATTCTTAATTCTTTCTTTATAAATAATTATAGTAGTAGTCTTCACACCATTTTGTTATTTATTTAAAGAAAAATCAGATGCCATACCGCTTTCAAAGTTTTGTTGTTATTGTTGTTTTTCTCATGTCATTTTAGTTAAATTTAAATATTACATTTGTGCCCTTTGCACTATTCAATTTTATGGTATTTCTGCGTGACTGTATATAATACATGTAATATATATATTTATTTTTTTATATATATATTTATATAATCTAGAGAAATTACGGTATTTACATATGTACATATAACACCGGCGTAACGCCTGAACTTGTCAATAACTCATTTCAACGTATTTTTTTTTCTCTCGTTACCGCTAGGGTTAATTTGATTAAATAAGAGAAAGAAAATCTCGATCCCGAAAACTAAAATAGTGCACAGCTTTTCAGTGGATTTGGATTCCCGGAAAAAGCAGTCATAAATATTTATTTCTCGATCCGGCCACGCGAATATTTCGATAATCGTGTCAGATCTATTTCGTCATAAAAGTTCGCTCATGATATTGCGGATTGCCCGTGCGTTCAATAATGATAATTTGATTTTCATACGTCAAAGAACACAAACAAAAAAGGAAGAAAGAACGAAAACCCGAATCTATCGGTCTAAGAATAGACAGCATATTAAAGTATTAGGACGTTGACGGTATTATAGAAACCAGGTACTTGGCCAACCTTAGATTCGCAGTTGTGTGGTGGCTTATCTTCGCACATGCAATTGTCGTGTGTTAAATTTCTATCTATCATTAAGGAGTTCGCGAATGCTTGATCGATCTCGCCGTTCATTATTTCCAAGATTCAAGGAATAATATTTAATTATTAATATAATTTTCACGGACAATTCGTCCTATTCCGAGGAATAATCAAAGTCCGTGGGCATTAAAAAACGCGCCAACAATATCGCTCAAAATTCAAAAACGACAATATCGCGTAAACTCCCTTAAAAAGCCCGAATAAGGATAAAAACGTGCGAAAATAACGATTCGCGGCTGTGACTTATCGCAACAGCCAAATTTTCACGGTTGACCAAGAGCTCACTCATGCTACGAGTCAAGATCGTCTTCTCTCTGGCTGCTGAAGTAGGAAACGAGTCCGCCAAATTCTCCGGTGCCTTCCTCATCGTACTGCTTATTTCCCGGTCCGGGAGGATCGTTAGCGTGAGTTTGTTGAGGTCCAGGTTGCGGTTGTGGCGGAGGTTGCGGCTGTTGTATCTGCGGTTGACTTTCCGCTGGTGTAGAAAAATGTTCAGCGGAATACGGCGAGCCTTGATAAGCGGCAGCGTCATCGGCGGTGGTCATAGGCGGGGGTGGCGGATAAGCGCCGTAATGATAATTGGGTGGGGGTGGTGGATGATAGGGAGAAAAATTACCGGGTGGTCGATTAGGCGGAGGCGATGGTTGTTGCATATTGTGATTGGCCGAGGCGGGAGTTGTAAAAGGAGGTAATTGATGTCGCGGAGCCATTTGCGGATTATCGGGGAATCTCGCGAGGGCAGGACCGCCACGAACGTAAGGAGGAGGAGGTGGAGTGGGTCCTCCCTTGGCGAGGGGACTTCCGGCAGCTGGAGGAATCATCGCGGGTCCAGGACCGGAACCTGGTCCCAATGGGGAACTCCTGTCTCTGCTGTTTATGGAAATAGGTCCTCCACCGGAAGGCGAAGGATCCATGGGATGATGGGGAGTGTGATAGAGCTGAGCTCCGGGAACTCTCATTCTCATGGGCGGTGTGCCCGATCGAACGGCGGCAAAGTGAGGAGGCATCGGAGAGGGTTGTCCGGGTTGCCTGTAAGGCGATGGTATTCTTCCCCTTGGCGGCATTTCGTAGCTGGTTGCTCTAGGACCCGGCATCATTTGACCAGCGGCTGTTGGAGCTCCGAAGTACTTGTGACCCATTGCAGCAGCGGCAGCGGTAAATGATTGGGGAGCGCTGGAAACCGGCTGGGACTGGAGCATCCTCGTGATGACGGAAGACTGTTGACTAGGCGGTAACGCAGGATAAACCGAGGACTGCGCTTGTGGCTGGGGCTGCTGATTGGGTGACAATGTCGGCGGTAGACCCTGGTTCGTGACGACGCTGGCCGGCGGTGTTGGCGGTGCCGAGCCCGAAGTACTGCTACCTGGAGTAGGAAGCACATTTGGGATATCGTCGGTTTTAACTTCTGGATTTGATTCGGTTCCAGTGATCCCGATAGCGCCGATTGCGCCGATATCGCCGGCGGCTTTAGCTGCAGCTTCCGCAGCACGAGCGGCCTCCAACGCAAGAGTTTTCTTACCCTTGCCACGGCCCCTTCTCTTGGGCTTGATCGGTGATCCGTCCGGGCTGAATAGTTGCCCATCCGGAAGTGCCATTATCGGCATGTGGTGCGTCTCTGGACTCCTCTCTGTCTCGATCGCCTGTACAACTGTTGGTAATGTGGGAGTTGGCGTAACATTAGGTGATACAATTGTCGCCGCGGCGGCGCTCACTGCTGCTGCTGCGCTGTCTGGTACCATTGTTGGCAACATACTACCCGGCAACAGACTCGATACACCGTCGCGACGCATTTGCTCCGCGAGTATTTCCGCTTTGCTTCGACGACCCCGTTTCTTCTTTTTCGGTACCTCACCGTCCGTGCCTTCCGGCGCGTTCGGATCCCTATGCTGCTGCTGTTGCTGCTCGGCCGCGAGAATTTCGAGAGCTTTTAAACGCGCTTTTTCTAACTTTTTAGCCTCCCTCTCCTCTTGCTTCTTTCGCGCTATTTCGATCGCCGCTAATTCGAGCTGACGCCTACCGTACTCCTCGTCCTCCATCATCATCTGCTCCAAATCCTCGTCGTCGAGGGCGTTGATGTCTTCGGGCGTGAGACCGGTCAACGATCCCTCCGGCACCTCTCCGATCACCGAGCCCGTCGCTGACATCGTCGAGCCTAGTAATACCAAATTGCAGTCTATACCAACTGCAATCTCTCCGCGGAATTTGTTAACGACACATTTTTTTTTTTTTCGCTTTTTTCTTTTCTTTATGTTAACTAAGATTATTCTGCCATACCTTCCATGTCCATCCCTCGCGTTAACGAGTCCGAATCTTTTGGCTTTCCAATCGGCGACAGTGTCAGAGAAGATTGTCTCGGACGGTTTTTGCTGCCGGGCTTTGGACCTGGCTTCTTTCGCTCCTTTGGCGTTCCGTTGTCCGTCACGCTTTTTCTCCCACCGGGACTTTTGCTCTTCTTCGGCTTCTTTGCCTTTGGCGATTTCGCCTTTCCCTTCGGTAGTAGTTCTTTCTTTGGCGAATATATGTCACCTGAATGTCAATAAAACGGATCAAGAAATGCAGCCAATCGATAGTACGAGTTTAATTTGTAGAGACCGTGAAAATTTACCGGAATCTGAATCCTTCTCCGCCTCTTCGTTGGGATCTTCGCCCTCGTGAACCACGAACTCATCCTCGCTCTCCTCCGTCTTTCTCAGCACTTTTTTCAGTTCCTTCGGAATTCAAGAGAATTTGAAGAGGTGAGTTGAATCGGTATCGCGCATATTTTCCAGCTATGATTATCGAAGAAGAAAAAAACACAAGGGTTTTTATTTAAATATTTTTACCTCTTCACTGTCGGATCCCATGATGTCTTGGTAATTGATCTTACGACCGCGCGTACGCCTCGCTAACGTCTCTTCCTCCTGTCTGGGACCTTCGTCATTCAAACCACCGTAAATGATCTGTGAGAGAAAATTATTATCATATTTTTATGATCCAAGATTCCCTTTCGGAATTATCATTCTACAATTCTCAATAACGTGATTTAAATTCTAGAGAACTAACGAAATTCTAAATTACACGATACTACACTCAATTTTCGTCACACATACCTTTCTCCTAATTCCAGGACCCTTTTTCTGCTTGGGCATGGATTCCTATTATAAAAAAAGAAAAAATTAGAATCATGTTTTGTTGCATTAAAAAATTGTGTTAAAATTTCCTCCCTTACCTTCTTCTTCTTTTTAGGGCGTTCTTCCTCATCTTCGATAGACATCTCTATGTTATTATCTTTTTTGAGCTCTTCCGCCTCGTGATTTTCGTCCACAGCAAAATTTTCACTTTCAATGCTAGGATCGGTTTCCAGCGGCGCAATCATCTCTCCGGACTCGGCAGATTCTTCCGCCTTAGCGTCAGCTACAGGTTCAACAGCAGCCTCGGCCTTAGTTTCGACCTCGGTTTCAACCTCAGCTTCAATTTCAGCGTCAACCTCAGCCTCGGCCTGAATTTCAGCTTTACGTTCGACTTTAGCTTCAGCTTCAGCCTCAACTTTAGGTTCAACTTCAGCTTCGGCTTCTACTCTAGCCTCCGCTTCATCCTCATCTTCTTCATTGTCGCTGGCATTGTCAGGCTCTATTATACGTTTTCTTTTCTTCTTCTTCGTTGTCTTTGTTCTCGACTTAGCCCTGAACCTCGGCGTGGGCGCTGTTCTGCTCCTGAGTGAAAATAAAAAAAAAATAACAAGCGTCCGACAGAGATATTAAAGAAACGAGAGAAGTGAATAAAAGCTTACTTCTTCTTTTTCTGCCTCCACGAATTGTCGCTGTCCTCGCTGTCTGAACCGTCCCAAACGGATCTCGATTTCTTTCTCTTAGGACGATCACTGTCGACGCTATCGTCGTTAACTGGAACAAGTAATGATTATATTTTTCGATTTTACTTACGATTACATAGGAAAAGTCGAGATTTCAGGCAAGATAAAATCGCAAAGACGTTTAATTTATGAATAATAATAAGAGCAAAGGGTAAATTATACGATTCTTCTTAGAAGAAATGAAACATGTACGAAATATGTAAATATATTTACTGAAATCTTCGTCGTATCTGGTTTTTCGCGCGGCTCTGGTAGATCTTCGGACGGGCCGGGCTTCTCCTTTTCGTCCGCGTCTTCTGCTGTGAGCATATGAGTCATCGGAAGAATCGATTTGATCGTCAAAGTCTTCTTCCTCGTCGCTACTAGAGCCTTTGAAATCTTCGTCACTCTCCGGATCGTCCTCGCTACTGATATCGAGACTGTTTAATTTGCGATGTTTCTTTCGCGAAAGCCCTTTTCTGACTGTCGTTTTCCGGTTGCGACCTTCGTCCTCCTCATCGGCGTCTTCTTTTTCCAGCTTGTAATCCTCGTCGCTGTCTTTGTCCGATTTTCTCGTTTCATCGTCCTCGTCATCGCCGAGTTGCCTGTTTTTAAAAGCTTCCGCCTCGGCCTCTTCTTTCTCGGCGTTGACGATAGTCGCAATGTCCTTGCCGCGGCCTTGATTACCGGCGCCCCGAACATGATCGACTTCGGCTTGTATCGCCGCATTTATCATATCGTCGTACTCATTAAATTTGTACGTGTTTGCGCATCGTCTCTCACGCAACTGATAAACCGGCTCGCTCTCTTCGCTGCTTGAACTACTCGAACTGGATTCGGAAGACGAAGAGGATGAATCTGTGAGAAAATGGCAAAACACTCATATATTCGGCGCGAACATAAAAATAAAATAAAAATAACTGGTAAGAAAAGGAAAACATTGTTTCGGAACAATAATAAAACGGTATTAGAAATGACATGCAAATTGAAGACAACAAGTTATGGCTTAATGACAATTTCTTGTGACTTTTATCACTCAAATTATTCATCTTTTAGGAAAATAACATGTGGATTGTCGATAATGAAGAAAATGAAGGAAAAAATTAGGTTAATGATTAAAATGATAAAAATTAAACTTACCATCGGATCTGCTCGATCCTCTGGAGCTTTGATCGTTCGCTCGACCCTCGCTCTTGTGCAAAACATTGTCCAAACTTATGCCCACGTAAGCCAGTCGCTTTTTCCTCAGAACCTCGTTCTCGTGTTTCTTCGAGTTCGTATCGAAGGTTTTCAAGCTATCTCGCAATTTGTTGACCAGTACAGTCTGCGAATCATTATTATTATTGTTATTATTTTTATTTATTGAGTACGGTGATGAAAACACATAGAATCTGTTGCGTAGAAAAATATACAGACGAATGACCGATTCGTGGACAGTAAAGTTTAAAACCGTTATTCCTATATACTGTTTAACGAAAAAAGAAGTGTAAAAGCGCCTTGGTACTCGTCCGCAACCCTGCTTACTTATCTACTAATTTAATTTTAGATAAATATAACACAACTGTGTGCGGACGAGGTTTTTTCCCTGTTACTTCCTCCAATTGCCTTCATTATTTAAATATTTGGCACAATACAATACCACAACTCTGGTAATTTTTTTTTCCTTCAAACTTTTAGTAGATTTTACTACCTTTCTCTCTTAGATTTTGAACAAAAAAAACGAGTGCTCAAGAATCAATTGTAATCATTTTTTAAAAATAATTATCATATTAAATAAATAGAAGCTATCGAAAATGGAATAAAAAAATTCAAATAAAATGGAAATATTTCGCCACTTTCCCCGATTTCGCTGGGAAAAAAAAAATTTCCTGTTATTTCGCGGTCTTTGACGACAGAAGTCAGTTTATAGAGTGTAGATATATCTAACATCCTGAAATATTGAATTCTCTACGAACCAAAGCAAAATCAAAATCTATAAATAGCCAAAACAAAGTATCAGAGTACAGAAAATAAATCCCAAATTACAGGTAAAAAGGGAAATATAAATGAAACTTACATGTTGACATGGTGGACAGAACCAATCACCTTCAGGAATGAGCATGAGCGCCGGCCTGAGACAAGAGCAGTGCCAGCCTTTGTCGCAGGTGTCGCAGAGAAGAATCCACTCGGGATGATCGGCCTTTCCGCATTTTTGACACGCGTACTCATCCTCGGCTTCCTCGACATCGCTCTGAGCTTTCTGTGCGGTTCTCGCTCGTCTGAGTGGCTCGGATTCATCGTCCTTTTCGAGATCGCTCTCCGGGGAGAATTCGTGATCGCTCTTGAAGAGAAGCGAGCCCTCGCTTTCGATCTCATCCTCATCCTCCTCTTCTTGGTGTTCCTCCTCGGTACTTGAACCCGAGGAACTCTGCCATGGTTTTGCCTCGTTGAACTTTGACGACTTCTTCTTCCTCCTTTTTTTCTTCGGCTTTACCTCCCGCTCGACCTCCTTTATGACCACTTCCGGTTCCTCTTCACTCTCAGGCTTTTGCTTCCTTCGTTTTTTCTTGTCCGAACCGTCGCGATCTTTCTTTCCCTTTATATCGTCGATCGTCTCCTCCTCAATACGTCTCTTATCCGCCTCCTCTTTTATCTTCAATTGAGCTATCCTCCTCGACTGCCTCACCGGCACTTCGTCTCGACCTCCAGCAGTTTGTGATTCCGGAACTTGGATGTCAATGCCGATCTCCAAACCAAGGACCATTTTTCCTGAAAGTGAGAAAATTTTTTGTATATTTATCTATACGATTGACTGTATATACGAACAATAAATGTATATGTACAATAGATATAGACATAAAGTCCAAGTATTCTTTGCTATACAAAAATGACAAATTTTGACGTTTCGTGCGCTCACTGTCCAAAAAGGGAGGGCGCGATTGAAGTTCACGCGCGAAACGAATAATCTCCTTAAACCCGGGACTTATTTTGACTCGAGATATGATTTCAAAAGACTCCTATAAAGTAATGAGTATATGATATAATGAAAAGGGCTTTACTTTTCTTTCTCTTCTTCTTTCCGTCGGCCTGTGCAGCTTCAGCAGGAGGAGGAGTAGGTGGTTTTTTAGCCTTAACAGGAACCTCGACCTCGACAGAAGCTTCTTCGACAGGTGCCGTGCTTTCAGCAAGAATGGGCCGACCTAGTCTCCCGCCCATTCTACCATTACCACGACGTCGTTTTCCTCTTGGTCTTCCACGTGGTTTTCGCTCGGTTCTCGCTTTGGCCAGTGCCGCAGCTTTAGGTCCTACTTCATTGAGCACCACTACGTCTTCGGAGGCTTCGGCCTTCGCGGCCTCGTCCTCAGAGCTCACGGATTTCTTGCGACTTTGTTCGACGGATTTCCTCAGTTTCATATCTGGAGTTCGCTTTCCTCTTAGCTTCATTCTCTTTCCACCCGTTTCGCCATCATCTGCGGCTTCCTGTTTAGCCGTACATTCGTCGGTGTTCGATTCGTGCACGCTATTTCGCCTTTTACGAGACGCAGTCGCACGAACAGGCGGCGGTGGCGGTGGTTCCGGTGAATCTAGCTTCCAGCCTTCGTAAAATAAGTCTTTCACGGGTTTTACGCGGATTCCAACCTTCGGATCCGACGCTATAGGCAGATCGGAAGGCTTGCTTAAATCCTCCTCTGTACACGCCAAAGGATCCACGTCATCGACGTTTGTGTCGAACATACTGTCATTTCCCATGCCCATCGAGTCGTCGGATTCCAAATCCACGTATTTTACATCCACGCTCTGAATCTCAGAGGGTTTTTCCTCGATTATAGCCGCCTCTGGTGACGAAGACTTGACGAAATTTGAGATAACGTCGGTAGCGTCTCGATTCTTTGTTTCCTTGAGATTTTCAATGTTTGGTTGTGATGTCGAAGAAGGATTCGTCGTGCCGCTCGAAACTAAAGACGCAAAAGCCGTAACGACTTGCGCAGGAGTTTCCGCACTCGCGACAACACTTTTCTCATCGATTTTTGTCTTTTCGTCGTTCACAGCGGATGTCTTCTTCTCGATTTCAGTGGTACTGTCCTCTTTTGCGAAATCGACGTTCGGAGGCTTCGATTTTGACGGGGGAAAATCCTCCACGTCCACAACTCCACGCAAACGCTTACTAGCTTCTTTTTTCGAGTCGCTTTTCAGAGCAAAAACTTCGATTTCCTCGCGTTCGGGCAAAAGACTTTCTTTAGGCTTTTCGGTTGAAAGATTAGCTTGTTTGTTGGGTGATAAATTTGATGCAAGGTTTACAGAGCTCTCTGCATTTTCTATTTTCTCTTTGCTCTTTACCGAAATTTCCGCTGTTGCCAATACGTTCTTGAAGCTAATTTTCTCCGGTTCTTCCGTCTCGAGAGGTTTCTCAACAATTTTTAACGAAACTTCAGAAATATTAGAGACTTTTTCAGTCTCTGATTTCGTTTCACCCCGTTTTTCTGTTTCGCTAAACGATTCAGGTTTTTCGTGAGTTTCTTCTTTTTCTATTTTGCTCAACGATTCAGGTTTTTCGTGAGTTTCTTCTTTTTGTATTCTGCTCAACGATTCAGGTTTTTCGCAAGTTTCTTCTTTTTGTATTTTGCTCAACGATTCAGGTTTTTCTTGAGTCTCTTCTTTTTGTATTTTGCTCAACGATTCAGGTTTGTCGTGAGTTTCTTCTTTTTGTATTTTGCTCAACGATTCAGGTTTTTCGTGAGTTTCTTCTTTTTGTATTTTGCTTAACGATTCAGGTTTTTCTTGAGTTTCTTCTTTTTGTATTTCGCTCAACGATTCAGGTTTTTCGTCAGTTTCTTCTTTGTGTATTTTGCTCAACGATTCGGGTTTTTCGTCAGTTTCTTCTCGGTCTAGTATTTCGCTTAACGATTCAGGTTCTTCGAAAGTTTCTGTTTGGACGTGTATTTTGCTTAATGTTCCCAAATTTTCGTGAATTTCGTCTCGGTCTTTAATTTCACTTAACGATTCAGATTTGTCATAAGTGTCTTCACGGTCTTGCTTTTTACTTAACGGTTCGGGTTTTTCGTGAGTGTCTTCACAGCCTTGCATTTTGCTTAACGATTCAGATTTTTCAGGTTTTTGAATTTTACTCAACGATTCCGGTTTTTCATGAATTTCATCGCGTTCTTGTATTTTGCTTAACGATTCAGGTTTTTCATGAATTTCATCGCGTTCTTGTATTTTGCTTAACGATTCCGGTTTTTCATGAATTTCATCGCGGTCTTGTATTTTGCTTAACGATTCAGGTTTTTCATGAATTTCATCGCGATCTTGTATTTTGCTTAACGATTCAGGTTTTTCATCGCGGTCTTGTATTTCGCTTAACGATTCAGGTTTTTCGTGAGTTTTGTCTTGATCTCGTATATTGCTTAATGATTTAGGATTTTCGTTTCTAACAATATCGTCGACAACAGTTTCGATGTTCGAACATTTCTTCGGTACATTGGCCTCGATTTTCGAACTCGAATTATCACTTTTCGATACAACATTTTCAATATCTTTCAAAACTACCGTTTCCTCGATTAAGGATTCGACTTCTCTCTTATGTTCCTTGAATTCTTTAACAGCTGTTTCCATAACAATTTCGCTAGGTTTCGGACTTTCTGGACAATCCGAAAGAGTTCCCTTTTCTACAATATCTGAGGCCTCAGCCTCTGACTCAGTTTTCTTCAATTGCAAATCCATCGCAGCCGGAATTTCATTCGATATTGTACTATCATTCGCAATAACTGGCTCCTCCGCTATATCTTTCACTTTTTCCGATACCTTGAGATCCTTTTCGCCGCTGGTACTTACAACTTCGCCAGACAAATTAGAAGATTCATCGCAAATTTCATTAGCAACTTCCGCCGATTGATTGTTTTCCAAATTCTGTTGGTCGCGTTTGTCAGGCTCATTGAAAGTCTCCGGTGTCTCATCCGGCTCGATAACATCAGTGCCCCCATCGTTTTTCTTGGGTTCTTCAAGATCAATATGCAATTTCTCCCCCGAATCGTCATTCTCTTCGTCCTCGAATTCCGAAAAGTCCTTATCGTTCTCGCACGGCGCTTCCGGTTGTTCTTTATTTAATTCGCTATCAAGTTCGCATGCGTCTTTCTCCTCCAGTTCCGTTTTCGTTTCTTCGAGGCTCTTCGATACAATAATTTCCGGTAGCCTCTCGACTTTGTCCTCGTTTAGCACAACCGGTTCATTAACAACAGGACTTTTCTGAAGTTCATCGGTCTCGGGAGGATTAGCTTCGATAGCATCGTTATTGGCATCGCCCTCTTCGCTAGATTCATAATTCGGCACCAGAGACGATTGAGCACTCGTATCCGGTTGTTTCTCGACATCGACAAAACCTGCAGTCATGTCTTTAGATTCCGAAGTAGTGGCAAGTACCTTATCATCTTTCTCTGGAGTCTTGATTGCTTCGGAAACTTCGCTTTTGTCACCTTCGCAGATTTCAGAATTGGTAGACTCGTCAATAGTTAAATCAGACACAGCATGGCCGTCGTCTTTGTTACTGGACTGTTCAATTTCTGCATTCTTTTCAATGGAGACTCCGACATCAAGCGTTGATTCGCAAGGAACAGAATCAGTTCGCTCACAAGGAACAGAATCAGTTCGCTCACAAGGAACAGAATCAGTTCGCTCACAAGGAACAGAATCAGTTCGCTCACAAGGAACAGAATCAGTTCCCTCGCAAGGAACAGAATCAATTCCCTCGGAAGGATCACCATCAGTTTGTTTGCAAGGAAGAGAATCAATTTGCTCGCAAGGACCACATTCCGCATCAGGTTCAGTTCTGTCGATTGGTATCGCGACTGGGGTAACTTTGTCTTTGAAATTGAGCGATTTTTCTTCACCAACAGAAGTTGCATCCTTGGCCGATCCGTTAGAATCAGACGTTCTGTCGTCGATAACCATAGCTTCGTTAGAATCTTGATCAGGCGAGCTTTGATTCTCTGAAAGATCGTCGGTGTAAGCCAACGTATCCAACAACCTCGAAGAGCTCGAGGCTTTTTCGCTCTCGATGGTGATCCTCTCCGGCGATTTAGATATATTCGAATCGATTATTTGCGCCGGGGATACTCTTTCCGAAGGAATTTCTTCCTCCTCGACAAAAGGACCGACGCTCGTCGGAATGGACGAGGGTTCGATGGTGTCACGATCGCTCGTACTCGATTCATCTCCGCTGGGATTTACGATCAAACTGGTCAAGCTCGGATCGGCAGAATCCCCGGTAGAATCTTCGGGAAGATCTACGCTCTCTAATTTTTCTTTGCGAAGCGCGTCCGACTTTTCAGGTTGCGGAATATCACTGTAACTCGACTGTACGGTATCTTTGGCTTCCCCAGAGACTTTGGAACTCTTCGCAAAACCGTCTTGCGCATCGTCGCTGCACAATTCATTCGTCTCTTTGTCGTTACGATTTTCGATGGTTTTAGCTATCGTATCTTCGGACTCTGACTCGCACGATTGTTTCGTCTTCTCGTCAACATCACTCGTGAATTCCAGTTGTTTACGTTCCTCTTGTTTGTACTCGTTAGTTTCGAGATTCTGCGAGCTATCTTCGGCCGTTTCCGGCAACGTGCAACTCTGTGTTTCGTCGTATATGGTAGCTGGCAACAAATCGCAAGAATCGCTAACTTCGTGAGCATCGTCGTCTTTAGACTCTTCCTCTGGGGAAAATCCCATGGAAGGTTCGTCAGTCGGTGTCTCGGAGTCTTGTATTTTGCTTTTTTCTTCTGATTCAAGTTCCATATTAGTTTCAGCTGTAATAACGCCAGTTGAAGGTTCGGCTTCGCAAATTTTGTCGGTTTCGTCTTTCGCCGTGTGATCCGTCGAGGACTCGATTGGACCGGACGCTACTTCCGGCGTGCTGGGCTCTTGATTCAATTTTACGACCTCGGTCTCTTGTAAATCAACGTCTTGACTGACATCCGATTGAATTTGAACCGGTATTTCACTTTCCGATGGTTCTTGACTCTCTGCAACGTCGACGGATGTCGTAATAGCTTCAGTAACTTTTTCGTCATTCAACGGCTCAGGTATCGCAATATCCATAGGCTCCGGAGCTGCAACGAAGTCAGTATCATCGTCGGGACGAGGACTCGTCGAGGACTGTACCGGACAGTCCGACATCTCGATTTCTTCGCTCCTCGAAGGATTATCTATTTTTTCCTCCGAAATGTCGAAATTATTGAGTCTCGATTCGATGTTACCAGCGCTCGAAGCGTCGGACGACTCGGGATTCAAAGAATCCGCTATTTTCACAAAGTTATTATTATTTTTCGCGACCTCGGAGTTTTCGATAGGTTCCGAAGTGACGGAAGTAGTAGCCGCTTGGTTGGCCATTGCTTCTTCGGCTTTTGAAGTATAAGATACGCAATTGGGACCGAAAAAAAATCGTGGCGACGAGTCGTCTTCGAGTTCAGCTTTGGAAGAAATTAAATTTCCGGCGTCATCGTCCTTGTTCATCGATTCAACGGTTTGCGAAGGATCTATGGAAGACGAGGTAGCTTCCGAAGAGTCGCAATGCGGACTTTCGGAAGCCGCGTCCTGAAGAATCTCTGCTTTGATTCCGCTCGTCGTATCAGTCGCCACAGAGCTATCAGGTTGACATTCTAACGCGTCTTGAATTTTTTCGGCGTCGTCTAAACCACCGACACTCGAGGAACATTCGTCAATTTTGTTTTGCAAAAAAGTTTGATTCGATGTGCTCGTAATATCGTCGCTCTCCGATTTTCTCTCAACAACTTGCGGTTCCTCGGCGTTAAGCCTGTTCGTTTCGGTACATTGAATTTCGTTGGCGCTGATGCTTTCGTCCTCCGTTGATATGTGTTCTCCCTCGGTCGATATGATACTGCTATCGCATTCCTCGTTTTTCTCTTCAGGTCTTCCGACGTCCCATCTGGATGATTTCTTCGGGGTCGCTCCGCTCGATTTTGCGATAACTTGAATCCCGAGCGTAGGCTTAAATTTAGGTTTCGGCGAAACCGAAGAAACGGTTGTCGACTGACAATTATCGGTCGCGCCACTGTCGTTAGCTTGGGAGAAATTGGTGTTTATTTTGAGCGGAGATTTGGTGACAACGGCGGCGCTGGCGCTCGATGCTTCGTTGTCGTCGCTCCCATCGCCGGGCAATATTTTCGTCGGTGAAATAGTCGTCGTAACATCGCTGCATCCCTCTTTTTTTGATTCGTTGCTTTCCTTATTGTCGGAGGACGTTTCGTCCCCGGGGTTTCCTGTATCACATTCGTGTCCGGCTCCAGCACCGTAAAAAAATATCACTGGCTCTTCGATAGCTTCGCCGAAGTCAGGATTAACGGCGTCGCAGTCGCTGCCAGAGCCTTCGCCTTGCACCATCATCACCGGCTCTTCGATCGCCGGTCCTACGACATCATCGCGACGTAAAGCACCAACCAAAGGACCTGCCCTTTTGTCCATGGGATTTCTCAAAGTCAAGCCTTCTGCGCGCATTCTTTTGAGTATCTCCTGCTGCGGATCGTCGACCATTTCCAGCGGTCGCTTGAGTGATCCTCCAGGCATTCGCATCGAGGCGATTTTGCTCGGATCGGGAAGAATCGTGTAATTGGGAAGTCTGTGATCTTCCTTATTGGGTATTCTCGCGCTGTTGTGATAAGCAGCTGCTCCGGAAGCGACATCGTATCCCGGATACATCTGTTTCTTGCTCAAATCCGTGACCATCGTGTGATTTCGTAAAATAACGGTACGGGAATCATATGCGATATTAGCGACATCAGGTTTGCCGATTTTTCTCGTGCTTAGATCCATCTCTCGATGCTGAAACTCTTGGGTTCTGTAGGCTGACGCTAGGAGATCGGAGGGTTTTTTAACCTTTCGACTGGAGAGATCGATACCCGAATAATCCATGGGCCTGCTGTGATCGTTAGGGTTTTCCCAGCCTCTTGGCGACGTCGAGAGGTCCATACCCCGCTGGCTTCTCGATGTTGCGCCGACGCTACTGGACTTTTCAGCGAGACTTCGCGCCGCGAATTCCTGCTGTAACTTATCGTCATCGCCGTTCGATAACGCGCCGTGAGCTCCGCTCGAACGAGCCAAATTCTCCGCTATTTTCTCTAGCAATTTCGCCGCGCCGGGTTTTTCCAGTTTTTCTGACTGTATTCGGGAAAGATTCGCCGCGAGCTTGTCGATGGGTTTGATTGAGAACTTTCCGAGGGAAATTGATGAGTCGGCTGTTTGAAAAGGAAGAACCGGCTTGCTGGAAAATTTCTCCTCTCTCGGCGCTCGATCGTCCAACGGCTGCTGCAAATCTTGGATGTTTACTAGTTTAAGGGGCGACGTAGTTATCACCGGAGTCTCGATCGATTTAACGGGCGTAATTTCCACGGGGTTTTGTCTCGCAGCCGTGGATTTCGCTATTTTAATCATGGTGATTTCGTCAGGTGCTTTCCAGGGCGCCTGCTTTTGGGCAACATGAATTTTGGCCTTCAGAACAACAGGAGGAACGTGATTTTCGACGATTTTCGATGAAGTCACTATTTGCCGGACTTTTTCTTGATTTTCCGGAGCCTCTTGCGAATCGTCTTCGTCTTCACCGTCGTCGTCTTCGTCGTCATCTTCCTCTTCGTCCTCTTCTTCCTCGTCAGAGTTTTGCTTCGAGCTATCCTCGTTGCTCACCTCTTCGTCATCGTCGTCTTCGTCTTCTTCTTCTTCCTCCTCATCATCCTCTTCATCGTCCTCGGCATCTTCTTCGCCATTTGCATTGTTCTCGAGAACCTTCTCACCTTCGTCGTCTTTATTTGGGATCTTCGGATTGGGAATCTTTTTCACCTCGATATCAGGCTTTGCACCATTAATGACGTTGTTCTCTAGTTTTGTCTCTTCCTTTGGACTCGAGGATTCGTCTATTTGACCCGTGTCAATTATCGGCTTTTCCGATATTTCCAGACTATTGCTATCTTCGTTCACCGGTATCGGTGCTGCTTCGCCGTCGGACAGGGAATTTATAAGATTGACCACACCCTCGCGATCACTGTAATGCAAAAATTCGATGAATTTAGTGTCGGCTTGAAAGACAAGTCGAAAATTTACCCATTAGTTTTGACGTCCCTCTATTTTTTAATTATGCTATGAATAATTTTTTATTGATTGTTCATTCAGGATTACTCACGACATGCACTGCTAGAAAAGATTCAAAGCATTTATGCAAGATCTGGTGTATAAATTGTAATGTGAAATTGATATATATTTTTATTACTGTTTTGGTGAAATTGAAGCAAATCATTAATCAAGGATTTTTACACAAAAATTTATAAATAAAATTTATATATAAAATATTACTAATAATGTTATATATTTATTGTACTTGTATATAAAATTTAGTATGCCAGTTTATGAACAAAAAATTGCAGTATTTTTGCATTGAATTTCAAGTACATGTTTTTTACAGTGAAGAATAGGTATGAAAATTTTATTGCAGATAAGACAAAGGGGCTAACTAAAAAAAACTCGTTAAAATGTACATGGAAATAGCAGTAATGGAATGATAATGTTATACAACAATTGCTCAAGTTGTACAACAGAGATGAAGATTTTGGCATCAAAATTGAGAGGAAAATAACAATTATTTGATTCATTGTGTTACAGACATCCTGAATATTATGAAGGATTGTTATAATGGATTTTGAACTGATAAAGTTTCATGCATATTTTGAGTCTATTGAGTTTTTATATTAAGATATTGCAATATAAGTATCTGAAAAGTATTGTATTCAATACAGTAATCATTTAGTATGATTAAGCTTGTGGATTATAGACGCAAACTTTATGAATCAATGATTTACATAAAAAATTTGTTACTGCATTTGGTAATAGCAGAAAATCTTTTTATGTTGCACACTTACCTGGCAACGAGTTCCCAATTTTCTTCATCCAAATCTTCACGATATACTCTTATGTTACACTCTTCGTCCAATTGGAACCAGTAGGACAATCCAGTTTTATCACGGCCCAAAGGTTCAACACGGAGTTTTTCAGCTGCCAATTTGTTTACTTCGAGTTTGAATCTAGGATTCAAGTCAAACTGAGACTCCAGAAGCACCTGCATAAAAGTAATTCATGTTAATTAAATTCATAAGATACAGAGACCTTTCAATGAGCTCAGATCAAAGGAATACCTTGAGTAGCCGGAGCTTGACTGCGATTCGAGCTTTTTTGTACCCAAATCGCTCCAATTCCCAGCCATCCTGATTAGAATATGTGTGACAGAATTTCACCAGAGATCTCTCCCATTTCTCAGGTGTCACTGTCTTTCTTGCCTTCCTCAGCAATTTTATGTGCAGATCTATGAGTGGTTGTTTCACTAAAATATACAAAAAAAAGATTTTCATCAACCTGTTAAAAATTAAATTGCACTTTGGTGAAGTAAATGTGGAGGTGAATGAACAGGAATAACAAAGATATTTTACTAATCTTAATTCTATGCATGAATTCCATTTGTAATTCCTACAAAATAATTCTCATGGAAACTGATAAAAAAAGAATAATGCTTTAATCATAAATAAGATATTATTACAAATAAGATATCATGACAGATGATATTTTTAAAAGAAACAGGCCACGAGCTCAATTATCACTGAATAATTAAGTACATTCAATTAATAGCTTAGACGTTCTTTATCAAAATATTGTTCGGAAGAGAACAAGACAAAAAATTCATATTTTGGCTGGATGGTAACTGTTCCTGACAAACCAATCACATTTCTCCATAGAAAAAAAAACTGGAGTTGCGCATATCTTCGCAAAAAAAATTAAGGAAAGTTATAAAAGCAGAAACCAACAGTACATTAATCAAACATAGTCTGTAATAAATACATAGAAATAGTGCATTCACGATTGGTTATTCATTTGAACATAAAGTAAGATCGAATGTGTTTCTGTCGATACATTGAGAATTCTGCAAGAGTAGGAGAAATCCATAGGCAACAGTAAATTGATAAGTGCGAAAAAGACAATAGTTTAGAAAGAATCGACTATAAGATTATCCCATTGTTACAAAAACAAAACAAAAAAGAACCGTGTAGACTTAAATAACTGAGATGTGCAATGTTGAGCAAAACAAAAGTGTTAATGTCAGGCGGCTGTGGGAATTATGAGAAGAGAAGCATAACAAATGATATAAAAATAATAATTCTTTAATTACAAACAAGTAAACTATTTCCAGCTTTGAGCAACTTCAAATACAGATAATATTTTTAAAAACAATCAAGGTTCCAATTATCAATTACTGCATAAAGAGTCAAATTCAATAAATATATCAGCCTCCTTTTCCTGAACATTGTTAAAAAACAAAACAAAAAATTTAAAATTTTGGCGGGACGTTGATCGCCCCGACCAAACCAATCACATTCTGTGCACAGCCATAAAGTTCAATTGACTGAGCGGCTCGGTACGCCGCAAAAACTGTAGTTGCGCATATCTCCCCAACAAAAGTACCGAAAGTTGTCAAAGCAAAGCTCAACAACACACTAATCGAATACAGTCCATAATTGACACGTGGGAATAGTGCCTTCGTGATTGGTCGATGGTCCGACCGTAACCGCCACTGAGATCGAATATGTGTTTCTGTCAATACACCGAGAATTCCGCAAGAGTGGATAAAATCCACAGACAACACATCATCGATAAGCGCCAAAAAGCCAATCCCCGCAAACTAATCAAATACACA
Source organism: Tromatobia lineatoria (assembly GCA_949699805.1). Taxonomy (NCBI): domain Eukaryota; kingdom Metazoa; phylum Arthropoda; class Insecta; order Hymenoptera; family Ichneumonidae; genus Tromatobia; species Tromatobia lineatoria. Next base: position 17,342,819 of record OX453036.1, read on the forward strand.
AATATCCCATTGCTATGAAAAAATGAAAAAAAAGCGCCAACTTGAGAAAAGGAGACGCTCGATGTTGCGGTAACCAAGCGGTAAAGCAAAAGCGTAATGTCAGACAGCTGTGAGAGCGAGTGAGAGGGTAAGCATCATAAACGACGTAAAAAGAGAGGGACATGGAGAAATGGAAGTGGTCGGTGCAACTGGCGCGCGCACCGCGAAACAACGAGTCACGCTCTTACCTTCCTGTACGTCTTCGAGCATCTCCTGGAGGCTCGCGATGTCCGGATAATTGATGCCGCAAGATTTGCCAAAACACTCGAGAAATGAGCATATTACGGCGAAATTTGGGTCACTCACGCAGGAGGCTTCGTTATCGGACGCCATTTTTCTCTCTCGCGGCTCGCGCTCTCCGTACAGCTTACGCGCACCGTGTATATACTACGCTAGGCGGCTTGACGACTACTCATGTTGCTTGTTGGCGGCGGCGCGCGCGCGTTTATACCTCCAAAGGCTCGCCGCGATTGTACCAGAGAATCAACACGCGGGACGCCAGACGCCGGTTTGCCTGGACGCTCGAAGCACTGCCACTCCGACACTAGACAAGCACTATACTCACACACGCAAATACACGGACATACACACAGAACCCCTTCTCCTCCCTCCTAATTCTCGCTAGTATTGTCTATCCACCTTCTGCACCGCCGTCGCCTCACCCACCTCTCCACCTCCTCCTCCTGCTCCTCCTCCTCCTTCTTCGTCTTCTAGAGTCCTCGTCCTCTTCTTCACTCTTCAACTAGTTTTCGTCCTCACTATCTTTCTCAATCACTCCTTTATATTATTTCCACAGTTATATTTTCTTGTATTCTCCTTCTCGCTCTCTCTCCCCACTCTCTATCTCTCTTTCTCTCTCTCTCTTGCCCGCAGCCCGTTCGTGTCGAGCGAAATCGCACTTAAACTCTCGTGCTTTTGGCGTTAACGAGTTCGGCCGCTGTGATATAAAGGCGCTATAAAGAGGAATAGAGGCCCTGAAGAGCATCGGGCTCTCGGGCTCGTCGATAGTCGACACTCACCGCACCTTCACTCGCATTTAGCGTCTCTCGGGATTATCTAAAACACTGTTTAATAGTAACGAGAGTGTAGAAGCGCAGAAAACGCGAGCGCTGCCCCCCTCGCAGCGCGTACTGGACATCGCCGCCTTCGGCTCCTCCGGGATACGAAACATACGGGGTTCTCAACCGGCTGAGTACCCTATGTCCTCTTCAGGGAGAAACAGAACCTCACGACGCTAACTGCGCGACCGTGGCTCTCTTTTTGATGCTTTCCTCGAGGCTCCCTCCCCACCCGCTATCACAGCCACTGCGATCTCTGCAACACCTAGGCGACGAGGCTCCCTCGACGCTTACTCGCACTGCGAGAACTCAACAGCTAACCACTGACACTCGGCACACTGGCGGGGCTCTTCGGGTGACTTCATCCGCGGTGTGGCGTTGTTTGTCTTCTGAGTGGTCTGAAATATCTGGCTGTATATGCACGTAATGTAATTTGAAAAATGTTGAACTTTGCAAAGTGCTTCCTTATTATTTTTGGTTTTTTTTAAATTTACGAAGCTGCGTTGATGAGGAAGTATGTTTATCGATTTTGGCTTCCTCATAGAGGAAGGTTTGTAAAAACTTATTTGCAAATTGCTTCCGCATCATTTTTGGTTTTTATTTTGCGAAGCGGCCTCGGTGAGGAAGTATGATAATTGATTTTGGCTTTCTCATAGAGGAGGCTCTGTAAAAATTAAAAGCTGCAAAGCTGATAATGAGGAAGCGATTTGCAAAGTTCATCTTTGCAGCTTTATTTAGTATCGAAGTTAAATTTTTGAGAAATTTAAACCATATAACGAAGTCTGACGGAACCGTGTACCTTTTGTTGCTGAATACTACTAATTTCATGTATAAAATTTCAGTTCGCTATCTTATGTTTTGCTAAAGTTAATGTATAACATTATTTTTTCTGAAAGTGAAAATTCCGAGAAGTTTCAACACATCGCAGATTATGGCATAACTGTACTAATAATCGCTAAAAATTTCAAAAATGAATACTATTCTGTAAATTTAATATATTTTTTACGTTTTAATAGAAATTAAAATATAAATCTCGCGTTAGCGACCTATAAAAAATTAGCTACAGAACCTCCCTTCCAGAGAAATGTATTTCTGCATGCATGTAAACTTTTCAATCAACAGCCGAGAGATTTAAAAACAAATTTTTTTTTTTTCGTCACCCTATTATATATATGCGAAATCTCTCAGATGACCCGCAGCGCCACACTGCGGAACTACTTTGGTGGCGACATTTCGGCGCGAAAGTTATCGTATTGTAATAAAGCTGAGGTCTGCTCACGAGCCTTGCCGCGTCTCGCTAAGCGACGCAACTAGACGCACCGCGTTTAGCCCCTTGCGTCGCCCATCGCCCGCCCAACACTCCATCATTCCCCCACTATCGTGCTTTCTACAGTGCACACTTTCGTAACTTGGGTACCTCCTCGTCTTATCGATCGGGCGAATCGAGGATCGCACGACGGTGTAATCTCCAAAACGGAGCAGGAGGATCATCCTGATGGCTTTTTGCATTCTTCAAGCATCGATATCGACCTCGCGCATCTTTGAATTAAGGCAACGTGCTCATCGATTTTTCTTTCCTTTTTGCGCATCTTTTCATTCGTCTTTGGATACGAAGATGTTGCTCGAGATCTCAAGCGTATTTCGCGAGTGTCTCGATGCAACTATATAGCGGCGTTTCGCCTCGTAAAGCACTCGAGGGAGTGTCAAGGGTGGTTTTGATGCACGTATATACGTATGTACGGGTTGTGCGCAGCAGGTTCGTAAGCGTCGTTTGTGTTCCTAGCTAAACTAGGGGTTGCGATTTTGTATAGATATATAGAGATTAGGTTGAATTAAATCTTTGGGCAGACAATCCTAGTTTAAAGATTCGGTTAAAACCAATGAAATGGTAAATAATTTGATCGAAGCTGTCGATCGAATAAGAAAATCGGTTTTTATCAGCTTCAATCGGAATTTATCAGCAGATAAGGGTGATAAGTTCAGGAATAGGGCTGTCGATCCATCGGAGTTCGATTAATATGTATTCAAATTTATTAACAATGTACTTCAATACAAAATTGTACTGTACACAAATTTTCGCACTTCCGCGCATATTCTTCAATCCATTTCCTGAGTCGAGTACTTTCGTTCTGCTACGTTTAATTAATCGAGAGTGAAATTATTGTTACTGAAGGGAAGCGCAAAGAGCGTGGAATGATTTGCTGTAATGAGGAAAGAGTGAGAGATGAAAGTGAATGTATTATGAAATAAAAATTTATTGAGTCTTGATATACTCGATCTTACAGCGCAAGTTAAGAAAATAGGTTTTTTTAAAAATCGAATACGCGAAAAGATTTATATCTCTTGATTACCTAACAATAGGATTTTTTGAAGCGGAATTGAGCATCTTTCGCTACTTCGTAATAGACTTTTTGTATCTACTTATTCCATCGTTATTTTATTTATTTCTCTGAAAATTTACTGAAAGTTTTCTTATGAGCAAACGAGTCTAGATATTAAATGGTTGACACTATCAAATATCCGGACTCCAGTTATTCTACTCCAAAATCAGTAAAAATCGTGTGAAATTAAAGACTTCTTCGATTACATCACTCGGCGATTTTTTTAAAGGATTTTAGAAGAAATGTATTCATCACTTATTGAATTATTCTTTTCCTGACGTTTTCAGAGAAATATAAAATAAAATCAATTATAAATTTATGTTTAAGAATATTAGGTCCTCTTATATATACATTGCTTGAGCACTATTATAAAATAATTAACATTACTTAAATTAAAGGGCAAATCTATTGTTGAAAGTGTGTATCATTAAGTAGAAAAAAACACTCATTTCCGTCTCCGAGTAACAAATAAAAATTGATAGCAAGATTCGTTCAAGCGATTCTCACGTTTGTGAAATTTGTTATTCCTATGTATAAAAGATTAACATTATTCGCTCTGTAAATTTCCAAAGCTTTAACTTTACTCCACGAACATCGGATATAATCTAGGAAAAAAAAAGCGTAAACCGAGATATTTCTTGTCGATAGGCATTTTCATGCTGAAACCAGCATAAAGTCAGACGAAACGCGCGATTCTCTACAAGCGTATAAAAAACTCTGAAATACGATCAACGATGCATCATAGACCGATTTTATTAAATTTCTTCTTTTTTTTTTCAATTTGCGTATTTTCATATCAACAGTGTATATTACATAACTATACATAAGTAAGATCAAAAACCGCACTTCTGTCTGTACAAAATCCTCACATTCATCATCAAAATAAAAGCTCTCTGCTAAAAAAAAGAACGTAGAATTAACGATCATTATACTTTCTCAAAGTTTTACCGTGTGCAGCGCATATAATTTTTCGTATAAAAACTTTTTCTGCGAATGGCGAATGACGAGGAAAAGTCGGGATAAGGAAAAGCCATGAATAGTTATCGCTGTATTGCGGATAAGAATAAACGATTGGCACTTTGTACAAGACGTGGGTTTTACTGTATAACTGTGTTGAGAATGTAGAGAATTTAATTCTGTGAGATGAATTGAATTAACGGTAAACTGTTCCACAGTCTACAGGCGAATAATTTCCTCGAAGGTTCATTGATGAATTGATTAGGAAAGCAAACTTGTGAGCGCGATTCGCGTCGATTGACGACGGGAATACAAAAGAACGTAAAACCGTATTGAATCTCGTGTATGTCTCTGTTTCACTTCTTGGAGCGAGAAAATTGTCACTCAGTCAACACAGCGAAATCTTTTCTCGAGGCTCACGATGTCTTCGAGATCAGAGGTGGTCCCCCAATAATTCCGCACTGTTTAACCGTGCGGTATAATGAAAACCGTTCTTTGAGAAAAATAGTTCATTCGTACAAAAAGATAATCACTTCAAGGCCTTTTGCGCTGTCATATTTTTTAACTGCTGCTTATAAATCTCCGCTTCTTCTTCCTTCTTCAAAAGTTGCTTCCGATACTCGGCGGCTTGCCTTCGAGCCTCTTGTAATTGTCGATTGAGAAGTGCAATGTCCATAACCGGTTCACTGATTTCCTCGGTCGAATTTACGTCTTCGGTTATCTCCTCTATTTCATCGTCGAGCGTGAGTACGGCAGGCTTTGTGACGTTCGGCGTAACGCCAATAATTTTTTTCTGTAAAATTATAACGTTCGTTTTATACGTTTAAAGTATTATTATACAATTTGTGGATTCTCTGCATATCGTAAATATCACGATAAACTCGAAATGGTTGGCTATAGATTTATTTTTGTGGATATTTTCAAGCGATTACAAACCGTAGGTGAAGGAACGGTGATTTTCGGCTGTGTGATTGGAGGCGTAGTGTTCACATTGTTGCCGAGCGAAGCGAGAAAAACTTTCCCCGTTTGTTTATCGCCAGTATTTCTCTTTAGTATGTTAGGCCCTCGGGGAGTAAGGGTCGGTGAGCTTTGGCCGAGAATCTGGTCAGCGCGTATCGCGATTACTTTTCTCGATCCACCGCGACGAGCACCTACGTGCAACCTCTTAACGCCCATCGTTGGTGTCGCTCTTGTCAAATTAAGTGCTAATTTACCAGCCTCTGGAAAAATAATCCGAGTGTGAGATCCAATTTGCGATAAAGTTAAGTACAGCGTTTGCAAAGAACCCGACTCCACGAATTGTTCAATTTAAGAGCTTACATCTGGCTAATAATTTGAGAAACCGATTTTTTTCTCCTTCTTTTTTTACCATAGTGATCATAGTTTATGGATAGACTAAACAGAAGCCATATATGAATGAAGCAAAGATGGTGACCATGAAGAGACGTCCTTTCCGCTCTAGGATCAATATTTAGCGAGAAAAAAAACCCAAAAATCTATTAAGCATCATTTCTCGGACTCATCTCATACTCGATTCTATGTATTTTTTACCGCTGAACAAGAATATAAGATTATTCGATTGATAGGACCAACAGCGGTAATCAAAACCGCAAAAAACCGCTTCCGTCAGTTTTATTTTTCAATTAACTCACGATTTCTGCGATATCTTTTTGAAAAATCATAATTTCGACATGTGCCTACGTTTTTTCCATGCATTTTTCTTCACTGATTACGAATATGACCATAGTTTAACGATAAAACCAACAGGAGCCGAGTAATCGGGATGAGAAAATGGTGATCACGAAAAAACGTCTTCTTCGCTCTAGGATCAATATTTCGCGACAAAAACGCAAAAAACCATTGGGCATCATTTCTCTGAATAGACTCATCGTCCAATCAAGGTATTTTCGACCACTGAACAAGAATATAACATTATTTAAGAGATAGGATTAACATCAGCCATGAAAATAGCGAAAAAACGCTGCCAAAAATCTTCTTTTCCTGCGATATCTTTTCGAGAAATCATAATTTGGACATGTGCCTAGGTTCTTTCGATGTACTTTTCTCCGCTGCAATGTACCTGTTAAAACAACCGTCCGACCACTCTCCATTGCATTTTCGACTATGCTCGCGTCGTTGTCCACGGGAATCATCGTTATCCCATGAGCTTCGAGTAATCGCAGTGGCTGTTCGAGTCCTGTCAGATCTTTGTGCTTCTTCGAGCTACTGTGATCAGCGTTTGTTAATCCGTCTATGAGTTCAGCGTCTCTGTCTTGCTCATCATCGCTCGGCGCGCTCATTCTAATTTGCTGGAAGATCATCCGTTGTTTTTTACCTGCTTGGGCTGTTAAATAAAACAAAATATCAGCATGATTTCCGGAGAACCTCAAAACATGAAAGTACTCTCACATTTTCTATCGCTAGCCCATTTGGAATAAAAAATGTTCAAATCTACCCAAAAAGGCTTCTGTTTTAAATGCGAATGAAGCAAATTCGGTTCTACTGTAGATAAATGGGAGAAAAACCAATTCCCTTTTTTTTGGAGTGTTAATTTGCTCTGAAGTTGTGATATATTATCTCAAAATTGCTTCGACGTTTATATTAATTTAAGTCACCTTGCGCTAATTTACGTTTCTGTTGCTGTTGCTGTTGTTGTTGCTGCTGCAACTCGAACTGCTCCTGCTGTTGTCTTTCGACCTCTAACTGCATTAGGCTGTGAGTAGCTTCCTCCAATTCGGCTGTACTCGCTTGTGTTTGCTGTTCCGCTTGTATACCCATTATTTCTCTCTCCTGCTGCAGCACATCGACCAGATCTAATCGATCGTGCTCCAAGGCTAAACTTATCGGCGTCTTGTCGAATTTACTCGTCGCGTTAGCGTCGGCACCGTGTTCCAATAAAACGTTCATCACTTCTATGTGTTCTCGTTCTACCGCCCAATGCAGAGGCGTCATTTTCAGCTGTAAAAACAATTATTTTACTCCCGTTTCCGGAATCATTGACCTTCAGGGAGGCAAAAGGTACCTTTGGAAAACTTCTTTTCTTATTCAGATAACGGCTATGGTCTAGATATTTGACAATGTTGACCGTTTAATGGCTACGCCAGTTTGTTTTTGAGGGGACTGTTAGTTAATTTTTAGAGCTCTGAAATCGGTAAAAAATCATAGATAATCCTTGCGAAAAATCTCAGAAGTAACGGATCTTCTCGAAAATAAACGCTGATCAGTTACTGCTATTTAAAATATACCGCCAATTTCGACCTTTAAATGATATTTCATCTACATTTCATGAAGAACATTTACATTTTTATGGTGCTGATATTTGTAGAGTTAGTAAATTGACAAAGATACGAATGAAATTAAGTGTGTTTTGCATGAATTTACCATATCTCTGCTGTCGACGTCAGCACCGTAATTAAGCAGTAGTTGCGCCATTTCGTTGTGACCCTCGTAGGCAGCGAGATGCAGAGGCGTTCTGTCTACTTTGGTTCTCGCGTCCCGCGAAATTCCAGCGCGCAGCAAAACTTCCGCCGTTTCCGTGTGATTATTCTGGGCGGCCAAATGCAAGGCGCTTGTGCCAAGCTATGAAAAATAAAGCTCTGAATCAACAGGTAGTCCAGAGGGAATGGAATTCACAGATTTCTGGTTATTACGCTCACCCAATCGGTCGTGAATGGCGCTCCTCTACACATGAGATCTCTGACCATGTCTGTGTCTCCATTTTTGGCACTAAGTAGAAGTTGCTTTCCTAGTTCTACTATCGATAAGGCATCCTGTGTACGCGACCGTTGTGCAACGTCGCATGAAAGGATTTCCACCTATATGAATTATTCTTTGCTGTGATTAGTATATCTCAGAAATATTCCACATAGAACATGAATTAAGCAGTTGCTCTTATGATATCAATCACTTTTTCAACACAGTATTAAGTACATTAAGTGCATGTATTTTTTTCTGAATTTTCAGTGATATTTTTTCTTGATGATTATGAAGAAACTTAAACAACTTTCCATAAATACTACAATCATGAGAAAAGGAGAACCAAACCGTTGGTTATATGATAATTGTTTACAAAATAAAATTATAAAGGTTCATAATGTTCAAATAAAAGTGAAATCTTGATTTATCTGAGAAACAGCGTTTATAATAGGAAAGTGTTCAGAATTTGTTGTTGCTCTTCTGCTCCATTTGAATCTTCCACATTCTGATTTCCGTTTTCAACATTTTCCAATACCATCTTTCAAATTTTTATCAATCTTTTATTCCCTTTACAATTATTAGGCAATTTCAACTATTTTTCATAAAAACTATGGGTAATTATGACATAATGAGTACTGATACCTGAATAATATAATAATTGTTTATAAAAAAAGTCATTAGATTCATAATGAAACTAAGAACAGAATTGATCATTATTAACTGAGAAACAGTATTTGTTATACAAAAAAGCACAGAATTTATTATTGTTTATTGTTCTAGTAACATTTTTTGCTTTCTGATCTTTACATCAAAATTTTTCAACACCACCTGTCAAATTTTCATAAATCTCATCATCTTTACAATTATCAACAAATTTCAACTACTTTCCATAACAACTCAGAATAATCATGAGAAAATGAGTACTAATACCTCAATAATATAATAAATGTTTATAAAAAAAAATTAGAGAGATTCATAATGTTCAGATGAAACTAAGAACATAATTGATCATTGTTATCTGAGAAACAGTATTTATAATACAAAAAAGCACAGAATATGTTATTATTTATCTGCTTCAGTAAAATCTATCTCTTTTTGATCTTTATTCTCAACATTTTTGAACACCACCTCTGAGACAGAATAATATCATCAGAACCTCTGCAAATTTTCAAAACTAAACCCATAACACATTTAGTATTTTTAGGAATAATCGTACTCACCGGAATGAGGGTATCCGAGACAATTCCCTCGATATCATTGTCACAGATTCCTTCAGCTTGCATTTTTTCCAGTGGATACTAGTCCCTTCCGACAAATAGGCTAAAACCAAATAATCCTTGTGATCAAATAGGACAGCAAAATTTTCTCCAGTATCAATAAATCCTTGCAGGTGTTCCATTGCTGTAAAACAACTGCTGCTATTTGGCCTTGAAGAACAGGGCTCAAAAGCTAGGTTGCCAATAGTGGAACAATTGACGTTCGATTTTCTCGAAAAACTCATTGTCAAGTGTTAATTGGGTCGTCATTGTTCAAACATCGTAAATTAGGAATGCGTGTTTTTTGAAAATTTCATTCGCACAGGATGTTTTTATTTTGCTATCACGTACGGAGATGAACTTCCTGTTCCTGTCCATTGAACGGAAGTCCCTTGCCATAGGCTCCGAGTTTTGCTTACGAACGACACGCTTAACCGACTAGGAAGATGCTTTCATCGTCGTTTACTTACCACACACACATCGTTTATCGGTTCTTTACTGTTTTTTGAGCTATTATCGTGCGTGTACACGCCGTTTACGCGAATTCCCCGTGTCCACAGCCTTCTCGATTTACCGTCACGACGATATTTCATCAACATGGCGACCGGTTCGCGCTAATTGTTCCCACGTTACAGAATATACATGAGCCACCTACAGGAGTGCGACGAAATCAGATCCATTTATGTATATTCTTTATCTCATGTTTCTGCAACACGAATAGCTTTCATAAAAAAATTTAGACAGGAAATTACTGAGTAGTTTGAAAATATTTATTACTTAAATACTTGAACTTATTAATTTGTAGTATATCAATACATAATATAGAATTAGTTTTGTGAATTAAAATATATCGTCACAAAGCATCGAAAACGGTTCATCAGATATTAGAAATATTTCAATTATAACCTATGTTAAACGTTATAATAATTTTAGCGAAATACGAGATAGTAACGTTTAAGAAAATGATTTTTGCTATTTAATTTAGGATCAAGCTTTAGGAATTGCAATTTGACGACAATCGCAAACAGGAAATCGCTTTTTCTAACAACAGTCGGTAGTTCCTTTGACTATAATTTGAAAATGGTTATTTTTGCCACTAGCACATTATTAATATTTCACTAGTAAATGATTTGTAGTTATTCAAGTTCTGAGCTACAAAAAATTACTTTTACAGTTACTTATTCGAAGTTTGAAAAGTTGCGACAAATAAATTTAAAAATCGAATTCTGTTTATCGTATGCAATTCAAACTTCCGCCGCCTCCGCGGCCATTTTGAAAACCGAGACCAATGGGAAAGAATGTGAATAATAACAATAACTGCTGTAAGAGTTACATCGTACATGTTATACCTGTTCTGTCCACTATCAGTGCAGTATAAATTTTAGCGAAAAACGAAATAATGCCATCTAAAAAAATAATGTTTGCCTTCTAATATGAGAATGAGTTATAAAAATTGCAACTTAAGAAAGAACTCAAACAGGAAAGGTTATAGCTAACGAAAGTCAGTAGTTCATTCGAATATAATTTAAAAATGTCTATTTTTGTCACCAGCAAATTATTAATACTCACTCTACCCTATTCTAGTGAATTATTGATATTTTTCTAGTAAATGCGCCTTGGATCGAACTTGAAGAGAACTATAAATGAAATAAAAAATCGAATTACGTTCATCATATGTAATTTAAACTTCAGCCGCCTCCGCGGCCATTTTGAAAATGAAGACCAATGGGAAAGGGATATGAATAATAACAATAACTGCTGTAAGAGTTACATCGTACATGTTATACCTGTTCTGTCGCCTGTCGGTGCAGGAAAAATTGGGTTTCCACAGTAGAAACAGTAGCAGCCGAGAACACGATATGGTGTATCTCGTAGTGGCTCTTTGACAAGCGACGTCGATGTCACTATCGCGTATATCTCGATCTTTTTTTTTCATTCTTGTAAATACATAGCATAGAAATATCGTTGGGGGCGTGTTTGTTTTAATGTGCGACATAGATCGTGTGTGAAAGGCTCTGTCACACGATTAGAGCGTGACCGTCGCTTTTCACTCGTAACTCGCGGTCGTATTGCTAGTGTTGGTGCGTTAAGTGTTAAAGCATTGTCGTTTGACAGACGATAATCGAAGGGGGTGTTGTCATGAGTGCCTCGATGACAGGAAGACTTTTGCTGACCTGTACTCCTAACATGTGCAATTCTCGTTAATTAACTAAGTTTCGAGGAATAGTCTTGTGTCCTTATCTTTTTTTAATAAAATAGATATAACTATGGAGGGTGCTAACGGACAACTACAGACCAAATACCAGAAGATCGCCACCGAATACTCCAAAGTGAATATCAATCAACCAATTTATTATTAACCCATTTGTAACCGACACTAGTGGACGCGCAGTCGGTGTGTGGCTTCGGTGGTCCTCAGAGTTAAGCAGCATCGTTTGCGGCCATAACTTGGATGGGTGACCGCTTAGCCGCGCATTGATTTGCGCGTTAACTGATGAGCGGAACGCAGTTTTTTCGGAGTTTCTAGTGAATTATTATCTATCATGTAGTAAAAATAACTCTGTCTGTATCGGCCAGAGAGTTTCTCCTGAGCTTTCGTACAAATGTGATAGGGGATTGTTTGGATGAGTGGCTGCGGACTAAAGGACTGAATGAGGATACGGAAGAAAATATTCTAACTGAAAAAAAAAACAGAGTAGAACTTACCAAGTATCTTTCTTATCATTTTTGTTTTTTTTTACGAAGCGACCTCTATGAGTAAGGATGTTAATTGATTATGGTTTCCTATTGAAGGAAGTTTTCGGTGAAAAACCAAAAATGATGAGGAAGCAATTTGCAAAGTTCAACTTTGCAGCTTTTTTTTATCATAAAAGTTGAAATTCTGAAAAATTTCAACGCCATAACGACTTATGATGAAACTGTGTACCTATTATTACTGAATACTACTGATTTCATACATAAAGTTTGAGTTCGTCATCTCACGTTTTCTCAAAGTTAGGGTAAAAACGTGAATTTTTTAAAAATCTCAAAACTCCATAAAATCCGAACCGCTTTTCCGATTTCGGTGAAGTTCAATACCGAACAACATTATCAGTACCTGAATGTATGAAAAATTATTTAGGAAAATGTCGCGATTTTTACAAAAAACTAGACCGCACCGATTATTCTTTCTAAACCACTTTTCTCGATGAATTGGAATATTCCGCGTGTCCTCACATGAAATTCTTTAAAAAATTTTAAATGAAAACAAAGCTGTCTCTACGAGGAAAAGAGACAATAAAATATTAACCCTTTTAATACCGATTATACAACGTGACAGGATTTATTAAAAAAATATGTCGAAAAAAGCAATAAAAGTAAATTCATTACTCAGCGGATGCTCCCCCTTCTTTCAGTTTTGAATTTATCTTGTCAATATTGAGTATAAAATTCATTATAATTTTCATTGCGTTCTTATTTTTTTCCTCGTGCAAAGATTTCCCTGTAAGCTGGCGAAAATGAATCAAAATTTTATCATGTTGACAAACTAATGAAGAGGCAATATGCATATTAGAATTTTGCACTCGTTTTGAAATTTTTAATTTTTAATTTCAAAGCAAAGTTGAATAATGTGATGAATGTATTCATTTTTTAGTATTTTTTTTTTTCATTCTTTATATAATGTTAATTGTATTATTGAGTTTGCATTTTCACCTCACCGTACACTTATCCACAAACACATTGGAGCATGATTGTAAAAACGTGCAATGAAATAAAGAAAAAACTGCTTTATGATCAATAAATATTATCATTATTTTAGACAAACCTTATCTTGATAATTCCAGATACGAGCACAGGCAAACGTTTTGAAGAAAGCTGTGATCGAGGAGCAGGGACGTAATGCGGAGATCCGAGAACAATTGAAGGAAAAAGAAGTGGAGGTACGACGAGCTGAACAAGAGCTCGATAGTCTCACATTCAGGAATCAGCAATTGACAAAAAGAGTGACTTTTCTGCAAGAGGAACTTGACCATGTTCAGAACAAGTCCAAAAAGGGTCGAAGCAAATCCTCCGAAAACAAGGAACAACCAATATCTCCACCGAATCATATTTACGTCGAAGAATTTCAGAAGAAAATTGTGGAAAATGCCCAACTGCTTTCACAGATTGCAGATAAAGAAGGAGAAATTGAGGCTCTCAACGATCGGATAGAACATCTCGAATACAAACTCGATATATTGGAAAAGTCGAAAATTGATTTGAATAGCAAAAATCAGGAGAAAGTCGAGAAACTCGAAAGGGAGAAAAACGATTTGCAAAGAAAATTGGCAGAGAGACAGAAACAGGAGGAAACGGCTTCTTGGTCGAGCGTTGAAGGAAGCGAACTGAAAACTGGTTTCGGCAATCACCGGCAAATCGATCAATCGCCGTTCTCTTCACCTTCGGTTTCCCGTAGATCTTCAAAATCTATGGGCGACGGCAGAATCGTTAAAACCACAGGAACCGAAGACGAGAATCGCGACGAATACGAATTCGTTAAGCTCGCAGATGTGGAGAAGGAATTGAGCCAATTTAAAGCTGACTATCATATTCTTAAAATAAAGTACGATGAGATTCTGCAGAGGGAAAATTCTATCACTAGTCAACTCGAAAAAAAGGATCTAGAACCCGCAGAAATAAGCAATATGGTACTTAGATTCATCTCGCAATATTCATGACTTTCTTTATCTTTTCTTATTCATTAATCATTCAAATTGCAGCTTGGACGACTGAGTGCACCGTTCAAAATACCCGAAGAGATCGAAGCTCGTGAAGCAAAAATTAGGCAATACTTTTTGGATGAAATCAATAAATTGATTACTGAAATCCACGTTTGTCACGCGAAAAATTTAGCCATAGCTGCCAATGTACGTCCTATTTTTACGTGGTTGGAAATAAATGTAGAATTCGAAAGTTCGGAAGAACGCCACATTTTAATCGGAGCAAATGAATTTTTCCTCTGTTCTCGTAATATAATTATGTTTCTGTATTTTCTCAATATTGAAAACGTTTTGAGACATTAACCATTTTCTTTAAATCATTTTTTTCATTGTATATTTATTTCCAACTGCGCACCTATCATTTGACTCGTACAACTAATACTGGAATTATTTATTCACAGAATGAGGTCCTTAATGTTCACCTCAGCACTAGCGAATCGAAACGCGAGAAGTGCGAAGCCGAATTGCTCGAAGCGACGAGTAACTGGACGAGTTTGCACGAGGATAGAGAAGTGCGAGAGGGAAATTACAAGTCCCAGTTGAGCACGATGAGCGAGCATCTCGCAAATATGAACGAAAAGCTTATAAGGCAAACAGAGGAGATACAGCAACTGAAATTTGAGCTTGGTCACAAGGTGTGTTACCCTGCAATCCATATTTATCAGGATTTGGAAAATTACTTTTTAAACGTAATTCGTTATCGTTGCCGTTTCTTAGCTTTAAAAAACGCGTTACCGTTAACGATTCCGAAAAAATAACGCATTACTGTTACTTTTTTTCCTTGTTATCGAGAGAATGAACTCATTTACGATTTCGTTACATTAAAAAAAAAACGCTAAAATAATGACAATATTGTTAATCGATATACGAAGTCAGTGACAACCTTTGTAACAAATATTGAAAAAATAATAAATTCGGTAACGGCGTTACTTGTAATGTTTAATTTCCAAATCTTGGTACTTTTATTTTTCAACAATCCATTAAATTTATGTTGTTTCTTCCTGCAGAATGATAAGAAGGGAAGACAGAAATGAATTGCTTTGCGCTAGCGATCCAAGACATTCCAAAAAGCGCTCCTCGACGTGCTTGATATTGTGTACGTCCCGAGAAACGTGAAACTATACTACAATAAATACGGACACTCAACATTGTACCTATGTATTTGTAGATATGCGCCTCTTGACTCGATGTTTCAATATTTATGAAAAGATTTAAAAAAAACAAACAATAAATTAATTTTCAGTCTACGAATCGAGAGGGTATGAATTAATTTTATTCGGGATGAATACTAACACTGCTCCAGCTTTAATCAATGTTTAACAAAATATATACATTCGTCTGCATTCTCAAACGAAGATTTCACTATAATCTACATTCACGCAAAATCTTTGGTGCATTAGTTGCAGCAACATCAATGAAGATCTAACGCGATTTGGTCGACGGTTTGATATAGCGCCTATTGATCAGGCTTATTAATCGCACTGCTCCGATTTTCATGTCCTGTTGATGGTCAGTCGATTTTTATGGCGAAACTCGCGCCGCAACTGCATCCTTGCTCAGCCAACGGATTATTCGTTATTCTAAACGCTGAACGTATCAATTCTGCGTGGTAATCTATCGTTGCTCCTTTCACGTACTCCAACGAAGTCGAATCTATCACAACCTTTGCACCGTCTTTCTGAAATACCCTGAAATTGTACGACGATATTACAGTTTCGTTATAGCGATAATAATTTAAGTTTAGTAATTAAAAAGCGTAAAAAGTAGAACGTAAAAAATTGGTTACTCAGTATTTTTTGTCTTTGCAAAGCAACAATTTTTTTAAATGATAAATACCATAAAGTTTTCGTAACTTGACCGTTTTCCATCAAATTTTTACTTAAACCTTCTCTAATGGTTGCCCATAGATAAAGCAAACTTATCCGAAGCCCGGAATTCCTTTTTGTTTTCTTAAGCTCATATTTCGGCTATATCAAGTAACATCCGAATTTCTCAATATGGGGACTTCTCCTTCGATTAAATTCATCATTGATAATTAATAATCGTCTTTCTATGTTGAAAATTGCAGTCAGATATCTCAAAATTCACAGTAGTTGAAGTGGAAATACATATTTCAGAATTAAGTATTGCAATAAAATTAAACATTGAATGTCAATAAGAATAAAAAATATCGTAATTGCGAGGGCCATTATTATTCAGTAACTAATGAATATCCAAACGTGTAAAACATTTCGTTTTTCTCTTAAACCAATTTTTCTTATTAATCAAGCAAAATGGAAATTCACCAACATACCGAGCGTTCGTTTCAATAAATTCATCATCGATAATTAATAATCCTCCACAGCAGTTAAAGTAAATTACATAAATGATGTAAATAAAAATTGCAATAAAACTTGAACCACTATATGTATTTGAAGGTCCATTTTCACCTATCAAACGTCTAGAGAAATTGATCCCCAATAAAACTAAAAAATATCATAACCGCCAGTGCGATTATTATCCAACAACACCCGAATATCTAAACTGCTCACTTGTCATCTTCGTGGATAGTCGCGTCCAAGTCAAACTTGTACTGAAAGCCGGAGCATCCACCGCCTTCGACGGTAACTCTCAAACACGCTCCGTTCTGCGATATTTCCTTGAGCCTTTTGGCGCAACTGTCGCTGATAATGAGAGCATCCTCGTGTAAATCTCTTGCTGGTTTTGCGGCGAGCCCGCGAATAGTAGATGACGAAACATTGCTCCAGGGTGGACTGAAAAATTGCGTTTTTTGGAGTAGTCGATTTCACCATTTTTACGAATGTACAGTACGTTCCACGTGACACTCGCTGAATAACATGTCAATGAACAATCCGCTACTTCGCCTAACATTCCGTCACAGTGAACTTACGTCAACAAGCGTGAAAAGTACCGGTTCGACGCAAAATTCGAGGACAATCCCCACACAGCTTGTCGCAGTTTCGCCATGTTCCCAACATCAATCAGCTGACGACGCGTTGCACTCGCTGCGTTCCTGACAAGCGTTCCACGCCGCGAGGCGACTTTGCTCGCAAGCTCCGCCCCTTTTCTATATATTTATTCCTCCTACCACACCGAAAAATCGACTGATATACCCCGATTGCTTACTGCCCGAGATTGCTCAGTGTGCCGCTAAACTTTCGAGCAGACGGTGCGCCACCGTCTGCTCGACGTCATCACATATTCGAGGTCAAGCGATGAGGATGTTCGCGGAGCAGGGAAATCTCTGCGTAAAGAGCTTGCGTATTATGGCAAAGCTGCAGGAGAAAAAGCTCTGCCCATTGGCTGCGTCCACGAGAGAAAACGCGACGCCTCGAATTCGGGTTATATTGGAAAACGGCGCGCTGAGCTCGTATGTCTTTCGAGCGCGTTTCTCTCTCGGTGAGCTTTGCGAAATAAGAGAGCCAAGAAATTTTGGTCTACTATCTAGTTATAATCTTATTGGTTAATTTTTTGAGTTTACTTGTTTCCAATGAAAAAGTATTCGGTCGCACAGGTTGTACTTTGAAATACATGGCAAAGTGAAACTCAAATAGAAGTGTTGCTGCCGAGTTGCGATGACATAACTAAAAACTGAATTGTCCAGCTGAATTAGTTACGTTACCACAGTTTTATGTAGCCTGTCAAACAGCATGGAAATGCTATGTAAGCCGGACCTGATTTTGGCTAAATGAGCAGAACAATGTTTAACGAATTTATATTCAAAACAGCTTCTTTGTTTCCAGCCGGTGAAGAAACATTATGTGCTTCACAGCTGAAAATAACTATATTCTGACATTTGTCGATAGATCTTACTTGTTTTTTTTTTTTCAAATATTATTGACGTTCAACATGCATTTGAATTGTATATATCATTTTCATGAAGCACCTTCATTTTTATTTACTGTAGTGTTGGTTAAGAGATCAAGCGACACAGCAACGTCTCGACACTAATATTACATTAACTTTAGTAGCAAAGCGTCAATCAGCGAAGATATCAAGGTCAAATATATTACAGAAGCCAAATTCAGTTAGATAAGCAATATTTGCGTGAGGGACAAAATAGCGAATTACCAAAATCGCGAATGGCTGAAATAGCGAATTTAAAAATACGGAACGTCTAAATATAGAATGGCCATCATTATGAAGTTCGCGATTTTAGCCATTTGCTGTTTTCACCATTCGCTATTTTGATTGCATTATAATAAGATGGACGTCAAAATAGCGAATGGCTGAAATAGCGAATTTCATAATGATCGCCATCCTAGATTCAGATATTCCTTATTTTGAAATACGCTATTTTGTCCATTCGCTATTTTAACCCCCACCTCAATATTTAACAAAACTTGTATTCACATTTCCTTTTTTTTTGTTATCAATGATTGATAATCATGGGGACTTTCACAATTTAAAAAATATAGATTATTTTCAAAAAAACACTTAGGAGTTTGTCAATATTGTTCACATTGAATACATATTCAAAATGACAAACAGCTTCATCACTGTATCAGGTACAACCTATTTATCGAATATAGTTTAAAAATATCTCGATTGTTATATTAAACTATCAGAAGGTAAAATTAATTATAGATTAGAAAAGAAAGAAATCCACCATAGGAATTGGATTAAAATATGTTGGAGGATTCTCTGCGTAGGGAGCTTGCGTATAATGTCAAAGCTGCAGGAGAAAAAGCTCCGCCCATTGGCTGCGGTCGTGAGAGAAAACGCGTCGCCTGGAATTCGGGGTGTATTGGAAATCCGCGCGGTGAGCTCATATGTTTTTGGAGCGCGTTTCTCTCTCGGCGAGCTTTGCGAAAGCGGCCAGAGCTTTTTCGTTCTGGCGACCGAGATTCTGGTTGGCTCGAAAAATGCTCCGAGCGACATCCAGAAATCAAGGAATAAGCCAGTCACATTTTTGTTTCAGATCTTGAGCTACGGTGTTTAAAAAATGTTTAAATATTAATATGCACTGTTGGTAACTTTTTGCATGAAAATTAATGTGAAGTATTGATAGCTTTTTTGCGGATACGCGTTAATTAAATTTAATATACAAATGTCAGATAATATATCATGATTAATATATATTATCTAACTAAAATACTTTACAGAAGTTGTGTTTATAATATAATTATTGGAATTTTACAACACATCTGTACATTGAATAGAATTTGATTTAGCGTATCTACGAAAGAACTTCTAATACATGTACTGATATTTTTAAATATCTTTAACATATTTAAAAAATAATTACCCGGAATTTTATCAGTTTGTGTGTCATTTCGGATTCAAAGAAAAGTCAATGTGCCTCTTGACATAATTTTTACTTTATCTTTCAAAACACTGATCATACATCAACAACTGCATACAGAATTTAAGAATTTTCGACTAATTTAGGTAAAAAAAATTCATACTCGAAAGAATCATACAACCCAGAAATAATTTTCAAAATTTAACAATTAATTAAAAACGTAAGGTAAGAAACTTGGGACGCGAAAAAAATATACGGCCCAACAATTGTGTACAAAGTTAAACAACTTTTGACAACTTAACTAAAAAAAATGTTCACTCTAAGAACTCATACAACTCAACAATAATTTCCAAAACGTAACAAGTCATCAAAAACATCCTCTGAAAAACGTGTCAACTGAAAAAATGATGTCTCTAAACGAAAACTCAAAAGATGATCCAAACAAAAAAACAATTATCTAAAAAACTCGAATGGAAGGCAAATATGAAGTCAGTCTTGCGGGATTGGTCGTCGGGCGAGGGCAAATAGGGTAGATCCGTGCGCCTATCGTGGATCTGGTCGTGAAGTCGTCGAGTTGGAAAGTAGGGTAGTATATAAAGGTCGACAGTCGGTGGAGCGACGTCGTCGCCGAAGCGTTTCGGGTTGTACCGCCGAATAGTCGTACATTCGTGCGTGCATACACGAGCAGTAAGGACAAAAGTATAGAAAAAAATATATATATATAACACGCGATCGCAGAACAGAAAGTGAGCGAGAGAGAGAGAGAGAAAGAGCATAATCGACAGGATCGAAACCCGTCGAGAGAGAGCGAGACACAGAGAAACACAGAGAGAGAAAGAGAGAGACGTTGACCAATCGAGCGGTCACAGAGTTAAAGGGGCACGTTACTTGACGTTACCGCGACACGGGCGCAACCCCGGCGCTTCGCCAATCACGATATTTCGATCCGGGAAGTGAGAATAACTAAAAAATAAGACGAAAAACGCGAAAAAAGCTCATAAACGTACGTTAGTACTTTAATGGCTGTCATCAGACGGGTAAACGCATCTGATCTCGCGCAAGCAGATCCGATTAACAGAGCCAAGGTAGTGGCATCTCGTGATAATCATAATTCGCAGGGACGTCGTCCGGTGCGTCCCGACGGTACGTCGTCGGATCTCGATACGTCTGCTCGCTGCCGCGACCGCCGCGATCACCTCGTTCGTAGCACAAGTAGCAGCAGCAGCAGTAGTCGCAGTCTCGCCTCGGTGGCCAAGGCCCCGATCTTCGCGCATCGTATTCTTCCGTTTCCTTTTCTCTAATAATAACAATAATAACAATAATCATAATAATAATGTGCGAAGGTGATGCTGCTACGGGCCGTGTGTTTATAACTGCACAACGGTGGCGTTGACAAAAAGGGAAAAAGGGCCGCGGAGAGTTGGTAGTGAGAAGGAGTGGAAAAAGGCGAAGAACGAGGGATAACGGCGCTACGCGGGCCACCGAGCAAGCGAGATATATTCGCGGGGACGAGGCGTAGACGCTCGGGCCACGAGAGTAGTTGTGACGAGCGTTCGCTTGCCTCTCCGTTATTATATTGTAACGAGAGCTATAAGAGCTTTCTCGCGGGTTTCGTGAGAAACGAGTGCGTCATACGCCCCAAAGGGATTCCGTCGTGGACACGGAGATTTGTTCGACCGTCGTCGTCGTCGTCGTCGGCGTGTGAAATTTCGGAATCTGAATAACGCACCGTTGGAGATATATTGCGGAGGAGAGGAGAGAGGCTAGTTTTTTTTTAGAGGAAATTGGAGAGATTCTTCGCCAGCGAAATACCCGCCAATCTCTCATATCCGTGCTGAACTTCCTCGTGTACGAATACCCGCCGATTGCCAGTCACTGATATAGCCACACAGACTGTGTGTCTCTCTCTCTCACTCGCTCTCTGTTTCTCTCGCTGGTTCGCCTTCTCACACACTATCGTCTGACGTAAGCGGAATTCCTGTAATCGCGCGGAGGCACCGATCGCACGGCGCTTTCACGGCCGTCCGGATGACAACTTGATGACAGTGACAGCTCGCTGCACGATCGCGTCTCCGAATTTTTTATAGCTCCTCTAGTATTGCGCTGGTTGGGGGGTTTTTTGTTATTCGGTATGAGGGATACATAGAAAGTTGGTGTTGGGGAAAATTGATAGGATTTTTATGGATTTTTCGTGGTTTTGGGATTGTTGTGCTGATGTGCTTTGGATATATGGGATTAGAAAATTTGGTTGTATTGTGTGAGATGCAGGCTCTAGGATAATTGCAATTTGGAATTGGAATATTTTCACTTTGAGTTAAGAGTTTGAAGGTAAAAATTTTCTGTAGTTGACGGTAAAAAAGAAACCATATTCATTACACATTATTTTACTTTTTGAATAGAGATATACCAAAAGTGATGACAGTGACAGCTCGCTGAACAATTGTGGGTCTGAATGTTTGATAGCTGGTCTAGTATTGCGCTCATTTGGGGTTTTTTTGTTATTCGGTATGAGGGATACACAGAAAGTTGGTTTTGGGGAAAATTGATAGGATTTTTATGATTTTTTCATTGTTTTTGGATTATTGTGCTCATGTGCTTTGGATATTTGGGATTAGAAATTTTGGTTGCATTGTGTGGGATACAGCCTCTAGGATAATTGCAATTTGGAATTGCAATATTTGGACTTTGAGTCAAGAGTTTGAAGGTAAAAATTTTCTGTAGTTGATGGTAGTGTCTGATGAAGAGGTTGGACCTGCGGAATAGGAAAAGCACTCACAGAAATCATATTTATTACACATTCTTTTTCCTTTCTGAACATAAAATACACAAAAAGTGATAGAGTGACAGTTTGCTACATGATTGCGTCTCCAAATTTTTGTTAGCTGGTCTTCTATCATTATTTTTAGGGTTTTTTTTCTTATTTGGTAATTCGGTATAAGGGATACATAAAAAGTTGGTGTTGGGGAAGATTGATAGGATTTTTATGGATTTTTCATGGTTTTCATCTATTGTGCTGATATGCTTTGGATATTTGGACTTAGAAATTTTATCCAGTTAATCGACAAACTACATAAAAAAAGCTACATTCATGAAGAGATTATGAATTTATTTATATATATAATATTTAATTAATATTATATATATATAAGATTTATAGATTGTTTCTTGTTTGTAGAAATACAGTTAATTTTTTTGCAGTACAATCTTAATGTTATCCGATTTCTTCAACAAATTTCCAATCTCTGTGATGGATGTGTTTTGAGAGCCAAGAAATTTGGTTCTATAGTAAATTAGTAATTAATTTTTCAAGTTTATTTATTTACAATAGAAAAGTATTCGGTTGCACAGGTTGTATTTTGAAATACATGGCAAAGTGAGACTCAAAAAAAAGTATTGTGTGCCAAGTTGTGGTGACATAACAAAAAACTGAATTGTCCAGTTAAATTAGTAACGTTACCACAGTTTTGTGTAGCCTAACGAACAGCATGAAAATGCTATGTAAGCCTGACCTGATTTTGGCTAAATAAGCAGAAAAATGTTTAACAAATTCATATTTAATAGAGCTTTTTTGGTTCCAAACTTTGGTTTGGTTGGTTGGTTATGTGCCTCACCGTTGAAAATAACTATATTCTGACATTTGTCGATACATCTAATCTGTTTATTCCTGATATTGTTGATGCTCATCATGCATTTAAAATTATATATACCACATTCACAAAGCATCTTCATTTTTATCTACTTTAGTGTTGGTTGAAAAATCCAGCGACATGGAAGCGTCGTGACACTAAGTATTACATTAACTTCAGCCTTCAGTAGCACGGCGTCAACCAGCGGAGATATCAGTTTCAAATATATTACAGAAGTCAAATTCAGTTAGATAAACAGAACAATATTTAACAAAACTTATATTTACATTCCCTTCTTTTTTCGTTACCAATGATTAATAATCATGAGGTGTTTCAGTTTTTTCGAAATATACAGTTTTTAAAAATAAACTTATGAGTTTGTCTAATACTGTTCACATTCAATACATATTCAAAATTGAAAATAGCTTTATCACTGTATCAGGTACAACCTAATCAATAAAAATCGTTTAAAAACATCTGGATTGTTATATTAAACTATCGGAAGGTAAAATTAATTATAGCCACCATAAGAAAAGCATCCAGCATAGAAATTGGATTTAAATATGTGATAGAAATCTGATATTGCTTAATGTACGGAACACCATTAATCACAGTCAGTGCTAATCATGAAATGTGTTTAATTTTTTAGATAGCACACCAAAATGTTCACCGGCACTGTGAAGGTTGAAATATTCGAGGCTTCGGGTCTCAGAGCCACAGACAAACAGCGCAAGTTCTGGCAGGATGCACCACCGATCCTGGATCCCTATGTCCTTCTTCACGTAGATCAGAACCGTCTAAATCGCACGTCCATCAAGCCGAAAACTTTTGATCCAGTGTGGAAAGAAAGCTTTGCTCATGAAGTGCAGGATGCGACTATGCTCGGACTCACCGTCTTCCACAGCGCGGCTATACCGCCCGACGATTTCGTAGCCAACTGTAGCATACCTTTCGAGGAACTGGTCATACGCGACGACGAAACTTCTGATTTTTGGGTATGTTTTTTAGATTTTTTACTCCAGCACATTTTGATTATAATCGTTGATTGTCATTCATGTCTAAAAACAGACAATTTTCATTCGTTTGTCCAATGAATCGAACTGTGGATCATATTAAAATGAAGTAACTGTGAATTATTCATCTTTAGGAACACTTGTCTGATATTATTCTTAAAAAATGCAATTGCAATTGCTGGATATGAATTTCAGCATACATAACTTTGGCATTTTCATTTTTACAACATAATTGATAGTTTGTTACTTTTGGAGTTAATATTTTTTTTTTTCACTTGCATATTCCACTTAAATTTAGTGATAAACATCTATGTCTTCTCTTTTGTTCATCTGTGCAACAAAACAACTTAAGATTATTTTTATTCATCACTTGTTTAAAATAAGGCTTCAAAAATATTTGCAAATGTTGGATATAAATTTCCGCACACAAAGTTAAAAGCCATTTTCACAAAATAATTGATACTTTATAACTTGTGAGGCTCACAAAGTGCGTGTATTTTTAAATAGCCAGAGATACGCTGCCTTCAATGTTTTGAGTGAGATGAAAAAGACTGAGCAGCTGCCTTGTAGAGATATATTCTGACAGCACAGTATAATTAACCTGTTATACACAGAGTCTCTATCTTGATGATAAAGATTTGTGTGTCGAGATAAAACTCGGTCCACAAACGCAAGATAGTGCTGAAAGAAGCTCCCGAAGTTCTGGTTTTGTCTTGAAAATCATTACGTCTATGGATACGCGATACGCAACACCTACGAAATTATTAATTTTGAACGGAACGAACGGGTTTTGCGACAGTTTATCATCGTGTAATGGTCAGAGTCGTTTTAGAGTTACATCGTAAACTGTGTCTTCGATAACAAAGATGCTGCAGACTCACAGAAACTACGGTTTCGTCAAGTGCTTTCAAAGACTTATTGATATGAAGCAAAAAGCGATGATCAAGGCTGCTCTTCTTAACTCGAGAACGGTGCTAAACGTGATAGATAACGCCTTAATATAATAGTCATGGACTCACTTCTCTCAGCCTCGAAATATTCTCGAGACATTCGTTCTTTATTCCGGAAGTCATCTCATGAATTGTTATAGAAAATACATTCGCTGTGCATACAATTATTGACTTCACATTGAATTATTTGTTTCATTCCTATGCTAAGCTTTCAGTAAATCTCATTAACAATGAAGTGCAATCGAACGAACGTAATACTTATTCGCTTGTTATCTGTTATATTCGATTATTTAACAGAGCTTCATACTAGTCAAATCAGTGTTAACTAGTTCAAGCCATTTTTACAGTTTTCCACTGTTTAATTGGCCATTTTGTAGCATAATACGCGTATCAGTTTTAAAAAAATTCCTATAGGTCAATCAACAGTACAAAACCTTCTCGTCGGTAAATTGATAGAATAACTTCAAATAAACGAAATAAGCTATTTTCACCATGATCAGACTTATATTTAGGTTTATTATTTCGAATCTCGAACATAAATAACTCGTTAATCATTGCTAGTAGCCTTAGACGAATCATTTCCCTTTAAGACATAGCTTCAAATGTAAAAATTACGCCAATGCTCTTTAGCAATTTATCCCTATAAAAATGTTAAAAACTTAACACTGACTTGACTGGTTCTCCAAAACCTTTCTCTATAGTTCAGTAACTTAAATGAATTGCGAAAAAAGTCGCGGACATATAAAGAATGCGTGTTTTGAATTAGTGAGCGAAAAGCTCTCGCGATGAGTGGAGAAGAAAAGGAAAAAAGTACTTGCGTTTCAGGTGAACCTCGAGCCACATGGAAAACTCCGAATAAGGATAGATCTACAATGGAGCAATCAAGGTGAGTAACTTGCGAGTCAATCATTACATACCACCATCAATGACACAAAAGCAAACACAAAGCAAAAAAAAAGAATAATTTATAGACTCAAATGCTCTGGTGATTTTGTGTAAATTCCCGCAGACCAACAAGCGGTCTGCAGCGGCGGAGGCGATGGAGAAGGCGTTGGATCTGGAGGCGGCGGATCGGGAACCAGTGTAGTCTCAGCTTGCCGGAAACCACGGGAATTTAAGGAACGCGAAGGCTTCAATCGACGTCGAGGCGCGATGCGTCGAAGGGTCCATCAAGTAAACGGTCACAAATTCATGGCCACCTTCCTCAGGCAACCGCATTACTGCTCTCACTGCCGCGAATTCATCTGGTATGTAAACCGAGCGTAGCAATTGCGACACTCCAGGTATTTTTAAAACACTCACGCTGGGAAAATCGTGTGTGGATGAAAATGGTGAAAAAATATTCCGATATTAGTTCCAGATTAATCAGAAAAATTAATCTCCAACATCTATTTTCAATAGTTTCCATTAACAAAGTCATGAATTCTTCATGTATTGAACAACAAATTGCAATCTCAGATATAAATCAATACGTTTTACCAATATTTGTAAATTAATTAAATAATGTTTCTAAAAGATAAGAAGAATAAAATCTCATAACAAAGCCTCGAGTGCAGTTGAAAATAATTGGTCTTCTCATAAATTACTATCGATGTTTTTATCTAATAATTTTGTGATAAGCAATGGAAAATTTTTGTTGATTGTACTCGAGGGTCCGAGACGAAATTTAATTTTTTATTTTCCTGTGATTATGTATTTTGTCGATTATATAAAAATTGTCAATCACTAATACCTGTGCGAAGAAAATAAGAAGTGTAAAATCGGTGACCTTCGCGTGAGGGAAATTCGGTTATTCTATCGCTTGCCAGTGAACCTGAATGAGTTTCGGTGAAATGCACGCTTGATTCGGATATATATATATAGCAATTCAAGTATTTCTCATGTTCACCTAATGTATTTCGGGATTAAACGCAACAAAACGGGTTTTGAGGGTACTGCACAAATCACGTGACGAACTCAAACATGGATATTATTATAATTTTCCTCATTAATGCACTTCTGCAGGGGCTAATAGACACGATGTTGCATGTGGGTTTTCTCTTGGTTTTTATTACTCGTTTGTGTCTAAAACGCGGTAAATACCGTAGCCGCGCGGAACGTGGGGTCTCTTTTTACCTGGGCGATGCATGCTTTGCGTGTAGAAGCGGAAAAAGATAAAATAAAATGGCTAATCGATCGTGCGTGGAATTGGTATCGATCGACAGCGCGAATCCAAGTGCGAGGGATCTACGCCGTAGCACAAGCGCTTAGAACAACGCAGAAGGCCTCTCTTTCTCTCGATTAACCGATAATCGTAGCTCCTGCCGCAGCTCTCGTCATTCTCAAACAATTCCCGTGAAACCAAATCTCAAAGCTCGCACAAAACCACGATCCACGATGGAGCTTCCCTCCTCTCCGCCCCTCCTTCTCTCCTCGGGTTTTATCTAATTGCTACTCAGGGCAGAGGAATACGTACGTGTTTTCAATGGGAATTGACGGATACAATGTGACGTGTTTTTTGTCTGTTGTATTTCAGGGGCTTCGGAAAGCAGGGCTATCAGTGTCAAGGTGAGAAAGACACAAGTCACGTTATTAACCGATTATACCTATGTACTCGCTTGCAGAATCCATCGTGCGTGTGTGTATTTGCGGGTGTGAGAACTTTTTTTTTGCGTTTTATAGGATTTGGCATTGATATTATTGGTTTGTTTGTTTCTTTTTATTTCAAATTATTTTGTCTTTGTGGTCGTGTACGTGAATGCAGGTAGATAAGGCGCAGAATAAAAGAAAAACCTTGATAATCCTGAGAATCTCGTCTTCCTGTCGATCCGCTGTTTAGAACCTGTGTCTTGATATTCACAACACGCTTATCTCGCCTCTGCACTTTCTATGGAAACAATTTTCGTTTTTCTTTTTACAGTATTTCGTGCGATCATCGTTTTACACGTGGGACGAAGTGTTTATTATTTCATGCTTTACATTACATTTTTCTTGTTCAAATCCTGATTGTAATTCTAGCAGAAATTGTCTAGACAAGTTTTAATATGTAAATTACGTGATTTTTCTATGTTGACATGATTACATTATACATCTTATAAAAATGTTCATGGAACTATACTTTGAAATTGTTCCGGTGTTACGTAAATCTCAAGAAATGCACAGCAAGCATTAAAAACATTAATTTTTGTACATCTATGTATTTATGCACCAGAACTATGTAACAAAATGTAAGAAAATACCGTTTTAAAAGCAATAGAATCACGAATCAAAAAGATTGCTCAATGGTTTTTTTCTGCGGTGAATTTTTTCTCCTAAATTCGGTATTAAAAATTGTCAGAATTTCGTTAGAATCTTACCGCGATTCTTTCCGCTAGGATTGACTCAAAATTGAGCCTTCTAGGGAATGGCCTAATGTTACACGCTGATGGACACGCACTGACGTGCAGCTTAATTTTGGTGCTTACTTCATATTAAAAACCAATGATTATTAATTAAAACAGTTTTATTTGTAAACTATCTAGGCCGCGACTAATAAAGCATGTTTACCGGGCTTTGGTCGTGCAGTTTATTCGATGATGATTGTCGCACAGCTCATGGGGAACAAGACGGCAAATTTCTAATGTTTCTGTTACAGTATGCACGTGCGTCGTTCACAAGAGATGCCACAAATCAGTGGTAACAAGATGCCCCGGCATGCGGGATGAGGTACGTCACGAGACGTCAAAAACGTACAATACTTCTGTTTATTTATTCAAGCGTACACTTTGTTTTTTATTTGTATCTGGTTCTATCGTTACATTTTCATTTTCGCACTATACTAACAGCTTCGATACAGGAATAACGCAGTATCGGAACGGGATTGCGGGTACGGGTTTTCTTCTTCTGCTTTACGTTTTTATTTATTATCCTATTTTAGTTTCTTTTATTTTCTTCATTATTTTTGTCTGGCCCGTTCGCCTGTAAAGGAAACGGGTACTGTGTTACAGACCAGCGAAGGTACACCAGGACAAAGGTTCAACGTTAACGTGCCTCATGTCTTCGAGGTCCACAATTACAAGCTCTTCACGTTTTGCGATCACTGCGGCTCCCTTCTTTACGGCTTGATCAAGCAAGGTCTTCAGTGCAAAGGTAACGAAACATATCCACGAAAACCAAACAATTTATCCGTCGAGTTTAAAAAAAAACATATGTAATAACTCTATTGTACTCGAGATTTTCTTAAAGACGAAAAGAATAAAATTAAATATTATTCGGCGATAATAAAACATAGAGAGTGAGCATCGATCGGAATGGAAAATTTTAAAATCTGTTTTATAGTTTTTTGTTTCCTTGACGATTAAAATTTTTTTCTTGTAATTTGCCGCTCTTGTAACTTCGATTGTTATACATTGAAGAGCTCGATTTTTAGATGAGGTAATAAATTGAAATAACTGCTCCTTAATTATTGACACACTACAGCAAATTCAAGTTAAACTCGGATAATACGCGGAATAAAATTCAAATAAATAGTTTATCTAGAAATTTGGTCTATTTAAATATATTGTTCTCTCGATGTTATAGTGAAGAGATTAAAATTGAAAATGAAAGATCACAATGAGTACTTTTTAAAATGGATGAATTTTCTGTTTACCAGTGTGTAATCTAAACGTGCACAAACGATGTCAAAAGAATGTGGCGAACAATTGCGGCATAAATACGAAGGCGATGGCCGAGATCCTGAGCACGTTAAAATTTTCGCCGGGTCAGCAAACGAAGCCGCCGCGAATAAACTATCGAACGCAAGGTGAAAAGGGCGGAGGTTCGCAGCAGACGGGAACGTCAAAGGAGACACCGGCGACGGAAACGTCTTCGAATACGGGTCAGTGGTCGAAAGATTCGAGCGCGTCAGGCGCGGGCGAACAAAGCGGCAACGACAAAGAGACAAGGAGGCCCTGCAGCGACGATCCGAAGGAACGCGTTGGTTTGGCGGATTTCAACTTCATAAAAGTGCTGGGAAAAGGAAGCTTTGGAAAAGTCATGCTCGCCGAACGCCGAGGACATCCCAATGAGGTATACGCGGTCAAGGTACTAAAGAAGGATGTTATCATTCAGGACGACGACGTGGACTGTACAATGACGGAAAAGCGAATACTCGCACTCGCTGCAAACCATCCTTTTCTCACCGCGATACACAGTTGCTTCCAAACAGAGGAGAGACTATTCTTCGTAATGGAGTACGTCAATGGAGGTAAATACCTGCATTTATATTTAATAATAAGGCAAACCTGTAAAGTAGGATGTATTTGATTTGCTTCAGCCGTGTATGAACAATTGATTTGGGATTAGCTTCGGCAAATGACGCCTTCTTTATTTGATGTTGAAATTTTACGTTTCGCCCTGATCAGGGCATTTTCAGAAGTTTAAAGATTTGAGCGGTACTAATATATGGCCAATTATCAAACAGATCGGAATGGGTCAAGAAGAAGTAGCTGAGTTAGTGGAGAACCATATTCAAGTTGAATCTAAAATAAAGATGCGAAGTAGAAGCTTGCACATTGCTTCCTTATTATTTTTCGATTTGTACAAAGTTACCTCTATGAGGAAGTATGTTAATTCATTTTGGCTTCTTCATAGAGGAAGCTTTGTAAAAATAGAAAAATAATGAGGAAGCGATTTGCTAGATTCTACTTTGCATCTTTATTCAAATTTTATTCTTAATCTCTGATGATTTACGAAATTTAGTAAGTTAAATTAAAAAAAACAGCGTCCCATCACATTTTGATTAAGTAGAAATTCTTATCTTACTCTCCTAACTTTTGCGGAAATTATGACCGAAAATGTACATTTATTAAAAAATTTAAAATGCCGTAAAATCTGAACGACTTTACCGGTCATCACCAAATTTCGTACGTAGCAGGGCTGTATGATATTTTTCGATTGTAGAACATTTCGGTTCATTTGTCGAGATTTGACGTGATTTAGAGATTTTTATTTTATTTTTTATTTTTTTTCGTACAATTCAAAATTTTATAATATCGGAACCGCTGTATCGATTTTGCTGAAATTCAATACCAAACATCATTTAACGTGTCTGCATTTATAAAGAACTATTTAGCTAAATTTGCGAACTTTTACGAAAGTTAGAGCGATCACAGCATTTTTTGAAAAAGTAAAAATTCCATTTAAAACTTTTTTATTTATTTCATGACATCGATATTTTGTTTTGTGGACTCAAAATGAAGGTTTTCTCACGAAAACTGCCGTCGCTTGTCGATGTATCAGTTATAAGAATTCACGCAAAAAATGTATTTAATTTTCAGGTGACCTCATGTTCCAAATTCAGAAAGCTCGTAAATTCGACGAGGCGCGTGCGCGTTTTTACGCGGCGGAGGTTACGCTCGCGCTTCAGTTCCTGCACAAACACGGGGTTATATATCGCGATCTTAAGCTCGACAATATACTGCTTGATCGTGAGGGTCATTGCAAGCTCGCGGACTTTGGTATGTGCAAAGAGGGCATCGTCGACGGAAGAACCACGACGACGTTTTGCGGCACGCCCGATTACATCGCCCCGGAGATTCTCCAAGAGCTGGATTACGGCGCCAGCGTTGATTGGTGGGCTTTAGGCGTTCTGATGTACGAAATGATGGCGGGACAGCCGCCGTTCGAAGCGGACAACGAGGATGATCTATTCGAGTCGATCCTTCACGACGACGTCGTCTATCCCGTTTGGCTTGTTCCCGAGGCCGTTTCAATTCTTCGCGGCTTTATGACTAAAAATCCTGCTCGACGTCTTGGCTGCGTTGCTGAGAACGGCGGTGAGGAAGCCATCAAAGCCCATCCATTCTTCCAACTGATGGACTGGCGAGCCCTTGAAGCTCGAAGACTCAAACCACCATTTAGGCCCAGAATCGTGAGTTCAAATCGATCTTATCAGTATAATTTTTTTGAAATTTCCGGAAAACATCCTTGAAATTTTGTGTAAATGTTCTTGAAATTTTGTGTAAATGTTCTTGAAATTTTGTGTAAATGTTCTTGAAATTTTGTGAAAAGTTCTTGAAATTTTCTGAAAATGTTCTTGAAATTTCCTGAAAATATCCTGGAAACGTTCTTAAATTTCATACGGACGTTTTAATGGACACGATGTGATGTTGCGGAAAATTTTCAACCAAACATGTTTATAAAATGACCGTCTTTGTTTTTCCGCAGAATAACGAAAAGGATACCGCGAATTTCGACGCCGAATTTACACGAGAGGAGCCGGTTCTCACGCCGGTAGATCAGGGTATAGTGCTATCGCTGAACCAGGACGAGTTCGAGGGTTTCTCGTTCGTCAACAATGACTTCAAGCCGAACAGAATTGCGAATCACTAATGTCCAAAGAAGAAGTTTTACAAAATGAAACGCGTGGCGGTGATCGCCGGCGTCAACTGTGCGTCTTGTTCGCAGCAACCGACGTGCTTGCCGATAGCGCCGCTCGCGTGGAGCACTAATCCAAGAACAAAAAAAAAGGGAAAAAAAAACCAAAAAATGAAAAGAAACACACACACAAGAAACGTCGCACAGGACTCATCGAAAATCACCGTAATCGTGAAACGATTTGATACCGCTCCGCTACCAAATACAGATTTTCACGTGCCAGTTGCAAGAAATTCGGTGAGTCGTGAAGTCGTACCAGAATATTTTTTCTCTCTACCACACTTACGAGGGAATTGATAGGCTTTAAGGGTGCGCAGACAAAGAGACTAACGGAAAGGTACGAAATTACGTACGAACTTCCGTTGAAACAACTAATTTCGTAATTTTTCTTTTTATTCCTCACGCAATCGCGAACTCGTCGATCGTTCCGCACGATTCTTAGATTCGCGTGTTGAGTCTCGACAGGGACGAGGCCAACGCGACGAAAACGAGAGAAGTTAATTCAAAAGAAAAACCAAAAGTGCTAAAAGATCGGCGAGTCCGTCGGTAAAATTTTACGCGTCCTGAGAATACCGACCGGAAATCTCAGCGCGTCGGTCGAACCCGAGCCGAGGCTGAAACCGGGCAAAACTTGAGACAGCGAGACTTTTTGCACGAAACAAAAAAAAAAGAAAAGATTTTATTTCAATTTTTCCTCCCGAGAATCGGCAATCGCGACGCCGAGATCACGAATTTTCGCGAAGTCTAACATGTTCCGACTAGACTTTGCGTTGAGACCTCGAGTTTCTCGGCTAGTGGGGCTCCGCAAGTGGCGACGAAGGCGTTTAATAAATGAGAAAAGGCAGTAGTCCCCCTCGACTTCTCACTGCAGGATCCTACCGTGCCTACGAATCGCTTCATCCTCTCGCGGAGTCACTTAAGTCGTCGTCGTTATTCTCGTTTTTCTTTTTATCTCGGCGCTTTTGCGCGAATTCAAAAATCAGACTGTCACGCGAGTCAGGATCGTGATAAGAGCCAACGGTAATTTGCACTTAAGAGTGACATGGACGAGCGTTTTTAAGGGTATAAGCAGGCAAGTGTTGGGCCGCTGGTCGCCTGACTCAGATTATCTAAATATACATATATATATATCAAAATATAAATATATATATATATATAAATATAAGTTATTTTAGCATACGCCTAAAGTAGCGGCAGAGCGAGGGAGAGAAGCCCGTTGGCTTGATTTCCGTTTTCATTTCATTCTCGTACCGTAACGAGAAGCAACGTAGCCAAAAAAAAAAAACAAAAAACAAGAAATGGAGCGACAATTGCGGTTTCTCGTAATAGTCGACTCGCCGCGGGCTGCAATCATTTCACGCGTAATTCGCGCTTATATCGAAGCGTCGAGTGTTCTGAAAGGAAGTTTAGTCGCACCGTTAAGGATTTAATCGTACGTGTTGTCTCTAGTTAGGTATCTCGATGGCTTGACTCGTGAAAACACTTAAATATAATCCGATAAATGATGCACCGCCAAGCGTTCGCACGACGAGACCGTCGAAGGCGCACGTACGTTTCCGCTTTTTCTTTTACACAAAGAAAAAGAAGAAAAAAAACGATTTGACCTCTTATTTAATTTATTTAATTTACTCTGCGAAACGTACGTCGCTGACGATCGACTGAACGCGCGTTACGAACACAGGCGTCCGTGCAATCTCACGTGCTATGCTGCCGGTGATTCGTGTACTTAATTCTTCGTGAGTAAATATTCGATAAGACGTAACGATTAATTAAGCTAAGTGGACGGCTAAATCTTAACGTGTGTTGCGAGCGACTGAGAAAATATACAAACAACACAAGCGTCTTATTCGGATTATGGATTCGCGAAAGAGAGCGAGGGCGGAAGATTCGAAGGGAACTTTAACCGCGAAACGGAGAATTTTCATTGGCACAATTGCTGAAATTCTTTCAGCAAGAGCCGTAGATGCCACTTCTTCTGATCCAAGTACTTCTTCGAGTCTGAGTTCAACGCGACAGTTACAAAAAAATAAAAACGATTTTTTTCACCGAAAAACGCCGGAAGTCGCGGTTTGTCTTAAATGTCTTGGCTCTCCGCCTGAAGTGATACCAACGTGAACGTAGATACCGGTATTAGGATTTAAGTGGCCGTCGCGATGAGACAGTAGCTTAAATAACGTAGTTTATCGCGCATCAAGACGTATTTTTTAGTGATTGCATACGTGAATTGCGAAAATGGCCCGACGCCGTGTCGCGTCGCTACAACGAAGCCCTATTTGTAGCGGAACGAACACGGCGTGAAAGCGGCCATGAGCGGAAGAAGCGAAAGAGGCGAGACGCGCCGTTTGCTGTTGTGATCGTTGTCGTTTTATTGATAATTCATTAACGTTGAGATATAAAACAGTAGCGTAGATAACTGTAGAGTTGAATAAGATATGAAAGCTAGAGGGATGAAATATTGGGTGCTGTGGGTCACGAGCCTCCGAGCTCTCGGCTCGTAACTCACAGACTCAAGAAGAAAAAAAAAAATCCGCGAGTAATCTATGAGTTAACGCTAAATTTCTCGATCTAAGGACAAATCTTACGATTAGGTGTCTCTCCCTGTTTGTGTGTCTCGAGATAAGGTGCGCGATCCACGCTGCTTCGATTACCCAGTGTATTTCTTATCGCGGCAGCGATCCACCCGAAATGTCTTCCCCTCTCGCTCTAATCCGTCGAATAATTGTTAAAAAAAAGGAAATAACAGAACGAAAATCTCACTCGGCTCTCCGTCGGGTGACAAAGACCCCGAATTCGCCGGGACGCAGCCTCGATGGTCCAGTTAAGTCGCTGGCGACGGTCCACCTCACAAACTATTCAAGCGATTTAAAATCGGGGCTTTTTAACCCGTGGGAGAATCGAAGATGCCGCCCAAGATCTCCGCAATACAAAGATGTACAAGCGAGGAAAGAAAGGAAAGCAAAATAGAGAAAACCAAAAGAAGAATAACACGCGGAGAGCGTGTTAGTAGTCACTTTGTCCGACGATCGTGTAATCGGGGAGAGAAACGGTTAGTCCGGCCTACGTTTAGCAGAGAGTTAACGCGTAATTATAAGCAAAAATGGATTTAATTAACGATAAACGGTATATTAACTGGAGGAAAAAAAAGAGATAAAAGTGAACATATATATTATATTATAATATATGAATAGCGATTAAGGTTGCGTATTAGGTAGGAAACTTTCTCCTAGGCTTACGCGTTTTTTCGGGGGGATCAAGTGAGTTATAGGAAACAAAC
This sequence comes from Tromatobia lineatoria, assembly GCA_949699805.1. Taxonomy (NCBI): domain Eukaryota; kingdom Metazoa; phylum Arthropoda; class Insecta; order Hymenoptera; family Ichneumonidae; genus Tromatobia; species Tromatobia lineatoria. Next base: position 17,378,430 of record OX453036.1, read on the forward strand.
AACAAAACAAAGGTAATTGAAAGAAGTTGGTGGATTCGAAATCGCTAATGAATTCGGGTTTTTTCGTTTTTTGTTGTTGTTTGAAATCGTTGAGCGAGTTTTATCGGATATAAGTTAGCTGATAGGAATTCATTAAGTTTGATGTTTCGCGCATTTGCGAACTGGTGGCTCCGTCGCGTCGTCTATCGCCCGCAAACCTCTTTTTACAATCTTTCGAAAAACTCTCGGTGCTGATATCCGTATTCCTTAAGACTGTTCTCCGAGATATCGGAGAACTTCACCAACCGATTGCCGTCCTGATCACATCGATTCGAAGCAACAGTCTATTAAACACACACGAAAAATAAAATAAAACGCTGAGAAACAAGGGAAAGGAAGGCGCGCAATATTTTTTCTTTCTATAAAAATGAAAATACGTAAAATAAAACTAAAACGGATATTCGCACCGAGGTTACGAGCGAAGCGCGGAGACGATTCGAGGCCATTAGTCACGCGCGCACGCTATTTAAATTATCGTATAGTACAAGACTCGATAGTCGCATGGTTGTTGTTTTTTTGTTACGATAGCGCGTTAAAAGCACACAAATTAATCCGAGCTCTGCGCGCGACAAGTAATGTTCAAAAATCGTCGGTGCGAGCGCGCAAAGCACCGTATACATTTTATATTTTTTCGTTACAGTTTATTTTTTATACTCAAACGTTTTCTTCTCTTCCTTTCCATTGATTTTTTTTAAATTAATTTTTACAACTAATTGTATTTGAATTTTTGTCGTAACATCGCGGTGTTCTTTTGCGACCGCTCGTCAAGTATCGTGCCTGCTTTTTGTATTAGTAACAAAAGAAAAGAAAAAAAAAAACAAATTTCGAGCTCTCGTTGTAAGACTATATGTGTTTCACGGATTTGCTGAAGCGCGATCCGATTTAAGAGGTATTCAAGAGTATTTTTCGTCGATCGCGTAAACGAGCGATGTTTCACGAGATTATTGTGAGTTTGATGGTGGAGAGGCCAGGTAGACTCGATATATTCGGTTTCCTCTTTTTCTTTCACTTTTTATTCTGATATTCAATCGCTGAAGCGTTGTCTCGTTCGGTTCGTTGCATCAGCTCACACGCTGAAATGCGACGCACCGAAATCAAGTGAGACGCGCGCGAAAGTGTCGGGTTAAGTGTCCATAGCGGAGCTTTTGAAGTATATACATTTTTAGAAGAGTCGTAGTACATATATATAAATATGAAACAAACAAAAAAAAATATATATAGCGAGCCCTGGTCCCTACTAAATCGCGCTGTCCTGTTCGATGTGATTTTTTATCGCTAATTTATAGTCTAACTAATAGCGTGACGAGAAGAGCATACGTTGAATGTTGAACAAAATAATAATAATGATAATACGTCGTTAAGATATTCCTGTAAACGTCGATAAAAAACTATAACGTGCGTTTGTGTTTAGTAATTTATCAGAGAAAATAACAGAACTATAATCGTTGGAGGCTCGCGTTGAGTGGCGCGACATTTTAAGAGAAGAAAGAAAAATACAATTAACAGATTTGATGTTGAAAGTGTATAAGTTAAATGTGTGTAAAAAGTGCGAGATCCTCGGTAGCGAGAATCTCGCGCGTGTTGTACCTAAACAGTGTGCGCGACGTTGGCACGCGCGCTCACCGCGCTTTTTCTAGTTACTAAGAGGCGACACACACGAGCACCGTTGCAATTTTTAAGGATATCACCCGATTTGGGTGATGTGCGTAAAGCCAGCCAGAAAAGAAGGATAGAAAAAGAGACTAACAACAAAAATAACGATCGGGAAAACTCGCGCATATTTATTCCGCGCCGGATAATCATTCTCGTCTGACGAGTCGGAGTGCAATTCTTCCGCGAAATATATATATGTATAGATATATATATATTTCTGTATATATGCGGCAATTTATGACTGCTCGCTTTTTCCCGGCCGAAGTTACGAGTGTAATCTTCCTTTCTCATTTTCTTTTTGTCAGAATTCATCGTTTCCCTGTTTAATCGTACTACAAACGCAGTATTTATCGCCTTTTTAATTATTCTCGTCGAAAGACTCTCGGACGTTTACATTATGCCGGTGCTTAAGCATGGAGTAAAGTAGACTATATGTACAACGCCACGAGCGAATTATAATATTATTTAATAAATATTAGGTAAATTTAGAGAGATTATCTATAGGTATACGTATTATTATGTAGATTAACCGCGAGGTCGACCGACACAAGTGCAATGTCTGGGTTGTGGTCTTTCAATGTTACAAAAAGATGAAGATAAACAAAAACGGAAGCAGAATTTTATTTTCACCGGGAAATACCGATACCATAGCTATATTCGAGGGGGATACAGTAGATCGCGTCGTTTTCGGACCGCTGAGCGGATCAGAGGATTCGAGCGAGCTTCGAGTAACCCCGAGACTTCGTTTGACGAATACTTTACGTCTCGTTTAGTTTACTACCGTTAAGTTGGCGTTTATCTTGGCTCGGACGATGTGTCGAGGGCCAAACCTCGTTTTTAACCAAAGACTACCTTGTAAAGCGTATATTTTGTTCGCTCGTCTCGTGGTTCCATCGCCCGTGGTCACCACGAGACGCGCTTTTCACTATCCACTCTCTCGATTATTCGAGATTCCTTCATAGTTATTTTTTTTAAAATCGTTATTCATTATTTAATGAAACAAAAGCGCAACAAAAAAAATACAGGAGAGAGGATGATAATAGCGGACAAAACAGCACACGTGTGAGCGCAAGCGCCTCGCTCTATTATTAGTCGTTAGATAAGTGGAGGGCAGAGAAAAAAAAAACGCGAAGGAAAGAGGAGCGAACGAAGCGGAAATATAATAGTCGAAAGAACCATAACTACCTGACATACATGACAGATCGTATTTGAATCTTCTTTGCCACAGATCTGAGCAAATCAATGAATCTTACGTACTATATTTTTTTATTTTATTCTCTTCATCTTTTTTTAATTCTATAAATATTAATATACAGAGTAAAAGCGTAGAGGCAGAGCCGATCGTTCGGACTTGTTAGTATCGAAAAATGTGCAATATAACTGTAAATTGAAAATAATACGATTAAAATCTTGGGATAAATTTTTGTCTGCGGACTTTGAATAAAAAAAATACTCGTCGTCGAGGTCTCAGGCTAGTCTCGCGAACACCCAAAACAGTCCGCTCTGCGAACGCGCCGCCAAACGTATTAAATACAAATGTGTATTATATTTAAATGTATCTTTATTTTCTTCTCGTTAATTAATCGATAATTGTCGTAATAACGTTTTTCCTTACCGCCCGTCGCCAATGAATATTTATTTGTCGTCTATTTATGTATTATTTTATATTAAATGAAAAAAAAAAAAAAACACAAAAAAACAAACAACCCCAAATTTGTCTTTAGACGCTAAAGTATTAGGCTCGAAATCTCGTTTCGGGAAAACGAGAGCAACAAATTATCCGGCAAATTCGTTGTTATATCCGAGTGTGCGTGTAAACTATCGGAAGTTGTCGTGTAATGTAAGCGGAGAACGAGACAGAGATGAATGAAAACTGTGTACCTTCGCTTTGTACGAAAGTATAATTATTGATTGATTTGAAAAAAAAAACACAAAAAAAAATAAAGAAACGTCGTCATTATTGTAACGAAAAAGTACGACTAGCTCGTCCACCGTTCGGTGCATATGACGATACAAAAAAAAATAAACAAAACGTAAAATGCTTTCGGTGTTTCGAGTAAGCGAAAATTGAAAAAAAAATAGTAATAATAAGAGCGAAGAGTCGATCCAAGTGAATCGTGTATGAGAAGACATAACAAAGAAAGAAAAAGCTATATATAAATGCATATAACGATGGAATATTATATGTAGATGTTTAAGAACGAAAAAAAAAAACCAAGGAATGGATGGGCCTCGAACAATGTGCAGGAGATTAATTGAAAACAACGTGTAACACTTGTGAATTACTATTGTGTATATCTACTTTGACATTTTTATTTGTTATTAATTGTTTGAAACGTGCCATCGCGAAGAGGCGGTGGATTCTGTATTGAACCGCGAGGACATTGCCGTATTGCATTTAATTTATCTTCCGACCTGCCGAGACGCTCGTCGAACTCTCTCGGACTTAGTCGCACACACGGATTACGTTTAAAGCAAAGAAAATAATTTTTATCGGTGCCAAAGAAGTAAAAGTAAAAATAAAGAAATTCGTACAAAGTAAAATCCAACTTTTAGGCGGAATGTCCTCGCAATACCACGTCGCAGATGCTCTCGGGGAGAAAAGATCCGCGTGGTGCCCCATGACCAGCGCGGCGATTATCAGTGTCTGCACGCACAAGCTTTTCCTCTCGAGGCGTTAAATATACTCGTCCGTTTCCGAGATCCTGTATCGTTTTATCTCCGTAGAGCCGCGCTGGTCCCGCGGCCGGAAAAACGCGCGTGGCCTTATCCGTACTATCACGTCGATGCTCCGCCTTCGAGAGAATTATATATGTAAAAAAAAAGAAAGGAAAAAAAGGAAGAACAAATACAAAACCGTGTCTTTGTGAAACCTATCGAGACGAGTGCGCAATCGGCGTTTGTCTCGATACTTAAAAATCTGAGGAGAGCAAAAGGAGCGTTTAAAAATGAGAAAACAAAAATCACGATGGAATTTCGATGAGATGGGGATTTAAAAACAAAAGGTAATAACACACGCGTTGAGTAAGCGAAATGTACGGAGAGCTGAAGAAACCAGTGACTTTCCTGGTGGTTTTGGTGGAAATTGACAGTTTTTTCAGCTCGTCGCACAGCGTAGAGTACATAAGTGAATATATGCGTCTACTGTGACTGTAGCGTTTAGATAGATAATGTAACTATTACATATTATAAAAGTACGCGAAAGCGAGGATTGTTCGGGACCGGGTGCTCTTCAATCCCGTCCCGCATTTGACCCGAAGAGATTTTGGTGCACGCGTCCGCCGAGCATCTTCCGTTTTACAATCGAAAGCCGGTATTGTCGTCACGCTCTTGCATTTTATTTTCCAACTCTGCGGGGCACCCTATCACGGACAATCTTCGCGAAGAGCGGACACTGTTATTTGTCTGATTATTGTGTAACGAATCATAAATAAATATATACTTATATATATGCACATATATATATAAATAAATATATATATATCTATATATAAATAGATGTGTGTATGTATATATACATATATAAACACGTAGTTTTTATTATTTACCAATTACCTTGGGATTTTGGAAGCATTGGCGAAATTTCGTGGTAGAATTATTCACGTTGCCTTGCAGTGCAGAAAAGTTTAAGACTACTTCGAATTGTTATATAAACTGACGACCCTAATATTGTTTTGCAGCTCACTTCCACTTATTGATTTAATGCTGACAAGAAATACGTAAATAACAAAAAGACGGCAGTTATAGCTCATATACTTATAATTTGTTAGTTACAAATAAACAAAAGGGACTGATAATATTTAAAATTAAAAAAAAAGTATTTAGCGAGGATTCGAAATGCATGATACGCTAGAAGTAGCTTTAGATGGAATAATTCTTAAAATGAACAAAAAGAAAAAGATGAATAGAATAAGGGTGCAAAGTAGAACTTTGCATATTGCTTCCTTATTAATTTTCATCTTGTGCAAAGTCGCCTTAATGGAGCAGTTTATTTATTTAATTTTTTGCTGACTCGTAGAAAAAGCTTTGCGAAAAATGTAAATTACTGACGAAGTAATGTGCAAATTTCTAGGTTGTATCCTTCTTTGAAACACATTTGAGTCTTGAATTTATAGATATTTGAATTATTAAGAACTATAATCTAGTAACACATTATCGAGATCGAAAATTTTTCGTAAAATACGAAATCACGTAAAATTTAAAGCGTTTTGCGGATGATCACCAAAATTCGTACATACATAGCAGGGCTGAATGTTATTTTTCCTGTGTAAAAATCTACAGTCGATTTGTTCGAAATTTTACCTGAATAAGAGAAAAACGAACGATTTTCGGAAATTTCCGAATCTCATGAAAACAGAACCGCTTTACCGATTCGGCCTAATTTCAATACTAAAGGTTGAACAACGTAGTGCAATTTTAGTACGAACTTTCAGCCTGATAACTAAAAATTCCTCGAGCTAGACGTACTCTTTTCAAAATTTTGAAATCCTTATAGAATTGAAAAGCGTAAAGCGATTTTTGTAAAATTGATATGAATTGAAAATTATCCAGTACTGTACATATGGCTCAAATTTGAACTGATTTGGTCGAATAGTTTACAAATTACAATTATATGAGTTTTTCGCCTTTCATTACACGCATATATATATATATATCCGGATAATTTTTCCAAACCCCTTTTCTCGACGTTTTTTATCATTCCGAGATTTCTGACATAAGAATCTCGAGAAAAAAAAATTTCTATGAAAACGAAGCTTCTTCCCCGAAGAAGCAAAAACAACAAAGAATGTAATAAGTCGAAAAAAAAGTTGCTGCATAAACAAATGGCTAATAAAATAACGCACTGCCTGAGAAAAGTCCTGGAAACCGCATTTCTGCCACTAGATAGAACAAATTATAAATGGGGTCAAGGATAAAGAAAACGAATTTTTTTACGATTCTCGCAATATACGACTTTATTCTGTTTATAGACAGAGCTTTCGAGTATATCAATATATATTTATATAATACCGTAGGCGCATACATGTGTTGTTGTGTATGAGCGTCTGCGTGTCTCGCATCAATCGCATCGCGTGGCGTTTCTTATTTATTTATTTATTATTATTTATTTTTGTTTCTCGTGTGTATATCGTATAGGAGTTTATATGTATACATCTATATACAGAGCATTTTTCGTTTCATATATAATTCAATAACATCGTCAACCAATAATTTATTTAGACTAAACTACGTACGTGCGACGGACGCGCGCATAACGTACAGGATTATGCAATCGCGCGTGTCCCAAACCAGCGCCTCGTCGCGAAAAAAATGCTTGAAACTTCCTTCCGTTTCATTCAAACCGCAAATACGCACACAAACGCTCGTCATTCAAACATCTTTCGCGCGGACATATCACACTCGTCAAGCTCTTTCCCCGAAGACTTTAAGGACACCCAACACGGATCACAGTTTGTCTCTGCACTCGTCGACTCGACAAAAAAAAACTTATTACATTACAATAATAGTGAAAAAAACAACAAAATTGCGCGACGTTGCTCGGCGACTCAGCACATGCGATCGCGAGACCCTTCAGTACTTTTATTTGGAGCCTCACGACAGTAAACTTGGTCCGAACTACAGTGGATCTCATCAATTTCTCTTCACGTGGAACGCGGTGTTTTCAATTTTCATTTTCGACCATCTTCTATTTACATACGAATAAATTGGGAGGCAACCGTTCTTTGGACGTGAACTCGAAGGGTGATTATACAATTCTGGACGTAATTTCGTGGCGCTCCTCAATTTGCAGCAGATTTTCTTGTCACCATCTCTCATTACCTATCTAATTGTATTTCGTTTGCGTCGTAAACGGTTCTAAGGCCTTTTGCGTCCTACACTAATCGCAATTTCGAGTTTCATGCGCCGAATTCTCAAACAGCCGCGCTAGTGGATTGTCTCGAGGAGAATAAAAATGCTATTGGCTCCGTGGAAATCCGCAGTGCTTTTCAAACGGTCGACTCCCCCGATTAGCGAATCACCGCTTTTCAAAAGCGTTATATATATATATATATTTATATATATATGCACAACACGCGTTACACGTCAACTGGAGCGCAACGAATAACAAATACAAGAAAACACGTGGATGCACTTGCGAGAATACTTCATATATTTTTTTTTAAATTTTTTGCCTACGAGAGCGATAAGAAGCTGTACAGTTAAGTCTAAATACGCTCGACACGATACATATACCATGCCACTATTAATTTAACAGACGCTCGTCGATATAACGACACGAGTATGCGAGTATAACCGATCGTTCCACGCTAAAAAACAAAACGAAAAAAAAAAACGATTCTACAAAGGTACTTTTGGATCCCGACTGTTTGTAATAATATGTATCTGAAAGTCGTTAATTATCGACTGATATGGCACACCGGTGCTGATGGGGCTGAAAAGTTGCGCATTTTTGTTCCTTTTGTTGTTATTTATGGGACAAAAGTCTTAAAACGTTGATATATAAAAAATTTCAAGTTGAACATCATCGCGTGCTTTCTCGGCGAGTCGTTAAAACGACGCTTGAAAATGAACATCATTGTTTTCGGGCAAATCCACGTTTCTATGTAGATGAGGATTTGTAATTGGTATTGAAATTGCCATGCAGCGTAAAATATTATGTATAAAGTTTTCCTTAGAGATAGCGATTGCAAATTCATCTTTGGGATACTGAGAAAAAGAGATATCGTTAATCCGTAAATATTTGAGTCGACAGTTTGATGAATAACAATAATAAAAAAGAGAGAAAGAACATCGGCTTCGATTCCGCGTTACGATAGAGCTGATATTTGTTGTTGTTGTTGTTGTTGTATTTCGTTTTGGAGAGTAAGATACTATGGCAGTTTTGTGTCGCTCTATCGTTAATCTACGATGTCTTCAAGTCCGCAGCGAATCGCAGCGGCGAGTCTGGAAATTGAGATCCTCTAGGAGCTATTTTACTTACAATAAATACTGGAAGAAAGAAGTATCTAGGCTAAACCGTCGCGCTACCTGATTTTTCGCCGCATCGACATTCCTCGCTTGCAATATATAATAGGCCTCGTCGGTGAGTTTTCAGCCTCGCCCAAAGACCCCTTTGGTTTCGCTTCGACCAGACTTTTCGACCGGTCTAATTATCTTTTTAACTAGCCTGGGACTGTATCACCGGCGCTCCTCGATGCAGCATCGAGGCGGGCCGCGACTTTCTACCACCCCCGCCGCCCTGCGCCGCGGCAATTACATTCGCAGCTGGTGGCTGCTGATGCTGACTGATTTGCTGAACGATCCCAGAGTCCCTCTTCGGTATTTCCGGTGGTGATTGAAGTACCTCCGTGTACTCGCGAATCAAATTTGCTATTTGACAAGCCTGTAAAGTAAGTTAAACGGTTTGAGGACGCAGTCGTGATAAACAAACAAGCCTGCGAAGTAAAATCTTGCAAATTGCTTCTTCATTACTTTTTGGTTTTTTCGAAGCGCTAAGAGAAAGTATGTAGATCGTTTCTGGCTTTCTTATGGGGAAAATGAAAAATTGATATTCAATTTTTATCTCGGATTCTTTTTCAGGCGTTTTTCAATTTTTTTAAGTCAGGTGCTCGTAAAATTTAAACCGCAACTGCGCGGCCAAGACGTAGATGCGTTTCTCAATGGCTGTTCTCGATATTTTAGACTATTTTGAGTAATCCATTTCAAATTTGACACGAAATTCCGGTTTTTTTTTCACGAAAACGATGTTTCCCTGTGAGGAAGGAATTATTATTATCATAAAGTGAACGAGCCAGTGGATGGACGGGGACCAGTGAATGGACACTGTACATAACAGCACGTGCATCAACAGCATCTATTCTGTTTAAGAGGGTGTTATGAATTTTATGCGTTATAATTAATCGATCAATATATAGGCTGTTACAATAGGTATCATAAAGAATATACAGTTTTCACGTAAATAAGAAAATACTTTTAGCTCACCTGAGACGTAGTCAAGATGACTTTGCTTTGTTTCTTGTCGGTCCCGGTAATAATCATGAGGCAACTGAGTGCCGGACTATAACTGAGAATACTGCTGTACTCATAAGTGCACAAGGCATTTCGTGATCGATGCTCCAAAAGATGAAGTCCCTGCTGATCGACGGCGAGCCACAAGACTCGCGGCCAGTTCGAAGTGAAAGATTGCATAACGTCGAATATAGTGGCTTTGTGGAGCGGCCACGATTGAATCAAATTGAGGAAGGCTTTCTTCGCTTCGGGAGGCGTCATACCCCGCAACGATTGATGATGCTGGAGGACGCCCTCGACGCAGAGACTCGGCACGAGTCTTGGAGGTAGGCAGTGACTAGCTATTGTGCGATATTCCTGATCCATTGGACCCTCTTCACAATCACCGAGTTCTAATTGCGCTTGCAGGGCGGTGAGCATCATCTGGATCAGAAATGAGCGTTTACGTACACGGTAATTGGAAGACCTAATCGGGAAGTAACACATAACGAAAATGGCGGCGATAATCCAATCGCATAAAATTTTCAATCATCAAATGTGACCAATATTATGGTATTAATTAATTTTTTTTTTTTTTTTCTAGAAAAGTCTGTTCAAAATGTGACCTTTATCTTCGAACATGCCAGGGATCATATTTTGTAGAAATTAATAAGTTATACGACTGCGATAGAGTAGTTGCAATTTATCCATGAGATGCTACGATGACTTTTGTTATTTCTCAATATCATTGCTCACTTTACAAGCGTTTAAAATAGAGCTTTCCCGTAGCGTCCGTTGTTGCTATTTATAAGACACTTTCGGGATAGATACATTTTCGTGGGTCGACTATTTGATTTATATCACATCTTTTATGTTTAAATTATAATAAACTGTACTTTCATTTTAAAACATTAAGAGTGATAAATTTGTATTCGTTGCCACTCTTTTTCAAGCTGGAAAGTTCGGTGGTAGGGATGAAAATATAAAAATGGGGTCATTTGCGTATCGTTATAATCATAAAAGAATGGATATTCTCACAATGTTAATCTTAAAGTACGTTTCCGAATCACATACATTTCTAGAGATCTTATAAAAAATCTGCCGGTTGGTAATTAACAATCATTATTAATTTATCAACAAGTCGACTCACCGCTTCCTTTTCGGTGATAGGAAATCGATCGGCTCGCAAATCGTGGAGGACTTGGTGATACAAAAGTTCTTTCTCAACCGGGTCATCGAGATTCATGTATTGATCGAGGAACAGATGTTTCTTGAAAAGGAACAAGTGGTGACCGTGCTTCCTTTGAGTCTGATGGCCTTGTTGAGTCACGCTGGCAGTTCGATAGCGTTCCCACTTGGACATCACATCGGCAATTTTCTCCTCGGGCACGAGAGATCGTTCGGTTGAGCCAAGCACTTCGTAAATCGCATATCCTTCATGACAAAAAAACGCGTAAATGAAGGATACGTGCATACAGCAGAATTTATCAGATCCTGTGTATAAGGGGGCAAGTGATCTATGTAAAGGATCGACAAATAAATAAATAAATCATCTGCACAATCGTTTTCGTATGATGGACTTTGATTTTTTTTAATTTGCTGAAAAATTTGTGATCCCGTTCTAGTACGCTATATCTGTCTATAAATGTGAAATAATACAGTGAACCAAGATATTAATAAGAAATGTTGAAGGATCGACGAATTATTGAAATGATTTGAGTTATGTGCAGCGGTAAATGGTTAGAAACATTCAATGAAAAACTGGCTAACCAAACTCATAATAAATTAAGATTAAAGATATAGCTTAGTATAGAGTTGAATTTGTTTAGAAATCAGTAATAACCGTAATAAATCACACAACTAAGTTTCCCTTACAGAGACGCCAAACATAATAATAAAAAAATAAGCAAAACAGAATTTTCATGAAAGCTAGACATTAACGAGGAAACAACGTGACAATTCAAATTGTCAGTTTTTTTGTAAGATATTATACAAATATTAGAATAAAACTCAGAGCTTTTAGAAACGTCGTTTATATCTCATAAACGGTGGCGAATAAACATGTTTTAATCAAGTATACGCCTTTTATCCGACGTTAAATAATGGAAGGGACTTCAATTAATGACCAATTCTGTTGAGGTATCAATGAATTTGTTTTGGATAAATGAGTTAAAAACTTATCCAAGTGAAAACATTTACTTATTAAGTATCGATCAACTAAATGCTCACCCATTGCTGACTCTTCGAGGCCGATCTTCGCCTTGATGATCTCCATAACATCCCTAGCAGTGGCAGAAGGATGAAATTCGACAGCGTGATATTGACCATCCATAAAGTGAAATCGTGCATAAATAGGTCTTCGATTAATCGTGCACATGATTTCCTCTCTGCTCGGTGGCCATTGTCGTCTCCTCGTTCCCTGCGTTTTGTTTAAACACTTTTCCGCAAATCTCGCGTATTTACCTTCCTCAGTGACGTAATCACTCGCGCACCTCTTCAGATGAGCGATGAGATATTTTCTAATGATTTTCTGCGGCGGCAGAATAACAGAGCAAGCCAGCGAGAGTAAAGCCCAGTGTCTCAAGTTGACTCGACTGTTGGGATCGGGATGATCGGTAGTTTGCTTAATAAGCTGCAGATAAAGTTCGCCCAAAAGATTTTCCTTTCGCATGCATCGTTCCATAACAGTTTGTATGAGATTAACGTGCTCGTCTTCAACGCGACGAACCGTGTCGCCGTTTTGTCCGAGTCCCGCATACGTTAAAATAAGCTGGAAGACGCTAAGAGCGACTTGCTCTTCAGCATCCGGTAATTTCGTGAGACTTTGCGGTATATTTTGTCTGCTGAAAGCCCAATAGGCGTGAGGAAATCCCTTGTAAGTTTCGCCGTGATCCGTAGCGCTGCCGTGTTCCTGTCGAAGCTTTTCGATTCGATGCTTCGACAATCTTCGCAGTGTATTTCGCAAAAAACCGCCACCGGTGTCTTGCGGTTTTCTCAGTGCATCCGAGTCCACAAGAACTCTGCGACAGTTTACGAGATTGTGATAAAGACGTACGCGGTCTTCGTTCGTCATCCCCTTGATTTTTTTCATCGGTGCTTCGTTTTCCGTTATCCAACCGGCGAGAGCGGGACAATAGCTCACTATAAGACTGCCGATCTCGTTTTTTTGCGGTGTCTCGAATACGAAACATTTGTGCGAACTGTCGGGATTGTGTCTGAGCAACGATAACGTTATGAAGGAATCGCTGGGATCCAACATTATGCTCTCCACGTCCTGATAACGATACTCCGAGAGCACGAATTTATCGTCCGGCTTTATGAGCATCAGACCATCCGCGTTTATTCCTAAGATTAGCTGGTTTCCGTACGACCAATAGCCACGGTAAGTCACGTTAAACATCGTTGTGCCGTACAATGGATACTGCATTACGCAGGAGAGATAAAGCACTTTCGCTGTAAGCTCTGAACGACCGGAACCGTACTGCTTGTGAGCCTGAGCTATTATCGGCACCCAAACGTCGTCACCGCGAGCCCGACTTATTCTGTACGGCAAGAAACTATCGACCTCGCTGTAATAATCCAGACGGTCGTTGTCCTTCGGATCTCCCAGAGATACTTGCGCCTGCAGACCTGCTAACTGCAGAGCTACTTTCTCTGATACTGGGAAATCGTCGCACTGGAAAAACATTGGAAATTGTTGGAATTTTTTAGATTTCCGCATCGTGAATAATTCTGCGTGAAAAAGTTCAAGGATTCACGAAATACGTAAATAAAAACGGTTTGTAAATAAGGTAACGTATAAAAATCGTTGCAAAGTAGAAACTCGAAAGTTGTTGGCATTGTTTCAATTTCCGCATGGTGAATTCTACGTGAAAAGTGCAAAGATTCGCTAAACTCGAAAACGAAACGGTGTTAAAAAACGGAACGTGTAAAAAGTAGTGCAAAGTAGTGCCGTGAGAATTTATTTCTTCTATTTTTTCAGAATCATTCGGGAAATTGTACAGAATTAAAGGAGATTTGAAATCAGAAAAAACTATATGAGAAAACGAAAATTTAGTGCCAGTCAGTGAGGGGCAGCCATCGACCAGTTTTTTTTAGTCCGTGATGAGGATCCTTTCCAGAAAATTATATTTTTCGTCTGAACATGAATAATACAAAAAAAAAAAAAAAAAATTGTTTGCGGCATGATAAACATTATGAAAATAAAAGCCACTACCAGTAACAGCAATATGGTGTTAATAATTTAAATAATACAAAAATAAAAAGACCACGGACTGAAACATTACTAGGAGTGTTGTCTTTCCCCAAAAAAAAAAACTGGTCGATCGCAGCCACCCATTGACTCGCACTATTGAGATACATCCCGACCATTTGCTTTCATTCTCATTGAAACAAAACAGTGTTCAAGAATTGATTCTTACCTTAACGACATTGTAAACAGCCTGCGAATAGAGCATATTCACTTCTACCGGATCTTGCGAGAGTTCTCGAGTATTGCGGAAAAGTCGTCGCTTGAAAACGAATCGATTGTCGCCGCTGCCCAAAGTGGCGTTGTTGCCCCGCCTGAGGGTTGAGAAGCTTGACTGAGACGTATTGAGCTTGCACTGCTTACTGTAAACGGAATCCAACGCTTCGTGAGTAAAGCGTCTCGGGATAGACTAAAAATCGGCAATTATCGGATACTTACACTTCCCAAGCAGCGATAACATCGTAGAGATAGTCGTGCGCACGAACGTGTTCTTCGCCGTCGGGTCGACTCTGATAAATTGCCCATCCTTCGAGCGATCGGAGACCGAGCTTTTCGGCAAGTTTTGCGGCTGCGTCGGCGGCCGTGTCAGTCGGGTGAACGTCTATCGCTTTCGTTCTGCCGTCCAAGAAGAAAAATCTGCATACGATTGTTCCGAGCCTTCGCATCGCCGCAATTTCCACGGTAGACGGTGGAAATTGTCTGCACGAGACTTTGGTGTTCTTGCAGTTATCGACGCACCACTGAACGTATTGTCGCAACTTGCCCTCCAGAGCCAAGTTCTTCTTCAGGAAGGACACGAAGTACTTGTAGAGAAGTTTGCTCGGCTGAAAAGCTACGATCGCGAGACAGAGCAGCAGCCAGACTCTTTCCGCCCACTCCATGTTCGGATTGTTCGTCGCCTGGCGCATACACTGCACGAGAATCTCATCTCTGAGCTCCTCGCGCTCGATACCGTAACCGATTATACTCTGAATCGTCGCGATCTCTTGCTCCAATTTCATCTCGCCTCGCAGGTATTTGCAGAGATCCTGAATTGGATGGAATGATTATTTGTTGCGTATTTTGGAGGAAAATAATTAAGCACTCGCAATTTGAGGCCATAGCCAACGATATTTGATAATCAATTACAGTAATGTATTGATGTTTTAAGTGAATTAATAAAATTCAGCATTTTATTTTGATCCGAAATTTGGTGGGGAAATAAAGAGACCGGTAGAATTTCGTTAAAAGAGTATCTGACGGTTTTATTTAAGGGGATCCAGTCACCTAAAACTCGTCATAAGAAAAAAATTCTCCAAATGATATCCTTGTTTTTTAAAACTTCACATTTGAACCTCATTGAGAACATGACAAGCATTTTAATGCTGCAATTTTGTAGAGACGTTCGGAGCATAAAAATGGTGTGTGGTAAAAAGTAAAAAATTTTACTTGTTTTAAAAGATTTTGGACCAAAACGGTGAACCAATTGTATTGTTCAATGTTTTTAACTCGTGAAGAGTCCATTCTGGATTGAATATCGTGAATCTGGATGCAGTTAAAATTAGATTTACCGTAACAAATTGTCTAACGATTTTTTAATAAAGCAATATTTATTTACACATTTGAAATAATAGCTTTGTCATGAAGACCGGAAATAAAAAAGACCTAAATTCAAGCCAGACAAAATTTTTTTTTTTAATCTGAAAGTTATTACAAGTGAAAATTTTTAACTTTTTATCCCCCACCATTCTGGTGCATTGTATGTCTTTAAAAAATTGCAGAGACAAAATGCTTGTTATGTACTTCATGAGGTTTTAATTTAAGATGTTTCGAAAAAATTGTATAAATTATAGAATTTTTTTTCCTGATGACTTTTTTTTAGGTGACTCGGTCCCCTCAACGAAAGGCAAAATTCTAAGCATTGAAAAAATTTAATTCTCCACTATTTTAATTTAATAAAAGTGTCCAAAATTTACCAAAAATTGTCTGTCCTACCGAAAAAGGTTTTCGAGTTTCAAACTCCGACGTAATACTCAAGATGGTTAGTTATGCTTACCCTGAATACGGAGCACGCCAAATTAACGTTGTCCGGATCATACATATGTATATGAGAGTTCGGAATGCTCGATCCTTTGTAGTAAGTGACCATTTCGTACTTGGGAATAAATTCGATGCTTTTGCCTCTGGATTTTCTGGTGAGAGTCGCCATGATCGTGCCCTCGGGAGATCGTTCGTGGCTGTTGAAGTAATTTTGTGCAAACTCAACGATATCATGATAAGTGGCCTCAGGTTCAGGCGCGTCTTTTTTCTCCTCGAGTTCTTGGAGCTTCCGTTCGACTCTGAATTTTCGTCGCTGCTCGCGTTCGGCGGGTTGTTGCTGCGTCGGCAGTGGTGTCTGTTGTTGCTGCGGTGTATGTATAACCAAATCGTGACCGTTGTGCTGAGGAACTGGCGGATGATGATGATTTTGATGTACGTGATGAGCGTTGGAGTTTCGCGATTCGGGCCGCGATGGTGGACTGCCAACTGGTGGTTCCTTTATGATTTTACTCGTCGGAACTGGCGGCGGAGATCCGCAAGTTTCGCCGTTGACCAACTGTCCCGCGTTTCCGTTTATTAAAATGGGACTGCTCGGTCCTGTTTCGTCTCTGGGAAGCACGGACTCGTAAATAGGCTCTCCGTTGTCCGCGGAAGAATCGCCATTCGTTACTTGCGGAAGCGGCGGAGGAGGCGGCGGTGGAGGCGGTCCCGTTGGCTCCGGAAGACTCGGTTGTCCCAACTTAGCCGCAGCCGCCGCGGCGTTTCTCTGCGATAAACCGTCCGGTGAATTGAGCTTGGAGTCTGATCTCGCGTTCATCTCCATCTCCAGCTGTATAACACTCTCCAATTCCGCGTCCAAATCCTCCACCAGCTCGTCCATACGCTCGCCAATTTCCTCGATTATCTGATTGCTCTTCGTCGACGGAACGTCCGATAGAAACGAGAAAAGATTGTCCAGGTCGACCGACTGCAACTCCGATGCTGCCATCTTTGAGTTTATCGTCTCTGCCATCTGTGATAATGCCGCGATTTCTTCCTGCGCTTTTCTGTAAATAAGAGAGTTGACGCACAAATGAAACACAAATATTTGGGGTATTTGTATGGGAGATATTGTGAGCATGGAAAATTGTTGAGGTTGGATCCAGGCGAATATTTTCTCCAGATTATATTTCCTCAATTAGCTTCTTACTCTATAAGGATCCGAAAAGAATAACTCAGAAGCAAAAATCGAGAATATTTAGGAAAATTCCAATAAGTAGCAGTTGGATTTTGCTAATTATAAGAATTGTCTTAAAGGATCAGAAACGTAATAATCGAAAGAGGATGTCCCACATATCAAATAGTACCAAATTGATTAGTCGTTTTCCATATACAGCTTAATATCAATTCTTAATTGATATTTCTTAAGATTCACCTGTTTCTACTCTCAATTAGCGACATGCTTGTAAATTTGAGGAAAACTGAACGATATAAAAGCGTGATTAGTGCTATTATGCTGTCGGATAAAAGTTCGATGTCGTATCAGAGTTGTGGCGTTTGTCGTTCGGCGAGTAACTCGTGAGTATTGTTTTGAAGCGTGTTACGTTCAGCGCTATTCTAGACAGTCGATGCCGGATTTTCTAGCACTTACCCAGCTTCCATTCCGACAATACCGTTGTACTGCGCGCTACAAGACACAAACGAAATATCCGTTTAGTCTCGCGACAGAGCGCATTACGTTTTTCACGCCGTGAGCAAAATTCGCGACAATACTACACACAAGTACATAAGTTTCCGTACCTCTGACTGTCCTCGAGTGCCTTCTTGTCCTCCATGAGCCTTCGCTCTTCTTCCATTCTCTCACGTTTGCGCATTTCCTCGTCGACCCGACGCATTTCTCGCAATGCCGCCGCGACTTCCCGAGCGAAAACGCCTCGGAGATGCGACTGTATTACTATCGCTGCACGGCGCTTCCTTATGAACATTATACGAAGTTTCCAGCCACGATAAGCGTGCTGGACTTTCAGGGCAGCTTCTCTAACGCGACGGTATTCTGCAAATAGAATAGACAGTTATAAAACGTTTGGTACTAGCGTGAAAAGGTTTTTTGTTCTGAATAAATTTTACTTTTATTCGGTCATATTTACTATGCAGGTTTTGTGCTGTAAGTTTTTTCTTTGAAAGAAAAGAAGAAAAAAAAAAAAAAAAAAGAAAGCAATGATATTTACACGAAATAGACACACCAATAAATGTAATGTCGCAATTCTAAAGATAAATTCCAGAAGATAGAATATAAAAATTATGAAATTAGTTTATGAGGATAGCTAGCAATTGATTGTTGGTAATTTTTTTATTAATGATCTCTCACTTGGGAACAAATTGTATAACGCTAATTTCTTTAGTGCCGTTAAATTGTGGGACAGGAGACGAGAACGGCACATTTCGTTCCACTATTCTGCAGTTCACCGTTCTCGCCTTTATGTCTGAAAGATCAACCGTGGCGGAGCAAATTACGTGGGGAAGATTCAGCTGTCCCTCTCGCACTTATTACCATTTAGTCAGACACAAGCGATAAGTTAGTACATTGCTCAGAGTAAGAGTACGCGTTACGATGTGGAAAAAAAATCAGTACGAAAAATATTCCAATATTAATATGATTGCAATATTCGTTCAGTGATATTTATAGGCGGAATTATGAAATTAGGGACTGCCGCAGAATATTAAATTACTCCAATTATATGAAGTTCAAAAACGATATTAAAAAAAAAGAAAGTAAAATGCTAGCATTTTGTAACAGTAAAACTCAAATGTTCTCAAATCCTTTTCGGCATTGTTCCTTCAAATAATTAACACAGATGCACAAGAAATGTATGATAAAAAATGCATTTAAAAACTTGCAGACTGTAATTTTCAAGTGAATTTTCTCACCAGTATGAATCGCAAAATTCTTACCTTTCCGTACTCTGTACGCTCGCCAAATTTTCTGTATGACGATAGCATTTCGGGTGACCATTCGGTTCCTAGTGTCCTCAAGGGGCTCGTGAACATAGCTCCTGAGAAAGACCTTGCTTTTGCCAATTTGCCACTCAGTTTCGGGAATTCCTTGTCGAGCGATGAGACACCTGACAGCTTCTCTATCCTCTTCTGGTAATTGGCTGGGACCTTTCTCGAGGCATCGGTACCTGGCGATGAAATCGTGGAAAGGCATATGGACCGGAAAGCCTTCCTTCCTTATTCTGATTATGTCCAACATGCCGAGATATCTGAGCTGATCGAGAACGAGCTTCTCGTCATAGTTGTTCGATTTCTTTTCCATGTTTGGCTTAATGCATCGCGCGTACCATGGCGTTGTTGCTTGAAGAACGTCAACGAGAGCTTGCAATTGGTGTCTAAATGAGTCGCAGAGTGTAGGTTTTCCTTTGGAAGTTCCGCGGGACATCGTCGTAGAGTTTCCCGGAGCACGAGCTACAGTACAACCCAAAAGATCCTGATAAGCCGTGATTTCTTGGACAAACTCGTTCGTGCTTCGCGTCATAAAGTCAAAGAAGACATCTTGCTGTACGTCGCGATTTTTGTCGACAAAACCCGCGACTGTGTAAGTCACGCAACCCGCGTAATGCTTTACGCCAAACTCCTTTTCCCATTTTCGACGATCGTCGCCCTTGACGTAACAGGGATGGCTGTCAAATTCTGCGTGAAGATTCGTCAGATACGCGAGATCCGAACCCTTCGGCATGTGACATTGCTCCGTCAGCAGCTTGAGAACGCAACGCGGTGGCTTCTCGATCAATTCCAGGCACAGCGTGTTATCGGTAAATGTTATGTGCGAATACTGAATCTCTTCTTGACGATACTGTGGAAAGTTTAAAAAAACAATAGGGTTTACATTATGCACTTAGAGAAATTAATAAAAGTGCCGAATGAATGGTTGAATCGATATTTAATTAAAGCAGTCATAAGATTCGAGACACGAAGTCGTTGTATATAAAGTTGTAGAGCTGCAGATATTTATATGGCGCTATCAACGACAATTTCTTAATGGAATGAATTATGAACGAAAGGTAAATTTCTATGAATTTCATATATATTTAGTGAGTCTTTACACAAATGCAATTTTTATAAAATCTGATAGCGCGATTCTGTGATTCGGTATTTATTACATTGAAAATTTAATACGTAAAATATATATGCTGTGTTTAAGATCGTTGAATGATGAAACAGGAATGAAGAGTTCTGCGAAAATTAACGGAGATTGCAATACTCACCAGTTCTTGTTCGAGGGCGAATACGTAGTGATTAAAGAACTTGTGCAGCTTCTCATTCGTATAATTGATGCAGAGTTGCTCGAAGCTGTTGACGGCAAAATTCTCGAAGCCGAATATGTCAAGAACACCGAGAAATCTCGAGCTGTCTTGTCCAGGATTCGTGCAATGATTAATGTGATTAATGAGCCACGCGAATGTCCGAGAATAGAGCGCCTTGGCCATCGCGTGTCTGTTCTCTCGAGCCTCTTGAACCTTGAGCGGTATTTCTGTTATGTTTCCACGAACATTGATTTGCCTGACTAGTACGACTCTCGTGAGATCTTCGACCTGCAGACCGAGAAGCGGCGCGACCGTCGAAACAATATCGAGATCCTCTCTCGTCAATTCGCATCTCTCGCCGTCAACGTCCTCGAAACCGAGATTTCCCAGCCAGAGAATCGCGGAGAGAACTCTAAAGATTCCCTCGCACATCTCAGCCGGCACTTGAAGCACGTTGAAAGCCAGTCGCAATGCGTCGAGCTTCTTCGAGTCCGATATACCGTCAATCTTCACGCAACCTGATTGATTCAAGTACTTGTACTTGCTTGCCGGCACAAGTTTGTACTGCTCGGCAAACTCCTTGTCGCGCATCCCACCCTCAACCAATTGGTACAGAACGTGATAATTTCGCTCCCCAGGACTTTGAAACGTTATCCTGCTCTGCTCGAGAAGATAATCCTGAATTATGCAGCCCTTTATCATCCATTTACTGTCGAAACACACTTGCATGAACTTCCCGAATCGCGAGCTGTTATCGTTTCGAACTGTTTTGGCATTTCCTGAAAAACAAAGAATTTATTGCAATTTTCATACATTTTTTTTCATGTTTCAAGTACTATTATAAGATAGTAAATTTATTGTGACGAGGGATATGAAATTTACACAACTTTTGGATGTAATGATTATTAGTATGAAATTTGCTGTAAAATTGACAATAATAGAGTAAAGTTATAAACGTGAAAATGAGGTTTAAAAATATTTTCATGGAAATTACAAAAAGGAGTAATGTTTTTTGACATGACCAAATTAATAAAAAAAATAGTACTCTGATATTTATATAAACATGACAGTTTCATCGTCATGGAATTTTCAGCTTCCGGTACTTCAAAACGTGTCATATGCGAAGTACGAGGTACTTCTTGAAAAATCTGTATAAGCCGTATTGTGAAATTAAGGTTTCCAGATTCTATTATATATTATATTTATTTAAAAAAAATATAATGTAAATTTTCATTATTTTGTGACGGTGAATCGTAAAACTTCTCAAATAATTTTCCGTATCGTAATTTGAAATATTCAATACAGATGTACAAGAAATTTATGGTCCAGGTTGTGAATAAAAACTCCCAGCTCGGTATTGTAATAAATATTTTCTAATAAATCTCTTTGACAGTGTAAAGTATAAGACGGAGTAGAGATTGAATTCCAATATCAGAACTGCATTTTTAATGTAGAACATTATAATGTAGCTTTGGTATTAAATGTAGCACACACCATACTCAAAATATATACGATGTCAATTTCGCGGGCCTCGAAAATGAAATGAAATGCAATCCACCCTCATTCAACATCAAACTGTGAAAAGAATCATAATGTAAGCATGAAATTAATTTACCAAAAGCCTCAAGAATCGTGTTCGCCTCAAGAATCTGTTGTTCCACCCAGGTATCAACGTTGCTCGTGACCGAGCAAAGATACTGCAGAATGAATTTCGTGGTTTCAGTCTTTCCAGCTCCGCTCTCGCCGGAGATAACGCAAGATTGATTGCTCTCGTTGTCTTGAAGCGAGCGATAGGCAGCCTCGGCGAGTGCGAAAACGTGCGGTTCCAAGGCTCCCATCTTCTGTCCATGATAACGATTAACGTGTTCCTGTTGACAAAAAAAAAAAAATTTGAACTAATCCAAAAATCTTCGGAAGGAAATAAAATTAAACTCTTTCAGTGAAACATGGAAAATGAGCATCGTTCCACTCGACAATCCCCCAGGTTCCAGAGCCCTCGACCACAAGTGGAACACGTCGTCGCCCTCCGCAGAGGGAGAGAGAAGTGAAGAACGTTAGGTGCAGTCGTTCTGCATTGTCATTCGTTAGTCGAGAGGAATAATCTCCGAGGGATGAGCGAGATCGAGTGGAAAGAGGTGAAAAGGGACGAGGCTAAACCTTGTGCACTGCTAACCCGATTAATTGCTGTGGGTGTCATTTGATATCCCGCGCAAACTCCCTCGACCGAATTTCATTCGCACGTCCGCTGAAGAATACGCTTTTCCCTGAGGGACGCCTGGAAGAACCCCACCCCGTTACCCAACCCAGATTCACAGCAGGGCTTTTGCGATGAAGAGGGCGAGAGCTGCGAGTTCAGTCTGGCGCAAGTAGTGCAACTGTGTTATAGTCAGACGCCCTTATCAGGCTCTGCGTGTATCGCAGTTTTCACAGCCACAACAACGTGAGCTTTTACGTACATGAAACATGTATCGATTGTAATCGGGATGAGCGTGCTCGATGCACGATGAAACTTCACATTTGCCGCTCTCTTTGTTCCAGTCAAAGCTTCTTCTGCTTTTTATTCATATACGCCTGTAGATATATATGTTTATGTATGTATATACATAAACTGTACACCTCGGCACCGATGTGACCTTTGCTGAGAGTAACGATACCCTCGGGGGTCGCGAACGATGGAGTATAACGATCTTCGCTTCAGTTATGAAAAATTTCAGGTCAGATATTCTCGTCAACGAAGCTTCATATTTTCTGGCCTTCGGCGAAAGCATATTGCGACGGGAATAGAGGATGTGGTTTATTTTTGAAACGCAAACATCCAGATATCGTATTATTTTATATCTGGATTTTTTAACTCGGAATTAAATTCGATTGACTCAGCTGAATGAGGGATTGCAGGTATCGGAAAAAAGATTCGGCTGAGTGAATGGATTATTCGGTTGATGGAACGTTGAATTTCTTACATTGCGTATTTCTGTATTAACTGTAATAATGATTGAATTCAAATCCCATAAATATAAAGAGACAACTTTTAATTTTTACATGACCGAAAATTTTTGTTCATGTTAATTTTGACCAAATTAATGTTCATCGCTGTATTACGTTTTTTCAGTGTTCTCTAAAAGTTTTTCGAAATTAATTGATAACTTCTTTGCATTATTGTTATTTAAAATAATATTATCAGTATCATCAACAACGGTAATTTTATCAAGATTTCAACCTTGTCGCAAACTACTCACAATCCAACGAATTTCAAATTTATTTAGCAATATCCTAAAGAACACGAGCCGAAGTTTAACCAGCTTATCTACAGACTCTCATTCGGAGTAATAAAAAAACCCTTGAAATTCAACGACTGCTGATTGAAAATCCTGACATCACAAAAATAACCTCGAGTCATTAATAACAATATCGGGGTATCAGCGTTGATACTAATCCCAACGAAGACAAACAATTCAGAGCGGATAGACTTCTGGCGAGCATCCGGCGTTGCAATCCACCCTCGGTTTATTTATCCGCGGAAGGAAAGGACGGATGTGCGAGTGAGATAAAAAGAAACGTGGTGATAGGGGAAGAGGATGGGGAATTTTCCGGCGTGCAGGAAGCTACGCGACGGAAACGGCGTAGCGTCGATACGGAGGGAAAAAAATCGACAAAGACGACGAGGCGTAAGTGGCAATATAGCACCAAGGGATAAGAAGCAGAAGGGAAAGGAGAAAAAGAAGAAGAAGGAAAAAGAAACCGCGACGAGAAAATAAGGATAGGGTCAGGCGATAATGGTAAGGTTCGTTCCAGTTCGCTTCGGTGACTCGGCACCCCATCCATGATTAGAGGAGCGAACCGAGGCTAAGTACAGCCACCGTTGCTTGCATATATATATATATATATATATATATATACATATACCTATGCATATGTATATGACACCTCGTTTCTCGAGTGTGCGCTTTGTGACGTACGTTCTCGTGTCTCGCACACGCAGAAAACGTGAAATTCTCGAGCCGTACGAAGAAGAAGGGACTCGACAAGAGGCCTCGACAGACGCAAGTGCTTGTCCACTGGAGCTTGAGACGAGCAACAATATATAGAAGTTGCACAAGAAGAGGGTGCTCCGCGAGACGGCCCATTTCGTTAGTGGGTCAGCAGCCTCGTTATCGTCCTTCTCATCGACACGACTCCTGTATGATGTGTCCTCCTGACTATCCACTTCACTCAATCGCTTATCACAGTGCGCCGGGCCGTATTCTCCTCGATGACTCTCGATTTTCGTTGGACGAGGAGAACGGAGCACCCCGGAGACTAGACAGTCTGATGTGGTTATAGATTCAGGTGATTCTGTTAGGCAATAATTCGATAAGCCACCGGATCGCAGAAGCCTTCACAGAAATTCTACAATACACGGCTCTGAAACATAAACTTCTGTTTGAGGATAATGGAATAAACAACGGTAAGTCGTAGAGATGGAAAAAGTAGTCGAAAGATTCTGTTGGTTTAAAAAAACGATGCAATATATATTTTTGATAAATCGTAATAAAAATTTAATTTAAGCAAAATATTATGATAAATGGCGTTATGTCTACTCTTTATTTTTCAATGCATTAAATATGTTTCTACAATTAAAAAAAAAATTTGGTGCAGCATTACCCGAAATAAAAGTATGGAAAATGTCACTATGATTAACGGTAATGGAAATTTATTTTTGATGAAATATTATAAAATACAGGGTGGTAAAATTGTACACTTAGTTACCAAAAGAGTGTGTATGAATTTCTTTTTGAGAAGAAAAAAAAAAAAAAACAAAAAAAAACGTGGAGCATTTGGTTTTTTCTCGGACGAAAATCACTGTTAATCTCCGGGTATTATTTTAGATGCATGAAGGAAAATTTTTTAGGCTATGTACTTTTATCCCTCCTGGAGTACTTTTTTTTTGTAGCTCGGGGGGTCTTATCGCCTTTCAATTCGAAGCGACGATCGGTTTGCTACGCAGGATGCGGAGAATAATAACGTTAAATACGGTATGAAGAAGACTCGTTGCGTCTGTTATGCCCGAGGGACCCTCACACGGGCGTTCCCGACGCCGTTACAGGACGAGGTGGGAGGGTGGCTGCTAACAGAGCAGACTACGTTATACCAATGTGATGCGTCTGCTCCGGCAGGTTTCCCTGAGTTATATTATCTCCGAAATCCCGAGGGTTCCCTTTTTTGGAAAGGTTCGGGCCGGGTCAACGGACTTGACGATACAAAAACGACCGAGCAATGGAGAAAAGAAGACGGAAAAAAGTCCACTGTCGGACTCCTTTAAAGCGATTTCTCACATGGTTTGACTTTTCTTTAAATGCAGCCAGTGATAATACAAGATACTGACCCGAAACGGTGTATTCATGGATTTTATCGTTATGATAATTTGTTTTGACTCTAAAAAAATCACTAATTTGTCGTGTTGAATATAATTTATCAAAGCCAAGGTTAATATTTTTTAATGTTTGAATATAAACGAAAAAAAACCTCTTTGAAGCTTTACTAACTATTTCCATGACGGACATATTGTCTGACAGTTGGTTCATCAATTTGAGATCATACAAATCAATAATATTCTGCGACAGTATGCAAACTTTAAGCGAAATACAATTCCTATCAAAAATTTTAAAGTTACGAAATCTTCTTGGGCTCAAGAGTAAAAAAAACGTTCACAAGATGTTCTTTGAAGCGACCCTATTCAAAAAATAGTTTTTCGATGTCAAATATCGAATTCCCTTTGAAGATATTTGCGGATTCAAGTAAGGGCGACTCTCCACGATTTATATGATAATCTTGTATACGGTCATCCTGAATAATAAATAAAGATGGTATGTGACGAAGAGAGTTTGAAGAAGGGTGACCCCAAAATTTGGAGCTGGCCACTATGATAGCGGAAAAGAATTCCGTGAAGAATGAAGGAATTCGTTCTCTCCTTTGAATGCAGTCCGTGAGAACACAAGACACGGAGTGTATTCATGAATTGCATCGTCAGGATAATTTTCTCCAACTCTTAAAAGATTACTAATTTATCATCGTGAATATAATTCATTAAAGCGAAAAATTCATATTCTTTTATTTTTAAGTATCACCGGAAAAAAACTCCTTTGGAGCTTTACTAACAATTTCTATGAAGAACATATCATCTGTCAGTTGGTCCAGTTACTTCAGCAATTTCAGTTGATCTTCATAAGTCTTATTTGAAGTAACCCTATTGAGAAAACAAATATTTTTGCTGTAAAATATCGTATCCCTCTTTTTGAAGATATTTCCAAATTCAAGTAAGGCCGACTATCGATGATTTATACGATAATCTCGTATACGGTTATCCTGAATAATAAATATGGGATAGTTTGGGACGAAGAGAGTTTGAAGAAGGGTGGTCGCAAAATTTGGAGCTGGCCACCTTGATAGCGAAAAGGAATTCCGAGAGGAACGAAGGAATTTCGCAGGCGTACGTTGGACTCGATAGAGTAGAAGCAGGACGAGAGATCAGGAGACGTTCTCGCGACAAGCGAGGAAGCGCTCGAAGGTTTTGTCGTCGCTGGATGATGCACGTCGAGGATTCTCCTGTCCCTGTCGCAGTGCGAGCGAATAAGGCAAGAACGAGAAGCGCCGAGCGAACGAGTCGGTGGGGAAGACTCCGCGCCTCGCGGGGGGATCGAGGCGGGGAAGCTACACGCCGACACACCGCGCGCTGAGTCTCTCCTCCGAAACCGATGTGCGCTTCGGCCCCCGCGCGATCAATACACACGGGGCGTGCACCAGCGACACGCGGTGCGCGCTCTTCGTACGCCCTTTTCTTCCATCGATGTCCTGCAACCACCCGGACGGGGTCTTGACCCCGCTTCCCGAGATTAATGATCCTTCGCTCGATGATCTCATCCAAACAATTGAAATTCGAGCCTACAAACAGTAATTCATTATTATCAATTTTGAAAATGTTTTCATTGGATGAATCTTAAATGATACGTGGTCATAGAGATTTTTGTGGGGACATCTTTTTTTCTAGATGTTCATTTTTATACATAGTTTTGAATCCGAGCATGAATAAAAATGAAACTTGAACCTATGACAACCAATGATGGTTTATTAGTAATTTCGTAACTGTTTGTATGGAATGGGTCTTAAATTATACATAATTATGGGGACTTTTGCAGTGACACCTTTTTTCCAGACATTCATGTTTATATTCAGCTTTGATTAAATTGAATTGAAACTTGAGCCTATGACAACCACTAACTCATTAGTATCATTTTGGAGAAGTTTTTTTTTTTATTGCTACTTAAATTATGCATGATTATGGAGATTTTGACAATGAATGCTTTCTTTTTTTCAGACGTTCATTTTTACATTTAGTTTTCAATCGGAGCATGAATAGAAATGGAACTTAAGCCTGTGACAGATAAAAGTTCTGATGGAACAGATCTTAAAGTAAATGTAGTCATAGGAATTTTTACAGTGAACCGTTCCTCTACTCCAAAAAATCATTTTTATATTTACCTTTGAATTGCAGCATACATGAAATTGAAACTTAAGCCTAGGACAACTAGTAATTCATTACTATCGATTCAAAAAAATACTTCTAAATTATTGTAAATGTGCAAACTGTTTGTAGAACAAATCTTGAATTTCCCATAAAGGCAAGTATATTTTTTAGATATTCTTGTGTATCAAAATAAAATCTTTCACCTTTTTGACAAAACTACTTTTCAATCACCAGCTAAATTGCTAACGTATGGAGTGCCCAGATGCTTAGCAAATGGCTTTTAAAAAAGGAAACATCATCGTCTCTGTAATTTATTGCGAATGATATTGAAAAATGAGTTAAAAAAAGGAAACACCATCGTTTCTGTGAATAATTGCGAAGAATATTGAAAAATACAGCAGACACGCGCGCGAGAGCCTATTTGACTGAAATCCTGATAACAACAGTCCCATAATTCTCGATATTTCACAATATTCTTGAAAAGTGAGGGACATTATTGGGTGGAGTCGAGGATTGTGGGTTCGGAGAACCTTCCCTCAGTTCGACGCTCCGTGGTCAGGCCGAGCTTTATATATACAGTGTATTGTACACTGTCGAGGATAATACCAGCTATAGACCAGCGTATGTACAACGTTTGATGAATAGATGGCCACTACCCCGTGTTTACTTCGAGCGCGAGACTCGCACACGCGGTTTCTCCTCGCTCGTTCTCCGAAAATAGTTGTACAAGTGTAGCAAGAGTTTGTGAGAGTGCGTACGGTATCGTGACTGTGAGCAGTGGCGACCCTCGACCCTGATGCAAGCGTGCACGGCGCCTCATGGATGCATGCATGCCACTGATCGCTTGTCGGTTGACTATAGGACTTTTCGTCATCAGTCTTGTGCCGTTATACTAAACGCTACCGGTCGATGCACGTGGCCCGACTTAAAATAGAGATTAAAGGGGCTCCGAAGTAAAATTCATGTACCAAAAGGAACCTTTGCTCCGTGGATATTATTAAACCTACTATATAATCCCATTTGTGGACCACGTAACTTTTGTTTTAATGAAGGAAGCTTTGTTTTAGTTTTGAAACAAATTTGTTTCCGGTTTTTCATGTCAGCTTACTCAAAATGGTATAAATCATTCATAAAGAGGGTTTATTATTATGCATTTTGAAAAAAATCGCCGGATGGAAATTTTTTTGTCCCAAGTTCAAATATTTATATTAACTATAGGACTTTTCGTTATCAGTTTTGTGCCGTTATACTAAGCGCTAACGCTCGATGCACGTGGCCCGACTTAAAATAAAGATTAAAAGGGCTAAGAGGTGAAATTTATGTACCAAAAGGAATCCTTGCTCCGTGGATATTATTAAACCTACTATATAACCCCATTTGTGAACCCCATAACTTTTGTTTTGATAAAGAAAGCTTTAGTTTCTTAGTTACAAAAAAATTAAACCCCGGTTTTTCACGTCAGATTACTATAAATGGTATAGAACATTGACAACGGAGGTTCATTATTGCGTATTTTGGAAAAAAAGCCGAATGGATAGATATGAGTGTTCATATTCATGAATTCTATGTTCATGATCTCAGAAAAAAGTAAAAAATTTCTTGTGGATTTTTTTTGTGCAAAGTTCAAATATTTTGTTGTAAACACTGCAAGTTATGATTATGGAAATGAATTTATCCGAGAGAAACATTTCAAAGAGTAATGAGATGTCAGAACATTTCATCCCAGCCTTTCGTTCGCTAACACGAAAATATCAACGACAGAACGCAAAAAATGACGTCGAATGTTCATTTCGCGATCGGAAATTGCTCGGAGCATTTTGTGATTATTTTTATCATTATAATAGTGGTATTGCTATATACAGTGATAGAAGATCGTCATTTTCGTTTCTAGAAACGTCGACTGGCGAATCGGAAAACAGAATAGAAGAGGTGCTCGAGACGCTGATAGCTCGACGAGCTTTTTTCCTTCTCGACTATACATTGACGAATGTGGCATCGTGAAAGCGAGCTCCGCTCGCTCTACGGACGGGAAACCGGGGCCATTTGATAAAATGCATCTCACTTTTTTTCCTTTCTTTCAAATGTCTGAATTATAATTGTACGCTTGTACAATAAATATTATTATATTTAAATTGGTGCTTCACATTATCGTAAATGATAGGATGGCTTTAAATACCTAAAAAAAATTCAACTGAATTATTTTTAATAAGGCACACATATTGGAAATTCATGATAGAGATAATTACGCAATTTTATCGCCAATTAATTCATAAGTTACTTCTCAAATATTTTGTAATAAAAGCGAATTTTATCAGACTCGACGTAACGAATCCAAACCATAGGCTCTGCAAGAATAAGAAATAATAAAATAGAGAAAGAATTGCAATTGTGAGATGAGCATTTTAGCCTTTGTGAAAACAGACAGTGTTTTTAATTTCCTCAGGTAATTGATTCACAACCAAAACTTTGGTAAACCTTTAAGTACCAAATAATTCAAGTACACATTTAGGAAAAGTACTTGCAGTTTATATCCGTAAAGTTTTTTGTAAGCACATGTATTGAAGTACTCTTTGTGTGTAGTAAGTACTCGAAACAGATAAACAATACTCGAAGTACCAGCAGTAGTCCAGTTGAAGTATTGCACTTGCAGTCGTGTACGCAAAATACTTTGCGTAATGTATTGTACACGAGGTACTGTACTTAAAGTATTGAACTTGAAGTATTGTTTTTGCAGTATTGTACGTAAAGGATTGTACTCGAGGTACTGCATGAGGGACTGCACTCAAAGTATTGAACTTGCAGTATTGTACGTAAAGTCTTGTACGTGCTGTTAGTGTACTCAAAGTATTGTACTGCCGTATTGCACTTTAAGTATTGTACTTAAAGTATTTTACTCGCAGTAGTACTTGCAGTATTGTACTTAAAATATTGTACTTGCATTATAGTATTTGAAGTACCGTACTCAAAGGGCTTCTCCCCTATTTGGTACTTGAAGTACACGGATACTTGAAGTACGAGTCTTAAAGTCCTAAACAAGTACCATATACTTGAAGTCCAGCCCAGCTCGGCAATTTCTTAACTGTTTTGATGCATCGAGCCCCGGTATCTTCGTAGGTATATAAAAGACAATTCATATACCTCGAGATTCCTCGACCCAGAAAGACCACCACGTGAGAGTGATCGTTTTCATACACGTATACATCGAGGTTTGCTATATATCTGGTCGTCGCGTAGTGGCGAAAGCCCATCACGGCTTCCGTTTCCTGTTTTTACGCGGGGAAAGCTCGAGTGTCCGGGAGTGGTTGAGCGAGGAACGTTCGGTGGATCCGTCGGAATAGTCGAGAGGCTCGTCAGCGATAAAAGCGCGTCCTGCTTCCCTCCTGTCCTCTCCGCACGACGGAAACTTGCGAATTCCCGTCGTTGAGCCGCTATCAATGCGATCGCGCGCTCTCCCAATTAAAAAGCACTCTCGAGGGCTCTCGCGAGTTGACCTCGTGCCGTCGGCGCATCGTTGTGTTGTTCGAGGCTCTTGCTCTTGTGGATATAGCGACGACGCGAGCGCCACATTAAACTCTGAATGCGGACGCGTGCCACGCGTCATACATATAGTATAGTGTGTATACGTCGACCCTAGATTGTGTACACCTCCGTAACGAGGCAGCGTTCAGTATTCAATTCAAGTATTTCCGGCAAAACCAGCGGCACCGGAAGTGCGCAAGAAACGGTGACCAACTGCAGCCAGTTGATT
This sequence comes from Tromatobia lineatoria, assembly GCA_949699805.1. Taxonomy (NCBI): domain Eukaryota; kingdom Metazoa; phylum Arthropoda; class Insecta; order Hymenoptera; family Ichneumonidae; genus Tromatobia; species Tromatobia lineatoria. The sequence goes on from OX453036.1 coordinate 17,409,911, forward strand.
CGATGGACTCTTCGATCTTTGGAACTAATAGCAGATAAGAAATTAACGGAAGAAAAAGGCATGGGCAAACGTGTATGGGGCAATCCACATCAATTCGACCTGGGATCGACCTTCAATTTCGCGGTCGATGATTTTTTATGTTACTGCTTCAACGTTTGAAAGAACACAGATTTTTTAAAAGTTTTAAGAATTTTTTTTCTCTTTATTTCATCACTTCAAAAAATTAAAGTTGGTCGTGATTGAAAGAGCTGGAAAAAATTTGATAAAATCCTTTATCACATTTGGACATTTTTGGACGTAGGCATTTGATGCAATATTTTTTAACACTTGTAACGAAAAAAAAAAATTGATAAAATTCGAATCAGTAATCCATCAATTGTAAGTTGATATTTAATCTTTTTATCGATAAAAGGGGATAAAAAATAGAAGTGCATGCCAGCCCACTTTAGGGCTAGGCTTTGGAATTTTTCGATATTATGTTCAATTTTTTTTCATTAGAACCAATAGTGTTTTTTTTTCAGAGCCATAAAAAAAATCTTAAAAAAAAATTGCTTTCCTTTTAGAGTTGGAACGTCATAAAAGAATTACCGACCAGATCCGAAAGGTCGAGGGTCAGGACCAGGTCAAATGGGTGCGAATTGCCCATATATTCTTATGTAAATATCGTGAGGCATGTGTAGCAGATGGTACATTAGATGATATTGTAAATAAAAATGACTCACCATAGTGTAAAAGTCGACCTCCTTGTAGGGATTCACAGCGACCAGGATCGAGCCTGTGTAAGTCTGCACGGATGAGCATCGAAATCTTAGTTAAGGGTAACATAGTATTTTTTAGTATCTGTGAAAAAAATTAATTAGTTCATTCATTCTTGCTAAAAAATTATTTACACCTTATCGCGTTGGGAAATACATAATAAATATAAGATAATTAGTTTTCGAGTCTTTTTACCTCATTCAATGAAGTACACATTCAAACTCATTGTACAATTATATGATATTTTAAGAAAATGTATTAGAAAAAAATGTATTAGAAAAAACGCTGATGAAAAAAATGTCCCTATGTATTGTGACACAAGCTGAAAGCTTTTTATCTTTCCCACACAATACTATACTGATTGTTATTCGTCACGCGTTATCTCATTATACTCCGATGTGGCGGAGGGTGATTTTCTTAACTCCTGCGGCGAATCCTTCGCAGACTCCTAATATATATATCCAATGAGTCCTTTTTTCGAGCCGCGTGTCGTCTATGGCTTTTACAGACTGGAGTAAGAGAGAGTCAGAGAAAGAAATGGCCAATCTCATTCCGAAGATCCCCTTGTATAATAACCAGCTCGTGTGCGGTATAGTAGTAGTAGTAGTAGTAGTAGTAGTAGTAGTAGTAGTAGTAGTAGTAGTAATAGTGGAGATGGTACCCCCGTCACTTATGCGTATGGCGACGGTATAGGAAGCATGCAATGCCAGTTGTAGCCACACTACAAGGACATCAGGACGCCGCGTGACGTCACGCACAGCCCCAGTCGCGCACGATGAGTCATGGCCATATCGCCGTTCGTACCGAGAGGGTAATATACCAATAACCGCCGTTGCAACGGCCATAGCCATAGCCGCGACGAGGGGTTGAAGCACCAGTGAGCCGACGACCCGCGAAGAGCCACCCCATGCGTATGGAACGTCAGGGGCCATTTCCTGCCTGAATCTGCCGAAAACAAAAATTATGAACGCCATGCAGATTCAAAATACAGCAAATCTCGTGATGAAAATGCTCGGCAAGTTTTAAAGTTTAATAACACTGGAGAATAATCGGTGTCTTTTTCCGGTTTTTTCATTATGTCATTTTTTAATATACACGAACTTTTTTGTACACGTTTTTAGTTATTCTTTGTCGTAGAGAAAGATTTGTTGCCATCGACATTTTTTTTTTTCGAGTTGCTTTCGTCAGGACTCGCAAAATGGTCTAAAAATGTCGAGAAAAGTGGTTTAGAAAATGTGTGTGTGAGCTAAATAGTTTTTGACGAATAAAATAAGGAAAAATGATAGTCGGTATCGAACTTTCGGCAAAATCGATAAAGCAGCTTAGATTTTAGAGAATTTTGAATATTCAAAAAAATGTTTTCTTTCCGATTCAAATCAACTTCAACTGAAACATTTCAAATCTTCTACAAGGTCGAATTAATATCCTGTTGCAGTAGATATTAAATTTGGTGAAAATCGGTAAAGTGATGCAGATTTTATGAGTCATTGAATTTTTCAAATAATCTCTTTACTTTCTCTAGCTTCCGCAATTTTTTAGCAAGTGAACTACATACTTCTTGATAAATAGAGAAAGGAAAAATGACGGTCGGTAGTGAATTTGTGCGAAATTCATAAAACGGTCAAGATTTTATAGAATTTTAAAATTTCGAAAAACTTTTGGTTTCGTTCTAATTCAAGTTAACTTCGACCGAACCTGCTCATATTTTCTCCAAGATCGAATTTATTAATTTAATCCCTCTGTAATTGATATTGAATTTAGTGAAGATATCCGACTTGAAATATCCGACATGAAAAAAGGATGCAAGGTAGAATCTTGCACATTGATTGCTCATTATATTTGGCTTTCTACAAAGCTTTCTTTATGAGGAAACCAAAATCGATATACTTCCTCATATAGATAGCTTTGTAAAAAGCCAAATATAATAAGGAAGCAATGTAGAAGTTTCTATATTGCATCCTTTTTATTTGTTTGTTTCTGATAGTCAAAGCGCCAAGATTAAATGAATGTATTTCATTTGAGTATTCAGATTGTTGAAGCAATTGACCTCATAAAATTGTCGAGATAGCGAATTCCATAATAATGGTCATTTTAAGATTTGAACATTCCTTATACTTCAATTCGCTATCTCAGCCATTCGTTATCGTGACCTCCATCCATTTTAGAGTTTGATAATGGCAGAGTCGTTGAATTTCCCTCAACATTATTTTTATTGTAAATTTCCTTTTATAGATATTTTCAAAATTAATTGCTGATTATTTATTCAAATATCCAACCTATATTCAAGTTTTTGATCTATGAATATGTTTGACGTTAAATAAATGAAGTCAGTGGTAAGTAATTTAACAAGCAATACATTATGTACTCTATAAACCGAGCTCCGCAGTTCCGAGCTAGAAACACATTTGCGATGAAAAAAATCTGACATATATAATAATAACTCGCTTACAATCTCGGCTCGCTCATTAACGTGGCCCAACATCTTGAATAGCACTCTATGAATTGGAGTTGGGTACTTGGACCGCTTGGCTCTCACGCGATATATACATTTGTGAGCTTGTGTATATACATTTCGACTATACCGTACATTCGTACAAAAAAGTTTCTGTACGTTAGTTCACAGACTGTGGGTTTCCGAGCGCGGACTACGGATTTGACTGCCAAGTTTTTTTCACTCAGCCTTTTGCTGTACTGTAAGTAGAGCCTGTGAAACTGACCGATTCATTAAGAATTGCTGTTAGCAACTGTAGAGAAACTGTCAGCTTCATCGTGCTGACTTCTTATCCGCAGATATACGTCATCCACCACACGTTACCCTTTCACTCTTCAACTCTTTCCATCTTTGCTCCACAGCCTCCCCTATACTCACACGGAAATAAAGTATATAGGGCATTCCATACCGATCTGACCTCGGTCTGACCCTTGACATCTCGGATTACGTAAATGATTTTTTTTATTACTGTTTTAACTCTTGAAAGAGCGCGAAATTTGTTTATGTTTTTTAAAAATTTGATTGCATTACAATTTATCAAAATGAAAATGTTTTTATCTGAATTGAAAAATCTAATAACATTTTTTTTAAGTCCCATATGAGACATTCATTCTTTTAAGCCTGAACCCATCAAAGTGCACTGACATTTGCTTGCATTTTTTTCGTTTTTTTCCCCCCAAACAGAAAAAAAACTTTTACAAAATATGAAATGACACCTTAAAAAAGAAAAACCGACAATAATTTACTTTTGATTTTGTTTATCTTCGTTTATACTTTAAAAAATTCAACGTTAAATAACGGGTACGGAAACCGTGAATAATAAAATGTCATGTTATTTTGTCAAGTTTTTTCCGCTGATACTTTTGGTGCAAAAAAATATTGCGAAGCTCATCCATTCTTTAAGAGTTCCAGTTAGCAACAGTAGAGAATCCGTCAGTTTCACCGTGTGAATTCTAATCCGCAGATATATGGCATACACGTTCCCCTTTCACTCTTCGATTCCTTTCATCTTTGCTTCACAGCCTCCCTTAAACCCACACGGAAATAAAATGTATGGGGCATTCCGTAGCGATTCGACCTCGGCCTGACCCTCGACCTCACGAATTCTGTAAACGATTTTTTGTATCATTGTCTTAACTCTAAAAAACAGCAAGAAATTTTATTCTGATTTCTTTTTTTAAATTTGATTTAGTTGCAATTAAAAAAAAAAAATTCGTTAACCTGGATTAAATAATCTGAAAACATTTCTAGAAATCCCGCAAAGAGTTTTCCTCGAAATTAAAATCAAATTTTTTTTCGAATGTCAAAGTATACGTCAAAATATAAAAATTAAAATAATTCACTTTCATCTGCGACTACATAATTTTCATATCGGAGTTTTTTTTGAGACTCCATATTTTTTGTCTACTTTTCAGCCTAAAAAAAATTAACGTTAAATAAACAGAAAAAAATCATGCAGAATCATGAAGCTGACCGATTCATTGAGAATTGCAGTTAGCAACAATAGAGAATCCGTCAGCTTTACCGTGTTAATTCTAATCCGCAGAAATATGTCATAGACACATCTTCCCCTTTCACTCTTCACCTTTTTCCATCTTTGCTCCATAGCCTCCCCTATATACACGCGTTGCCCGGGGCCCGCGTCCTAATTTCCGCGCATCGACGCCGGTTCTGCAAACACGGGGATATATGGCTCTCGAGCTCGTTCGCTCGGTTGGACAGAGTCGTGCCAAAGGCCCACAGCAAAAGTTCCCTCTTCCCCTCTGGGTTTGCTGCCCCGTGACACGAGCCGTTCACTTGGCTCGTGAACTCGGTAAAAGGTGGGCGAGCTTCGTCCTCGACGAAAGCAATTGAAGCCGGCTAAGAGCGCTTCGCCAGCAAGAGGTTAATGAGAGGGCCCAGAGAGAGTGAGAGAGAGAGTGAGTGAGAGAGGCAGGAAAATGAGTTGTGCAAAACACAGTGTGCAACCCTTCGTAACTTTATATACACGTAGATGTGTCTATATATATATATATATATATATGTATGTATATACACTTAAATACATGCTGCTTTACATGTATCAAGGTTTGTGACATCATATCCGACGTAAAGCGGAGAATGGAACGGGAGAGTGACTTCGGGATCGAGGATGACGAGGGTGAACTTCGCTCCGGCTCATTCTCGGTTCAATGCACAACCATTGCTCCACTTTACTAGCCGAGACAAACGTTGGTACATAAACAGGTAGCGGAAAAGTGGGGACAAGATCATGTGACTGCGATTTGAATGAAGGAAATAGGATTTTAAGTCCCTACGCTAAACAAGACAGTGGTATTTTTTTTAAAGCGTTTAAAAAACAATTCACTAACCGGGATGAAAGTTGGTGGTTAAATAGGTACAGGAAAAAGTTATATTTTTATGTTATATTTTATAGTTATGACAAAGATGAAAAGCAATAGCTGCAAACATAATTATAGTTCAACTAATCAAAAACATATTATCCAGTATAATCGATATAATCGTTCCTCCTGGAAATTATATGGGGATAGTATAACTTACTATTCTACTATATATTTTTCTCAGTGTGACCTGAACAATTGAGGACTATTAAAGAAGAAATTGTTTATACAATTTTTGGTGGTCGCATTTATTTTGTTGAAGAGAAATTGGCAGAGCTTCTGTTATTTTTTCTTCCAAATTGAATTGTTATTATTAACAAGATACTAATCACGATTTTATAAGAACATTATTCCCTCCGGTTGCATTCATTTATATAAGTATTATCTCAATAATTGGACGTATTAGTTCTCAATAATTGGAAGTAGAAGAGTGTTTAGAAACCTTTTCTGTTCCACTTCATTTACCCCTATACAAAAAAAGTACTTGTTGTATGGTAATTTGAGGTGCATCGCTCTCACGAGAGGCATCAGCTCCTTTTCTCTTTCGGGATATCGAATTAAGCCTCATACTACCGCCCCTCACGGAGGAGAAACCTCGACGAAGCGAAAAGGGAACGAGGGCGTTAACGAGAAACAACTATTCCTCGGTGAGCTATTGCTGAATATCGGCTGGATGCTATTATATTAAAAGCAGAGATATGTATACCTATATGCCACTTCATATATGCATCGCTAAATACATAGGGCAATACCCGAGACGCAGGTAATCGAGTCACGAGGATATTAACCCACAGGCAATTTCATCGGAACTCAGGAAAATTTAATTTCTGCCCCTGACACAGGCTCTATCGATATTGGCTCATACTCCGTGGTTTTCGCCTGAAACCACTATTAGGTATACTATACAAATTTTCGTAGGCTCGTTTGCACGTTACGCGATCGACTTTGGGTCAGAAAAGTGATCTTTGCAAAAAGTAGTCACGTGGCATTAAATTTTCAAATCGTTCTATTCACTCGGTGTTGGCTGTTGGTTAAACCTAAAGTTGCACAACTTTTAGTTGTTCAGTAAAGTCGTTATACTTATTGTACTATGCTCACCTCTTGTCTACTCATCTACTCTTATGTCTCGCCTCATTCAGTTTCTTTTTATTGGTTATTTTCTTTATACTATATTGCTTATTGCTTTATTTTTGTTTATTTATGTATTTTGTCTCTGATTTGGTCCTTAGGGAATGGCATATTCCAGGATCCTAATAAACATTTTATACTATACAATACTAAAAAAAATTAAGCCTTGATAGTTTCGACTTTGATGCACCGAACGTTGTAGTTTTTGATAATAAATTAATCTTGGCTTGGAGAAACATAAAAAATTAAAAACGATTGAAACAAGTACATTTTTCGACCTCGTAGAATTAAACGGTAAAAACGCATTTATCACTTTTAGTAAACGCTTTTTTATAAGGACATACAAAGAATTGTTTTTAAGAAACTATGTGAATTTATTTGACTGAACAAAAATACGAAAAATGTATCATTGCCAAGACGAATTACGTAAAGTGCACTTTCGGTATTACAGTGTTAGAAGAAGAATGTGTCTGAGCCATTGAAATATTTTGAGCGGTACGGAAATCGTTTCCCATTACGTCATTTAGGTTACAAAAATATACCATAAAAAGCTCGTTGTCCTATCGCAGGGAGAAAAACAGTGGCGACGAACGCACGTGTATAAACGCTCGTGCGTTTTTCTTCGCTTCTCGCGGACGTGAACTCTGCTTAAATTATTCGTTCGTCGTAACTTGGTCGCACAGTGCATAGGGCTGCTCTGCTTACTGCTATGTAAGTATACTGTACTTGGTTCTGCGCGAGACTCGAGTCTCTTCGCATTCATCCGGCCCACACACGCATGTCACACGTTCTAACGTTCTCGCAGTCATCAAGCCGCGTTCTGCCGTCAATAACGGAGCGTGAGTGTTACGAGTTACGAGATACGGATGTGCATGGTGAGACGCATGAGCGAGAAGAGAGAGACACCACTGAATTTATTGGAAAAATGTAATATGTTAATGAAGTGAAATTTTAAACGAAAGACATATGAGAATTTTCTGTCATACATTTAAAACGTGAATTATCTTCGTCCAAATATAAAGAAGCTTTGGATTCTATCAGCAGCGGTAAAATATTCATTTTTTAGTATTTCAAGATCTGTATCAGTGTCTGATATCATCTGTATCACCAAATTTCAAAATTAAAAAAGAGTTTGGCAGAAACTGTGTATTTTTCTAGAGATATTACATATTAAATGAAAAAAGCCAAATTACGCCATAAGAATATTCTTTTAATATTGAAATTCGGTGTGTTTATTGATACCACTGAAACTAATTTCTAGAAAATATCTGAGAATTTTTTTTAAGGTTGTGCAACTCATAAGGAATGGCTCATACACAAAGTATTTTTTTTTGTTTATACATTCAAGTTAAAAAAAACTTTTAAATTTGCAGAAAACTTTGAGGATGCTTTCTATATATAGTCAAGATATTTCTTCAGTTTTTTTTCTCTACCATTTGGAAAACTGTGACTTTTGTCGATTGCTATAAAATATTGGCAGCAGACGAGATTTAGTAGCGCCGGAGACGCCACTATTCGCTCCATCGCTCCGCTAAACTGTCTCCACTGTAAATGGGAATTCAAGCGAAAAATGTGACTCCAAGATTTTCCAGTTACTCGAATGAATCCTCTTATCGTCGTGACTCTTATTAGAGAGCAGTTCGTCAGCGCAGTGGCACGTCATAATGGGATAATCGTGCTAGGCTCACAATCGAGAACAGTGGGTTTACTATTAGAGTTAGTTGCGTTAGACTCTCCCGACTCTAGGCAATTGTGTAGCCAGAAAATTCTCGACAATCTTTCGTCGCTCTGTCTCTGCTCGTTACACGGGAAAACGTGGTTTTTACCAGAAGAATAGACTTTGCGAAGGAGAGAACTTTGGAGAATTGAATTACATAGCAGGGATGGCTTCGTTATACCGAAGGAAATTGCATCTGAAGGAGGAGGAGTTTTAGGAAAGGGAAGAGAAGCGCTAGACGAGCCAACTGAACCAAACTCGTCAAAGGACTAGACAGCAGGTACTTGGCAGGGACATCGAGCCCCGCAGCGACGTCTCGACATCAGTTCAGAATGATTTGCTTCCACGATCGGCAAAGCTCCGAGAATTAATGGAGAAGTGGACCACAAGTGGTTCGTTCGCATCTCATCCCTTTGATCGAATCATTCTTTCGCACGGTCCGATTGCCAAATAGACTGGAAGTTTAGATCTAAAATAGAGAAGAGAACAGATGAATGACATTCGAATTTGCACCGTGGTTAGCACCATTTCACGGATATGACTAAATAGTCAGATGACCGAAACTATTAGTTCGGTATGTACCAAATAAAGTGATGTTGAATTTCAATATGGTATTAATGTAGTAATTTGTAGGCACCGTGAACTAGGGTAGAAGCACCAGTTGTGGCTACTTAAAAAATGTACCCATTTTTAAACGATCGTGATTGATACCAAAATTCATAGGTTTGAAACTTCTGCTTTTCGTTTGGAACAGAATATAATTTTAGATTTTTAGCATTAAAATCCTTATATGTGTCAAGAAAATATTTTAAAAATATGAGGAAGTACGGACAATCCGTGAGAAATTCGTTACACAATCAGACAACGCTAACAATAACGTTTTAACGACAAAAAAAAAATTTCTTCAAGAATTAATTTTTTTTGCTTCTACATCATATATTTTTGTAACTGAACTCACATATTTCGATTTTTCGAACAACGACAAATATCACTATTGAAAAAATATATATATTCTAGTCTTGAAAAAGGTCAACAGTGTTTGCTTTAGTGGACCCGTAATTTTTTTTCCTGACCAACTTTACAATTACCTTTTTTTCCCTGATTCACAAACCAATTTTTTTCCCTCATATTTCCCGGTTTTGCAACAGTCATGTTTAATCCCTAATCTTAGTTATATATAATAGCAAATCTAAAGTATAATAAACGTATTCGTGCACACACGTATTTTAAATAAACGTAATATCCTTTGAAGGAATAATTTTGTGCGATGAATGGACATTTCACGTAATTGTTAAATCAGTAAACATCGTCTCGTCCATTAGGAACCTATCATTTTTTCCCTGCCTAATTTCTTTTCTCCCTTACATTTCCCAGATTTTCCTAATCGTAGCCGCCATGTTTAACTCCTACATTTATTTATCTATGATAATGAATCTAAAGTAGAAAAAACGTATTCGTGCACATACGTTTTTTCAATAAACGTTATACCCTTTGATGGAATATATTTGTGCGAAGAATAGACGGTTTACGTATTATAAAAACAAGTAAACAACGTCTCATTCATCAGCAATCTATCATTTTTTCCCTGCCCAATTTCTTTTTTCCCTTACATTTCCCAGGGTTTCCTAACCGCAGCTACCATGTTTAACCCCAACATTTATTTATCTTTGATAATAAATCTAAAGTATAATAAACGTATTCGTGCACATACGTATTTTAAATAAACGTAATACCCTTTGAAGGAATAATTTTGTGCGATGAATGGCGGTTTTACGTAATTGTTAAATCAGTAAACATCGTCTCGTCCATTAGGAACCTATCATTTTTTTCCCTGCCCAATTTCTTTTTTCCCTTACATTTCCCCAGAGTTTCCTAACCGCAACCGGCTCGTTTAACCCCTACATTTATTTATCTACGATAATAAATGTAGAGTAGAAAAAAACGTATTCGTGCACATACGTTTTTTCAATGAACGTAATACCCTTCGAAGAAATAATTTTGTGCGTTGAATGGAGGTTTTGCGGAATTGATAAACAAGTAAACAAAGTCTCGTCCATTAGCATAGACCTCACCCGAAGAGGGTGGGAAGCCCTGAAGAGTTTTGGGGCTCGGTCGGTCGGTCTGTCGGTCGCGCTCAGTCGGTCGACAAACCCGCGGTGGTGTTGCAGAGAGATGAATGGGTCTGGTCCTGGGGTGGTTCGCATAACCAGCTGACTGGGAGTTGTCGCCATGGAAACGAACCGACCCCGGGAGCTGTACCCCCACCCCTGCAAAATTCATATGAATATCTCTGTCTCTCTTTCACTCCCTCTTCGTGTTACGCTACGTAGAAGGTACGAGTAAAACCGGGATCGTTCTATGCCATGCGTCGTGCTCTTTCTCTCGCTTTTTTTCAGCGATAATGTCCTCGTTGCTCGCTGCTCTTACTTATTTTTCTCTTCTTCTCTAGTTTCTCTCTACTTCTCGTTCTCTTTACAGAACTATGACTGAGCAAAGGCCTCTCAAGTTTACTTTGCTGCTCCGTTTCTTCTTCATTTTTCCGCTCGCAGTACTTCTTTTTAATTTCTTCATGCTTCAACGTCGACCGTTTGCCTAATATTCTTCTGCTCCCTCGGGTCGAGATTTCACCTTAATTCTACGGTTTCTTGTGATAACTTCTCGTGAAATTATTCACTCGTGCTTTAATTACTGTAGACATAATTTTGAAGGATACGTATATCTGGTCCTTGCCGTATCGGACCTGCAGGTTCCGGTTTATCCCAGTCTCGTCGATGTCGCTGATTACTGTCATATCCGGCACTCCGATCTCCGGGCTCGAGCCTGAAACGAAAAAAAAGTGTCACACATCGAACATTCGGTACATTTATCATATAGTGGGTATCTTTAATATTGTGAATTTATATCGTAAATTTTATTAGTTTTGAATTTTATCAAATGTTCTAAAACTTTGATTTTTATAAATTTTGTTATTTGGATAATTCTTATATTTCATTACATGGAGCTGAATATCTGGAGTCAACTCCAGATCAATTAGTTTCATAGATTAAAAAATATACGCTAAGGGTGAGCTATATATTAGGAGCTCAGCCAAAAGTAAATTCCAGATCATTGTTTTTTTTCGTGGGGAACGGAAAAAAACATAACAGAAATGATTAAAAAAATATGGATGTTCTTTAACTCATCTTTTCTACAAGAATAGATAAATTATGATAATACAATGTTCAAGATCATTTACGGAAATTGTAATTTAACTTACAAGTTTTTCAGGTTTAAACTACCAAAAGGGGAAAATTTTGTCTCTTCCATACAAAGAACAAAAAATATTGTGAAACAGAAAGTATTTGAACTCTAATTAGGGACAAGTGCTTTATTCATTTATGCAGCTAAGGAGATTGACAGTCCATTACAGATTTTTATTTAACTTGAGTTATATAAGTAAATTATATTTTGTGTTTTTAAAATCCTAATGTACTCATGAAATAAATATTGTTAATATCTTCATTATTGAAAACTGTGCAAATTGGCAAAGATATAATCAGAGGAGTTAACTTTGGTTTACTGACCGACTTACTCACGACCGAAAGGTGCTTGACATTACGGTCGTGTTTATGAAATATTACACCTTATTAGTCAGCGGATGCTGTGCATTCTCAGCACTTTTGGATGCATCTTGGAGCACATATTAATAACGCCGTAATAAGTCACGGGAAGACCGAAAATAAACTCAACTAGACGCAAAAACCTGTGCTTCAGCGATGATGCAGGTGCGGGACAACTTTTCGCGTACACCTGCAACAGCAGCTGCGCTGCGCTCGAGCGCTTGGATTCGTCTTCAAGGACGATATGAGAGGCGAGGCACGTGACTTCCTCCGGCGGTGCGAACCGATTTCTTTTCGCTGATATTACAGATTTTTTTCGATCTCTTGCCCTGTGCCGCTTAATCGGCTCGTTTATTTTACATGGAATGAAATGAGAACGGACGAAGGCGGATCCCTGATTCTCTCGGTAAAGAGTGTTTAGATAAAAACTCTCACGGTTCTCTTATTTCACTGTGAGATCGCTAAATTTGCATGCAATTTGTAACAATCTTACCATCAGGTCGAATAAAGAGGGTATTGTAAAATAGTAATTCAGGGCTTCACTAAGAATGGTAAGGAATAAGAAATTGTCTCCATTCTCACCGAGAAAAAAAAATGATGAATTTTATCATTTTCGTATCTAATGAAATGGGAACTTGATAGAAAAAAGAGATAAGGTGAACCCTATTAACAAATGGACAGTTCAGCAGACGAAAAAACCCAGTAAATGGACGCTTTTTATACATGTACCCTTATGGACAGAGTTCATTCACTGGACGCCGTTCATCCACTGGCTCGTTCACCCTATTAGTGTGTATCTCGCACTTTACTGCTTTTTGCTTCCTTATAGAGGGAGCTTTGTTTTCATGGAATGGAAAATTTTCGAGATTTCTATGTCAAGACAATCGGAATGGTCAAAAACGTCGAGGAAAATGATCTAGAAAAAAGTAAAAAAAATACGCGTATGTATGTGTGTGTATGCAACTTCGAAAATTCTAACGCTGATAACTCAAGAACCATTTTAGCTACCGAGCTCAAATTTTGCACACAACTGGAAAAGCAGCTCCTCTGTAATTGCTATAATCCTTGAGTGAATGAATACAAAAATGTTATAATTGTTAAACTGTTATAACTTCCATAAAAATTCGGCGCGAATTAGTCAAGTGGTTTAGATTTTATAGAATTTTGAATTTAAAAAAAAATGTACATCGTGTCATTTTTTCCAAAATCTTATGTGACATATCGAGTTCACAATCTGGTACATAAACGGAATAATATTGAGCCAATAAATATATAATTTAGTGGCGATCGATATAAAAATTTGTATTTTATGGATTTTTGAAAAATGAAATAAATTATTAAGGGGATAGGGTATCACATTAACTGCAGCAAAAGTTGAGATATCAATCCAAAACTCAATATGTGAACAAAATAATATGCAGCCATGATAGATATATAATTTATTAATAAACGGGCAAGAATCCCGATATCACAGAATTTTGGATCATCAAAAATCTAACTTTATCGCATTAACTTTTGTAATTCTTCAGATATTAAGCCCAAATATAGTATGTAAACAAGGATGCAAATTAGAATCTTGCACATTGCTTTCTCATTATTCTTCGGTTTTCACAATGCATTCTCTATATGGAAGCCAACATTGATTAATATACTTCCTTCCTTTTTAAAATTCAATACTTAATATCTTAGGAATTGATATGTAATATAAAAATATGGTATTATTACATTATGTAAGAAAATTCTTCACCTTATTTTGTTACCAAAGCTCGTGAATATTAAATTCAACGTGAGTATATTAAAATTAATCACGTTTATTAATTTCATTGTACAACTTTGCATAGTGAAAATTTTGCAAATTTCATAACATTGATAACAATGCACTTTCTCTTTAGGCGGAAAAACAAAAATTTTTGCGAAAGTGCGAAAGTTTACTCCATTGGAATATAAATATTAATCGCTTAATCAGTTCGTACATTCTATTACCGCATTAACCACTCTTGTTTATGTCATAAATTCCCAGGTTAATACTGAAAAATTTTCCAACAACTTTCGTCACGCGGTATACATCAGAGTTTTTTTATTCGTTCTCACTCTTACAAATGTCTATTAGGTTTTCTGCCGAAAGGAGAGAGTCGCACGTCCTGTCGGCGTGTGTAATGCTGCGACACACGCGTCGTCTTTATCTCGTATCGCGAGGAACTCGTGGCTGCTACCCGTTTATTTATCGCTTGAAGTCTCCGATCTCGCCATCCGTTTCCTGACCACCGACCGCGCGAACGCTCCCGCGTTACTATTACTGTGTGTATATAGGGCATTTCAGGTTAAATCGACAGAATTATGATACTTGTATTTGTTATTATTATTATTATTGTAGTTTTGATGTTTTGCAAAGTGAAGTTCATAAAAACTCTGAAAGTACACTGTTGAAAATATTATGTGTATTTTCACATTATTTCACGTTTGCTTAAACTAAACAATATTGAAAAAAAATGTAGTTTAGACTTTCACCGTCTCAAATATTTTCTGGTCAACATTTTTTTTAAATTGCTGACGTAGTTTTCTGGAAATCAGGTTCTTTTTATAGCGACTCAAACGATTCCAGAAAAATCTAAAAATTGCTTTGGACTCTCGTTGTCTAAGTCAAATGATTTTTGAAAAAATCTAAAAATCGGCTTAGACTCTCGTCGTCTAAGCCAAACGATTCAAAATAAAATTGAAGAACGGTTTAGTATCTTTTCGTCTAAGCTCAATTAAAAATAAAATTGAAAAACGGTTTAGACTCTTTTCGTGTAAGCTCGATCGAAAATAAAATTGAAAATCGGTTTAGACTCTCGTCGTTTAAGCCAAAAGACTTAGAAAAGAAATCTAAAAATCGGCTTAGACTCTCATCGTCTAAACCAAACGATGAAAAAAAAATGAAAAATTAAAAAAACTTTCGTCGTCTGAATCGATAAACGATTTTCAAAAAAATAAAAAAATACGTTCAGTCTTTTATCGTCTAAACCGAACGATTTTCGAAAATATCTAAAAATTGGTTTAGACTCTCATCTCACTGCTTTAACAATTAATTGAAAAAAAATTTAAATCCACGATCACGTTGCTGTCATTTTGACTTGGAATGCCTCACGTCATATATACATGAATAACCCGGAATACCGCAAACGAGAAAACCTTTCATTGACCGGACGAATGAAGTTTCTATGTAGAGTGTGGGCGAGAATTATATATTGATATTGGTGCTAGAAGCAGATATCGAAAATTCAGAGAAATCCGTCGAGTTATATCTCGATTCTCGAGGCGCGAATCTGCGGGCTTTTCTGGTTGATTCACATATATCCCTATATCTATATCTACATATATATATATATATGTATTTGCAGCAGTTGCAAAGCATCGTTGCACCGTATATATCTCCTCGTCAACGCCGGGGCTTTATTCTCTTCACTTCTCGTGCTTTCTCGCCACTTTCGTTATAGCATAGCCAAACACACAAGCCAGTGGCTACAGAGACCAAACGAACTGGTGCAACCGCACGCGGTCTAAGCATTTACGGGATCCAATTAATTTCCCCGAGTTTGCCGCACTCGGATTTTCATTTTTCTGACTCTTCCATGTTTTCCTTTTATTATTTCCTTACTGGGCGACGACTTGAGAGACGCTTCTCGTAATTGGTGACAATTGGGAAACTGGGTAAAAGAAGTTTCACCTAAAAATGGTATAAATTTCAATAACTACATTTTTAACTTTATTATATAGGTTTACATGCATTTTATTATTCTGAAAATTTGGTAATGTCGTTGAACAGTTTTTATTATTAATCCCCGGGGAAAATTTTTTTGATGATAGACAAACAGAATTTTTTTTTTTTGCTAAAGCGAAACATGTTTTTGTATGCCTTAGAAATTATTTATGCCAGTTTAGTAAATTACTTTTGGCAGCCTAACAAATCATTTTTATCAGTAAATCATTTTTTTCAGACCAGCAAATTATTTGTTGACCCAGCAAAAAAATTATTCCAGCAAAAAAGCGAATAGGTGGCTCAACATTTTTTTCCATTTCTATTTCCCACTAACTAAAAACACCAAAAAATAAAAACAAAGCATTTCCCCATGAAAGAAGAATGAAAAAAATAAATGCAGAACCAATATTTCCTTTCTGGTCGTTGCCACTATTTTTTCAAACGTGTCTTGAATTTTCTTCTCGTACCGAAGAACATTAAATTCAGTTTGTTATCTTTATTAGTGCTCGCATTATTGTGTGTTCTACGAAGAAAATTTAAAATTCACCTCGTGAAGTATTCTTCTGGCCCGCTTGCCGCTTGGGTCTTTGTATAAACAAGCTACTGCCGGTGGCAGATTCCTCTCCTGATCGAGGCAACACAATGTGAACGAAAGGTGCGGGACATTATACGTCGAATCGGTATTCCGAACGTAGCCCAAGCGTATGGTGATTCGGGTGAAATTTCTGCCGCGCACAGGTGCCCCATACACAGGAGAGTAGACGTTTGCAATGCCCCTGGAGTTGAACTGCCGACAGCAGGTAGAAGTTTGAGGACCTATCTTATTTTAGGACTGAAGTACCTGACAGAATTGAGCGACGAAATAAACTTAGGGAAGGTTTCTGAAGGTCTCTGACACTATGGTCAAGCATTTGCTACAAAAATGGTGGGGGTCAGGGAGGCAGGGGGGACGAAGGGCACAGGGGGTATTCATCAGTGCTGCAGTACGCAGTTAAATATTTTTTAATTTTTCCAAACTCAATTTTGATAACTTTTGTACATTCACATAAAAGTTGTGTTCAAAGTAACGAATTTTTTGAGAACCTATTCAGAATAGTAGGAATTTATTGGTCAACCATATGATCTCAACCACATGGTACAAAAATAGGGGCGAAAAGGACAGAATGACGGATTGATCCGAGCTGCATTACGCAATTAAATATTGTTCAGTTTTTTCTAATTGAATTTTTATAAATTTTGTATGACTACATAAAAGTTGTGTTCAAAATAACGAGTTTTTTGAGAACCTATTCAGAATGAAAGGAATTTATTGGTCAACCATATGGTCAACGCGTGGTACAAAAATAGGGGCGATAAGGACGGAATGACGTATTGATCCGAGCTGCATTACGCAATTAAATATTGTTCCGTTTTTTCTAATGGAATATTTATAACTTTTGTATATTTAACTTACATAAAAATTGTTGCAAATTTGAAAAATGTACAAATTCTCAATCACAATTAGTAATTTCAGAAATTTGTCATTTCTTAAAATCTAATTCTAATTTTGAAATACAATAGTCTATTTCAAAAATTAATTTTTTGAGACACCATGCAGAATGGCAGGATTTTTTTTTTAGAATTTCTACGTCATTGAATATTTTTTCAATATCCTGAATTTCTACTTGGCAAATTAATAGTCACGCTGCCTGATAATTCGTTACAGCAACAAATCATCCACAACATAAATTTGTATGTGTCTGTAACAAATATGTGTTTGCCCGTACAAATTTCAATTTGCTATATTGACTATTCGTGCGGCTACTGGACCAGACTAATTCGTAGATTTTCCAACTTTATGCATAAAAAATTCATTAATCAGATAACGCTGCTATTATTTACCTCATTTTATTTTTCCTTTATGTTATTAATATTTATTCAACACGTTTAGAAAAAAAATTCGTTTTCTCAATTTTCTCTTGTTTCGCTTCGAGCATTTTCTACGCAAAAGTGCTTGTTCAGCTCGTGTTCATTGTTCGTTAGAAAAAAAAGTTAGACTTTTCACTCCCACGAGCGCACATAATCTTGTGTAATCCGGTGTTCAGACGTCAAGCTCAGCGTCGCTTGGCTTTAATTCGTGCATTTCGGTATTCCGCGGCTCCTGAATATGTGTTTGTGCGTCTCGCACATCAACGCGATATTTGGAGCGAGAACATTCACGAGACAAGGACTCGAGGGTACAAAGCGGCTGCTGTACAGTCATGCCACGGTTGCTACCACCGTATGGCATTTGGCTACCCCTGAAATATTATTTTGGCTCGTTTTGAGGTCTTTGGACAAGCATTAATAAAAGAAATTAATGATCTTATTTCCCATGATCGAAAAACACCAAGAAATGAAGAAAAAAACGTTTTTCCATTAAACATAAATAGCAAATATAAATTCAGAAACAATATTTTTCCAAACGTGTCTCGAATCTTCTTCTACAACCGAAGAACATTGAATTCCGTCTATTGTCTTTATTAATAATTATTTTCTTGTGGGCCATAAAAAAACTCACATTTTCGTTTTCTTGAGATGTAGATACGATTAATCGTTCCCAAGATATCATAGATTAAATGAAGAATAAAAAAAATGGCATATTTCGCCAGAAAAAATGTCAAAAAAATAAATAATTTGTGTATCTATTTAACCACTGAACCTGATTTTTGGACATTTTCTCGATTTTTTTTTAATTTGTGGCTGAAGTCATGTGGAATGCCTCATATAAGAAGTAGTTGGATGAACCATTAATATAATTCCGAGGAGGAACGTCTTTATTTTATGGTTATAAAAATAATACCTATAGTAGCAATTATCAAAATGATAATAGTTTCAAAAACTATTCTAATAGTTTCAAATATGCCGTTTTGTTGCATATACGATTCCAACGTTTTTTTCCAATAACCTTGCAAGTATCGTTTATTGAACCATATTATCATCGCTTCAACCATAAAACATTGCAAGCCTTCCTATATTCGTTTTATCATGTGAAATCGTTAAATAAACTTTTCTCTCAGTGTATCATTTTATCATTATAACATATTAACCTCGAAAAAAAGTGGCTAAAAGAAGTTGGCTCGAGTAAATGATCAGCGGTGTGGAAATGTACTTGTCTCGAGACGCTGCCACATCTTGATACATGCGTTTCTGCATCTCGCTCATCACCGCGATATTTGGAGCGAGAGCATTCGCGAGACAAGGACTCGAGGGTGCGAAGCGGCCGCTGTACAGTCATGGTACAGTTGCTACCACCGTATGGCATTTGGCAACCCCTCTACCTTACAACCCCTTGTTCTTTCCGCCTCTGTGCATATAGCACAAACCCCCATTCGCAAAACGCTCACTCGGCCGTCCTGCTGCTGCACAGCCTCGCCCACAGCGTTTCAACTCGCGCGGCAATGTACGAAGGGCTGCGCTCTCTCGCCCTTCGCCACATTTCCATTCCGCTGCTGACAATCGCCACGTGTAATCTACTTCAGAGTGCAAAATTCCGAACCTTAAAGTGCCCGTTCCTTTGTTTTTATCTCAACTGTTCCTTTTTGTTTCTCAGATTTGAAGATTAGCTTTCAGATTCACATTAAGAGGGTAAGTACACTTTAAAAAACGGATGGAAATTTTTTAAAAAATGTAACACTGTTTAAAATATTTCAAAAAATTATATACTTTAGGAAAAGAGTTATTTTTTAGATGCGGTTTTAATTCGATTTAGTATAAATGGATCTTGTTAAGAGAAATGTTTATACGACAAACGTGACTTTTACGTTTTTAATGCATTATACATTAATCATAGTACATTATAGACACCGATCGTTTTTGATTAACATTACGGTTTTGAGGTATGCGACTATTTCCGGTCAATCTTTCAATGATGAGATTTTGCGAAACACATCGCGAGTCTGAGATTAAACATTAATGTTATACTTATATGTATATTGAGTTTAATATACAAAGTATCTGCAAAAAAATTTGTTACAAATATAACGATTTTTATATAGAATTTTTTTAGCTTTCTGAATACTTCATATATTTACTTCCGAGTTGTATATTAAAATTAGAATATCCGTTTATCCATTTACAGTGTACAAAGTGCACAGCAAAGATTAAACTGAAATCGTTCCACTTTGAAGAAAAAAAAAAGATATTAACAAACATTCTGCGGCTTACTAAAAAATTCATAATTCTGTTAAATAAAAAAACCAAAATATTATAGACGTTTGCGGATGAAGATTTTTGTAAAAAGTACAAAAATGTCACTTTGTTCTTTACTGTGTATTCAGTAAAGATGCTGGGAACTCGGTCAGTGACAAGATAAAAAAAGACGACGTGTTTCCGGTCAGTAGTTATAAACACACGTAGTCTACGCGTTCCAATCATTATCGGTATGCGATGCCCTGTAATACCTGGATGCGTCACACGCATCCATGAAATTCCAGGGGAACCCCAAGCGTCGTTCAGATATGCTGAATGTGAGTCACCGCAGAGGATCTCCGATACGTAGTAGATCCTGAGTATATAGTGGGGAAGAGAGTGTAGCCATGCTCTCCACTGGTAAGAAGAAGAATCCCCAAGTAAAAAAAATATATGTAGATTATATATAAAGATCTACATAGAAGTTGTATATACGAAAGCGGACATATACATTTTCTATACACGGCAAAAAATATCATTCATTCAATAAAACCTTCGTTTGCGGACTGCCAAAAACAAGCGTTTTCAATTCAATTTCACTTCCAATTCCTACAATTTCATATTAGATTAAAACAATACCTTCAATAATACAGGCAAAAAAATATTTTATTGTTGCAATGTTAAATCGGATTGTGAGAACAACAACTGGAGTTAATTTTAAAACATTGTGTGTTGGCAGTCCGCAAACCGTGGTTTTATTGAATCAATGATTTTTTTTCCCCCGTGTATGTTATATACAATACATATGAAGATTTTATAAAAATTTTATAAAGTGCAATATTATTTATTTCAAATTAATATAAAGTTTCTACAGAAATCGTTTTATAAAATCTGCAAATTATTCATAAATGAAATATAAATGAAATATATGATTTTTTCACGTGGGTCCAACGCTGTTGAAAGTATCTACATAACGAGTTCAGCGTTCCCGTAACATAGCGTAGTTTTCTGAAGCCGGAAGAAAGTGTATTCCACGAATGTAAATTTTGCGAGTCATCTAAGGCCGTCATAAAAATACTTTCGAAACGTTCGCATTTATTCTCAGTTCTTCCAGCTTCAAGCGTGAGTAATTTTCTTGGGCAAGGTCACGTGAATGCGTGAGTACGAAACGTGCCATCCCAAACGTTGAGTTTGTCGTCGTTCCACGTCAGATCCATGAATCTCGTAATGAGCCGAGGCTCATAAATACTCGGTATACAAATGACAGTAAACCGGAAGCGCGTTCCGCCTTTATGTATGACTTCTTTAGAAGGACCGTGGAATTTTGCCTTAATAATTTCCGTGCGTCCGTGTCGCTGACGATCTTTGTACAACCTGAAAACTTCCATCGTGTCTTACGTTATGTATAATGTTCATAGCTAAGATCTGAGCCATTCGAATTGAGCCAACTTGAGGTCGACCATAAATAGTGGTATTTCTTTAGATTTTTTTTAGTTCGAATGTACTTGAATACACTTTAAAAGAAGACTGGAAGTTTTTATGTATGAGCTCGTAAATTAAATTGAATTTACAATTATGATATAAAAGTAATGTACTCTAGTGAATTTACAGCGGACTGTTAAAATTAATTAAATTTCACAATAAATCCACACGAATTATTGAAATTAGTGCGGCATACATTAATTTTAAATCGCACTTGTATGTGAAATTTATTACGTCAGATTCAGAATGAAAACGTTCAGCACGTACGCATTAAATTTTAACGAGATTTTTTTATAGTGCACTTCTGGTACTTTTTTATTATTTCAAGTGTGCTAAGCCGTACTTTAGTAATTTATCCAATCCCATCTGCATTATAGCTGGATAATACACCTAGAGAAATGATACTTAGTTATTTACTCGATT
This sequence comes from Tromatobia lineatoria, assembly GCA_949699805.1. Classification (NCBI taxonomy): domain Eukaryota; kingdom Metazoa; phylum Arthropoda; class Insecta; order Hymenoptera; family Ichneumonidae; genus Tromatobia; species Tromatobia lineatoria. Next base: position 17,431,776 of record OX453036.1, read on the forward strand.
CTCTCTCTACTCTAATTTTACAAATTTAGACGAATAATTTTTATTGTATAACTCAAGATATATATTCGTAAGTCTGTTCAACTCTAATAACATGATACTACTATATAGCGACTAGGATATTAGGGTGTTTCAAAAAAATTCTTTCATTTTATTTATTTTTTCTACTTCAAAAGTATGTATTCTGTCGCTTATATCCACTTTTTACATGGAATACGCGTCTTAATTTTTTTTGTTATTATTTTTTATATTTATCGAATAACAAAGATCGCAATTGAGCCACGTCTAAATATTATTTGTCAGCGAATTCTTTCGGCATATTAGATTGTCAGATCAATTCCTCAAGTTTAAACCACGAAGACCCAAAAAAAGTGCTATAATAAGCAACTTTTATAAATTATAAAGTACAATTTCTAAAATAACCCGAGCAATGACGATTTTTGTTTAATTTCTGTTTCTCACTGATCATTATCGCACCTTTGGTCGGTCTGCATGCCTTAAACTCGAGCGGCTGACCTAACAAGCGACTGATCGAAAAGAATTCGCCGACAAATAATATTTCGAAGCGTCTCAATTGCGATATTCGTTTTTCAACTAATTTAAAATAAATTAAAAATCATTTTAAAAAATTAAGTAGCGTCTCTATAGAAGGTGGATATTGAGGTCAGAATACATATTTTTACAGTAAAAAAATAAACGAATAAAATAAAACAATTTTTTCGACACAGCCCACAATGTGTGTATGTTTATACATGGAATTCCGACAATGTTGTCCACCGAGGGTGAGTTATCACAGCCGCTGTTGCTGACGGGCTTATGCCAGAAGATAAACTTTGCCGCACAGCTCGCCGCAGTTCGCCATTGATAAACACAGTCAAAGGGCGTCCTACGTCCCTGACGAACTGGTCAAAGGCAGCGGCGCTGCTGCGGACAAATGCTAGTAAACAATTCGAGGGGTTTTGCGTGTACACTTTCGAAAAGGAAGGTCCCGGCGGGTTCCGTGCTGCAAGTGGGCCCGGGAATCGCTAACTAGGTCGTTGTGACTCGGTGAAAGCCCCGTAAGCCCTGCAAGCTCTGTACTCTCTCGAGGACAAGCTGCGCAAAGCTTTGTGCAACCAGAAATGGATGAGTCCACTCTATACGGTGGCTCAATACACGGATTCATGTGATGTCTCTTCGTTTGTCCGCTCTTATCTACCAGGCAGCAGCGATAATGCGGAATCCTCGGAAGTTACGAGCTCATCTGGTTTTATCGCGTGAAGTGTGTCGGGCTCTTGAGACTCGAAGAGTATTTTCTCGTACTTCGCAATGCGCAGGTAAACGCTGCGCGGAATAGAAAATTTCACGAAAAATGCATGTTTCACTGCGATTCGAAAATAAATATCAAATCATGAATACCGTAACAGGGAAACTTTTGAAAAATTTATTTCAAATTTGCGGTGGTTTAATTTGCTGAGTATTATGGGAAAATATTCACAGCTACGTTAAAAAAAAAATGAGGTGATGTACTCTAATATCCAATGGGACGTTTTTGGGGACATAATTTTTATAATGAATAAACGATAACATTGATACAATGAACAATACCTTATTTTTAAATTGAAACATGTTTCATGATTTCAGTGTTGATCATTTTCTAATATTACTAATTGTTGAAAATTTATAACCTTATGTTTACGGTTATTTAACTTAACATTGCGTTAACAAATTATTGTAACTTTTGAACTGCTGATACATTGTTGAAAATATTTCAGGAAATGCATGGCCAGAAATTTAATTTACCAGCTGAGATATTAAACGTATTATACAGTTGTAGGAAAATTACAATTTAAAAAATAGTTTTCTACTTGTCATAGCATTTAGTGAAAAGCAGTGTAATTTTGCATCTCACTTGCGTATCAAATTTAATATACTATTTTTTGTGAGGAATTCTTGTACCTCTAGTGGAAATTTTGACTAAATATTTTAAACAGTGTGCTATGAACAATTTAAATCAAAGTCTTCTCACGTCAAGTTTGTGCTAAAAATAAGATTTATCAGCTGGTTCATCATGAACAGCACTTACTTGAAAATCAGCTTGCACCGGGGGATGCAAAGTACGAGCTAGTTATTGTATCTCCCGTTGACGAGCCGATTCGTAAGCGTGTCACGTTGACGGGACGCCAGTTTGCGCTCAGCTCGTCCGCTCTTAATTATTACGTCAGGGATTGCGTAGTGCAGAGTTTGCAGATGACCGAGTGTCGACCACTGTCGGCAGTCGGTACAGGAGAAGGTAATTGAAATACGGAACGTCTCTGCGCAACGTTTATGCCGTATACAGGTGATGATGTTACGCACCAGTTTCTGAGTTCAGTCGATAGGGTGAACCGACCACTGAATGGACAGTTAAGCAGAAGAAAAAACCCAGTGAACGGGCTTCTTTTATGTACGTGCTCTTATACACGGTGTCCATTCACTGGTCACTGAATTCACTGGTTTACCCTAATCGAATCCATAGATAGGTATGAAATGTATTAACATTTTTTTTTATGTCACTAGCAAGAAGGTGCTCGTTTCACTCACACTATTTTCCTTTCATTTGTCTCTTCTTATGAGTAAACATGATATTCGCATGTTTATACAATTCATGGCTTCATTTATTTATTCACAATAAACGGGACAAGCCGTTGAGACTTGTAAATATTGGTGGCGGAGGAATAGCAGCATAAAATCAAAAAACAATAACAACAAATTTGTACTTTCGAAATACTAATAAATAATAAAAAATATTGATATTTTTTACTACTAGAAATATTGAATAATAACGACATGGCAATAAATAATGAAAAACGAGATTATATAAATATATTTTAGTTCCATAAATATTGAATAATAACGACACTTTACTATATGCCATGTCTTTTTCAAGAGAGGAAAAAATGTATCTGAAGACACTGTTAAAAACGACGGAAAGTTCTGATGCAAGAAATCGTGAATAAAATTAAATCTACAATTGCGATATAAAAATAATGAACTTGTCCAGTGAATTTACGACAAATTATTAAAATTAATGAAGTTTTACAATAAATTTACAATGAATTATTGAAGTTACGGTACCATACATTAATTTCACATCGCACATGCATATCAAATTTTTTATAGCCGTTTAAGGATAAAAAGTTCCAGCACCTTCACATTGAATATGAAGTAGATTTTTTTTACAGTTCACTTCTGGTACTTCTTTTAATGATTTCGAGTCTCTTAATTATTACATCAGGGATTGCGTGGTGCAGAGTTTCCAGATGACCTAGTGTCGACTACTGTCATTAGTGGGCACAGGAGAAGGTAATTGAAATACGGAACGTCTCTACGGATCCACCGTATATAGGTGATGATGGTACGCACCAGATTCTCAGCTCGGTAGATTATCGAACCGATAGATAGGTACCAAGTGGGTGTGAAACCCGAGGAAATGGGCGAGACGAAAGAAAAGGTGACGAAAAAGACTTATTTTGATAGGCGATCGATAACTATACTTTGGGGCTTGACTATTCAAACACAAAAAATTTATGTGTAAAAAATGGTTAATTTTCAATGAAATTTTTCCAGTCAATTCGATTGTCCTCAATTATTTTCAATTACTTTTTTTTATCGAGTCCTCGTCATTCTACAGATACTGTTTAATTTTTTCGTAAATAAGAAAATCAACGCGAAAAATTATATCATTATATTTTCGGGTTTGGCTAAACACAAAAAAAATTCAAGAACAAATGGTTAATTCTCAATGAAATTTTACGAATACAATAGATCAAATTGTTTTTTTACTTTGAGTTATTATTTTTATTGAGACTATTTCATTTTATGGATTCGGCTTTATTGTCTTGTAAATAGGCATTTCAAATAGAAAAAAACCTTAAAAGCTTCAGAAAAGCAGGTAATCTCTGTTTTTAAAAAATGTCCGCGCCTTAGATAATTTCCTGACGCTCTGATATTCCTCATTATGCAAACATGGCGCTACGAACAAATTATTTCACGCCGAACACGAGAGCAATATCATATCCAATTACTTGGTATGAAGCGTCGCGGTTCCCAGAAGATCGGAAGCGACAAGGATGAAATGAATATTTAATACCAGAGAAGATCTGATCTGATCAAACTACCAAAGTCACAGTTAAATATGCTCATACCTTGGCTGGATTAATTATCCTAACACGATATTTTCATTCATCTCGAAAGATTGAAGAACCGTTGATAAAGATAATTAAGCACAGTTTAGGATAATGATTTATTAAAAGTTATTGCTATCATCCAGCAGAATTTATTTTTGAATAATCAAAAGTTAATCGAAATACAATATATTAAAGTTGGAAAAATTGGTAAAAAGGAATATTAAAGTGTCAGTAAAATAGAAATCGAATCATAAAGAAGATTACACTCAGAAAAAAATATCGTAATTTAATATTAAAAATAGTTAATCCGACGATAAACTAACTATAATGTATAGTTGCCAGGAGGAACGACTATATTTCATGGTTATAGCAAATATAATCATAGTAGCAATCATCGCAATGATAATAGTTTTAAAACCTATTCTAATATTTTCAAATATTCCATTTTGTTGCATATACGATTTCAACGTTTGTTTTCAATAAGCTTGCAAGTATCGTTTATCGAACTGTATTATCATCACTTCAACTATAAAACATTACAAGCCTTTCAATATGCTTTTTATCATGTAAAATCGTTGAGTCAACGGTATGCTTTTCTCTGAGTGTAGGGAAAACGGTCGTGAATCATTGATTCAATTATTTTCGAAATTTACGTCCAGACTGTCGACGCGATTACGCCATATGTTGTGATATTTACACGCTAGTCACTTCCGCTAGACCACCCACCGAATAATTCTGGTAAATAATACCTTCTATGTCTCGGAGAAAGGAGTGTCTAAGGTAATTCATGGCGACGCCTCAAAACACGCATGTTTTCACCGCATTTCGTGCTGCGCCTTTTTTGGTTGTCGATAGAAAAATACGCGTGGGTATTATTGTCCTCCAATTGTTAAAGGTTGCTTTAGCCGTTTATTTTAATGTCATTTTTCTCACTTTAACGCCAGGCGAATACGATTGATACAATCGATACAATTGATACAATCATATTCATCTGGCATTAAACTAAAGAAAAATGAGTTTCTTTAACACCATTCGAACGCAATATGGAAACATTATTGTTCTTCGTCGGGCTTTTCGCTTTCTAATCTCAATTGTTGTGTTTTAGACCTCACTTTCCTGAAGGGCGACACGCTGGCTCGTCGTAGACACAACCGAGGTCACACCATCACGGGAGAATTGAACTTCGGGAAGTGCACGTGTGTGTACGAACGAGGAGAGAAAGACGAAGGGAGAGATTGGCTCCCGATGCGTTTCTGCTGCCGAGTTTAGCAAAAAAGCCCGTCGCAGTATACTACGCTTACCGGGTGTACAGTTCTGCATTTCTTTCGGCGAACGCGCGTATATATATTTAAAGCTCGTAGTGTCCCTGATATCAGCGGCCGCTGGGGCATCAAACTCCACCCTGATGAACAACAAACTTATTGAGGCCGAAAAGTTACTGTTTATTTTGTAATATTGAGGACTATGGAAAAAAACTATTAGATTCGCTACAGTATTACTGAATAGTTACTATTCATTTTTTTATATTGACACTGAATAGTTACTATACATTTTTTAACAGTAAGATCTATAGAAAAATATTAGGGCCACCAAAGTATTATTAAGACCTAATTGTTTCTACTAATTTTCAATAGTGAGAACTTAAAAAAAACTATTAGTCGCCAAAATATAGATACTAAATAGTTACTATTAATTTTTTAATAGTGGGGACTAAATAAAAAATATTACTTGCCAAAATATGATCGAGACTGAGTAGTTGGTATTTATTTTCAATAGTGAGAACTATGAAGAGAACAATTAAAGTCCCCAAAGTACTATTGAGAACGCATAATTACCATTAATTTTTCACATTAAGAACTATAAAAAATAATGTGCTTTTCGGAATCTAGAACAACCAAAACATGTATTTCCATAAAAATCCCAGTAATTTAAAAAAAAATTGCAACACTTAATTTTTTCACCCACTTCGTATGTGATAAAAAAGTAAAAATTATAAAGATCATCAAAATACAATTGAAAACCACCGAATAGTTGCTCTCACTTAAAAATAATACGAACTATAAAAACCCGAGAATAACCACCCGATCTTAATACAATATTGGCGACACCACAAATTTCTTCTGCAAGGTAACACAAAAGAAACACCCCAAAAACAATTCGAAAGATACATCCGCAAAATCATCGCATTTTTCCTGTCCAAATCTCAAGGTCCTCGAGCGCGACAAGAGGTTCCTAAGTTCAAATTTTTTAAAAAACCGATGCGCTTGAAGCAGATTTATCGAGAAGCGTCGTGACTGCATACGAGCAGCGTACGCTTGTTTATATTGCGTTTGCGTTGTCGAAACGTGCGTACAATGTGTGTACCGCATTGGTATTCTGTTACAAGCAACACAAACATTCAATTTCCAACAATCAGAGCGATCAAAGCCTTAAGACCGACCTGCCGCAATAATGCAACGCTGTAAGTCATCGGCAACACACACACACACACACAAGGGTTGCTGAAGAATTAAACAAAGGGAGGGCTGAGAGACGTGAATCGTTATTGCGTTCGGCTTACCCTGAGTGAAGTGCTTGGCAACCATGGTGGGGCGCGTGAACGGGCAGCTCGGCTGGTGTAATCAACCCCCAAAAGCAACGAGCTCTCTGATATGCGAAATCCTCTCCTTTCTTCTCTTGGAACACTGTGCCAACGTATTTTCAGCTTTTCAACTGTATTATCATAACTTATATTTTATTTCATTTATTCACGATAAAACAAACTGGCTTTCACTGTCCCGTATTATTATCATCTCTTGGAGTAGTCACATGTTCGCGAATAAAGGGGGTGTCGTCGTAACCGCGAGGCGAAAACGCCACAGCGACGCGCGATTTCTAGGGTGAACTGTGACACGACGGGCGCTTGGAGCGTACGGTTTTACCAGAGGCAGCGACCCACATGCCTGACAGTTGCCACCCGACTGACGTTCGTGAACGGCGCGTCCGGTGGCTCGGCTTCCCTCGGCTTCTCTTACCCCCGCTACTCCAACAGATGTGTGCGTGTGCGGCGGAAAACTCGGGATACAGTCGAGGCTCTCCGAGGAACAGGATCATTTTATCATCCTGCGCTTGGTGCTGATGTTCTCCGCTAGAGCTCGGTGCGTAGTTGACTTACCGACATCCGGTATAGTGGAGGACTCTGAGGCAGCGGATAGACGTCGATAAGGAATATTTCTGAGGCAGTTTTTTTTTTTTACTAAGTACCTGTGGTGTGTTTGCATTTACCTTGAGAGTAAGTTTGTTATGTATCGACTGAATTCAGTGAAATTGTGTGGAATATGATTGAACTGGAATAAATAGAAACTATTTGGGTTGTTCCATAAAATATCGGACGTAAATCTGGGCTTTAAATTTTGGGTGCTCATTTTTTTCGAATTGATGTATGGATTGAAATGAAGAACAAGCCCAATTTGAAATTTTTTCAGCGTCATTCCCAAAGGGCCTGCTTTTAGTTTTCAAATGAACATTTTTACTTTGAATTTTAATTCATTTATTTTGTTTCCTCGTAAAGGAAGCTTTGGTTTCGTAGAAAAAAAAAATTGAGATTTTTGTGACTGAACAATGAATATTGTCCTAAACGTCGAGAAAAAAGTGTGCGCGTGAAGCACAAGTGGAGCAACACTTTGTCTCCGATTATTGCAATTTTTCACGAAATGTTTGCAGATATTTTTATTTCATCACTCTTTGAAATATTTCAAAGAAGGACGTGCTCGTTCTAGCTTTTGTAAAATTGGTGGTATTTCCTAAAATGATAATTCATTAGTGCAGGTACTCTTTATGTTGTTTGGTATTAAATTTGATCGAAATCCGAAAAGCGCTTCGGATTTCGTAGAGTTTTGAATTTTTTTTTAAATCACATTTTTATCTAACTTCATCAAAACATGAGTCAACCAACTCAAATTTCATACATGAAATCGGTACTATATAGCGACGATCAGTACATAGTTTCGTCATAAATTACTCAAAATTTAAAGTTTTGGAAAAATTATGTTGTTGCAATACCGAGTTCACACAAAATTCAGATACATTTGTATCGTAAAAACACAAACTTTTTTTACAGTCTGTAATGGCTGTTAAAAAAGATTGGACGTTTTTATGCATAAACTCGTCATCGAAACTTAATAAACAATTTTGATATAGAATTCACATACTTTTCCAGTAAAATTAAAGCAAATTATTAAAATTCACATACTTTTCCAGTAAAATTAAAGCAAATTATTAAAATTCACATACTTTTCCAGTAAAATTAAAGCAAATTATTAAAATTCAAGTACTTTTACTGTAAAATTAAAGTAAATTTGTACCATACATTAATTTGACATTACACTTGTATACTAAATTTCGTATACTAGTTTATGAATAAAAACTTCCAATAGAAGTACGATAAATTTCAAGTGGATTTTTTTAAAGCGATTATCATCACACTTCCTCCCACGTCCTCCTCTCAGCATATTTCCTCAATTTCAAGGTCAGTTCAAACCAATAAATAAATCTACATAAATTCAGTGAGAAATGCTACTGCAGTTCGCTAACAATTGGTTCAATTTCCCACAGGTGGAGGCACCTCGTAGAAATGTGATCCAATCGCAATCGCGCAACATTTACATTCGACGTTGGACTCTCAGCTCGCGATCCTTGTCTTTTCGGCGTTGTTTCATACTCATCGCTGGCAGGAATCAATCAAGAGCAAGAAATAAATCATTGACGACACGATCTATCATCGATCAGTCACTCGTCGCCCGTTCGAAGGCGAGTAGAAGTGTGACGCCCGTCGCCGGGATCTACGACGGTTTTTTTTATCGCAGACATCGAAGCAGCAATATTGCGTGACTGAAATGCCGTTTTACGAGGGTCTTGCATGCGCCCGGTTTCTTTTTTTTTCGTTCGTCGAGGTCAAGGCAGCCTGAGCTTTTTGTACAATCTGCAGGATATAAACTACGTATACTGTAAAATTACAGACGACACTGAGAAAACAAAAACCGTTGAATGAACTAAATCTTATATAATTGACTCAAATCGCTTCTTATTTAAAGCAACTATACGTATGATATAAATAACATTATATTTCGTTGAGTCAATTGTATAAAACCATTTGATTTTATGTAGTCGAAAAAATCAGTACAATTGAAGCAATTATATATTTCGTTGAGTCAATTAAAGAGCTGATTCTATGTATTGAATGTATATATTTGAATCAATAAAATTATTTGATTAAACCTATATACATGCGGAATTGTTTCCATAGATACAATTGGATTGATCAAAATTATGTTTTATTTGAGTGGATAAAATGTTTAGTAGCAACGGAAAAGTATTTTCTTAAGTACATAGAATAATATAATCGAAAACAACGACTAAAGATCAAATGTATTCATTGTTATCTGCAGTAAATAAAAAAATTCATTTACTCAGTCACTCAAAAATAAATGGTATACATGTTCCATTTGAAAATCCATTTAATTGAAGTAATTAAATATTAACTGGGTTTTAATAAATATCGTCTATATTTAAAAAAATATTGTCCACATTGACACAAATATTTTTTTGATCCAACGATAAATTTAGTTGTTCGGATTGACGATATAAAACGATCTATGAACAAGTATTTTGTCTCACGTTTTTCACAGGACAGTTTCACTAAATCAACACAATATTTACTAAAAAACACATTAAATATTTTGTTGAGTCAATTGAATTTTCTTTCCATTGAACGAAATAATTAATTAAATATATAATTGGTTCAAGTAAATAAATTACTTAAAAAGATCCAGATGAATGGTTTCTTTGGCTGATTCCATTGATTCAACTAAATATTTCTCTCAGTGTATAGTTGGAATTGAAAATGAACGGTAAATGCGCGGGTGAGATTCGCTCGTACATCGAACGTCCGTATTTGGCGTGTAAAGAAGAACAGAACCCACATAGCGACGAGTTAGCTGCTGCAGAGATCGCTTAGCCACACGTCGACCACACGATTTACTCTGTGGTGAAAATCGTGTCTATTTATAATGTAAATTAGAGCGGATATTATGTGACATTGATAAGGTAAACAGTGAAGTCATTGGCACGCGATCGGCCAATCCGACGGCTACCAATGAAAACCGCGCAAAATGTGACGAGATAAAAGAGACAAAAATTGCCATTGACTAGAAATCGGTCGCTCTTCATCAATCTCCACCGACGACTGTATCGATCGCTTTAACCACCGCGAGAATTACGTCAGAAATCAATGGTCAAACGTACCGCGAATATCGTATAACTCTGTTCTATCGTTCTTGGCGAGACTAGTACAAACTATAGCTCACATCTGATGCACGTGTGTATCGGATCGCCGCGCGTGTACTACACGTTCGGGCTCCTGTTACACGGAACATCCATATATATGATGCGTTCTCCGTCAATTAACACTTTTTTTTATCGATCTTCGCAAATGCTTTTGCAATTAGCGGGAATTTGGTACTAGTCAAGAATACTTTTTGCAAACTTGTCCAGATTTTTTTTCCTTGATGATACTGGATTTATTTTTTCATATTTTTGGCGATCTCGTTACATGCGATGCGTTTTCCGCCAATCAACACTTTTTTTCTCGATCTTCGCAAATGCTTTTGCAATTAGCGAAAATTTGGTAGTAATAAAAAATGCTGTCTGTGAACTTGTCCAGATTTTTATCCTTGATGATTTTGGATTTTTTTTTGGCTCTGCTGTTTTTTTCTCGATCTTCGGAAATGCTTTTGCAATTGGCAAAAATTTGGTAGTAGTCAAGAATACTTTCCGTGAACTTGTCCAGATTTTTTTTCTACGATGATATTGGACTTTTTTTAACGATGATATTGGGACCAATTTCAAAGTATCCGAACATTGAACATTTACTTAGTTTAACTAAACTAACTGTTGAATACAACCGGAAAAATATTTGCTCGGATTCTTTTAATTTATATTTTCATCTAGAAACATTTTGTTAGTTAATTTTTTCTTCATTTTTCAAAATAATATAAATGTACAAAGGAAAATTCGTACCTCTTCAATAAAAATATACAATGAACAATAAAGAAATGCGAACCCTTTCGAGAATATGTATTTTGCGTTATCAATATATTCTTTCGCTAAAAAATATAGAGATTTTCAAACCAAAAAAGGCCACTTTTATCTTTCGCTGAAAAAATTACAGAATCTTTGCGCCTATATATCGATAACTTTGGCAACAATCTCCCAAAGTGGGACCGATCAAAGTTCCGAAGTAAAAAAATAATTTGTTCAAAGTAAAAAAAAATTCGTTGAGAAAAAAATAGAAAAATGTTAACAACGCTTTAATTTAAAACTTGTAGTTTGTGCGATAATAAATAAATAAAATAGTTGGTCCATTACAGACTTTTCAAAAATGTTACCTGAACATAATTTTTTCTGAATAAATTAGAACAGAGTACATTCAAGTGGTATCAAAATGTGTCCAATTTCAAGCCTTATCAGTGAGATTAAAAACGTAGCTAAATTGATAAAGAATGCCTCGTACATGAACACCGTTACGATGTTAAATCATTAATATCAACACCGATTTCTCACAATGTACAATTGTTAACAACGACAATGAACGATTGTCAATAATTGTCTAAATTACCCAAGTAGACAAAAAAAAACAAGAGAAAAAAACAGCTCTTCATACACAGAATGCCTTATACTTCTTTCTTGCGCTGTGTTGGCGCAACGAAAATCGAGCCCGTGTATCTAAACGCTTCTTATGCACATATATGTACACACGTAGCGTGTTCTGCACTTATTGTAAGAGATATATCGTCTGCCAAGGTACGTATAACGTATACTATGTATATTCATGCAGACGCAGCGGTGCATGCGCCGCGGCGAAGCACTTGCATCGAGCTTATCTCTCATGCAGTCGGGGAGAGAGCGGTTTGTTTACATTCTTAATCCACTCAAGTGGTCCGCCGTACTAATTTGTATAACAGTGTGTATACCATCGCGAGATGAAAACTTCACGGTCACACAGAGTCGCCAACCTCAATTCGCAATGTACTAATGTCTGAATTAAGCTGAATGACTTAAAATAAGTTGTTGACTATATATGGAGCTCCCTTCAGTACATCGATCCACTGGGATTCTCGCATGCACTTCAGCGCTGAGTTCTTCAACCTCTGAGTGCAGAGTGCGTAGTGTTTCGTTTCACGTCGTTGCGCGTTCGTGAGGTTGCGACCTGACCACAGATGCACATGTTTCCAGTAAACACGTTTCATTACCCCACGTGAAAAAATCATATATAAGTCAATATTTGTAGTCTGTATAAGAAAATGGACATACAGAATAACCATACATTGTATTTTTTATATGAAATTTATGTAATAGTCTGCAGATTTTACAAAACGATTTTTGTTGAAACTTCATTTTTAATTTACATAAATTGAATTGCACTTTACACAATTTTTGCATTCTGCATTCTTATAAATACAGTTAATAAGGTGACCATGAAGATAATTCTTCATTTGTGTTTATACGTAAAAACCTATTACAAATTAAGATGTAATTCCCTTACATTGAGGTTTAGAAAAACGTATCAGTTTAGGATTTCCGGTTGTGGGAGTTTTTATTATTATTATTTATTTGTGCTTAGGCTCTAGGGCTCTACGTCCCTTGAGAGTTTACTCTTCATACAAAATTTTAGTTCATGCGGAAAAGGTTTATAACACATTTACGAATGATTGTATAACGAGAATAAATTATTACTAATAATACTAACAAGATAGAAAAACACTGTGACATTGAGAAAATGTTTAGCTTTAATTTTAACGTTTAGACAACTACGAGAACATATGTGGTTTCAGTGTAACTTAAATTATAAATTATCATCAATACATATATGTCTTCATATAAATCTTTAAATCCAAAACAATAAACCACGATACGCTATAGAAAGTAGGTTTTCTAATCGTCACTCAATTGTACACTCTATTCCAGGCTCTATTTTTTTCTTTCATCTCACCTGAAGATCTTGTTTGTAATCAAGCAATCGGCAAATATTTATAAGGCTTGCGTAATCAACTTATATATTAAAAAATCGGATTTCTTCGTTTTTTTGCATATTTGCTTCCGTATAGAGAAAGCTTTGTTTTTAATTTTTTTTTTTAATTGCAGGTTTTTAATGTCAGCCCACCTAACACAGATTTGTAACTTTGATATAATATTTACGTTAACGAAATAACCCGTTCTGTCAAAGTAACATCGCTAGTGACGCACCAGTGATACATTATTTCTCGCTCCTGAAAGTCTCAGGATATGGCGGAATTTTCGTAACATTTATATTACATTACATTTTATGTATGTAATGGGTAAATTTATTACGTCACATTTGAATAAAATCTCGATAACAAATGTTACTCATTTTTATTACAGAAATAATATGTGATGTTTATGGATTATTTAAGCAGAATTTTGTGTCATTTTATAGTTTTTAAAATAAATAAAGCGACTGTCGCGCACACGTACGTTGAATCGAAGTCGTCGAAGGATGCAAAGTAGATAAAGAAATGTGCAAAGAATTTCTGCTTTTGCAATTAGCGGGAATTTGGTACTAGTCAAGAATACTTTTTGTGAATTTGTCCAGTTTTTTTTTCGTTCATGATATTGGATTTATTTTTTTCATATTTCGGGCGCTCTCGTTAAGGAAACACAGTTTTCTGTGTATCTTCGATGATTGGAACCAATTTTCCAGTGTCCGAGTATGGACACCCGGGTGAAAAAAATTATATATGATTACATACAATTATGTAGAATTAAATATATATATTTATACATAACTTTATATAATTACATATAGTTATAGATAATTATATAGGACCATTTTTCATAGATAATTATATAATATTTTTTGTAACACATGCATGAAATGTGCCGCTTTATGTGCCTCGAAAATGTTGCAGAAATAGCGCATTATAGCAGGCCATAATATAAAAATGCCGATCGCACTTCACGCACGCAAATTTACTTCACGCACACTTTCCCCGTGCATAATTCACTTCACGCACACTTTCGACGCGCCACCTAGTCGGACGAAACGCGAATTAGTGTCGCTAGCGCCCGAGTCCCGCGAACATCGCAACAGAAGCGCGCCGCATCGAGACGATGGAGGAGGATAACCTCCAAATGGCCGATCGCAAGTATCGCGACGACACATTATATTGTGATATTAAGATAAAATTAAAATGAATAGTTGCTTCCAATATATTTATGAATTTGTTAATCCATTAAGAAATTTGTTTTTTTTTGCAGTCGGGGGGCTCCGCCCCCCGAACCCCCCACCAGGGCTTCGCCCCTGGCCCCCACCGGGGCTTCGCCCCTGGACCCCATCATGGCTTCGCCCTGGACCCGAAGCTCCTTCTCTCCACTTTCTAATTGCATTGGTTTCACATTTCATGCATTTGTTACAAAAAATAGTATGTGACACTCGGGCGTGATGATGAAATCTATACGAAGAGTGAAGTCGGCCGCACATCGCACTCGTACCACAGACGGCACTCGCCTTCGGCTCGTGCCGCTGTGGTACTCGTGGCTCGTGCGGCCAACTTCACACTCTTCGTATAAAGTTCATCATCACGCCCTTGTATCACAATGTACTAATATATAATTATATCTAATTTTATCCATTTTTTTACCCGGGCATTTAGTCAGTCTAATTTAATCAAAAAACAATAGCCATTGTAGAGATAACAAACGAAAACCGTATATCTCTATCATTTCAATTTCACGATCTCTCCGCTTTCATACACAGCTTACAAAGCGACTGTCGCGCACACGTATATTGAATCGAAGTCGTCGAAGGATGCAAAGCAGATAAAGAAATGCGCAATGAATTTCTGTGGCTGTGCGGTTGTAAGTAAGCGCGCGAGCCCACGTAGCGGGGATGACCGCAACCTGGTACGTACTACGACCATAAAGTCCGCTGCATAATATAGTACAAAAAACCCCCGTGTCCCCGTCGTGTTCTCGCTCGCGTGGGTGGCTCGTGTTCCAAGTTTTACCCGAGTTCCTTCTCCACTCAGCGAACAGCTCGCGCCTCACACGCGGCATAACCTGTTTCCTTTCTTTTTCATATTCTTAGCTCGACGATCTCGCGACACGAGACGATCTCATCAGGTTGCCGTATCTCATAAAACCGTCCTCTTTCACGCCTTATTCTAACTAGTGTGTGCATGAGTTATATATGAAACGAAATGAAAGCGCATTGTCCCATTCATTTCTCCGAGCAGCTCATTGCGATTCCTCTTCTTCTTCTTCTTCTTCTGCCTCTCCGCATCCTCTCGCTCGAGAGTTCCTTTGTTTACTCATCGACGCCCCCCATAGAGCCACGTATTTATACGTG
Source organism: Tromatobia lineatoria (assembly GCA_949699805.1). NCBI lineage: Eukaryota > Metazoa > Arthropoda > Insecta > Hymenoptera > Ichneumonidae > Tromatobia > Tromatobia lineatoria. The sequence continues at coordinate 17,447,325 of OX453036.1, forward strand.
ACGAAGATGAGATCGTGAGGTTCGTCTCCCTCATCGCGCCTCCCTCTAGTTTCATGTAAACATTACACCGAGAAAAAAAATTCAGTTGAATCAACGAAAATCAGTTTGCTTCAATAAAATCGCATGGATCTGTATGTTCAAATAAATATTATGCACCACGAACGAAAAATTTTGTTTTTGCAAAATGAAATACCCCACCTAACACAGGATGTAACAGTTACATAACTTTCGAATTGTCAAAAAACATAAGGTTGTAGTGTAACATTGACATAAGATGTTTTGTTTTAATAACAATAGTATCTAGTTATAAGACAAAGTTCTTTTCAAATAATACATGAACGTTACATATTTCTGGAGTAAAAATGAGTAACATTTTTTATCGAGATTAATATGACCAGTGAAAATGCAATTCCAATGTTCTCTGTCATCTATACCCAGTGAATACAAAAATCGGTTTGTTGTTATGGAACAACAGTGTTTCGTGACAGTTACACTGCTGAGTGGGAAATTGTAATAGAGCAGCAACGAAACCGATTTTTTGGTCAGTAAAAATTTCCATCATTCTATACCCTTTTCAACCACAGTGCAGAGGACATCGAGGTTCTACTGTACTAATATAACTAGCAAACAGCGATTCCATCGTACTCTACCTTCTATACCCACAGCGCAGAGTAAAACGAGGTTCTACTGTAATAACATAGCCATTAAAAATGCAATTCCCCCATTCTCTACCCTCTATATCCCACCGCGGCCCAAATCGGTGTTCTACTGTACTAGCATAGCCAGTGAAACAGCGATTCTATCATTCTCTACCTTCTATAACCACAGCGCAGAGTAAAACGAGGTTCTACTGTAATAACATAGCCATTAAAAATGCAATTCCACCATTCTCTACCCTCTATATCCCAGTGCGGCCCAAGTCGGTGTTCTACTGTACTAGCATAGCCAGTGAAACAGCGATTCTATCATTCTCTACCTTCTATAACCACAGCGCAGAGTAAATCGAGGTTCTACTGTATTAACATAGCCATTAAAAATGCAATTCCACCATTCTCTATCCTCTATATCCCAATGCGGCCCAAATCGGTGTTCTACTGTACTAGCATAGCCAGTGAAACAGCGATTCCATCGTGCTCTATCGTCTATATCCACAGTAACTTCCTCGTCTCCTCACAGAGCCTCACTCGATGGTCGTGTGCCATGCGTTTCCCTCAGCAACGGTGCGTCGCCTTCGGGCTGACAGCCCCCACCACACGATAGCGCTCTTACCCCCTCCCTCTGGCTCAACCTCTACGAGTCTCTCCAACAGCGCAGAGTTCGAAACCTCCGCCCCCGCGCGGTCTGTCTATTCTCTCACCGCGCGAGTTCGACAATACCGACATCGAGAGCCTCTTGCGTTCGCGCATGCGCACCGCATTTTCCGTACAGCTCGGACTTGACGGATTTTTCTTTCCCTTCTTTCATTATTATTATAACCACTATTATTATTATCATCGCCGCGCTACCAGAGCGTATGCTGCTCTTATGCCGCTGTTGGCCTTTCAGTAGACGTTCGGCCGCGTCGCGAGCGTAACGAGAGAAACTGAGGGCGCGATGGTGGCGGTGGTTGTGGTGCGCGCTCGGTTATACGGTGTCCGTGAGTCCACGATGTGCAGATTGTGTTGCGATGTGAAAAATACGCGGCCAGTGGCCGCGTAACAAGAAATAACAATCGCTACGGAGGGGATTATACATCGATAAACAACAAAACTTCAAGGCGAAGACTCCGAATGCGACAGGACTCGTTGCGTGTCTTCTGTTTTTGAGCCCATGCGCCTTGATAACGCACAGACATGGCTTCGGTGAAGGTGGCCGTCAGGGTCCGGCCCTTTAACAAAAGGTGCGTGCCATTCTCTTCACTCTTTCGATCGCTCTTCGATTATTACTCAGCTGTCTCGGTCCCTCTCTCTCACTCTCTCTCACTCTTACACACACTCTTGCTCAGTCGCACGCGTTAAACCGTGACGTAGAGGCCGCTTGTGTCAAACACACAGTGCTTCTTGACTCCCACCTGTCGTATGCATATACACGCACACTGTCACTGTCAAAGGTCTCGTTCTATCAGCAATTTTCAATGCACTTCCTCGAGGAGCTCTAAGAGCTTGTGAATTGCTTCGAGGCAATCGAATTGACTCATTCCGAAAGCCCGATATGGTTCGATACTCAAATGCTGCAGTATATCATTAATATAGAGAGAGAGAGAGAGAGAGAAAGAGAGAAGAAGAGGATGATGATTGCAGGACCAACACATGTATACATGTGCGTTGCTCGTTCTCCAAGGTGTGAGACAATAAACGAGGAATTTTTTAGCAACCCGTCATAGGAAGCGAAAAAAATGAAGTATATGTATATAGGTTTATTGTGATGCTAGTTTATTTTTTATTTTTTTTTGTTTTCAGGGAGCTGGCCATGAACGCTAAGCTGATTGTTCAGATGGATGGAAAGAGGACTAGGATATTCAATAGCAAGGTAAAATCTTGCTATACGCAATGTGTATTTATATGTGTATATATAGATATATATGTATATGTATGGTTGGATATATCTATATGTATATTTATAAATGTCTACTGGAATGAACGGTATACTCGAAACTGTCGGGGATATAACATCCTGGGCGAGATAGAGAGCATGAACATTACGAGAGCTGCGGGGAGGCTCCGGGACAAGGAGAGAAGGAAGCGAGTGGCCACTCGGGGCAAACTCGTTACTGGGCCAGCACCAACGGAATTTTCATGATTTCCAATCGAGCGTAACGCGTCCGTTGCTGCTGCTGGTGCTATGCGCTCTCGATGTTCTGGGAATTACTATAAACGTTGCTCCTAATTCTAGTGTTCTGCTTTTTAGCGCTATTAACGATCGACTACAATGTTGCCGGAAGCTCTTTGGTCTCGAAAGAGAGAGAGAGAGAGAGAGAGAGAGAGAGACCCACGTGAAAAAATCATATATAAGTCAATATATATAGTCTGTATAAGAAAATGGACGTATAGGATACACTGTATTCCATTTATATGAAATTTATGTATAGTCTGCAGATTTTATAAAACGATTTTTGCGTAAACGATATATTACATTTACATGAATTATATTGAACTTTATATAATTTTTATAGAATCTTCGTATGTATTGCATACAACATATAGAAAATGTATATGTCCACTTTCGTACACAGATTCTATGTAGATCTTTATTTATAATTTTTATACAATCTACCTATAATTTTTTTACCTGAAGGGAGATAAAACGAATTTTTTCATGTAATTGGAGCGAGGTTTGTAGGGTATCAGTAGATTGTCTTAAATAAATGGGAAAAGTTTTTTCGAATATCTCACATGCGAGACCTGCTTTCAAATTCAGGTTAAAATTAAGCGATCCACAAATCTGGGGATTATTGGGTATATGAGTGATTCCACCAATTGTTAACAAGAGTTTGTACCTTTCTTCTCTGATTCAGCTGTAATTTTTTAAAATGAAAACCATTTTAATTTCAAATCGGTATCTACAGACTTCAATCAGGACAGTGGAATACTTATTAATTTAAACACAATTGAACAAATGCACTTAAGGATTATTAATAAAATGACTACATATACATCCACATTCAAGCGAATTTGCGCTTATCGTGACCAAAATTTTTGTTTTAAGATAGCGCCTTTAGCTGCTGGAACGGCAAAAGGACTTAGAATAATCATAGTTTTGATAAATATTTTTAATTATATTAACTCATATCATTGATATGATAATATGTTATATACAAGAAAAAAAACAACAACAAATTTTATATCTTTAGATGTATATATACAAGCATCTTCAATAAATAAAATTATTATTATACATACACGGTATAATTTGTTAAAGCAGCGAAAATCAACAGATTAGTAAAAGAACCGTTTTTGAGGGAGTTCTACCACTTTTATTACAATTCAATTTTTATTTTTGAAAAACTGAAAATTTTCCACCTCACATGTCAATTTCAGAGTGGGCATAAAAAATTATATTTAACATTTTTTTCCGTACTTTTTTTGGGAACCATTAATTCTGTATTGAAATGATGTTGCTAAAATCGCAATAATTCGCCACCTTCAGGAAACCTGTAGGTTAGACTGAGAAAAAAATCGTTAAAATCAACAAAACGCGCGTTTGCGGGCCGCGAAAAGCATATTTTGTCGATTGGACAAAATATTTGGTAATGCTAATAAGCACATTTAGTGGATCTACCACCAGTCGCTTCAACCAATTCAATATTTGCTTCGATTAAACAAATGTTCTTTTCGCCGCCTGCAAGCGCACATTTTGTTTTTTTTTCAACGAATTTTTTTCTCAACGTACTCGAGAAAAAAATCTCAAAAAATACAAAGGTCGTCCAGTATAATGAGGGTATACACAACATTCAAAAAGTTAAAATTAAATATTTAAGTAAGTCGTATTTCCTTGTTTGTAAAATTCTGATGTACCAATGCAATTATAAATGAATATATAAATAAATAAACAAATTTGAGAGCAAAGGTACAACCTCTTGTCAATAATTGGTGGAATCACCCATATAATTTAGGTATATTTTAGGTTTTATGATTGTGGATTTGTTCACATGTAATCATAAAATACGTATAAGAACGTAAAATATTAATTTCGGTTCCATCGATTCCATATTTAAACCCACGATTTTGTATTTGTGAGAAGTAAATTGTTAGAAATGTTAACATATTACCGGAAATTTTATTCATTGGCTGATATCGTAAATTTAATTAATTGTAGTGAAATGACTAAGTTTTATATTAAATTTTCAAAGTTCTATAGGATTTAGTAGGAAGTGCTGTATTTTTACATTTGAATTACATATTAAATTCAATATAACAGTTTCTGTAAAAGAGCTTCTTTATCTGAACTGTAAATATACACGAAATATTTGCAATTCCTTCAAGACTTCGAATAGTTGCTATCGATAATTATTATTTGGCTTACTAGATGACAATCAAAAAATGAGAAAGTAGAACGGTCAACATTATTCGACCGTGATTGGTTCATTCTGACACGGCCATTTCAATTTACCATTGGAGATAGTTGTGGTCTTTAAGAGATAACGTTAATACCTATCTACTGTTCGTCCGAAGCCGCCGTTTCTGATCATAAATATTTACAATATTCGAATACATGTGTTGAGTCCGCTTTCTAATGAATTTACAATAAGATACCAAAAAAATGACAGATAACAAATGCATGTGACTTTTTCCACCACTTTCCCCTTTTCCGATAAAAAATATCGTTAAATTCAATTCACAAATAATCCCTCTAGTTCGGATAATTAATTCTTTTCAATATGCATAAAAAATAAAAATAATTCGAATTAACGCATATATCTGACCAAAATTACAAATGCTCATCTAAAATTAAATTAACATATTTTCCCACGGCAACCAACATAAATAAAAGATACAAAAACTAAAAGAACATAAATTTACATCTCTCAGTTCAATTGGCACTTTATTTCATAGCAGAGAATTATAAAAACGATCAATTTCCCGCAAGAATGCTGCAATAATCGATATTGCTTGAATAGCGGTTATAATTTGCTCTCACAACTTTATTGAGCTCCATAGACTGTACTACATATTATTGTACCGTTGCATTCGTTGTGCAAGCGTTCTGCGTTGACCGTCGAGCGACACAGAATCTCATCAGTGTTCCATCTGCGCGGGAGAAAGTGCCAATCGAACAGCTCGATCAATGGTGAGATGCAGAGCAGCGGGTCGTTCGTGCCGTTCGAGCGCCCATCGATTATAGCTTTAACGAAAGTCTGCCAAGCCGTAATTAAGAGCAACGCGTGGCAACGATCGTAGCTGCTGCTTCATACACGCTTGAAACTCGAGGCAACACTTTTCGCGTCTCCCGACGTCATTACCACAGCTAAAACGTCGCTCACGTACGACGTTTTTATTATTACCAAACTCTTTCTTTAACTTCGCTCTAGCCACTCTCTATTTCTCTGTCTGTCTCTAATAGACGCGCCGACGCTCGCGGCAATTATTATTTTTAACGCCCGAGAGGCGAGAGCCGTAAATGAATAAATGAGCGTATGCATAACGGAGTTTATTGTAGTACGGAGATATCGTTAGCGAGTAATTCGGTATCATTTTCCATTGAACTTTGAGACACTCGGGACAGTCACCGAGTCTTCCCTCGATTAAGACGATGAATAACGCTCGCAAAATACCCGACATTTCCATATAGCGTTTAAAATAACAAAATCTATAGTTTATTCTTATAATCTTATGACTTTTCAGACACCCGGAAGCTGCAGGGATATCGACAGAGAGAAGTACAAGGACTTCACCTTTGACCATTCCTACTGGTCCTACGACTCGGGTGACGAGAGCTACGCATCACAGGAAGAGGTGCTGCTTTGTTACTCTTCGATAAGCCTCGATGGTTTTTTTTACCACATAGCTTCCTCGCTTTTTGTCGTTTACATTATTTCTGTGGGAATATGTGACTAATTTTTATTTCCTGAGTTGGAAACTTGATAATAATGTGAATACTGTAACTTTGCGAACAATGACAAATTATCAAGTTGCAACATACTAGTTTTAAAGACGCCGCGCGATTTTTGTTGCCTGGAATGAATCGTTATTTTTTTTACTGGCGATTTCAAAAGATTGGCTTTTAAAAACTAATCTTGGAAATATTACGAGAGTATTTAATGTGAATTACCTTAACGTTCCGCAATCATCGAACATTTTTGGTTCATTGAAAAGCTACAAATGCGTTTCCAACGTTACAAAAACTGTTTCCAAGATATAACTTAACGTAAACTGCCCTGAGCAGGAAAATGAATGCATTGTAAAGATAACGTATTAGGCTTCACTAGTATGATGTAATTATTTTTAGGCTGAATTCTTGAGCCATGCAGTGTATATACTAAGATGTCGTTTTCATGGTTCTAAAGTTCCTCGTTTATATTTTTTTGTCACAATAAGAGATATAAATCATAATAAGAAAATACATGCTTTTTTTAAAGAAGAACCGATATTTTTTACTTGATTTGATGTATTACGGGTCTTTCTCTTCTTTGAGAGATGCTTCATGCATTCGCCGTCTAGATACTTGATAGTATTCCTCATTTACAAATAACAGTTGGTTGTTTACGAAAAAATTTTATTGATGATTTAAAAAATTTTAATGGAGAATACTATAAAAAATCTAGATGGTGAATTCATAGAGCATCTTTCAAGGAATCCCGTGATGAATAATAATCGAGCAAAAAATACGGATTGTTCTAAAGAAAAAAACTGAGCAAATATGTATCTTTTTGAAAATCAGAATAACCCAGTGAATATTTTTGCAAATCCATTGAAATTAATGTTTATTTAAGTTAAAATAATCTGTTTCAATACAAAGCAATATTAACTATAGTAAATTAATGCATAAAACTTTGTATACACGATTTACAAAAATTAGCACCTATTTAACTAGTGTTGAGCGCTCCAACTTCCTTAAGATATTTTTTATGTAAAATGTTGAGTACCGAAATAGAAAAAATTAAAAAAGTAATCGATACATTTCTCGAGGATCAATGACAAGTTGAAAGGATACAGAGATCATTGTCCGCCACGATATCATTGTTATTGTATTTAAATCACGAAGATTTCAGTGACGAACCGAATTCGAATGAATTAGGACGGTTATTTTTGATCGTAGAGCTTGCAGAACGTACATCAGACACCGGCAAATCGTTGAACCTGTATTTCGGCAAGCGATCGTGATCGGAATCACGTCTAGATATCCATAAATACGTTACGCGTGACAGCACGTATTTCAGACTTATAACATTCGCGTAGTACGTGTGTCCGCGAACGTCAGATTCGCTATAAGAGGCGCTGTCGCGCTTCCGCATGCAAGCATCACACGCGCTCGGGCCTCGTCGCGTCACCAACGGCACCGTAATGATATATCTAACGTTCGCGGGATCACGTCACTCTCAATCGCGCCGTTTAAGGAGCCCGTTCACCACTTCCATTTCTGTTTCAGGTCTTCTACGATCTCGGTACGGACGTAATAGAAAGTGCCTTCGCCGGCTACAATGCCTGCGTCTTCGCTTACGGCCAAACTGGATCCGGCAAGACCTTCACAATGATGGGTTCGCCGGTGAGTCCAATAGATTCTAAAAATGTTTTCTTTTTTTTCTAGAGTAACATATGGACAATTTCGCTAATTATTGACAAGGGCTGGTGTCTCATCTCGACAATTTCGCTTTAACATTTATAATGTTGAATTCAACGTAAGAGATTATCGCTTGAATTTTTTAAGATTTTTTAAGGATCCGTTAAAGGTTTTCTGAGAGTATCAAATTATTGCGATATTTGATTACCTTCTTAAAATTTTTTTCATGCAAGATCAATCATTTCGAAAAAATGATCTTAAATTATGATAATTCACACCTTAAATTATGGAACATTGTCATAAAAAAATATAGGTTTTAAGAAAAAAAATGTAGCCTACAAAAATAATAATGAGTACCCATTATGTTATGGGAAAACATACTTTAACGTAATCTGCTACTTTAAAAGTCGCTGCTCCATTTTGCGAAGATACTCGCTGCGTTTTGCAAATTTTCTAGGACGATTGTTGTGGTAGTAAACTAAAAAGAATTATAAATTATAATCAGCCATTAAGGTAGCTATGTCGGTACGCCGGAGTCATAAATGTCAGCGTCTATATGCCATTAAAAAATAATCGGATGCGTCATTTTGAGTGCTTTAATTATATTATTTAAAAAAAATTGAGCATCTTTGAAAATTGTCGCAATCAGATTGAAACCATCATTTGTAAATAGTTTATACGTTTTGTGTCCATATGACTTTATTTTTACGATGATTAGGTAAGGAAACATCATTTAGCCCGGTATCGTGCACTTTAACGTTGGTTCAATTGGACATTAGTCCGGTGACGTAATTTTTTTTATAGTCTATTAATTTCTGAATGATCCGTGACTCCGTAGTACTTTTTGATTTTCCACTATCTCTGATTTAAGTACGTTAATTCTCGATTTAACGATCAATTTCGCTAACATAAGCGCCGTGTCAAAAGATCGACTTTCAAGTGTGAATCATTCATCCAAATAGTCCGTAAAAACCTTCAAGATTTTCTACAAATAAAAACCAACAGCTAAAATATGATATTTCAAAATTTTATGCATGACTTGGGATTACTTTCGCTACATAACTACCTTAATTCAGATATGCTGAAAAGTTTCACAATCTCTGAAGTAGTTCTTATTGTATTACAAATAAAGTCAGGTTTAAATGAGCTAAAAATTCCTCTATGTCTTTCTAATCTATTTCTATTCTTCTGTTCGATTCTTGAATGGTCGATTGATATGTTATCGCAGGAAGCCCAAGGCCTCATACCCCGGATCTGCAAAACTTTGTTCGCGCGTATGGCAGCAGGAAAGGAGAGCGGTGCATCGTACAGGACTGAAGTTTCCTTCCTGGAAATCCACAACGAGCGAGTGAGAGACCTCCTCAGGCCGGATCAGACGCAATCGCATTCCCTCAAAGTCCGAGAACATCCCAAACGCGGTCCCTACGTTCAGGACCTTTCTAATCATCTCGTCTACGATTACTCCGACATACAGGTGACGATAGCGTGCGTCAGCACTCTCGACACTCACTACGTGACTCTCTTCGGTCCTGCAACTGATCCGGGAACAAAACTCCAAACGCTTCTCTTTGCACGTTCCAGGAATGCATGGTTAGGGGCAACACGCACAGAACTACCGCGAGCACAAACATGAATGACGTGAGCAGTAGAAGTCACGCAATCTTCACCATAACCTTCGTCCAAGCTGGATTTTCGGAGGGTAATATGCCCTCGGAAACGGTCTCTAAGGTCCATCTCGTTGATTTGGCCGGCAGGTAATTATCAATCAACGATAACTTCGTCATGCCATAATATAGAAAATATTGAAAATTACTTAATGATTTTTTAGTTTTACTCCAGGATAATAAACCCTTGAATTAAAAAAAAAAACTAAACCATCGAAAAAACCCAATAAAATGAAAATGAATATATTTAAAAATGATATATCGATGATGATAACCATTCTTAAACAATATTTATATAACGATCAGGTATCAAATTAAGAAGAATTCTTCACAATGAAATAAATGGTTTTCTCGATCACGTGACAAATTTGAATTTTGACGATTATAAAATTAATAATAATACTGTACAGACTTACATAAAAACGAATCTATTACTACTTTTGTGTTTTGATGACATTAATGCACCATTTGAATAAAAAAACAAATTAATTTTTTTTTCAACAATCCAATTACTGATAAACTTATAAGAAACATGATTTTTTATTCCTTGAATAACAACTGACTTAATAATAAAGAAAGATCACCGGGCAAATGTTGATCAAAATTGTGACGATCAATTTTGATCGTGTTCGATAAAATATTTCGTTTTGCTGTGCAGCGAACGTGCGAATGCGACAGGAGCTACAGGTCAAAGGCTAAAGGAAGGTGCGCACATCAACAAGTCCCTCGTGACTCTCGGCTCTGTGATATCAGCCCTCGCCGAGGTTAGCTCCGCGAGCGGTGATTCCAACTGTTCGAGAAAAAACGTTTTTATCCCTTACCGTGACAGCGTGCTAACATGGCTCCTCAAAGATTCTCTGGGTGGCAATTCGAAGACCATAATGATCGCGGCGATAAGTCCTGCCGATTGCAATTACGGCGAGACGCTGAGCACGTTGAGATACGCCAACAGAGCGAAGAACATAATCAACAAACCGACGATAAACGAGGACCCCAACGTCAAGCTTATCAGGGAACTCAGAGAAGAAATATTGAAGCTCAAGTCGATGATCGGCAAGGACATGGCGAGTTTATTTTTAAACGTTTCTGCTTACCTACAAATTTAAGAAAAATCGGTCGAGTAGTTAAAAATTCATGATATTATTTTTAAAAAAAAGGTCTTCCAAGCTAAAACACGCCTTAAAGTAGAACCTCGCAAGTTTAAACCTAAAAATTGCTCAGAAAGCTTCCTCCATGAAGCCAGAATTCATCATCGTACTTTATCACAGAGATCGCTTCGTAAAAATCAAAAAATGTTCCCTAAGAAATATGCACGATTCGACTTTGCAGTTTGTTTTTTTCTCTTTTTCCGCTTACGACATCGTCGCACCGGCTGTTAGTCGTCACGATCCATCAAACGTCCGTGCGTCATCATCTATTTTTTCTCACGTTACATTGTTTTTCAGAGTTTGGAGAGGCCACCTCAGCAGAAGGTACTGCTCGCCCAGATTCACGAGAAGCAAGAACAGGAAAAGGTGCTGACGGAGGAGTGGGCGGAAAAGTGGCGAGAAACACAACAAATACTGCAGGAACAGCGAGCTTTGGGATTGAGGAAGAGCGGAGTGGGCGTTGTTTTGGATTCGGAAATGCCGCATCTCGTTGGCATTGACGACGATCTTCTCAGCACGGGCGTAACGCTCTATCATCTCAAAGAAGGAAGAACGTTGGTTGGCACTGAGGAAGCGCCCATAATGCAGGACATTGTGCTGACGGGCGTCGACGTCGAATCCGAACATTGCGTCGTCGAATTAGATGCCGGAGTTGCGACGCTTCATCCACTTTCGCCGCATTGCTGGATCAATACTGCCCAGGTCGATAAACCCACGAGACTATCCCAAGGCTGCATCATACTTCTCGGCCGAAACAACATGTTCAGGTACAACGACCCCGCCGAAGCTGCCAAACTGAGGAAAGAGGGCGGCATCGGCAATGGCAACTTACAATCCACTGTTGTAAACCTCTCGAGGCTCTCGCTGCTCAGCTGGAGCGTTTCCGACCTCCACGCGTCCTCTTCGAGCGATAACCTGTTGAACTCGAGCGAGGATCTCAGGGCGATCGAGGAATTGGAACAACAGAAGGCCGCGCTCATCAAGGAAAAGGAAGATTTTAAGGTAATTAAAGTTATCTTATCTCTGCTGCGATAATTAGCGAGTCGTTAACGATTTTATCGACGCTTGGAGCGTTAGTTGGAGTTTTTATGCCAGTGGTGGCTGAATTTAACGATTATCCAATGAGGATATGAGTTTGAGGAAAATAGGACTGAGAAGCAAAGTAAGACGCTCAACAACCGAAAAACGAAAAGTTGAACGAAAATGTATCCTACTGAAAAAAAAAAGATAATCAGTAAATCTTTACGCAACTCCGTCACTATTGGTTTTTCGATGGGTTGAGTATACGTGCTTTAATAGCAATCCCATTAGGTTACGATTAATTATTGTATACAGTCACTGATATGTACGATGAACGCTCTTTTTTAGAAACTCGATTCATTTTGTAGTTATTTTTATTAAAAATCCCCAAAAAAGCCTACCTTTTTGGATTCTAGAATGGCCTAACCCCTTAAAAAGGGGATTAATTTAATATGAATAACGTGGCCGTTTTTCTCAGAGAGAGCAAGAAGAGCGTGAGGAAAGATGGGCCGCGAGGCGAGAAGCTCTAGAAGGTGCTCAACGAGAATTGGAGCGAGAATGGGGAGCCCAATGGCGGGAATGGGCCGAGGCGATAGCGGCACTGGAGTCGCGACAGCGCGAGCTCCGAAGCCGTCGACGAGTCCTCGAGCAAGAGCGTCGCGACGAGATGACACAAGTAAGTGACTCGGATCCGCCGTCTCCGGATTTAGCAGTAATCTCGGTCAAGTATCAGTTCTACCTCATCCTCGTCGCACTCGGTGTCCTCATCTGTTTGTCCGGCAACATTATCATCTACTCTCACGTATGTCCACTGGACATGTGACGCAAAACTCAAATACAACGACGAACGAACAAAGAAAAGACAAAAAAGAAAAATGAGTTTAACCTTCGACATCTCGTTTACCTCGAACCATTTCGAGATATCCTGAGAGCGAGACTTAACGAAATCGTGCAATTTTAAACCAATACTCACAAGAATTCACCTCTGCTGGGCATATCTTAAATTATTACTCAAGTAACATTTTAAATAGGTGCAATCGATAAAAATCATTTTCCAAATAAATATTCAATGGTTGTGGATATACGTCATAGAATTATTTATTTCAAATATCGAGAGAGTGAAAATAATTGTACGTAATGCCTCAAATATTCGGACTTTGTAAGTAATACATTTTCCGAACACTATTTTTATTCATTTCTCTGATCGGAATATAAAGTGACGATTCGTCTGTGCTGTAACTTTAAATGTGATTTATATGAATAGCAAACTCTATTTACAAATTAAGGGAAGCCGTTGTGCAAAATAATAATTTTAGGAATCCGAATGGCAGAATTTTTTAAAAGTTCCTCATTTGGAATATTTATGATACAGTTACTGGTCTACGTCCGAAAGATTATTTCAAATTGAAATAGAATATCGGCACTAATAAAAATTGTATTGTAACCGATCTTGAGGACTAATTCGCATAAATACTTTTAATTTTCTCATATAAGTAACATTATTGCCCAGCATTGGAATTAACACTCCCAGGCTGGTCTTGGGAGGCTCGAGTACTGACCACTGACGCTACTTACCGTATATAGTATATATATTTTAATAAAAAGAGAAAAAAAAGTAACGAGCCTAACGTATTTTTCATAGCTGAAAGAAAGACAGAAAAAACCGAGAATGGGTGCTCGAAAGTTGGCCGGAATTTTTTGTAATTAGTGTATATTTATGATAGCGAAATAAATGAATCTGTCGGTGCCTGGATAGCCCGCGTTCTATGGCGATCGATTATTGTTTCTGTTAAGATGTGTTGCCGGACGAACGAGACGAAAATGTCCCATGGAATGTTATACATACTTACGTAGAAAGATTGACAGATGTATAAAGAGGAAAAAGGAACATGTACATAAAGGATAAAAAAGAAAGATATTGGTTTATAGGATGTCTATGGGTTTGTTATGCGACAGAACAAGAAAAAAAAAACAAACAAACGAGAAAACAGAAAAAATGCAAAGTGTTGTTATACTCTATTGTTGATTAATAAATTTTTCTTACAAACATTGGCCTTGGATCTTCCACGATACGTTTCAACACACTCACACGTACTTTGTCTCACTATTCGCTAGATCGGCTGGTTCGTTCATATGTGATTCATGCACCTGTATAGACGTCGAGCATGTAGAACCGATAATAATCATCGACTAATTAAACAATTTTATTGTCGCGAGTCACAATTAACAAACCCAATATCGTCTTGGTTATTAAACCCGAGTCGTAGCTGTGTTCGGTTTTTGGGGATGTAACACGAATTCAAATGATACATACGTCAAAAACAATTGCGTGCAGGTAAGATATCGTACAACGTTGTCGAATATACTATCGATTGTCGCAGATTTACTGAGAAAAGGAAAATGCTGATTCATATATGCATGCTTTATGTTACTCGTTGAGACTCTCGAGCATCATTCATTTTCTCTTCTTTGATTGTTCATTTGTATTATAACAGTAAAGTAAGCATCATTTACAAAACAAACAAAAACAGAAAATAAAACGTATTGTAAGTTTCGAAAAAAGCTTGTCCTGTTCTCCAGGAATTGCATACAAATTTTTATATGTTTCATGTTGTATTTATTTTGTGCTGTTCGCGGTGAAAAAAAAAAACCAAACAAACGTCCTTTGTTTATTATTTTTCGGTTGTTCTTTTTTGTTAACGCATCGGTGTGTATGTGTGGCTAGGTAGAAAGTTTGTGTAGGGAAGTTGCCTCTCTGCGCACCACTCTTCAGTCCAAACATCGACAGTTCCAAGAGTTCATGAACAATCACGATCGTTCGCAGAGACGACGTCAACCGTGGGAGAAGGTAAGATCCAGACTTTGCATACATAACGGACCGGAGTGTCGATTATTTCCATATGACTTAATTTTGTCCTTCGGGTTTATCCGCCATAACGAGAATGCTTCGACCCGTGAGCGTGTAAATACATTTTGCCTTTTCAGACTGACGAGGGCGCGGGAAGCGACGGCAGCGTTCCAGAATCTTGGTCCAGTCACAACGACGAAAAATCAGTCGACGCGATGAAAGAACTCGTCAATCATCACGTAAATATAAAATTATATTAAAAATTATTCAAATGTTGACGAATAATTCTTCAAAAAACTCAGTAGATAAATTTCCATCAACATGCGACTATGATTTAAATTCGTGGCTCATTTAATCACGAGAACAGGGAATTGTAATATTTAATTTTGTTCAGCTGTTTTTTTTTCATCTTGCCTCCATAGAAAAAGGAATTGGCCGCTCTGGAAACCGAATTGCAGAGCAAAGTCAGATCCTTAAACGAGCATCAGAGCAAAGTTGACAAAATGGAAGAAGATTTGTTAGAGATGGCCGAGAAACAAAAGCAAATGTTGAACTTAGAGGTGAGTGAAATGAGGCAAAATGATTTTTCGAGTAAACTTGGGTACGATTGCCTAGACTAAATGAGAGTTACTTTATAAGTTCGAAGGGCAGGAGATTACGGAAAAGAAGCTACTTCTGGCGAAGCGAACGCAGGAGCAACTGCAAGAAATTCTGAGGCGAAAACAAAGTTTGTCGTTAAATTTGAAGCGAGCGCTGCCGGCGTCTCCAGGAGGAAGATCGACGAGCAGCGAGGAGATGGTCTCGAGTTGTGACTTAAAATCCTTCCAAGATGCGTGCAATAGAAAATTAAAGATAGCCACTGCGCTGCGTTTGCTTCCGCAGGATCTTCCGAGTTCTGTCGATACGGCGGAAACTTTTCACACAGCAGCTGCAGATTCACCGGAACTGCGTTCGCTTTTTCCCGAAACCGCTGCTTTTCTAACGCGGCGTAAATCGGAACCGAGATTAGAACCAATGTTCAAAGAAAAATCACCGGTTAACGAGGAGCGTGACGAAGATATTTGCATCGATTGCGAAATCGGTGCTAAATCTAAGAAAAACGATGAATCGTCGATAGAAGATCAGACGAAACCTTCGGACAACGGAAAATTGTCCGATTCGCCGATAGACGAACAATGTCGCGACTCAAATTGCGATGGGGATTCTGAAAACGGTGTAAAATCGAGTTCTGATGCGCCTTCGGAAGCAGACTTCTTCCGGCACAGAGAAGACTCGCAAGAGACTCTTGCGATAGGCGAGGAAACTTTACTACAAGAGAACCAAACGATGAAAAGACTGAATCAGCGCATAGCCCGACAAAGAATGCACGTTATGCGGTGTTTGGAGGCGAGTACGCCCTCCAAAGACGATTTAAATCGACAGATTTCTATACTGCAGGATCTCCAAAAACAGCAGATTGAACTTGAGGTTGCGCTCCTGGAAAAAGAAAAACTCAATCAAGGAGACACTAGAATCACGGGATTGGACACGGGGGCCGATTACTCGGAATCCGAGTCGGAAAATCCAGCTACCATGTCCATCGTCTCCAGCACGAGAGCTCCAATGACCTCGCGGGGAACTTTGAGCGATCCTGACGAAGAAGTGCCCAGAAATCGGCCTACTGCTTCGAGGACTTCGCCCAATAGAGGCTATTCGTCGGTCTACCTTACGGTTAGTATTCCTTTAAGCATAATCCGCTTCTCATGTAATCCATGCAATTTCCAAGAGCATTTTGAGCGATTTTATTCATTTTGGCTCCTCATAAAGAAAACTTCGCTTTCGGTGAAATTTTTGTTGTTGAGTTTTCCATTTAAGGACACTCAAAATGGTCTAAAACGTCGAGAAAGGTGGTTTAGAAAAAAGGTCTGAGTATGTTTGTGTGTGTGTCGTAGGTTTGCAAAATTCAATCCGTTGTATCTCGAAAACAGCTTTAACGATCCAGCTGAAATTTTGTACACTGACAAAGGACTAGCGACGCCCTTTCCTATGCCGATATTTTGGAAATATCTTCTAAAAAATTTCGGATTTAATAAGACTTTCAATTTAAAAAAAAAGTTTGTATGTTCTCCAGCTTCCGCAATTTTTTAGCTAATGAGCTAAATTGTTCTTGATGAATAAAGCAATGAAAAATGTTAGTCGGTGTTGAATTGGAGCGAAATCGATAAAGCGGTTTTGGTTTTATAGAATTTTAAATTTTTAAAAAAATTTCGTTTTCCTTCTAATCGACGTAAACTTAGGCGAAATTTGATCAAATGTTCTGCAAGGTAAAATTAATATCTAATTGTAGTAGCTATCGAATTTGAGGGAGATCGTTAATGTGGTTCGGATTTTATAAGACATTGAATTTTTTAAAAAACCACTCCATGTTCTCTAACTGCCGCAATTTTTTAGTTATCGTCCTAAAACCTTGTATCAAAATTGAACGAAGGCATACGACCGGCATTGGAAATTGAATTTGGACCACATCGGTGAAGCGGTCAAGTTTTGCTCTAATTCGGTCGAAATTCCAACAAATCGACTAAAATTGTCTACACAGGGAAAATAACATTCAGCCCTGCTACGTACTAACTTTTCTTTTCAAAAGCTTCCTCTATGAGGAATCCAAAACTGGAATAATCAAACTTCCTCATAGAGGAAAACAATCATTGATGAGGAAGCAATGTGCAAAGTTGTACTTTTTTTTGCTTTCTCTACGAGGAAGTTTATAAATCGACTTTGGCTTGAATGAGAAAGTGATGTGCAAAGGTTGTGCTTTACAGCCTTGTTACATAAAAGCTTTTGCCGAAATTTTATTTTTAGATTACATTCCACTTTATAGTTATTAACCTGTATAAATTGCGCGTCAAAAAAAGGTCTGAAAGGACTCTCGTCTTTCCATTTTACCGTAAGCACTTTGTATAATGGACTTTTTTATTTCCCCTTTCGCAGAGCTTGAATCGAGGAGATCGTCTGGGCAGCCCTTACTCGCTATCTATAACAAGATCTCTGCCGTCTTTGATAGGAAGTGACGGTAACGGTGAAAACGTGATTAACATGATAATCAGCGTGCCGTCGTACGTGATTCGTGGCGCTGGTACATCGAGTCACTACGAGTACGAGGTGAGGGTTGTAGCGCAAGACGATAGTTGGACACTGTTGCGACGCTATAGACGATTCCGCGAACTTTACAACTCGATGCGACAAAAATACGGTAGCAAGGTGAGCTTCAAATATGCCTCCAAAAACACTGGTCTATTTTTTCAAAAGTGAACGACTATTTTCCCTCCGCAAATATATAAACGAATGGTTATTAGCCCTTCGTGTGTAAACTATATTTTCCTATACGCGGTCTGTACACTGAGTCTTTCAGGGAACAGTCGAGTTTTCGGAACGTTCTAAGCTTTTAAAAAATCTGACAAAATTTAGGAATACTTCTCGAAGTGTTTACTACACGGCCTAGAAGTTCCCGAATTCAAAAGTTTATAACTATTGTTAATAAAAATTGGATTGTAGTCTAAAAAGGGGGAAAAACGGGATTGAAAAAAAAATCATGAATTTGCAATAAACCAATATTTAAAAAAACGGTTACAGAGTTTTGTAGCTTAGACTATGAGCTTTCAACAAGATATAGAGTCATTGAGGTGGGCTTTTGAAAAGTTGAATTAATTGAGTACCTGAATGTGGGGAATATTTTACGAAGTCAGGAATGTTATAAGTACACTAAACGGTAAAATACAAAAATGGTATAATTGTATTGATAACAGAAGACGAAAATATGACTTTAGGTCAAAAATGCAACATATTTTGTTTTCAACATAAAAATTTCAAATGAAAATTGCCAGAAAAAGCATAAAATTACAAGTAACATGTATTTTAGTCATGAAAAGACCGTAAAGCTACAGAAAAATTTAAAAAAACTGCATCCGCTTTTACCTATGAAAGCACCGACGCCGTCTGTACTCTGACTCTTAAAGGGAACAGTCGCGACTTGCATATATCGGCGGTTTGCCCGCTATCGGCTAAATCCGGGCTACACTTGAGCCTTTTGTCCACATTACTAAACGGATTTTTTAGGGGGTGAAGTCGAAGCCTGTACTTTATTTGTTGGAGGTTTCAAATTTCAGTTTGAAATTTCGACTACCCCTTAAAAGACCCAGTTTACACACGGAGGGTTAGTTATGTTTCAAATACGATTCCTAAATTTCAATTATTGCTTTTCGTAATCGAATACTTCATTGAATTATCAACGGTCGAGGAATTTATGCAATATATTGTAGTTATTTACGCAGAATGTTGGCATCGAATTATATGTAAAATAAATTCAATTAGGAGCTTCATCCGTTAATAACGATGTTTCAGGTCGCAGCGATACGTTTTCCACCGCGTCAAGTCTTCCCAAGATACGAAGTCGTCGCTCGTCAGCGTCGAAAACGCCTTGAGGAGTATCTCCGACGATTGATTCAGGTGTGTTCGGAGCTTTCAAGTTGCGAGTCTCTGTACAAGTTCAAGGGTAATTTGGGTAACATTGACAAGCAATCGCTTCTCGAGTTCAGTCCCTTTTTCAGACGAGGGACTTTCGAGAGTAGTAAATACGGCACCAGCTAAGGCAAGCCTCTCGGTCCACGTTGGTGGTTATTTATTTTATTTGTCCTTATTTTTTTACGAAACTCTACGCCTGTAAACCGCGACGCAAACGCTGTACACATCGGGCTAAAATTGTAGATTATACGAAGCGTACTCGTCACTTAATTCGTTTTATTTTATTATTTATTAACGGCGCGTCGTGTCACAAACCGTGAGGCGCTATTCTGCGGGCTTAAGGTGATGTGCTTTCACTCGGTCAAGAATTAAAACCCTAAGAAATGCTATTCAAAGTCTGTACATGTTTAGGGGAAAAATAGAAATTTGTACATCTCTTTATTCCAGAGACGCTACAAATTTACACTTTGTTAAAATGCGTACGGATTCTGAATCATATCCTTTGCATTTTTAGCGTGAACGGTGTATCGCGTCACTTCAAGGAGGTTCGAGAATTTTATTCTAGTTAAATCTGTGCTGAATTGTTGTAATTTGCTGACGTTCAATTTTAGGTATTAAAGAACAGATTACGTCGAGTATTTTATATTAGAGCATTTATACTAAATTCTGAAAAACATCGACAGTGATAGATACACAAAAAAAATTGAGTAATGCTCATTTTTTTAAAGAAAATCCGTTTACGTACGTTTACGTACAACAGTAATTCATGACGGATTTTATTGCGAGATAAATTGCGGTGTGCCTCCAAAAAAAACTTCTCAAATTACCAGGCTAGATATTTAATAGTGACAATCTTATGAAGAATTGCAGACTGTCGCTCACTCAATGGAAAAATGCATTCATAAGAAGCATCAGCAAAAATTATGAAATATTCAGATGGTACATTTTTTAAGTATATATTAAGGGACAGAGTGAGTCATGCATCGATTATTAATATTTTTACAAATAAATCGCTATTAAGTTTACACGAATCGGGAAAATATGCCCTAATATAAATTGTACTTAACTGTACTAAAAAAATCTGTCAAATTTCGTAAAAATTTTAGGAAATATTTAGCACCAATTTGTCTAGTGTGAAGCAATCAAATCTCCTTAAATAGGAATCCAGCGTGGACCTCTATGCTCTTGAATACAAGCTTAAGGCTATCGAGGGAACACGGCGTTCCCATTCCTTGAGCTCGAAATAAATGCGCGCACGGGCTGCGAGTTCGCGAGCCTCGTATATCAACACTCCTGCATAATCGCTTCGACGAATATCAGTATTGAAATAAACTACGCACTAAGAATTAAAAGATTAAAAAAATTAATAACAAAATGAGTAATGATAATTTTCAGATAATAAAAGGAAGAAAGATCTAGTTTTTCGCCGTTAAGAATTGCAATTTGATTATCTGATCGATACGAATTAACGAAGATAGCCGCGTTTATTTTTTTGGCTTCGAACGTTGCAGCTTTTCACAAAACATTGACTGAGTATCGACCGGATTGGAGATACCTATTTCTTATTGATTATTTAGTTATATCCTATTAAGCGCGCCCGGACGCGAAAAATATTATATATATCGCTGTTATTAAAAAAAATTCCGAGGCATCGGAAGACGCGGTGTAATAACTATACATATTTATCTACTCAATAAGCGAATTTCGATCAGGACAATTTCGCGCATTGTCGACGACTGTTACGTGTTGCTTTATCCGCGAAATGATCAATGTGAGTCAGCTTACGAGATGAGACTCTCTTCTTTACAACAAGCAAATCCCATTCGCTTCTCCTCACAATTTATCAAATATCGATTATTTCATCAATAGTAACCAGTCACTGCATCTATCATTTTTCCACACTGTTTTTGCGCTAAATATCAACGTAAACTTCGTGTAAAAAAGGCAACGACTAACTCTATATCGTTAAATTTATTTTCTTCCAATATTTGTCATGGGAACCAGTACAAAAATATTAAATGGAACAATTAAATGAACAGTTACGTAAATGAGTTTCGAAAAGGTAGTTATATCAAATCAATTTTGCGTTTGCGAAGATAGAGAGCAAATGTTTAGAGTCGTGTGAGGTCTCGTGTCTTTGGTGTTGAAAAAAAATCTTGAAACAACCTATCGCACAGGAATTGTTGTTTTTTTCAAGCATAATCATTCATTTCTCATGTAAGTACTTAGGCGGAAGGAAACTTTCGACCGGCCCAATCCGCGAATCTGAATTCGCTTATATTTATAGTCTTCTCAGTAGTTCATATTGATCGCGATTTGTTGCGGAAGCCGGTTGCCGCAGCGAATTCCGCGATTGTTATTTTTCCCATGGCTGTGCAAAACGGATTCTTAGGAACCTCTGATGTTTAGCGGTCCCAGCATATACGAGACGATTCACAATAAATATCGAATATTTCTGTAGACATTAACTTGACCTATGCTAAACGTTACACTACTTGTCGTTTTCTTAAATTCGAGAAATCGTGGTATATCTATTTTTTTTACGACCAAATCGAAAAGAATATCAGAGACAAAGTCAAAGACATGTTTATAGCAATAACGTTTTTTTACGATTGCGGAATTCAATAAAACGGCAAATAAAAAAAATTGAACTAATTTACGCCTCGACATATCAAAATGGTGTCCAATTTTTAAAATAATTTTTCAAAGGTTTACGAACTAATTCATCGCCGTAAAGAAGTTTTTTCCATAACTGTGGTGGCTATAATCCATAGAAAATTTTAAAGTGATCGATTTGCGAAAATATTAACTGATAAATGGTTTTTTTGAACGTGTACATTTTATTTTATTTTCTGCAAGGATAATCCGTAATCCTTTATGCATTTTAATGTGGCATCGCTTATTTGGTTTCTGAACGCGTTGCTGTACACATTTGATATCTAAGTATTTAACAATATTAGTCGATTGCTAAATGTCGAGGTTTGTTTATGAAGAAACTTCTTCGCAAGGTTAACATGCTCTATTTTTTCAAGGGTTAACACTTTTTAATATTCAGGGCGTTAATTTGTAGAGAATTTTCTGTCTGGCGGAATAACCCTTTTGCTATTGAAATTAATGTTAATCAGTTAATATGACCGCAAATTTTCCATTATTAATTATTTTGTAAATTAAATACACATGTTGTAATACAAATCAACTTCTAGTACTGTTATTTAATGCATGAACGTTTACAAAAATAATGTAAAAAATTGAATACCGTCTTGTCTAATATGCTTTAACTTCCTAGAGTATTGCGCAGTGAATAAATTCGATATTTACTGCGAATGGTCCAGTAGAAATATATATTAACGGCGCTAAGAGAGCATCGCTATTGTAAATTTAGCTAAGTACATATTATATATATATATATATATATATATATACACACACACACTCATATATATATATATATAAACAATTATATTCTGACGTTACCTCATGTTTCATATCCGACTTCCGAGAATGCTCACCAAACAGCTTTTTTAAACCTGATGTTCTGTAAATATAAAGGAAATACAATAAAAAAGGAATGTATCTTAGCTGTCAGTGGTTCTGCGAAAAAAAATTCCACGAGGTTGTACATTAGTTATTCTTTTATTATCAATAATTAATAATTAATGGTATATCGTGTTATCGATTGCTAGTATCTTACGGACCCTTTTTTTACATCGCCGTCATCCCTGATCAACGTTCATAAAAAAAATAACGGATCTTTCGTGGCTCTTTTCGTTTGGCTTTGTACAAACGGTCGTTCATGTTGCCTCCTTTCGAGGAACCAAATCGCCGCCCGTCAGTACGAGAATTGCGAATGAGATGTAAGATAAATCAGGATACGGAGTCGTGACAATAAATTACAGAAGACAATAAGACAATGTGTAGTATTTTAGAGCGAAAAGAGGAATTCAAAGCTAAATGAATACTTGTTCACTGGCTAGACTGTCAGCGAATGGTGCGACGATTACGCGAGTCGCGAAGTAAAATATAAGACCGAAGGTTATCGAAATCGGCAGAGCGGGCAACGCTTTCTTGAAGATTGCCAAAAGAAGCAGCGTCAGACACAAACCCTGCAAATAAAAAAAAAAGCACATAAATTAAGCATTATTATCGCCATTAAATTTAAGATCTCGTAAACTTGTTTTGGCGACGTACGATCAGTATTGCCACGAAACAGGCCAATGTTGTGTTCCAATCGCCGAAGCTCGAAGCTTTTCCCACGAGTACGCTGTAGAAAACGAAATCACCGAGACCCAATTTCACGCCGCGCTCTTCCTCGGCCGCAATCAGCTGAGGCGGCGGTTGCGCACGACCATTTTGCTGTCTGCTTTCTTCACCGGATGAGGTATTCTCGCGCACTTGTTGCGCTCGTCTGGCACCTCGATCGGCTGCACAGTTAAACGTCATTTGTGAAAGTCTGCGCGTCATTCTCAACGATTTATGCACATTTTTTTAACGGTATACAACGATTATAATGCATATACATCATGCAGCACGTTAATTATAGTGTTCATCTACATGAAAAGTTCGTAAAGATTTCTCAAAGTAAAATACACATAAATCAAGCGAAATATGAAGTCAATTTTGGACATCGAACTTAACAGTCAAGGCGTTATAAATTTATCTACGGATTAAAAAATGCTTGTTTTTTTTCTATTATCTCTAGGGATATATGACCATTCAAGATAAAGTCGATAAGCTTACAACATGCATTCTTGATACTTTAAAAAAAAAAAAAAAAAAAGCGGAACAATTGAATGATGTCATGAACCAATAATTTCACTTTAATTTAAGCGCCGTTTGGAGTTAAGCGAATATTAAAGTGATTTTCTTATTCTCACCGTGGGTTTCGACCCATTCATTGGTAAATCCACTTTCGTCTGCATCTCCAGACGCTTGATTAGTTCGGTTCTGCGTTTGAGCCCGAGCCGGTGACGCGATATCTTCTTCGGCTGCGGTATCTCCACTGGCCATCGTCGCAGCGCCCACGTATCCTGCGTATGTTATCGTGAAGCTGTACAATATCGTGGACGAGTAGATAAGGGCTGGGAATATTGGCTCATTCCGCTCTTGCGCGGTTTCTACAAGAATTCTCAGAGGTCCTTTTGGTGTGAGAACCGCTATCAAATCTGTGGAATGAAACATAAAATATTAAACTTTACCAAGCTGTGGCTCTAAACGAATAACTCGCAAATTGCAAAATCAAAAATCGTTACGAAACAACACTAAATATTGACTTACAACGAAACGATACGGAAATTAAAAATTGCAATTACCAAAATTAAGAAAAAAAGCTGACAATCCGAATCGTCACGTTGCTTCCCCGTTAATTTCTAGCTTTCATGAAAATTCTGTTTTTCTTATTTTTTATCATTATGTTTGACTTCCCCGTAAGGGAAGTTTTGTTGAAATTTTTTCAAGATAAAGCTCTTACGGGGAAGCAAAAGATGAAAAATTACTACAAGGCAGACACTATTTTGTTATAGCGTCGTTCAGCTGCAGTACCAACAGAAAAAGGTCGTAAAATAGAGATTTCTCGTTACTGAAACTCAATCGCTAAAGAAGAATTATAAACTTATGGTGTGATTTACTCATAAATTTACGTCAATTGATGAGCAACACGTAAATTAACGCACCCCAGATACTGATAACGCCTAAAACGACCCACGCTGTCCATTCGGGAAGATATTTGATGAAAACAAGGGCCATCAGGGCCGCAATGAATATGAGGTAAGCTTGCTGCAATGGCAAAGGTCCTTGCCAGTGTATACAGATCATCCCCACGACCCCGAAGTTCCACAGCCCGAGAGCTAACGTTATGAAGTCCATTGGAATGTTGTAAGCTTTCAACACTTCTCTGAAACGTTGATAATAATTTAGGGGAATGGTCTTAAAAAATCTTGTGAAATTAAAAGCAACCTGTTGTTAACTACGATACATATGAAGCCGATTATAAATAGAAACAGTAAAATTTCTGTTATTATCTACACTAGATAAGAATGTGATTGAAAATAAAATCAGTGAAAGTAAAAGTAATGTTTCATCAATTTTGGAAGTCATACATTTGGAAGTCAAACATTTGTATACTTTTTTTTAGCTAAAAAGACGGTAACGTTTATTTTTTAAATATTCACGGTCTGAACTCCTTTATAGGACAATAAGTAATCTGTCGTCAAAATATACAATACAATTGCGACAGTCAGACAATGTGTAATTTCATTAAAGTTAAAGAACGGAATGTATTATTTAGTTTGTAGAATCAAATTTGCATGTGAAAAACAATGTGAATCAATAAAAAATACAGCAATTTTTGCGGAACTTCAACAAGAGTAGTTATTTAATCAAGTGTTTCAACAAGAATGGTAATATTATTAAAGTGATAATGGTACTTACTCGCAGTATAATATAGAGAACATGAAGAGCAAAATCAGAGAGCTTAAGATGAGCCAAGCATGTATGACTTTGTAGAATCTGTATTTGTACAGAACGATGAGGACAACAGTCATGCATACAATAACTCCCATAAGAATTAGGGAATTGGCAACAGCTTGCCATGCTTTGGTACCGCTGTCGTTGCTTTCTTCGTGAAACGGTGTATACACTCTGAAAAATTGGAAAACAATTGATAATATTGCACTGTCAAACATATCTTTCATGATATGGCGACAATTATAATTTAAAATCACGAGTACTAATTATCAAT
Organism: Tromatobia lineatoria; assembly: GCA_949699805.1. Lineage (NCBI taxonomy): Eukaryota > Metazoa > Arthropoda > Insecta > Hymenoptera > Ichneumonidae > Tromatobia > Tromatobia lineatoria. The sequence goes on from OX453036.1 coordinate 17,473,434, forward strand.
GATAAATTCAGTCAAAAAAACGTTCGCTATTGGTAAATTTTGATTTTTCTTGATAAAAAAAAGAACCATTGCAGTCATAAAAAAATCAATTGCAGATTTCTTTGAAGTTTAATTAACGGAAACTTAACAAGTCGATAGTAAGCAGAATTGTAAATCTCCATTAATTGAGGAAACGTAGTTTACAGTACATTTTTGTGATGTCCGGTGGGCAAACCGCACGTAATAAACAAACGCCCAGTTACGAAGTATTGAGTGATATTTATTATAATTGATATACGAAAATTCACTATGAGCATCGAGCTTTCGCAGGTGTGTCCGGTCGCCGTTTTTTATATACATCCTTTGTCTCTGTGCGAACACCATATCCTGACTGCGTAAAAACCTTCTGGTTCACACTCGGATCTGGATCGCGACAATACAGATGCCACAATATTGTTTTGCGATGATGATTTCATAATAAAAACCTATAGCGAACATAGAATCGTGTGTAAACTTCTAAACAGCTGTAAAAAGTACCCATTTTCCTTCCAATATTGAAAGAAATAATAGAAAAATATTAAAGATCATGGTTTCCCATTAGTTTGTTAATGCATAAATCATATTTGTCCATATTGCTTTCTTATAAAGGAAGCTTTGTTTTTATGACAAATTTTTTAAAAATATTTCCATGTCATTATACTCAGAATGGTCCAAAACGTCGAGAAAAGTAGTTTAGAAAAAATGTCCGTAAGGATGTGTTTCAATCGCCTCTTACTCGTTAACCGTTTGCGGGACCAGGCTCAAATGTGGCGAGCAAGTGAAGCAGTTGTTCCTCCTTGAATGTTGCGATTTTCGACTAAATATCCATTTGAATTTTGTGATTTTTGATTGTTCGAAATAAGGGCGTGGTCGCTCTAATCTTCGCAGAAGTTCGATTTAACTAAATATTTCTTCATAACTGAGGACACATTTAATGATGTTTGGTATTGAATTGCTACGAAATCGGTAGAGCGGTTTGAATTGTATGGAATTTTGAATTTAAAAAAATTGACATCGCTCTATTGTGACTTTTGCAAAACTTGAAGTAGCGAGCCCAAATTTTTTATGTAAATAAAACAATATTCAGCCACTAGAAATCTATATTTTAGTGACGAACAGAATGAAATTTTCAATTTTATGACATCTTTAATTATTTTCTAAAATATACATTACCTCATTTACTTTGGGAAACGCTCTAATAATAACAAGATAACGGAATACCGAAAAAGAAAAAGATAATTCAAAGCATGTCTATTTATCTAATTAAAAACAAGGATGCAAAGTAGAACCTTGCACATTGCTTCGTCATTAATTGTCGCGGTTTACAAAGCGTTCTCTATGAGTAAAGCTGAAATGGATTAACAATCTTCCCCATAAAGGTAGCTTTGCAACAAATGAAAAATAATGAGGAATCAATGTGCAAGATTCTATTTGACATCCTTGTTCCCAAAGGCATGAAATTTCATTGAAAATCTGTACAATCTACAGCTATTTCAAAGTTTATACATTGCTTTATAATCGCTGCAAGTTATTATTGCTAAATCACAATTATAAAGCAAATTGTATCATCATCTTCATTTTCATAAGAATTTAGACATCCACAACTCTGTTGTAGTAGTCGTAGTAAATACAATTGAATCAAAACAATTGACTCACAAATACACTCCCTTGGTTGTGTAGAAATTGATTGAGCTGATGGTAGCGACGACTACCAACATACAGAGCGATACAGGAACAAATAGTTTAATAACATGTGCAGCTCCATATTTGAGTTCTTCCTCTTCATCGTCCTGCTGATAAGAATCACCAGGAACGCCTGGGCCGCCAGGTCCCGTGCTTCTTCTACCTGCGCTGGCAGAATTTGAAGTACGAGGAGCTTCTATCCTTACCTCCGGCAAACCATCAGTCTGTTGATTAATATCAAAGTTATATCATCATTTCTCAGAGCGCGATTAGCGATTAGAAGCTACGTGTAGTTAGCGCTGCAAAATATCACCTCTTCGTTGTTTGATACCCTGGAACGACGTTTAAAACGAGCACCAGCAGCACCTACGCCATCAGCTCGTGTTTCCGCGACGTGGCCGTCCATAAGGCCAGTATATTCGTCGGCAGAATCGTAATTAGATTCAGACATTCATGAATTTTAACGCTTTTTTATAAATTTCGAGGTGTAAACACTTTGTTTCAATGCAAACTTCTCACGCCACTTTTGACAGTTTTACCTCGACTACTTCTACGGATGCTAAACTCTCTTTGAACAATCTAAATTACTCGTAGACGATGGTTATCATAATCTAATGCTATCATAATGAAAATAGAGGCGAGCTAAACTTTTATAGGATAAATCACGGAATTTTAAAAAATAATTCTTTCACTAGCTTCACTAGCATCATTTATGTGGATGATGATTTCATGGCTTTATGCTCAACTGAACTGCCATCTGGTGGTCGGGAATCGTCGTTGTTGGTCGGCTGATAACCAGCGTTGAAAATTAACCGGTTATCTTTGTTCGTAACTAAAATAGCCGGTAATGTAGCCGGTTATGTTACCGGTTATTTTGGGTAAATAACGTACTGCCAACTTTCGAATACCAAATAAATTAACAGAATTTGAATTAGATTTATCACAAGTTGCTTATAAAACGCGTAGTTTTACGTTAGAAGTTAGAGATGCTTTGTGGATAATGACGTTCACGACATAACGAGAGAAATTGAAAATATTTTTCGAATTATTCGAATTAACGGAGGTGAGTTTGTGTCAATGGGATGAAAGTGAATTAAACCCACAATTCATTGAAATGGACTTATTCATGGTTGTATAAAGTTAGCCAAGCAATTTTAACTTATGTTAATGTTTGGTAGTGATTGTTCGTCTAATTAGGACGTTTGGTCACGAAAAGTTCTAATTAGACCAAACTTTCATGGTCAATCATTTGATTGATTAAGGACAAAAATAGTTCGGCTATCTTTGCGCCCTATGAAACTCTCACTAGAGCGTAAAGTTAGCTAAGCAATCTTTGTTTTTTGATGGCTTCAATTATTGCATTGACTAAACCTATCAATCACTATCAAATGACCGGCAATGGAGTGTCAAAAGTATATTTTTTTCAGATTAAAATTGTACGGCTAACTTTATACACCTGGATAAATAATATTCGGTTAAATACGATAAATGGCCGCGGTTATTTACTGGTTAAACAACCGGTACCGGTACTTGACTGGTTATTTAGCAAGTTCGCATCACCACTGTCGCTACTGACAACTAACGAAAGCACAATTACACATTACACGTTCGGCTTTCTATGGGAAATAATAGAATTGCGGAAAAATGGCGGATGAGAACGAGGATCAGTGGTTATACGGTGATTCCGTTGACGCCAAGGATACTTCTGGCGGTGAAGGACAATCGGAAAATCAAAAAGACGATGGACCACCGGCTAGCGATAAGGAATCGCGAACGCCGGACGATGAGAACGAGGAGGATAAGCTTGATGGCCCACCCGGGGTAAGCCGTAAACATAACCTCTTCTCTAGCAATCGCTTGTTAATTCTTTTTTATTTTTTGGTGGATCGCAGTTATGATAACATCAAAGTTTGCATTCTCTCTTGAAATGCGATAATCGTTGCATGAACACTATAAAAACCGATCCTCAGAATTTATTCCGTCGCTATCGAGGATCTCGTCCACTAACTTAACCCCCTTAACGGTCGTCGCAAAGCCGCAATTTGTTTGTTCTTACTTTCATATCTTTGAGTTCATTCGCTATTCAAATCGGTGCTCAATTTTTAATTGTGTTCCTATGTATTTTAGTAATTTTGCCGACTGTAAAGAGTGGCTCGCTCAAATGTCTTAGTTCGCAATATATATATCCATCGCAGACGCAGTTCGGAATGAAAATACTGTGACACATACAAATGTCGGATGGGGTTGTTGTCATACAGTTTCATATGGATGACTATTAATAACTAAATGTTCATGTTCCTCTTTCAAATTCTATTCTAAAATTCGAAAAATAAATATCCTCTTACAAACATTGGAAAATAAGTGAATTATATAAAATTAAAAAAAAAAAAAATATTTTGAATGCCAAAATTCATTGTCGAAATATGAGTAAAAATAGTTACTGTACATTAACAAATATAATTCACAGATAATTCATATTTTAACTACAGAATGTCTGGTGAAAACTTACAAAATATATTAATATCATACAAAAGGTATTTGGATGTATGTTGTCTTTTTATTTCTTCTTTTTTTATATTGAGTTCTCTATTTTAATACACATTATGTTTTCATATACATACATCTACAAACCATTCATGTAAAAAGTGTAAATAAAAAAAATAACTAAAAATAAAAATATATACACGACCTAATTTGTTTGCTGAAATATAAACCAAAAAAGGAATTGAATAGATATGCAAAGGAGTTTAATAAACTAGTAAAAGACCGATCGAGAACCATGATTTAAAGGAAAGAAAAGTTTGGAATGTTCTTTTTGAGTATAGATGGATGAGTGCTGAATTAATATCAAGCCTAGACTTTAATAATGCGACGTAGGATGATGCATAAGGTATGGAAGGGACAGAAAAACTAAGCTTAATGGTGAGATTTCCTCTCACCATTATTTGTAAGATATGTGTTTCAACTGGTTTTCAGATTGAGAAACTCTATTTAAGAGGAATGTATGGAAAGGGATGTAAAAGGCGATTGAAACCATACTCTGGAAATGAATACTACTGCCACTAAAACTTTATACAATCGCGATGTGATTGTAGGTATCGGGAGATCCGGAAGTTTCAGGTGCAGAGTCCACAGGACCCGCCACAAATGGAAACGAGGAGGGTGCTCCCGAGGTGAACGGAACAGATGGCAAGGAGCCTCTGAGTCAAGAAGATGGAGAAGCGGCGAGTGATTCGGACTCTGACGATGATGTGCACGTTGTGATAGGGGATATAAAATCGACACCGGCGTACGGGAGTCTAAATATCAAACGCGGAGGGCTTCTGACGACGACAACCGGTGTGCCTGACAAATTGAACAAGCAGCCAGGAAAATTCAGTATTGACGAGTTCGAGACAATCGGCGTTATCAATGGAATGCCAGCGCACGAATTTAACTTGGATCAGTTAGAAGACAAACCTTGGAGGCAGCCCGGAGCCGATATAACAGATTACTTCAATTACGGCTTCAACGAGGAAACGTGGCGAGCTTATTGCGAGCGTCAAAAACGAATGCGCAACGAATCTGGCGTAGCATTGGTACTGAATGCCGGCGGAAATGTCGGTAATCCTGGAGGAGGCGCGAGAATACCACAAGTTGCCATTACCAACGACAATAGCAAATATTCCGGTATAATGGGACCGAAACGAGCGGGACCACCGCCTGGCAGGAAAATGGCTGGCACGATAGACGTGATTGGCAGTTCCGGTCTCGCATCTAGAAGAAATTTGGACAAATCTCCGCCGAAAGAAAACGTTATACAGGTGATGACCGCCGACAGAAGAGAATACTCGAGGAAACCTGGATTTCCGGATATGAGCGTACCACCGCCCGGTCCTGTTATACCACCGGCTTTTGATATGCCACCTCCTGGATATCCTGGCGAAGCTCCACCTTTTTATATGCCTGAGACGGATCCTTATTATCAAAGTTACGAACCTACTCAAGACAGTCAGTGGGGCAACGACCCGGTATGTATTTTTATATTTTATTTCATTGTATTTTATTGATTTACAATACACGGGTCAAGCCCTTGACCACTATTGGTGGCACAGGAACAGCAACAAAATATATAAAAAGTAACAATATAATCGTACAATCTAAACACTAACATAATATAAAAATAAAAAATGAGAATATAAATATATTACACAACTATACATGCTGAGTAAATGGAAAGTATAAATAACATACCATGCTAAACCGCCTCACTTAATGGGATAAAATTATGCACGGCGGCCTTGAAAAGTGAAAAAGGTCGGCGGAAAAAATCGACAAAGGCGACTGTTGCATTGCTGTTACGAAATATCCTGGAAAAAGGTTCATTAAAACCGTAATTAGTACGGCGACTATGTATAAAAAATACAGAATGATTCCGGATATTTTTTATTGGACCAGAAATGGTCAACGACGATAAGAGCTCTGGACTGTCCACCAATCCACGTATAATTTTATGTAACAAATTTAGTTCCGCGATTTTTCCGCGAGATGTAAGTGTGAGCATGTTCATATCCGAGTGCAGATAATTGAGGTAATGACCGTCAGCCACTGTAAACACAAACATCAAAAGCCGGACAAATATCGTATTAACATACTCACTCACCTCTCGCGGAAATAAAACTGAGCTCATCTTATTATATAAAATCATACACGGTTTGGTCAATTGTCCGGAGCTCTTATCGTCGGTGATCATTTCTGCCCCAATGCGGAATGTCCGGAATGTCTTCGTGTATGGTCACCGCAAAAATTGTGGATATTATGAACTCCCATCTAGGTCATATCGTAATGGTAACATAGTATCTGACTTCGTGGAATTTTTCTGTCGATCACTCCCGGTATCCAAAACTGGCGTTCATAACTTTATAAGTTCAAATGAGCCCGTTTAGTGCGTCGTGTCTTCATTTAACACAATTGTTAAGACATTCCCGCCTCTAAGATTGACACGTTTGGAGGGCTTGTCCCGTTTATTGTAAATAAATAAGCATACACGGTTTTTGAAACATTCTATTTTGATTCGGCTACGGTATATTTTTGAAACAAATAAACATTCTATAAGGCTTTAATTGACGATGGCATAATAATAATAATCGACTGAGACGAAATACCTTGGAATCATAGTAGTTTGCTAACTTAGATGAGAACAGCATGTCATGTACATTACGAAAAATACAAAGTTTCAGCCCGATAGCTAAGAGTTTGTTCAAGGGACGTTTACGTATTTTTTTTCGAAAAATTGAGATTCTTATAAATATAAAATACGTCGAGTGATTTTTATAAAATTGATAACAATCGAAGATTCGGTCGAACAGTTCAGAAGTTATAGATATATGAACTTTTGGCATTTTATCACACACTCATACATACATCCGACAAGAATTTCTCAACCACTTTTTTCGACGTTTTAGACCATTCGCGGTGTTCTTACATAAACATTTCGAGAAACAAAACAAAATTTTCATGAAAACGAAACTTTCTCTAGGAGGAATCAAAAATTAAGATCTCTGCTATATAAGTTTATAAAAGCTAGAAATATTGGACAGTGAACAAGACTCGCAATTTTATTATGCGCTTTTCCAAAACAGTGCAACGTACGGCATTTTTTTATTCGTTGAAATTAAGGGAAATTTTGGTTGAATCAGAATATTATATATATGTTTATCAATGGATCAGCATCTTTCTTACCTTTATGAGTGTCGAATTCTTGCAGACGTGGCAACCAACGAATTTGGCGATCCCAATGACGGAAAATGAGGAAGACAAGGATTCCGGCCCGAAAACGATTCCTACGATGGTTCCACCAATTTCCATACCACCTTTGATGCCCCCGAGGGACCAGAGAGACTCCAGAGACCGCGACAGAGACAGAGATCGCGAGAGATCAGAGCGACCTGAGCGAGCGGAGCGAGATCTCGAGTCGATGGGTCGTGAACGAGAGCGCGAAAGAGATCGCGGCGAGCGGGACAAAGAATCCGTGGCGCGGGACAGAGAACGGGAGAAAGATTCGGTCGCGAGAGACGAAGACAGAGAAAGAGATCGATCGAGATCGCAGTATCGTCACAAAGAGAGGTAAAAACGGTTTGAGGATATATCGTCTTAATTTATTTCTTCGAAAATTGTTCCTTTAAGATTATTCATTCACGTGTCTCCTAGGCACAGACATCGATCGCGGTCACGTTCACGCAGACACAAGTCGAGATCGCGAAGTCCCAGCCGAAGGAAGAAGAAATCTCGAAGATCCGACCGCGAACGTTCCAAGGAAGAGAGCGAATAACCTCTCCGATTATTCCATTTTTTTCTGATATGTGATCGACGAACGCGCAGTTTTCTAAAGGCTCATTCTTCGGCCGGTGGGAAAGCCGATTTGTTTGACCGAGAAATTCACGGAGCATGCGATTCGTGTATGTACAAAAAATAAATAATAAAAGAATCAAGAAAATTAAGAAGTTGACGAGCTTCATTGGAAGCGTATCTAACATTTGGCAATGTGCAGTCGTCTGATTGATGCGGAAAGCTGTTTTACGCCCAATAATCGATGTCGTAAGTTTTTCCTGCATCACCACGACTCGTCATTAACTTCATCACTTGTCACGTGTAGAAAGACAAAAATGCGTCGCAAGAGAGAGAAATACACGTGCTGAAAAACAATTTTTTACGTGTAAATCCTTATTTCTCTTTGACCTTTCCCGCTTATATTTACAGCATGCAGCGATAAGCTCTTATCTATGTACAGGTACGAGGGCGATTAATCACACACACAGGTGATTGCCATTCAATGTATGGTTTTATATCATAATGTTATTACAGAAATGGTATTTTTATAATTAAAAGTAATAGTAGTTTATTGGTAAATCACTCGCGGGTGGATCAATCGATCCGCATCGACGTTCTACGGCCGACCCCGATCGAAAATCGACCGTCTCACGCACATGCGAATTTCTTTATTTATTTATTTTTTTCTTGTTTTTTTTTTGTTCGATTATTCTGCTTTCTTTTTTCGTCGAATCTTCCCTTTTTCATCATCATACATAATGGAAAAAAATGTTACATTTGTACAGCCATCATATACATGTTACATTTAGATTACCGTTAATTTATTACCATTTTTAAATGTGTGTGTTTCTCTGTGTACCTTGCGTGTGTTTTGTGTATGCCTACTTATGAGTGAAATGTTGCTAAAATCAAGACAAACTACTAGCACGGCCTTCTGCGTTAAAATTTCGCTCAATGATTCGATGCAAAATTTCTTTCGAGTTTAGCGCGTGTTTAAAGAATTTCATTTTAGAGATGCAGCAAAGTTTTGACAAAAAAGAGCACGATTAAAATTCGTTTGATTGTACTACGATTTGGGGGCATAAAGTAGCGAATAAAAAGTAAGGCCGCTCGTTAAATTTGCTGGAATAATTGTTTCGATTGACAAATGCGTTTATAACACTTTCCTTAGGTGATTAACCGGTTCCTTTTTTTTTTCAACGATAATAAAGTCGTTTTGCCTCGAGACGCTCAACGAAGACTGCCATGGATTGCAATTTGTATTGAACTTAAGTGTCGCGGTAAATGACAAATAAATAAGATCTACGATGGAAAAGAAACTCCTCGCGTTAAAAACGAAAACACGAAAAAGAATGTATATCAGAACTGAAGCGACGTAAAGCAATAATTATGTAATTATCGTAACGGTTTAATCAATAATTGCATCTACGCCGTAACATGCCGTTGCAGCACGAACAAATATTGTTTTATAACTATACTGAAGTATGTATAATAACTTGATTAATTGATTATTTATAACGTTTATTATTAATTATCCAAGTGGCTTTCAGACAGCTCGAGTAAGTGAGCCCCTACCAAACAACTCTAAGGATAACGCGATAATCGACTGTAACTCTTCTAGTCACCTGTTTGTGTCAAATGCAGTTACTTGCTTTTAGCTTTTTTTTTGTACCCTCGTATATTTTTTTTGAAAGAAAGTTTGCTGCCCTCGATGCGCAAACGCGATAAAAGGTGAACCGCTAGTATTGAAATAAAAAAAAAAAGAACAGTACCATTCATGAGGAGGAGAAGAGAACAAAGCAAACGAAAAATTCAATACTAATTATAAATTCCAATTCGTGCACGAAAAATCATGAAGACCGATGGGTAAGAGAGCATCAGAAAAAAGAGCACGAACTATTTAGGAAACTATCATTTGACAAGCAATTTCTATGTCGCCTGAATGGATGATTTGACCACCGCAAATTCTACCAGGGAAGGTGGAAAACTTTTAATGAAGTTTCCTACCAAATTGAAACGCCTCAAGGGATAATTAATTGAAATGATATGGAAAAAAGTGCGTAGACTTGCAAACTTGTAACAGAAAGAACAGTTTAAACGAGGGCTTTGTCTTTCGAACGGTAAGTAATCTGGTAAAGACATTCACTGGTGAATTGTCCTTTCGTAATGTTTCGTTATAATTAATTCGGCTATCGACGCATTGGCTATTTAAATATCTACGCTCCTACGAGGAGATGGTACTGGTGTTGTATCTGTGTGAGTGTATGTGTGTGGGTGTGTATGTTAGTTTTCATGTAAATGAAGAGTACGCGTGTGCATGATAGTGTGTAATGTTACGTGTAATAAATGTAAGAGAGTTATGGGGGTTTTAGTGATTTTACTCGTGCATCATTTATGAAACTGCTTTCGAATGCTTTCTTTTTTGTTTTTTTTTCTTTCTTTTTTAATGTTACAATGACATATCTATTCGCACTGCTCTGCCTGTTGTAAAAAACATTGTCGAAAATGATCCTCTTTTGTGGCTATTTCATCGTTTCTACATTCTATACACTAATATACAAGTTATGCAATTTTCTTCCGTATGCTTGTCCTTCCCACTTATCTAATTACCTGCTATTTGGAATACACATGTTACTTTTTTTTTTATATATATTCTTCTGCGCTTTTAACTCGGGCTCGTAAAATCCCGAAGCGCCGGCTCGTATTGCATGTGCTATATACTTCAGAGATCATTTAGAGCATTCCAAACGTTCACATTACGAACAAAATTTCACACACATTTATTTTTTCAATCAATTTTTTGTTGTTTTTTAATCGGATGCCTTATTATTTTGATAATATATGATACACCGCGACGTGAACCGTCGTACGAGCCAGCGAGACGCAAGTCCTGCGCGTAGATATATTATATATAAATTGTGAAAATTATGTATGATATATTTACACGATTGGCCCTGCGAAGTTTTTAAAAATGTTTTGCACGCATATAATATTGTGTATCGTGTGTTTTTGTGTATCGCTGTTTTCCTCAATCATTATTTTTTCGTCTCGGTTGTTTTCATTTTGTTTCAATGTGTGAAGCGGTAAATGTCGTCCTTGCGGATTTGGGTGAATTCGAAGTGAAGTGACTTAAGAGAATAGCGCGCTACTGTACATCAGTCTTAATATCAGGGCGCACCATTCCCACTGATGTTCGCCGATTATTTCGTGAAAAACCAAGCCCAGAGTGTGTACAACCCTCTCGAAACAACCAACAACTAATTACGCCAGCGCCATGGCAGTTAAATACGGTGGGGTGGATGATTGCGTGTGTGGTTGTGTGTTTTTCTTTCTGTTGTCGTGTGTCAGTCGCGAATATTCGCGATATTCTGTTGAGTGTGTGTTGCGGTGTGTTCTACAAGTGGGAGGTCGCAGATCTTTTTCATATATATAATACAATTAGCGTGTAGTAGTAGTAGTAATAGTATAGTAGTAGTAGTAAAATCATATACAATTGTTACAATATTTAAATAGTACTTATTACATGTATATCATCATACCGATGGGTTTATGCTTTTTTTTAAGGTATACATATACAGATATATATATATATTTATATATATAATCAATATTTATAGGGTTACGCAATCTTTCTGGATGTTGGTTGTTAAATCGCACATCAGAACCCTCGCGGCATCCACTGGGGAGCGAGCGCGAAGGCGATGCAGTTGTAATTGCGGGATGCAAAGGCTGTATATGCGGTAGAATCGCGACCGCGGATTTTTAAAAATTAGCAAATTGATTTCGCTAATGGGTCAAAACTTTACATCCACACGGAAATCGTCGATATTCGCAACTACGCTGCCCCAGTCGATGCTCTCCCAAGTGAAGATCAGTTTGCGAGCCAAATGGCAAACTTGGCCGGCAACGCAGACTTTGATCCTCGCGGGAGCACAAGCGCTTAAAAGAAATATACTCGAGGCATGCACTTTCATGTTGATATATATCAATCGACACCTCTGAGATAATGAGATGTTTATGAGACGTCGCGTTTCGGTGCCGATAATTGCTATCGAGTATACGAATAAAATACGATTGTTTTCTGACCTCTACAGATATTTCTCATCGCTCCACCTGAGTGTTTCCAGCATCGGGCTGTGTGCGCCGTGCGTTTATCGTAAAAAATCAGGCATAAAATAACAAAAGATCGTTTGTTGTTTTATTTATTTTAAAAGATCGAAAGACTATGTATTGAATGTAGGTATGTTGTTTTTTGTTGTTGTTTTATACATGGCCGCGTCGTATCTCAAGGTATTGAGCGGTCAATAATATTTCATTTCGTACTATATAAAAAATTTACACTATTTATAATCAAAAAGTCGTTTAAGAATTTGTTGGTTGTTTTGTTTAAGGAGCTTAAGTAGATAAAGAGATAGCGATTAGGTATTAAAGTACCACTAACGTTCATACTAAACAGTAATGTAAGGATCGTTAGCGGTACGGATCGTGGAAGGACGCCGTTTTAAAGAGTTGATATCATATTTATAAAGTGTTATATGCGGGCTTTCTTACGCTTTTATATGTATATGTATATATATTTATATGTATATATATAAATATATATATATAATATGCCTAGTGATTAGTATTAGCGATGATGAATAATTAATAAAGGGTGGCGTTAATCGAAAAAACAATATTTATAATATTAAAAATAATAGGTAGGCTGTAATAATTAATTGATAATGAAAGTAATCGTATAGTAATAAATTGATAAATCTTAGTTGATACGACATGAGAGAGATTTTGCGTTCGTTTCACTTCCATTTTGTCTGCCTCGTTATTGTTTTCTCTGTTTTTCTTTTTCCTTCTTTTTTCAGCTCCGACGACGAGTGATATAACGTATTACTATTATAAATGATGCGTTACTTTGTCTTTAATTTACAGATGACGCGCGATTTACAAAGATGAAGGAACTATTCGTCATTCCTTAAATATTATTACATAATATGTTCATATCGTATTTATATAATTCGTGTTTATTAAATGTCCTGGTGACCGAGAGATGGTGGCTGGAATGTCTGTCTGTCCCGACTGTCGTGCGACATTTAAGCTTTTTTTCAAATTCATTCTTATCGGTCTTTCATAGCTTCTACAACTCGCGCCCCCCGCCAGCGATTTCTCTGTTCAAACGTTCGTTACGCGATAAACTAATGATGAAATAATCGACGATATCCACGATGAGAGCGATTTTAATTAGTACGTTATATACGACGATGCCTCCGCATATTTATCAGTGTTTGTTCATTTTTATTTTTATCTGTTTTCAAGTAGTATATCCGTGCGAAGAAAAATTTGAGAGAAAAGGTACCTACGAATTTGTCAATTTCAATAATAAATTGTTATATACAATATCTTACAAAGAAAGTTGCTACAATTCCTTTTCTTCGATTATTTCACTCCGATCTATAATGTTGTTTTGTTTCTTCTTTCTTTTTGTTTATACAGAATCCACACGACTGATTACGAGTTGCTTACCGTTTTGTTAGCTTTTGCCTTTTATTCTTCATTTATTTAACATCTACATTAACGAAATATTATACATTGTACAAGGGGATGCAACTCGATCGGATGTGCACATTTATTTCTGAATGATGATACCATACCTAACGGATTACTCACTGCTTTTATCAGTTACAAAATAATCGCCCGTTGATAAATGTCAATTTGACTGTACTATGCGTGCGTGACGCCAATACATAACCATTTACGGGTATTAAAACTTTTATCACTATGCGTCTATCGAGAGAAGCATCTCGTCTTAACGTTCTCGTCGTACTTGACTTTCACTTTCGTGCTTCTTGTGTGTTTCTTTTTTCTCAAATATACTTAATTTGTTTGTTATTCCCGCAGTTACAACTGACAAAACTTGCATGAACTTCTAGAAAAAAAATGACGTCTTCTGTCGAACGAACACCTACGGAATGCGTCACACATTCTCCAAGGATAATGGAGTAATAATTCCGGCAGTTTTTATTTGTTTCAATGCGTTTTCGTTTTTTCTCACAAGCGTTTTTCAAGTTTATCTCAAAACGCAGTCAGTGTAATGAATAATCGCTGCGAGGGGCTGTTTGCTAAAAAGCCGAATGAAGATTTGATATTCTACAACCAAAGTATTAGAGCAGAATGAGCAGATTTAGGGGGGAAGGGTTGGAGGCTATGAGTGATGGTGAACAAGAGACAATTACGAGCGTTGTGCGAGCTGAATTTATCTTTCGAAGATTTCTGGAGAACGTGGCAATTGGCTTTTATACAATGTACAATTAAGATCAAATATGTTCAAATATACCACGCGAAATTGAATAGCGAATTCTCAGATGATGAAAATAAAGCAATGACTTTCCGCTGGAGCATCTCTTTGTCAAAAAAATGTCTTATTTTACAATGCAGGGGGAGCGAGAGGTTAAAAGGGGTTAAACTCGAACATCGCTTCCGGCGGGAAAGTTATCCGGACGAAGGGCAGGGTCTATTTGCGTCTGTATCGGCTCGGGCAGCGGCATTAGAACGTAAATCATATGTTTTTTTTTCTTTAATTTAATTAATTAGTAATTATTATAATACACAATATTCACAGAGTCCGATAAAAAAAAAAAGCGGGAGGAAATACGTGGTAAATAAAAAAGTAATTGATGAAATTTAACGGTTGCCTCGCGACGTCGGTGGCCCGGGGGGAGGGATGAGGGGGCCGTTGTATCTATACACATTCGTTATTTACTTATATCACAATTTACAAAATTCGCAAGGGGGGGAAAAGGGCTCTTCGGAGTAACGTGGAAACACGACAAATTGGCGTAGTGAGAGTTACGCGGTTCTTTCAATTTTCTTTTCTGAACTTTCAATTAAAACCAGAAAACAGCTCAAGCTATTCTCTCGGCTGGTGAGTCGAAACTACAACTAAGGGCGGAAATCAAGATTTTGAATTCTCCTCTCTCTTTCTCTTTACGTTTTTCTCATTCATTTTTTATTCCGCCAATAGATTATTAATGTGAATTAGCGGCGAACAAAATGTTCTCATGTGTTGATCTTTCCTTCATTTTCTTTTCTTTTTTTTTTTTCACAACTCTTAAACCCGAATGTAGAAATAAAACGAAATTAGGATATTAGAATCCGTTCCGTGCGAGTGTCGAGAAGCGGTTTTGCGGGGAGAGGGGGAGAGGAAAGGGCCTGTCGGCGGTCGGGTCTAGGATGCTCAACTTTACTCCCATGTCAAATGCTACATGCTAGTGTTGAAACATCAGTAGCTCCTATAATCTCTATTCCGTAATCGATTCTCGCGTAGAGCGTTTATTTTTTTTTTTCCCTACCGAACCGATCGGTCGCGTCGCCTCTATCGTACGCAAAATATTATCCTGAAGTGACGTCGGTTTGTCACGAAGCCTTTTTTCGGCGTTTCGCGTCTCACCGCAGTCACATTCGCCGTGCGCACATTGTGCAGTTGTTAAATGCATGCAGCACTAAAGTTCCTCTACTCTAGCTAGCTAGACGTTTCCTTCTTCCTTTTTCCAGCTTCTTGAGTCGAGCTATCGTTTTTTTTTTTTTTTAAAGGAGCGTTAACCTATTCGGCAAAAATGAAATCGCTCTTGTAACCCGCTTAAGTGAATATAAGCGAATATCGGCGACATTGAAGCCGCGAACGATTATTTAAATCGGTTATTATTATCGAGAACGTAAAACGTTTTTATCAAGATGCCGTGAGAATGTAAAAATACAACGGCAATTGTGTGGAATTTGATTCTCGCAAAATCGAGAGGAGCGCGTCGAGATTCTGCCTCTCGACGCCGGTTACGTACGATAACGATAATCGCAGACGACTAACGTCCGTTTTTCTATTCTCCTCTTGTTTTGTTCATTTTATTCCGTATTAGAGTCTCACACGATGGAAAACTCTCGATCGTTAAAGTGTTTTTTCATTTTTTTTTTTTTTTTTCAAGCAATCGGACGCAGTCCTTGCTTTTCTAGGCGTTATTGAAACCTCAAAGTGTACGCGCAAGAAAGAGCGCGGCAACGAACTTTCGTAACGTTGGAAAGTTTCGTACCAATGCGCATGTGCGCTAACTCGCTCGCTCGCGACGTTTATACTTGGACTTTTAATGACTCACTTATGTTTTTCTTCTCAATTATTTTCGTTTCGGTTTTCCTAGTTTTGTCTCGCCTTAAGTTCTTACCGATTTTGCACGGCGAATGCTGATTTTTTCGTTAAAATGTGGGTTTCGGGCAGGCGGTTTCGTTCGTGCTGCTTATAAAACCTGAGTCGGCTGCTGGGTCGGAGTTGGAACTGGACCTGCGGCTGATGCTGGAGGCCCGATCGGACCGAGATCTCCTGTACCGGTTGACGAGCCAGCAGGCGTCGTCACACCCATCGCCGAGGCCGTCTTCATGAAGAATTTCTCAAGTTTTACGATTATGTGCTTGCCGTACGTGTACTTGCGCAGACTGCCGAGATGCGGTCGAATTTTGTGCATCAGCACCTTTCGCTGCGCCGGCTCAGCCACATCGATCATCTTCTGGACTACGTAATTAGCGTACTGGTCCTTCATCATCACGTTCAATGCACTGCGACACACAGATTCATTGTTATGTTACGATTTTTAAATGGAACATCAAGATTTATGATGATTCACTGGGGTTTATTATTTCGAAAGCTCTATTATGTGAGTTATAATAATGTAATAATGAAATTGATATTAATGAGATTAGAGGACGAAAATTATTACGATTATATTCTTATTAACTGTTTTTGTGTGGTATCGAAGATGAATTATAAGAGTAATGTAAATTCAAAGCTGAATTCTATAAATTTCAATTTGATATAATTAAGTCGCGCAAATTTCCGTCGATGATTTCAATCGACGGAGTAAACATGGGAAATAATAACGGCTCGGAGACACAGTAATGCAAATATTTTCATATAAGTGGGAAATAAGGTGGATGAAACCGACAATTGCCTATTTTTTTCATTATGCACAAAGTTGATGTTTCAATAATCAATAATAAAATTGAAAAGAAACTTCAAATACTCTAATTATAATGATAATGATAATTGCAAACCCGTGGTTATGTAATTTTGCATTACTAAATGAAGAGGCGAAATACATATTTTTAAGAAGGTCCGCATTATAGGACCGAAATGTAGAAGATTTTTTTTTAACACTCCTCTAAGACCTGAAATCGGTCGATCGGTCGCCGCATAAAAAAAAGACCTCACAATTCAACGACGTCATCAAGGACCGCCTATCAAGACCTCATTATTATAATTTTATAATTCAATTTAATAGACTTTTGATATTATCGTACGCATAAAATTGATCAATTGATACGGTTAAAGGATGAAAATAATGACTATTAAACTCTTATTAAATATGTTTGTTTGATATCAAAGTTAAATTTTAAAGATACTTTTGTATAGAAAACAACTTACTTGTCGTTGAAACCGCAAACTTCCTCAATAAGCACAGCTCGCTCCTGTCTGGTCGCGTGTGTTACACATTTCTCGACGACGTTACTAGCGAATTTGTGTTGCGAGAGGGCAAGTACTTTTCCCCTTACACTGCTTATCAGTTGGGCTTTGTCCTCGATTTTTCCGTGTTCTGGGTCAGTAACGATAAGTTGCGTGAGTGGAATTGCAGTACAGACGGGGGAGAGTGAAATTCTTGGTGATAATACAATGCCATTATCTAAAATACTCACCGAGAACATGCTGAATGACGTAGTTTCCGTATTGATCTTGAATAAGTTGATCTGTGGCGGCGTGAAGCTCCTGAAGTATACCTTGCGTTTGCTCGGGCGTGCAATGCTCGAGTATACGCTGAATAACCCTGCATCCGTATGGGTGAGTACTGAGTGAATATACTTGACCGGCGAACGCTCCAATCACAAATTGCAAAGCTCGAGGCTCAACGCACTCGATACACTTTTGTACAACGTGATTGCCGTTCTGATCCTTAACGCATTTTAGAACGTGACCGTCGAGCTCGCGCACGATTTCCTGCTGTTGCTCCGGTCCGATGGACTCGAGGGCCTTCTGAATTACTCGACAACCGTACATCTGCAGAGCTAACGGTAGTACGTGACCGCGGACCTGAAAAACGTCGAGAAAACGGGGCCTTGTTACACGGGAAACAGGACGAAAGCGCGATTCGTTATCGCTCTTTTTTCAGTGAGCACTGGTCAATCATGGCAACATCATTTGACACGCATTTTTGTCATCACGCGAGAAGTCAACGCTTCGTGATCAGCGAAGTTGCGGATAAAAACAGGTGAGACCGAGGCAACGCGAATTACCGAATGAGTCAGTCGTTTGGGTTTTGTACCTTCTGCTTCCCCGTAAGGGATACTTTGTTTTTGTGAAAAAAAAAAAAAAAAATCCAGTACTTCATCTCAGGATTTATAAAATGCTCTAAATCGCCGAGAAAAATGATTGGCTATTCGCCAATAGCCAATACCTTTTTCTTAAAATCATTAATTGCGGCCACAATATTCCTCACTGATGGTGAATGAAAACATTCAATGAAAAACTGACTAATCAAACTCATAATAAATGAAGATTGAAGATATAGCTTAGCATGGAGTTAAAGTTGGTTAGAAATCAGTGATAAACGTAAATAATCACACAACTGAGCTCCCTTAACGCGGAAGCCAAAAATAATAATAAAAAATAAGAAAAATAGAATTTTCATGAAAGCTAGCAATTAACGGGAAAGCAACGCGACAATTCAAATTGTCAGCTTTTCTAAAATCATTCCCGAATAATTATATCAAGTCTTTACTGTTTTCAAACAAATTGGTTTCCGAATTTCGAGATTTCCATTCCGCTTATTTATGAATTTTTGTAGCACGCTAAAAAGGGAATCGATTATATAAAAAGTGTCTGTTTCCTCGTTTTGTTTGTAAAAAAATTAAGTTGAAGCTAAGAATATCCGGTTTCAGGTGACATACGTTGCCACGGTCTCTTTGAAAAATCATAAATATCGTGTCTGTATTACCTTTTGCGCAAGAGTAGACTTTTGTTCCGGTGTACCAAACTCGAAGAACTTCTGTATAACGTAGTTGCCGAAAACGTCGGTCATGAGAGAATAAGCGGAGGCGAGAATCTCTTGAAATACGAGCTGCTTCTCGCTGGCGGACGCGCGTTCCAGTTTCTGCTGAATGAATCGCGAGCCATGCTGATCCTGGCTGAACTCGACTATGTGATGAGCGAGGTCTCGCAATTGGAGACTCGGGAATCTGCGAAGGGTTAACACGCGTTAGCGAACGTCTCATGAATAATAGTAACATAAGCTACACCGAAGATCCAGACGTTTGCTGAGCAAACTGCTTCCAATGCCAACCTGTTATTTCTGAAGTCCTCGAGAAGACGAGATCGTCCGCCCGCGCTCTTGTCACTAACACCGGCGGCACCACCACGACCGGGTTTACCAACGAGATTCGGAAATAGCGAGCTGCTCGAGCCGAAAACTCCGTTTGCTGTGAGCGTTGGTACGGCGCTGGCACGGAATTTAGCTTCGGCTCCGGGTGCAGCGGATACTCGGCTCGCTCCACCGACGAGAACTCCCAGTGAACCCCCAAGAGTCGGCGGAGGTGTCAGCGACAGTCCTAAAGGACTCGGCGAAGCCGTCACTGTGCCTGATGCGGACAAATAGCAAACCCTCGTGAATACCTGTGGAATGCTCGATGACCGAGAATCCCGAGATAATTGAATTGCGCAAGAAATCACGGGAATACCACGCGAGAATAGAAAGATTTGTCCAAGATTTATAGTCAATTGAAGCGCGTGCGGATGATTCGTTTAGAGCGGTTATCCTTGCACAGGCTGATTCCAAGCCAAGGACTCTCGAGCGCGAACATCAACGCGTTCCAAATAAATCGTTTGTATACGTGAATAATGATAAGCCCGACGAGCGATGCACTTAAAAGGCTTCAATCGAGACACGTGCTATGAATTAATCCACAGAGTTCGAGGCTCGCTGTAATTAAGTAGGATTTAGCCAGACGTAACTGGCGAAAACGTCTTTCCGTAATAAGAATAACGCGCTATCGAGCGACACGATTCTTTCGCACAAATTCGAATAAAAAAAGGATCTAAGATTCTTACCCAAGGCGCCATAACTTTGGGCCCATTTGGCTCGACTGCACTCCAAACTAGGACTGAAAGCAGATGTATTCCTGTCGAAAGAATCCCTCCTACCGGTCGATGATGCACCCAGACCGAGCCCTGATAAGAAACATAGACGAATTCGATGTTATTAAATTGGTGAAGATTTTATAGAGGGCGATTTGGTTCTCGTGAGTTTATGTATGTATGTTGAGCAACAAGTTGGACGAAAAGACGACTAGAGACTGGACAATGAATGAAACAGAGGAATGAAGCGCAGTAGCGCGGTAAAAGCATGCTTGCTATTATTCTACGATTGTTATTATTACGTATGTACAACAATTAAGAGATTATGCCAATGGAAAAATTGCTGGTCGACGAAATGCATTTCAAGCGGATAGAGAATCACGCGCTTTCGTCGGAGCGCCGATTTTAGGGGAGCGGCTCGTCGGACCTCGTCGTCGTCTGTACCTGTGCTCTGGAGTTGGGCCGGAGAACCGAGGGCACCGAGAGGCGAACCACTGTAACCCAAAGCCGCCAAACCCGCGGCTAGTCCCGAGCCCTGCTGCTGGGCCTGCTGCACCGCTACTGCTTGAGCTTGCGCAACCACTGCCGCCGCACTGCACGCTGCCAGACCTGCACCAAAAGCCCACAACCCACGCGCGTTCGTTTAGTTGTCAATACGATTAGCGATTTTTTTTTTCTTTTCTCTCTTTCATCTGCTTGTTACCAACACCACATTATTAATATTATACACCGGTGAACACAACACATACACGCATACAAACACGAACGATAGGTCGAATCCGTGTACAGAGATGCTCCGGATTGGGGCAAAATACTTCGCACACTCCAATCTTTGAGAGATATGATTGTCCAGTTAAGTGACCATGATACAGTAAGGAAAATAATTATCTGGAGTTTAATTTTCGGTAAAAGTACTTGCAATGCGTATTTCTCGATTTAAGCAGCGAACACTAGTTAGAGAAATTATTTTTGAAAGTGCAGTTTTCGTGCTTTTTTCTGAATCAATGAGTGACGAGAATTGTTTGATAATTTTACCGTTTATTGCGTTTTGTTTTTAGTCTTCAAATATAATTAAAAAAAAAATGAAACAGTTCGATTGTACACAACAAGAAATTAATAGCTCTGCGTCATTTATTATTTCAGAAAGAATTCCCAAAAGAAGGTTTTTTTAATAGTTTAATTGGAGTTGCACTTCGACACCTTTTGCAATTTGCCTCGCAGGAGGCGTTTTTATCTAGGATGTCAGAAGACTAAACGATCAACAGAAACTGTACCAAAAAAAAAGGTAAGTTTAGGTGGTGAAACTACAGATAATTAAATTTCTCATGCCATTATTAAATTGAAGAAGCGTCGATTCCAAATGTATAAGAAACTGGTTGACGGCTCATGGTAACAAGATCTCTTTCCTTTTGTACGACAATGTTGTTTCTGTTTTAGTCACATGGAGTTAATGAGTTGCGCGATGATGGAAGCGTATAAGTATGTACAAAGAAAAGTGGCAGAGTATGAATAATTCGCGTAGATATACGGAGGGTGAAAGTGTGCGTTCTGTATACCGGAGGACCTCTCGGCTACCGCATTAACGACGAGGTAGGGGGCGTTGTTGTTGGCTCCTGTGAAAGTGCGTGAGAAAAGATCGGGAGGTGTTTATCCGTCGAGTGGAACCGAAAGAGTGTTCTTACCTAAGCACTCGCCAGGCGTGGCGTTGCTGTGAGATGTCGGGGTCGGCTGAGAGTATAGACTCGGTGGCGGAGGTGCCGGAGGTCCCGGCGGTGGTTGAGACGGGGCCCTGTTCACGAGAACGGGTGCCGGACTAACCAATCTCATGGGTGTGGCGGCGGAACCGAGGCTTCGTACGCCTCCCATAACTATGGATCCGTTCTGATCGTAATAAGCCGGTATCACCTGATACTGGCCCTGAACCTGAAACCCAAAGGGAGAGTTTGATCATCCGCGCAGAGTACTTGACAAGACGCGGTAATTTCTTCACGCCCCGAGGGAGATTATCGTTAGTTTGCAACCAGAGAACGCTGGATTTTCCAGTCGCTGATCAGCCATTCGACGTGCACCGGTGAACGTGACTGCGATATTATTTTTTCACCTTATTCGCACTCAAGGAACTAACTCTCTTGTTGCACAGTTTTAGACAACCTGTCGTGGGAAATCTTTTTTTCATTCGTAATTTGTATTTGTATTTATATGAAATTTGGTTCACGAAATTTATATGCGGTAAGGGCTTGTTTTTAATAACATTTTTTGTGTTGGAATAGATATAGATTTGCTTATATTTTTTAGGGCTATACATGTTGGAGGTTAGTGATTCAATTGTTGATGCTACTTCGTTTTCCTGATAATTCGATGAGAAACGTTTATTATGAAATGGTTTTCTTTTTACGTGATGTCTAGATTTCATTGACAAATAAACGAAAGTCACAAAAAAGTTCATACACGAAATAGCGATACATGCTAGGAACGTGAAGGATTTTTGCTGTCCTCGAGGAAAAGTCAATTTGTAAAAGTTAAGATATTGATAACTATATTTGCACGAATTACGACCAAATCGAATCAGATCTGAAGTTGTATTGAGACTTAGCAACGAAGCGTGTCTACGTTCAATTCCATAAACATAAGACCGATTACTAGACAATAGCGGTATAATCCCCTTATCTCCTGGAAACCACTACCAATATACATTGCAGGAATTTTGCTCAAGGCTATCCTTACGAAATGGGGGTAGATCGAGTGAGGGCGAAGAGCGAATTGCTTCTCGACCCGTGAATGTGATAGTTTGATTCTCTTCCATCGGCTTTACCTCTAGGGATACAGTGTTAATAACATTTGATTTTCGATTTGCTTCGCTCCAAATATAGATTTCCAACAGTAACTCATTTTCCGCGCAACAATCTTCAAAAAGTTTGTACGTGATTCTCGATAGTTGAGGATCGTAAAGTGTTTAAAATGCATATTCACTTATTGATAATATGCGTATTGCGGTGGTTCTAAAATCGCCAATTTTTTTTAACTTGCTACCGGCATTTCCAATGAATGGTAAGTGAGAAAAAAATTGTGCAACATAAAAGTGATTTATGGTGACCGCTTTTCGAGGTACAAGTTTTTTTAAAATTGGTTTCCTTTTATTTGTAAATTGTATGTTTCTATACCTGTACTGACATATTTCGATCTATGATAAATATCACGAGTAGAAAAATGCATATTCTAGACTTGAAAAACATTAACGGTCTGTGGAATTATAAAACTTCAAGATTGAACTGAGATGATTATAAATCAACTTTGGTGTCAAACATTGTTTATCACAATGGTTTTTAATACCTTTCCCATCCACGCCTACAATAGTTGGAAGATTATTGAACTTGATATCGCTCACAGAAAAAACTCGATAACCTTTACGAATCCTCATTTTTTTTTAAGCTAGTCGAATTTTAAGTGGTCCAGGCTAAAAAAGTGTCTAAAAAAAACTTTCAATTCCCTGATGTTCCCCTTATTATCTGACAAATTTTTGTCCCACTGACATTTGCCGCTTTCCCTGAACGCGATCACGTATTCACTTTATGCATGTTGAAAATCAAAGCATTTTTTCTATAAAAAACGCTAGAACGTTTAGTTCTCAAAACAGCCTAATTATTACGTGTGTATTGAATTATTTTTTTGTTTTAAAGTGTCAATGATCGCGCCTCGATATGACGTGTGTTATAAATGTCACTTATCGCTTTAAGCGTGTTAAAAATCGAAACATCTTATTTTTTCCCATAACAAAACGCTAGAACGTTCAGTTTTCGGAACCACCCGATTATTACGTGTGTATTGAATGTTTTTTAAAATTTTATATCTTTAAAAATCATTCGAAGGATTGCTGGTTGCACTCTTGAAGTTTAAATAACTGAACAACTTCCGCGGAATGGTATAAAAGTTTCTTACCGTCTGTGCAAGATTATTCGCGCTGTCCTGAGCAGCGGCCGCGGCAGCTGCAGCTGACGACGGTGTCAGGGGTCTTCGGGGTGGAGGAGGAGCGGCGGCCTGCGGAGGTGCTTGTGGCAGCAATCCCGCAGGATAAACCCAAGGACCAACTCCATAATATTGTGGAACGACGGACGGAGCGCCAGCGATGAGTGCACCGACGTAGGGTTCTTGTCCGCCGATAACGGTGTACGGCGCGGCCGGGAAGTTTTGTTGTTGCTGTTGCTGCTGCTGAGCCTGGGAGGCAGCGAGATACTGTTGCTGTTGTTGCTGCTGTTGCTGTTGAAGTAGTTGAAGCTGTTGGGGTGTCGCTCCTTGTGGTTGACTGCGAAACAGTTGCTGCAAAGAGAGAAGAAAAATATTTGAATAAGAGAGTGAAATACATTAAGAAAGACACAAATAAATAACGATAGAAGCTCCAAAAGCACTTCGAGGTCATAGCCAAGGAATCAAAGACAACGAGGGTCGCAAAACAAGAATCGTCGTTGCTTCGACTCGAGGTCGAAAGAGAAGCGAGTACGAGTTTGTCGGCTCTGGTCCGAGGTCGACGAACTCGAGCGGACGTTCACCGACGAGCATTTCTGCTGTTTTGCGTTACACCGCCTCGCACGCCGGCCGCTCTGTCTCTCTCTTTCCCTTGGTTCTACGGTAATGCCGGACTTTAATTGACCGCTAACCGTAGAATCAAGTTCGGTGAACCAACTACTCTGCAAAGCTGAATTACAGGGTCATCTCTCGGCTGGAAACTACTTCCGCATATTAATAAAGACGAGTATCCTTGGGACTACAGAGTTTTCTTACGAAATTGGGTATTAAATCGTGGAATCCACTAGCTAGTCCAATTTAGATGAGAGTATATTATCACAGACTGTGCTGTGTGTTAATAATCTTATAAGCGAGGATTATTGAGCCAGAGACAACGATCCAAGTCGTCAGGCAGTCTGGCGAGATGCCGAGGTCGAGGTTTCGCCGCTTAGCACTTATTCAACGATATTTTTCTCTATGCGTGGAGCATAACCACGTGTTACAGACTCTGAAACCGACCTTGAAGGCGGTCACGACCGGTGAAGAATGGTGAACACGCTCTCCTCTCTATCTTTCACGTGTGTATGTAATCGAGAGCCAGTCCAGCAGCACGAACTCTTCAAGAACGCGGGTGGGAAGAAACGAACTGGAGAGAGATATTACGACGTTGGAATATGTATCGGCGTAACGCTTCGTTCTTTCTCTCTCGCTCCCTCTCTCTCTCTCTCATCCTCTTGAGAGTTGAGAGCTTCACGTAATTCCTGGTCTACGTAAGAGGCTCACGAGAGACCCAGCGACTCGTGACACGCTCGTCGGCCCCCTGAGGCAACGATGCGTTTCGGCTATCGACCTCATCTCGGATGGTTAATGTTCTCTTGGCTTTCACCAAGGTTACGGTTATTCGCGAGTACCTAAGATCTTTCAATTAATTATGCTATAAGCCAATATGTGCGAAGGTTACAAGACTGCAGAGAGAAGAGAAACTGATTATCAGCGAATTATTGATACCTCAATATCAAATCATTCTCCATCAGCAAGTCAAGAGAAATGCAACCAGAGATATGATTTCTTTGATTCCATAGAAGCGGGGGGATTGATTTTTTTTATTGTTTTTAACGACAGATTTCTTTGATTTCGATTAAATGTTGCATTTGAATTTTAGAGCGAACATTTTATTGCCTGTATAGAAATATTTCCTTGATTTAAATAAACGGGTTCCTTATTTAAAAAAAAAAAAAAAGATATGCGACATAAAGTGATTTAACATTTCTATATCTGGGACGGAAATACAATTTTTGAAAAGTAACTGCTGCCGTGCTTTTTATTCTTCAGCGAGAAGTTATTTTAAAGATTACGTTCTCCTCTTAGTATCTCGCAGACGATTTCTTTGAAATAAATGAAGTCAATGGTTAATTGATTTGAAGAAATGTTTCCCTCATTGAATTCCACTACTTTTCATCGAGTTTGAGATTACTTGAAGGAAAGATAGTATTAAAACTCATGTATATGATGCCAATTAAGGAAACTTTTACTCTCGGTGCGTACATTCAAAAGAATCTTCGTTAGACAATGAGACTTGGATTTTTCATGAGTATGAAGTAAAGAAATTAACGTCGAGGGGCTGGCAAGATTCTTGGAAGGGTGAGTCACAGCCCCGAGCGTATAAGGTTTCTGTCGGAAGCTTACAAAGTAGCCTGTAATGAACGACGAGGGCACGGGTATCGATTGGCTCGATGCGGAAAGACGGCAGACACACGAAATGCACTTGAGAGTAGGTACAACGTTGTGTCGAGGCTGAAAATCACGCCACGAAGAGAAGAGCGAAAGGTAATACAGAACATATGTGTTTGTGTTTGCGTGTGAGTGTGCGTCTGGAGGCCCCGGAGGAAGAGACAAATAAAATGTACCGTTGGGTGAAGAAAAAAAGGTCGATGCTCTCCGTGTGGAGTCGTTGACTATTAGTATTCATCCGGAAGCTCTGTCTCGCAATCGTTAAGGATAAATCAATAGTAGCCGGTCGCAAACTGGCTTGACGTGTTCCGGATCCGAAAATCACTTTCGACCAGTCATCTGCAATGATCACCAGAGCGGATCAGACCATCCGTGCTCTCAGATTCAGACAGTTATCTAATTCACGTGGTAAACCAGTGTCTTGTCGCAATTACGTGCACCCCAGCGTATGATTTAGGGCACGGGTGCAACTGTCGTGACAAACGGTCCTCCTCGCGATATCCTGAGAGCATAACACTTGGTTCACTCCAACGAGCTTACCAAGTTTCGCAGAACGAAACGAGGAGACGAATTATCTTCGTCGCTATCTCAGCGAATTCGTTTCTCATACTATCACGGGACGGAAATTCTTTTTCAACGCTACACCGAGTCCCGGAAGCTCGCGCGACAACTTTTGAGCCGTATTACCCGAAGTTGGTTCCTGGGGAAACAAACCTCGAGGCTCTCACCGGAGATTGGCTGTACTCTGAGCAAGCATCTGTACTCGAGGCTCTTTTTTATTGCTACATATGGATATAAAGCTCGTTGGCTTTTGGCGTCAAGCATATTCATTATGGTTCCGCGCTACGAATAACAATAATATGGATTATTTTCGTTCATATAAATTCTAGCGTTTGGGTGACATAAATAAATCTTTAATGTTGTGAAAAAAGTAAATCACCGGTATGGTAATTTGTGACGTGGTTTCAGTCGGAATAAAAAGTGAATAGACTTCCTGTCGGAGTAAACATAGCCGATTGTTAAGATATTTAGAGTAACGTTTGTAATATTCCATAAAATACATCTCGACGAAAATCGGTAGTGTATGAAACTTGTTGTGTAGGTTCGGAAGTGTACAAAGAAGTGGAGAATGTTTCTTTTTTTTTCGATTTTGAGGACTCTAAAATGTCACGATCTCTGGCAAAAAAAGACTTATGTAATGTTTCTAACAGATTGGAATCGGTGATGCGATAAATTCGGGACAACATCAGACCTTTTGCAGGAATGAGGAATTACGACTGAGGCGACGGAATCGGTATTTATTAATTGTAATATAGATCATTCTTGCAGTTAATGTAAATTCGAGCATTAAGGTGAGTACGGAACCTCTTGTAATATCCATAAAATGTAACTTGGAAAGGCTCGGTAGTGTAGGTTCGGAATTGTATGGAGCAAAAGGTAGGGAATGTTTTGTTCATTCCATTTTTAAGGACTGCAAAACATCACGCTGCGTGGCAAAAAGGACAATGGGAACTTATGCAATGTCTCCCACAAATCGGAACCGGTGATGCGATAAATTCAGGACAACATCGGACGTTTCGCAGGGATGAGGAATTACGACTGAGGCGACGGAATTGGCATGGAGGAGTACACACTCCGTTACTTAACCGAGGTCCGAGCACCGTTAGCTCACCTGACGACCGTGCACGGAATACAGGGTGTCCCCGAAGCGCGCCTCAGGCAGACAACTGCACTATACAGAAAGTCGTAAAAGCTCTATCTCCACGGGTTTCCAAGTCGAAATAAAAACAACGATGCTTCACCGGTTTTCATCCTGTCTTTTCTACGACAGACTTGGTAGATGAAAACCCCGTTCATCCGATGCGCCAGGTCGCAGCGATTGTGGCATCGCGTGTGATTTTCTCCTATCTCTCTTTAATATTAACAAATCAAATTTTGTCCCCGTTCCACAAAATAAAAATAGTACAAAAAAAAAGGGCTTGTACATTAAATGATACCGGAGGTTAATCAACGAAAATTAAAGTCGGTATGACCTCACGAGGCTCGTTTGTGGCTGCTGCGTGCTGCATGCACGATTATCGCGTGTTCCAGGTTGTTAATCCTCGTCTGGGGGGTTTAACCATTGCGCACAGGTGCGAGTGCGAATGTATGCCCGAGCAGAGCCTGAGAGATATCGAGATAGGTGTATGTCGGCTTGCACAGCCGATTCACGCTATTCTCTGAAGGCACATAAGTATGTATACACGGACGTTCCAGTTCTCGTCGAAACGAACGAGCGAACGAGCGGAGGGAGAAAGAAGGAGGACTCGTGAACTTTCCAGGCTACTTCCAGCTACTGATACCGCGGGAGTTTCTGCGAGGCGAGGCTCCACCTCACACACTGGTACCGTAGACGGCGGAGAGCTCCGGTAAGATTCTAGACCGGATGTAACCGTAGGTTTTGTTCTCTTGGTCGTCGGCTGGAAGTCGCAAACGAGCTGGAGAACCGCTGTCCCGCTATTGCTCCAAGCTCGCGAGGAGGAACCGGTTCCGTATTCGAATCTCTCTTGTTCATTCTCCTTTTTCCTTTTCTCCTTGTCGCTCCGGACGTCGCGGATATAACATTGTACGTCTCAACCGGCGAGGGTCACATCTTGGAACATAAGAGAGGATGGAGAGAGATGAAGATGCTCTTCTTGACCCCGACGGAAGAATCATACACACGGCCACAACTTCAGCCCTGTCGGCGACCCTGCAAAACCAAGAAAAATCAACCAAAGAATCCTTTCCTGCTTCGTCTGACTTACTCCTTAGGCCATTAGCGGTACTCGGAGCAAGGCTCGATTAAGTTCCAGGAATTTACCGGCAAATGCAATGATCGAAGCTCTTTCATGCTCGCCGAGTCGCGAATGCACTTCCTTACTCAGGTCGGAAATGAGATTAACAAATAAAACAAAAAAAAAAAAAGATTGGAAAAAAACATGGAACGAGCGGCGTTCTGTTAATCCTGAGTCCACTGACGGTCTTTGCTCTGGGAATTACTATTTTCAGGAAAACTCTTTGATTTTTATCCCCTCCAGGACATTCGCTCGAATTCATTTGAGGATCACTGCGGATTAAAACTATCCTGTCCATCGACTCGACAGCTGAATATTTTACGCTACTTTGAATAACATACTTTATTTACTCCACTGTTTATTCAATGCTAGCTATTTAATAAAAGATATTCACTGAGCCGAACGTCATGAATTTAAATAAATAAAAAGTGCATTAATTGAATAATAAGTTATTAATGAAAATAAATGCGAAGGATAACAGAAAGCCGAGAAAATAGCCTGTTATTTATTTCGTGCTTAATTCATCGATAAATAACCAACAAGAAAATGTGGAAACGAATCTTTCTTTCCCCTTGCAGAACAATTAGATATCAAGTCGACTATGGGAAAAATAAGAAAAAAATGTGTATGAAAGTACTCTACGAGAGCTTGTCCACCTGTGCTCATCGGCAGAACGGTCTCTCTTTCTGATTGTCGAGAGCCCACCACGCGACAACTCCCCACGGATAATGTACGTGATGTATACACAACGAGTGAGACAATAGCTATTGTAGAGCGAATATATACAGAAGCGCGGGTCTCTCATCACACAGCACTTTTCCCGTTAGACGTTAGCCTAGTTGCAAAATTCAATTAAATAAACTCTTGCAGCAGCGGTACTACTCTCTTTCCTCATCTCTGCTACGTCGCTTGCTTTGCCATACGTTGCTCGTTTGATTTCCTCGGGCTTTATCTACTTCTCTCTCTCTCTCTCTCTTTCGTGATCCTCTCTCGACTTTCCACGACGCTTCTCCCAGGAACGATGACTATAATCCAACGGTTGAGTGGCTCGAGGCGTTCACTTGGTGAAAATATAGCGACTGAAAGACATGGTATAAGGCTGGGGAGGACAGGCGAGTATCGAGGCCGCTCGTGACAGAGCCGAAAAGGAAGTCGCGTGATAAAGGACTCCTCAGGACACACCTTGATACAAGATACCCTCAGAAAGGGGGTGAGTCGCCCGGGGTGGCTTTTAGCCAAATGACGAGGGATTTTATTATTGGATGGTCTGACAGGGTGCGCCTGGGTGCAGAACCTAATGGGACGACAGCTGACCGACCACGCCTCGTTTCCCCGGCGAAACACAATCACCTTAACGCACAGATATAGTTAACAACTCATATTTAAGTAATTACGGTAAATAATTGGTATGAATTTATCATGTGCGCGACAAGTTAGGATATTAATGGCCGCGACGAAGTCACGAGTGGATAAAAGTCGCGATGTAATCGTGGAATGAATTTGCCTTTTCAAATGTAATCATGGCTTGGCGAGAATAAAAGGTGTGAGTTATTTATAAAACAGAAGGAAAGTATTGCATGGATTTGATCCTACTATTCATAACTGGAATGTTTGCGCGACACGTTAATTTCTACAACGTAATAAAACCTCGTTTTCATTTTGGAAAACATCTCTACTGTTATTCACGATGGAACACATGTGTGCGAAATAACTGCATGTTGGTGAATGTAATAAGCCGAGAATTGACGAGTGTAGAATGATGAATTGGGGGAGATTTATTGTTTTGCAGACAAATTAATCTTTGAATTATAAACTCGGTGTCTATACTCAGAGTTTTGAAGATCTCATTACTTTCGAGCTTATTCCATTTGTTTATTTTTTTCTGTAAAAGATTTGGCGTTGTATATATATTTTTAAATTCAGTTTGAAAATAGCACCAAAACACAAGTAATGGAGAGACTCATTATTTTACCCATTGTTCATTGTCTACTATTTTTTTTTTTTAGCATCTACGAACTGTTCAAAAACGGAAAGCATTACTTTTTATACTAGATAATACATTATGAATAAAGAAAAATAAAATAAATAAACAAACAGCATCACTTTAAAACTATCAGATTCGGTATAACTTTGTACAGAAAGCTGAATTCAACTATATTCAGTTAATTCTCTTTTTCAGTGTAGAATATTCGATAAACGGCTTTAAAAATGTAATTTTTTTTTCCACTTAAAATTTCCGGGTTCACGTTTATATCTGCCGACAGTTTATTCTTTAAAAAAAATATTATCGCATTATCTTAATCTCGTTGACCAGTGTGAAGAAGCTTAAGTGAAAGAAAATATCATGGAGCCGTCGAGAGGCACTCTGCGTGTATATAGCCACTAGGGTTTGTACCATTATAGCTGACGCGGCTCAACGAAAGGAAATATATCCTGTTATTCGCAACGAACTCACGGTATTCGACGCTGCTCTGTTATAATAGCCTGAGGATATCTTTATATTTATTATGCGGGAGATATTACGAAAGTATTATATTCGCGGTGTATAGAACATAAGTGTAGCGTTATACAGTTGTAGTGTATGTGTGGAAGCCGCTGGTGGGTCTCCAGCTCGATGGCAACTAAAACCATAAGAGAAAGGAATTGCCTTGGCGTAATACATCGGCCACCGGTAACTTTTCTATTCCTTGGGTGCTTATACATAGTCGCTCATTGCCTCGGTTGCTCACTGGTTCGTTAAAGATACATATATCTCTTGAACAGACGAATCATCATTGAGAACCCGCTTTGTGTGATAAAAAACGATTAAATCAGCTATATATTATCTCCTCGTAACGAAATGTACGAATATGTTTCTGTATATCGCTGTTCTTTTAAACTTGTCGTATTGCGTAAGCCTGAATGAAGCCCAATGCAAAGGCGAACGGAAATCTCGATAACAATTTCATTTAAACAGTCCCGAGTAATAATGGATTGATATCAATTTTTTAATAATTTGCCGCGGTGGATATTTAATTGGTTTAGTGAATTTGACGTGAAAAGGTAATATGATAGATCCGATATCTCAGTGTTAATAATTTGTATAGGCTACTTCAGTTTCATTAAGACCCGTCAATATAGAGTGTTTATTATTTTTATCTTGAAAGATAAAGTAACTTGTGCAGGAATTATTGAATCCATCTATTTCAATGGCTCAGCTTCCAAGCTTAACGTTTTTTTTTGCTTCTTTTTTCTCTGCCAGTTACCCGGTACATTAGTGACACAGGCGTCAGCAGCACTCATCGTGAATGACCTTTTCGAGTTTCGTATAGAAAAGCAGCCATATCTCTCGGCGAATTTATAATTTTGCACATGTCTTACGTAAGCCAGGTGTACTGGAGCAAGAATACAAAGGAGTAGCACAGGCGAAGTAGCAAATATGAATGTTATATCCAGTTTTCGTGACGTTCGCGTGTCTATTATACCGGCCTGACCTCCCTTCTGTTTTTTTTCTTCTCATTTCAGGCTCGTTTGTTTTCAGTACCAATTAAGGCACCTCGACTATGAGCAATTAGCGCTAGGCACGTCGACAGGAGTAACTTCAGGAGGAACGCCGCGTCGATGACTCGAGAAAGCGTGTCCCTCTGTCGCAGCGGCTGCGAAAGCGTGTCCGCTCGAAGCTTGCCACTTCTTCTTCTTATTCTTCTTCTATGGCACTCAACAGCTTCAACTATAAGCATCTAGTTTTGCTTTTTCTTCCTTTCTTTTTTATTTCGCTTCGCGGTGACGCCCATTCCGTAGGACACGAACTCGGAAATCCAGTGACGAAGAGCCAACTCCACCTCTTTGCCTCTGTTGTGTCCCAGCGCCACGATAGTTTTCGACTTTTGAAAGCGATACCCGGCACCGACAGGACGATGGAAAAACTTTTGGAAAGTAGAGCGCTGCAGTTTTAAAAGGCTGGGGTGAGGGAGCCACGGGAATTGCTGTGTCGGATGGGATCCGGCGGTCCTCGTGGCTCTGTTGATTCCAGTTGTGTCTCCAGGCGGAACGTGCTCTTTCCCATTGCCTATGTCGCTCGAATTTCCACCCAAGCCCATTAAGTTTCGAGAGGGCGAGTCATCCTTTTCGGAAATTAACCTGCGATGAACTTGCATACTGGAAACCTGTTCAGGCGAAAACAACAGCGATTTCATTAACGTGAAGAAATACCAAAGAATTCCATGGGACGTAGTGAAAAATGCTCCGATGATTATACCTTTTTAACGGTGGTATTAATTTTCCATAATTTTTCAGGAGGTTCATATTTTCAATAAATGTGAAAAAAAAAAAAAAACGGGTTAATGTGAGAGAGAACAGACCTCGTTAAATGTTTTTAGTTCCAAGTTTTGCTGGTTTGTTTGTATCTAAGTAGAATTCTGAATATAGAAATAAATTCTCGCTTAAATGACAAAGTTTCCAGAGGTCCATTTACTTGCAAATATTTTATCAAGATCGTTGGGACGTTTAGTGCAAAGCACTCGTCAGCGTGAATTTCATAGACACAATAATAGAAACAGAAGAAATGAGAAAAATGTTGGCTGGATTTTCTTCGAGTGATTGCTGATTGTTGGATTAAAAGTCCGAAGAATTGAGATGGTGGACTTTGATTAATGAGAGTGCGTGACGAATGCGCTCGTGTGTAAGAAAGGGGAACCGTTGTCGGAAAGGCAATAATACTCGGTGTTACGGGTACATTGGTGTCATCGACTTTACGGCTGATGACGACGATGAAGGCGCGACACGCACAGATTTTGCAGAGCGAGAAGAAACATGGAAACCCCCTTCGTCCCCCTCTGCCCCCTGGGGAGCACCATCGCCATCGTCGTCACTCCCTGCAGCTTGACAAAGCAACGCGCAAGGCATCCAATTTGTTTTATTAGAAGGTTGCGTTAGTGTTGGTGACAACGATGGAAAAAAGAAAAGGCCGAGGGATCGCAGCTAGTTTTATACAGCGACTAGCAAGCTTTATATATCGATGGCTGTTTTGTAACGTAACTCGGGGACGCTTGCGTTGCCTTTTCCACCCTTCGGCACACCCGACTGACGTTTTATTAGGCCGTTATCGCGCCGCCACGACGACGGATTGTTTGCCTTTACTTTGCCACTTTGTCAACGCTCGTCTCGTATCCACCTACACGAGTGTCTATAACTAACGCAGCGACGGAATCACAACCACGGCTTATATCCATATGCAGTTTGTGTATACAGAATGATTAAAAATACATATCGAACGAGTAGATACGTATGTAACGATATAGACGTCAGGCCTTAAACAACGCGTCTAAGTAACCGGACAGCGCGATAATCAAGGTAATATTGTGATAATATGAGCTTGCTTTTCAATCTATCACGGCATACTGTCACATCCGGACATATTTTTGATTGTTGAACATTTGATGAATTACAAATGAATGTAATGACCGTCTTTTTAAAATTGTTATTTTTATTTTATCAAGGAAAAGCTACTAAGTTGAGTTTGCAAATGGCTTCCTCATTATTTTTGGTTTTTTTTTACAAAGCTACCCCTATGAGGTAAAAATAATGAGAAAGGAATTTGCAAATTTCTATTTTGCGACTTTATTTTTTATGGAAGTTAAATTTTTGAAAAATATGAACCACATAACAAATTATGACAAATCTGTGTATTTATTATTGCTGAACACTACTGATTCCATGTATAAAATGTAAGTTTACTATGTTATCATTTGTTCATAGAATAAGTTGTTTTTTTGTCAATTAATAAAAGTA
The DNA here is from genome assembly GCA_949699805.1 of Tromatobia lineatoria. Lineage (NCBI taxonomy): Eukaryota > Metazoa > Arthropoda > Insecta > Hymenoptera > Ichneumonidae > Tromatobia > Tromatobia lineatoria. The sequence continues at coordinate 17,508,417 of OX453036.1, forward strand.
TATCGTTGATACGTTTTAATAAACAGCGTTTTCAAAAATTATTATTTTTATGCATTAAACCATCATCAGACAGTTTCTCCGATCCCCGACCGGCGCATTCCAGCCTAAAACGAAAAAAATCAATACAACTTTGTTGCGTAAATGCTTAATAACAAAAACCATGACGTAACAATACAATGGTTTTCACTGTTTTCATTTAATGGCGAAAATATTCACAAAACAGAGGATATATTGTGAGGTGACGTTGTATTATTATTTTGGCTTTTATAATAAATGCAGTCTACAAGCTGCTCTATACTTATTTATAAGTCCACCCAATTTGCGAGTGCAATTCGTTGAAGCGTAGTTTCTCAAAAAATAAAACATGAACCATAACAATATTGAAAAATATTTTGCATAGGGAAAAGCAAACCATGACGAGATAAAAAATAAATCTTTCGTTTATTCGTAATGTAAATGAACCCCATACTTGAATCGACTTGCACGAAGAGTTCTGCCCCCCTTAAATCTCATTAAATCTCTAAAATGCAAACGTATATTCGATACATAAAAAAATCTCAAAATATCCAAAACATGAAAACCAAATTTTCAATTACTTAGCACGAATATTATTACAAAAACCTTATGAGCAATACCATTCTGGAAACAATACATTTTACCGAATAGCCCTCGATTTTTCCAGGTACAAAAAAAGCTCTATATTTCCTCTAAATCATTCTGTATAGAAGAGCCATTACAGCAGCGCTATTCAATCGATATTGGAGAAGTCATTGGGTCCAACGACTGTAACCCTCGCCAGGCAACTTCTTTGACAGTTTATTGTCGCGCTGCTTGTATACATACACACACATACATACACGCAACCCGCAGACAATTTCGTGCACAAAGAGTGAACGAATAGTGCGTAACAAAGGTGACAGTTCGTCGTTGTGGAAGGAAGAGAGAGTGGAGGGTGAGACGTTGATGTCAATTTCGTGCGAAGCCCTGCGTCGTTAAACGGTTCGGCCACGCAGAGCTTTTATTACGTAATCTAAGCCGTATCGTTTCGGCTACGCCACGATAGATTCACCGTATCACGCTCTCGATTTATTGGGGTATCCGGGGGAGATTCTTACAACGATATTCTGATGTATCGCGAAATGGTCTATGTGAATAGACTGGGGCTCGAAACTTCGATGGCGGAAGAGGTAGAGAAAGTACGTGACTACGTGGAAAAGGCTCCACTGGATGAGGTAAGCGAAGAGATACAGGTAGAGGGTGTGTAGGCCTCAGGCTAGTCGACTGCTATCTATGTACAATAGACACACACACGCACACACATATATATATCTTCATACGTCTATATATGAATTTACTTCCTATCTATATATTATGTATATCCATATCTATATATATATATATATAAATACATATATACATAAATTTATATGTGTGCCACGATGAATAGATGGATAGATACATCGTATCTGGATCGCGAGTAAATGGACGAGCGCATGGAAGCCGTTGGTTGTATGAATACACACAAGGGCAGGTGGAGAAGCTGAAGACGCAGCGTAGGGAGAGCCAATGTACGTACATTGCATGCTACCACTAACAGTAGCAGCAGCAGCAGCAAAACCCTCGTAGAAGCACCTTTGCCTATAACATTTATCCTTTATCCTTATCAGACGCTCCTTTCTCCGTCCGTTCGAGCTAAGCTTCGACAGCCAGTGGTTGCTCACAGCAGCTGATAGGTATAGAGCTATGATTGTGTGTTATGCGGTCGAGAATAAGAAGGCAGCGGAGTGATACGATAGGGGAGTGAAAACCCGCCCTACTAGGAGAAATCAGAGAGCTGAATAAAAAAAAAAAAAGAAAAGGGAATCAGGAATGTGCCGAAGCTCTTCGTATATGGAGAGAAATTTTTTGGTTGCGTCAATAACATTTTTTATCTAGTGGAAGAAAGATCTTGAAAATTACTGGTACCAAAAGTGTTGAATGGTCATTTTGAGTGATAGTCATTTCGCACGTATCTTATCGATACGAAATCGGAAAGCGGTTCGGATTTTATAGTTTTTAAATTTTTGAAAAAATCCGTGTTATTGACCTAAACAAGACACGAGACAACCAAACCAAATAAAATTTTATGCATGAAGTCGGTACTATATAACGCGGATTGCTACATACTTTCGTCATAATATGCAGTGTTATTCAAATTCTAAAGAATTCACAATTTCAGCAAAGAAAAAAAAGTTATTGTATTAACTTTAGCAAAACATAAGATAGCGAACATGAATTTTGAACATAAAATCAGTACTACTCATTAATGGTAGATACACAGTTTCGTCATAATTTGTTATGTGGTTCACATTTTTCATAATTTTAAATTTGATAAAAAAAGCTGCAAAGTGTTTCCTCATTATTTTTAGTTGTTTTTTTTTACAAAGCTTCCTTTATGAGAAAGCCACAATTGATTAACCACCTTATGGAGGTGGCTTCGTAAAAGAACAAAAACAATTAAGAAGCCATTTGCAAAGTTCTACTTTTTTCTCTTCCACTCCGCTCCACACAACGTGCCACTAATAAAGGGCAGCTTATATTAGGGTCGAATCGATAGGGCGGTGATAACTATGAATTTAATCGACGGATTTTGCATCTGCTGAGAGGTAAGAGTTATTCAGCCTATGGTATTGGATATCAGCAAGGCCGATTTCACCAGGCCGATAATAAAATAGATTTCTTTCGCAAGTGAGATACGAAGTATGTGATATAAAAAGGATGTTTCCGATTTGCCAGACCATCGGGCTTCAACGAGGCGAGGGAGAATAATGGGTCGAGGCGAGAGACAAGTTATACACTGTGGTATCGACTTCTTGGCGTGTAAAAAAAATAAAGAGCGGACAGGATGATATATATGTGGGGATATACGTGTACGAGAAGGAGAACCGGTGAAGAGACACTCTACAGTCTCATCGGTGAGACGTAGCACGCGAAGCCGCGGGGAGGAAAAGCACCACCGATTTTAATACCCCCGAGGGAAGCTCAGGGAACGTCACCAGGACGAGGGCTAGATGTGACCTTTATGAAATGCTACAACCTTTGTGAGCCCTGATTGCTCTTCTCTGGAAACTCAAGAGCGAGACGGATAACAGACCCAACATGGCATTGTTCAATCTACGAGACCGGGGAGACGGATCGCCGCGTTGATACGCTCTAGGACATTCCACGGAATGTAGGACTGGAACGCGAGGGACACTCCAGAGACGGCGAACGACGTTCGAAGAGAGACAGGTGGACGTCTCACTCGCTTTTCCATAAGTCATACTAGAATCTATATATGTTTATGTATATTATATGGAGCAATCCACGTGAATTCGACTCCGGTCTGACCTTCGACCTATAATGTACTTTCGATGATTTTTTTTTAGGTTTTTTTTTAACTGTAGAAGGGAAATATATTTTTCTGAAAATTTTTTATCCTCCTTTAAAAAAATTATTTTGGCCGTGAATCCTGAAGAAACTGATTAGAATCCTCGGCCACATTTCAAAATTGTTATTAGATGTCTGATATGTTTTCGCTTTTCCATAAGTCATAGTAAAATGTATGTATGTATGTATATTATATGGAGCAATCCACATAAATTCGACTTGGGTCTGACCCTCAACCTATAGTGTACTTTCGGTAATTTTTTTAGGTTTTAAGTCTAACTGTAAAAAGGAAATAGATTTTTCTGAAATTTTTTTATTCTCTCCTAAAAAAAATTGTTTTGGCAGTAAATCTTGAGAAAATGTATTAGAAAGTTTCGCCATCTTTCAAAATTGGTATTAGATTACCGATATATATATACTCAGAGGAATCTGATGATTTTATTTGAATCATGAAATTGGAAACATTTATCGACAGCCTTTATTGATTCCAATCTAATTTTTTTTCCAACGTCAACTTTTACTGGGGTATAAACAGTGAACCTGAATAACATTTTATTGGGATCTTTTATTGGTTTGACATAAAAATAGATTTTATCCTTCTGTCGCATTCGAGAAGGGACTCAATCAAAAAACAATATCGCTGATAAGTTGATAACGAAGAAACTTTGTTCTAAGCACTTTCCTCACAACAAATAAACTGAAAGAAGAAGAAGGCATTCGATCGAATTTAGGAAAATTGTAACTCAACGAAATAAGTTGCTACAAGTGTCCTTACAGCAAATAAAGTCGATATTGAGTTCCCACTTGTTATTCGATAGTGAAATATTGGCACTGAATTAATTTTCCTCGAGGTGACGTGAGTTTAATATCTTGATGGACCAGACTTATGCAACAAAAAGTTTTCTACATACTTTCAATGACCAGCACAACGTATGCTTAATTCATTTACTTCCTAGAAATGGAAAGTACTAACTGTACAATCTAAGATCTCTCAATTGAAAAAAATAATAAACTGCTTTTATGATGACTGAAATCCCGCACTGCTGTCCTCGAAGAGCTTAGCATAGCGAATACCTTCTTCAACCGGCTGGAGCCTAATACTGTATTATTATGCGAGGGATAATGCGAGTGTTCTTCCAAAAAGGATATGAATACAGCGTGTGTATGGAAATAACGTAGGTACCTATTTCTATCTTCTTGTTTCCGTAACGTGAAAAAGCACCGTTTTGCACGATAGGCGTGTGAGCCGGTATCGTGAGCTAGCACATAGAGCACAGGCCGAGCAGTGTCGAAATATCGCTTGGCGAAGCAGAGAAGCGAGCATGTGTAGAAGAGATCGTTCGTACCAAGCCGGGGCAGCCCAAGGAAGTTCAACAAAGGAGCAGAAATTGAAGCACCAAACGCTAAGGCCCAGTTTCGTGCAGTTTCTACAGGAAACCTCGAACGATGTATAATATACCGTATTAAAAGTACATATCAAATGAGTCGCTCAACGATCTAGAAATCGGGCTTTAAACAACGAGTTTAAATGGCCGGACAGCGCAATAACCGAGGTAATAATATTGTTATAATGTGGGTTTGTTTTTCTATCTATCAAGCGTAGGGTGTGTTAAAAAAATTCTTTTATATTTTTTATTTATTAATCTACTGCAAGAATATGTATTCCAACCTTAATATCCACCTTGTGTACAGAATACGCGTCTTAATTTTTTTATGATTTTTTTTATTTGGAGTTTGTTGAAAAACAAATTGCAATTGAGACACATCTAAATATTATTTGCCGGCAAATTCATTTTGCACGGTCGCTTGTCAGGTTAGTCGCTTGAGTTTAAGCCATAAAGACCAAATAAAAGTGCTATGATAAGCAGTAAAAGGGACAGAAATTAATTTAAAAAAATGTATTGAAAGAAAAACATTGCTTTATTTTTTTTTACTGTCAATGTATCTATATCTATGATCTCAATATCTACCTGCTATACAGAATTCACGAGGACATTTTTTTAAAACAACCGCGATCTTGTATTTAAACAAAATCCAAATAAAAACAAAAGAAAAAATTCGTTTTAAGCCGGCGCTCTCCGAAAAAAAAACAATACAACATCGTTGCGTAAATGCTCAATAATAAAAACCATGATGTAACAATACAATGGTTCTCACCGTTTTCATTCCACGGCCAAAATACCCAAACAGCGGAGAGGATATTTTGATATACCGTTCTATTGTTATTTGGGCATTCATAATAAGTGCAGCCAACAAGCTGCTCGATATATATTTATTTGTAAATCTACTCAATTTGCCAGCGCAATTCGTAGAAGCGTAGTTTATGAAAATAGAATATGAACCAAAAATATAATGTTGGAAAATGTTCTGCATAGAGAAAAGCAAATCTTTACGAGATAACAAATAAATCCTCCGTAATGTTAATGAACCTCATACTTTATTTGAGTTGGATGAAAACAAGTCAAGTTGTGAGCTAGCAGATAGAGCAGAGGCCGAAAAGACTCGAAATATCGCTTGACGAAGCAGAGAAGCATGTGTAGAACAGATCATTCGTACCAAACCGAGGCAGCCGAGGGAAGTTCATCGAAGGATCAGGAATTGAAGCACCAAAAGCTGAGCCCCCGTTCGGTGCAGTTTCTACGGGAAACCTCGAACGATGTATAATATACCGTCCGCCATCGATCGATGGATTGGCAGTCACTGCTTGCCATCAGCCACCACAATCCTCATCACGTGTGTATTACGTAAAAAAAGAAAAAAGTTTTTCCTTTCTTGGGCTTCCCTCGAACCCTCGAACGAAGCCAAGTGAAATAATGTTTGGGGGAGCGTGATGAACGACAACTGAAATTGAAGCTCCGTGGCCGAGGTGTCCACCGCATTTGGTCGTTCATCATTTTTTATTTTCGATTATTACTATCAACTGATTTATTGAGAATTACAACTTAATAGAGAAAAATTTATCGGAGTCGGTAGTTATGAAATATATTGGGTTTAATGAAAAACTTTTTGTGGGACTGTGGAGATGATTTCGATGTGGACTGAGGGAAAATTAGGAATCGCTGCTTGCCCTTGTTCTAATGGAATATGTACGTGAGCTAATTCTTGGCACGTCACGTTTGTTTTGTACATTTTAAGTTGGCTAAAAAATCGGATTCAGTTAAATACTTTTGCAAGAATTTTTTTTTAGGGATGCACGGAGAGAAATTTCTGTGTTGTGGTAACATGAAACCGTGACAACGAAAGTCGTCACGTGAGACTGAAATTTTTTTTGTTCGACTCTAATCAGTTTTCCTATGCTGACCATATTTTTTTTGCGCAGACAAATGTTTTTGTCAATCTAACTCTTCCAATCTTTGTAATTTCTCTGCATATGGCTACATCCCTTATGCTTGGTGTGCCATTTTTGTTCTGAAAATATTAAACACCGAAAAGTTTGATCTTTGGTATTCATTTATGAATACATTTCCATATTTCCTTGTTAGTTACTGGAGCTTGTAACCTTTCATCCCACACGGTTCAAGATATTCCAACAACCATAATTTGCAGACGAATCAATAATTCCCTACTTTCTGGCGAGACTCATCACGTGCGTCATGAACATACTACTGGAAAATAAATCATTGCGGACTGCCAAAAAAAAAGTATTTTTGAATTAATTAGTTCTCATTCGTACAATCTCATATAACTTTGAAATAAGAAAATATTAGTTTGCCTATTTAAGTTATTGTTTCAATCTCATATGGAATTGTACGAATTACAAATCAAATTGAATTTATAAACATTTATATTTAGCAGCCCGCAAACTATGGTTTTATTGAACATGACATTTGTTTTCAGTGTCAAAATTTCACTGTCAGAAAACACTGCAAGTTTTCATCCATAAACTCAGCAATTAAATTTAATGTAAAATTGTGATACAAAATTGAGCTTCTTTTGCAATGACACTAGACGACATTTTTTAAATTCAAATGCTTTTTAAGTAAAATCTCCGCTTCGCTTCGCGTGCGAGAAATCGCAATTCTCGCACTAGTGAAATAAAATTGTATACGAAACTCGTGCAAGAAACTTTTTTTCAATTCGTTTGATTGCAACACTCGCCTTCGGCTCGTGCGGCAAACTCACCCTCTTCAGAAGAAGTAAATTAAGTATACCAGTTTATGAATAAAAACTTCCAGTATATGTACATGTACATTAAATTTCAAGTAAATTTTCTTCTCAGTGCGCGAATCAAGATATAATTTTAATTGACCTTAAAAGCACACGTTCGGAGGAAAAAGCTTGTGGGATTGTGAGGATAATGAACATGAACTGAAAGTGGAGCCAACAACGTGGCCTACGTTCGTATGTAGCGCGTAATGACGAGTTTTCCCAGATGCGGTCGTTATGCCCGTGGAAGTTCGATTAGGAAGTTAAAACTCGCTGCGGTGAGCCGCGCGTTGCCCCGATGTGGCCGGCTGACTGGCTGCCAGTAGAACTAAGCGTAGTGGGACACAGGGTTGATGGAAGGAAGCTAGTGTTGTACAGGAGACGAGACGTTTCTCGTTGAGGGATAGAGCGAGAGGAAACTCAACGAACTCTCGAAAGTTTCGGCGGTACCGCGTGTTTCAAGGGACTGGTTCAACGTCGAGCTGGGAAGCTCGTACACAGTGAGCGAGGCCTAAAGTGCCCTGATATTATTACGTGGTGAGATATAACGTCCGCTCACTCGGAATCCACGAGTGCACTTCTCTCTGTGCTGTCAGGCTTTGCTCCTCTTCCCCCACAGCCGTTTATCCGGCTTTCCTCGAGATCACGATGGCGTGACGAGTTTCTCTCTCTCTTTGCCCTGAAGTAACATTCCCCAACCTTGAGTAAATTGAGCGAATCGTCGCACAAGCGCCTTCGTGACAAAGGACGAAATGAATTAATCAAGACGTCGAGGATACTTACAGACGACGAAGAGATTACCGAGAAACGTCGCAGTCGTCGATGGAAAACTGTCTCTTTAAACTTATGAGTAATATCAAATACCTCGGGACTTTCGGGTTAATTTTCAGTGATTCTATTAATTGAACTGAAGTTTATTGATTTAATGTTCTTGAGGGTAGAGTGATATTTTTTAACTCAATTACTCTGTTGAAATATAATGAAGTTTTATTTTATGGCGATGCGATATAAATGGATTTCGTTTTAATATAATTTTATTCGAGGTTATTATATAATTTGGTACGATGAATTGAAGGGGAAAAAAATGTAATTAATCCAGCAGAGGATTTTTATATTTATATTAACTTATTCTGTGGTACCGTTAATTAATGTACCATGATTAATTGTGGTCAGTTTGGAAAACAATTAATGAATTTTGGTGAATTGTAAATTGGTATATATAAATTATTCGAGGGGACCTCCATAATTTGGTAGCGTCCATTTTGCCCCAGTGGCCTCAAATATCCAGTGAAGAAACTACGAGAATGAACTCTGCTAACACTGCAAATCGGTGACGTTTTTTTTTTTAGATGATGAGTTCAAGAGTTTTCCCGGAATCGTTTCCAACAAGTTCTCCGCTCCTTTGACTAGTAGTCTCGCCGTGCAACGGTACTCGTCGAGTTAGCTTGCCGATCGTAAAAGCCGACTAAACCGTTACGCGTCAACAAACGCAATGCAACGGCAATAGCACTTCGTGAAGAGGCCTAGGCAAGCCAAGAATAGAGTCGCGAGGTAACAGTGACGATGAAGATGTAACGCATTTCTCTGTGGACAGGAGTACCAAGGACGGGGAAAATTATGAGCCCCTGAAGACGAGGTTGTCCCCAGACTGACAGAAAAAATTCGTTGTAAAAACTGATCAGTCGGTACCGACAACCAACCGAAGTCGTTACTTCTTAGAATAAAGATTAGAAATATGTGAGACATTCTTTAACAATTCGCACCATTTTCAGTCGATCTCCTAGATATTTTTTAAAATTTGGCAGTCGATTGTACTACTTTAAATGGGTGTCTGTGATTTAAAAAAAATTTCAAAGAGCACCGTTTAGGATTAACTTTTTTCCTCAAATATCGTTATGTCAGAAAATATTGGTCTCTCAGAAAACTCTTAGCATCAACTTTTTCATTTTCAATCTTCTTACGCGTTATGTTAAAATCATAATTTTTCTAACGAAAGAAAGTTAATTGTCCCCAAAAAAAGCAAGAAATTATGTTGAAAAAAATACCTTGCTGCCTGGTAATAATATTTCAGGGTATTAAGCATAGTATGAAGATTTTGATACGGAAATCCCAAAGTGGCATCCTTAATTTTCAGGCAATTAAAAATTAGAAGTCAAAATCAAAAAGTCAATCATATTTGTGCTGCCTAAAAATCGGAGGTTTTTTTCCCCCAGCATCTTGATACAACGTTAAATACCCTGTAAAATTGAGACCGGACAATGAATGGCTTTACGTACCTATTTCTGTTTTAGTGTATCATTTGAATCATTGGCACAATCATTTAAGTTTCATATAGAAATCTATTGGTTTTGGCAAATCAATATTTGGATTATTGTAGCTAAACTTTTCCGTCCCCTTGGAATTGATCGTAAAAACTACATTTCATTCCTTCCGCTTAATGATGAACCAGACTGATCCAGGTGCAAGGACCTGATCTGCAAGAAGAGACGAGCTCTCTACCAACCCTGTTACAGTCTCTCTTGACTTCACGGGGTCACCGCGTAACTCCTAATTCGCAATTTATAGCGGGGTACAAGCGTGAGAGCGAGTGCGGTGGACTTTGGAAGCCAGGGCGGCGGGGGATGAGTGGTTTCGAGTGGCAAACGCGAATTGGAATTGGAAACCGCTTCAATTAGTGAGCGTGTTATATTATACGAACAACGTTGGAGCTCGATGGAAGGGAGAGTGGGCGAAGATACGGTACGTTGGACTGACGCGCGGCATCGCGCAAGGTATTTTAATCGAGAGTCCTCGCCGTTCAATTGATTCCATCCCTCTCAACGATATTACGTGCGTCGCATTGCGAGAATCCTCGCTTCGACCTATTGGTGTAGGTCGCGAAAGAATGAGAAAAAAAAAAAAAAAAAAAAACACCAAGTACAGAAGTGGAATTATGAAAAAGTTCGCAGTACCAGAAATATTGCGATTACTTTTCAATTCAGTTATATTTACAACTGAGCAGCTTTCCGGTCGAGAATGTAATCGAGTTCCCATCGAGAGAAGCCAATGAAAATTGAAAATACGATTTTGTGAATCAATTCTCCACACAATTTGTATTAACTTCGGATACAATCTGTCCAATTTTCTTCCAAAAAAAAAAAGCAATTTGTAGCACGTTTTATTCCCATTATTTACTGTTGGCTCATTGTTCGATAGAGTTGAACCGGAGATAATAATGTAAAAGAGAAACAAAACGTTTACGTGCAAAGGCCAGTCATTTTTGTCGGAAGTAATTTAGCAGCTAGGAAAGTAATTTGAAAAACTCAAAAGTGAAATAATAGATTTTTTAAGCTACATTAAAAGTACAATTTATTGAACGAAAACGCAAAAAAGTGCATTAAATCAATTCATTTCCTAGCATTTTACCCTTGAAAAACAGAAGGTCGTAGAAAAACCATAATAATAATAGAAAAGTAGAAAAACCACAATAATAATGTAAAAGCGTAGGAAACAAAACGTGTATGTGTAAAGGCCACTCATTTTTGTTGGAAGTAATTTAGAAGCTAGAAAATTGAAAAAACTCGAAAGTAAAATAATAAATTCTTAAGCTTCATTAAGGGTACATTTTTTTTTTAACGAAACCGCAAAGAAAGCGCTTCAAATCAATTCATTTTTCAGCATTCTTATCTTAAAAAACAGGAACTCGTAGAAAAACCACAATGAGAATTGTTTAACAAAGCGTAACCCATTCGATCACGCAGCACGACGGCAAGAATACCCAAGATTAAATATTTGTATTGGGCACAAGTTACAAATAATAGATGCCCGAAGAAACGATACGTGGGTTCGGTGGTCAATCGATCGGTTCAGCGATTGATCGAGAAAACAGGAAATTCGCGGTCAATATTGAAGAACCGTGAGTCAAAGTGAAAGAGTCACCGGCAGAATCACCGGAGACACGGAAGCCGCTGAAGGCGTGTAGAGTAGCGACTACCAACGTTTTCCGTGACACGAATAACGATCGTTACACTGGCAGAGCCTTTCGTGTGGTGGTTTTGCGATGTACGGCAAATGTGGAACGTCCCATTCGCAACGGCCGACCAAGGAACGATCGAATCGCGTATAGCCTCGTGTCTATAACGTTGAATACCTCGATGCACTATTATAGTCCACGTATAGATATAAAACCCACTGTCCTAACACACACGAATAACATCGTCTGTGCATGTCGAAGTACGTTAAGGGAAATTCATGCATGCAGCAAAAAGCCAACGTGGTATCGGCGCCGTCATCATATCCGACTATCCCTCGGCGTCATCATCATATGATAGCTGTTCAGTCATACTGCAACACGTCCGAGTCTCTGCGCACAGTCCGTCACTGTGAAACTCTAGTGTCGCCTTGAGCAGAAGCAGAAAGATCAGCAACGTCAGCACTAAGTAACTCTGACACTCTTCATCGTCTTGAGGATCGTTGCACTACCGGCTTTGCCAGCTTGACTCTCATCGCGTATCAAAGGAAGCCATTGTAGACCACCACCAATTGATCACGGCTTTGGAAGAACGTAGAGGCGCCACTAAGCTATCTGAAGAAAACACACAAAAGATTGTTAACGAGGAATCGACTGTACAGTCAACAGGTCAATCATGTATCGAGATTAAAAAAAATTATTTATGCATGATTTAGAAGGTCAAAAAGTTTCTCAAAAGCGGAGATGCTTTTCTGTTTAAAAAACCTTCTGAAGTTTACATTTACTTCCGAATGTCTTTTCTAAATGAAAATAGAGAAACTGACACAGTATTAAAAATTTGTTGTTTTTTGGGTGAATGCGATTATTTTTCAAGCGAATAGAAATTTAAGAGATGCATTTGTAATGAATTTCAATTGCTTATTGAATTCATCGGACGAATAGATGTTACCACAATGTAGTAAATAAAAGTTAAAGGGTTAATATTTGATAATAAAGGGAGTAAGATATTTTTCTTTCGCGAACGTTTCCGTGAGAGCTTGTGCAGCAATTGGCTGGACTAGGGAGATATGCTTTTTTTCCGGTGTATGTGCCTGATAATGATGGTAATAATAATAAAAATAGTGAGGACTGTGCAGAACCGTGACCGGAAGTTCTGTTGCCACGCGCGAGAGCAGAGAACTCCTCCGCCACCTCCTCTATCTTGCAGTCGGTGTTGCTTCTCTCGAGGGTCTGACTGCACGTAGGTTCGTTCTCCTGAAGAAGGTATTTATACGGAGCAGGAACTGTTATGTGCTCGACGTCGTTGTTACTTCGCGGTCCCCTTCAGTCCTCATCTTCTTCTCACTCCACGACGACGCCTTTGCATTGCAACTCTATGTTGTGCTGCACACTCGCGTGTTAGATCACCTCGAAGAGATAATTTGTCGCGGCTCTTGGGGGCATCCCGGGCTTTTGCGCCTCTCGTGTCTGCACTTCCGGTCGACAGGTACTGCTCGAGAATCTTGCTACGAGTCTGTATGTTCGCAAGAAAGGTGAATGATAAAGAGCGTGGGAGTCTCTAAGGAGTCGTAGGGTAAATGCTATCGGTACGGAGAGAAAAAAGATCCGAGAGTTCACACTGCAATGTTTAAGCATACAATGGAGGAGAATTTATAATTTATGCGGTTGTGAAAAATTGACAGATGAGTTGTCGTTGATATCGCCTGAGAAAGTTGAGTAAAAGTAACTGCAATCTCAGCTGCAATTACTGAATAGTCTGGATTTAAAGCGATTGATGAGATCAGATGTGAGTAAGCTAATCATCATAAAACACTGGGTAAATGATGTACCCTTTTCAACGACCTTATGAAGTAATTAATTTTTTATAGGATTGTGATCTGATATATGCCTCTGCTTTAGGGGTTTGGAAAATTCTTAATTTGTTTTAGTACTGATTATGCAAAAAGTTTCAACAAAGAATGCTGAATTTATTAAAAATAGTCCATGCAGAATATGAACGAAAATTTCTTTCTTTCATAATTCCTCAATTCAGTAGAAATAATGTGCTGATAAATTGAGACGAAGGATTTCTCAGTTCCGGCACGTTTTTATTGCTAATAGAAGGTATTGGGTATCATTACTGTTTTTTATACGACTATTCCCGGCCTAATTGTTTAACGATGGGAACTTGCGAAGCACATCTGGGATGTGAGACGGTGATCGCTAGATCAAAATCGCGCGAAACCGAAGTTCAATTTAATTTTCATAAACCCGCAAGTTTATTATTGAACAATTGACCGGGAATAGTCGCATACCTTAAAAGGCAGTAATGCTGATAGTACACGGTCACTGCCTGTAATATATTATGGTATTGGTTATTTTTAAAAATTTAATCTTCATAAACACGTGTCGAAAATGTGCTACTGACGAGCCTGGTACCTATAATTAAAATCCTGACGCAGTCACTTTCCGGTATGCGCCGAGGAGAAAAAAGAACCGCAGACCGGAAGTGCCGTGGCGATAACGATATGCAAGCTGGCGGTGCATTTCGTGAATGCAATCTGCTGAACGGGGCGCATTTTTTCATGGCACAACGGACCTATTATGGCTATCCCTGCATTTTTCGTCACGTTTTGTACTCGTGGCGCACTTGCAGCACGAATTCTACATAGTGCAAGACAGCGACGCGTAAATAGCCAATGGCAAGTCAGGTCGCGGAGCCTCGCGTTCTACGATGACCTCGAATTTAAAAAGGCGTGCGTGTGCCGGTCAAGCGAGACCCGATCTGCCCTTAACCTCGAAAAACCCGTTCACGACAACAATCGAGCGGTGGACAAGCTCCGAAAGTTGTTTGCGCTTGAACTTTGCTGTGGATTAGACAAAAAAAGGATTGTTATGATGTCTCCTTAAAATTCTTGCTTCTACCTTGATCTAACAATAAAAAACAGGATTGAAAAAAATGACTCCCTGCAATATGTCGCCATTTGTTTGACAGATGTTCAGATAACATACACGAAGAGAAATAATCGTATGTCCCAACAAAGTTGCATTGCTAAACACGCTTTAAGCGAATAAAGTCGCAAGGTCACCCGATGTTTCCGTTGAAATGTCAAACTAGTTGGTTTTGACGAAAGTCGATTCTATTTTATAACACGTTCATTGAATTTTTATTTTTGTTGCGTATATTCAATTGAAATTCCTACACGGGTTCAGTAAATATACAATTTATTAAATTCGTATAACTGTATATGAATTGTTCAAATATTTTTTACAACGCATTATATTGCTCTTAAAAATTTTATCGCCCGAGACGATTATTTAAATAATTTTTTTCAGGGTACTCCCGAATCTTATCACCAATTATCTTAAAAGGATAATTAGATCAGAGTATTAACTTAACGAAAAAATGATAAAACGTTATGAATATATTGCAAACCTGTAAGCATATCTAACTGGAAGCGTATAACAACATATGAATTTTTTAAATATTTTTTATAACGCATTATATTGCTCTAAAAAATGTTATCGCTTGAGACGATTATTTAAATGATTTTTCTCAGGCTACTCTCGAATCTTATCACCGATTGTCTTAGAAAGATAATTAGATTGAAGTATTAACTCAAGAAAAAATAATAAAACGTGATGAATATATTGCAAAACTGTAAGCAGAACGATAGTCGGAAAAATGCGAGAGACTGACGTTGCTGACTATCGTACAGTGTCGCTAGTGCTCGACAATTCAGCAGTAATGCGAGCCCGTCGGTAATCAGAGCCGGCAGCACGGCAATTATATATTCCCTGGGGGGGAAGGGGGCTCGCAGATCCTTAGAAACTAGAGAAAGAGAGATGGAGCGCTGGGAGAAAACGGAGAAGATTGCGAAGGAAGACGGAAAAAGGAGCCGACGATAGGGAGTCCAAGTCTTAGCCGTTGAGATGATGACGACGTCGAGGAGCCGCACATTAATCGTGGGATTGAGAAGTAACCACGAAGAAACGCGTGAAGTAGCGAACATTTTTTTTTCTTGGTAATTCTACCCTCACTTTTACTCCTCTTCGCTTGTCGAGATTGAAAAACTTGGAAAAACCTCAAATGCTCGATGCCTCTTCAACCGAAAAGCGAATCTGGCCTAAAAAAATTTAGGAATAAATAGCAGAGAGATATGGAAGGAGTGAAACTTTTTTTTAATGCCGAAAGGAGGTCGCGAAATGTCGATATAGTGTTCGCTTCGACGTCTTCCACATTTTCTGTCGCTGTACTGCACATTTCTTCCTTCTTTACATACCCTCGTCATCTTTTACATGTATGTATGTCGCATGAAAGTAGCCTCATAGTACGTGTACTCTATGCTGCATAGAGCAAGGCACTCGCGTGACGAAGGTCGTAAAGGACCCTCGGCACAAGGAGCATGCGGACGGTCCTGCAGCTACTAACGCTGCTCTCTCTCCTGTTCCTGCTTATGTGCCATCGACAGAGTGTCTGCATATCGTGCAGAAGAGACTCGCGACGCGACACATAGTCTCCGGCATAACGTTTATGATCAGTGTGCATGGGATGTGAATGGTAGTGTTCGTGGACGCTTCTCTGACGTCTGGGGAATCGTTTCATCAAACTTATATTCAAAATTCTATAAATAAACACCGGGTTTGATATCTTATTAAGGGCAGCAGATAATCCACAAGAATTTTATTGAAATGTGCTGCAATCAATCGAGCAATGGAATATTTTATTTTAGTATAGTCATAAAATAACACCTCGCGTTACAAATGTAGGGAAAAGGTAGAACATGTGTTTAATATACACTGTTAAAAATAAAAGTAAATTTGATGTACGAAATTATATGAGATTTAGGAATCGGGTATATAAATTCCATATCAATATACTTTTGTGAATTTGAGAATAGTATAAATCATCTCTGACATCTGGGGAATCGTTTTATCAAACTTACATGCAAAATTCTATAAATAAACACCGGGTTTGATATTTTATTCAGGGCAGCTAATAATTCACCAGAATTTTATCAAAATTTACTGTATTCAATTGAGCAATGGAATATTTCATTATATTATAGTCATAAAATATCACCTTGCGTAACAAATGTAGGAAAAACCTAAAACATCTATTAATATACACTGTTAAAAATGAAAGTAAATTCGATGTACAAAATGATATGAGACTTGAGAATCGGGTATATGAATTCCGTATCAATATACTAATACTGTATCTGTTAATGACGGACGACAAATATACAGTACATGCATCCGAGCTTCATTTACCAGGGTAAATTAATAAAAATAAAAAAAATCTTACAACAGTGCATCTACCAATGAAATTCTTGTGCCGTATATGTAAAACCTGATAAACAAGTACAATTGAGTGTACTTGCTTTCTCAGAAGTGTTTGATTGATCTCACTTTAGTTCAGTAACTAATTAAGCCGGGTTCTACTATTATTTTCTGCATTAAAAAGTGTATAGAAATATCAATTCTATACTTTACTGGTGTCGTACTAATTATTCTTCTGTACATTTTTCGGTGTAACAGATTGTATTTATATTACAATATTCAATAAACAACAATAATAATAATAAATGAATGAATAATATATTTACTTATTTTCCACTATCGTAATTAAAGCATTAGCGGATTATCTCAATTGTCCAGCTTTTGAAAGGGTGTGTTCCAATAAAATAGTTTAACATTTTCGTAACGAGTGTTAAAGTGGGTTAAAGGGGAAAAAAGTCAAAACGATCGAGCAAATCCGAGAGACACGTGACGACGAGATTATCGACACGGGGTAAAACGATTATCGAAGCGGTACGACGTGTGCGTCGCGCTGGCCACAAGTGCGTTTGTATGCGGTGCTTCTCTCTCGTTCGCCGCACGGACTCTGTTCCGTTGATACTATCTGGAGAGGCACAAATCCGGTCGCGATGCTTTTTGTACGCCGAACGCGAGTGAAGCGGTTCATCTGAATTGTGTTATAGACACGACGGACCACGAAAGGTTTCCCTCCTCGTTTCTGCACACATTCGTTTTCTCGCGAGGTACGCGTGTTCGTCCTCGATCACGGATTCGTCGCATGCATAATGAAAATCACAGTCGCGCGGCATAACGAGACAGACGTGGAGAATATCACGATTCACGCAGAATCCAGCGTCAGTTACGCAGCGAGAAATACATAAACGAAAAACTTTACTTTTTCGCAAGAAGCAATAAAAATTCGACTCTATGTTTATTCAAAATGTATATTTTTATTTTCAACAGACGCATTATAATAGATAAGAATCTCCGTTTTCGGCTTTTTTTTAGGTAAATGCATTGAGAAACATTGATTAATTCTCCTGAATCTGGCAACCTGTCAATGAATGTTTAGGTTGATCAACGAAATTTATTATCCCGGCAACAATCTTTCCGCTTAGTAGCTTTTGGAATATTTTAGATTCACGAAAATGTTGTGCTAATTTAGAGTTTATTTGACAGCTCTTGTCTGTCGAAATGAGTTCAAACGATTGATTAAATTTATACTATCATATCGTTATTCGATGAACAGAGAAAAAATGGTATTACCAACTGTAAAATGACAACTTTTTGTTTTCAGTTCCTGCAATCAATTTTTCATCCACTAACCAAATAGTTACCATAATTATAAAATATTCACCGTGACTATGGAAATAGTTGCTCTGGATATAAATGAACAGCTCCAACTTGAAAATTGACTGGAATACTACGATTCAGGTAAATTAATCGAATTCGAGTAGAATGACGAATGATATAAACAAGCAAATATCATTTTCAGCCATAAGAAGAAACAAATGAAAGTAGCGTTGTTGCTAGTTGCATTTTCAATATAAATTTTGCTTCGATCTGTGTAAAATAATTCAATTCAGTAATTTGAATGAATGTCTACATTTTGTTGTGAGGCCACAAATGGTACGTCTACACAAAATGTAAAGTAAAATCAATATAATTTCACAAAGTTGGACATGGAAGGAACAAAGGATGGTGAATTTTACGGATCGAAATGGTAACACAGCGGCTAAAATGGCTCGATAGTTTTCTGGAGTTTGTACCCATTGAAGGGTGCTTGACGTGGTGGCGGAGATCTCGCAGACAGGGAGTTCTCACTCTGTCGGTGATCAATGGCGTGCCGGTTAGGACAATAGGTGTGTAAACGTGCTGGCATGGAGAATGAACCAGCTGCAACGACGGTAGAATCAGGCGAACCACGGCGAACCGCAGAAACGGAGGTGGTGAGTGCTGCCAGGGTGTACCATACTGAGAGCTCCGGGTACCCACTGCACGCTTGTGTGCTCACGCAGAGACAAGGGAAACACACTGTGCCACTCTCGGCGTTGCCGCTGCAGATGGAGAGTTTCCGAGAGAGACTCGAGATTCAACGTGTATAATACACACTCGACCATGACGCACCATAGAGTTTCATGTTTACCTCACAGTAATACAGATAACGAAGCGACGAACGAGACGTGAAATATATAGTAGTGAATTCGAGAGACAACATGCGGATGAATTGACGCTACGTTGGAGAAGCGTTTTGTCTCTAGACTCGGATAAACATGTATTAAATAAGTCGACAGATGTTGAGACTTTACGTGATCAGTAATGACAGCGAACATTTCATCTTTATGAATAATTAAGCGAAAACGTGTGACTGATCGATCATGTAAAAAGGAATAAGAATAGTTGGAGGGACATATTTGCTGGTAATATTTAATTTTTAATTTTTCAATACTTTATTTATTTGCAACTCTATTAATTTGATGTTTGAAAAAAATGTATTAATGTAAATTTCGGTGGTAATGATGATCTACAATTACCAAATAAATATTACATTTCGATCCACATGTAAAGGAAAAGTAATCGGATAGTTTTGAAGTATCGTTAAACTATAAAGCTTCGAATTGCAAGGTTTAATTTTCACCAGTGACAATTTGCGTGTGATATTGTTATGCAAAGAGCGATTGAATCTACATGCCACACACGCCACTTGATTCCCGCGCGTTTCGTCACCTCTAACTCGACAGACAGTCAGAGCACTCGTTTTCCTTTAGCTCACAGAGATGGTTGACTGCTCCGCCACCAGTGTTTGCTCCCTTCCGGTATCTTGACTCTATTTATTCGTTCGCTTTCGCGGAAAATTCGCATGCTCTCGAATATATATGCATCAGAGGATGTAAATGTCCGGAAGGGTCGGGCAAGAATCATCTGTGGCCCGGCATATTTACAATGCAAATAACGCAAGAGAGAGGGAGGGAGAAAGAGAGAGAGAGAGAAAGAGCGTGAGCTATGAGCAGGAACGGGAAAAGCTGACAGATGAGGGCGGCGGATCGACGCCAGGCGTTGCAGCACAAGCTGTCGACTAAACTGTCCCGTTTCTCGACTGTTCAACCGCGTTCGCCTCTCCAAAACGCTCTGTATATGGAAACGCCGAAAGCGCAATAGTACCAATCGTACAACGCGCATAGTTCAGCTTTATTGCGTTTGGAATAAATGAAAATTTATCTCGCGTACGAATCGACGAACATCGAGCGCCGCAGGAGCTTGCCAATAAATCGTCCATGCGACGAATATCGCCCGGTGAAAATTCTGGTTTCCACGCGACGTAATACACCGCGCAGAAACGATCGTACGTTAATGTGTACGTAAGGAAGTTCTGAGAGAAGATCGAGATTCCGTGCAACGGTATATCGGCATTGCTTCCTCCCCACCGGTTAGTCCTCGTCCGATCGGATTCCTCAGACGAAGACGACGACGACGACGACGATACTCTCTGCCTCTGTGCATCGCTTCGAACCAACCGACCAACCGTGAGCTGAGGAAAAGAAGAAAAGTAAAAGGACGCGGAAAGAGGAAGAGGCAAAGAGGCCGATACCGAAAGGCTTACATTGAACGCTCGAATAACAAGCCATAAATATTTAATGACCAACAGCCGCGGAATTCTTGGAGTTGAGTTCATCAAGAAACACATGATGGATTCGTTTTTTTCTCCGTTTCATGCATTTTGCTGAGAAATATTTTGATTAGCTTTTGAAAATTGTTTTGTCATCACTTTTTTTTAAGTACGGGCGTAAAATTTTTGCTGATAGCTGATATTTATTTTTTCGAGTCGGTTAAATTTTTCATGGGAAAAAATTTTACAATTATGAATCTAAATTAGCTTATAGGATGTACGAAATAATTTGTGAATATTTCAATCATTCCAAAAATCAATTGTAGTAGAGTATAAATATATTGTTATGTAGTTTTGACAATTCTATCGTCGTTTTTGTTTTGTCAAGTTTAAAAATTGATTGGTTTGTTTCAATGTTGCTAAAGGCATTAAGCTATCAAAAAGTGACCACGTTTTTCAGTTTATCTGACAGCCGGCAAAAATATTGTTTTACCCATCAAGGATCTTACTTTGACAGAGAAAAAAAATGTGTAACTAGTAAAAAAAGCACTTAGTGACTTTTTAGATAAATAAATATTTCGTAGGCGGTCAGTAATCTGGCCAGTGTCAGCAACTAGGCCATTCATCTTACATACCATTATCAGCGTGTCCGCCTCTTCCTATTCTTCTTCCCTCCACCGTGCAAACATACGAGGTGCAATGCCCAAAGTTTAACGAAAATAAGAGACGAAACTTTTGACTCGAGAGCGAAGCATCCGCGAGAATCTTATCGAAGATTCGCCAAGTACAAGAAAAGAAAAAGTCGATGTCGAAGCGAGAAACCCGATAGTTCAGGTCGATGCACCGGGGAATACAAAAAGAAGAGATGAAAAATAAGTATTCACACATCGTGGAGAACGTGAACTCTTCAGGTTGTTCCCCAAAAATTCCATTATAACGTGTGATGAGGAGTTGAGATATTCTTCGGCGCCGAAAATGGCCGGGTCATTATCCGTCAAATCCAAGACGAAGAGCCAACGAAGGAAGATGAAGCAGGGGAAGTGAGGAGGACGTTCAACTTGTCGGAAAGAGTGCAAAAGATAATTGGGTTGCGATTTAATTGGCCGATAAATTCGCGCTGATTAAATTTAATACCGGTGTAACCTTGCTCTCGTACTTGAGCAGCGATGGGTCTTCGCTGGACGTGATTTAACAGCACATAGCACGCTCATCGAATATTCTATGGCGTTCAGAATATAGAATAGTGTACAGTTGATGCCGTATAGATGAGTACGTACATATTCAGAGGGTTGCACAGCGCGACCGGCGGGTCGGAGGCTTCACCGCGAAAATCTCCGCAAGCCACGAGAAGAACATATACATACTAGAGCGCACGGTTGTATGAGCCACACGCGGCTAACTAAATTGTACGCTGGAGAATATGTTGTAAAAAGTGTAATTAAGCTGATCAGCTACACCGTGGCTGAGCTACAATTGCATATATTAATTCTGCATCAACTTCTCGTCGAAATACCGCTAGATGTCAGGCCGGTCAACTACCCGCGCAATTAAAATATTGAATATAAAAATTATATTTGAAAGATGTAAGAAAGATTTTTAAAAGTCTGTAGAAAACCGGGCTGATTAATATTGAATTAATAGTCTGATGAGTTGTCGATCAAAGGGGTATTTAGGCTTTAACACATATTTGATTAAACTCAATTAACTAAATTGTTACAACAAATTATATCTTTTGAATTATCTTAATGAAATATTTCTTTAATGTCAATGAAATGTTGCATTTCTATTTCAATAAGAACATTATTTTACCCATAAAGAAACATCTACTTTATGAGCATATAATAAAGAATCAGTTTTCTTGATCAAAGGAAACGGTTTCCTTAATTTGAAAAAAGAAAAAAAATATGATTTTGGTGGTACACAGTCTGCTGATGTTTGGTGAGATCGCGTTTACGCATTAAAAGCGAAAGAACCGATGAAAATGCATATTCAAGTTTCGATTTGATTAAGTAAGCGATTTATAATAATATATTACGTTTTGCTCTAAGTGTCTCGAAGATTTCTTTATCACTGACAAATAGTTCATTGATTTTAATAAATGGTTTCTGATTCAATGCCACAACTTTCCATTGAATTTCCGTTAATTAAAAAAAAAATAGTATCAAAACTCTAGTACATCATTTTAGAGTCAAAGATTTCCTAGAGTAATGGAAACTTTTTCTATCGCCATCATTTTTATTTCAGTGCGAATATTCCAAATACTTTGAATATTTTCAAAACAGTTTCAACATTTCTACAATACCGCTTTGATGCCTCCATCTTTGCTTGGGTATTCACCCTTAACGTTTTTTACCAACCACCATGAATTTGACTCGAAGAAGAAAGAAGCAAATGAGCGCGTGGTGGTCGAGACTCGAGATCCTACCAAGAGCACTATTGCGGCATAATATATATATATATATATATATATATTCTCTACCACGGAATCCACACGACGTGTATACTATTCTGCAAGGGTATTTTTTCGTTTTTTTTTTCTTATTACTTCGCGGCTCGTTAATTGGTGGCTTCACGCGGGCGAGTAATTAAGAGAGTGAGAGAGTTTCACCGCGTCGCGGGAGTCGCGTCTGGCTCGCGTTCTCCCAACCGCTCGGCTTCGAAGGGCTTGTGTGTAGTCTGCGCTGATGCATCGCGACACCCAGGTGTCCTCGACACGGCTCTAATACTTATTACGGACGCCGAACGACGAGAGTCTAGCGAACACGTCTGGCTCTCCGTGTGTGACTCGGAGATTGATGAATGCAGTGAAAACTGGATGAGGCTATGTCTCGATTCTCAACGTCGACGAAAGAACTGACTAATGAAGTAGAAGGACCAAGTGATGAATGGAAAACCGAAAATTAAGATAACTGGACGACTCTCACAGCGCTGAAAGATGATATCGGTTTATTCATCTCTGAGGGGTTTGTATATATATGAGATTTATTTTGAATGAAATCATCTTTTGAAGTAATCATGATTTTCCATCTTGACAATATTTACTTTCTAGTATGTAGAATATTAACAATGTTTTCGGACATCTGAAATACATAATATTATGGGTAAATAGTGAATTCGTTGCACCGTATTTGTGCCGCCAATTAAAACAAATCGGGGAGCTCTCGAAGCAATGAGAGACAATATCAAGGTTTCATTTCTGTAGAGCTTATGTACATGCGATTTATTCTGTGAATCTTCTGAATAATAATTTTTTTTAAATTGATATTTGGATTCTGGTTTATTGAATATGAACTGTATTTTGACATGTGTTAAATATTATGGAAGGTAGTATTATGGGTGAATAGTATAATCCGATACATCGTATTTCTCTCGCCGATAATAATTTGGAAATAATAGCCTTATTCATTGAGTACTTCGCAGATTTGTAGTTTCATTTCTGTTCGAAATAAAAATTGATATGATAACATTATTTTGATAATTTAACCAGAGTTTATGAAACAAGTGAAAAATTTTGCAACACTGCTAAAAAGCGTTAATTCTAAATAAAAATTGACAAAAAACTATGAGAAGAATTTTAAGAATATGGTCCACCATTCGTTTTTGAATGCATCGACTATCTACATTTTTTTGTGTCATTATCACATTCTCAGAAATACATAAATTAGCAATTGATGAAAATGTTGGCAATCTATCAACGAAAATTACAGCTAATTACTCCGAAATATGAACCATTACGTAGATTATATAAAAATAAATTGAATTAAATGAAGATTTGCAATCCCGCTCTCCAAATGAAACGTTAATTAAAAATAGTGAATGAACTGGAATGCACGATTAGTCCACAGAGTAACGAAAATGATTTTACATCGAAAAACAGTAAAAACGCAATTCCTTTTGTAGTCGATTATCCGAGTGGCGTTTCGTTCGCTCGTTGGGAAATTCGAGTTCTGGGAACATAATGGAAACAAAATAAACAAATGGAGAAAAAAAAAAAATAAATGAAAAGTTGAGTGAATACCTCTCCGCACGTTTCGACAATAGAGAGGTAGAGTCGCGCGGAAATCGTTGGTAGAGTCCGCGATGGCGTATCTGGAGCGTTGAGGATATACACATGCATACAGAGAATTTCACGGTGCGGTTTTCCGAGGGGGCAAAAGCGGGAGGTACAGATAATGGCGCGTTCTGCCGGAATTAAACGTCCCTGGCGGTTTGGCAGAGCATGGAGAGTTCCCTCGTCGTTCCGTCGCAACGAAGAAGCACCAGGGTGAAAATCCCGGAGAAACGTGGCAGTGCCGCCGCGAAAACGACGGAGCTCTGTTCACGCTTGGTGTTCACGAGGAACGGGAGAGTCGTTGCCGCCTCCATTGCACTGGTTGGTTATGCGATAATTTAATTTCTAGCGTCGAAGCGAACAAGCGACTTGTAAGAGAGAAACGGGCCGTGCGGGGAAAGAGACGCGTCTCGTCGCCGGCGTCGCCGACAACACGCCGGAGAAACCACTCATCGCACTCTCCACTGTTTCGAAGAAACACCAAGTATGCATTTGTCGGTAACTCGACAAGAGAGACAACTGACGTAAATAATACTTTGAAATTCGACGTGCGAATTTCGAGGACAACGTCGATTTATCAAGTTAGTAGTTTGATATATTTGGTCGTATATTTTTGAGGGTTCACTGTAAAAATATTTGGAAAATTCATACACTGTATAGTAATTTATACTGAGCTCATGTAATTTATTTTTGCTGAATATGCGTATGAAATTCAATTTAATAACGAACGAAAATGAAAATGTAATGTTTGTGTGGGAAAATTAAAGTTTATTTGCATTACATCTATACGTTACACTCGTTGTAGTAAGCCGTAGTATTTCTATAGCAGTTTTTGTAAAGGTGCTTCCTCCACATGTGTGGTCATTTTATGTTATACTCGTATGGTAAATTTTCTATACCTGTTTCTGTAAACGAGCTTCCTACACTGTCTATTAATTTCACCCGAATTTTTTCTAACAGTGTTCAACAGTTGATAGTTTTTACATAATAGTCAGTTTTAACAATGTCTATGAATATGAGCTTTATTTTTGTGGACGACAATAACGTTGAAAAAAAATTTGTCGATAATTCGACCAGCGCGAGAATTGATGTGAATAATACTTTGGAATTCGACGTGTGATTTTGCAGGGCAACTTCGATGAATAGAGTTAGTAGTTTAAATAATTGAGCCGAATAATATGAAAGGGTCAGAAAAATTCTGGTGTTTTTTTACTACTGTTAATTGTTAGTCTATACATATATTATATTATTACGGGTTCATGACAACCAATCTTAATTACCCGTAGAAAAATTAGTTATCGATATCGATATTTTCGGCATCTAACGATTTATCGTTTTTTTACGATTTCTTCGGGTGAGTTTTATTCCACGATTCTTAAAAAACAATGATTCTGCAATTAATGTATAGCTTTCATTAAAGATTCTAGAGACGTAAAAAAAACCGTGTTCGATACAAAGTATGTTAGGTGGGGGGTCAAAATAGCGAATGAACAAAATACCGAATGGCTAAAATAGTAAATCTAAAAAATACGCAACGTCTCAATGAAGAATGTCCATAATTATGGATTTCGCTTTTTCAGTCGTTCGCCTTTTTATCATTCGCTATTTTGAATGCATTTTTCAATAACATGGAGGTCAAAATAACGAATGGCTGAAATAGCGAATTTCATAATGATGATCATTTTATATTCAGACGTTCCTGATTTCAAAATTCGCTATTTCAACCACTCACTATTTTGGTCATACGCTATTTTTACCCCCACCCATTATGTTAATTTACCTCAAATACTCAAGTATATAATTGAATGTACAAGTTCATGCCCTAAAGTTTATACCGCCGATATATAAATCTCACAATATACCTAAATTCAATGTCTCTAGATAACCTCAGATAACTGATCTAGACGACCCGGCCAAAAATCAACACTTGCTTCAGAAACTTTGGTAGCCTCTCTAATTATCGAATGAGAATCTGCTGTTGAGTGTAAATATAACTCTGTGTAACGAGTCGGAGAGAGTGTGTACACTAGAAGAAGAAAAAAGCACATTGTTTAGTTGGAGCCAACTGAGGAGCTTTTTCCCAGTGTATTTAGGGCGTCACGTGGATTACAACCGAAGGAGAGGGCGTGTAGATAAAGGGAAAGAGCTCGCCTGGCAACCCGCGTTTGCCGCTAGTTATTATACGGCAGAATAAAAAATCTCATAGTCAGCGTACACGTACGACTAAGAAGAGAAGGGGACGCAAACGTCGAGCGCGAGGGTTTTCAGTAGCGCTGGTTTCGCCTAAGCCGCTCGGCCGTTTACCGTAGACGCAAAATCGCAGCGTTGAAGAGCAAGAGCGCAGAGGTACATGGCCACGTCTCGTAGTACCCTATACCGTTTGCGAGTGCTCGCGGCCGTGCGTGTATACATTATGCAATGGGAACGGTCTCGTATACACGGTCCTGTGACTCGAGGCAAAAATCCGGTGGCATAAAAATAATAAAAAAATCTCGTTCTCTCTGCTCTGCACATAACCAGAGCCCTTGTCGTCTAATTATCAGTCGGTTTTTATACTCGAAAAACTCCATAAGCCTCGCACGACAACGAGAGAAACTCCAAAGCTTAGCCGTGTGTTTTGCATTATGTTTTTTTTGTTTTATATTAAAATAATAAAAGCTTTTCTAGGACCCGAAGAGCAGCCTAGTGAGTTTTCAAATTTTCATCTCATAATGAGTATTTTTTTTTTTAATTAGCACCAAGTAATGTCAAGTGTTGGATATATAATTAAACTTAGAAATATTCAGAAGTCTCTTTAGCTCATTTATTTCATGTTTTGTTATGCTTATATCTGAGATAAAAATATTTATACAGTCCGTATGCGTGTTTTATTGCGGATACTGGGTATTCATTTTTATATACAATCGTGTGTATACTTTGATGGTCCTTACGATTTAATACTTTTTAAGTATGCTCCACGGTGATTTTATATCGCTTTTGCGTATTTAATTCAATGTACACTGTATTTACGAGCAAACTTCGTTGACTCTTAATTCATCATCATAGTAAATATTCATAGTCTACCGTTGTTAAAAATTATTTTGAAAATAAGAGGGAAAATTGATTCCCTACATCTTTTAAAGAATTCTGACAAAGTCCACAACTTACAGTCCCGAGTACTTTGTCAGCGGCGAGTCTGGCAACGAGTGCTTCCTTGAGTGGGCCAAGCCAGTGATGAGCGCCAAGGAATCTCTTGTTCAAAAGTTTGGTGTGCGATGCCGATTGTGCGTAAATTGTTTCCATTTCGAGAACGACCATTTTAACGCCGTTCGTTCGCCGGCTTTTCGCCGGAAAGGCTCTCTCCTAATATTATTTATCACAGTGAAACAATCTACCGCGTCACCGCAAGTTTTTCCTGTCGCTGTGAGCTGACCGATTATTTATACTCTGTTTTGGTTCCCCGAGCGAAGAATTATTAACGTTCCGTTTGTTGCTTGTGAGCTCGAGATTCTCGAGCCCTCGGCCTTTTGGGGCCGCACTTATCGTATCCTCGCGACATATATTACTCCTTTATTTCACCGAAAGCACACACATCTATTTTACTCCACTTTATATGATAATACACCGCACGTATTTCGCAGAAAGTTCAACAACGAGAGTTACAATACGAGATTAGAAAAGCAAAAAGGAAAAAAAGAAGGGAAAAATCGGCGGCCTATCTTTTTCGCCGAGTGGGCGAAAATAATCGGTTGCCAGTGTGGGTGGCGTATCCTGGATCGTCGACTTCCGGTGGCGGGCTTCCGCGGTTCGCAGTACTGCACACTGTGTGCGGACAACTATC
This sequence comes from Tromatobia lineatoria, assembly GCA_949699805.1. Lineage (NCBI taxonomy): Eukaryota > Metazoa > Arthropoda > Insecta > Hymenoptera > Ichneumonidae > Tromatobia > Tromatobia lineatoria. Next base: position 17,536,678 of record OX453036.1, read on the forward strand.
CGCGTGTGCTCTCCTCTGATCCGGGGACCTCGTCGCCGAGGTCGGGGACACACGTGACCCCAGCAGCCCTCACTTTCCCCCAGAAGTTTACGTGCGACAGAAACACGCAGCCAATTATTTTCGCACGGTTAAGATTTAATATTTATTATTATATTCAAAATTTTAAGCACGATGCAAAAATAAATTAACTATCACCGATGATTTCCAACAGCATTAACGCCTTCCTCGTGGCGTATTAAAATTTGCTAATTATTCTTTTAATTTTTTACCGCCCAGCGTATCTTTCGTGACGTTCCAAAAAATAATCTCACAAAAATATAATTATTTACGTGTAAATATATATTTATTTATAAATATAACAATTAAACGTTTCTTTGGTCCGCGTTTAAAATATTCGTGGATCTACTCCAGATCGTCCACGGTTACTTAATTCGGTTCACTGATCTCTATCTCAGTTCCAGGTCCCGTTATAAGCTTGACCGGTATATACCCGTGAGATCGAGTCGCCCGCACGTTTGTTATTATTATTATTATTATTATTACTGTATTTAAATAAGAGCCTATCATCCACCAGCAACACTTGAAATACAAATCGTCTGTGCGCCGTCACATTTGGAAACAAAATAATCCAATGTTAGCCGGATGTGATAAGGACGAGGGGGATCATACAGTATAGAAAATCAAATGAAAACGATTTCGTAGCACTTGTCACACACACTGATTGTAGCCGTTTGCGGGCTTTGCGAGGTGAGAAGAGGGGCAAAAGGGAAATAAATAAAAGTGGAGCGATAAGACGAGAGAGGGGAAAGAGAGACGGAGAGATCCAGAGATATATAACGTATATATCCAGTGTACTCGTGCGATCGAGGTGCAACCCGCTAAGTCCAGCGTAATCCGGGCTTAAGCCGCGCTCGCCACGGCTGCCGCATAGAAAGGCAGTTGAGAACTGACTGCTCGAGCCTCCTCGCTCCCATGGCCTGTGGTTTGAGTGACGCGACGCGGCCGGTGTGACGCGTACGCCGCCGCGCTCCCTCTCTCTCTTTCTCGTTCTCTCTGGCTCCTCTATGTACATCTCCCTCGCACCTCTCTGCACTTGAAGCCGCGGAGTCGCGCTCCTACGCTGCGAGGCCTCCCTCTACCTTCCACTTCTCTCTGGCGCTCGCTCGGTTTCTCCCTTCCATTACGGCGTTTGCGTCGCGACTCTCTCCCTCGCTCTCCTTACGGCCCTCGACGGGCGTCCTTAAGGGAATACAGGGAAACCTGTCTCTCTAGATTTCTGGCAAATCTCCTGTACTGTATTGTGTCCGTTATGGAAGACGTCGACGGTACGAGCGACGGGTCACACTCCCGAGGCTCAACCGGCTCGGTGAAACGTATGGGGTGCGAAAATCTAGCTCTTGACTGCTCTCAGAGATTCGCTGGACATTCGCCGGTATCTGACTGTAAATACTGGAATAAATGGAGATTATTTGAGAATCAAATTTTGAAACTTTCTTAAATTATCCATTTATGGGAGGCATCAGATTAGAGTTGTTATGAAATAGTCAATTTTTACGATTTCTTCGAGTGAACTTTATCTGAAGTCCCGGTAGCGACTCGGCGCCAAGTAAAAAAGAAAAAATTTATAGTGCATTCACATGACCATCATGTTTTGTCTGATCTTGACTGGGCTTCACTCCTGACTCGATTTTCTTCTCTCTACATCTATTTACTTCGATTAATTTTCACTGGCGTTCGCTTAGTTTCTCCCTTTCATTACGGCGTTTGCGTCGCGACTCTGTCTCGCTCTCTTTACGGACCTCTACGGTCGCCCTTAAGGGGTAGAGGAAAGCCGGTCTCTGCAGATTTCTGGCAAATCTCCTGTGCTGTATTGTGGCCGTTACGGAAGACGTCGACGGTACGAGTAACGGTCACACTACCGAGGCTCAACCGGCTCCTTGAAACGTATGGGGTGCATCGGTAAAGATATTCGCCGTGCTACAAACGCATATACGCGAAACAACAGTAATGTAGAGTAACGATTGATAGTTCTCGGCTTTTTGTCCTGCGAAATTTCCTCCCACTAACTTATCTGGTGAAAATTGAGCCCTGTAAAGCGTAGCCCTTAACGATGTTGATTTATCCAATGAATAAACTCCTTCCATGAGAAAACTTCTACGTGTGCGTGGATTTGCGTGCATCGTTTTGCGTGCATGGATGTGCATTATGGATCTACTGTAAACACAGTATAGAGTGTAATTTGTGTGGTACTGTCGACACGTGTAGTTGCCGGAAGTTATATTGAATAAATAACAGTGAGATCAGCTGTCTTGGTTTATGGAATCAGGTGCTTATGTGTTAAATTGTTCATGGTTTCGGTTGTTTATATGATCAGTTGTTTCAGGAGTTCAGTTATGTATGGGACCTTTTTTTTTTCAAATAAATGTACAGAAATCAGTTGTTCATGGGATTAGTTGTTGTAAAGAGTTCAGTTATTGATGGGAGTTTTTTTTTCAATAAGCTGACATAAACCAGTTGCTTATGGGATCGATTGTTTAAGGGTTCCGTTGTTTATGGGATCATTTTTTTTTTTTAAATTAAATTGACAGTTTCTCTCTTCTATTACTAGGTTCGCAACGTAATTCTCTCGCTCTTCATGGTCCTTGACTGTCGCCCTTAAAGGGTGAAGGGAAGCCTGTCTCTCTAGATTTCTGGCAAATCTACTGTGCTGTATTGTGTCCGCTATGGAAGACGTCGACGGGACAAGCGACGGGTCAAACTCCCGAAGCTCAACTAGCTCACTGAAACGTATGGGGTGCGAAAATCTATTATCTAGCTCTTGACTGCTCTGCGAGATTCGTGGGACATTCGCAGCTACCGGTTTGTAGATACGTCCCAGACGAGGCTTACCCCAATGAATATTCAAGCGATTATACAGAATTCTGAACGCGACATGACTGAATACATTGTGTGCCAGGGGAAAATGCGAGGGAATGGTACTTCCTTTTCGAACTGCGTTCTTGTTAATTCTCGAGGGTGAATGGATCTTGAGAGCAACTCCGCGAAGCTTTAAGAGGAGTGGCTTTCACTGAGGGAATTATACACGTCAATGGATGATAAAGACATTCAGAAAATTCTCTCTCTTACGTCAAGTCGCGAGAAGAAGTGGACCGTCGACGTTGCTGTGTCTCCTTTGCTACTAATAAGAGCACTTGAGAAACTTTATTTATGTAGCATTTTTTTCTGTAGCCTCGTATCCATCGGCAATCACACAAAGATAAGCATCTTATCTATTATGCTGAAAAGTAATATTATAGAGTCGTGAAATTTAATTTTTTGTTTCGGGGAAGTAATGTTTCTGCTTGGAACAATTTAACGCAACCCTCACGGAATTGAATTTATGTGCATTGCCTGGAGTTAAATTTCAGACCTTTTAGAATAAATTATGCTCGACTTTCAGGAAGATTAAATATTCAACAATTTTCAGTCCATGGATGATAATCATTAGGTGTTGTCAACTGGTAATTACATAGTTTCACTGTAATTCTGTCTTAGACAGTAATAAATACGTGTTGTCATTATTAGTTCATGTAACTACTATTATTATCAATGCAACTTTGTTCCATTGTTGCCTTAACGACCTGTAATTTGGAAGGAAGTTACGCTCATATGGAAATAGTCACATCGACTGATAATAAACTTCGTGATATCCAGGTAATGTTATAAAATATAAATGCACCTAAAGACAGAGCTAAAGTGGGGCAAAGGGAATAATCAAACATCATTCTAGAGTTAATAATTGTCACTCAATAGTGGCCACAGTAATTCTCTCGGAAATTTGATACAAACTTATGGCATTGCTTGATAATTAATATCATTAAACCATTAACTGCAGGACTTATCTATTAAAAAAATTTATTATTTTAGAAAATTTTTCGCAAAATAATCAGGATATATGGATATCTCTTAATGGACTTGAAATAAATGGTAGGCCACGTTTTACTGTTTTCTCATTAATAGAAAATTCATTTTATATTTCAAGTACATATTATATTCAAACATATATTCTGTTGCGTAGCATTTTTATCAACAAAAACTGAAACACAAAGTTTTCTTGAACATCCATTTCCTCATCAAACTCCGCAGATTACTTTTATAACCTGAGAAAAACTTTTCAAATTGCTTCCTCATTATTTTTGGTTTTTCTTACAAAGCTCCCTCTATGAAGAAGTATGATAAACGATTTTGCCTTCCTCATAAAGAAAGCTTTGTAAAAAAACCGAAAAATAATGAGAAAGCAATTTATAAAGTTCAACTTTGCAACTTCATTTTCTATCAAAGTTAAATGGAGCATTCTTAGTATCCTGACATACAAATTCCGAAAACAAAATTGTCCATGAAAACTAATCTGCCTTCACGAGGAAGCAAAATTAAATAAATGATGCCACGGAAAAATAATGTTTGCTTTTTTATAAAAGCTGCCCTTCGCCGGAGCGTGAAGAAAAAGTACATAAGATATGACGAGGGCGTAAAAAAATATGCACAGACATCACTGTCGGGAATTATGGAAATGTCCTCGGCGGCACGACACTCGGTATAACTCATTTTGGTGTATGATCTGCGATGTGTACGGCCCTGTCGGCCCTTAGAGACTCGCCGTGGACCGGAGAGACAGGCTTGAGGGGTATTTGCCGAGGCAAGACGAAGAGAACAGACGCAGTACTAGGTACGAAGAGATTTCAAGTAGTTGGTTCGTCTCGTCGCACAAACGAGAGAATGTATAACGATATCTCTGTCCCTCACTATTCTTTACGCCGATAGGAGAGCAGCTCGGGTATATCCACGGTCCCTCTCACCGCCAGCCCACTCATCTACTTTGGCAAGGGTGAGACAAAGCCTCCAGTTTCCTGACATTCAAAGAAGATGAGACCCCCCGTCTTTCGTTGCCTCTCGCTCTCCCTCGCATTCTGCATCACCCCACAGCATACCAAACTCTCAAGTACCGCGTTCCTGACGGAGGTAAGGTCCTCGTATCCAGTCACTTTTGTAGGAAAAAAAAAATGGATAGACAAATAAATTCTCACGATTTTTCTCCCAAGAGAAATAATCAAAGCGAACGTCTCTTCGACACTTTCATCTTTCTCGCTATCCCTCACTCTTGAGGACCTCATACGCCCTCTGGGAATATCGTCCGAATACGCAGAAGAGTCTGTGGAATTAAATCAAATTACAGAAAGTGGAACGCATTTTTGAAAAAAAAAAAAAGCCATTGAACTCCATCTTGTGTTGACTTTGATTTACTTGTGTCTATTTAACCAGTAATTTCTTTAATAAAATAGACAACTAGTTTCTGCTTCGTTATATATTATTTTCCATGACAAATATAAATTTGTTTCATAAAATATTTTCCTGCATAAGCATTGTGTGCTTTTATTCTCGGTGCAAAAGGAGTTTGTTGAAAATCCGAATAAAATTTCGCAAGGATGAACAAATGTTTATATAGGGAAAAAATGGCTTTTCCCTATTCGAGGTTGGGAAGGTCGAGAAAACGAGAGAAAAAAAAAATTGTAATAAAAATGCCGCAGAGGTCGACGAAAAATAATTTCGCACTACTTTAATTGGCCGTGCCTTAATTTCGACGTGAGCTCGTGCGCCGTGTCGAGGGTCCTTCTGGACGTTGGAGAGGAGAGCGAAGAGTCGCGAGGCAGGGAGGAGACGTCAAGGCGGAGAGGAAAATGAGAGAAAGAGAGGAAAGGTAGAGAGGATACTCTGTCTCTGGTGGGCCCCTCTCGCCTCTCTTCCAGAGGCAAGCACATTGTCGTCGCCTGTGGCCAACGGCCTATTGTCTAGAGGCAGCCTCCGCGTCCCGTCCCTTCCCGACGCTCCCGGCTCAGCACGTACCGATACGGGGGTGGAAGGAAACTCGCGAGAGGTGAGCGAGGGAATGAGAGAGGCTCGGCCTGTATTATTTACATGCCAGGAACTCTCGGCGCGCTGCAGATATACAGTATAGAAGTGAGGCCAGCAACAGCAGCGGCAAAGCTGCCACACATGTGTGCGATGCACACTATTACTTGCTCTCGTATTCGTGTTCATACGCCCTATTACGTCTTATTACCTACGGTGGCCTCCGCAAACAATGTTTAATATTAATAATTAATTTTATCCACCATAGTAAATGCCATCCACGCACAATGTACCTTCAAAGAGAAATTCTAATTAACCACAATGGTCTGATATCTGATTCTACTGCGAATTTCAAACCCATGAACCTATTTCAACTTTGCCAAATTATTCTGTGCCACTGGCCACTATTTATTTCGACCAGACTGACATTCCTGATTAAATCGTTTTCTTTCAATTTATTGTAAATTTTTTTTTTTTTCGTTCTCTCTTACTTTCTTTTGCTGAAGTGGTGGTTTGTTAAAACGTCTCGAAGTTGGAAACCTCGCAACTGTATGTCTCGGTAATTGAAGTGGTTGAGAACCTCCGGATTCCAAGGGATGGACGAGCACGCGAGCTAGCGTGTTACACATCGGCACTCCTCTCTCTTTCTCTCCCTTGACTCCTTTGCCAACCCCCTCGTGAGACACGCCAGCGGCACAAGAACAAGCGTTAACAGACAAGCACAACCCGGCAGCCCGCACCCTACAATCTCTCATTATAATAATAAAGAAAAAAAAAACGAGGAGAAAAAGAAAAATGAGAGAGAAGAAAAATTTCCACATGAGCACTGGCTCGGGCGTTTGCGGCCGCGTTCGCCCGACCGCGTATAAATACACCCCGAGTATGTGCTTACCGGGACGACGGCTCGTCGCGCGCGCACTCGTATGTGCTTGCGCGGGGTGCAATAAATAAGCCCACACACAACCGAGAATTAATAATACCTTTGTGCAAAGGAACACGAGAAAATCAAGGATGGAAGAATGAGAGAGGCTGAGCATGTTTTTTAGAAGAGAAAATAAAAAACAACGCAAAATTCGGACGCAAAGGCTCCGAGTGGCTATTGTTTATTATTACGTAACTCGTTGAATGCATAACGGCTTATCGGATTGCTCTCTCGATTAATAATTAATCAACGTGTAGGAGGATGAATTTTTTAATGAGTTATGCACGGGGTCGTTATTTTATATTATTTGTTAATGTGAAAATTGAATCATACGTGGAAGAAATTTGAATTTGCCTCGAGATTGTTGATAAGACGAAGAGATTTGAGAACCACGAATCTCGGACCTCGCACTTGGTCACGATTTCAGCATTTGCTTTGTGTTTTCTACTTCCCCTCAGGACGTCGCCGGTGCAACGCCGAGTATGTATGAGAGCAGCGACGACGACAACGAGGGTGGACCGCGAGGAAGGGTTCAAAAGAGAGAAGAAAAAAAAACGAGAACCGAGACGAGAGAGAGAAGGGCAGAGGAGAGTATGACGGGCTGTTGAAAAGGGGTTGGAGGTGAAGGTGGCGAAAGAACGCGACTCACCGCGATCCCCATTTCTCTAGCCTAGATTCAGAAACTCTGCGGGCTATCCTCGCGTTTTAATTAGAACCTTCGCAACGCGAAAGCACGGAAAGAGAGGAAGCGAGATATATGGTCTAAAGCTGTCCGCCTAATGATTCCTGTATACGATCATCAATTACTCGCGATATCGCTTTGCTACGTAATAACAAACGGGAATTCCTGCATCCTACTGCAGCCGTAATTACATGCTATGTGATATTCGTGATGCAAGTGATGGAGCACAATTATTGTCAAAATTAATAAACGCTGAATATGCTTTAACTGGTTTTCAAACGATAAATCGTGTTGTTCGTTTTTGCGGTATGTAACAATTTCGCAAAGAAAAAAAAACACTGTTTTAGAAGACCTTGACACAAGCACATTTGAATATGTATGCATAATGATTTTCGTCCGAAAACGAGAGAACTGTGTACTTTTCATAAAACTATGTGTAGAATAATGGTATCGATTAGCTGTGAAATTGAAAGCTTTTGAATATTTGGACTTTACGACTCATTAATAACACGGAATGTACCAGTGGATTTTTTTCTTTTTCATTCAACGGTGTGTGAATGCATCGACCCAGTCGTAGAATATATCCACGGCACATAGTAATTTTCAATCGTTGACGTGTGTGCGCTCCACGGACGAGAATTCAAATAGCAAAGCCGACCTTTCGAGAGTGCGGCCCCGACCGCGCCTATGCGGAAGATAAAAATGAAATCTACTTTTCATCCATGCCCCGGGGAAATCGAGCTCTCGAATTAAGCGAGAGGTGTATCGATGAAAAACAAGCCAATTTGCAGTGAAATAATTCGTGAGCACTTGACTTTTTCAACGCCTCAACGTTTGCCCTCAAATCCTTTGAGTAATTGGCAGGATTAAGTAATTACAAAAAGTGGGTTAGTCGAGTCAGTCAGCAGGTTGAATGCAAAACTGGTTACGAGGCTTGCAACAAAGTTCGCACTTGGCCGAGGCACAGGGGCTGACCAAAATTGATTGCTTGTCCGACACGACAAACGATCCTCATGAAGTGAAGACACTCTGCTCGCGCGACCTTCTGACGAGAGTCTAGGGAGTTGGTGCCGGTCTATACGTATCTCTCGGTCACCGCACGTTGTCGCTGACAACCGCGCGGTTCGTAAACTCGAACGCATAAATTTATCTCTTCACCGTGACGTCTACTTGCTGCCCTTCTCTCTGTCTTCGCATTGTACGGTGGATGGTCTTCCAGCTGGATAGCTTCGTTATCGAAAGCACCGAATATCATTCATTCGAATGAGCACCAGCTCATTCTCATAAGGTCGTATTTCTGAGTGTTCCTATAGAAATAACAGTGTCATTTCATTATTCTACTCGTTCTGGAATCATAAACGATTTGCGAGGTACTTTTGCATACTTTTTTTTACCGAATATGTCAACTTGTGGACACTGAGCAAAAGAAAAGGATAGGAGAAAGCATAAAGAAGGTCAAAACAAAGATGAGAGAGCTTGGGGTTAAATAAATAGGCCCTCACACAATCAAGAATTGGGAATATATTTACGAAAAGAAACAGGAGAAAATAAGGCTTTAACCGATAGCTTCGTTATCAGAAGTACGGAATGTTATCTATTTAACTGAGAACCTGATCATCCTCATTAACTCATATTTCCGAGTGTTCCTAAAAGAATAACAGTAGCATTAAATTATTCTTCTCGTTGTGAAATCATAAAGTATTTGTGAGATTTTGTCACATGCTTTTTTTACTGGGTTTTTCAACTTCCGGACTTTGAACCGGAGAAACATGAAGTAGAAAGCATAAAGAAGGTGAAAACAAAGATGATAGAGCTTGAAGTTCAATAAATAAATTCTCACACAATCGAGAATTGGGAATACCTTTATGAAAAGGAACAGGAGAAAATTAAGCTTCAACCAATGGCTGCGTTATCGGAAATACTGAATATTATTCATTCGACTGAGTCATATTAAAATCATATTTCTGAGGTATTCCTACGAAAATACCAATCTCATTTCATTATTTTACTTGTTACAAGATCATAAGGTATTTGTGACGTTTTTTCGCACTTTTTTACAGACTGAGTTTGCCAACTTGTGACCGTTCAGCCGGAGAAACGGAAAGTAGCAAGCATAAAGAGGGTAAAAGCAACGAAGAGAAAGAGAGCAAGGGGAAATGCCTAGTCTGTCGTCGTCGTGAACCGTACGTAGTTACACGAAGAGTGAAAAGACACGTAAGAAAGATTACGTAAGTCGAACCAAAAATATCGCGAGATGAGTGACAAGCACTCGACCTCCCTCGAGCACAGCCACGAGAAAAACCGACACAATGACAGAAGAGAAGAGTCAACGTCTCCGATGAACCGTTTGCTCGCTCAGTGGCGCACAATCCGACGCCGGCGGCATATGTGGACCCACGCGTGTAGACCGTCTCATTGGAATATTGAAAGCTGAAAACACTCTAAATATACGACCTACCATCCCTCCTCGTAAAACGATGATGTTTGCCCACAAGCGAATCGGAGATAAAACATACCAACTGCTGCCCCTACGTCGATCAACGCTTCGGAAAAATTTCTAAAGCTGCGATGAATGTTTACAGTCATTTGGTGGGTTTCTGACATTCTCCATCATTCTTATTCTGATCACATTTAATTCCCTGGCCTTCAAATCAGAGTATTCATCACTTTCGTAATGAAAACTGTCGATTTCTTTAAATGTTGAAAACTAATCAAAATAGTGGAGAAATGCACTTGGAAATTTTCGAGGCGTTAATGCGTTTTCGGTTCATGAAATTGTGATGTAACCTGTGATTCTGTCCAGGTGTTAAGACCGAGCAAAAACGGAGTTCAAATATTTAGAGTTTATGGACCGGGAAATGACCGAAAGCCAATTGGAAAAAGTGCCTTGAAACAATAATTGAAACACGATACTATGACGAAATATGAAGTCAGTGAGAAATAGGCCATTCAGAATTGGCTATACGAACATGATAACTGTATTAATCATTCGTGTGGGTTAATGAAAATTTTAACACGTTACCAAACCTGGTTGCATTTTCAAATTATAATGTATATCTTGATGATAAGTGAAAAATATATTACATTTTATTGAAGTTTATTCATACCTAAGATTTATCCGATTATGATTAATAAGTAGGATTACGTTTCTTTAATTTATGACGCTTAAATTCTTGAAATATGTACATTATTAAGACTTCAGTGAAAACTCGCTGAACCGCACTGAAATCCTTTGACCGGAAACAATCCTGGCGGTTGAGAATTTCTTCCTTTCTTCATAGAGGAGAAGCAGCTCCGAACGATGATACGGAATTTTATCGTAGGAAGTCATTGCACTTCATGCTGAATGGGCAGCGAGTCAACAAACCCCGCTTCGGCTTGTGTAAATATATATTTTCTGTATTCGTCCTGCATTTTCTCTCTCTTCCTTTCCGTCTAACCCTATCTTACCATCTCGTGTCTTTATGTTTTTCCTCAACTACCATTCGCAAAGCAGAGTGGAATCGGGGAATAGGGATAGACAATACAAGGGGAATCACTTCATGCGCCGGCGAGCACGAGCCCCTGCGTAATAACGCGATCACTGCGTATTATCTTGACGGTATATTTGCCCGAGAATTACGTGCTAGGAATAAATCTTCACAGACTGTGAAAATATCGTTTTTTGTGACGTGAGACCCGTGACGAATTCGTCCTGTAACTCTGACATTTTAAGTTTTCTCAAGTCGTTTAGCTGTCTCAAATTTATATTTTCTCCGATGGAGCACTAAGAGAAGAAGAATTCGCTGAAGTAAATGAGTACCACTCAGACTAAATATTTTTTCATCATTTGATGATGGTCTTATTCCATTCTGTAAAATTCATTCTTTATTTATCTATTTTCAGCGAAATTTTACGTTGATATTATTTTCTATTTCAATTCTTTGAAGATTTGCAAAATTGTTTAGTCTTATTCCATTCTGTAAAATTCATTCTTTATTTATCTATTTTCAGCGAAATTTTACGTTGATATTATTTTCTATTTCAATTCTTTGAAGATTTGCAAAATTGTTTAGTACGTTCTGTCACTCCGAAAAAATGGATGCAAAGTAAAACGTGGCACATCCTCATTATATTTCCTTATTATATGTGGCTTTTTTCAAAGCTACCTCTATGAGGAAGGATATAGATCGAATTTGGCTTCCTCATAGAAGCAGCTTTGGGCGAAGCCAAATATAATCAGGAATCAATGTGGAAGATTCTACTTTGCATCCTTTTAACACGTCGGATATTTTTTAAATCGATATTTCACTTGAGATACCTTCAACAAAGTCGACATCAATTGCAACAGGAATTAAATTTGATCTTGTAGAAGATTTGAGCAAGTTTGGCCGAAGTTAACTTGAATTACAACGAACACAAATTTTTATTTCATTTCGCTTTATGAATTTCGCTCGAATTCAATACCGATCATAATTTTTCATTGCTTTATTTGTCAAGAAGTATTTGGCTCAAAACGTTGCTGAAGCTAGACAACATACAGACTTTTTTCGAAAAATTAAAAGTCTTATAATGTCTAAAAACATGTTATTAAGCCTAATTAATGAAGCCCCTTTTGGGGATACAGCAGTTTGAATTTTGCAAGTGTGCCACACATATATACACACACACCCACACATACATCCGGACACTTTTTCCAAACCACTTTTCCCGACGTTTTACACCATTTTGAGTGTCCTGATATGAAAATTTTTTTTTTTAATGTTTGCACGAAAAAAAGCTTCCTCTATGAGCGATCAAAAGATGAAGGCATTTTGAATCCAAGGGCCTGGAGCATAAGACCGAGTAGGCACGGTGTTCGGCTTCTACGTTATGTATGAAATGCTAAACAAGCGAAGGTTTTCTCTCCTTCTCTCTTGCTATCCTTCTCTCTTTCACTCTACCGCATCGCTCCACGGTTAACTACTCTAATTATAACGGCTGAATTTATGGCTTATTACCAGAGAATGGAGTTCTCAACTACAATTTTCTCGTAACAACTAGCGCATTATCGCGCCAAGTTAATAGTAAACGGACGATATGAGCGAGAGTTAATTAATAAAGTGCATTCATGAACGGTGGCGGTACATCTGTTACGGCTTTAGCGTTCAGAATTTCATTGTACACCGAATTGCAACATTAATTCGCAAACGCCATGCCGTTAGGAAATCTATTTTGGTGGTGTATGCAGGAGAGTCTGAAAGTTGCTAGCCCACGAGTGGAAATTCGCAGTGGAAAATCCGTGAAAAGTCAAACGTCTCTCCCATCCAGTTGAAGTGAACGTCGCTCGACTTCCAGTAGAATAGGTTCGTTTCGGGTCGGACGAGGCTGGAGTAGCATCACGTTGAGTAGTAGTTGTGAGTCTTGAGACTCTGGAGGCAAATCGTCGCTGAATTCTCGTGAAAGAGATGGAGATGAAGAAGAAGAAGAAGGAGAAAGCCGGAAGGGTGGCGCTAACGGAAGGGTTTAAGCGCGTCGAAGAACTAGGGGGTTTGTTTGAGAGAAACATAGAAACAGAAGAACATCGAATGCAAAAGTTTTCACTTTGAGTATCTGCTTCATCTAAACTTCAGAAAGCATTGGAAGCACCTCAGCCTTAGAAATATTCCTCAGGTCTTTGTGATTTTCAACAGAACTTTATTACCATGATTTTTTAAAGATTTTTTTTTTAAAATCAAAATGCACAAGATTGTCTAATAATACAAACATATTTTTCACACAAAAAGAAGGGTCGATTGGATATGGGATATTTGTATATGCGAATTATGAAAATTACCGTCAGGACCATTAGTCACAAATGTTGACTGTTTCGTAGAATAAGAAAAAAAATTAAAAATGTTGTGTTGCTCATAGAGCTTCCTAATTTCTTAAAACCACAAAACTTGCTCTACGCAGAAGCCGAAATTGATCGACGTACTTCCTCATAAAAGAGGCTGTGTGCAGTGCGGCGCAAAATAACGAAGAAGCAATGTACAAAGTTCTACTTTGCAACCTTTTTACAGGCAACTAAAGGTAAGTATTCAACGAGGGGAATATACGAGCCATTTCCCTTTAACCGCTACGTTACAGCGCTTTGCATCAATTTCTCGGCAGCAAGGGGTAAGCTTTTCAGTACGACCCCTGAGCTGCTACAGAGCGAAGGCTTACGAGTGAACGCAGTGCAGAAAACGCGCTGCTGCCCTTCAAGATGAGCTCCTGACTCACACGCGTCGATTCACTAACTGCGCCGGTGGAAAATACGCGTTTGAACCAACGCCACCAGCAGATAAATTGCAAAAACATTTTACGAAGATAGATTTTACGTTAATAAAATTTCAAATGATCTTACGTCGTGCTAGTTTGTAAGTCTTTCAGAAATTTCTCTTTTAGCGAGCACTTTACAGGAACTGAAAATCCGAGGTCTCAGGATATTAATTATGGTGTATCAAAAAAGTATTCAAATAAGATGTTACATAAAATTGAAAATTCTATTTTAATTAAGCGAAATGTAGCTCAAAGATAAAATATCCTTTCATAACTGATACGCAGGACAACATTTTAGCATTTTTTGTTATTATTAAGAAAATTATTACCTAACTTCGGATAATTATAATAATCGTCTCCATTCTAAAAATGCTTTTTTTTCGTCTCTACATCCCAACAAAAATTTCTACGGTGCCAGTAGAGGTACTATCGCAAAACTTCAATAAAGTTTCCAAACATATTTTATCGACGGATTGTAATTTCATCTCGGGCCGGATCAAATTTCAGGCCGATAGATAGCAGCTTAAACCATTCTAGTTATTGATTAAAAATAACTGATAAATCGCTGCGTTTTCGAGATAAATCCTGACGAGGATTACAACGTAAAAATAAATAAAGTAACGGTGCAACGAATTCGTTGACGTGAACGTGTAACGTGATTTTGAAGCTGCTTCTAGCTTTGCTTGAATCTGGCGAAAATGAGATCGGAGCTATATAGGCAGAGCTGTCACTCTATGATTAATGTTCCTCTGCCAACGGGTCACACGGACGCGTAACGCGATGAACGCTCGCTGCCTCACCCTGCGACATTATTATAAGCGCGGACATCCTAACGGGTGAGCCACACAGCCATCATGTAGGGCACATGTTAGAAAAAAGTATATCAACGTGAAGATGAAAGTCGAGTAGACGGGGAGAGATAACGATGGTGAGGATGAGAGTTACTTTCGAGGGGCCGGACGTGTCGGTGAATTTAAAAAGTGGCAAACTCGGCGTCCAAAGCTGATGACAGAGAAAACTCTCAGTCCCACGGGAAGTTGAAGCTTAGTACGCTGCGCACACACAGAGCTAAACTTCACAGGGTGATCCAGAATAAACATGCAACTTTTTAAACTTTAATAACCACTTGACAGTTGTTTCAAATAAATTTCCAATCAGAAAGTTATCACTTCGTCTTTAATCGGGTCTTCGATCTCATTTTTACTTTGTCGTATTGAAAACAAAGCTTATAAAACTTGTCGTTTGCCTTTCCAAACAAAAAAAAAGCAAAAGCGTTATATTATTCAGAGCCCTCCTAGTTTCCGTGGTAGTTATCAAACTTTGATAAGTTCCGTAATCGATGAGGTTATTTTGTTTTTTCATGTCCGTGTTACTATGTGGCTATAATTTACTACGTATATAGTCGAACAGATTCAAGCTTCGCTCTATGAAGTGCTTTTGTTACATATTGTTATAAGAATACAATCGAATCCCGAAACCTGAATGATCTTTTTATTCGCAGACTTAAGATAAGCAGTTTGAATGATAGCCTCCGAATGTATTAAATCAGGCTCCGAAAATCGGAAAAACTGATGAATAATCCTTAACAGCACAGCCAGCTAAACATGACACTGTTAAAGCTGCTATGAAAATTATGAACCAACGATAGTAAATAATTATTCATGCATGTTGTCCAATAAAGTTAATAAACACAATTCGTTTCAATATACTTTTCAATTAAGGTATTAAAATATAGCTGAAGAAATAGCTTACAAGCTTAATAAAATAACGCCATGTTTGTATATCACTTATGAGTAACGGTATAAGTCATTTAATACACGAATTATTGAAAATCGAAGGATGTATTGTGTATTTCATGACCTGTATCTGCAAAAAAAACTTCCTACACAATTACCTCAATAAAGTTTTTGTTTGTGAATACTTATTTTAAATCGCCCTGTATATGTACGTATATTTTACTGGCAGGTTATACCAGTAAGCCACGTATAGTGGGGTGCTAAAAAAATGTTGAGTGGCCACCGTTGTTGGATGCATGGCTCGTTAGCGCCGTGGGTCTGCTTAAAAATAACTCGTCCGCCAAATTAACGGTTGAAAACCCGGTATTCTTCAGCGTCAAAAATGTGTCACCATTTTTAAATTCCAGGGGAGATTGTTGTTGACGTTGCTACTTTGATTCCTTGGCTTTTTGCGATTATTGAGGGAAGAGAAATAATAATTTGTCACTTACCTGGACGTCGAAGTGAGTGGTTGTGTCTTGCGGCTGTGGCGGTCCCTGTTGCTGCTGCTGAGATGGTGGAGGTCCTTGTGGGGGTGGCGGCCCTTGAGCACCAAACAGCTGAGCCGCGTGGGAGTGAGGATGCTGAAGATGATGGGTCGGCGGGGCCTGATGATGCTGAAGATGGTGAGGAGGCGCGGGCGCGAAAGCGGCCATGAAGTGTTCCTCGCTACCGACCACGTCGACTCCCGGCTTCAGTAACACGACCCCACCGCCACCTGCGCTCACCGCTAGGGTAGCCGCGGCATTCTTCTGAAATTCTTCCTCACCCGGCGACGGTTGTCTGCTTCCCGGTGTACGACTGCAATATCGAGAAAGTAAACCTCGTTTCAGTCAACGATTCGACACCATTCAACCTAAATTACTTGCGATAAGCCACCCGGCGCGTTAATAAATAGCGTGCATCTAGAAAGCTAATGAATTCATTGGATGTTACCGCGATGTGCTTCGGACCGAAAATATTTCATTCATCCTCAATCTCGCTGACTTATTGTCGCTGGGGCGGCCAGTTAACAGAGGAATAAAAATACGTTCTGCCGTTTATTTGTAAACAGGTCAATAATTATTAGCCAGAGGAAACGATCGTTTTCTCATATTTATGATACGGTAAAATTCAGAAATAAGGGTGTTTTACTCATTGGTATCGGTAAAAAAAGAATCGTACCGGAAATTTTATACGGATAATTGTTTGTAACGGTTAAACTGAAGAAAAAACGTCGGGGACACGAATTGTGAAGAATTGTAGAAAATTAATGGGTTTTTTTCAGTGTTTATAAAGAATGGTCGATTTTAAAAAATGTTTCTCTTATAATCTTCCCAAAATATTTCATTTATTCTCGTTAACGAATTATCGTAGGTGCAGCTAGATGTCACCGGAAGAATAAAAATACGCTTTGCAGTTCATTGGAAAACAGAATACACCGAAAGAAAAGATTTCATTGATTCACGGCAACCTTGGCTAATGAAAATAAATACTTGAGTTTCAATACTATATTGTCATCAAATGATTTTAAACTCAACGAAAAGTAGTGACATTTAATCAAAGCAATCGTCTCAGCTCTTTTCATTGATTTCACTAAACACTAAATTTTGAGGCCTATTTTTTTCTAAACTACTCGGCAGATAAACTTCAAATTTAAAGAGAATATGCTCAAGTACGGCAGAAATAGGCAAAAGTGCCAGCTCCTCAAAACTCCAAGCTATTTGTTCGGGAGAACCGGAAAACGAAAAGTGAGGTTAGCCGCGCGAAGCAGATCGTTTCTTTAAAACAATGAAAACTTTCCTTTAAAACAACAAAATTTTTGATTATATGCTCACTAATTGAATTTTTTTTCTACAGGTTCTCCTTAAAATTAAGGCGCACTGTTTCATGGGAATGAAAGAAATATTTCGTTGGAATCAATGAAAACAAAATCAACTTAACCATTTCTTTGGCGTCAATGAAATCTTTTATCTCGGTGCAATTATCAGCCCTATAAGACGATTGTTTTCTAATATCTTGAATATAGTGAAATTTAAAAATAAGCGTATTGTACTCATCGTTATCGGCTGAAAAGAAACCTATCGCAAAGTCCATACGATGAACTGTTTGTAACGAAACGGTGCGGTAACCAAGTGGTTAGTGTACTAGCCTCTAGTCAGAGCATCGATAGGTCGCGGATTCGGTTCCCGGTACCGTCGATTTTCGTCGAAAATGAGAACACGGACGCCATAAAGCTACAGATGTATACGTGACACACGCACAATTGCTTGTCGAGGTCACATGTATGTAATCCGTGTTTACATTCTCGACGAATAGTGACGTCGCGCCGGCGCCGTGAGCCGAACGCGCGACCGGCTATATCGGCACAAATTTTCCCGCAATTTCCCTGTACCCTTAGTAGAAATGCTATGGCGAATGCGATATAAAGGGGGAAGTCGGATGCTACCGCATGAGGGCCTGGTTACTGATCCGGATCAGGCCCTCAGCGGGAACTGGCTGCTGACCCGGGTCTACCCTGTAATAGGCGTAATGCCTGCAGACTGGGAAAAATGTGGAGAAAGAAAAACTAACGATTCATCTAAAAGGAAACATCGGGAACCCGAATATAACGGAGGGTAGAAGGGTAATTATTTTCCCAGCATTTAAAAAGAAGGTTCTATAAAAAAAAAATCTTAAGGTAGCTATGTCAGTGGGCCAAAGTCATATGCAGCATCTATATGACATGAAAAATGTATTATAGATTGCATTTTTAATGTGACAATGATTCCAAAAATAATCGAGAATTTGTGAACATTGTTGGAATCAGGTTGACATAGTTATTTGCAAGTATATCATTTTCTCAGTGCGAATTCGCTTTCGTTTTTGTGAGGACATCTTGAAAATCGTATGACAGCTAGGTTAAGTAACTTCATTGGAATAGCCGGGAAACGTGCACTTTAATATTAGTTTATTTTAACATGTGTCGGGTCACCTCGTTTTCTATGATACGAAAAAATTCACGAATAACTTTCGTCTGTATCTTTGATCTAAATATGTTAATTATCAATTTAAAGATTAGTTTCGCTAACACGCCCATAAGTGCCTCGTAAAAAGATCGATTTTTAAGTATGCATTACTTATTCAATATATCCGTAAACTGAATAGCTTAATTACAATAATCCAAAAGTTTGATGAAGATCAGTTTGATTTGCCTTCCTGACTTTGAAATATTCCCAAAATATTTTATTTAGCCTCAATCTCGTTAACTAATTATCGCAGGTGCAGCCAGATGTTAGCGAAAGTCTAAAATTCCATCTTGCCGATTATTTGAAAACAGCTCAACAATTATCATCCATGTGAATCGACCGATCTCTAATCTTCGTTTGATCAGTGATACGGTAAAACCAGGAAAAAAGCGAACTGTACTCATTAGGATCAGTAAAGGAAGAATCCTACTAAAAATTTCATGATTCATACGAACTGTCTGTAACGGTTTATCTAAATAACAAACATCCCGAAATCCGAATATAACGAAATGTAGAAAGTTAATTGATTTTCCAACATTTATGAAGTCCTATTGAAAAAATGAAATTTCTCTCAGAATTTCTTATATTTAAGCCTGAGAATTACTTCAGGTACTCAAAACACAGTCACGAGCAATGTATGACATTTTTTTTTGAAGATTACGATATGCGACTAAAAACCTTTTTTTGCGTAAAATCGGTGAAGTCTTTGTCAATTTACACAACTACTGAATTTACTTTATGGTCAACAATACAATACTTTTAAACAACGAATATTAAAAACGTCATAACTTTCAGTCGGAAAGATAGAGAAATTGCAACTATTGTATAAAACCCGGTGCTCAGTGCTATACAAGATCGATTAGGATCCTCACTGACTTGTAACTGAAACTCGCTTGACTATCAACATTTGTTTCTATTTCCATACTAACGCCGCCGACGCAATTGTAAATGTCAGATCTTCTTTCTGAAGACAGATTCCCTGTTGCCCTCGTACTACTGCGATCATTAACATTATACCGCTATTAGTTCATCGACATATCAGCCAGTGGCGAACAAGGAAAGAAAATGCCGAGAGGTTGTGCGTGTTGATGACGAAGAACGACTGGTTGAATTGCATATATGAATCACTTTCCGAAAGCAGATTTGCGCGCTATTACGGCTTGCATAAACAATAAACGATGACGATGATAATAATGATCATCGCGATGATAACGACCGCGACGCTCCAGCCATTATCTTTATGCGTGCAATCCCCCTGAATAATGACAAATTATGAAACAAGCCGAGCCTGTTACGCCGACGGACATATGTTCTACGCGAATAACGGTACATTTTGCGTAATACGAGCGTTTTAACTAACGAGAACCATAAACCGATGCGACCGACTCTTGGACATTTCTACAAATATCGGAACAAATTTACAATTTCATGAAAATTTATTTACGACTCCCAAGAAAACAGCTTTGGTAAGTGAGTGTTATTAAGCCCGATGTTACGATCCTTTTTTTCCACAAATCGATGAGTTTAAACTATCGGTGAATTCGCAAACGTAGAGGTTAATTCAACATTTGTGAATTATTATTTTATAGACCTTCTCTATGTAATGACATAAGTTACGTTTTATCTCTGTAAATGAATTTAATCCAAATAAAAGAGGATTATCCTTTTCTGATGTTGTCTGAAGAGAACACTAGTTAATTTATACTCTACACTGCCGTAGAGCAAAGAAATCTGACGTTAACAAGAACCATTGATTAATAGGTACTTAAACGAAGTGAGTTGAAAACTCGAAGATCACTGTAATATTAATTATTCTGAACGGTATGAAATATGCAGAAATCCTATTTCAACTTGTGTGTCGAACTTCGGTACGTTAACACAAGATGTTATAAAAGTCTCGTTCTTCTCAAATGATTAATGATCAAGTCCCGCTTTTACGAAGAAAAAAATTATCTCGCTAACAGAAAGTCCATCATTCATACAAGCACTTTTTTACATTTTTCAGTATGAAATGATTGATAAACATTTTAAATTGATGGAATTTGGCTGTTCAGTCCTCTACGATAGTTAAGGAATGATTTACTGAAGTTAAAAGAACCGTAAAATGATTTTCGATTTTATTGAAGTACTAATATATAAAATGAACATTTCTCAGGAAACTAATAAAAAAAATTCATTTAAGTTATTCTCTTCATTCACTACTTTATAGTAAAGATATAATAAATATAGAAGTTGCTTTAAGATAAAATATTACGGCTATTTTTCTCATGCACGATAATAAATGACAAACATTTCGAAAATCATGAAAAACGCTCGTATCATGCACAAGTAACCATAACTGAATATGCTTCGTTTCATAGCTTGTAATAACATATTTTTCATAGAATCTCCGCGATGAGCGTAAATTTACGTTGACATTTCAACAAGTACGGTTCTATTATTAGGTATAGCAGACTCAGCAAAAGCAAGAGAACAGAAATAAAAATTTTACGGTTATTTGCCCAGGAACCGGTTGTTCATATTAGAAATTTCGATATACTCTATATAAAAGTAGATTGTATTTCAAATTATATCTTATTTTTATGTCATCAAGTATAAGGGCTTCACTTTGACACATCAATTTCTTTTTTTAAACTCTAAGCTCAAGATGAATAATATTAGTCGCAACCAATTTGAAAAAATATGCTGTCAAGTCAAAAAGTAAAATAAAGTAGGCTCAAGTTACTGGGTTAAGGCCCAATTACTTTAAACAAAGTGAAAATAAGAAGATGAAATACGATTTATATCAATTCTATGGCCTAATAAGCGTAGAGCGCTTCATACTAGTCAAATCTGTGCTACATTTACAAAAATGTGCTTATAATTTCTGGTGGTTTCATAAACTGTTCCGAGATCACACTCACGTATTTCTAATATACAAATAGATTTATCGCCATGATATGAAAATAAAATCGATTGACATCTGCAAATGTCCGAGGTTCATGTTTCTTTGTGTAGTTTAATAAAAAAAAGTAAACCGTAATATCAGTCCGATTATAATGAGCAATACACATTTCATTAATTGAAAGATGCTTCATCGATCGACATCCTAAATTTTTATAGCATTAGCAATTCACAAAATACGACCGTTTTATTATCCTGTCATAATCGATTATTAGCTATATAAATAGCCGTAACTATTAAACAACTAATACTTTTTAAAAAATCCAGAGGTCTAATCACTCAAGATTTTTTTAATAATCAAAATAAGCTGCCAGCTCATAAACGGAATATCATTATGTTCTATCATCGAAAAAAAACTGCCCAAAAAACTTCGACACCGGACATCTACATATATCAGTCGATTTTCTAATCTGCTACTGTGAATATTCCGATAGATTAGAAACTCATTTTACGTAACTTCTTAAAACCTTCATCTAATCAATCGGAAGTTGTAAATAAGCATTTTTAAAATTTAGCACTGATTTATTTCGTACAAAGCACTTTAACCGATTAATGAAATCGATTAACACCAAGATTTAAAATTATCACTGTCTGCTAATAATGAAGAATACCGTTTTCGAATTTATAGGTGTTTGGCAAAATGAGGTAACACTTTCCGTCGAATCTGCGATAGGCTAAAAAGGATCGTGAGTGGAGGTATTATCCGAAGAACTGTCCAAGACATATCTCCGTCGGTAAAGAAATCCCCTACAGTTTTAAAACCCTTCAATAGATGGCGCGAGCTGCTTGAGAAGCGGCGCGAGTTAGAGATAACGTGAATTGTGATGCGGAACCGCGTTAGTTCGAGCGGTCGTTAGTGCTAGGTTTGCTGTCATCGGCCGCGTGGAGTGCGTCCGCCCTTGACAGCTATCGTTACGAGGCTCGTTCACGCGAGTCGTCTTACTGCTCTTAACGATCCGCCCGAGAGCAACGAGGAGCTTTGGTCGCTCGCTCGGTTTACAGAAAAGCGGTGAGAGACGAGCTAGTCAACGCGAATAATACCGTTGCTCGAGGTATCAAGCTACCACATTAAACAGCGATAGCTAAAGACCTGGAGAAACCATATTAACGCTCGGAACGCTGCCTCGCGAACGCGATCAACCGATTTTACTCACTTGAATCCTTTGTCATCGTCGAGACCATTTTGCGACGCAAGTCCATTGCCTTGTGGACCATTGTCGTCTTTCGAACCATCGAATGGGCTCGCTGAACCTTTTTCCTTTTCCTTTTTATCTCCGTCGGCATTCTGCAAATAGGAACCGGAATTAGTCGAGCATCTACAGATATCTGATAATCAATCGCGGCTGCTACTTTTCTCGTGAACTTGTATTTTTCAGCTGACAGAAACTTATTTTCCTTGCTTTTTCTATAATCGACTTGAAAAATGCAATTTTTCATCGCGATTACCTTTTTTCAACGAAATTGAAATTTATTTTGTATGATCGACGTCGAATGTTTTATCAGAACTTGTGATCAGAATACTACAGAGTTGGTAACCGAAAATACGGCCAAGTTGCTCGTTTGTGGAGAAACGGAAAGGAAAAAAATGGGATCTTTCTTACCAGCCTGAGTGAGACCATTCGTGGCTCCAAATCCTTCGGAGTAGTGGGACTCGATCCGAGTACGTACTCGACCATTTTAACGCCGAGACCGCCAGTCTCACTGCAATTAAAACATAACATTTGAAATGAGCGGCTATTTTTTTCCGACATTAATGACGTAAGATGTACGCTACCTGCTCCTAGGACTGAGAACAGCCCCAACCTCTGAAGTTTGATGATGATATCCTGTTCCAACGCCGACTCGTCTCCCCGTGCCCATCGATATCGGCTGTGATACTGCATGATCTAAAATTCCAAGCGAAGAGAATATCGTCAAATGAAAGATGTCTCTGAGAATGATGCTCCCCTAGATTAAATCACTAATTTTCCCAGTTATAAAATTTACTAAACCCCCAGAAAGAACGCAATTTTCTATTTTCCGCATAAAAATGATGGTGGAAAAAATATCGTTGAGATTAAAATTATAGGCGAACTTTCCTGTTAAGTATCAGCCGGAATGACGCAAGAGGAGAAATTTAACGCATTCGACCTCGCTTCTACATATATCGAACAACGTACGTCATGACTCGAGGTAAAATTCGTCTTTGTCAATTATTCGGGCGTAAATCCGTCGATTTTACATAGCAACCTTTGAGTTTTTCCGTGAGTTTATCCCGAGCTCCGCATTAAGGAAGATCCTTTGAAAGGATACATTCTTGAACAACAATTAGGGATAAGCAAAGTCTCGTACAATTGCGAGGGAGAGGAAAATACGAGGATGGGAAAGTGAGGCGGAGGGAGGGAAAAGGGTGGGTGGAGTACGCCCTAGGGTTGATGAGTAGGTACGACCCTGGGCGTTGGGACGTTGCCCCCACCCAGTGGCTGATGCCGGGCGTCTGTCGCCATGGCAACAGCCGCGTTGCACCCATCGCAATATCACACATGCAAAAACCATGGCGCGCTCACGAACACAACTCTCGTTGCTGCAGAGCCAAGGCTCGTGGAGCTAACGTCTGCATCTGTGTACACCGATTACATATATATGCATATATTGCGTGTACCGTGCATCGAAGTTACGGATGAAAAGGCTCGAGACGAAATAATGAGAGAGAAAGAGAAAGAGTCAGAAAAATATTGAGTCGAGCTCGTGGCGCGAACCAAACTGATGATGACGGATAAAAATAAATAAAAATAATAGATCAAAACATTGAGTTGAATTCCGACCGACGCTATTATCGGATCGTCGTTGTCGACGTCGTTGTCATCGTTATCAACGTTGTGCCGTCATTCATTGCGTAGCAGTCGATTAGTGAATACTCGTTTATGCTGGGATCGTTCTTGTGAATTTTATCAGCTCTCGCGTCACCAGCCTCTCGTTATCTTGGTGCACGCTTTTTGTTGACAATCACCCGGAGATTGCAGAATTGTTTTGTTTTGTTTTGCTTTTATGGTGTAATAATAGAGATGAACAGGAAGAGCATCTCTGTCTTTTATTTGAACTGGTATACATTATGAGGAAGGAAGGAAGGGGCAATGATTATTCGAGATTATAAAACGCGCAGTACTCTGCGGCTTCAACTCTGTTTATTGCTTAACTTCGAGGGGCTCAGTAGTACTGGTGCATCCGTTGCAAAGTCGCGCAGTTGTGGTCAACGTATGGATCGGGAAATGTTTGATTATATCGGAACGGAGATTGGATTACCTGGTGTGCTCCAAGTGGAGTCTCGCCACATCTGGTGGTCGCCCAGATGAAGTATCCCACCGCCTTTTACACCCCCTTCGTCCTTGGAGCCGCCCTCGTCCACGCCCCACAGCTTTTTTGCCGAGGGTGCGATCTGTAACGAAGCGAAGAAATTGTTAAGAGGCTGTCGTTATGTTATACACGTACATATTATTAATATTTATGTATTTATGCGGTACGTTGTGCTGCCTAAGCAAACGGAGTTCGACGAACATTAAGCCACGAAGGGTGTCGTGATTTTTTTTTCATTAATCGTAACCAGAGCTGGCCAAAGTACTTAAAGTACACATTTTTGAAAAGCTATTTAAGTACAAATACGTAAAGTACACATTTTTTAAACGTAATTCTAAGCACAGGTACTTGAAGCACACATTTTTGAAAAGTTATTCAAGTACGAATACTTAAAGTACACATTTTTAAAAACTTATTCAAGTACAAGTACTCAAAGTACACGTATTTGAAAATTGATTCCAGTACGAGTACTTAAAGTAGACATTTTCGAAAAATCATTTAAGTACACGTACTTGCGTTACATGTATTTGAAGTACACGTACTTGAAGTAATTTTTAACTTACTTTTTTCAATAGTATCGGTTACGTTAAGATAATGAATTACCCATTACTTTTATAATAGGGGATGGAGATAGGGAAATAGATAATATTTGTGTGTGTGTGCAATCGGATGTAAACGTGTTTCGCGTGTTGCTTTTAAGATTATAAAATTTTCGGGGGTCGAGGTAACGTTATAAGCGGGTTTTCATAAATCCGGAGCTTTGGAACAATATGAAATGCTGGAAAATAGTGTATAAATGCAGTCTGATTGGCTGAAGGGAAAATTAATGAAAGCGACTGTCACTGTACTTTGCTCTTTCGAGATTGCACCTCGAGTAGTTTGTCCAAGCCTGGTAAATATAAGGGGAGAGTAAAAAAGAGAAAGAAGAAAATAAGAGAATAACGTCCATTGTGCGATTGTCTCCGGCGCGTCTACGACAGACACAAAAAAAGTTCGGGTTCGCATCGCAGTCCGAAGCTTTCCGTCACTCTTTCTCCGCTGTTTACTCGCGAGCATTTGCTAATGCATTCCGAAGAGCATTCGTTCTATTGAAATAAATTTAATTCTTATAAATTCTACTGCTCGTTGACGGAGGTTGTGCGGAAATTAACAACACGAAATTCGAGAATAAATCTTTCTTTATTCTACTTAATATTAATTTAATACTTGTTTCTTAAAGTGGCTAGAGTCAGTTTGTGTATATTCAGAATAAAATGTGCACTTCATTTTTTTTACCGATTTTTGTAGAAAAAAATATTTTTTAAAATAGAGTAACGAAAAAAACGATGAACTGAATATATGATGAATTAGATTTTTTTCCCACTTTTTGGGCGATGTCAACCAAAATTATATTAAATTATGACTTTTAGACAATTCAAACGTTAGTGGAGGAAATCGTAGGACATCAATTTATGACACTTGGAAAAATAAACCCATCTACGATTGAAAGCGTAACAACAGCAAATTATACCAAAATCATTAGATAATATGACTTATTTACAACAAGCATTCAAACATAAACATTGACCAATTTACATCGGATTCATCGAAGTCAAAATTAGAAATGAAAACCTGTTGAGAACCGCTGTTCCCATGCATGGTTAACACATTAACCATAGATGCATAGTAACAGCGGTTCTCATGAGATGCATGTCTCGAACCTCTATTCACTTTCGAGCGGTGTAAAGTTATGCGTGTTTACGTTCAAAACACCTGTTATATACGAGTTATCTTTTGGCTTCATTACGTTTTGCAATTGTTCTGTTTTCAACCTATACATTTCCTAGCGTGGAATAAAATGAACGTGCATTCAATATTTGAGAAACGATGGGCCTAATTCATTGATTTAAATAAAATACAGAGTCTACTTGAATAAAATAAAATCGTATTTCAATCAATCCTATGTGTACTTTAAATGCCATTTATTCAATTACTTCTTATTCAGAGGAAATCCCATTAGAACGGCATTTAAAGAGAAAGATTTATTTAAGGGCTTGCCTAATAGGATTTATTAAATACGAGTAAATTTAATTAGATGCAAACAAAAGCTTATGTAGCCAAAAATAATTTTATAACAAATAACATAATGTTTTGTTATCCTTAAATTGAATGTATTACAATCAAATACACCCGTTATCTTGTTTTCTCTGTGTGTGGGCGGTATTGGTGAAAAATCCGGTATGTATTTGCAGTGTATAATTCTTTTTAAATGTCAAAGTTTAAACGTCGAACACATGAATGCGCCAGAAAAATTTTTATGAATAAAATAAGCGAATGCATATGCAAAGCTGAAAGCCCAATGTTTTAGGAAGAACGAATGGACACAAAACGATGGCAAAAGTTTTATTGAAATTATGTAAATAGACGGAAAACTCGGGGAGAAAAATTCATCGATCGCACTCAGAGTTCGTGCACCGGTACTGACCGCGGATAACGAGAGGTCAACGACGTAACCCAGGGGGGCACACATAGATCCTCAGCATTCTTACGGATTCGCGAGTTTGTAGTGCAGCAACATGGACGTTCGATTCAAGCGCGCGGGTCTTTCCCCTCGAGACTAAAGGTTGTTGTGGGATTGAGTCGAACTGCTACGTTGTCATAATTTTTGCGTACATTATCGCTTTGCAAATAAATTGGCAAAATTTTCAGGACCATGAACACCACCGTTTACGAGAAAAAAAAATCACAGGATTTGTGATGAGTAATGTTAAAATAACGCCGTATTTACGTTACAACACACTGAGAAAAGAAAAACTGTTGAATTAACTAAGTCACTTATTTGAATCCTATATAATTGAATCCAATAGCTTGGTATTTGCACTATAAAAAATCTACTGGAAGTTGTTATTCATAAGCTAGTATACGAAATTCAGTATAAAAGTGTAATGAAAAATTAATGTATGGTACAGCATATTCAATAATTTACTTCAATTTTACAGTAAAAATACTTGAATTTCAATAATTCGCTTTAATTTTACTGTAAAAGTACATGAATCCCATACCACAATTGTTTATTAAATTTCGATGACGAGTTTATGAATAAAAACTTCCAATCTTTTCTAACAGTGTGGATCAACTATACGTATGGTGTACATAATATTATATTCCGTTAAGTATATTCAATTGTATAAAAACAGTCGATTTTACGTAGTTAAAAGAATGAGTACAATTGAAGTAATTATATATTTTGAATCAATTAAATTTTTGCTTCCATTGAACTAAAAATCTAGTTAAATATATAATTGGTTCAAGTGAATGGATTACTTAAAAAGATCCAAATGAATGGTTTATTTTACTTATTCCGTTGATTGAACTAAATATTTCTCTCAGTCCAGCTAAGAAAAAATTACCATGCACATTTGAAAAAATATGTATAGCTCAAACTATAATCGCTTTAACATTTGGTATTTTTCAGAGAGGACTGACGTTATTCAATTGATTAATAATAAAAAAACTGTTGGTCATTTTCGCTTAGGAATTGAATACACAGCCATCTTTCCCACTATAACCTTAAGACAATGTGTTGTCGATAAAGGTTAAGTCGATAATGTGACAGCAAAACGTTTCTTTTTGTTTTTTACATCCGAGCAAATTATTTCTAAGTCCAGGAACTGTGCCAGGTGAGCTAACAAAAAAATATTAATTCAGCAAAAGAACGAATAAAGGTCGGAACATTTTTCTTCACGTTTTCGACGTTAAAAACCGTATCGATCAATACATCGGTATTGATCGTTATCATTACTAAGTAGCACTCTCATTGAATCATCAATTATCCATTGGAGTGTTATTGAATAATTTATCCTTTCATCTTCCTGAGCTATCACGATTATCTTGGTAGGTGCTAACAAAATTATGAAGTCGACCTTCTACGTGGTTTGGAGGGGAAAGATCGTTAAAAATTCAAGAGCTCTTCTATGTTATTCAAGAATATCCCGGAAAAAAATATAAAATCTTTGAAAAATAATTTATATTCCTTTTTGAAAACACCAAAGCCAATGAATTTTATTTTGTACACTGCAATTTTCATGCCTCATATTTTATTCCTACTGCTTAGCATACATTATTCATTAACTCAAAACTTTAAGAATAGAGAAACTCAGAATAGAGGGAGAAAATCCAAAAACATTTCGGAGATTTTTAACACGCTAAATTTCAAAGACCGGATATTCTTGGATTTCCAGGATCAACGGGAGCCATATTTTACTGAAAACTATCGAATATCTGCAATTCACAGTGAAACACTGCTTAACATGAAAGCGATTTAGCGAATCGCACCTCACATTTAGATTTGAAACTTTTTCCTTTTTATCATCCCTGGCATTAAGTACAAAAGCCAATCGTCAGAAAAAACAAACTTTCAAATATGAGCAATTCAACCGAAATACAGCCACTAAGATTTTTTTTCTTGAAAAAATTCCACAAAATCGATTTGTAATACATCATTGGAGGAAATCAATTCAGCTTGAATAAACCGAAGTTTTTATAAAATATTAATATTAACCCAAACATTTATTTAGCGTCAATGAATTTGTTTTTTTCTGTGCACTGTAAAACAATATTGCGAAATTTCATGTACTGTACAGTAATTTATACTAAACCTGTGTAATCTATTTCTACCAAACACGAATATGAAATTCAATTTAACGTACGAAAGAAAATAAAAATTCGATGTACGTGTGGTGAAATTGAAGTCAACTTGTATGTAAAATATGAATGAATTTAGAAGAACATCAGTTTTACGTTATACTCGTGTATTACATTTTCTATACCCGTTTTTGTAATCGAGGTTTCTACACTATGTAGTAATTTTACGTACATTTTTTTCAACAGTGTGTCTTTAAATTAGGTGTAGTTGCTACAATTTAAGAAACCGATTTTTTTCACTTTGTTCGTAGCAACAATAAATTTTGGTGGCTGAAATTCACTGGAATCGCTCGTATATATTTTGTACGGCTAGATTTTCAATGGCAAATAAAAGTCGAAATTGTGTTACGGTGGGATGAGGAGGATATAGCGGATAGAAGTGTGATGAGAAAGAAACCGGGAGTCACGAGAACAATCGGAAAAATCGAACGGGTTTTCCCGGTGGCGAGCAAACCGGTTGATCTCTCACAGGGGAGGCTCGCAAACCTGTCCAGCTGAGACAAGCAACGCTTGAGCTGCGTATTATATAAATGGTATGCGGCATCGACGTCACAAAACGCCCTTAACGACAAGCAGATTTTTCTCTGTTAAATTATCGTTAACGTTTAAAGATTAAATATTATTTATGATTGAGAAAATAACCAATGCAGACGAGCTGTTTCATTGATAAGCAAAAAACTTGAAACTTTTACCATTTCAGCAATAAACTATGATTAAAAAAAAAAGGAATTAATGATGTTACATATTCATTAACTCGTAATAAAAAATAGTGAATGGAAATGGAAATGTTTAATACAAAAGATGAAAATTCATCTGAAGTGGGACAACAAAAACTATCTTCAAATTGCCTTATGACAAGAAAGATATTATTTTTTAAATATGGTCGTGTATTTTACACACGCACAAATTAAATTTAATCAATACTTTACTGAAGATTAATAATTAAGACAACTTTATCTTAGCTTTTAATAAATAAACGAAAGAAAGTTTTAAAAAGTGGAATAATATGATGTCCAACAAAATGCTTCATTGATCCGTGACAATTGTTGCCTTTAATGAAAACAAGAGACTATTAAAGGTAGAAACAATTCATGCTCTGAGTAATGATAATTTGTTCATTGAAGCTTAAATATCTCGCAAAAAGATTGGATTTTAAAATTACATGCTGTAAAAAGGGGGCTTGAAATTTAATATACGAGAACTGGAAGTTTTTATACGTAAACTGGCATAGAAAATGGAGTATACAAGGGGAAGTAAATTTAGTGTATGGTACATGAATTTAATATCACAATAGCACATTGAATTTAATTCACGAGTTTATGCATAAAAACTTCCGGTCTTTTTCTACAATTTTACTATCCCTTGCGCACTAATGTAGATTCTACGGTATTTTTACTGAGAAAAAATGTATCGACTGCAAAACTGTAATAAGTACGCTATTTGAAGCATCCGCAACCGACACTACATCAAGAACAGGTCAATGGTAAAATTCCCTGCACGTTATTCACTTTTTGACAGCTTTTTCCAACACAATTTAGAATAATATGCGGTTCGTTGATTATTCATTGGTTTGGGATTGGCAAAAAAAATTTATTCCTTTACTGAATCATTTAAAAATGCATCTCTATTGCTCTCAATAAATCAGCATCGACTTTTTATGCACCCAAAATATTTTCATTACTTTTTCGTAACACATACCCAAAAAGTCTCCGTGTTTGTGCATGTAGCGTGCCGAAAGTGGCTCTTTTCGTTCGGGTATGAGAAAAAGTACTGCATGCGCAAATCACATTAGTTACATTAAAACACTTTTTGGTTAGATTAAAACCCTCTATTTACATTTTTCCACACTTTTGCCACGTTCGAGTAATCAAGAGGTGGAGTTTTTGTGCATGTATTACATACATTACGATATAGGATGCGATCGAACTTTTTCTGACGAGTGTATCAATCCGAGAGTTGAGAAAAATATTTTTAAATTACTATTATACAAAATTTCACTGGACAAGATGGGACATTTTTTTTACTGCCCAACCGTCCTCATGTCAAATGGTCTATTTGCAGAGGTTCGTCGAAAAGATCGCTTTCTCGCACTGGTATCACAAAGTTCTATTTTTTTGCAGATTTATTGCTCGGATAATCTTGGAAGTTATCTTTATTGATTTTCCGAGCTTTATCTCGCATCAACTCGAACGATGCAGGCAATTATTATTTAACAAATTACGATTAGACGGAAAGAAAAGGAGGAGAGTCTCGTGAATTTATGTAAATAATTGTGAGGAAACGAGAGGTGAGAAGGTACACGCTAAACGCCAAAGTCTTTAAAATTTTATCATTTCAGCAGTAAACTATGATTAAAAAAACATATTGATGACAAATTGGTAACCTATTAATTAACTCGTAATAAAAATGTATAATACAAAAGATGAAAATTGATCTGAAGTGGGACAATAAAAACTGCCTTTAAATTGCCTTATGAAAAGTTATTACTTTGAAAATATGATAATTCTGCACATGCCTAAGTTCTATTAATTATATTATTTAACCAGTTCTTTAATGAAGATTAATAGTTATGTCAGCTTAATCTTGTCTTTGAATGATTAAACGACAGAAAGTTCAGGAAAGTTGGATAATAAAACATGAAAAAAAAATTTCCATTGATAAAGAATAATCTTGGAAGTTACCTTTATTGATTCTTCTCCTTTCGAACGATAAAGGAAATTATTTTCTAACAAATTGCAGTTAGCCGGAAGGAAGGGGAGGGAGCGCTCGTGAATTGTAAAAATAATTGTGAGGAAAAGAGGTAAGAAGAGAGATGTAAGAAGCTACACGCTAAGCGCGTCAGCAGGTGCACGTGAAAAATCTATATCTCTCCGCGGTCAGCACGTGAAAATCTATAACTCGTACCTAGGGGTTCGTGTAATCCACCGGGTGGACGTCATACCGCGGCGAAGAAACGAGAGGGTGATAGGAGGGTAAACGGGGGAGGGAGATTGGTGACCGCTCGTCGCGACGTCAGTGAGTCAGAGTTCGATCAACTCTCCGGAATCCCCGATACAATTTTTACCCCCGTGATACCCGGGTTATCATTTCATCGGTATATATATATATATCACAGCACGCAGAGAAAAAAATATCGTTATTACACTCAGAGAAATCGTAAAAGTCCTGACAAAAATAAAGACTATTTATTTTTATTCCGAACGACGTTTTGATAAAAATAAGAATCAACAATAGTTCCATGGGCTTAAAATTGATAGTTATCATGTTGTACACTGAGAGAAAAATTCAGTTGATTTAACTAAGCGTTCTGTTTCTGTTGATTGGAAATTTTGTTAAGTCAACGAAAGTTTGTTTGAGTTAAATAAATGTTGGTTGAATCAAGAAAATGAACAATGTTGAATCTGTGACGCGGGTTATTTATCGCACTTCGTTGAAACAACAGATATGAATTAACTTGAGTTGAATAACGGTTGGTCAATTCGAATAATTGCTTATTATGACTGAATACAACGGACCGTTTAATCCGTTTATTTGGCTTGACAAAATATATTGTTTAACTCAATCCAAAAATACGTTTAGATGTTTGTGATTCGATTGTATCGTATAATATTTCTGATGAAATTTCTGATTCGATTGAACTACATCATTTCGCCCAGAAATGTGTTTCCTTAAACATTGGATGACTTTTAATTGAATCCCGATTCAGTTAAGTGAACAAATCTTTTTTTGAGTTCATACTAATTTTTACATTATTCAAAGAAATATTTATTTGGAAAACATGATTTTTATTTTTCTGAAAAACAAGGTAATCGAAGCAACAAATGTACTCTATTCGACTAAACATATGTCAAATTGACAAAATATTTTATCATTATAAAACGAATTTAATTTAAACATCTCAATATCATATTGTAAGCACTGTATTTCATTTTGCACAAACAACAAAATATTTTGTTCGTGGTACATAATATTTATTTGAACGTATAAACTCATGCAATTTTATTGGAGCAAACAAAATTTTGTTAATTTAACTAAAGTTTGCTCTCAGTGTAGTTTATTAACGCAAAATTTTTCCCTGAGTGTATTCACGGTCTGCTTGATCGGTGAAAAAATGTCTCAATTCAACAACATAGTAATTTATACCAATCATTTATACCCATAACATTTTATTCTCTCCGTGTTTCTAATAATAATGATAATGATAATAATAATAATAATCGTAATCACGAATTTATCGAAAAGTTCTTAAACGAGTACAAACCAGTCCTGCATCCTGCCAGCTATCCTGCAAGCAAAATGTTCGATTTTGAGAATTTTACGTTGATTCTACAATTTTGTGATAGAAAAAAAAATCGAAAAAAACAAAAAGAAGAAACCAAAAAAAAAAGTAAATCAAAGACTTTTGCGGTAACATTGTAAGGGCAACCGAGCGTTCGTGATTTTTTTTTTCGAAAGCCAAGTGACTACTATTGCACGAAATTTTCCTCGGAAAAACGGCTCCGTAGTAAACCTTCAGGGCGGCCTCGCTGGTGCCATTGAACCTACGTTCGTCGTGAGCCTAAAGTCACGCGAGCACGGATACGACGTTATCGTCTAGAGCAATAATGGCATATACCGGAGGTTTAGAGGGAAACAGCGTTAATAATACTCAAGATTTGTAGGTCGGGAGAACGCATTGACAATCTCGAGGTTCATTAATTTTAATTAATCTTCTACTTTATTTCAGTATGATATACATTTTATATAAGGGACGAGAGAAATTCCCTGGCAATTTACACATTCATTTATATTTATAGAAGGTTCAGGGAATAAGGTTAATATTAAACGTAAGATAATTAAGGTAGCTTTCACGTCACTCGAATCAGTTAATTTTCAAAAACATTTCCACAATTTTTGAAATTTTAATTTGGACCTCTAAAGGATTGCGGCACAAGTAATAAATAAATGCAGTTCACGTTTTCAAAAGGACGTCGAAAGAAATATGCTAATAATTGATGAGATTTTTTTGGCCTAGTGCTTTTTTGAGAAGAAACTGTAAATAGTTTTATAAACAGTTTTAAAATTCATTTTGTATGTTAGAAGTCACATGATAATTAATCGTTACAATTTCTCAATATTATTTGTCGTTGGAAAGTTATTATATTTCGTTCATCCTCACGTGACTTAAATAAAGGTCCGACCTTTATTTTGTTCTCCTTCTGAGTAAATTTCCCATAAAAATCAGCTTTTCCGTCAACAGCTAATATGAAATGTACATTATCATGTTATCAGTAATTGAGTAACATGCGTGCATTAAATTTGACGTAATGAAAATGCTTCAAACGATATTTTTGGATTTTTGGTATGTCGTATTCATTTTTATATACTTTGTAATAAAAACACGATATTTTTTTAGTTGATTCACATAATTCGACATTCTGGTGCATTAAAATTTTTGATGACAGTCTGGTAATATTACATTTTTTTAAAATCCCATGATAAACAATTCGTTAATAAACAAATCGTTCTGCTTAACTATTAACTCACAGTTGATTTTACCCTATTTAAATCAGATAAAATTCTCAATAAAAGATTTCTGTTGAATTAAACAGATCACCGATTTCATTAAAGTGGAATCTGTATCAATCAATTGTCACTTAATAAATGTACATATCTTATTTAAACTACAAAAACTATTGGAACGGCAAAAAAAAAAAAATACTTTCATTGAATTCAACGCCAAATACAATATATTCAATCTAAATAGACTTCAATCCAATGCAAATAAACTCATGGGACAGATATTTCTGTCTCATGAATTTATTCAGTAAATCGAAAAGAATATTTCCGTCCGCAAATAAAGTCTCAATGATTTCAGAAGCTTTGAAATTTATACCATCCAATGAGATTACCAAACTGGGTTAAAAACAATAAAAATATTGCATTTTTGTTCCACTTGGTTGAAGGAAAATATCATTAGCGTAATAATGCGTTATACAGTAAATTACACGGAAAATCCATATAAAATGATATAATACCAAGAAGAGGTGGTCGGGCCAGCTGGGAGAGCCTGTAATTCCCATCCTGTGCTCGCGGTTATCCTCCTCAGGATCCTTGCGGGATTTTGGACAGGAGATAGGGCTGCTGAAGGGACGATGTCGTTGGTGGTGTTGGTGGTCGTGATGGTGATGGTGGCGGTCGTAGGGTAGGTAGGAAGTCGCCTGAGGTTCGGTAAGGTAAGGGTAAGGCTGACATGAAAAAGGTTCCAAAGGGCTAGAGAATAACGATCATGTGGAAGGGAGCTGCTAGGGGGGTGCCCTTCAAGCTCTTCTATAGATAAAGTACAGAACCGCGTCATCGAAACCGTTATACAGAATGAAAAAAACTGGAAGAAAGCTGATGATAATGTGTATGAAGATGGAAAGCGTGCAACGTAAGCGAAAGAAGGAAGAAACCAACGTTTTCCGCTGAAGGAAGGTATGGAGAAATGGATAGATAAAAAAAAGGTATAGAAAAGTGGGAACAATCTACGACTATCATGTGATTTGTAGTTACTTTTCGAGAGTTCCCCGTAGTTTTTTTTTTGTAAATATTAATAGGAAATTCTAAGTTTTAGATGGTTTGGATGGAATTTATTTAAATTTTGTAGAATAATATTTGCACTTCTGGCTTTAGAATTGTACAACTTTAAAAATGTACGTATTATTCAATTTCTACAATTAAGATTGTCAGTGACAAATATTGTCGAGTACAAAATTTACAACTGTCTTGTTTTGAATATGATAATTCGGGCTTCTGTTTAATATTTATATACTTGAAAAAAATTATATGTATACAATAATTCAAAAAACGTTATCTCAACAACAACATAAATTCTACATTGAGATTTAAAGGGTTAACATATAATTACTTTAGTGATCGGGAAAAGTTAAGCTTTTCCAAGTTGTTACAAAAAAAATTCAAACTTGTTGTCTGACAGTTTAAAGACGTCTGTACTTTAGAGCATTTAACCCTTTAGGGACCATTAAAACTAACAACAGTTTATAATTATATCCCTTTCATAGATAAAATACGGAATCACGTCTTCAATCCGTGAGACAGAATGGAAAAAAAGTAAAAACCGGAAGAAAGCCGATGAGAATTTATGAAGATTGGAAGCGTGCAACGAAAAAGAAAGAGGGAAGAAACCAACGTTTTCCGCCGGAAGAAGGTATAGAGTTATGGATAGATAGAAAAAAAAACTTTTCTAAAAAAATGTCTACATTGGAATCTGAAGGTTTAACGTACAATTACTCCAGCGATCGAAAAAAGTAAAGCTTGTCCAAGTTGTTACAGAAAAAAGTCAAACTTGTTCGCTAACACTTCAAAGACGTCTGTACTTGAGAGCATCTAACTCTTTAGGGACCACTAAAACTGAAAACAGTTTTTAATTATATCCCTTTCATAGATAAGGTACGGAATCGCGTCATCGAATTCGTGAGACAGAATGAAAAAAAAAAAAGAGGAAAAACCGGAAGAAAGCCGATGAGAATGTATGAAGATTGAAAGCGTGCAACGAAAGCGAAAGAGGGAAGAAGAAACCAACGTTTTCCACTGGAAGAAGGTATAGATCAATTTAAAAAAAAAGAAAAAAAAAGTACAGAGAAATGGGAACAAGGAAACCAAAGATAGAGAAGGAGAGGAGCCGTAGAGAAAGAGCGTGTGCGACTTTGATAGCAGCGCGCTTATCGACCGCGTCGGGGGCCGCAGACGGCGACGTGCCGCCCTGGCGCTGTGCAAGCGCTGTGCTGTTACTGCTGCTACCGCTACTGCTACTGCTACTGTGTTCGCCTATCTCTGGGGGTTGGCGGACGCTAGTGGCGAGGTTAGCCGAGCAACGCTAGTGGCAGACCGGCGGTTGCCGGTCGCTCTAGCGAGAGTGAGAGCGGAGAGAGATATTCCAGAGAATTGAAAAGAGTGAGGGAGAGAGAGAGAGAGAGAGAGAGCGCGCGGCTAGCGCAGAACGATGCGGATTCGCAACGTGACTCGCCCAACGGAAAAGAGGCACCTTCGTGGTTTTCTCCAGCCTGCGGGCTATTCTGCACTCCACCCGCGGCGCCAATGTCGCAGAACTGCGGCAAAGTGTCGCGCGCTACTAGCGACCGGAAACTCGTCACGAGCTTCCGAGATCCTCGCTATTTTTTTCGACGTTTTCCTCTTCTACGACTATCTTGTAATTTTAAGTTAATTTTCCAGAGATTTATGCAGTTCTAATGTGTGTATACACCACGAAATTTTCAAGGTTTGGGTGATTTAGATGAAATCTATTAAAAATGTTTGGAATAATGTTTGAATTTATGGCTTTAAAATTTTACAAGATTAGACATATACGTATTCTCGAATTTGTAAAATTTATTGGTTTTAGTTACAAATATTGTTGAGAACAAAATTTACAAGAGCTTTCTTTGATTTTGATTATTTGCGCTTCTGTTTAATATTTATATACTTTTGAAAAATTATATGTATACAAAAAAAGTTCAGTGGTATCTGAAGGGTTAACGTATCATTTAATTTGTGTCATTGAATACAGTGAAGCTTGTCTAATTCGTTGCAAAAAAAATCGAACTTTTTCTCTGGCAGTTTGAAGAATTTAGGGCATTTAACCCCTTAGGTACGATTGGCAGTGGAAACCGTTTCTAATTATGTCCCTGAATTAATAAGACACGTTTTATCGTGTTTCTTGGTGGATTGCAGCTCTGTATTATCCCTTGTCGAATTATGCAGTCGGAGGTTATTTCTATAGTGCGTCACTGCCCTGTTAACGTTCGCAAACGACGATTCGACATATCAAATTATGGGCCTCCATTACCTTTTATTCTCCGAGATATTTTGTATGTTCTGTTACAAAAGACAAAAACTATTGTTGTTGATGTGTCGAAAAAAGTATATATACAGAGTTACAAGGAAAAAATGTATCAAATATACTGTACTCGACACATATTATATAAGAATTTATTGGTCATTTTTCTGCTTAAAAAAATGCATCTTTTTTCCGTGAAAAAAGTTGATCTATAAAACAAATTTCCATAAAAAGAATTAAGTTAAAAAAATTAACAATTTCGAAAAATTAGATCTGAGGTGGAAAGTTTTGAAAAAAAACTTCAAAAAATGTGGAACGTGTTTTTCGACACGTACTTTCGTATAATTAATTACGGTGTTGATCTGAGACATCATCGCCAAATCCTGATCTAAATGTCATGGAATGTCCCTGATACTATTATAATATATTTTAATAATGTATTAATTTGAATATATATATTCATTTATTTTTATCTCAAAAATGCATTCTATTCCTTTATTCTATTTTTAAATTGTTTTTCAAATTTGTCGATTCATAATCGATGCTTTGTTATCGATACTTTTGTATTGATGTAAGGACTTTGAAAATGATTTTTCTTCCGAAAAATTGATTCTGAGAAATTTAATCGAAATTTCACATCAGTGCTCCTCAGGTCTCTAGTTCCCTGCAGAACTGCCAGAGCACGAACGGCAGTGACAGTGGGGCGAGAACGAGCCAGCCACACCGACGACATCGACGTCGACATAGCTAAGTCGTGCGGAGGCTCCAGCCGCGGGGCCGCCGACCCCTCCACAGACCTCACGCTCGGGTCACGGCCACTGTCCTCTCTCGCGGTGCCCCCACCGTTCTCCGGTGATCGGCTGTGTGTTCCACAAGAGGGAACACGGAGAAATGGCGAATGAAAGAGAAAGAGAGCGTTCTAGCACCAGGGATTTTGCAGCAGGAGCGACGAAAGAAATAAAACGAAGGAGAGCGACCACCGCGAGGCTGAGAAAGATTGCGCGTGCGATTGAATTACGTCGATCAGAATGAGAGAGTAGTTTGGAAAACCTATAAAAGTGGAATACAGCGAAGGGGCGACAAAAATAAAGAACTAAAACCTCGCAGGGAATCATCAGTTTTCCTCTGGTACAGAAAGTAACTTTTCAATTTCTTGATATATTTTTCTGTACACATCCGAAGTTTAGTTATTATCAAAACATTGAACCGGAAGTGCATACGATAAAGCAAACGTGGACTTTTCACAGATACCAGGAAGTTACGACATTGAGCGCTTCACGAAACAAGTTACTGAGAACGCTGGACTGAGAAAAAAAATAAATATAGGAGACAAAGAAGAAAAGTAA
Organism: Tromatobia lineatoria; assembly: GCA_949699805.1. Classification (NCBI taxonomy): domain Eukaryota; kingdom Metazoa; phylum Arthropoda; class Insecta; order Hymenoptera; family Ichneumonidae; genus Tromatobia; species Tromatobia lineatoria. The sequence continues at coordinate 17,576,314 of OX453036.1, forward strand.
AGAACGAGATTTTTTTTTATATAGCGGCCCATCGCTAATGAGAATTTGTACCTTTTCACCGGGTGTTGATTTATTTGCAGTTGCTTTGCAAAATTATTCTTGTTAGAATTACTTGACAGGTAAATATGGTATTTAAATAAAGCTACCTATTTAAAAAAATGTTCCTACACTAAGTTTGGGAGATGAAAATCTCGAAAGGCTTTGAATTAGAGATTAGATTCAATTGAAAAGATGTTAGAGTCATGAAATTGAAACACAAGGTTATCATTATTCAATTGGCGGAAACTCACTAACGGGATTTCCAACTCTTCTTCACTTTTTTTTTTGTGTCTGAATTTGTGAGATGTACGTTTCAATCGCTGAATTTTCCTTGTTATGTTTTGGACGCGAATGAGTGATAATTATGTATGAAACTTATAGGAACTCTGTACCTATTTACAAAATTTACACTGAGACGCGGATTCGTGACGCGAGAGTTTGACGACTCGCGACGAAAACATCGCGCCACTCCCAGAGGACGTTACAGAGGAGACTGGAAATTGAAAGAAGAATAAATAGTCGAGAGTCGAAAAGGTGGATATTCTCTTATTGCATTGATGCCTCGGAAGACACTCGCTGCGCCAGCAGCAGCGTCTTGTTTGTCTCCATGGCAACCAGTCGATTCAAAGAAGCGGGTTTCCTTTTACGACCGCGATTCCAAGTCGACAGGTCTGAACAGAGTAACACAAAGTTCCCGGCTCGCTTCATATTATCGTACTAACATCATAATTCTCGATCTCGCGGTTTCCTCTTTCTCTCTCATCCGCTCGCTTAATTGCTACTGCTAATTATGTTACAGAATAAGGGTATAGCATTTAAGGTAGTCGTTTCGCTACATGCTAATCAAATCGGTGCTGAATTTTCAATAGCATTTCTACAAGTTTAACGGCCTCTTTTGACGGTGTTGAAGCGACGTTTGCAAATCAGCATGTGTTTATTAATCTTTAAATGCGTCCATACACCGAAAGAAAAGATTTCATTGACGCCAATGAAATCTTTTCTGAATGGGTTGATTTTGTCTTCATTAATTTCAACGCAATATTTCTTTGATTACAGCGAAATAGTACGCTTTAATTTCTATGAGAATATTTCATTGCTTGCAAAGGACCGTTTACTTAGTGGGCATATAATTAAAAAAACAGTTTAATTGTTTTGATGGAAAGTTTTAATTGTTTTATAGAAAAGTTTTAATTGATTCAAAGAAACGGTTTCCTTGTTTAGTCGAATCGATATACTTGCTGAGGGCAAGTGCTGGGAATTTCATCGTCCAATGTTAAACACATATAGGACTGTTTCTAACCTCACTTTTCGTTTTTCGGTTCTCCCAAACAAACCGTTTCGAGTTCCAAGGAATCGTTACTTTAACCCACTTTTGTCATACTTAAGCACGTTCTCTCCTAACTTCAGCTTTATCTGCCGAGTAGTTCAGGAAAAAATAGATCTCAAAATTTTGAGGTGCGGTGGAGGACTCGAAGCTGTCTTTTTAGAGAAATCAATGAAGAGAGACGATTTTTTGAATTCAATGTCACGTTTAAAATGTTAACCATAAATTTATAGCTATAGTGCATGTTGAGGATTTTTTCAATTTTTATATTTACTATTTTTTTCGCCAAAAACAGTTAAAAAGGTTTCTTTTTTGCCTTTTTTTAACCACCACTCCCGTTCATAAATAGTGACTTAAATAAAGAAAGAAAAAAATTCTACTGTATTTTGTAAGTGTATTTATTAAGTGTAACAACTTTCACGTCAATATCTATAATATGAACTTATCAAAAAAATTCACCAAAATTGTTTTAATTTTTAGCGTCTAAAGTGAGAAGAAGCTTTAATTCAACTGTGAATATAGATTAACGTTATTACATAATTTTACATTAAATTTGATCAACGAGTTCATGCACAAAACGCTCTAATCTTTTATAATAATCGGCCACAAATGCTATATATATCGTACGTCAGATGTTAGCCCCAGCATGCAATCCCGGTTTAAGCAGCAAAGTGAAAAGACTGGACGATCGATTGGGTCGTGGAACGAGATTACATATCGATAAGTGAGAACGAAGAAAATAAAGTAAAAGTTCGTGCCGAGATTCTGGCACGTGGCACGCATCGTCGTCGACATGGTCCCGGGCAAACATCGCCACGTGCATCACCGACGAAATCGATAACGTACACACCGAGACAGATAGGACGTCGATGGGGAGACCTTCAAAAGCCGCGAGGCTTCGTAATACCCGAGGCTCTGTAAAATCTACGCCCCAATCGCTACTACAGACGTACAGCAGCTACTTCTGAACAGACGTATAAAAATAAGTCGTTAGCATATAAGAGCGAGATAATTCAATAGATAGAACAAATATACTGCACGTTCCTCTAGGAAATGAAGAGACTTATATTTTCCCGTGATTTTATTGATTTCGACAATATTTACACACATGCATGGAGAAATCCATTGTTGAGAAAGTGAACTGAACTTTGGATTATTAGAAAATGAGTCTGCGATTATCGATGACGAACTGAATATTTAGTCAATTGTAAAAAAAAATTTCAGTTCATCTAGATGTTCAGTTTAAATACTGTTTGGTACGTTTAATCGATTGAATATCTATTTTAATCAGCAATCTATGTTAGAGGCCTGAGTCACCTAAAAAAAGCATTTAAAAAAAAGCATTCTGTTAATGATTTTTTTGTGTCACATTTAAACTTCATCAAGTATATACCAAGCATCATATGTAACTTTGCCAAGTCATACAGTGCACAAAAAAGATGTGAGGGAAAAAGTAAAATGTTCAACCTGGTTTGGTCTGAGAGTTACGACAGGTGAAAATTTTTACTTTTTTTCGCTGACCCTTTTGGTGTACTGTATGTCTTCACAAAATTGCAGAATTATAAAGCTTGGTATGTACTTAATGTGGTTTAAATATAAACATTTTTTAAAGACGGGAATTATATACAGAATTTTTTTTTCGTATGACCTACGAATTCGATTTTTGAGAAAATCTTTCAAAAACAAAAAATGAAAAAAATTCGTTGAGCACAAGCGAACATATTTTACCTTATCATAATGGATAATATATTCAACTGTGAAACACAAGAATGAAATATGAATATTCGAGTCTTATTTCTCGTTATAAATAACAGTTATTACGTGAAACTATGTATTTTCACCGTATTGTCTGGGAAGGTAATGTAACGAAGGCGTGCGAGTTGGCCATAACGAGCCGCGTAGAATATAATATGTAAGACTATTGCGTGGTTGTCATCATCGCCGTAGCGATAGTTACGAAGCCGGAAAGACTGGCGACTGTAAGAGAAACGCTTTCAGCTTCAGTCGAGTCAATGTCAGTGAGAGAGTCGCGACTCGCGAGCGAAGGAGAGACCTTAGAGGGGTTAGGAGGAAAGGTGGGAGGGCGTAGTAGGGAGGAAGGGAGGTCGAGTAGCCAGGGCGTTACACTCTCGCGCGCCAACGAAAACGAAACTATGCAAACTCTTGCCGAGTCCCAACGATCTTTTACTTTTACTGTTTCAAGGCAAAGAACTAAAGCCGTCTAAACTATGACGTTCGATCTATATCAAATTCTGCTGTACATTGTCTTATTACTTTCTACAATGAGAAAACAGAAATTGTTGAATTAATTAAATCATTCATTTGAATCCTATATAATTGATTCAAATAGCTTGGTATTTGAATCAACTGTACGTATGGTGTAAATAACGATATATTTCATTGAGTCAATTGTATAAAAACAGTCGATTTTATATAGTCAAAAGAATCAGTACAATTGAAGCAATTATGTATCTCGTTGAGTCAACTAAATAACTGATTGTATGTGTGAAATATATATATTTTAATCAATAGAATTATTAAATTAAACCTATATACATGCGGAACTGTTTCCATGGATACAATTGGATTGATTAAAATTATGCCTTATTTGGGCGAATTAAATGTTTGGCAGTAACGGAAGAGTTTTACCTTAAGTACATAGAATAATATAATCGAAAACAACGACTAGAGATCAAATGTATTCGTGTTGTTATCTGCAGTAAATTAAAAAATTCATTCACTCAGTCGCTCAAAAATGAATCGGGTATATGTTTTATTTAAAAATCTAAACGATTGGAGCAAGTAAATAATAACTGATTTCTAATAAATGTCGTCCACATTCAAACAAATATTGTTTTGCCCCAACGATAAATTTAATTGAAAGGATTGATGATATAATTACGACATGATATGAAGGAGTATTCTGCATTACGTTTTACATAGGACAGTTTTATTGAATCATACACAATATTTAGTCAAAAACATTAAATATTTTGTTGAGTCAAGTACATTTTTTTCCGTTGAACGAAATAGTTAATTGAATGTATATTTGATTTGAGTAAATGGATTATTTAAAAAAATCCAAATAAATGGTTGATTTGGATGATACCGTTGATTCAACAAAATATTTTTCTCAGTGTAATAGAAATTGTCAGGAAATCGTTTGATCTCATTAACGATATCATGCATTAATGAAATTTGCATGAACAGGGAGGCGAGATGATGAAGAACAAGGCGAATTAGTGAGAACGACTGAGAAGCGAGTTCTACTCGTGTTTATTACGACCCAGAGGTGCGCCACTGATTTGCTTCGTTGACGAGACGCAATTGCACGATCGATACCCAATGGTTCAATGCAACATATAGACACTTTGCACGTATGTACGTTATACTCCCACCAAGGTTCTCCACGCTTGGGAATCACGAAAATAACTTCCGGAAACGCGCCCCAAGGCGTATACATGTATATTGTATATATAGAGCGAAAAGAAGTAAATCAGAGGGGGAAAAAATCATTCTTTTTGCTTCCTCATAGAGGGAGCTTTGTTTTCACGGAAATTTTTTTCCGTTGAGATTTTTATGCCAGGACAATCAGAACGATCCAAAACATCGAGGAAAGTGGTTCAGAAAAATGCCCGTATGTATGCAAGTGTGTGTGTGTGTGAGTGTGTGCGCAAGGCTTTGAAATTTTAATCACCGATAACTGAAAAAGCGTTCAACCGCTTAAGCTAAAATTTGGCACACAAGTGAAGCAGCGGTTTGTCTTTGACTGTTGCATTTTTTTTTTCACGAAGTATATGCAGAAATTTGGATTTTACCGCTTTTTAAATTTTTTCAAAAAAGCCCGTGCGTGCTTTAACTTTTGTAAAATTGGCAATATTTTGCTAAATAAATCTTCATGAGTCCAGGTATTAGTAATGGTGTTTGGTGTTGATTTTGACTTAAGTCGGAAAAGCTGTGCGGATTTGAAAAATTTTGAAATTTCGAAAAATGCACGTTCTTTGCCGTAACTTTAGCAAAACTTAAGACAACGAACTCAAATTTGACAGATGATATTGGTAGTATTCAGCGATGATTAGTACACAGTTTCCCCATAATCTGCAATGTGATTTGAATTCCTCAAAATTACTAACTATTAGAAATAAAAACAGCTGCAAAGTAGAAGGCTGGAAATTGCTTTCTAATTATTTTTGGTTTATTTACACAGGCGCCTCTATGAGGAAGTATGTTAATCGATGTTTGCTTCCTCATAGAGAAAGTTTTGTAAAGAAATAAAAAACTATGAGGAAACAATTTGCAAACTTCTACTTTGCAGCTTTTTATACGAGATTTAAGATTATTCTTGCACAATTTGAAGTGATTTAAATAACTATTTTCATTTATAATAAGTATTCGCAATAATGAGAATGCCATCGTACTAATTATTTAAGAACACACGATTACCCTAAAGAGCATTATCAGCGAATAGCGGATGTCACGCAATTGTCGGGAAAAACATACAACCAATAAACTGGTACATATGCTATTCGTGTCAGCCGACACGTCCAATATTTCCGAGCAAACAGCACAGTCTTCACAGCTGACCTCAAGGTGTAGTTTATTATTGTAAATGCACGGCTAATCAATTCACCGGCTTCCGTCGATACTTTCCGTAAAGTTTGCAGTATGGATTCGTTGATATTTATTTTAGCACTAAAATTACGGCGAAATAAATATTAAAAATGTACTAGACTCACGGGAATACATAAAAACAGCATTTGAGATAAGATTATTACGCATTGCGTTTAAAAATGTTATTTTCCTAAGGGAATCACTAGAAAACCCAAACGAATCTCATTTTACTTCTTTATTAGCTTTTCGATGCTTTATACATTATGATTACAAAACAGCTTTTTTTGTATATCAGACATATTGTGAATATATTTATATGGAATTTTTGAATTTTTTTTTACCCTTCACCAAATTTCCTGATTTTTTTCCTGGCAATTGTAGCGTGGAAAAAACCGACTGACTTCGCCCGGTTTTACCTGTTTTCAATGTGCGTAGCAACCATGGGTAAAGTGAATAATGGAATTAAGGCATCCGGGCTCCAGAGAGCTTGAAAATTAAAGTCGAAAAGAGTATTGTCATTGGGGCCAACGTTGAAAGAGTGCACAGAATCATGGCAAAGTCTCACGGTCGACGGTGAGCAGCGAAGCAACAGCAGCAGCCGAGTAAGGTCAGCCCTGCGAGTCACCGGGAAGATAGAGTGACTCACACGAATCGATATTGGCGCGGGCGCTCGCGTTCACCGCTGTTGCCGTCGCACATTATTGCCTTGTACATCATGCACGCCGCGCTATGATGCACGATAGCGTTACCACCCTGAACACCTGCTGAAGGTAGAGAAGCCCTGTCGAACATTAAGTGACGGAGCGATGTCGTTTAATTTCAATTACAATGAACGGTGGATGCAATATTATCCCTTGAGGGTTCGCATAACAAAGATTGCCGAAAAAAATGTCATAAGAAATTTATTGTAAAGTTATATCTTTATTGTAAAAAATGTTGCACTTATACTTTATCAAGTATATAAGAAACATAATAATTCTGCAATTTTGTAAGGATGTACAGCGCACAAGAAAAGTGTGAAGTTAAAATTAAAAATTTTCACCTGCTGTAGCGTTGAGACCAAACCGGTGAACCAGTTTAATTTTGCAATTTTTTATATTATTTTTTTTTCTGAACGCTATGAAAATTATTTTCACTGTTTACAAGTGTTCAAGAGAAATATTAATTCAACTATTTTAAATCACAGCGTTGTCATACAGACTTGAAATGAAAAATCCTATATAGTCAAGAATGCAATCTCCGATAGATGAAATGAGAATAATTTGAGAATTCCGTACATTGATTGTAATCTAAATACAAATCAGTTCTATTCACACCATCCACTATCCTTTGATTGTAATTACGATAAGTTGTGATTTTACTTCATGAGGGTCAAAAAACGAAGATTGAAAGTTAATATTACTGGTGAATACATAACAACATTTTATGGCTGCTTTTTCATCGTCTGTTCACTGCACTAACGTATAGTCGGCAATGAAAAAAAGTACAACTGGTATTTGAACAATCTGATAAGGATAATACGATTATAACTTCGCAGTTAATGAGGATTTTAAAAAGTTTCTTCCTGTGTAACCTTTTAACGCGCTTCAACGTTGTTATAGTAACGAAATACACAAATAAAAATTAGAGAATTATTTACATGGATTGTAATCTAAACATAAATCAATTTTTTTTAATACTAAATTTCAATGACGATGAGTTGAGATATTATCTCAGAACGAAGTATGAAAATTAACGTTACCAGCAAATACATGACAAAACTTTATTGCTGCTTCGTTGTCGTCTGCTTATTGCTAACGTATAGTCCTCTGGGGAGTACACGACAACTGGGGTTTGAATACTACTTTTTTCCACTGTTAACGCGATGCGTTACACGCTCTTTTGTCGTTCTATAGCATGCGTGGCGACGTAGTCGGTATAGCACATCACCTTAAGGATAATATGGCTGTAACTGTGCAGTGAATGCAAAATAAACAAAAGTTGGTACTAGTGTATTTGCAACACGCAACTTTCTCATCACATTTGTAACTGGTGTAAAGTTTTTATCGTCGAGTTACTGGAATATCGTGACGAAATACACGAATGAAAATTAGAGAAATCCATTCGTTATATTTTTTAATTCTATACAAATATATATAATAATTTTTTTTGTCAAAAGGCTCTACAAAAAACGTTGTAACTTTCCAAATTCTCGTCCTAAAATAAAAATTGCACGTCTAACAGCAAACTGTATATTTCCGGTTTTAATTGCACTGGATTACCATAATAACCTCCTTAACACAAGGTGAAACACATCCCAGAGTGTATTCCTATGTTGCCCTCATTACTTAATGCAGATGTAAACTACATTCATCTCTGTTGAGCGCCGGAACGTGTTTCGCATTACCTTCAGGGTTAAATTGCCGTGATATAGTGAATTATCGCAACTGGACGTTTGGTCGTGTAACCTTAAAGCGCGAGGAAGGAAGTCGCCCGGAGAATTTTGGGGGTATTACAGGTGCGAGCGTTTGTGGTGACCCGGTCGCGATAGTACGTATTACGCCCCGGGGATTTGCAGAGAAGGGAACGAGCCACTAAAAGCAAATTGGGCCGAGCGCAATCTCATCTTGCAGAGAGTGGTAACCCTGTGGTCTTCTAACGTTCAGCAGCTGCTGCTAGTGCTGCAGAAAGAGATTCAGTCTTGGCAACACGTGGCTCCAGTTAAGTAGCGAAGCAGCAAAAGACCTTTCCAACATTTCTACTCAAAGAGCCGTGATAGGTAGACCGAACGTGTACGAGATTCTCACTCAGCGATCGTAAAATTTTCGTAACTCATTTTTCACGTGAGATCTTTCGCCGAGAGAAAGGTGTAGCCGTCGTCTATTAGAAGACGACCGCGAAACTCTTCACGGTGTTTGGACGTCTCACTGCGGTATATGTACATTGCGTAAGCACGCGGCATAGGCATAGGAGGCCGTCGGTTCTTCGAAATCTATCGCTCCCCACGCACATAGTTAGAAAGTTTCGATTCAAAAGCTCAAGGATAAAACTCAGAACCGTGGTCATCATGGTAATACGAGTGTGTCTAAATAGATTTAAATTTTAGTATACACTGAGAAAACTGAAACCGTTGAATGAACTGAATCATTTATTTGAATACTATAAAATTGACTCGAATAACTTTGTACTTGAAACTATACGTATGGTATTCATAACGATAGATTTCCTTGAGTCAATTATATAAAAACGGTCGATCTTATGTAATCGTAAGAATCAGTACAATTTAAGATATTATGTATTTCGTGGAGTCGCTTATACAATGTTCAGATTTTTAACTATTTTTTTCACTGCATTGCATTAAAAAAAATTTAATTTTTACATCTTCAATAATACTTTGGAGATGTGGGAGGTTGCGGAAATTTTAATGAATGATTTTTTTCTTACATTTTATATATCTATCCGAAAAAGTATTCTGTGAATTTCAAGTTGGACTCCACATTCGTCCACAAATAGCGCTATTTTTCGTATAACCAGAACCAGTCGAGTTTCAAAAACATAAGAAAATATGGGTGAGAAAGTTGGTGCGATTCCGAATACTTCAAATATAGTTGAGTCAATAAAATCGACGGTCACGGGCGTACGAACAGTAAATTAAACCAATCAAAATGGTGTAAGATATCATGATCAGCTGAATCAAATATCTAAATCAACCAAACCTTCAATGTTACTAACCCAATATTAATTTAAACTACGTTATTTTAAATAACCAAGACATTTTTTACTCGCAGTACGCAGTACTCGACAGCAAACCACTTTTCTCGACGTTTCAAACCAATATAAACATCCAGACATGAATATCAAAAAATGAAACTAAAAAAAATTAATAATAATGCTATAAAATTCATTTTAGCGATTTTTTTCCCTACGAGGAAGCAAAATAAATGAAATTCCGGGAGCATAATTTCGATAAGATATTTTTGTCATGTCGGACACCGAAATCAATGACTCCCCCGGTTGGTTCGGTTGGCAAGCCGGTAGAGAACAGCTATGGGCGGCGAACGAGTGCGCAGTGGTGTGTTTACGCGATGCCTCATGGCGCCGGACCGGCCCTTTTCCACCTCCCGCCCCGCGAAACGTTCGCTTTCTTGGCGTCGGCCATCTCTTCCCTCCCATTGACGCAATAATCCCAGGAGTAAACAAAGGGTCTCGCGTGTTTGTTCTCGGGATGTGAGGGATTTGTCGCTTTTCTCATTTCCAGGGGTTCGATCTTCGGATAGAAATGAAGAAATGACTGATAAAAAGTGTTACGCTCTTCCATACAACATCGCCTAACATCCTGTAACTAACTCAACGTCCCTGAAAACCCATAGCTCCAGGGGAAAATCAAGCTACGATATATTCACTACCTGTGAAACTGACTCTTATGTTCCCATTCGAAACCAGCAAGAAAATAATAGCAGCGCAACACTCCACAACGATAATCGTCTCAGGACTTGAGGGTTATAACTGAAGAGGATAAAACTCGGGAGGAGATACCGGTCTTTCGAATGTGAATACCGTGTAACAAAGTAATAAAAAAAAAAAGCATCGTGAAACGGCTACGTGGAAAAAGGAAGATGGTAAAGGGAACGAATAAGGAGACTTGGAAGGACAGAGAATACGTTAGAACGTGTCAGAACGTTGCAGCACGTTTTCCCCCTTTATCTCCGCGCCTCCTACTCGCAGTATAGAATAACGCGGGACTCTACTATGCGCACGGCAGTGCTTGGAGAATAGAAGAGAAAAGAAGCCAAGACTGGCGTATACAGAAGACAAAGCGTGAAGCGTATAACGAAATGCGCATCGCGGCAGTAACAGTAGCGTCACTGTGTATATGTAAACTACGAAAAATGAAATGCACTGTACTAACATCGTGTATCATGTGCAGCGACCAACTTTGGTTGCAAAAGCGTTCGGCTATTAGCCGCATCGTCTAATCGACGTCATCTTATACACTTTGCACAGCGAACGGCACGGAATTGACGCGCAAGAAGTATAATGTTTTAGTCATTGTTCTTCCCACTTGTATGTAACCTTTGGTGTGTATTAATCTGCGATGCGGATCGAAGTCTTGTTATGATCACAAAGAGGGTTCAGACGATAAAGAACGAAAAAAATTGTGTTCAATGTAGGAATTATGTTCTCGGATGAACGATAAAAATACTAACAATGTTCGACTTTCCTTAGAACTTTAAGGAGGTTCGTGAAAGTTCTACCATTTTACTTTGTTCAGATTGGTATTAAGCGTGGTATTGAGTTGATATTTATCGGTTTACAATAATTATTTGCGAATTAAGAAAAGTATGTTTTTTTTTTAAGTGGTGAAAAAATATTTCATAAAATTAAAAAAAAAAAAAAAAATGGGTTTTAGTAGTTAGGGCATTATGAAAGAAAAGGAGAATAGTACTTCTGAATTATTTCACGTTTTGTGGTGATTTTGGCTTCATATTTAATTTTGTTGTCGAGTATTACAAAATCATACCACTGCAAGATTATTATTATGACGTAATAACTACAAAATGAATTTGATAATTAATGTTTGCTGCAAAAATATTAACAAATCGCACATTTTTATCGTGATTTCACTTATTTTCGGTAAATAATAAAACTTTACTGGACTCGTCTGTGAAGTTGTGATATATATTTCTGACATTTTGCATTTTTACTAAAATATTGCTAGTAGCATTTGTTTTAGTTAAAAGTGGTTTCTCTGCATCGATAAACTTTGTAATCATCTATGGTCCGTATAGATTGGATTATTGTTCCCAATGCCGACTACAATTCCTCAAAATGTTATATGCCACATTTATAGTGTTGAAAATTTAAAAAAATAAAAAATACCATATAAAAAAATAAATTATAAAAACCAAGATTAGCATTCATTGAGAAGCGCCGTAATATATGGTGAACTTTCTTTTCAATGCCAATAATCGAAGTCATTTTTATTTGTACCTGTTATGATGATTTAGGGTAGTCAGAATTTTTCAAAATTTATTTCGTTGAATCCCAACGATGCCAACCTTCAACATCATTTCATGTCGCAGTCGAAAAAAAAACCCCGGCAGTTTCATCCATTCGCCGATGTTACAAATTTTTATCGCGACTCTAATAATTTTCTGTATAGCCCTTCACTCGTCTTGTCTGTAAAGTTGCACATTTGACACACCTTCAAAACAATTAATCGGTAGCAGCATTTGATATCAAATTTCCTTATAGCCAATTGATGTTTCAGACAAAAGCGTTTTGATTGCCTTGTATCGATCAACTATAGTCTACATAGATTGGATCATTGTTTTCGATAGCGCCAAAAATCCTATTAAATCTTATGCGCAACATTAACAGCGTTGGGAATTTAAAAAAAATGAAAAATACCATATCGGCCCCCAAGTCCTTCATGTCGCAGTAGAGAAAAAGATCCCCCGGCGGTTTCATCCAGTCGCCGGTGTTAGCTCCCTGCCCGTAGCCAACGCCGAAACTCTCCACCGTCTCCAAGGTGGCCTCGTGCCGAGTAACACCCGGTAAATTCACTTTAATGACGAACGTCCGCGGCTTTATACTTTTATCGGCTTAGTCTTTGAATTTAAATCCTCGTTTCAAATCTTATTTACCATCCACCCAGACGCAGACCCCCCCACACGCACACACACACACACACACACGCACTACAATACCAGTAATAAATCCGTATCTGTATATTTCGTCTGTTGGTTAATAAATAAATCGCGGTAAACACGAAAACCGCGTACAGAGCGCACAGTCAGCACAGTTTAGCAGAGTCGGCCGCCGTTGGTCACGTTAGTGTGCGTTGTCCAGTGTCTCTACTACCCGGCACTGAAATACAAGCGCGCACCCACGTAACACACACACGTGAGCGGTACACGAAGAGCGAGAGGAAAAACTCTGCACGCGAAACACATTCGCACGCAGAGCAACCGAGTAAGTACAGGGACACACGTTAGGGTTTATAGCTCGCCGTTAACGGCGTTGCCGAGCGTTTCTCTCGGTCTTCTTCTCTTTTTACAGCTTATTCCTGTGTTTTTTTTCTCTCTCTCTCCTTCAAGCAAACACCGCCGTACCAGTCTGGTTGCTTTTGCTACTATGAAGAGAACCTACACCTCGACCGATTCCTCCTCCGCCGCCGCCTGGAGCTCGCCGCTCGCGCGCGCGCGCCTACGACAATAATAATACGAAGGTGGTAGAGGGAGGAACGTTCAGAGAGCGCGCGCGACGCTCACACGAGGTCCGCTGATATCGAATACGTCGATTTTATATGTGTACATATACACATATATACATAACTTCGCTCGTACGGAGAAAATAATGAAGACAGCGCGGATAAAAGAGAAGAGACGAGCCACGCCGTTCGCCAAGCCGCTGCCGGGAGGATTTGAGATATGGCTGCGGGGGCGCCGATGTCGATTTAGCGGGCACTGAATCGCGGGTCTCCGCTGTATCGGGTAATAACTATTTTTTATATTTTTCGTTTATTATTATCATCCGGGAATTTGGGTTCTCCGCCCAGAAACTCTCTGATTTATCACTGCTTCTGTCTCTTTTTCTCGAGCGCCCTCGTTTGTTCTCGAAACAGAGCGTCAGACTCGCAGTGTTTTCTTCCCCTTCTCCAGACTCAGCGTTTCAGAAGGGATCCGCTGGCTTGAAGACTTGACAGGAACGTCAGCCGTCATTGACCGGATCCAGCGACGCGCGTGTTCCTCCAACCGATTCCTCTTGCGATCGGTTAGCTTTTGTCAAAATTTCAACGTCTCGATGTTACGCATTGGCGACTCGCAGCTGCAGTTGACTTTTCTCTGCGGCGCTTCGTTTCTGTCTTACACACCGATTTGTGTTGGTGTCTCTGTTACGCGCCCACGCACATAAAACACTGTCTTCTGGCTTGGTAAACTTCTATCTCACTGTCTCGCTAGTATTTCTCGTTTCGTTTGGATCTAAGCACGAGAACACTTTTAATATGCACGGTTACCACGCTATTTACAAATTGTTGTGGCGTTTGCGTTCTGCCGCCCTCTCTCTCTTTTTCTTTCTCTCTCTCTCTCTCTCTCTTTGTCTGAGTCGCGTTTACGTCCGTTTTGGCATCTCGACGCGGCTTCACTGCTTGGCTGTCGCTACTGTCCGGGCCAATAGCTCACTCTCTCCCTCGCTCGCCACTCTTCACGTATACAAACGCTCAACTCGTCGAGCGTCCCCGAAGAGTTGGTGAATTTTCGTTAGCCGGTCTCTGCCTCGATGGAGACTGGCTCGGCCGTCGAAACAAAGAACGACGCTCGATGAGAGCGACGCTTGGCGTTCGAATGCAGAGGCTCGGATTCCCCTACTACCGCTGCACCACGAGCCAATAGCGCCATTCCCAAGCGAACTCCCGGCGATGCCCGCGCTCGTTCGCCTTCGTGTTCTCGTGGAAATTTCGACGAATTCGATACGTCTCGAACGATGTTGCTTGGATCACCGACGACATACACGAAGATTAATTTTCGTTAATTTCACGGCGAACTTTGGTTTGAGATCGAACGTTTGTTATACAACGGCGTATCAAAGAGTTGGCTGGATTCGGATGGTTCTTTACGGCCAAGTATGATTCATGTATTTATTACGGGTTGAACGGAGGCCACGCGTTAGATATCGGTGAGGGAACTCTCGCGTTTCGCTCGACTTGTCCAGCGGCGCGTGCACGCACCACCGGAACACGCAGGAGTGTTCCTTGCTCATTTGTATAACTAGTATTTTCTACTGGTCCAATTCGCAGAAAGGAGTAGGCGTGCAGCTATGATACACTGCATTGAGCTTGTTCTGTTGCTTGATGGTTTCGCATAAGCTCGAGGACAATGAGGAAATATTGCTTACACTTTTTGGTGGTTTGTTGAGGATGGAAAGTAAAACCTTGCGCATTGCCTCCTCATCAATTTTCAGCTTTCGCAAAGCCGCATCTTGGAGATTTCTATATATTTGTGAGGACTCGCGGAGCGTTACAAAGTTGGCGGCTTGAGGTAGATACTGCGCTTCACTCTAGTCAAATCAGGGCTGAATTTTGAAGACGAAGACAATTTCGAGGACTTACTCACTAGCAGAAATCGTTCTTGACATGTAAGTACATTCGGGGTCGCGATTCGAATAGAAAATCGACAGATATATGCAAATGTTGGATGGCATGGTTTTCCATTAAGGTTCTTGAAAAGAGGAAACCATTATTATGGTACAATTCTAACGAGCAATGTCTAATTTTTTTCGTAGAAAGATCCTTAATCGATTGACCGTCCGGATTTAGTATTGTATTAGTTATTCACAAGTAACAGCCGTTTGTTTACCCGTCAATAAAATTTCTTGGTAAACAAACAGGTGAAATTTTCGAATGGGGAATACTGTCGAATCTCTAGACGGTCAATGTGTAAAGCATCTCTTGACGAAGAGAATGCGCCGTAATACATCAAAATTAAGCAAGAAACTACGGATTATTCCTCAAAATAGCTGATAGAATTCAAACTTTAGCATTTGGCAAATTTTTCAAAATTTAGCATCAACAAATTTTTCAAAATTTAGCGTTTAGCAAATTATTAAAAATTTTGCAACTAAAAATTTTTTCAAAATTTAGCAACTAACAAATTTTTTAAAATTTCGCAAACCCGTTAATATTTATGGGAATCGAGTGCAACTACATTATTTCTAAGTAAAAGACATCTGAATATGTCCACCATCCATTATATACAAAAGTTTGTCTAAATTTAAGGCGACTCCAACCTTCTTAAAGATCGGAGTAGCAGCTGTTTTTCTGGCGTGCAATACCTAAGTTGGTCCTTTTCAGTGTATACGCATACATAAACGACAATTTACAAGGTCTATTTTATACCTGAGAGCTAAAGTAGAAATTTCTTAAAGTAAAGTGAATTTCCTTTGAAACATCTCTGTCACTTGTAAAGTCGAGAGGACAGTTTTTAGATCCTGTTCGTAGGTTTGCGTTTCAAAATGCTCCTCGAGCGTAGTAGAAAACGAAGACCATCTGACAAGGTCCAAATATCACGGATTTATTTTTAAACACTGATACTTTGTTGATTCATAACGAAAAAAACGGTTATGAAAATGTTTATAAAATTTTTATATTAGTGGGCAAAATAGATTTGTACTCTAGCAACTCAGGCGGCATTGAACCTCCCAGGCAACGTAAGCAATTTGATAACTGCCTTGAATATATGTACAGGATTTTCCAAAGCTGTGTAAAGTAGATTTAAAAAAAAGATAAGCAAAACTTATCTAATATTTGAAAAATGACCCTGACGATTTTAAACGAATCTTTATCATCGAAATCGTTGTACACATGGAGCCTGAGAGATTGAATTGATTTCGCTATTAATAGCTGAACGTAAATGATTCACGTCTCAATGTCGCGTATCCGCTTTTTTGGTCGTGCTGCGAATTGTTAATCAAGACTCGTATGCACTCTGACGTCGTGTTTGTGTAAACTGTTTCAAACACTACATCAAAATGTAATTTTTTTTCACTTCTGCAGCAATATCTTTTATATCCACGTAATCCATAGAACAACATTTCTACCTAATGAATTTAATTTTTTTAATAAGTGTCAAAGACTCTGATGAATACAACAATTATTAGCATCTTAGTAATTAAAGTAAAATTCCGCCCCGGCGAACAAATAGATCGAATATTTGTAACGATATCTATATCAATTACAATTATCAATGTCATATTTTCAAGATTAATGCCGTCAAGATAATCAGTGCAACTGTCTCGACTTTCTTCCTCATTTCGTCTCGCTGTCTCTCTCTCGTTGCTCTGACTTATCTATTTGTGTCAGTTAATCCGTGAACGAGACGTTCGATGCGTCGTGCAGAGTACACACCGATCAACGATGTCTCGGTCGTGCGAACTCGGTCAAACGCCGAAGTCGCTATCGCGCACCGAGTATAACCGACCGGCAATTCTGCGACAACGATGTGTGACGCGCGGGAGCGGGCGCCACGCGCACACGCTTGCCGTTGCATACTTCTCCCGCGTTTAGAAGCAAATCTGACGTTTACAGAGGCCCTGCAGCGATATCCGTGCTATAGAGGCCCTGCAGCGATATCCGTGCTATAGAGGCCCTCGCTGCGATCGCGCCTCTCGATAATCGCAGCGAGGTTATGAGTGAACGATTCGAGGCATTTTTTCTCGATCCGCAACCTGCGAGCCTCCTACCGACAGAACCACTCCTTCTCAGCTTCAATTTCGCTGAACGCACCTTGTCAGTGCTCACAGTGGCTCAGGGCTCAGATACACTGCTCGAGGCCGCTCGGCTGTGAGGTAAGGGAACCGCCAATGCCCGGACACATCAAGGGAACATTTTTTATTGACTCCTGAGAAATGGGTGGGTTGATTTTGTTTTTATTAATTTTAACGAAATATGTTTTTGATTTTTAATAAAATAGTGCAGTTAAATTACAATGAGAATATTACATTGCCTGCAAAGTAACATTTATTGGTGAATGAAGGAATGAATGTTTATTGTACGCAGGTGAAGACCTGTTACGATTATTAATACATTCACTTAGTGAGCATACAATAAAAAAAGTTTCATTGTTTCGATAAAAAGTTTTTCTTAAATTGAAGAAACGGTCTCCTTCGTTTATTTAAAAGATATACTTGATGATCGCAAGTACTGGGAATTTCACCGTCCTATGTTAAACACTTATTGGGTTGTCTTCTCGTACCTAATCTCACTTTTGCTTCCTGATAAAAGAAGCTTTTATTCAAGAAAAAAAAAAAATTCAAGATTTTTATGTCAGGACACTTAGAATGATCCGAAACATTGAGAAAAGTGGTTTAGAACCATTGAACCGATTGAGCTGAAATTTGGTACATCAGTGAAGCAGTCGTCCATTTTTAACTGATCAAATTTTTTCGGAATGTATCCAGAAATGTGCATTTTATGGCTTTTTGAAATTTCTCGAAAAAGGACGTGCGCGCTCTAACTTTCGTAGAAATAGGGATATTTCGCTGAATTATTCTTCATACGTGTAGGCACTGTCAAAGTTGCTTGGTATAGAATTTGATCTAAATCGGAAAAGTGGTTTGGTTTTTGGAGTTTAGAAATTTCGAAAAATTCTTGTTTTTGCCCTAACTTTGGCAAAAGCTGAGACAAAGACCTCGAATTTCATACATCAAATCGGTAGTGAAAGTTAGCGATCATTAGTACATAGTTTTATCATAATATGCAATGTGGTTCAAATGCCACGAAATTTGTACTTCTCGTCGTCTTGAGAATAAATCTTTCTTCGACCGTCCAATAGATACTTGACTCTGGAGAAGCCCTTAACTTTTGGGGCGTTCGTACCTTTACTGTGGATCGAGAAAACGAATCACTACGAAAAATACGTCGCTCTTCCTCGCGCCCTAAGCTTCTTCCGTATTCGAGAATACTCGCGCTCACGCTATTAGTAGCTCTCATGCTTCTCGACCATCACATGTCAACAAAAATATGCACAGTGATCCGAGAACTTGACCTTCTTGTTCCTAAAGCGTACATTATTGCCAGTCGCAACGCGGATGTAACTACAATACCCGCATCGAACTTATCAAATAATCTTCAGGGTCACTATATATTCCCGAGTGAACTTCATCAAGCATCAACTCTCAAAGACGTCGTCTTGACCATGTAATTCAATATTTTTCAATATACATGTTTAATAAACGTAAAAACAACCCATTATGTCGGTAATATTTAATACTTTTCTCGTGAATCCATTTAATGTAGTACGACGTTAAGTGCTATTTCCGAGCTAATTTATTCTTCTGTTTTAAAAACTGCAACTACAATGGCCGGAGTATGAAAGTCATTTTCCCGCTGGACGTAAATTAAGACTTTAATGTAGACTGTGTTGGCCCTACAATGTTTCCTAAGTGCTCTTTCAATCATCAATTTTTTTCGGAGGACGGAATAACGTTATTATTTTTCAAGCTACGTTAGGAATTCATAAAATTTGCCCCGAGAATCGCGAATTACCCTTTTTTTGGATCTCATGTATTTCCGGGTTCCTTTTTTACCTCATAATGGACTTTGAGGATAAAATTTAATTAGGCATAGCGGAAAAGAAAAATGCTATGAATGGCACGCCTCAAGTCACTGAGGACCTCCATCGAGCTGAAGAGAAACGTATTACATCGTGAAGACATTATTGCTCTAGAGCAAAGAGGCGAGTCTCGGTTTCGAAGGTCGCTATCTCTCCACGGCCAACGGGCGACTGCCAGTCGGTCGACCCCCTTGCCAAACGGCCAAATTCTGGCCCTGACACGATTTCGCACGGGGCTCCCACACGGCAAGTTAGGCCCTCTCCGCTCTCACGACTTTCGCTGTAACGCGAGCGCACGACTTTCCAAGCTCAAGACCGAAAACCACGACTGGTCTGCTATTAGAACTCGTGCGTCAATTCAAGCGTGTCCTATCGTAAACAACATATCTACTCAGAGCGACTTTACCAACAAAAAATCTAATCTCATTGATTCTCGTTTCGTTTTTCATTTGATGAAAAGTTGAGATTCCCGACGTGGGAATGGATATAATAAAATCGACCTGCGGAGTAATGTACTGTGGTTTGAAGGCATAAAATTGAATGCGGCACGCTGAAGAATTCTCCGGAACTTTTCTATTTCTACACACGATTTCACACGATTGTTATATTATTTTTGTATAATTTTAACATAAAAGCGGTTCCTGGCCAACTACGAAAACTTTCGTGACTTGTTATCATTTGTCTTGATATTTTCTTTGATTATACTTGAAAAAAATTCTTAACACCATTGCGTGTTACTTTGAATATTTATAAGAAAGAAAATATTGAAACGAATCGGAAAGGTCAATGTCAAAGTCAAGAATGATTTTTAAGTATCTAATATTATCAAACAATTTCCATATATGATTGATAAAATGTGAAAATTTTTCCAAGAGCGAATGAATCTCCGGACTAGATAAGCCGAACTTCGAAGAATGCATAGCATTTGACAACAGGTAAAATGGGAGTTTTTAAGGTCATGACTGAATTGATATTTTGATTCAAGAGTTAAAAAAAAAAGTTAAATTTTTCGTCATTCAATTACTGCGATGCCCTCAAAAACCGTTGGATAGTTTCAATAAGTATATCGACCAGGCCATAGATTCCAATTTAACTGCAATACAAGGTGAACCTCCCAATCGTCAGATACACGCACTTGCGAGGCGCGTATCGTAGACTTTATTTCAAACGGACAGTCTTTTATTACGTTTGCGAATACAGCTTTAATTTTCAGAATATCAATTACCTAAAAACTAATATATTGTGTCGCTTCTAATGGATTCGACATAATTATGCTCGCAATAGACAAGACGTGGTCTTGACAAGAACACTTGACAACAGGAAAGGTGAGGTTTTTAAAAATTGTTGTTTTAATGCAATGCATTTTGTCGTCATCGAATGACTGCAATGCCCTTAAAAACCGCTCAATAATTTCAATACACTGAGAGAAAAGCATATCGTTTATTAAACGATTCCATATGGTAAAACGAATATACGAAGGCTTGCAATGTTTTATGGTTGGAGCGATGATAAATATGGTTCAATAAACGATACTTGTAAGGTTATTGGAAACAAACGTTGAAATCGTATGTGCAAGAAAACGGCATATTTGAAACTATTAGTTTTTGAAACTATTATCATTTCGATGATTGCTACTAAAATTATATTTGCTATAAACATAACATATAGACGTTCCTCCTGCGAATTATAGTTTATAGTTAGATTATCGTCAGTCCAACTATATTATTTTTTAAATTACCAGATTTTTCTCTCAGTGTAAGTATATCGACCCGACCATAGATTTCAATTTAATCGCGATTCAAGGTGAACCTCCTAATCGTCTGACAAATGTATATGCGAGACGCTTATCGTAGAGTTTATCTCGAACGGACAACCCTTTATTACGTTTCCGAATACAACTTTAATTTTAAGAATATCAATTGCACGAAATGTAATAGATTGTGTTACTTGTAATGGATTTGACATAATTATGCCTGCAACATACAAGACGGCGTCTTCACAACAGGACAGGTGAGATTTAAAAAAAATTGATGTATTAATGCAAGTGTTGAAAAAAGGAACATCTCTTTATCGTCGTCGTATGACTGCAATGCCCTCAAAAAACGCTCAATAGTTTCAATGAGTATATCGACCCGGCCATAGAATTCAGTTTAATTGCCATTCAAGGTGAACCTCCTAATCGCCCGACAAACGTATATGCGAGTTTATCTTATACGGATAGCTCGTCTGCGCGAGTGACCAGTTTCTCAGTCTGTGCGTGCGTACGACAGAGCCGAAGAGGAGCTTGTAAGAGTTTCATATATATTCGATACAGAATCCGGCGAGGTCAGCCAACCGGCGGTTTATCCGCTTTTTCCACCTTCGACAAAGCAAAGCGATTAAAAAGGTAGGTTCGGGTTGTATGGCTCGCTTCGGATGCTGTTTGCTGCGACAAGTACGAGTGACTTCTCTCTTTCTCCTCTTGCCACTGCCGCCTTCGCTCAAATCTTCGGCTCTACCGGTTGGACGAGAAACGAATGCGTGGCCGAACGATACGTTCGACTACAACATAACTATGCTAGTGACAAGAAAAGGGACAGCCACGCGGTCATATACGAATAGGCCAGCCAACGGCGGACCGTACATATTGTTATACTATGGGCACCCGGTCCGAGTGAATTTTCGTGGGCGACCAGCAAGACAGAGACGGAGAAAACTGTAGGCTCGAAAGATGCGTGGGTTTCAACTGCTTACTGCCAGGCAAGCGCCTACGGTGAATCCAAGATAACTTAGCATGACCGCGGCTACTTCCTCTATGGACCCGTATCTCTTTCTCTGTCGCCCTTTATTACGTTCACGGATATTACTTTCAATTTGCTTCCTCGTAGAGGAAGCTTTGTTTTCAGGAAATTTTTTGTTTGTTGAGATTTTCATGTCAGGACGCTTGGAATGTTCCACAACATCGAGAAAAGTGGTTTAAAAAAAATGTCCGTGTGTGTGTGCAGGGCTTCGAAATTTTAATCACCTGTAACTCGAGAACTGTTTAACCGATTGAGCTAAAATTTGATACACAAGTGAAGCAGCAGTCCATTTTCTAATGATGCAATTTTTTTTTAAATGTATGCAGAAATTTTCATCTCACAACTTTTCGGACTTTAAGAAAAACGGATGTGCGCGCGCTGGCGTTAGCAAAAATGGCGATATTTTGTTGAATAATTTTGTATATGTGCAGGTACTGGTAATGTTGTTTAGTATTGAATTTGACCTAAATCGACAAAGCGGGTCGTATTTTATAGAATTTTAAAAATTTCGAAAAATTTACGTTTTGCCGTAATTTTGGAAAAATATGAGATAACGATCCCATATTTCATACATAAAATCAGTCCGTTTGGCGATGATTAGTACATAGTTTCGTCATGATCTGCAATGTGGTTCACATTTCTCAGAATTTGAACGTTTAGAAAAAATTATCTTATTTCATTTAAACTTTAGCAAAACATAAGATAAATCAAATTTTATATATGCAATTAGTAGTTTTCAGCAACAATAGGTACACAGTTCCGTCATACTTTGTTCTGTGATTCAAATTTTCCAGAAATTCAACTTTGATAAAAAATTAAGCTGCAAAGTTGAACTTTGCAATTTGCTTACTCATTGTTTTTTTTTTTTTTTACAAAGCTTCCTCTACGAGAAAACCAAAATCCATTGACATACTTTCTCATAGAGGTAAATTTAAAAAAAAAAAAACCCAAAAATAATGAGGAAGCAATTTTCAAAGTTTAGCTATGCAGCTTTCATTGAATATCAATTGTCAAAAATTATATTGATTTGTTTTACTTGTAATGAGATGTCGGGAGTAAATTGCCATTTAGCCTAAACAGTTTTTTTCGTGGGGTTTCATGAAAAAAAAAGGTGTTGAACATGTTGAGTTAATTTTTTTCAATAACCTGTTTAACAGAACATTTACTGAAATTTGAACAATGGCGAACATTGCAATGAGAAGATTTTATGAAGAAACGCGATAACACTTTTCAATAATGTAGTTTTTATGGTGGACCAACAATTGCGGGTTTATTAATTATTGTTGATCTAGAAAACAAAACATTCTCATGAATGCAAAAAAGCCTTGAGTGGTTTCCCTGGTGATATCAATGGAAAAAGACATGAGCATTATTTAATTGAAAAAATGTTTTGAATACTATTCTGAGTCATGATCACAAATTTTCAACTTTTCACAATATCGTCACTTAGAGATATTTTCTATTTTGTACGTTAATTGCTTGTAATTATTTACAAAAAAAAAAAATTATCCTGGTTCATTAAAATGATGCACAACATTACTGACGAGATATTAAAAACAAAATAATCGTTAACGTTGGTTCAATAGTGGACGCTACACTGAGAGAAAATATAGTAGAATGGCAAGTCAATATAATTCTCAAAAGGAACGATTATACCGATTGTAGTAGATACTATATTTTTTTTTTTAGTTAAGCTTCGATTATGTTTGCAGCTATTATTTTTTGTCATTGTCATGACTATAAAATGTAAATTTTTCTCCTGGGAATACAGTATGATAAAAGAATAGTATTGTTGTTTTAACCATGTCTTTTTCTCTCAATCCTGATCTTTATTTTTATGACCTATACCTGCACTAATAGTATTTTAATTTCTCCATCTTATACGAAGTACGTAAACACATACTTCGTATGTTTTACTTCGCGAACGGTTTTCAGATAATCTCGACGTTTAATTGTTAAAGCAGGGCATCGCTCTCACTCTCTCAGAGAAAGAAAGATGGAGAAAGGCGAGTTATCCACCCTTCTACACGATGTAGTCTTGTAAAAGTACGAGTGGATAAAGAAGAAAGTGAGGGTCGGGAATACGACTTGGAAACAGTGTATTAGGGGCGGTAGGACAGTCCAAAACGTGCAACACGAGATTTCAGCGGATATAGAGGAGGATATTGTTTCCGGAAAAGTAGCTACTGCTCGGAAAGGGTCTTGGACTGACCGCACATCTGGATAGCGCCGTACGGTGCCGTTTTTTCGAGGTTTCGTTACGCGAGAAAAGCGACTGACAGTTACTAAGCGAGATTAGTAGGAAAGACATTGAAATGGAAACTATTTCGAATAAGTTACAATTTTTAGATACGACGTAAATTCGGTTTGCCCCGTGAAAATAAATAATAACAAAATGGAATAATGTAATGCTTTGAATATAGAGTTTACAACTCACCTGTCCATTTCGGAATTGTTGCTGTTGTTGTTGCTGCTGTTGCTGCTGCTGTTGTTGTTGTTGTTGTTGTTGTTGCTGCTGCTGTTGCTGCTGTTGTTGCTGTTGCTGCTGCTGTTGGTGATGAAAGAGCGCGACTTGCTGTTGCGCTGTCATTTGATTGTTTAGGTAAACTAGGTGTTCAGTTCCAGGAGCTCCACTCTGAAGAATATGAATTAGGAATAATGCATTAAATTTTTATAAAACTTAGAATTTGTGACTCATTCTAATAGCAATTCTTGTCTCTTATTGGAATTAGTTGACGCGCTAAATGGATTGTCGGAGTAAACGAGCTTCTGAAGCTGTGTCATTGATTTGAAAACAGAATGTATCCCAATGAGAAATTGAGGAGGGATGATTATTTTATGAAATATTTTTTAGTGCATGGCAATTATCTACAAGGAACGATCTATAACTATTTTTCTTAATAAATTGTAAACTAAATTATGACAATGATACTTTTATCTTATTTCTTGGTGGTTTTTAAATGAACATAGAAACTTAGTACTATGTAAATATAGTGCTAATTTTCGAAAAAAAAAAAAAAGACTCATCAATACAGAATTAATATTAAATAAGTACTTCAGTTAAATAGTCTGCAATTGAAAAAATTCATTGTATACAATATGCAGAACAATTTATATCCATGGAATTCTATTTTCATGAACAAAATCAAATGTATGCAAATTTTTTATCTAAAAAAAGTGCTTATTCAAGCGATAATGCAAGTGATAAATCATTTGAGTACTGAATTATACAACTTTGATATACAACATTCTTTGGGAATCAAGTAATGCTTGTTTTAGTATAAGCAAAGTACTTTGTTACTGTGTAACTATTAGAAAATTTACTGTAAGTACTGCAGTAGATAATTCGGCTTTTATAATTGATTATGCAAATTATAATTGAGTTAACATTTCTAATGTAGAAGGAGAAACAGGCATTTTAAAAATTAGTTTTTATTATATTCCATCTATGTTCATTGATAAATATTATCAATCATAATCGTTCATAGACAATCACAATAATCCTATTCGCAATCATCCATAATTATGATGAACTTGAAAAATAGTGTTCATGTACAGCAACACATACTAATCATATTGGTTGTGAATAAGCTGTACATAAAGACAAGCGCTTAAATATTCATCCTGATTTGATAACACACACATCAGGCCTTTGAAAATTTCCTTGTCAAGCATTTGCATTGACCAATTATTAAAGTCAATTAAAAACTATCAAAAGTAGAGTTGAAAATCCCCATTAATTCAGGGACATAGTTTACAACATGGTTTATTTCGTAATTGTGATTTCATAATCATAATCTGTACTGATTATAACATTATGTGTGCACATTTGGAACAAGAGTCCACTACTTATTTTTTTAATGTATTAAATTTTCCAAATTATTAAAAAATTTGGCTGCGTTTTATTGACAATTAAAACTTCCGCAACTATTTAAAAGGTTATTCATTTAATTAAAACCATGGCATATTATAATTATGGAATCATTATGTAAAGCCAATCATATTATACTTATTTCTACAAATATTAGGCATTTGCAAGTCTCATTAAAAGTATCTTTCATATATTTTAAAAAATTTTTGCCAACATTGTAAAAATCATGCAAGTCTCCTACTTTAATCATTGAATAACCAGTAAAATGAGAAGAATAAGTGAGCAAACAGAGAACTTTACACATGAAAATACATGTTTTTTTTTACCTTTAGTTGCATAGGGTGTATTTCATAAGGCATGTGAACATTGTTCATAGCTTGAAGGCCAAGTTGCTGAGGCTGACTTTGCTGTGGGACGCCAAGTTTGTTCATCGGATATTTCCACTTTTCGTGATTCTGAAGAGCAGGTGTCAGGTAACCGTTGGTGGCATCGCCGCTGGATCCACCCGACGTACCAGCCATACTTACATTGTCGATAATAGCGTCATCGGCAAGTGCCCAAGCTCGAGGTGCCTGTTTGGTTTGAAATGTCGAGGCTTGAGCATTGAATTCCGGTTCGCCGGGTCGTTGAAAGACGTAACCAACCATCGCATCATCTTGGGTTCGGCTGATGCCCATTTGATGAGTCTGTCCAGGTTGTATCCGAACGCCGTCGCCTCCAGCCATAACCTGGGCACACTGTTCAGAATCCTAAAACCCAAACAAAAAAAATCCAATAAAGATCTTCAAACCCACAAAACCCCTCCCAAAAATTCCACTACCCTCGACTACTCAAAATCCAAACGAATAAAAAACCTCACAAACGCTTCCAAACTCGTTTCAACAAAATTTTACAAAAACAAAATTTCGCAAAAGCAAATAAATGCGACCAAACGTACATAACCTGCAGACACTTTCACGATCATAATTTACCGTAGTCTAACAATCGAACCGCTAAACAAAACCGTAAGCCCAAACACACAGCATTTTCGCGATTCTAACAGCACGCCCGAAATCGTTGGAAAATTAAGGTACTTTGCGAATTTTTGTGAAACTCAATGAGTTAGTGCAATTCACAGCATAGCGAAGTTATTAGACGAAGCGTGTGAGAGAAAGAGATGAAAAAAAAAAAAAAGCGAGTAGCCGCTGTAGGTACCGCACAGAGTGTAGGTATATTACAGTATATATGCATATGTATGTGTATATATATATACATATATATAATACGTACGGTAGGTATGTGACCGTTGGCAGAGGGATAGTGCAACTGCATAGGAGGTGCCGGCTCGCCACCGCCGCCGCTTCCCGTACCAAGCCACTTCATCGTCCTGTCAAACGTGACTCCTCGATATATCCTATTTTTCCTTCTTGAATATCTCCGCTGGTTGACGACGAAGCCTGTGCCCTCCTCGGCGGCTCAAACCCGCGCGGGGGGAGCGCTAGAGGGGAAGAGGGTATAGCTCGTAGTAGAAAAAGAGCGAGCGTTAAGAGATTGGCGTGTGTGAGAGTGAGACAGAGATTCGTTGAAGAAGAGAGAGGTGCAAGAAGAGGAGTCGAAAGCCTCGTTGAAGGTTATCTCTCGTTGCGACCGGCGTCTCGAAACTCTTATTCTTATATTATTCTTATTCTCTCTCAGCGAATCGTTCAAGTCCACTTCATGTTCGCACGGAATAAGTGCGAACGATCTTTAAACGCGGTCTAACACAAAATTCAATGACTCCCCGCACTCTTATTAATCGTAAACGGTCGCGAACCTCCAGTAACTATCGAGGATGACTACGTGCTAGCGTTTTTCGAGCTTCGTGGGCAATTGGCAAACGTTGGAAAGGCGCGAGAGCAAACGCCACCCGATGAACAGAGCAATGGCAGCTAGTCCGGCGCGCCGCTGCCGCCGCTACTGCCGGAATTTTTGACAACACGCAGACACACACACAGGGAGACGCACACCTCTCGAGCCGCGACACTGACGCACCCACACTCGACGCTGCGACGACACTCACACGCACTCGCACACTCGCTTACGCGGTGCGCGCTCGAGTCTCTCTTACGCGCGGACAAAGGGACACAACACTCTCTGGTTGGTCTTCTCCGCCACCCGGTGTATGAGGACCGGTCGTCGTGGTACACCGCACCGGACAGAAAGCTTCTCTTGGGCGATGCACGTTTTCCGTCTTTCAAACAAATTCCACTAAAGCACACGGTCCAAACACTTTCGTCGCACTCGTTTTGCAGAGGAAGAAATTTTTATTAATGCGTAGACTGATCAATTTGTACAGCCCTTGTAATGAGTATCCGAGCAAGGGATCCGCAATTTTGTATATTTCGCTGTTGACGCTAGTTGCGAGACACGCTTAAGAAATAATTGATAATATAGGCGTGTGTATATTCGGGCGCTAAAATCGAGAGAAAATTATTCAAACGCTCTGCTTTATACGAGATACGATGTCCCTTTCCTTTCTCGTAGCGCTTGGCTGTAAGTATCAAGGGACTGTATTTCGTGGGGAACGAAGTTAGAAAGAGACGGAAGTAGGGGAGATTTTCTTGATGGTTATTTTGCGGAACTCTGAGTTTTGGTTGTTCTCGCGGTTGTGTATTTAGCAAAGAGTCTGGTAGTTGGAGCTCCGGAGGGAGCTTCCCGTTAGGTCGTGACGGTGTTGTGTACACTGTTTAGGTGGTAGTATCGCGAAGCAAAGCTCGGATCCCGCAACGTAATGCAACCTCGTCACCGACGTTTGATGACCGACGCACCGCCGTGTGTGTGTGTGTTTTTGTTTAAAAACTGTACATTACAACATATATATAATATTATATCCTTAAATACACTATTCACAGGTATATACAGCGAGAGACGGACTCGCAATGCGCGACGACCGGCATTCGCGTTATTCGCGTGCTTGGATGCACCGCGATTACCGTGCCAGAGTTCGCACTCTCTGCAGTCTCGGCTAGAAACGGCCGCTGCCAACTGCCGACATGTTGTTTTTTTCTCTCGCTCTTTCTGTATCGCGTAATTCACAAATTGGTTTGATTGGTCGAACGAAGTTCGCATGTGCGCAAGCGCTACCGACGACGTCGAGCTCTACGTTACCCGCCAATCCGCACTTACCTTGTGCTTTTTTGCAACGACATCTATCGACTATTTGCAATTGGTTGTGCGGCTGTTGGCGCCAATTCAAAATTCGCGGCTTTTGGTCTCTTTTAGTTGGATTAGAGTTTTTGATTACTTTCAGATATGTGAGAGTACAATTATTGACTTGGCAATTTTCTTTTTCTATTTCAATAGTTAATTTGAATATATTTTTATTCAATAGGTGATTGAAATTAATATGCTGAAATAAACTCGTGACTCAGATAGACTTTGCTAAAAATTTTGATTTTCCGAAATCTTTGGGTTCAACGAAGAATAATCTTATCAGGTATTTGCATAGAAACCCAGTCTTATATTGTGCATGGTGTTTAGGAGAATTAAAAAGAGGATTGCCATTTATTAATCAAATTTTAGACCTTCAATGAAGTCTTTCCGGTTACTTTCAGACACATGCGAAAGTAGAGATTATTCACTTGACGATTTTATGCATTTTCTATTTTAAATGATAATTCAACTATATTTTGATTTAAAAACCCATAAAAAATTAATGACATGCATTGAAATAAAACTTGTGACTCAGATAATCTGTCTAAAAATTTGTTGGTTTTCTTAAAGATCTTCGAGCTCAACGAAGACTGTCTATAAGAAATTATTTGCATTAAAACTCATATGCTGTATGATATCTAGTAGAGTTAAAAAAGAGAATTGCTATTAAAAAATTCTAAGTCTTTAATGAATACGCCGGAAATTGCAACATTTCGATTATTTTCATAGCCACATGCGAAAATAAAAATGATTGACTTAACGGTTTCCAATGCAATTTCTTTCCCACATCGATTCAACTTTACATTGGATCAATAGCCGATTATAATGAATAACATGCATCAAAATACAACTCGTGACTCAGTTAATCTCAGCTAAGAACTTTCTTAAAAAGACTAACTTATCAGCTATTTGCATTGCAACCCATAACTTTAGTTTTATGTGCTGCATGTTATCCATTAGAATTAATAACAGAGGATTGTCATTTAGAAACTCGAATCCTTCAATGAAGACTCCGGAAATGTACACCGAAACGAAAAATTTAAATATATAGACAATTTCCAATTCTACAGTAATTACGCGAACGCAACGACATTCGTAAAATTCTTCTGAATGTAGTGTTTGTTCCTGCATAACAAGCTCCTGTTTCCAAATGGCAAGCCTCAAAAGGATATAATAAGAAGGATTGTAAGGAATACATGATTAAATACGAGCCGGCATTTCCGTTTTCACGTTACACAAGGTTATATTTTTATAACTTCTTCTTCTTCGTCTCTGGATTTTTCTATATCCCTATCCCACATTGGGGACAAGAAAACCAGAGATAATCTGGTAGAGATCTCGTTGGTACTGTCGGTACGTAACACACGCGGACGCACAGTCAGTAAAGTGCGCCCAATATATGCCTCCATACACGCGTCGATTCGCAACAGTCTATCAAACAAATGAAACCAGCGGGAGGCCAGTTATCATCACGTTAGTTTGGGCTAATGTTCTTCAGTCGTTTGGCAGCCTCTACTCTTGTCTCATATATTCACGGCAAAATGAGCCGATGATCACGGTCGCGAGTTTGGACCGTGAATTTAAAAAAAATCGTATCAAATTTATCGACAGGACGATTTCTCGACAGACTGCTGGAATATACGGCTTTTGTTTTTGTGGTTTTTTTAATCTTTTCTCTCTCGGCTGAGACAGTTCGGCGATTGTCCGACTGTCGTTAGCCGCAGTTACAAAATGCGCTCGTAACTCTCGGTTAAAAAATATTATAATATCTCGATCTCCAGGCGGCGGGGTGGTCTTTCTAAAAAATCGTAAAATTCCAGTCCCCCTCCTACTTCGTGCACTCTTATCCTCTCTTTCTCTCCCTCTCTCTCGCTCCTCTTGCATACTCTCGCTTTGCTAATGAAAAGAAGCGTAGGCGTGCCGGTTTACCGTGAAAATTAACGTCAAACTTAATTAACGCACTTCGTTACTTCTCTTCGTCGCCGGTACGTAGTATAACAATCGGCGTGCGGAGGGATGCACGTTAACAACCGAGACACTGGGTCCGACGAATTTCGGAACCAGTGATTTACGGTCGCTCGGATATCGCAATTCCTTCCATCCGCCACCGTTAACACATTCTTTGTACAAGGCGATTTTTCCGACGATGGTCATCCCTCTGCACGGCGCTCGATTATATGTGCAAACATATATATATATATATATACATATACATATATATAATATATATATCTATATATAAACTAACATTCTTTCGTTTAATGATTTTTTTGTTTCGATAATAATATTAATAATAATTAAAAATAATTAATCAATAGATATCCTATGAATAACCGTAATGTGGAGTCAGCAGCGTCTGTCTCTTGTCCGTTCGGGTATGCTTATAGTTCTCGCTTTCACTTCACCATCTTCTCATACTTGTTTGCTTACACGTGTATTTTTTTTGTTTTTTTTTTGTAATTTTTTTTTATCATTTTTTCGTTTACGTATGTAAATTATTTACAAGTGCAGAGGTTTTTTTTTGTGTGTGTGTGATCGTAATGGTGTAGGCACTATGGCTTTGGACGTACACTAAGTTGTACGTTAGGGTACATCCTTAAAGGGCTCGCGAAGAAAACGTAACGCGGAGACGAATTCCGTGGTCTTTTGCAGTTTAATGTTTTTTTTTTCTGCTCAGCAGTCTGAATCTTAGAGCCAATTAACAACGAGAGGAACTTGGCGGTGCGAGCTCGACTCTCGATCTCGCGACCCTCTTCGAGAGCCCCTTAATCAGGTCCAGATTAGTACTCGATCCTGAAAGTATCTCTTAGACAATTATTAGAATAATATTAAATATGCGTTTACACGAGACGATAGCCTAGGGTTTCTCCTTGTATTTTTTTTTCTTCAAATTCTTAAATCTTGTGATTTCGTTTCTTGTACGAGGTTTGAGTTCGTCTCCGTTTAAGTTTTATCTTTTCTCAAATTCTTTCCTTGGTGTTTACGGTCGTTTTCTTCGCCGAAATGCACCTTATCGAGGTTCCAGACCATTTTTCAGTTTCCCAGAGTGCGCAGAATTTTTTTTTTTTTTTTTTTTTTATGTAATGAAAATAACTGTTGTCTCCGTTGCAGGAAAACTCGAAGAGCAGCGAATACAAAATAAATAAAAAAAGGAACCGTACGCACGATCGTTCCCGCGAACGCAACACAATTGACTATGGCGTTTTGTCGAATACACAGAGTTTTGTTGTTATTTTTTCATTTTTTCTTTCTTTCGTCATTCAATAACCCGAAGGAAAAAGAGTTCGGTCCGCAACTCCGCAACGGTATTCCGAAATTCTTTCATTCTCGAAATTAATAATTTAGCATTCCCATCAATAACGCACAGTATCGACGCAATTCAAATTCTCATCGCGTGGAAAAGAAATATCTATGTATAATAATAACGCGACGACTGATTATTTCGTTTGTTCCTCGTCCAATCACCTCGATCTTATCTGTCTACTCTCTCTATCTCTCAATCTTTTCATTTTTCGTCGCGATTCGATTCTCAATTAACTAAACTAACGAATAAGGATTGCACGGGAGGCGGATTCGCGTTCGTTCGCGACCTCGAATTGAAGAGAAATATTATCCTCGCGGAATTACCCGCCGCGAAAGTCTATTTTTCGGGTCAGCACTTCAAGGCAGAAAACGGCGTGTCGCTCGAGCGTCGCGATCGCGCCAATCGTTTGATATGTTTTTCCAGAACCTCGTGCGTCAAACTTTCGTTTTTTTTTAATGTTCGTTTCAAACGACGAGGCCGAGAACCCCGAAACGTGGCGATGACGGAAGCGACACTCGATCAACGATTTTATAATTCAGCGCGCTTGGATTATTCGCGGCAGTTATTCTGGCGGTTTGCTCAGCGTGCTCGAACCTCGATGAGTTTAACGTCGATAGAAAAGCGAAATCGACACACTGGTTCTCCGCGTACTTCGAGCCGTACTAGATTCATGCGAGCACGGGGTTGCGTCTCGAATATACACGCGGCGCATTATAGCCCACTCACCGATAGCACCGGGCTTTCCCGGCAATTCCGGGGAGACGAACTCAGAGTAAACGATAATAAAAAAAATCATCATCATCATGCTTGGACTATGAGAGGCGTTTAGTCTTAAAACGCGAAATCGAAGAGATCCGAGAGGCCCTCGT
Source organism: Tromatobia lineatoria (assembly GCA_949699805.1). Taxonomy (NCBI): domain Eukaryota; kingdom Metazoa; phylum Arthropoda; class Insecta; order Hymenoptera; family Ichneumonidae; genus Tromatobia; species Tromatobia lineatoria. The sequence continues at coordinate 17,609,374 of OX453036.1, forward strand.
CGGTGCCCAAGGTGAAGGAGTAGTCGTTTTCGGAAAGCGGTGGCTCTAACGAGAGCAGAGGTTCCCCAAAATCTAGTATGCCAATATCTGAAACACAAAAAAAAATTGTGGTTGTTTCCTACAGAAAAAACGAACACAATACGTATTGGCGCTATTGATCCTGAAACAAGGAAAAGTAAATTGTGGGTTTTTCCTAGAAAAAAAAAATTGAACACACTAAATATTGGGGTTATTTTATATCTAAAACACGAAAAAGAAAATTGTGGGTTTTTCCTAGAAAAAAATGATCCCACTAAAAATTGGCGTTATTTTTCTTGAAAGATTGTTCACCCAATTTTTAAACTAGTTTAAGAAGCATCTGAGTGAGATTAAAAGACAAATCGATTTTATTTGTCTTTGATTTTCTGATGGTTTATACTGTGTAGAATTCTGTAGAACATGTTGATGACGCAATTCAACTTATTATGAGCGTTACACCGCGATACCTAAGCTGACTGCAAGAAAATTGAACCGCGTTTTTCCAAAAGCGTAATTTCAAAAATCAGTAATCTGTATATCTTAAAAATGAGCAGATGCATTGTAGTGGGAATTTCTACCGATATACTTCAACATATACTTGAGTGCCCTACGGTTTTATATTTACATTTTTTGAAAAATTTTATGATGATAAAAAAATCTAAAGTGATGAAAAGATGGGTAAAATTGACTTTATATTTCAAATGGGCGTCATGCTAATTTTTTTAATATCCCCTCTTCCCCTTTTCCCCCGTTAGGGACAGATTTATATTTTTTTCACTTCTGAAGATTTTTTTTTAATTACATTTTTTTTTTTTTCATCCACGAAGTACACCAACCTAGTTTGCTGCTGGAGAAGCGGTGAAGTAGTTGGTGAACAGACTTTATACCGATATTATTAGTTGGTTTAACTAAATCGCAGGGCTACAGACGCTCCAATCGGTTAAAATGGTTAGGTCAGCTAATTTTTGGGTTAGTATGACAAACTAGTTGGTTCTGCCACGCAATTCGTTGGCTGCTATTTAATTCATCTGTTGGCGCAATCATCTGATTTGTCGCCTTAAAAAACTAAGCCGTTTCGATAACCAACCAGGTTATTGGTCCAAACAATTCTATTACTTGTCCAACTAATTCTTTTTTCCGTGCAGATAATAGGCACTTGGAGTTGCTTCAAGGGAAGACAATGAGGTAAAAATCAGGAATATTCATTGACGACATTGTTTAGCTTTTGGTATTGCATGAAAAAAAAATCGTGCTCATAATAGTTTAAACAAACAATATTTTGCTCGGTCACAATAGCATCTTGCTACTCTGGATAACATATATATTTTTTATACTGCACAGATTAATAAAGAGTGAAATAAGAACATGTTTTGCTTCATATGCTGGGCCCAGTTACCATTTATTAGTTTCTCCATTTTGTATTGCATAATCATGATTACTATGGCTAATTACTGCAAACTAAATAACGGTTTAGAAACGCATTGTCATAATTGACTACCTGTTTAATAAAGTTCCATAAAAAATGATTTATTTCATCAGACTAAAAACCTTTCGAAAAACTCTCAACCACTATCACCGTTTCTAATTACCATTATTGAATCCAAATTTCAAACAAATCTTCTATATTGGTTAAATTCCATTTACCAATCGGACCGACTGTCAGTAAATTTTATTTGCCAAGGCATTATAAGAATCAATACAATGACAACAAATGATAAAAGATAAAAATAGATAACTAATCAACGTTGAAAATAAATAAAACGCTCGGCATTCCCTCAGAACTCTCGCAAACTTATTGTCAAAATATTACCGACATATTGTAGTGTAAGGCCGCCACCTAACTAGAACTCAGCCTGTGATGTGAAATTGAATAAGTTACACAAGTCACAGTCGGAGCTCCACCAGGTAACTACCAAAATTCCAAAATGGGCTGCTTTTCATACTCGCGATAATAATGTTTCTGTTAATTTCAATTGAGGCTTTCTTACCGGTCGCCGAATTTTGGTCCTCTGTCTGAAGTTGGAATCTGCCACCGCCCATCGGTCCATAATCGTCCGATTCGCACAGCAAAGCGTCCCTCATGCCCGTCGACGTCGACAAGAGGGCCATCTCGTCGCTGCGTTCGATCTTAACGTTTGCCGACTCGAGCTTTATAGATACAGGATGATTTGGCAGCGGCTCCATGCGACAATTACCAGCGCTATTGACAAGTAATTCGGGCGGCAAAGAGCCTATTTCGGTGGCCTTGGAGATGACGGGCGGTGGCTGTGGTTGTTGGGGCTGCCGAGACTGTTGTTGCGTCATCGCTGTGGCTGGACTGTGCGAGGTTCTAACGCCAGGATCGTCCGGACATAGGAAAACCTCGATCTCGCCGTGTGACGATCTCATGTGTATTTGTAGCTGCGAAATCCAATATCCATGATGAACCCAAGTGCCGAAATGTTTTTACGAGGAGCACGAAGTCTCGAAGCCTTACCTTCGGTTGGCCGAGATTATTGATGGGCTTTGGAACGTGAAGGGTGGCTTCTGGCGGAGCTTTCACCGCCATTATCGCTTGATCTCGATACGCCGCTACCGAACGTAAATCGTGATACGTTACGTAAGCGTAGTGCCTGTCCTTGCAGAGGTCCCTCAAATTCTTCTCCGCTCCGCGGAGCAGTCGGTCCAGGGTGTTCTCCTTTGCCTCGAGATCCGCAACCTCTCGCCGAAGATCCAGAATGTCGTTCCTTTCACCCGGCAATTGGCCACCTCTGAAAATTGCGACGTTTCTTCGTGAACTTGTCAACTTATACGGAATCCTAGCTTACCGCTTTGAGACTCTAGAGAATCCTTGCATTTTCTGTTAGTAAAAGGATCTTATGATATTGAAAGGTAAGAATGGTATGTCATTTATTTCACTCTTTTCCGAGTCCTTAAAATTATTTAATTTTGCACTTGATACTTGGAAAATACATTGAGTACTGTTTTTTTTTAAATTTTAATTTGACCTGTGAATTTTAGTTCTCTCTTCGATATGACTGAGTTTTTGAGAAATATAAGGTTTCTCTTTAAAATGCAAAAAAAATTAGCAAACCGTAGATATTCAGGCTCGATGCGGTCGCTGATATTTTGTTGTTTTAACTTTGAAAGGAAAACAAATTTGTTAGAGATTTTTAATTTATCACTTTCTTTAAAAAATACGAGAAAAGTGTTTTTTTTTTTTTCACTCGAAGTGAACACACGTCCATTGAGTCTAGGCTTAAGAATTTCTAAACGTGGTAAAGGATTTTTAAGAACTTGTTCAAATTTTTAGATTAAATCCCACACCGTAATTTTAAAAAGCATGATAAGCAAAAAAAATATTTATAAATTCCGCTTTCCTCTTAGAGTTGGAACAACATAAAAATCACCGACCAGATCCGAGAATCACACGTCGGATTGTATTGTATATTGTCCCATATACTGAATGGTGATGCAATGAATTTCAGGATTTGCTTTTTAATGCTTGAATCGAAATCGAAGAGTGCTCAATGTCCGGAAACCCTACGATATAAGTAGTCGAAAAAACAAGCGTGGTAAGCTAGCTTCGTCATTATTGCTAATAAAATTAACCTTTTGGAGTGCAAAGAATACTTTACTCACTTCCACTGTATATTGTTCTTACTCTTCTTCTCCAGTATCCCGATGCCTTCCAAAACATTTGTGATGTCGTATATCCGACGTTTTTGAACCTCGAGTTTCTCCGAAGCCACGTTTAAGTCGACTACGCCGTCGTTACTGCTCTCCACCAAATTTATAAATTTCTTCGTTAATAAACTGAGTGACGTGTCGTACCGCGTCCTCTCGACCGTTTTGCTTTTTGTCGGAGTGTGACCAGACAGTGAACTCGAGCCTGATCTTCGGCGTTTGCCCCGTGGCGCTTTGAAGGTCGTTTGACTGGTTCCCGTTGTCGCCACTTCCAGGTTTAATCTTCTCTTAACTGCCTGGACTGATACCTGCTGCAGAGAGGAAAAAAAAATGAATAAAATACCACATTCGGTGTACATCGAGAAAACTACCAATATTTATTCCGTCGAAATTTCGAAACTAACCTCTGCCCTCGGTAGCGGCTGTGTCGGCCTCCTCGTCACTTGGTAACAAGGTGTCTGACCATATTGATGATCCTGTAAGTGTGGGCTCGGAGTTTCCTCCGCGATTTTCTGTGCTTGAAGTTCGTCCAACGAACCATCTTCAATGAACTCTGCTTTCACTGGGTGAAATTCAATGAATAATACAAATTTGTCGTCATTTACGCAGTTTTCGAGCAAAAACTAATTTTACCTAATTTTGTCTGTGCCATGTCTGGAGTGACCGGCCTGGAAGGGTCATCCAGAATAACTTGTCTCCTTACACGAGGCATTTTGGCGGGGATTCAGGATCTGTGCAGAAAAAAGAGCGTCTATTTAATATCATGTTTCTGTTAATTATTAAAGTACATACGGATAATAAAATAGTCTATGGTGCGTCTACGAGTGAAGAATTTACGGGGACAAATGCAATTGTAAATTGTACGATTCGTATAAAATCGAACATTGTTTTATCGGCTCGACAATATTGTGGGAAACTAATTAAAATATTCCTTTGACAATATAATTATCGGGGAACGTGTAAACGCGTGGAAATTCAGTGGCGAGAGGAGGATCGATGTCACGTTTCTATGCATCGAAGCGATGGAAGAGGCTCGCATTCCGGCGGTCGCCACTGTGGTCAGTGGATGCGTCGCTACCGTAGGAGTGGAACATCGTTTGAAAGGGCAAAAAGAGCTGGCGCATCCTGCGGGAGGAATTTCTCCCATAATCGTTTGGGCCTCTTCCAAGCTCACCGATATTTGTTATAGCGCAAAATCTCAATTTTCATGTCATTAACGAGACCGAAGAAGCACCGATTTTTTAAATCAACATGTGTTTTAGTTTTTATTGTTAGTATAAAGCAATAGATTATTCATAACTATTTTCTGGCAATGTGAAAATATTTTTAGATATGAATATTATAAATTTCCGAAGCGGCTTCTTTTTTCTTCCTGATGGGGAAGGCTTCATGAAAAAAAATGTCGAGGGTTTTATGTCAGAATACTCAGAATGGTGTAAAACGTCGCGAAAAGTGGATTAAAAAAATTATCCGGATGTGTATATGTATGTGATGAAATTCCAAACACTCATATAAATGTAACTTGTAAACTTTTCGACTGAATCAGTTGAAATTTAAACAAAATGTACAGTAATGGCTAACCTTTAATTGGTAAAATGTTTATAAAAATTGCTAAACGCATATAAGTTGTATAAGAATTTCAAAAATTGAAAAAAGTACGTAAACGCTACATTTCGAACTATTTAGCTAATTAGCGAAAAGCTACCGTGCCGAATCTTCGTATTGGGATTGCTCAACGTGATGCGACCTTTGATATTGAATTTGGTTTAAATCGGTAAAGCGGTTCGGTTTTTATGAGATTTGAAAATTTTCGAAAAATGTGCAATTTGCTCTCATTCAGCTAAAATTTCAATAAATCGACTTAAAATTTTCTACAAAAGAAAAATAACATTAAATTCTGCTTGTACCAAATTTACTGATGATCGGTAAAGCGGTTTGAATTTCATGTAATTTTAAAACTTCGAAAAATGTTCGCTTCGGAAGATGTCTTCCTAATTTTGAGTTCTTGATGACTAAAATTTCTATAAATGTGAGACTTTCAAATATATTAAAAAGAAGGATGCAAAGTAGAACTTTGCACATCGCTTCGTCAATAATTTCAATATTCCGCAAAACTTCCTCTACGTCAAAGCCATAAATAAAGTAAATAATTTCTCATTCAAGCTTTGCGAAAAATAAAAATGAATGATACAGCAATGTGCAAAGTTCTTTTTTCTAATTATTTTTTTTAATAATTTTTTCTAATAATTATAATAATTTGATTGGAAAAATTCTTCTATATCAATTGTATCAGAAAATAGCACACCCACTTCACAAATACTTTACATCCGGATCCAAGCAAACAATTTATTACACAATCAACAACGACTTATCAATCGTACGACATAAGCCATACGATTTAATTAATAATCGATTTTTAAACATGAATAATTTTTTTCATCGTTGAAAAATAAAATACTCTTCTGTCCCTCTATCGAACCGTTTGTGTGACGATGGTCGCTATATAAATATCACAAAAGAAAGCAAGATGCTGAACAAATATAGTATCGAAGCTCAATGCGTAATCAGAGTTCACAAAGAAAAACGTCGCAAAATGAATCCTCCTAAAATCGAGGGTCCCTTGAGAATTTTCTTGAGTCAATAGCCGGCTGCATGACCGGTGGCATTACGGTCCATTGTGCAAAACTAACATCTGGTGTTCGCACCCTTACAAGTACACGCGGAGCGGTCTAGGGTACGAGCTAAAAACGGAGAAACGGGGGCCCGTCCTTCCTCGAGGGTAACTAACAAACCCCCGGAAAAATTGAGCATTTCCCAGAGGTCATAAATTCCGTATATTATTGTAAAGCGCCGAGTGCCATTGGCGAGCATTGAAGACGCCGCGCTAGCCGGCCATCGTTTTATCTAGCGACGAGAGAGGGTGCGAGAGCTGCGGCAATGTCGCTGCGTTCGGGCGAGACGCTTTTCTGGCGCGCTCGCAACTAAACCGAGAGAGAGCTCGAGGAGAGAGAATTCTCTCGTCCGTGGGGGCCCGGCGCGACGATCGGCCTGCGGAGAAGCTTTACGTGGCGCCTCGAGATGCTACTCAAAGAACCGGAAATCGTCAGACCTGCGTTTCAAACGTTCAAAACAGATGTTCCGTTTTTTGCAGATTGCGCAATACATTGTCAACGTACAACCAATTAAACGTTCAGCTATCAACATTTTCTAATTAGACACAATAAACCCATCAGTGTTTACAAATCAAACTAATGATACTCATAAATTTCATATAGAATGTTGTAACTATGACGTTTGTACGACACTAAAATACAAAATGATTTTGCAACAACCGAAGCCCGAGATTTTTTTGGGCGTCCCAAGTGAAAAGCAGAGGCGTCCGTATGCCGAAGTCGGGCAGAGAGTCTATCGGACCCACTCGGTGGGCGAAAGAGTGAGAATACTAAGAAGAGGACGGAGAAAGTGGTGGGCCGAGGGAGAGAGAGCACGTCAAGGGAGAAAGGACGACCGAGAGGCAGGAGCGCGAAAGGGAGAGAGCTTCTGTCCTCTCCGTGAAGCAAACCCGAGAGTAGCGAGAAGACTCCAGAAAAGGAGAGAGAGAGAGAGAGAAAGAAAAAAAAGTGGAAGAATTTTCGAAAAAACGATCAAGCGGTCCGAAGAGCAGCACGAGGCGTTCTGGGCCCGGTTTAAAGAGGCAAAGAGAGAGAAAGAGAAGGAGATAGAGCGAAAAAAAAGCGCAGGCAGACACCAACACGCCGGTCGAACACACCGCCCGGTTACGTTAACCCCAGCAGCCACACGGACGTTTAAACCGCACAAAGTCAGCACACTCACGTTATCCAATATCGTGTATATTGTTTTTTCGTATTCTTGAAATAATTGTAAAAGCGCTGCTACGATGCCTCGGTCTTTCCGTGTCGACTGGAGAGTCTCGAGGGAGAGAAGCGAGTACAAGCAGCGAGGAGAGAGAGTCGTCTATGGAGGACGACGCGGGACGCCACGCCGGGGCGTGCACGCGACTCGCCGGCAGCGAGTCTTCACAGCATCGTGAAATAAAGAATATCCAACTTTTCGCACTCTCGGGTTGCGCATTATGTTCCAAAATTCACTAGCTAACGTAGTCCCAGATTGTTTATTTCAACTACCGCACACTTTACTCGCATACTACACGTACGTGTGCAGAGAGGCTGTTTCCAGGAGAGGATTTTGCGCCGGAGAAGATCATTACCCGGTCGCGTGTGCGCCGGGCGACTGGCTGACTACTATGTCGAGCAGCCGAAGCCCTGCGCCGGTTACGGATATATAGCGTATAGATATAACACCTCGCACCTAGCCCTGCGACCTCGCGGACCTCCACTCACTCGATCAGCTGTTAACAATTACAAGTACACCAAGTATCGACCCCAGCCGACTGGAGAACCCGCCGGGATTTTACGCCGTTGAGAAGGAAAGTCACGAGAGTCCTACTCTTGAGAAGCAATTTTTTTTTTAAATTCAAAAACCCGGTAGCACGATTTTGTCCGCTTTTTTTTTTTAATTGTGCTTTGTTAACGAAGTACCTACGCGCGAAATACACGTCCGCACTATTCACGTGTAAGACGACCTCGAGAATCGCGCACACATTCGCACGTGCGCTCCGCGCGTTGCCGCTGCACCCATACGCGCAACTCGCGCGGTTTCCCCGTCTTTCCTCGTATTTCGATGGTAATGCGAACAAGTATGAAATATAAAAAATACGAGCGCTTATTCACAAGTATATAATGCGACACGGTGCAAAAGCGGAAGATAGCGAGAGCGGAAAAGAGGAAGAGCGGCTGAGAGACACGCACGCGGTCGTCGAGAATGGCCCGAAGACCGGAGTGTTTCCGCGAGTTTAAAGAGCTACGCTGATAGGCGAGCGGACGAAGCGAGGGCAACAGAGTAAACGAGAGAGAAGAGGGAACGATGTATGAAAAAAAAAAAAAAAGGAAAAGAGAGGCGAAGGATCGTTAGCTGGGCGACGCTCGCGTTGAGTAACACACTCACTGGCTGACTTTCTTTCTTTCTCGCTCTTCCATGTTAATCACTTTCGTCAATTCGCCAAATTCCATACCGATTGCCTTTTTTCTTCTTCTTTTTCTTCTTCTGGACACTATCGCAATGCGTTGTCGCGAAGAGAAGCGACAACAGCAGAGGTAGCGGGTTAACAGCTCTCGATTAAATGTACTCTCTACTGTATCAACTATTCGGTAGCGTGTTAATACTAAAGCCATGCGTGGTTAGTTCCCCGGTGGAAGCACGTAAGGACCGATGGGCTCAACGCTGATACGGTAGTGGCCTCAGTTCCGTTCGAAAAGCAAGAGGGCCACCACTACACACTAACCACCACCGATATAACCAACAGTAGCAGCAGCAGCGGTGCTGGCTCTGTACCATAGAACACACTCGGCAGGGAGAAGCACGCGTCACACACCGCCTACTCCACAGAGAGTTTCCAAGCTGAGCTTTTTGCTCTACGAGCTTCAAGAGACCACGAGACACGGAGCAAAACGCGTGGCTTTCGCATATTACCAATTTCTCTCTTCCCTTTATCTCCCAAAATTCAAAAGATCGTCCAGCTGTTTCGTAAATGCATTTTTTTTTTTCAAAAATCAAAGATACATGAAAACTACGGATACTACGAAGCTCGGAACTCGTGTTCTCCCCTAGAAAATGAGTTTCCAGAAATTCTCATTACTTCCCGGGACGAATAAATTTGAATTTTTCATTTCATTAAAAATAATAGTTAATCGAACAAATAAAACAAATAGAAAAAGGGAAAGATAGTGGCAAAAAATTGTCACCGGTGTGGAAGAGCCGTGAGAAAACTCGAGGTATTGTTTCCACTTACTTGGCTCCGCGGTCTCGCGTATACGTGCAGCAGTATTTTGAGACGTTGCCCACTCTCTTCCGGGGGATCTCGTCTCTCTCGCTCGTCGACGTCGTCGTCGTTTCTTTTTTTTTCTTTCGCTCTATCTCACTTTCTCTCTCTTGCTCTATCAATCTATCTTTCTCTCTCTCTCTCTCTCAGTGTGGCAAAGCGGCGTGTTAGAAGCTCGTAGTTCGAGGCATTCTCGTTAGCCGGGCTTCCTCGTCGATATCCAACGAGAGGCCTGAATCTCTCGTATAGCCACGTTTCCCAGGAGAAGATGCACCGAGTGTCGAAAGCAATGTAACAAGCTGACAATCGAGGCCGGAGTTGTTCTCGTCGAGCCAACGTCGCGGGTCTTGCGTGGCTCTCCCACAACTCCAGGCTTTGGTGTGTGTGTGTGACTCGTAGTATATCTCACTCGAGCGTTTTTTTCGCTCTCTCTCTCACACACACAGAGAGACACGTTAGTTAGTGGGCTTTTCTCGACAGCTCGAAAAAATCGTGGCGAAGACACAGCGAGAGGTTGCACGGTGTAAGTTTAGTTATCGCGTTGAAAAAAGGCCTCTTATTGGAGGCCAACACTCTGTTAGAAACTCGGCAAGAGAGTTGCTCTCTCTACCGCGCTCGAGCGGTATCCATTTTCTGGTTGTGGCGACGATCGCACACGTCCATCGTTGCGAGTCTCTCACGATCGTGCGGCTGTCGCGATACCGTTCTAACAAACTCCGGGAGGTCGGGCAGAGCCCGTGCTTCAATATAAGCCACTCACGGTCATCCTGGCTACGCCCGTTACCGTGAAAATCTTTAGCCTTTTACGAGTGGTCGAAGCACGAGGCCGGCTCGTGAGGCTGGCGGACGAGCTGGCGCGCTGGCAACTGGCTCGAGCTAGGAGCCAGATAGTCGTAGGCCCTTCGTCGTGTTGGTCCTGACAAAGGGGTGTATGTGCGCTCGTGTACGCGTACGTGTGCCGGCACTGGCCATCTGCCGGTCGTGCCGCAAGTGATCGCGCGCCAAAACGCCACCTCGTATTTCCCGCAATGCACGCTGCCAACCTTACCGAACGGACTGAACCACCAGGTGGAATGAGACGATCGAGAGATACGCTCTACGGATGCTTTCGACTTGAGCGACAAACTACGTGGCATTCGATTGATATTTAATATTTATATATTTATCACTCGTATGAAATCTTCGAACTGGTTTTTCTTTATCCCACGCGATTAATCACGACAGCGAAATAGACGCACTTAGTGGCACTGCTTTTAGGGAATAACTCTTTATCGCTTGGGAATCACCTGGTCGAAAGTTGCTTGTGAGAATCTAAGCACATCCTGCATTTTGACGTTGGTACACGGGTTAAATCAACCGGCATTTGGGTTATATGCCGTGGAAAATAGAACGATTTTAGTCTCGTCCTCTTGCACTCACTGCTGAGGATATTATGTAATTTTGGTGGTTGAAGTTTTGCAGAATTGAGAGTTACGATTGAAGAGGTTTTGCAACGCGTTGGTTAACGCTCTCGACGAACGATCCCGGCTTCCCGTTTCCTTTGCTTTCTTGGCCAAAACTAAGCGGCACGACCAAGTTTTGTGAGGGGTAGGGATGCTAAGCTTCAGGTTCGTAACTAGTTGACGGTGCCACGCGCACGAGACGAAAGTGGAGCGGTTTCCACAATCCCCACCATTTTTTTCTTTTCTTTCTTTGTGCTATAGATGCGTATAGCTGTATTTCTATTTTGCGATTTATTGTAAACAATTCGCAATAACCGAAAATAGAAGGAGAGGGTTATATGTTTTCGCACGTGTTTACAACTATCGAACGAATTCCGATGATCCATTATATATTCACGGTCGAAAGCGTACGCGGGATACGATATCGTTGCAAGTCGGGCCCTAAATGTATGAATGATCCGGGAACTATTACATGCGTGTATAAATACGTTGGGAACTGACGCGTGGAAACGAGCTATCATGCTCCGACGCATTTGCGACATCACGGCCAACGACGACTATTGTTTGGGACATATATTTATATTTTCGATGCTTTCTCTAGAATTATTTACAGAGAAACGTATTCAAGCTTATTAATAATTCTAAAATCTATTCCTAGTATCGTCATTACTGTTCTTTATTTAAAAAACTCGAATACTCATTTATTTTAAGACATTCTTCACTATTTTTTTACAATAGTTACACAATCGAATTCTTGTGAAGCTTATTTGGCTATTTTTTTTTATGTAGAAAAAAAAGTATATTCTTACACGGAATAACGGTAAGTGCAATGGAATTTTGTTGATACAGGGTAACAAATTGTTGGAACAATAATTACAATGTTGTATTTCGTTCAGGCTTTTAAGTTGCCCCCTAATTGTCGCTTAATTATTACACGGAAAATTCGTAGATGTAGGTGAACGATTTTTGTTGTTTTTTTTTTTTTTTTTTTCGATTTAAGTCCTGATAGATAAGTGGAGGGGCCCGTGACTCTGGGATCACGGGACTGATCGCAGATCGTCAAGAAGGGGGCCCGGTGTTTCTTTCGTAACGTATTTATTTGAACCCTACGCAAGTATACAAAAGAGAGCCGGTGTCCCGCGACGTAGGGGCGGCTGGGTCTCCCTTCTTGGGTCCGAGGGCAGTCAGCCCCTACCGACGCACGAAAAAACCCCCTCCTTGAAGTTAAAACCGTGTTATTTCCCAAGCTCCGCGAAGGGAGAGCTCGAACGGCGAAGCCCCAAGACGACGTCGGAGAATAAGAGCGGTAAACGTTTGGGGCACTCGTCAGGCTCGTGGCGATCATATGTCGACTATTACAAAGACCTCGGGACGCTCCACCTCCGGACGATCGTGAATCTGCATCGCTGAATACGTGATGGCTTTCACCTCAGCGCCCTGCGGATGTTTTCCTATCGTAAATTCCTCTCCTATCGCTATCGCCTTGATCTTGAAATTCACCCGGTCGAATTCCGTGATCTTTACTTTCTGTAAATAATATTGATACATAATTTGCTGTGTAAAATTGAGAGAAGTTAGTACAATGATTGAAAGCTGTTGAATCGTTATTGCTTTTTTGATTTCGCTATTTGAATTTCGTGATTTTTACGTTCTGTAAATGATATATATATAATTTGCTATGTAAAACAAAGAAAAGTTAATAAAATGGTAAAAGCTATCGACTGGTTGTTGCTATTTTCATTTCCGTATTTAAATTTCGTGATTTCTACTCTCTTTAAATAATATTTATATTAAATTTGCTATGTAAAATAACGAGAAGTGGATCGAATGATAGAAAGCTGTCGATTAGTTGTTACCATTTTGCTTTAGCTATTTCAATTCCGTGATTTCTGCTCTCTGTAAATAGCATATATGAATAATTTAATATGTGAAATTAAGAGTAGATCGAACGATAAAAAGCTGTCGATTGGTTGTTGCTTTTTTCATTTCGCTATTTAAATTCCGCGGTGTAAAAAAATATATATATAATTTACTATGGGAAGAAGTGGATCAAACAATAAAAGGCTGTTGATTGGTCGTTGCTTTTTTGCTTTCGCTATTTGAATTCCGCGGTTTTTCCTTTCTGTAAATAATATATATAATTTTCTATGTGAAATAAAGAGAAGTGGATCAAATGATAAAAAGCTGTCGATTGGTTTTTGCTTTTTTGAATTCGCTGTTCGAATTCCGTGATTTTTACTCTAAGTAAATGATATACATGTATTTGCCAGGTGAAATAAAGAGAAGTCGATAAAATAATGAAAAAATGTCGATTGGTTGTTGCTTTCAGATTTCGCTATTTGAATTCCGCGGTTTTTAGTTCCTGTAAATAATATACGTATAATTTGCAATGTAAAATTAAGGAAATAGAATAAATTAATTAAAAGCCGCCAATTTTTCGTTACTATTTTGGAGCTGGGACGACTTACCCGTGCAACAAGATAAGGTTCCGCGCAAAACATGAACAGCAACTCATCTAGAAAGTGAAACAGCAGACCCGGGAGATCCTCGGCTTCGGCCTCGATCTCGTACACCTGCTTCATCTCGACCTTATCTAATTCCGTCATATAGCCGAACATGGCGATGCCGCACTGCTCGAAAGCCTCTTCCATAGTTTCGCCCCATGCGTGAAATCTACCGATGAAAATCTTATAATTTGAAAGATAGAAATCCATTCATTCCTACGATTAAACTATTTTCCTCAACAAAATTTATTTCATCGAAAAACCACGAGGTATATTTATCTTAGAGGTTAAGTGCGCTTAACCTAAAAAAAAAATAAGGAAAAATATGTAAAACACAAGCGACTTACTGTATGTCTGCCGTGTGATCCAAATCTGCGAAAATTAACGAGAAAGAAACAATCGATAAAGATCCATTGAAAAATTGTGAAAAATCTTTCGTACTCGAATAGCACGGCACTGGCGCAACAAAATTTCCCGCCAAATCGCCATGTGCCCGTTGCCGGCTTCGAGACATGTGCTCGTGCGGTCATCGTTTAATCGTGAAGCTCGAAAAGACGAAAAACTTACATTATGTCGTTGGTTTATACTCACATTCGAACTTCTCTGGAGGCACCGCTAAATCGGATTCCGTCAAATCTTCCATGATGTTTAACAGCTGATTCTTCTCCCACGCGTACAACCGATCAGCTGATTCACTGACAGACAATCAATGGCGTTGGTTCGTTCGAATGTGTACCGTTACTACGACCGGTGGCAGCACCGCCCGAGCATCCGACGATTGATACCGTAATGTGCTGGCGTCGATGCCGGCCACTTTTGTAACTAGACTCGGAACGACGCTCGGTCTTCACTCGATCCAACGGCATTTCCTGCGCATGGAAATGCAAACGTTCGCTAACGCATCGCTTGGTTATATTACACCGTCACATTACCACGGTTATCTGACGATATCGGAAATTTCAGAGATATAAGTCATTTTACATACGTCTTTTAAGTTATATACAATTGTTATTTATTTATCGTTGACAATTTTATGGTTGAAGAATAGGAATAATTGTGGATTTAAGGGAGTCGATTTTCAAGGTAACGCCAAAGGACCGAATGCAACTAGAAAAGTTAGACTGTTTATTTGAGGCATTCTTTCAGCATCTTTTTATTATTCGAAAACTACTCAGAGGCTTTACATGGTTTTCTGGGTCTGCTACATGAGTCAAATAATTTTAATAATTCGATTGAAGTTTTTGAAAACTAGTTCGTATATCTGCGTGTATTCATAATGGATTTAAAAAACAACAAACCCGGCTTAAACAAAATACATTGATTTGTAAAAATGTTCGATAAAATGTTTTTGGCATTCAGTTTTGTATGAGAAAAAACTTCAACTTTCGTCTGGTTATGACGAGCAATATGTGCGCGATTTTTTTTGTAGTATCGTTCGTAACAAAATCACAACCGGTTTTTCATCTTACTTAACCTATCTCTGGACGTACTAGTACTTGTAACTTTTGAACAATTTATAGAAACGAACAATGTGTCCGGATGATCGATAAAGCATCATTCAATGAATGAAATAAGATTTTTTAAATCATGGTTCGATAAATATTAAATTTATTTTCCATACGAAAGTGGATAACAAAAACTTCGTATCAGACATTTGTATATATTGGTGTATTTACTTCTCAAACCTTTTTTGCGATTTACTTATAGATAAAGACGTCAATTTCCAAGCAATGCTCCAAAACAGTCAACAAAGTTAGAAAAATTTGTACGAAAGCAATGAAAAAAAGCACTAATTTGACTATCACATAACGAATAACTTAACGCGTGGGTAAATAGATGTTTATAAATAAATATAATAAAAATCATCGCAAATAGTGTCAATTACTATAATGAATATTTATTCCGAGTAACTGAGAATTTGTTAAACACTCTCAATCTTAATTACCATTCAATAACCCGTAATGCTAATTTGAGTTAGTCTCATAGAAACGCCGAAACGACTTTACTGGTTGAATGAAGTCTGCTAGGTTATTTTTATAATTCCTATAAGTTTTTAAATACCCAATATGAATAAACAGTATCAATAAGGAAAAGTATAAATGGAGAGCTTAAAAAAAAGAACAAGATCATTGATTAATGTCCAGTTTCAAAGATCCCGGAATTTTTTAAATTGCCACTTTCTGGTGGAGCTGGCCAATCAGAGCTTTAGTAAACCGGATACTTGGGCTACTCAATTTTTCTCGAGCTCCGATGCTCATCCGATTCCAGAGATTTTAATGCCTGCGGTTTGCAAAGTTAGTGCCACGTTCACAACTGCGGTTCACACCAGTCAAATCAGTGCTAAATTTTAAAAATGCTTCTATAATTTTCGGTGGATTTATAAACAGTTCCGAGAAGTTACTTATATAGTAGAGCTAGATCTTGATATACAAGTACTTTTAAAGTCGCGATTTGAACAAAAAATCGACTGAGGTTGACGAATGTTCGATGACATGTTTTTTCATGCAGTTTTCTGAAAGGATAAGCCATAATTATGGTCTAATTATGGCGAGCAATGTTTCATTACATTTGTTGGCAGATCATTGATAGATTGATCGCCTAGATTTTTTATAGTATGAGTAGGTCAAGAGATACACGTGTTAGCGTACTACCCTAACCTAACATCAGGTATACAAATGGCTGTAACTTTTAAATTACTAATACTATCAAAAATCAATGCGGTCAATCAATCAAGGTTCTTCCAACAAACAAAATGAGACATTGTTCCTCATAATTGGACTATAATTATGGTTTAGTCTTTTAAGAAACTGCATGAAAAAACATGCCATCCGCCATTTGCATATATCATACGATCTTCTATTCAAGTCACGGCACCGAATGTACCTAGAACTAATCGTGCTACATCAGTAACTCCTCGGAACTGTTGATTGAACCGCCAGAAATTATGAAGACGTTTTTAAAAGTGCAACACTGATTTGACTAGTGTGAAACACAGTAGAAACCTTAAGTCCTTGCGGTCCGACGCTTTTACTTTGAATGTTAACTATTTATTATATTATATTTAAAGATCGTCTTCTTGCAATTACGAAGTTTGAAGATTGCTTTCCAAGCTGACTGGTCAAGAAAATGAACATAAATACGGCAAAAAAAAAGTAGGGTTATACATCGGTGCTTATGCAAAAATTACAGATTTCGAACTTTAGGACAAAAATCGACCTTCATAATCTAAACTTTTGTGCTATGTCAAATGTAGAGGAGATTCCTTAGATATTAGCGATCGTATATAATGCTGAAAATATTGGCATAATCGAAAAAATCCAAGAATAAATTGTCCATCAAGAGAAATTATCGCCATCTAACGGCCACGAAATTTGAATTCAGCAGACAATATTGCGTCAAATCCGCAACTGTAAGTTACAAATACAGATAAAATTGTTTTCCTGCAGTAATGCAACATTTTCAGATATACGTATTTATCGCCACGCTGATTAATTGAATGCAGCTTCTTGTTTTACGCTCACGATTTACAAATATTTTCGACAAGTTTTTCATTTGACTCGTATCAGACGCAAGGACTACCCTAAAGGCCGTTTTGCAAAGAAGCGAGATGAGAAGGAAACTTTCCACAACTTCAGTTCATTTCACAAGCGACTCAAGTCGCTTCAATTGGACAAAGGCGAAGTCGAGCTATTTCAATGCGGAGCGAACCTTAGCGTATCGAATTGATGATACGTATATCTATTCGTTCTGTGAGATCTCGGTGTTTATTTCCAACCTGTTGATGGGCGGCGATCTCCCGATCGATTGAGCGAGAAACTTTACCCATGTTTATACATAAACGTGACACACGATCGAAGCTCGTCGGACGATTGGTGAACGGAGGTCGCAACGCCACGCTCAATAATAATGTGCGACTGCACATATGTACAGTAGAGCGTCGATTATCCGAACTAATTGGGTCTGACTATCGTTCGGAAAACCGAAAATTCGGATAGACCGAATTCCTGTTCGGATGATTGACGATTCGGATAAGCCGAATTATCGTTCGGATGCTTGACGTTTCGGATAATTAACGTTCGGATAATCGACGCTCTACTGTATATTGTGCACCCGTAATATACGTCTCTGGGGACCTACATACTTCTTCTAGAGACTGACTTAGATAACGCGCGCTTAGCGCCCACGAGCTCGATCACGATTGTCCCCGTTAGCACGAGCTCGCAATGCATTTTTATTCGCTCTCGATATCGCACCCAACAACTTTAATTAATTATGCATCGTTATTACGAAATTTATTTAACTATTTAGAGGCTGTTAACGTTCTCTTCTATAATTGCCATTTGAGTTGTATTACATTTCATTTGCTATTAATAAACCCGTTTTCACGGTTGTCGCGAACAGGAAAATAGTAAATTGGTCAGGGGATCAGAAAAAAATAATTAAAAAAATTTAGTTGGCCAGCGTAAAAAAGATCCTCTAATAAATTGATGAAAAGATTTTAGAGAAAATTATCTTCCTGATTGTTTCTCTTCAAAGTCGAATGGCTTGGAAAAATTATAAGAATCCTGTAAGACTTAATGGGTATCGGTTTTCTTTTTTCGCTGAGCGATGTCACATACTTTGTTAACTATTGTAGTCATGTATAGGAAAGACTGTTAAAACCAGTGTTATAAACAATGTTGATAAAAAGCTCAGTTCCTAATAATCTTAATTAAATTTTAAACTTTTATAATTCCAAAGATAGTTAATGTTTTTACGACTACGATATATGCATGTTCTTCTTTTTAAATAATTGTCGTTGATAGAGTGATCAAATTTATTTATACACCTTTTTAGTGCCCGTCACTACGATAAAAGCTGTAATACTCGGTTGGCACTTAATTATTTGCACGATTATTTAAAAAAAACTGCAACAAAAAACTTCGGATCTCGAAGAAGTGACATTGCCAATAACAAGCAAATTTTCCGCCTATAAAGAATTCTAATGACGCGTTCAGATTCATGTAACATTCAGTCAATGCGAACAATAATGAGTTTGATATCCCACAATTTTTTCCACGTATTAAATGAAATAAAATAACGTTTATTAATTTTCTCACGACAGATTAATCATAAACTTAGGAAAATCTGTAACCAAACATGAACTGAGGCGTATCTTCTTCAGTGACAAAGTAAGTAATTAAATATGTTGTTTCTACGTGCACTACTAATTACCGGATTAATTGCAGACGCAGAGAGAATTGCAATAATGTGGTTCTCGTACTTACATCTTTGCAAAAAAGAGTATAAAGCAAAACAAAAACGTATGGAACGCACGTGAAGCTCTTCTAATTATATGAAACGAAGGACCTTTCCTCGAACCCAATGCGATAATTGTCTCCTATTTATATCTGGATTTACATGAAGCGACACTGTGTCAGAAATTCTTATTGGTTTTTTTTCCCGTCATGATCACACTATGTCCTTAAATGAAACTCGTTTTTTATATCATGAAGGATGTTCAAGGGCGTTCACTTTGTAATTTCACCATATACTGCGTTTGTTACATAAATACGGTATATGACTAGTCGTAGTAACGTTATTACAGTATGTGTACATCGTACGCTAGTCTCTGTTGTAATACGATTGCTTCCTTTGGCAAGATTATGACTATGCATGTATTTAGCAAGTGCATTTGCGATATGTATGAAGAGGACATCGACGCGGAAGTCATAATTCGTCGCATTCGCCATGCAAATAACGTATGGATTGATGTATCCATCGGTAAGTAAATATATGGCTAAGGGTGTTTATAAACCTGCACGTGTAATATACGACTTCCATAATTCCATTAGTATTGAACTCGTGCAAAATATGTGGACGGATAGGCTGAAGCTTGTACTTGGAATTATAATGCAAAAGGAGAATTCAACGTGCATGAATTTATAGATCATAAATAGAATATTAATTATAGAAGCACATGGAATTCTTCGGGATTGGATAGATTCTTTTTATTTTAACACATTACTGTTACCCGCATGGAAAAAGATATGCTGAAGAAGTATATTTTTCGATCAATCGAAAAATATATAAATAATGTACGTGGTATATATCTTATATACTTTTCATATACTTGGCAATATCCAATATTTCGTTCAAACGTACATTCGGCGAATATAGGTAAAGTTTTTTTTGGTATATTAGCAGTGTCAAAAAAATACATCAATTTGTAAATTATTGAGAAACGACAGCTCGACCATCTACATTTCTTATATCGAAAAAAAATCATGATTGTTTGGTTAGATGTTTTATTATCTAATTCGACTGTTTTACATTTTGTTACATAAATGCATACATAAGTTCTATAGAAAAAGTATATATTCACATATTTCCGAATACATAAAATATGCGTGGAGAGTTATATGAAAAATATCAAAAGTATATTTTTAATTTAACAAAAACGTATATGAGTTAGTATACCACCGTATATACTTTGTAAGTATACTAAAAAGTATATCCGATATTTTTCGTTCAAAGTATACTTAGCTTAAAAAAAATAAACTTTTTGATATTTTACTAAAGTATAGTAGTAGTAATCGTGATTTATTGATGCATACCATATCAATGCATACATAATATTTTCTTCTGTACATGATTAATTATAATCCTCGGAATATTTTTTTCCCTTATTCTTATACATTGTCAAGTGGTTATCGACCAAGATCCTGTAGTTTGGAGTTATTTGTTTATTTTTTTCACTTATATAATAAAGAGAGGGTGCTACTTGTTTCTGTGTGCGGGGTGTGTTATTCCATTATTATCTTAAATATATTCTTCTATTTTTTGTCCAAAGTATACTTGGTATAAAACAAATATACTGTTCGATATTTTTCCGAGTATACTGTTTTTCCATGGAGGTAGTAATTGAAACTTGAGGATATTTGAGTATACTGTGAAAAAAAAATTTACTTCAAATTTAATGTAATGTACTGGAAGTTTTCATGCATATACTACGATACTGAATGTACTATAAGATGTCAAATTTATTTTTAGTACAGTAATTTTTATAATTTGCTTTGATTTTACTTCAAAAGTTCCTTTATTCTCCAAATTGGTTTAATTTCATTGCAACGATGCCTTAATTTTACATTACAATTGTACATAAAATTCCATTGACGAGTTAATGCATAAAAATTTTCAGTCTTTCTTGCCGGTGTTATTATACTATTACTATTCGAGTAAAAAAAACTATTTAGATGTGCCAAAAGTCTAACTAAAAGATAAATGGTAGACCAAATTATAGACTTCGACCTACATGCTCAAAGTTCATATTCTGCATATCTTCGATAAACGGTTATTTATCTCAGTGAAATGCCAATAAAGCGAGTACAAAAAAATCTTTTCATTTGTACGTTTGTGCCAATCCTTCCAAAAAAGTCCAAAGCTTCATTATACATTCGGACGTCACTTCGCACATTATTCTGCAAAATAGTAGTTATTCCTGGAACCCAAGTTTTTTTTATAATAAAAAGTGGCTTTTTATAAATAAACCGTTCAAAAACTCGCACCTCCTTGATATTCTCAAGAGACGTTCTCTTCACCATCGAACGCAATGAAAGATTTATTATGAAAATAATAAAATATCAACATAATTCATCACAAGGTGTCAATTACAGATTAAACAAATATCGTTATCGACTTCATTGAATTCTCAAGTACTTACATAAGAAAAAAAAAGATGTAACGTCGAAAAGCTTTTCGCTTAAGAAAATAAATTCGAATCAACAATAAAATACCGGTATTAAAACGAAAGGAGAATCAAGACCAAGGTCATCTACGTCGTAAGCTTCTCGAGCGATTAAAAAAAATTCTTATTATATTCTTCATTATCTCCATTGGCATGGTGTATGTAATTGCGAATCAATCAGAAGATGATAGATTAAGATGCGAATGATACATCGAGAATTACGTATTCAGCTGTATTATTCTTCTTCTATAGACTATTTATTCCCGATGAGGCTTCGCCTTACTCGCTCTTAGTTGCCGATCGTTTTCTTCAACGAGGCTGTAAAATCAAGGTGTGCACTGGCAAATAAAAAACATAAAGAAAAAAAGAAGAATGTGCTAATGTGAAAATATTGTCGACTGGTTTTGCTCTCCGCATTCGCTCTGAGGAAAAGAGGATACCATGCAAGGACACGTGCTCAGTAGGCTCGCGACTCGAACTTAAGAATTATGACTTGGCGTTTGTTGTGTGCGCAACTATGGTTTAGAGGGCACAGGAGCAGGTGCGTCCTGAGACAGATGTAAATATCACATATGAAGAAAAAGAATGTGTTTGTTATGGACTGTGACTCGTTTACGGGGTGGCAGGTTGCAAAGCCATAATATATTCGTTCATCATGATGGAGATACTCCTTAAGTCGTAGATGCCGGCCGAGTTACATTTTTAATCGCTGTTAGGTAACTGACAGTGATTTACCGATCTTTGTTCTCAAGAACAAAGGACATTCGATAATACTAGTTGACAATTGCGATGGATACGCAATGAGATAGATGCTGCACTTTGCACTAGTTAAATTGGTCCGATATCTAAAAAGTCTAGATAATTTTTGCTGGTTCCATTGTCTGTCCTGAAAAGTGTCTTGTGTAGTAGCAGCTCGCAAAAGATATAAACATTTACAAATGTTATGATGTAAAAAAAATTGAATTAACAAACATTGTGCAGGGTGCTCAGAAAATCCTATTGAAAACAATAGGATGGACCAAATTTATATCGATAAAAATTGACACAGTTTCAATAGGACTTCGTGAGTTTGAACAGGTTTCAATGGGATTTTCTAAGCAGGTAAGGTTCTACTTTGCATTCTATTCGAAACTTAGAGATTCGAAATTATTACCCTTACTTTTTCTTATTGTACATGATTTCCTTTGATTTTTATAGAATTGAAAAAAATAATGATTTATTCAAAATATATTCAAGGGGACCCAGTCGACTAAAATTATACGAACAAAAAAACTATTAATGATACACTCCTTGAAAAAAAATGTTAAATTTAAATGTCATTAAATACATGGGAAGCATTGCAATATTGCAATTTTGTGTAGACATACAGTGGACCAGAATTATGTGAGCTGAAAAGTAAAAATGTTCTGCTGTTGTCAGTATGTTGTCAGTATGCAATTGTCAGATCAAGCTGGTGACCAAATTCCAGTGTTTGATGTTTTATTCTATCTATCGAAAAGTGCATTCTGGATTAAATATCGAAATTTTTATTGCAAGTCTGTATGTCAAAGCTATGATTTTAAATGTGTAAAAAAATCGTCCTCTATTAAAAAATCACTAAGCAATTGATAACAGTAAATCCAATTTTCTCTACATCTAGAATCGCTTTATTCAAACCAGAATGCACATTCCGACAGATAAAATAAGACATTAAACACTAAAATTCGTTGACCGGTTTAGTACAAGAGCTACAATGGAAAAACATTAACTTCGGTGTTATAATGTTTGTTACGTAACTGTTATGTGATGACGTATTAGTGCAACTTTTTTCCAAAAGAAGGATATCATTAAAAGGACAAAATTTCTCATGACTGTTTCACGTGATTTGGTCACCTTAAGAACAGGTTGAAGGACTTCGGTCGATGGCCTCTCGCTCATGTATACGCAGTCACATGAATACAAAAACCCAAAAAAAAACAGAAAAAAAAAAGAAATGTAAAACCCGTCGTAATAAAAACATCGCTACTACCATCGCTATCGAGGAATATAGAAATAGCTAACAGCAGTACAAATGAGCAAGCATCGTCTGTCCTTAAAATAAATACATATACAAAACGTAGTACGCTTGGTGACAACTGCCACCGAGACTTTTCGCAAAGTCGAAGTAAATGAACGGAGAGATCTTGTCGCGTAGCGAGCCACGAAGAGGGGAGGGAAATAGAGCGAGACAGAGTGAGAGAATGGGTGAACGATTATCCCTAATACGATTGGGATCGAATTAGGCTCTGCGAAGCAGTTGGGGAACGCGCGTTGCAGCTGTTGATTTTTACGAGACGCGGGCCGACCGGTTGCAGAAGAATAAGTCTTAACGGTATAAAGAAGAGACAGCGGACACTCAGCGGACAGCGGGTTACTCAACGATTGTTGTCGCAAACGATTTAGAACTCCAGCTTGAGGGGTCTCCAAGGTCCTTGCCTCTTTGACTACCTGTTCTCTTCGACAGTCAACAATTGCTCGCCTGCCCGATTATCTATGCAGTGATTGCCTCTTCAAGACGACCTTTGTTATTTGAATTCTATGTCCATTCGAACTGTATTATTTCAGATAAGCCCTCAACGTACAAAAATATCAGAAATATTTTATCGCTTTTCTATCAAATCATGAATTTAGAAGAAACACATTCATTGTTATACTATTATTGGAAGGATTTGATGTTAAAAAAGACTGGAATTTTTTATGCATAAATTCGTCTGTATTAAATTCAACGTACAATTGTGATATAACAAGAAAGTACTTTTGCATTGGAATTAAAGAATATTTGAAAAATTGAAGTATTTTTATAATAATATTAAAGCAAAACATAAAAATCACTGTACCGTATAGATGAATTTCATATCACACTTGTACAGTAAATTTAGCATATTAGTTTATGCATAAAACCTCAAATTATCTATAAGTCAATTTTCAAGTGGATTTTCTTCTTA
This sequence comes from Tromatobia lineatoria, assembly GCA_949699805.1. NCBI lineage: Eukaryota > Metazoa > Arthropoda > Insecta > Hymenoptera > Ichneumonidae > Tromatobia > Tromatobia lineatoria. The sequence continues at coordinate 17,633,592 of OX453036.1, forward strand.
GGGATCAATTACTAAAATTGGGAGTACTAAGTTCATCCAGTTTATTCATTTAGAGGAAACGAATTGATTCATAGACATAGTGTAATTTCATATTGCACTTGTATAGTAAATTTAGTATATTAGTTTACATTATTATTGGTTAAATGTAGGGGAAGTGAATTCACTCAGATTGTTTATTTAGAGGAAAAAAAATAATTCATGGACAAAGCCGAACAATATCTTATGGGATTAGAACAATGTGTTTCTTATGTTTATACTCGGGAAAAAGCCAACATAATAAGAGAGTGAAGGAAAATATATAGGGACAGGACGATTCTCGTATAGCAACGATGCCGAAGTCGCCCAAGAATTCTCGTTCTCGCCATCGTCACATACTTGTTCATTTTTGCTGCGGTTTAACCGCGCTTGTGTTTCTTCTCTTCGCTGATATGAGCGTTTGCTTTTAAAAGTAAATTATAAAAATGAAAGTACTTTTGCAATAATATTAGAGCAAATTATTAAAATCACTGTACCGTTGATAAATTTCATATCACACTTGTACAGTAAATTAATCACATTAGTTTATGCATAAAACCTCAAATTATCTGTAAGTCAATTTTCAAATGGATTTTTTTTTCAGTGATCAATTCTTAAAATTGGTAGTACTAAGGTCATCCAGTTTATTTATTTAGAGGAAACAAATCAATTCATGAACATAGTGTAATTTCATATTGCACTTACATAGTAAATGTAGTATATTAGTTTACATTATTATTGCTTAAATTTAGGGGTAGCGAATTCACTTAGTTTGTTTATTTAGAGGAAACAAAAAAATTCGTAGACAAAGTCGAACAATGCTTATGTGATTAGAACAATGTGTTTCTTATGTTTATAATCGGGAAAAAGCCAACATAATAAGAGAGTGAAGGTAAATATATAGGGACAGGACGATTCTCGTATAGCAACGATGCCGAAGTCGCCCAAGAATTCTCGTTCTCGTCATCGCCACATAGTTGTTCGTTTTTGCTGCAGTTTAACCGCGCTTGTGTTTCTTCTCTTCGCTGATCCGAGCGTTTGCTTTTAGTTTCGTGTTCTCGTCTCTCCATGTTCTTTATCCCTGCCCCGTTGTTGTCGACGGCGCTGTCTCTCTCGGTCATTCGCTGAGACGTTGCCGTGCACGCGAGACACCGACTACAGCTTAATGACATGCAATTTTGCAACGCAGCATCGCCCCGAGTCCTTGGCTCGGAAAAGTATATAAAGAGACTGTGTAATTCGCGAGCCAGAGTCAGAATTTTAAAAACCATCCGATAAGTCATGTCGCTCTTTCCTATTGTATTAGGCGCGTTTGTCGCGGCCATCCTCGTGACGGCCCACGCTGAGGATGTTGCTCTTCGTAAGTCTTCTACTTCGTCACAAAGGAATCACGGCGGATTAAATGTGTTGGGATTCAAACTAAAGTGCTTATCGCGGTTCTTTTCGTCAACGAATTATCCTTATAGTTTTAGTGCATTTACATTCGTCCGGTTGTTAAAAAATTTAAAGAATTGATTACGAGATTAACTCTTTAAGCGTATACTACTATTCACGGTAAAAAAGGAGAATTCATAACCGTTGGATATTTCTCTGAACGAAAATAATGAAATATGAAAAATTCCAGTATTCACTTTTTTTTACATTTTCTCCTCTAAATTGAATCAAATTTAGCATACTTTTTAAGAGTAAGTGTTTGACAGCATTTTATAAAATAGCTGAATTTTAATAAAATATGACTAGAAATATCTATTTCCTCAATGTAGTAATTGTGAGATCGGGGAAATGTCAGGAATGAACAAAACTTCAGGGAAATCAGGGCAAAGTGCGGGAAATTTTTAATAACTCAAGGGAAAAATACCGGAATATCATGAAACAATAAAAAATTACAGAAAATTTAGTCAGAATATTAACCAACATATATTCAAACTTTTTAAAGTCATATGTATGACGAAAACTTTTTTGTGTTTTTTGGACTAGATTATATTTTATATTGTGTCCATCAGCACAATTTTGTAGGTAATAAAGCGAAAATTGTATCAGTATGTTGAAAATTGCTGATTCTAAGAACCGAGAAACAGCTTGAAAAAAATATATTACAATTTTAGTATTCCAGGAAGTTATATTTTGTTAATTTCGTTCCAACTTCTCAACAACAAGAATCCAGTCACGAAGTTGACGCATTCATTTGCATAACCAACCTGGTACATAATGTTGTTTAGTTTGTTATTTTTGAATGTTAAAATTGCAAAGAGGTTATAAATATCGTCAGACTGGCATTAATTGAATTTGCTAACCGCATTGGCATTAAACTAAGTGTATGAAAAGTACCAGTTCTCACTTTTGTAATTTTGTCAGGGAAAGTCAGGGATTTTTTCAAACCGATTTCAGAGTCCACCATATAAAGGGTTAAAGTGCTGTGTTCTTGGGCGAAATTTTAGTTGTCGGGAAATAAATTTGGATCTTAATCAAAATCATTTTATTTGCTCTGCTGCTAATCAAAGGTTCAAATTGCACTTTTTCAAGCCGAAATTTTAGTTTTCGGCAAATAATTTTAAAAAATTTCTATAAGTTTCGAAAAATTTAAAACCTAATAAAATTTGAAACCCTTTACCGATTTCGTCCGAATTTGGTACTAACCAACACATTTCCATATAACGTATTTTCTCTATTCATGGACGATGTTCGAATTTTTTATTTTCCAAGTCTAAAGTTTTTTATGGAAATTCCCTTTGGACATGCGAAAATATATTGAGAGCGACCGAGGAAAAAATAGTTTCTCAATATTCCTACGTGATTGAGATTAATTCATCAGTGTCCTTAAGATAATTAATTAACTAGTATAAAGAGCTCAAAATATATGATTTTTCCTAATTACAAACAGCCTCCACGGTGAAGACGTGCAAAAAGGATTCAAGCGACTACTCCTCCTGCCTACGGTTGGCAGTTCAGGAATCTTGGCCCACATTCGTTCAAGGTGAGCGCCTTTATTTTTAATCAATTGTGGCTCGACCACCGACGAGTTACCGGAGAAGCATGAGGTGCTCGAAAAGAAAAATGAAAAATGCAATCGATCGTCTTTCAGGGATACCCGAACTCAACGTCCCCAGTCTCGATCCATTCTCAGTGGATTTCCAGGACAGCACTTTCCAAGTCGGTGATGTCAATGGCAAGATCGTCACGAAAAACATCAGGTCCTATGGACTCGCAAAGGCTCGATTCCTGTCGGTAAAGCCGGTGCATAAGGATGGCCGATTCACACTCGAAGTCGATTTCGAGATGCCTAAGGTTTTGGTGGAAGGCGACTTCAAGGCTGATGCAAAAATCGGATCTTTCAAAGTCGCGGGAAAAGGTATTAATCGTAGGGGAAAAAATAGGTTTAATGAATGCACCAGTGAATGAAGACTCCTTATTGAATGAACAACAGATTTTTAAGCGTGGAATTTTGCCGACTAAACTGAACATTTGGTTCCTATTTTGACGATTTTTCGGATATCTACTGCGATTATTTTGTCGCAGGCAGATATTTGCGACTGAAGGTGTAGGTTAAATTGACTCGTTAATTTACCGGTGTTTTTGGATTCTTGGTATGTAGTATTTAACTCTACATACTTGGCGATTAAAAACATCGATGATTTATAGTACACATTTTGTTATTAAATTTTTGAGCGTAATGTATTATCGAAAAGTTAGTCAGCAGAAATACGCGGTACCCAAAGATCAATAGCTAATTGAAAAAGTAAAGGTAAAAAAACGAGATATCATAGTAACATTACGATGTCATGGTTTTTACTGATCGTTGGTTAGTGAATCGGAAATTACGGCTCGTCAACTGCAATTTCCGGTTAATTCTGATGAGCGCCAATTTGACTTGATAATCGCTCATCGGGACAAAAAAATTCTGTTACAAAACGGTAAAGTTGACATTGTCGCCAAATCAGGAACGTATTATGGAATGTCATGCATATTTCGATTAGATAGAGTTGAAAATAAAGCAGATACTTGTAGATTAAAAAATGGTATCACTATCTGAGCCAACGATATTTTAGACCAGTGAAACCATTTTCTTCGTGTACCCTCGTTTTTCAAATCTTATACATCAAAATAATCAAGACTCTTCGTTTCCATCACAAACTCCGTTTTACATAAGGGATTAAAAACTAAGATTACAATCCACAATTACTGTAGTTTAAAATTAATTATTGATTGCCAAACAGGTCAATTCAACGTTTCAATGGAGGATGTAAGGTCGACCTGGGAAATTGACGGACCCGTTGTTAATGACAAGTGGATCATCGAGAGTTTCAAGTTGACTCCGGAAGTCGGTAAAATGAAGGTTTGGGCCAGCGATCTCTTCAATGGCAATGAGGAACTAAGTAAGTTAGTTTGGATAATATAAGGGGCAATCTACCCCATTTCGACTAGGATTTGACCTCGACCTCTCCGATTTGACGCGAAATTTTTTGTAGGCTTAGTTGGATCTTCAATTGCGCCAGTTTTTCATTATTTCTATGGCAATTAAAAAAAAATTTATTTTCAAAGTGACATAACGAATGCCATTATTAAAAAATCTGCAAAAATTCTGAAAAATACTCGGTCGAATATAAAATTTTACTAGCTTATAGCCAAAGTAGGTAAAATTTTTCTTCTCATAGTTCTTAGGATTTTTTTATTCAAAAAAAAAACTTTTGAAAAAAAGTAAATTTTAAATAGATTAATATTTCAAATAGAAAAAGCTTAAAAACTATAAGAAGGAAAATCTTGCCTACTTTGATAATAAGGTGCAAAATGTTGGGTATTCAACAAAGTATGTTTTAGAATTTTTACAGATTTTTAAATAGTGGCATTCGATATATTACTTTGAACGAATATTTTTAAAAAATTGGCATAGTTTGGATCAATCTGAGAGAATTCTAAAAAAAATCCAGTTTGACGTAAATAAACTTTTGATCAATCACCTGAAGTAGATTAATTTTTTCCTATTTTTTAATAATTTTTTTTCCCATAAAAAAAGCTTAAAAACCGTAATAAGAAAAGTTTTGCCCACTTTGGCTATAAGCTAGCAATTTTTAATATTGAACGAAGTATTTTTCAGAATTTTTATTCGGCATTTGATATGTCGCTTTGAAAATATATATAAAAATAATTGCCATAGAACAGAAAAATCTAATACATTTGAGGGTCCAACTGGACCTACAAAAAATCACGAGCCAAATCGGAGAGGTCGAGATCAAATTCTGGTCGAAACAGGGTCTCCCATAAAAAAATAAAAATTTTCGCAAATTCATATAATGACATTTTGATTTATCAATTTTCAGCTAAAGCTGCTCTCGCCTTTGCGAATGAATATTGGCCAGTACTTTACCGTGGAATGTTGCCGTACGTTTCGGACACCTGGAATTCGTACTTGCGCGATCTCGTCGGTAACATTTTCGCGAAGCTATCCTTTGCGAAGACCTTCCCCTGATTATGTGCGGTATATGTCAAAATATGCTGCCCAATAATCAGCTGCATTCGCACTGCGAGGCCTTTCTATTGCTGAGATTTCATCCGCTGTGCTTCACTGATAAGTTGGCAGTCGAAATGTTCAACAAGTTCGGTCTCGGGCACCAAAGGATGTTTCGGGTGTTATTAATCTTAATAAGTGATGAAAAATGAAAAGAAACGAGGCGTAAGCGAAAGCTTTTAGTTTGAAGGAGATAATTTAAGGCATTGTAAGGAAAGCTTTTACTTTTGGCTGATGGAGAAAATTTGAGGCCATCGATATCCGATTGACTTGCGAATTTTCCTTTCCATTTGCTTGCTCAAACTAAGGTGCATTATACATTTATACACATGCAGTTGCAGACAGACCAAATAAAAATGTGACGTAATGTGAGGCTTGTCATTTGTTTTTCGTCCTTTCCTTCTAACTTTAGGTGTGTTTCTCTGCTGACCTACTGAATATAACTATAAATAATTCAGTAGGTCAGTTCAGTTCAGCAAATAGCAAATATTCAAAAATTCAAAAAATGATGAGATATGCAACTTTACATTCCTTTTCAGTCCGTATCGATTTTTTTCAATAAAAAAAAATTGTGCTTCTCGTAAAAGGAAAAAGGTACAGTCTAATAAAGTCTGTGACTTATCATTCATTACATTAATTGTTAATCGTATTTGACTATCGGTCAGTTTGAAAAAAATTGGATTTGTAACTTTTTTTGTATTTTCTTTTCGATTTTTCAACCTATCGGATAGTGAAAAGTGCGACAGATATAACGACTTTCTATCATTTTTTACAACGAATTATCTGTCGGATAAGCCTACAAAAGATGCCCTGCAAAATTGGTAGATTATCGATTTCGACTTTCATTCGACAGCGTCGACCGCGGCAGGGAAATTCAGGCTATGGTTATTGTTACCCATCGAGTCGAAGTATGTGACCTTAAGGCGACAATGAATATCGCGGATGGTAACGAAAACTGTAATGAATATTTCTTTAGAGTTGTCAAAAGTTTCTGGAGAAATGAAAACCATCTTTGGTTACCGTCTGGGCACGTGACGTTTGTTTTCGCTTAGAGACCAAAACTTGAATGTGACGAGCGTAAATCTTATGCATGTTACATAATAATTATAATGATTCTACCCGCTGAATTTTTTACATCCTATTTTTTCACTTTCATATCGAACGAGCTGTTTCTATATTTTCAGATGCGATATAACTTGGAGAAACTTAAATCGATCAGACTGCTCCTTTTTTTTTAAAGATCCTTAATTTCAATACGAAGTGTTCCACTCTTTTTTTTCTCCAGAATTTCTAAATCTAGACGACTTTCTGCAGGTACTTTATATGCAATGGTATAGCTACTAGACTAAAAAAAAGTTTGTTACTGTTTTTTATTCAGTATATCAGGCATTTCACACTTATTCAGCCAAATTTTTAAATCCTTGATATAATTCTGTAAATAATTAGGGTTGAGTATTAACGTGTCAAAAAATTTTTTTACCTTTTATTACGCTATATGACATTTTGAATATTAAATGAAAATTCATGTTTGTGTTCAAAGTTTTCCTGTCGGTGAAATTGTCAATCGAAAAATTAATACTTATTTTGATTTTCCCCTCCCATAAATGGCCCTCTCGCCTTTCACAATTCCATCCCTTCTACATCCAATTTTTCCCGTTCTTTTAAATAAAAAGACATGTATGTATTGATAAAAAACAAAAAAAATAAGTATTTTTTTGAAGTGAGAATCACGAAAAGATCATTCGATAATATACCGACGGCAAATCTTTTTTTTTGCTAGGGCTACAAATAATTCTGTCACTCTATTGAATTATTTATTGACAAAGCAAACATATCGTTCACCGCGCAAAATAATTTGTTGAGCTAGCAAAACAAAAATTATTAGTTTAGCAAAGAAATATTTTTTGTCGGTTAGCAAATGATTTGCTGGTCGAGCAAAACATTCTTTTCCGTGAAGCTATACTTCAAGCTTATATATTTCCTGGCTTATTGCATGAATTTCAGTAGCTAAATAAGTGTGCAATGATTCTCTAAATTTTGTTTTTACCGGATTCAACAATATGCTCATTTTTATTGCTTTTTACTGAAGTGTTATACGGAGATGATCCAGTATAAAATGATCGAAGCGTTGAAAAAAAAGTTGAATTCAAACCACAAAGGGTACACGAGTTGTCAGTCCGAGAGTTCGTCAATGCGCTGATTTAGAAAGTTCTCACTCGCTCGATTCTCCATCCGGCAAAGTAGATAGTTGTGGAAAGTTTCCGTTCACTTCCAACTAGACACCCGGTGTTATTTAAAAACTTTTATCCATGTGTATCAATACAAATGCACCGTATAAATTAAAATACACGAACTCTTCTTTATTGCCTGGGTGAACAAGCATTTTAACCGATGTGACGTCTTCGGGAACTCCACAAAAAAATTAGCAACGTTTCAGGGAAACCTGCAAGAATGCTAGTTTTTCATTATTATATCATCGTCACAGCTTTTAATATTCATATTGGACTGGACAGTATGACGCTATTTGATGTTTTTTCTATTGATATATTCTCAATATAGAATTTAATATTGTTACCCATTTCATGATATTTTTCTACATTGCTTATTACATCTATTAAAGCTTCGATAACGATTCTCACGGTGTTGAGACATTAAACTTGTTTTTCAAGACCAACAAAAGCATAATTTTGGAATTGCATATATATTCAAAATGTACCATCTCAAAAAATAGGCATTTTTTTTTAAACGTTGGTGATTTAGGAAAAGCGGTATGGACAGATAATTTTTTAGAGTTTTTAGCTTTCTACCAATTTAGTAAAATTACATTATCATAGATCAATTATCTCTTTGAGTTTTTATTCATAAAATTTGTGAACTCGTTGAGCAGAGACGTCATTGAAAATTTTACTTGAAATAATTATAAAACCCTTTAGTAAAATAAAAAATGATGTAGCAAGTAGTTTTTATAAGAGAAATCCCAAAAAGAGCTGTTTTTAGATATGAAAAACGAGAATCATGCTCCAATACTACACTAAATGTCTATATGTGATGTTAAAGTTGCATGCAAAGGGTTTAAGGCAACAGAAACGTTTCCACGGGCACGTGGCGCAGCAATTGGTTCACAATACCAGCGAAGAGCGCCGATAACTTCCTCTTCAGTTGAGGTTCCATCGCCTTCAACACTTCTTGACCGTTCTCTCGCAGAAAAAGATTCGTGGCCTCGGCTGTGAAATGAAAAAATAAAGATAAGATCATTATTTTTCTCACAACTCTGTTGGTCGAGTCGAATTAAATTCTGTGACGCCATGAGAGCTCACTTAGTATTCTATGGTTCTTGTATATCTTCCGGACTCCCATGTTGACATCCTTCACGCTCAAATCAACGTCCAAGTCCTCAACGTGCAGGTAAGTCTTTTCGTTTTTAATCATCGTGCTGACCGTGCCCCGGACCAATGCCCTCGCTTTTCCGAATCTCGCGTGGAATGTACCATTTCCACTTGCTGGCAAAATTATCAAGACACCGGAACTGCGGAAATATATCAAAATAAATTAGACAAAAAAAAGACTGCAGAGTAGATATATGCAAATTGTTTTCTCATTATTTTTTTGTTTTTACAACGCTTGATCTGTGAGGAAGTGTGTTGAGCGATTTTGGCTTCTTCATAGAGGAAGCTTTAAATATAAATCGTTTGAACTAAAGTAAAAAGTTTCAGATTAAATTAATTAAATCAAAAAGCTTGAGATTAAATTAATTAAATTTAAAAGTTTAAGAGTAAATTAATTAAATGAAAACGTTTAACATTAAAATTTTTATTTAAACATTTAATGAAACATCATTCATTTTACAAAAACTAGAGCGCGCACGTCCTTTTTTGAAAAATTTCGAAAAGCCACAAAATAAAAATTTCTGCATACATTTCATAATAAATTGCAACAATAAAAGCGAAGAACTGCTGCTTCATTTATGTGCCAAATTTTAGCTTAATCCGTTGAACAGTTCTTGAGTCGCTGGTGAAATTACGAAGCCCTGCACACATATATACATGCATGCGGACATTTTTTTTAAACCACTTTTTCGATGTTTCGGAGTATTCTGAGTGTCCCGACATGAAAACCTCGAAAAAATTTTTTTCATGAAAACAAAGCTTCTTCTACGAGGAAGGAGAAATATAGAAAATTAATTTGTGAGCTGACCTAGAGTAATGAGCGTCGAGGATGAGGGCGGGCATTCTTACGACCGCCTCGAAGGGTGAACCAAGCTTGATGTCGTCGACCGTGAAGTTGCTTGCTCCCCTCACTAGTAACTCCTGCAGCCGAACTCGGTAACCGTTAGGGCCACCTGTCAGTGACAGCGAGAGTTCGTCCATCTGTTAGAAAGAAGAAACGCACGCACATTACATTGAACTTGACGAGTTGGTTCCTGGCACGCGCCCCGTATGGTGTCGATTCTAATCGTTTAAATTATCCAAGGATTTTACAGTCCAGTGAAAAAGCTTTGGAAGGGTTAAAGGAATTTCCCCAAATTTTTTTCGTTTCACGTTTGACTAAAATAGTGACTGACAGTAGAAGTCTCAAATTTCTATTGCATATGAAGAACTTTCGGTAAATTCAATACATTTTCGAATTTATCTTAATTACTAGAGGTTTTCTATCGAACACTTGATTTTTGGTAACGTTTTCAGATTTTTATTTTGTAACAATAATTTGTATTTCCGAAAGTAATAAAAATAAGCGATACAAAAAAAACAAACCTCGAGTTTTATCGTGATATTTAGAAAGATGAGCAGAAATACTTTGTACATTCAAAGAAAAATATCGTAACTTAATAATGAAAATAGTTAGTCCGACGATAATCTAACTATAATGTATAGTTGCCAAGAGGAACGACTATATTTTATGGTTACAGCTAATATAAGAATAAATTTGGATCAACCATTAATATAATTTCCATGAGGATCGTCTATATTTCATGGTTATAGCAAAGATAATTATATAGTAGCAATTATCAAAATGATAATAGTTTCAAAAACTATTCTCATAGTTCCAAATATGCCGTTTTGTTGCACATACGATTTCATCGTTTGTTTTCAATAGATTTACAAGTATCGTTTATTGATTCATATTATCATCACTTAAATTATAAAACATTGTAAGCCTTCCTATATGCTTTTTATCATGTGGAATCATTGAATTACCGATATGCTTTTCTCTCACTCTACAAAGTAGTTGAAACTCACCCGAAATGGTTCCACCGAGGGCAACTCGATTTCCGGAATACCGACCCTCAAGTAGGGCCGAAGATGATGCAGAGCGTTAATCAGACATGTTTTGAGCTTCGGATCGCTTCTCGAACATTGTTTTACATATTCCGCTGGAAATTTATTAGATTCATCATTAGTTACATCTAAAAAAAATTTCTTACACCCATTTGAATTTTTTTTTGTTCACAAAAACCACAAAATATATGTCGAAACCTTTAGAAAAACGAGATTCAGGATTAAATTATCCCGTTGATGGCAAATACTCTTATTTTACAGAAAAATATTTTTCACTCACGTGTTTTTTCCTCGGCAATTGTCTTCCGCAAAATCATCAACAGAAAAAATCCAAGCACGATAAATTTCATTTTTTTTTAAAGAAAGAAAGTGAATGCGTTTATCACTGGCGAAAGTGAATTGAGTAATAGCGAATAGTATAATACTTGATGCAACGACGGTAAATATAAGACTGGAAGATTCGGAGGTAGTGTCGGCAATAATACCCGAAGAACTGTCGGCGGACGAGCTTCGGGTAAATGAACCGCGGATGCAGATTGCAGTTAAATGCACCTAGAGTAATCCACGCAGCTAAACCTTATAGACGCATGAGTGGTAAGAGAGTACATGGTGGAAGATGACGTTTCGCAGTGGTAGACTGAACACTTTCACTGCACCGCGACTCGTGCAGCTACGAATCGCATCCGCGTGTCTAGCGAGAGTGTACAACGAAGATAACGGGTGCGGGCTATGGATAAACCGGCCAAGTAGTCCCGCTAGCGCTTCTCGCCTCCTCGTGTACCACTGAAATGATTTCCCGTCGGGAAGATATCTCGGAGTGGTCTTTAAGTTACAAGAGTAACGAAAGTCACGTTTTGAACCCATGCCATACAATGTTTAATGATAATCATAAATTAATTACCTTTATTGTCACAATTGAGGACAATGACAGCGAGAATTTGAATAAATACGTAGATTTTATACAAGGATACATTTATTTACTGTGAAATGTAGTCTCTCTATATTATATAAAAGATTTGCCGCCGCCGCCGTGTCAAGAATCGAGGGACTTGGAAAAATTCAGGGGGGTCTGTCAGACCCCAAGCCCGGATTATTTTGAGTTCCTCAATGGACCTCGAGTCCGAGTTATGAAGTCGAAGTCCATCGATGCGCGAACCACAATAACAGCCTAGTATCATAAATAGCGTATATTGGATTGTCAGAATCATGGAAATATCAGAATCTTGTGGTTTCTTATTTACACCTTATTTTTATTATAATGGAAAGAGAATACATATGTTGTTTGTAAAGCTGGACCCTCAAGTGTACGAGATTTTTCTTTTCTATGGCATTTTATTGAATATATTTCTAAAGTGACGATGCCATAATTTAATCATCTCAAAAAAAAATTGGATTAAAAAAAAAAGATTAAAGTATTTCAAATTTAAATTTGAATTTAAAATACTTTGTACAATGTCTCAGCTTATAGCCAAAGTGGGTAATACTTTTCTTCATACAGTTTTTAAGCTTTTTTTTAAATTGAAAAATGTGTTGAAAAAAAAAATTTATTTGCTTCAGGCGATTGATCAAATGTTCATTTATGTAAAACCGGATTTTTAAAGAATTTTTTCGGATTATTCCAAAGTATGCAAATAAAAAAAAAATATTTTTTGATTATAGATTTTAATTTTTTCCATGGTATGGCTTCAATCGACTTTTACCGCCCTTCCCACCCTCACTACTATCGCTTCCTACCCGCACTTTACTTAGCTAACCTAATAAAATAAAAATAAAATTTTTTTCCTAAAGTGTCATATCGAATGCCATTATTAAAGAACGTGCAAAAATTCTGAAAAATACTTTCTTAAATATCAAAATTTCCGAGCTTATAGTCAAATTAGGAAAGATTTTTTAAAAATGATTTTTAAGATTTTTTGATGGAAAAATAACTTTTAAAATAACAAAAGCTTAAAAACTATAAGAAGGAAAATTTCGCTCACTTTCCCAATAAGCTAGACAATTTTGATATTCAACAGAGTATTTTTCAGATTTCTTGCAGATGTTTAAATTATAGCATTCAATATGTCACTTTAAAAAAAAAAAAAAAAAAAATTTGCATAGTTCAGAAAAATCTGAAAGAATTCTGTAGTAATTTTTTTCTTCTATTTTTTAATAATGTTCGAAATAAAAAAAGCTCAAAATCTGTAAGAAGGAAAATCTTGCCCACTTTGGCTATAAGCTAGAAAAATTTTAAATTGAAAAAAGTATTTTTCAGATTTTTTGCAGAACTTTAAAATATGGCATTCGACATGTCACTTTGAAAAAAAAAAAAATGGTCACACTTTTTTTTTAAATCTGGTATATCTGAAAAATATTCTTCAAAATAGACAAAAAAAAGTACCTGATGAAAAAAGTATCAATGAAATAAAAGTCAAAATATTATATCGTGAGTATATAAAATAAGATATAAACAAATACCCTACCAAAAAACAATGAATAAAATCAGCAATTTGCCCCCCTCGCCTTAAAAATGTTAATGTAGACTGTGTTTTAAATGACTTCAAGACACGATGATGAAAAACAAATTGAGCAATAAGCCTCGCTCGCCCCATCTAATGTCTCCGTCGTGACGTCGCGATTATTTTATAATTTTATATTACGAAAAAGATGTATTTTTAATGTCAAATATGCGACCTTACTGAGATGGAATTCAATTGTGTACAAGCAAACACCGTGAAAAATATTATTATTTTCTTCCGCGACCCAACGTAACAGTCTGAAGGGCAATCAAGCGAGCCATGGATCGACCCAGTTATAACTTGTGGGGGAAACTATGTAATTCGCACATACGTAGCCGCATATCCATTAACAACCTACCACACGACTTGCCGTTGCGCAGATAATCTGGAAGTTACGTATGAATCGCCGAGATCCTTTCGCATACTAATCGAGACAAGTTCGATACCTATTTCTCGAGGAAAAAAAATGAAATCTCAACTCTCCATAATTCTCCACAGTGGAGGATGTAAAATGGCGTAGAATTTTTTCTTCACAAACGTAGAACGCAATTATGTTGTGCGAATTGATCCAGTTGCAAATAATTAGAGTTGCAATCTGCACATACTGATGCATCGTCGGACAAAACGAGGTAAAAAAAAAATAATTCGGTATTATTCAAAATCTGAAACGTCCTCAGGTGCAATTTCGACAAATCTATTTTCCTTAATACATACAGTTAATTAAAAATAATTTTCCTGTAGGTGGTTTACGTTCGGAGCTTTCCAGAAAAATTCCTCGAACCTTATTACGAGTTTCAAAAAAAAAAAAATGGCTGGATCTACGAATAAACAATCGAGAAAAATTTACTCTCGCTTTGTGTAAGTATTAATCCGATATTTATGTTCTGATTCAAATGTCAATTATTCCTGAGGAATACAAATGTATCCAACGTCTTGAATTTATGATTGCTATAAATAATTATTAAGGAGGATAGGTTACGACTCTCTAAGATTTATTTACACATTCGAAATCATAGCTATTCACAAAGACTTGAAATAAAAATTCGACGGATAAAATAAGACTTCCAACACTAAAATTTGTAATGCCCGTTATGTATTTCATGAGGTTTTAATTTGAGACTTTTCAAAAGAAGTGTATCACTTAGAGAATTCTTTTTCTTATGGCTTTTTTTTCAGGTGACTGGGTCCCCTTAATATATTTGTATCAAAACTGTTCTTTCTTTCTCCATCATTCCCAAAGTTGGAGATTGTAAAACCGCTTCGGATTTTCCTCAATTTTTTTTTTACAAATACGTAACATAAATATTCCATTCAAATTCACGCAACTGCAAAGAGTCAGGGTTGCAATAAGTACATATTGATAAATCGTCGTATCAAATGAGGCAAAAAAAAGGAGAATGAAGAAAATGGAAAGATACCTACGCACGTAGTGATTGCTTCAGGCTCGAGCATTCACCCACTTGCGATGATCTGCAGCTTGTGAAAACCTGATACGTGCAAAGACACGTTGTTCGGACTTTCACAATGTCCGAATCAAGTTCGTCCAGTCACTTTTATCTCGTTCTTTTTTTTTTCGTTGTTTAATTCGAGAATGAAAATGAGAGTAGAAAAAAGGTTTGAAGTTTGAGAAGACAGTTCAAGTGGCGAGGCCAAAGTGCAGAAGCCAAACTAGTTGTCCAAGTGGACATCGCTCGTGTTTCGTTTTTTGTGCGATGCTATGATTAACATGATATCAAATTATTCTTTTCTTCGCGGCTGACAAAAAAACGGGTCAATCGTTCTATTATTTTGCTGTGACGTTGAGAACTTCCCATCAAAAGCCATCGCACACAGCTAACTCCAGTCTTCTCGACCCCACGAACTTGAATCCCCGTCGATGGTGATGCGGTGTAAGATGTACGGAATAATATTATGTAACCTTGCTCGAAAATTCATGGGATAAAGGACGTGCCGGGCCGAGGCTCAGATGCATTGCCGAGAGTGAAAGCAAACGGTCGCGTAGTTCGCCGTCGCTACACCATTCGGCTTATACTCGGCTATATATTACTATATATACCATAATACCGAGGAGTTAGCGAGTATCGAGCTAAACTAGAAGAACCAGCAAGTGACTGAGCATCGTTTGCACTTGCACACAGAACCGGCCACAAGATGATCCAGTTTTTCATTCTCTTCGCTATTTTTCTGGGCGGTTCTTTCGGGGCGGAATTTGGCAAGTAGAAAATACGTAAAGTATATAGAAGAAATTTCGTAAAATTGTATTACAATTACGTGAACGTGTTTCCAATGAAAGTGACGAATATACGAAAAAAAAAAAAAAAATTGAAAGGTTATTGCGAGTTCAACAGTGATTATATCGATAAAATAATATTGACGTTTGCTGAAGCGGCGATCTCATGGAAAGCAATTTACTTGGGAAGAGAAGAAGCTTTTTCTATACGCGCGGCTTCTTAATTGATATAATTCGGTGAAAGGATTTCGCTCGGTTTCTTCTTCTTGGCTTTTTTTTTATCAGTTATTCATTCGTGCGTTATGAGCAGATTGTGAATATAACGTAATATGGGCTGCTGTATAACTATATGGATAGAACGTGGAACGTAACTAGTTGCTGAGTGAATGTAACATTACTTCAGGGCTTACGCTACGCGGTTGCGTGTCCCGTACAGATTCTAGATAAAATAAACAAACACGGAGTGCTGGATTCGAAGGAAAAATACGTAATGTTCGTTTTTATGTTATGTACGTTTGGAGATTTTCGACGTAATATTTTTTTAAAAGAAGAAACATTGAATCTTAAAAAATATATATTCTTATCCACCACTTCTCTGATTCTTTTAGTCACTCTCTGAATGTTTTTTTTTCTTACAACACTTTTGAATAAATCTTTTTTTTCTCGCCCCCTTTATTGTACTCATGTTCACAAAAATTATTACTCTCCAGTTTCTCTATCAATACAATCATTTTTTAAAATGTTACCATCTCACCCACATAACGCTTTGATTGTGATTTATAACTAAGAATATAAAACATAGTTAATGAATACGGCAAAAACAATGAATAATCATAATATATATTCTTAGAAAAATTTCCATTTATTTTGGTTTCTTATAAATATGAAGTAAAAAGTCGCATTCGCATTTATAGCCGTTTTATTATCAAATATAAATTTTGTCCGCAAAATTGTTAATTACAAAGGCTTGAATTATTATTATGCGCCCAGATTATTATCCCATCGGATTATTATTATTATACAGAGCCGGCGTTATTGTCCCGGGTCTGTAAAGCTGTATACAGAAAAAGTAATTTTCGGAAATCGGGCAACAGTTTTTGTAAGTAACTAACCTGTTTTGTGAATGTGATCATTTTTTAAATAAATTTTTACACATTTTTATGTTTCGAAAAGGATCAGAAAAATTTGAAAGTTAGTCAATCGAAATATATCTCATCGCAAAGTTGATTCGGACAAACGGAAAATTGTAAAAATGATAAGTTAGACATGTACACCGAAGCTTCGTTTTCGTGAAATTTCTTTTACGACTACAACGGCGAGAAAAGTGGTTAAAAAAATGTCTGGATATATGTGTGTGAGTGTTTGTGACAGGTTTGCAAAATTCAAACCGTTGTATCTTGAAAGCGGCTTTCACAATCAAGCTGAAATTAAATACACTGCTGGAGGACCAACGCCTCTTCCTATGCATATACTTTGGAAAAAATTTCTAAAAAACTTCAGATCTTATGAGACTTTTGATATTCGACAAAATGTTGTGTGTTCTCTAACTTCTGCAATTTTTTAACTACTGAGCTCAATAATTCTTTACAAATAAAGTAATGAAAACTGCCGGTTGTTATTTAATTCGAACAAAATCCATGAAGCGGTTTTGTTTTTATAGAATTCTGAATTTTTCAAAATTTTTGTTTTTGTACTAATTAAAGTTAACTTCGACCAAACCTGTTCAATCGTCTGCAAGGTAAAATAAATATCCAGTTGTAGTAGAGATTTGATTTGTTGAAGATCGGTGAAATGGTTCAGATTTTATAAGTCATTGGATTTTTCGAAAAATTTCTGTATGTTCTTTAGCCGACGCATTTTTTTCTGTAATTAGAATTAAGCTTCTATAAATATTTGAATATATTTACCATTGACTTCAGTTCCAAATGCTTGAATATAATTTTAATTAGTTGGAATTAGATTATACTTTTATTTTATTGAACGTTTGTTCTCTTTTTTTTTTTTTTTATTCAACAGAGGATGCCTTCAGAAATTGTCACATGGACGTGCAAGGTTTCGATGCCTGTGTGAGAGAAGGTCTGAATGCGGTGCGCCCCTATTTCAAGACCGGATTGGCCAAGTACAACGTTGCCCCATTCGATCCATTCTTCGCTAAAGAAGTAAGCACAAAGCGTGGATTGCCCAATCTTGGATTTACCGTCACACTGCGGAACGTCACGGAGACCGGATGGTCCAATAGCAAAGTTACCAAGTTCGTCAGCGACTTGCCGAATTATAAGGTAATAAACATTTACGTGTGTAACGGTGATGAAGCAACGCTCAGTCTCGTGCGGAACGAAAAGTAGGCAGTTCTGCAAGGCGGCCCTCGAGATCAGGTCTCCATCTCTGATGCCATGTACCACAGGTTTTCATATTCCAGGCGCTCGAACCAGAAACCATTTTAACGACGGACTATTTCTGATGTTTGAAAAAAATAAACACAAGTCAGAAAATACAATTTCTTGGGCATTTGTCTTGATTGTCAATATTACACAGTTCTGCAAGGCCTTTTAGTAGGTTTCCATTCCTGGTGTCATGGCCGTCAGGTTGTCATAGTTCGGACGCCAGAACCAAAAACCGTTTGAACGACGGATTGATGTTTGAAAAAAAGCAGAAGGCAGAAATACAATTTCCTGCGCATTTGTCTTAATTATAAATTTCACATAGTTTTGCGAGGTCTTCGAAATCGGGATTTCATAATTCGGGTGCCAGAACCAGAAACTATTTTAACGATGAACCATTACTGATGTTTAAAAATAACCAT
Organism: Tromatobia lineatoria; assembly: GCA_949699805.1. Classification (NCBI taxonomy): domain Eukaryota; kingdom Metazoa; phylum Arthropoda; class Insecta; order Hymenoptera; family Ichneumonidae; genus Tromatobia; species Tromatobia lineatoria. Next base: position 17,651,917 of record OX453036.1, read on the forward strand.
AAGGCAGAAATACAATTACTTGCGCATTTGTGTTCCTTATAAATTTTATACAGTTTTACAAGGTCTTCTGAATAGGGTTTTATATTTCGGATGCCAGAACCAGAAACCATTTGAACGACCGACTATTTTTAGTATTTACAAAAAAACCAGAAGCCAGAAATACAATTTCTTGCCCATTTATCTTAATTATAAATATTACACAGTTTCGCAAGGACCTCGAAATCAGGTTTTCATTTCGGTTCGTATGCACGTCGCAATTTCAATGAGTTTTTTGCGCTGCTAATTAAGAATTATTTTTTTTACAGGTTGTTTACACTCAGAGCTTTCCAGAGAAATTTCTCGAGGGTGACTACGAGTTTCAGGGAAATGTGCTGGGTCCCCGAATGAACAATCGAGGAAAATTTACTCTGGCTCTGTGTAAGTATCAATTTCCTACTTATATTTCAATTCGTATGACATATTTGTCATACAAATATTGAAATTGAATAGTGTGATATTACTGCACCCAGAGAAAAGTTTTCTCGGTAATCTTCGCCAATGAAGAGAGTTACTTAAGATTCAATACTATTTTTTCATTGAATAATCTTAAATTTAGTAAAAATTAATGACACTGCATCGAAGAAATTGTCACTGTTCTTTTCTTCGAATTCATTGAAGAGACAGCAGAACTTTTCCCACCGCAGATCAGTATTTCAAGAACTTTTTTTTTTTCTAAACTACTCGCAGATAAAGCTCAAATTTGGAGAGAACGTGCTCAAGTACGGCAGAAATGGGCTAAAGAACGAGCTTCTTGAAACTCGAAGTCGTTTTTTCAGAAGAATCAGAAAACTAAAAAAGTGAGCTGCCATTAATATGTCTTTTCAATGGATCAAGGAGACCGTTTCTTTGAATCAATTAACACTTTGCATTAAAACAATGAAACCATTTCTTTACTATATGCCCATTGAGTAAATGTTTCTTTGCAGGCGATAAAATATTCACACTGTAAAAAAATGTACTTGAAACTTAGTACGCAAATACTGGAAGTTTTTATGCATACACTGGTGTATTAAATTTTATATATAAGTGCGATTCAAAATTAATCTACGATATAGTAATTTTTATACTTCACTTCGATTTTAATATGAAAGGCTTTAATTTTCCTACAAAAGTACGTTAATTCTATATGACAATTGTTAATTACATTTAATTTACCAGTTCATACATAAAAACGTTAAATTTTTTCTAACAGTGTATCCCTAGCGATCATGACGACTGTCGAAGTGACTAAAAAAATAACGCTCAATAGAAGTTGTTTTTGGCACAGAAGAAACTTTGCAAAATGGTCAAAATAACCTCCGAAATGACTAAACCAAAAGGATCTGAGTTTTTTTTTTTCGTCGCCGGAAACTATGATTTATCGTCAAATCAACCTTATCACAAAAAGGTCATTATGACGGTAAGTTACTCATTCTAGTAATGAAACAGTAACCGAAAGATATTTTGATTTGGTTGAGAAGAAAAGCTTTCTCTGTTGTCGTGATTGCTAGGGATTTCGTTGAAATCAAGAAATATTTCATTAAATTCAAGAAATATTCCATTGAAATCAAGAAACATTTCATTGAAATCAAGAAATATTTCATTGAAATCAATTTTTAAAAAATAACCCACCCATGTCTTTGGCGTCAATAAAATCTTTTCTCTCGGTGTAATATCCAAGTAAAAATATTATTATTAATTTTTTTGATTTTTCATTTTTAGATGATTTGGTACAAACGACGACAATAAGCAAAGCACCAGGATCGAAAATAAAAGTACGCGTTGAAGTGCAGACTATCAGAGATTTGGCACTGCACATATCAAATCTTCTGTACGGACGTCAGATCCTCGAGGGAGTTCTTGACAGAGTTATCAATGGAGTTTGGCAACCAGGATTTATGGTTACTAAGCCTCTGATAAACGATCTCGTATCGAACGCATTCACCGAGATCTTTGGCAAGGCTTTCCAAAATTTTCCATTTGAGAAAGTCATAAAGCCAAAGCCGGGTGTAACTTCCAGGGTCGGGGGGAATTCCACGCGGACCAGTTCTTGAGCATTGTTGTCAAGGAACTACAAAATGCATCCTTAAAATTCTAGTATTACCGGTTTTTTTAGTATATGTCATTGAACGGTGACTCAATGAATCGGGATAAAGCGATCGAGAATTGTAAACAAGGATGATCGACAATCGGTTCGAAAAATTAGAGCTTAAGATAACGATAACTCGAGACTAAATGAAGTTTTTGATAAACGTGAAATTTATTATGTGACCTACGACGGACAAAATTCAACATTCAATTTAATGGAATCTTGCGTATATTGGCAATGATTTGCAATTGAATTGAAATGGAAATACCAAATAAATTACTAATTTAAGCGTCATAGGCCAAATTGCAAGGTTTTGCATCAGAAATTTAAAATAATGACATTTTAAATCAAAAGTCGATACGTCACGATCGAGAATTAAAGAACCAGAATACGGAATTGAAATGTCAAATTTAACCGATTCACATCCTGAATTAAATACTCCAAGTATCGAGTATCCGTAAGTAAGACACAAAAAACCCCGTCGGGCAAAAGTACTGTACATAACATTGTATAACCATGTAAATAAACTTGATATGCTACTATTATTACACAGATCTCAAAATAAAATCAGTGAAAGCACTGAAAAATTATTAAACTTCATCTAAGAAAAATATGGGAACCGAGAGACAAGGTTCAGTATCGACACCTTGTGTTTTCGATCTTTTTCATACATTTTTTTGTTTAACCTTGATCAGCAATTTTTCTCAGCAGAAAAAAAATCATTAAATATCTCAAATATCGGCTAACCTTGGAAACAAAATATTACTACCAACTTCTCCGAGCACTTAACTTAAATCTAATTTTTGTACAGATCTCAAATGACAAAGAGTAACATCAAAGAAAAAACCAAATGTCACCATTTTTCGTTTTATTGAATTTAATGTACAAGATACAACTTTCCTCCACCAGATGAAATATCAAAGACAAGTAATATATATTACACCTACAAAGAAATATTTCTCCTACAGTGAAGAAAATGTTTTTCAAAAGCTTAGAAATTAACACTTTTCGACTGGAAGATATTGACAGATTCTTTTTGACAAATTCTTTTAATTTGATATCTATGTAAATCTTTCTGCACTGGCATTAACAAATATCAGCAACAAACAGAAGTGAATAATACTTCGAATATTCCAAGGATCGAGTAGCCTTAAAAAAATATACAGAAAATACATGGCTAACTGGCATAAATGATGTGCACAGTTACAGTGTAAATAAGCTTGAAGTTATATAATTATTGTACAAGTCCCAAGCGAGATATAAAAGAACACAAAATTTAATAAATGTTATAAGGAGAGTGTACCATTAATAGCGCCATTAAATGAAGTGGTTATTAAGTTTTTGCGTTTATAAAACTTGGAGTACAAGATGCAACGTCTGAGAGACGTCAGTACGTCGAGTACGAAATGTTCTTACTATAGACAATAAACCGATGATACCTCGTCATGGAGATGCGGGTCTCTTCATCTCCGACCTGGTAGCTGCTTGCCTTGAAATCTTGCCAAGCCAGCCGGTCCCCGACCCCACATTCTTACAACTTCAACATCAAGTAGTCGTGCTTCTTCGAGGGGCGCGACTATCCCCTTTGAACGTGACGATTTCCGATGGATGCCTACAGCTCTTCATCTTTCTCTGCCTTTCATCATATTCCTAATACTGTATAAATTTGAATAAATCATACGAAATTGAATATGAAGGATGGGGTTCTCCAACGGTCAATTTTTTTCACCTTTTACCGTTTGTCGAAAAAATATATTCCCGAAGAGATAAAAGGTAAAAAAATCCGTTAAAAGAAGAATTTTATGGGGAAAAAATACTTTATAGTTAAATCGAATTATTCGCACTTGTAACTATGATATGTTCATTAATTAATTATGTTTTAGGTCATAAATATTCCAATGCAGTTACAAACATTTGATACACCCGAAAATTAGTGAAGAAATTATAAGATAATGTTCGAAAAATTACAATGTACTGTTAGAAATCCACAGCAAAAAATTGTACGATGTTAGGGGTTAAAATTCTCGGCGTTTTTTTCAACACAATTGTGGGAGTTATTTCCACACCAACGACTGAGCTAATATTTCTACCCTTGTGTATTTTTTCGAAAATTTCAAAACTCTATAAAATCGGAACGACTTTACTGACTGCGGTCAAATTCAATACCAAGCAACATTAAGAATGCTGAATAATTCTTCATAAGTATGAAGAATTATTTAGGAGGATATCATCAACTTTACGAAAGCTGGAGCGGACACGTCCTTTTTCGAAAAATTTTAAAAAGCCATAAAATAAAAAATTCTGCATACATTTTGAAGAAAAATTGCAACAATCAAAGACGAACTGCTACTTCACTTTGGTGCCAAACTTTGGCTCAATCGGTCGAACGGTTCTTGAGTTACAGATGATTGAAATTTCGAAGCCCTGTTCACACACATGAATAGACATACATACGGACACTTTTTCTAAACCACTTTTCTCGATTTTAGGGATAATTCTGAGTGTTCCGACATAAAAATCTCGGAAAAATAATTTCATGAAAACAACAAGTTTCCTCCGTGAGAAAGCAACAAAAAACCATTTTTCAGACATTATTTCCGAGTAGTTTTCGAATTGTATTCAACATGGGATTTCTGTATATCGATAGTATAATAGAGTATAATCGATATTATCCTTGTCCACGACAAGGCATTGAAATATCACCAATCACAGGTAATCCAAAACGACAGTATCAAATTAAAAACCAAACGCATCTTATTCGGTACTAAATTAAATTATCATTCAAAGTTCCGTTTTTCATTGTTCGAAGATTTTGTATATTTTTATCTGAACTCATTGGTGAAGTGACTTTCATTTGACTTTCAAGCATCGGTACATCCCTTGAATATATCTTCGCTAGAGTACATATACGTTAGGCTCATCACTTTATCTCAACAACGCAGAACTATTACTTCTTGTCTCCGACGAAGAGTCTTTGTCGTTTGATTTGACATGCATCTCGTGCTTCTCGAGTGTCTCAAGCGTCTCGTGCGTCCGGTCGATTAACGGGCTCAGCACGTTTGTTAATGAAGTCATTTTTGTACGTAGTGTTAGTATGTGACGTTCGCACCTACGTCACAACGCTTTCTTCCGTCGCGCGTCTCACATACAATATTGCCAATTACCGCGTTTTAAGGCGCGTGAAATTTTGCCAATACTTCGGCAACGATCGCCGCCCGAGGACGCAATACTTTTTTCATTCTCTTCGTGACTAGCTGCTTCGAGTCATCTCCGAGTATCACGATTTTTCTCCGCACCGCAAAGTCGCAAAAGAATTAAAATCTTGGCGAGGACTAGTAGTATGAAAAAGACTTGGTGACCATAGAATCGAGAGTCCTACTTTTACTCTTCCTCGAACGACGATGAAAGTCTCACTGGCAAACAAACAGACTCGCTATGGGTCGTTCCCCCTTCGCGAAAGTAAAATAAATAATTTCCGAGTACACTTGAGATACCGCCATTCTTCAATTCGCCAATTATGTCATTAAGACAGATTACACGCTTCGACGTAGCTGCTGAAAGCTAAACACTATTTTTTTGCCAAATTACCAGTGTAATGGGCATAAAAGAACACCTGGGAATATTGAAATAACAGGTTTATCTGAATTAAGTACAGGATTTATTTGAGACGCATACAATTTTTATTATTATTTCAACATAATTAATTCGGATTAAAAAACAGAAAAAATCCGGGAGTGAGTATTTTATCTAAATTACCATGACAATTTTTCAATATTTACGAGTTTCAAAAAATTTAATCTATTGTTTCACAGCTACGGAAACTATATCATAGACACATTAACGGTGAAATAACTGCAGGAGGTAAAATAAATAGCTGTCACTTTATAATTATGGATGTTAGATTTTTCTCTCAGTGTCTGGCGATTATAAATTTATTTCTTTGAATCCTGCTGTAATATGATTTTATTTGGACTAAATAAAATTTGTTTTATTTAAACACAAATTCATGAAATTCAAAGTGATCCAGTATTTGGAATAAATACTATTTCGATTCAAGCGCACTTTAATGAAATTCAAAGAGATCCGGTATTTAGACTTTGTTCTCCATTTATTTCTTTATTTAACATTGGACGGGACAAGCCCTTGAAAAAAAATTACAAAGCTGTGAAAAAGGAAGTCAGAGTAAAACAGAAATGACACATTACTGCATGGCACATAATGAAAATAAATGTAAATTGAAATTTTACTATGCAAGTATAAATCGAATAAAAATCTAAACACCAGCGAATACAGAGTGGAAACACAGTGGTCACACAAAACGTTAATTTGTTGTATACAAATCCAATATTATTAAATTCAAAGACTTGGCGTCGCAACGTTACCGCGTCTCTTGATATCCCGTATTTAAATCCAACACAATCATAAGTCCGATTTCTCTGGGTGTTCTGTGGGCCTTGGAATTATAGTGTAGATGGTCACGTTCACGTAGCTAAGAGCAGTTGTGATAACAGCAAAGTGAAGCTGAGGGATTCGTTCAAGTAATTATCGAACCTGCGGTATGTTATACAGTACAAGTTTGAAGAAAGTCGGAGACGCCTATGGTACCCCACTCTTGCTCAGTGGCATTGTGTCGTGTACATATATCGAATACGCGGACAACCAATAGCGGGGGCAATGTCAAGGTAGTATAAGGCAGGACGCATCTCAACGAACCGGTCATTCGAGGGAAAGAGGTTCGATCGGTTCGGCGAGGGAAGTCACCGTTCATCTCAAGCATCGACTCGAATCGGAATTGAAGAAGAAAACGGAAAAAAACTTCGGCAACATCAAAGACTGAGAAAATTTACTATAAATACAAATATGAGAGGTGCAACGTTGTTGTGTTTTGCGTGTTCGCTGTTCATCGTTTCGAAGGTCGAAGCTGTTGGAAAATATCGAGGTCTTGAGTTCATCGAGGCTTGCTCTAAAAAAGATCCTAATTTGGAAGCGTGCTTAGCCAGATCAGCCAATACACTCACCGAACACTTCCGGCACGGTGAGTTATAATATTAAAAATATCAATATTGGCATAAGAAGTGATAGAAAGAGTACGATTGATAATGATAATACAGAGCTGGGCATGTACTTACAGTACACGTTTTTGAGAAGTACTTAAAGTACACGTTTTTGAGAAGTACTTAAAGTACACGTTATTGAAAAGTACTCAGAGTACGCGTTTTAAAAAATTACTTAAATTACACGTTTTTGAAAAGTGCTTAAATTACACGTTTTTGAAGAGTACTTAAATTACACGTTTTGAAAAGTACTTAAATTACACGTTTTTGAAAAGTACTTAAATTACACATTTTTGGAAAGTACTTAATTACACGTTTTTGAAAAGGACTTAAAGTACAAGTTTTTTTAAATTACTTCAAGTACAAGTATTTAAGGTATGAGTTTTTGAAAAGTACTTGCGGTACATGTACTTGAAGTACTTCAAGCAGAGTTGGGAAAATACATTATTTTTTTATTGCATCTCCGTTTTTTAACTCATTATTGAAAAAATGGATGATGGAACTCAGATTTTCTTACTGTTATAATAAGATTTTCGTTGCATGGGCAATAGGTAATGTTTGTGTGGGTGCAAGAGTGTGCAAATGTGCGCACGGATGTGTGCGAGTGTGTACGTGGTTATGTGCAAATGTATGCGAATGTGTGTGTGTGAATGTGCGAGTATGTGTGAGTGTATTCGATTGTGTGAGTGCGTGTGCGAGTGTAATTTAAAAAAAACAAGAATGCATTATTGTTACAATAAAATTTCTACAACTCTAACTTCAAGTACTTTATTCTTCTGGACATACTGTACTTTAAATACTTTACGAAAAGAACTGTACTTGAAGTCCTGCCCAACTCTAGTATAACAATAATATTACCTTATTAATACATCTTGAATTCTGTAGATTTTTCAAATATTATATTTCGGCAAGAATAAATGAAATCGGTATAAATCGCATGATGATTATTGTGTGTTTTAAAATAAATAGAAAATTAAAATTTTTTGTAGTCGTAAGAAGTTTATCCAATGTAAAATGGATAGAAATTGCTGTGGAAATAATTGTAAAGAGAAATTGAAGGAAAATCTTTTATTACCGATATAAAATTGACGCCGCGCTTCCGTGTCGGGTTCGTGGCACAAGAGAGCGCGAAAAAGCGGGTTATAACGGTGCATACAAATGGTCACCCAGTGTCCTAGATTCCGCACGTGGTCGTGCGTACACGGATGAGCCGATCTCCGGACCAAGCGATTGAAAAAGAATGTAAAGTTGGCTCGCCTAACGGCACTAAAATTACGGACCGTTGTTTGTAATTAACATATGAATATTTTGGAGAGTACGGAAAAAAAAGTTGGAGTGTTAATGCTCGCAGCATTGTTTGCTAGAGTTACTACGTCGATCAGGTTTTGTGGGTGTGCATAAATAAAATATCGGCGCATATATAAAAATGGTCTTAGTGGGAGAGTAAATATTGGAGAGGGGACAACTTCAATTTTAAATACGATGAACTTTCTATTTTTATAGTCAGAGTTATGATTTTTACATACATAATTATTCAACATTTTTCTTCTTTTCAGATTCTGGTATTTTTAAATGTTCGAGTCTTAGATATAAATATAGATATAAATATACATTGTGTTGAAGCGAAAATAATGCAATATCATAAATCAACACATAGTAAATAGTCACGAGATTGAAATAATTTTTTAATGTCGTGTTACAAATTTCGACCAAATTTTGTTGAGTTAGAAATGCAAAAGGAAAAATGAAACAAAAAATTTCGTTGAGATTTTATTTCAAATCCGAAATATGGTCGACCAATACAAAAAGTTTTTTTTTCTTTCAAGATATCGAATTTTCGTCTTTACTGTATATTGCACACCTGAAAACACCCGTTACAACGATTTTTGGAGTGATTTTGAAAAAAGTAACTTTGTCCGTTCCCGATAGCAGAATTCACATTAGATCATTATACGCATATATTAATAGATAAGTGAGATAACAAAATTAATTTTTCCAGGCCTGCCGCAGTTAGGCTATCCGGAAGTAGAGCCTATAATACTTGACGAAGTTCACATAGCCTTGGGCGGTGGTCCCGATGGTTACAGAGCTCAATTTAAAGACGTAGCTGCCAAGGGAGTTTCCGCTCTGCGAATTACCGGTCTCCGGACGAGAGTGGCAGACGATGAAGTTCAGCTACAACTTGCCCTTAGTATTCCTAAAATTCGCGCTGCTGCCAAGTATCGTTCCAGTGGAACGTTGATCCTAGTGCAAGCCAGTGGTGCTGGAGACTATTGGGGCGAATATGGTGAGAAAAAATACATTAAAAGGAGTTTTCAATAATCAATTCGTTCATTGGCTTGAAAAGAAAGTTTTGCTACTTACACTGCACAGAAAAAAATACTACAAGAAGTTTCGAATAATCAATTCACTGTAAAAAAATGAACGAAAATAAGTTTTGAATAATCAATTCGTTTATTGGTATATAAAAAAATGTCTGCTACTTTCACTGAAAAAAGTGAAAATTTATATGCAGTGTGGTAATTCATACTAAACGTGTATAATGTTTTTTTACCAAACTCCTGTAGGAAATTCAATTTAATAATTAAAAAAAAATGAAATTGTACATCAATTTTACATTACACTCGTTGTAGTAACGTTTCTATACCCATTTTTGTAAAAGTGGTTCTTGCACGTGTGTAGTAATTTTACCCTAAATATATTTGATAGTCGACGAGGATGTTGCAAAATTAAATTTGACTCATATTTGAAACACGACTCTTCATCAGCAATAGGACTTCCGCAACAAATTAAGAAGAATTGTACATTTAATTTACGTGCAGTAAAAATTCTATACCCGTTTGACCTAACTTTTTTTTAAAAAGTGTAATTAACTTTAATAGAAATTATGTTAGTGCTGTAGTTGTTCTAATTGAAACGAAAATGAATGGTTTTTTCATCTATTGAAATGTTCACACATTGTTTTATAATCGCTTCATGTTATTATTATAAAATAATGTTCATGAAGAGGATCGTATCATCCTAATTATTTCAATAAGAATGAGACGCTTACAATTCTGAATTGTGCCCCTGACAGCAGGCTAAATGGCGTACTTTGATGCATGCAAGTAAACAGTGGTTGCCTAAGCTTAGGGGACTTCACTAAGTGGGGGAATTATGATGCTGCTTAAAACCTCTGATATTAGAGATGGATTTAGGACAGAGATGGGATTTAACTAAAAAAAATGATTAAGATCATTTTTTAAGTGAATATTAAAAACCATTGATTGGAAATGTAAATTTTTTATTGTCAGGCAATATTTATGAATAATTATGTGGACCAGTTAATTTATAATCAAGATAAAATTTTCCAAAGTTATCTACTATCCCCATCGATGGTTTTAACCTGCATAATACCTGATTAAATTTATAGAATTCAATAATCAGACTATGTTTTTTAAATAATTTTATCTTATCCATTTTCAGAGGGTGTAAAGGCCAAAGTTTTCATCAGAGCGAAACCGTTCTTGAACCAAGGTCGCAAATACTTGAGGCTTCAACAATTGAAAATGGATTTCAGTGTTCAGAACATTAAGATGGGAGTTGAAAACGTCCACGATGGAAATACGATTCTTCGTAAGTTTTTTAATTTCTCTTTCTGGTTTTTCGGTCGAATGCATTGATTTACAATAATTAAATAAAAATGTTGACAATTAATTAATGAAATATAATTAGAAATTATCATAAAGAAAAATTCAGTCTTATTTAATTCAAATAAAAATTGTTTGAAACAAATAAGTATAATTCACGAAAAAGTCGTATTTTGCCAGCATTTAAAAAAATGCAAACAAGTTTTATGGAACTGAAATTTAATTTCATAAAAATTACATTTTGCATTCGTTCCGTATAAACTTATTTGGGTAAATTTATTTAGATGTAGAATGAAAAACGTAACGTATTTTTTGAGGATTGATTCTTTAGCGATTTTCGAAGTCCTGATAATTATTGATTGTCAGCTCATGCGACTTCTTTTCGTCTTTTTTTGAGCACAGTAATGACAACTATTTTTACAGTTACTGTTACTAGAAAAAATATTCGCATAAGCTTAAAATTAATAGTTGTCACTCTATATTTAAAAATACCACATTTTTCTCTGAGTGTAGATTATGATTATCAACAAACGCCGTAGCGTCTCGACGTCAAGTATTATTCAGTTGAATCTCAAATCTAATTGACTCTGATTTTGATTCTAATGCCTTTTTGCAGAAGCGGCTCTCAATCTCTTCATCAACAGCAACAGCCAAGAACTTTTGAAGGAAATGAAACCCGATCTGCGACGAAAACTCGTGCAGGTGATGACGTCTTTCGTGGAAAAGCTTTTCGCGCAGGTACCATATGATGCCTGGATCTCCGATTAAACAAAAAGTATATCCATCAAATTGGATTCTTCAATAAAAGTCGATGGGCATGGACGATTCGATACGAAGCACGAGCAACGACTGATATGACAATGTGCAATCGATATAAGCTGCGTTCATCTCAGGAAATCGAACGACGAGGAGATATATCGACTACTTAGATATATTATCTGTAAAATACGTGCAGGACGCTTCATTTTCAAAAAAATCTCATCAAGTTGATCGATCAATTGGTCAGCGTTGGACAATGTTGATTAAATATCGATACAACATAATCAGGGTTGTAAGCCTCCATTATTTAATGTCATAAACATATATCAGACAAACAAATGAATAGTTATCATCTTGTTATCAATTATTTACAGCTTCTATAAAAAGATGATTTAGTTCCGAAATAATTACTAAAATATATACATTTCGTACAATCGTACGGAAATTTTATTGAAAAAAATGAGATATATTCAATGCATTAAAAAAAAGAGGAAGACATTCATTTTTCATGACAATCATACGTAAAATAAATTTAAAAAATCGTTTTTTATCGTTATTTTAACGCATTTAAACATCTTACTGTTAGTACTGCAGCTTGTAATCATAAAGTATTAATTACGGAGATAATTTCACCATCAGTTTCTATTTCTAAAAATAATCGGGGTTCACAGTTTAAGTATTGTGTACTCTTTGTAGTTGCAAACCATGAAATTCTCATCACATCATAGAAATCGATTCATCCAATCGTTTGTACTTAGAATTACGTTGTTACTTATGTATGTTTATAATTTATTCAATAAAACTATTTTACGAAGGCGAAAAATGGAAAGAGCAACGCAGAGTTCAGCTTTGCTGAAGCTAACTTTGCAAGGGTCATTTGCATTCAATCCGTTCGAGCGTGAATTGTTATATACAGTGAGACTATAGCCCGTGACTGAAATACTTTAAGTGTCGGCTCGTCCGACACTCGGATTCTCACTTGAGTATTTATTCCTTTTTGTCTCAATAGCCATTTACGACTAACGTGGTGATTTGTCCGTCACCGTCACTGAATAATGTACAAAAAAGATCAAGTGATCTGGGCTTGCATAATTTGAATTAAGGATGTATGAGCGTCAGAGAAGGTGTTAGATCAGCCGCTGAAAATTTTATAGGCTGTAGTCGAATACTATATTTTATGTCTATTCAATTTTAGGATTTTTTTAACGACCATTTTAGCGAGAAATGAATATACAAAATCCGTACATTTTGCACGGGATTCACGATGCCTAAATGCGGCGAATGTCTGGTCCATTATTTGAATCGTTAATTAATATATTCTGAAGTTAGATGCAGCCATGAGGAAAAGTTTAACACTTAAGGTAGTTATGTCGCGACGGCAATCAAAACTTCTATGCATAAACTTTTAAAATATCATAATTCAACCATACATTTTTACTTGTAGAAAATCTTGAAGGCTCTTACGGACTATTTGAATGAATATTTAGCACTTGCAAATCGATTTTTTTGCACGGCGCTTTCCTATCAATCTTGACCACCGTCGTTTTTTAAATGATTGGCCGTAAAAACGACCGTCAAACCACCAAGCGATTTTTTCGCAAGAATAAAAGTAAAAATTAGTCATAAGGATTGTAAAAACCATCGAAAAACGACCCGATCTAAATAGCATGAACAGTTGTTTTACAGTCGTTTAGATGCATGGACTACCGAAAAAAGACCGAATTTTTAATTTCATTTTTTGAGTGGTTGTTTCGACGGTGGTTACGATCGATTGCTAGGGTTATGGAAGGAGTAGCAAAATTAATCCTTAATGTTATTGAGGCTGTCAAAGTGACGCATATGATTGCTTTTTAATTACATATAGACGCTGACATTAATGACTCCGGCGTACCTACATAGCTACCTTAATAAAAACATCGTTGATGCGAACAATAGTGTAACAATACCGGGTTAACGGCGAAAAAATAATTGATTATTGAGTTCAAGTTAAAAGAATCCCATAACACTCACTAACATGGCGGCATCATAGAATCGTTGGCAACATTGCATGGCTTTCTAACGACTCCGATATCAGAACCGTCAAAAAACCGGCAGAGGTTGAAGAGGTTAAGCCGAGCGATTGAGTCTCCACGGAAACGCTAGGTTGCCAACAAAAAAACATATATGTTATAGACTGCGAAGTCAAGTTAGCGACGAAAACGTGAAAGTAATCAGGAAAATACTCAAATGTATTTCTAAATTATTTGCTTACTTTCTCGTAAAATTTGAGTAGGTATCAGTATTGTCAGAACGTTGGTTAAATTCAATTTTTAGGGTGACCGAGCCAGTGGATAGACAGGAACCAGTGAATAGACACTGTCATAAAAAAGTAAGAGGTGTGCATAAAAAACGTTTATTCGCCGGTTTTTTTTTCGTCTGCTTAACTGTTCATTCACTGGTCGGTTTGACAACGGACGGTTTGACGGATTTTGGAACGTGTTTGTTCGAAATTTTTTCGAAAAATCCCGAACGAAATTCTCAAATTTCAGCTCATTTTCTTATTGTTATTGTCGTTCTTCCAAGAAGTGATAGTTTTCTCTTGATCTAAATATTCTTGACTACTTCGAAAATATATTTTTCTCTCGGTCAATTATTCCGAGTTTCTCTTCTCTGAATAAATCTGCATATTCATACACTATTATGTTTGAATGTCCGTCAGACAATGAGTCAATATTATCTCTCAAGATGGTTGCTAGTTGTTGGCAATTAGACAATGCAGAAAACGTGCATGCAATTTTAAATCTGCGTCATTCGGAAACAAAAAAATTCGAGTATTCCGAATGAAACAATATGACATTTGAAAAATTCTGCGGCTGACATAAATGTTTAAAATAATGACATACATTTAAAAAAAAATTCTTTCAGCAGTGGGTCAAATAATGATTTTCAACTCCATCGAAAAAAGCTGTGCGTTTTCTAAATGAGTAGCTATTTTTAGTATCGAAGCCTCTGTGAAATGAATAGATCGATTCGTTCGAGGTCGTAGCAATATCGTAAATATAATTGCGCTTTAAATTTTGTTCGCGTAGCTTCGCTTCGCGCGGAGGTCGTACTGCGCGGTTTTGAACGAATGATTCATATCTTACTCTCTGCGGCAACAGGTTTGACTTTGTCACTCGGAAATCGATAAATAAATATTGCTGCTTTGCGCCCTCAGCTTCTTCATAAGCATTAGACGCACCGCTTTAAGAAAGTTAGAGCGCTTAACACTAGTTAAATAAGTGCTCATTTTTGTAAGTCGTGTATCCTAAGTCTTAGGAATCAATTGACTATAGTTAATGGTGCATTGTATAAAAATAGATATCCTTGATTTAGAAAACCATTCTCTTCAATGGATTATTCAAAATATTAACTGCTTTAAGGTGAACGAGCTAGTAGATGGACGGGGTCAAGTGAATGACGTTCCGTAAGAGCACGTGCAGAAAAAGCGTCCATTCATTGGCTTTTTTTGTCCACTTAACCGTACATTCACTGCTCGGGTTATCCTATGCCAATTTTCAAAAAGGTACATATTCGCTCAGTTTTTTAAAACAATAATCCATATTTTGCGCTTGATTATTACGTATCGTGGCTCATTCTCTTCGTTGAGAGATTTTCTACGAATTGACCATCTACATATTTGATAGTATTCTTCATTAAAAAATTACAGCAATTTGTTTACCCATCGATAAAATTTTTTCATAAATAAACAGTTATGATTTTTTAATGGGGAATACTATAAAATATCTAAACGGTGAATTCGTAGAGCATCTTTCAAGGAATAGCATAAGCCATAATATACCAAAATCAATTTAAAAAATCGAATTATTCTTTGAAAAAGCTGAACGAATATATGCCTTACCGAATTTTGGCATGATCCCGTTAATATTTGTAGAAATCGACTGCAATTAAATTTTTTCTAAGTGAAATACATATGCAGCTATCAGTATTTCTATTCATTATAATTAATAGATGCATAAAAGTTTGTCTAAATTGAATAATAAATTGAGTACTCTTTTGACTAGTGTAAAGCGCTCCAACATCCTTAAGACTTTTTCTATTGATATGTTTTTCTCTTGTCATTGACTTAATATTTTTTTCTCTCTTGACTCGATACGGTATTTCAGTGACATCAAAATACTAAGTAGAAGGGGACGGGATCGCGACAGCGAAGTTGTCGTCGAGTTAAGAAGAAGCTCGTAGCGTATGTTTACGATCACATGTGAGTATCTGCTTCCGGTTGCGAGCATAATTCTCAATCGGGTACAATGAATAAATATTTTGTTGAATCGATTATTAAAGCGATTCGGAGATGAAATGTTTAAACTTTTTTTTACGAAAAACTGAAGGATAATGTATTTGCGGGCTTCATTAATTTTACAGTTGCATCGTTTATAATAATTAACCGATAATTACATGTCAAGTAATCGCGATAATGAATTATGATATAATGTAATGTTACATTGAATTGGAGCCAATCTGTTGAGATGGAAATTGAAAAAAGTGAGTTACTGAAAGTCAACGCTATGAAACTGTTGAAAACATTGTTGTTGAAACATCGAATTGAACTGTTGAAAACAATCAAGATACTATGTAATGCCGGAACGTCTCATTGTAAGATAATAAGATCTTCCAACGACAGGGTGTGCTTTTCCTGAAGCCTGCACCGCTTGACATGGTTACGCAATAATTATGACATTCGGAATAACTCCTTTTGCCCAATCCACGATTATTCCATCTTTCGGTCCGTACCTCGCAATTCGATTAATAGCTATGTGACACTGGATTCTTGTGAATCTTGCTCGAATTTTTTTCTTTATTTTTTTTTCGTCTATTTTTGCGTCGTTTCGCAAAAAATGATGGATACTGTAGCTGCTATAACATGACTGGCTTAGATTACCGTAAAAAGTGAATTCGAAGTAACGTGAAAATATATTCGAAATATGTGAAATAAATTATTTACGTTCGACTCTTTCGGTTTTTTAGGTTCGACTCTCTCGGTTCTCGAGGTTCGACTTTTTCTGCCCTTTAGGTTGGGCTCCTTCGGTTACTGTTCTTTAGGTTTGACTCTTTCGTTTCTTTAGGTATGACGCTCTCTATTCGTTAGGTTCAGATCTCTTCGTTCTTTAGGTTCAACTCTTTCAGTTTTTAGGTTCGACTCTTTCATCCTTTGGGTTCGACGCTTTCTGTCCTTTGGCTTCGACTCTTTCGGTTCTTTAGGATCGACTCTTTTTGTTCTTTGGGTTCGATTCTTTAGGTTCGACTGTTTTTGTTCTTCAGGTTAGACCCGTTTGGTTCTTTAGATCCAACTCAGAAAGTTAGAAAAAAATACATTTCAGAAACTTATTGAAATCATCGTGTAATAAAATTGAGGAATGAAATGAAAATCGAGTAAAAAATATTCGGCATCTCGATTGATTGGACGAATTCAAGAAGATATTATAATCACCGTAATTAAGGATAAATGTTTGACCGTAATAATACTCATAACGCCACTTGCAAAAAATTGATATGTGCATGACTGGCGATAGCGATTTTGTTGATTGCGCCGTCAGTATTTTGAATGGTAGGCACGTATAGTTTTCTTCTTTTCTTACCAAGATTAATTACACCTATGGACTTTTCGACTAAGTGCTCACCAGCGAAGAGTGGATAGAGCTAATCTATTCAGCACTTTTTTCACGTCCACATTTTTTTGTTGTTCTGATCGGTGCCTGGTTGTCATTAGCAATGATTGATCAGTTTTTCTCAGAAACACGTGTGCAGTGCCATTGAAATGCTAAAGACTTAAATTAACATAAATGATTTCAATTGGTTTTTCAATTGATTTTTGAATAATTAAACAAACTTGAAAAAATACAATTCTATTCATATTCGGACAATATACAAATACATATACATACATTTTTTTTTTCAATGAAATATTGTGTATAATTAAAATATATTTTCTTTTCCAGTGTAAAAGACAAATCATCGACACACGTTTGAACCGATGTATCATATCGATTGGAGTCTCAGTATTAAAATACATTTAAATAATTTTATTACATAACGTAATAATACAATATTTGTATATAAATTATGAGTTACCGAATTACCGAATATTTCTGAGAGCTCCTGAGAAATTTTGACGAATTCAACTGAACATCAGATTTTTTACTTTGATTATTTTTCTGCCGCCCACTGCGATTATTTGTATTTGTAGTATGTAGAATTTATTTTCATATATTTTGTACCGGAGAAACGATATATCTTCAATGAAAAATTTGAACCCCAGTCTCAAAATACTAGATTCTATCGAAACCCATGATAAACAAATCATTCTGCCCAACTTTTTATTTACTTATGACTCTACCCTATTGTAAATTTATTCAGCGGTATGAAATACTTTTCAAGGAAGTTTTTCGGAAATACTTTTGTGATTTTCCGATGGATAATTTTTTCCATTCGCTAAAATCGTTGGCACTTTGCCGAAATTAATAATAAAAAAATAGAGGTCAACATGTTTTCATCCTCATAAGTTAGCCCGTATCGAGTTGGCGCTGTCTAGACTAAGTGATGTACAAAATCTGTGTGTGCCGAAGCGGTTAATGTGCTTAGATGTGTCAGGCTTATGTAGAGTTTAGTTCTACAGAATCGAGACACTGCCGTTCACTTTTACTGTTCACACTTTTTCATACTAGTTCTCGATGGCTCTTTAATCTTCTAAATTTGTCATCAATATTGGGAATCGGTGGGAAAAAAATTTACTAACTAATCGTGTTATTAAATTTCAGACGAAAATAATGGTTTCCTGCTACGAGCAGCAATATTTGAATTGAGAGAAAGGTGACGAATCGCTGGTCGGGGGATGTTTATCTGGGACAGACTCATATTTACGAGAGTCAAATTCTTAATGTATGACTTTGAGATTTAAGAGGTAAATATGTCTTTAAATCATTTGAAATTTCATGTCATGATTTAGCCCAGCATTAGATTCCCAAAGAGCGTGGAACACAGTTGTGAACCTTTTCTTCCTTTTCAGCGCATTTCATAAATTATTTACCAGTTTCATAGACCATTTAATATCAATTTTCAGATTTGCGTGCAAACTATAAGATGATTTAGATTTTATGGCATTTCGAATTTTAGAAAAATCATGTTTCGTTCCGAATTCACGTCAACTTTGAACAATTCACTGAAATCATCTACAGGGATGAATTAATTAGATATTAATTTCTGTATAGCTGATATCGAATTTGGTGAAGATCGGTAAATCGGATTTATGGGATTTTAAACTTTTGAAATATTGACGTCGTTGTTGTAATTCAAATGAACTTTAATCAATCCTACTTAAATAATCTATAATGACAAATTAATATTCAACTGTAGCTATGATGTCGAATTTGGTAAAGATCGGTAAAGAGGTTTGGATTTTGTGGAATTTTTAATTTACGATGGAAGTACGTTGTTGTTATAATTCAAGTCACCTTTGACCAACCCTACTCAAATCATATCCAACGATGAATTAATATTTAGTTGTAACTGATACCAAATTTGGTGAAGATCGGTAAGGAAGTTTGGATTTTATAGCATCTTGAGCTTACGAAAAATTGACCTTGTCGTTATTATTCGTGTCACCTTCGACCAAACCTACTCGAATTGTTTACAAGGACGAATAATACTAAGCATTAATATTGAGTAGGTGATATCGAATTTGGCGAAGATCGGTAAAGACGTCCGGATTTTATAGCATTTTGAACTTTCGAAAAATTGACGTCGTCGTTATAATTCAAATCAACTTTGATCAACCCAGCTCAAATTTTATACGAGGACTAATATCCAGCTATAGTTGATATTGAATTTGGCGAAGGTCGAAACAGATTTTGCGGAAACCAGTTCAGCCGTTCATATTTTATGCGATTCAGATTTTTTTAAATCTCGCGCTTGCTTGTGTAAATTGTGAAATACTGGGTTGAAATTTAGGACTTACATACGGACTAACGCAAAACAAGTACAAATTTGCCACCGATCGGTTAAGCGGTTCAAATTATATTCCACGTCGTTCAATTAATTGATAAATTTTCATGAAAATCCATGATATCAATTCGATGCAAGAAAATCAATAGATAATCGGTGAAATGAGCGATATCATTTTTCCTGCCAATCAAATGTTGGATCCAACAAATTTAGTTCCACAGTTTTTGTCATTCAAATAAAAACATTGTTAAGACTTTTTACCACTACCATCGAAAATCAATAGAAAATAATTTCCATAACAAAATAATAGGAAAGTTCAAACGGTGATGAAAGGGTAATAATCTCTAGCGCGAATAACGTAAAAATATAACGATACCGACTTCCACAGAAATCAACCGAACTCGTCCAAATAAAATGATACCATATAGATCTGCGAAAAGGTCGAGCGTCTTTCGCATCGGGTGAACGTTAATTTAATCGCTTTGTGCAATATCCGGTCTGCGTGGATCTGACCAACCAAAAGCCAAGGGAGCATTTTGCGGCGTTGTGAAAGAAGAAATAGGTAAAAAGAATCAATCGAGTTGTTCTTTTGGGTATCGTGATCGTCATCAATCGTGTGACATCACGATATCCAGTAATAGTCCACAAGAAGATGCGGAAGAATTTTCATATTTTGATTATCATGCCAAAACTGCTTCTACCGGTACGTCAACCGTAATCGTCCTTGAATTTAGTGAAAACCGGTTTCATAAAAAAATTATGCATGAAGTAAATATTTCTCTGCAGCCCTTTTAAAATGGCATGCATAAAACATGAATGCAGTTTTACAGAGAAAAATATGGCTGGTTGCACAATTTCAGCAGTGCACTCGGGAAAAAAATTTGGTATTGATGACGATATAGTGACAACGATTTAAATTAAATCCACTTGACTATTTTCATATAATTAAAGTAACTTTAAGAAAAAAAAAACCATGTCTTATCAAAATAAATAATTGTCTGAACTTCCATGATTGTTAATAAAAATAAAAGAATTGTGTTATTGATAGTTAAGAGGACTCGAGATATTTGGGTTCTTCGTGACAACGAAAAAAAAAAATCTTGTGTTTTTAATTTTCTAATGTAGTCTGAGAATACGATCATAATAAGCTTGTAAATCTAAAACTTCTCGATTCTTCGAACAATGCGTCACTATTATTTCGGGTTTTCCATTACTGCATCATTGTTTAATTTTTCTCTCTTTCTCGTGGTTTTCCTTAACCTTCGCCACTGTATCTGTTTTTGCTGCGCGTGTCCATCCTGTTATACGTGCAGCATGTATATCCATGCAAATGTGAATGCTGTTTTGTCTTATAGAACGATCTACAGCCACGAAAGGTAAAAAGATGCCAAAATAGTAGGTGACCTGAGCGATAGATAATAGAGATTGCTGTGCAATTATTTTACTATTAATAATCTCCTGTATTCAAGTAAATTGTTGGAAAAGATTCGAAGTTTTTATTGCTAAACTCGTCATCGAAATTTAATAAACAATTGTGGATAGAATTCATGTACTTTTCCAGTAAAATTAAAGCAAATTATTAAAATTCAAGTACTTGTACTGTGAAATTAACGTAAATTATTGAATATACTGTACCATACATTATTTTCACATTACACTTGTATACTAAATTTTATGTAGATTTTTTCTTACAGTGTAGCTAAATGAACAACACGATTAACATTTTTTGTGAATTTACATTATCCCAAATTTGATTCGTCGGCTGTTTTATAAAAATCAATGCACACGCAAAGAAATATATAATTGAATCAACAAAAATTCGCAAAGGAGCAATTTATTTGCAAATATTTCAATAATTCATTCATCCAAACCAATCATATATTTAATTAATTATTTCGTTCAATGGAATCAAAATTTAATTGACTCAACGAAATATTCAATCTATTTGACTGAATATTGTGTTGATTTATCGAAATTATTCTTTGAAAACGTCAGACAAAATACTTATTCATATCACATCGTATCATATCGTCAATCCTACCCAACTCAACTTCATCGTTGAATACAATCAATATTTGTTTTACTGTGGACGATATTTAATTGCTTTAGTCAAATGGATTTTCAAATAATACATATAACCCATTTTTTTAAGCAATTATATATATTATCTATGGAAACTGTTCTGCATATGTATACGTTTAATTAAATAAATGTAGTGATCGAAACGTAGATTCTTAATACATACAATCATTTGTCTACTAGATTTTACGAAACATATCTTTTCACTTGGAAAATTCACTTGAAATTTAATGTCTATCTACTGGAAGGTTTCATTCAAAGTTTAAATTTACTGTACAAATGCAATGTCAAGTTTCTTTTTGGTACAGTAATTTGAATAATTTGCTTTTATTTAACAGTAAAATGATTTTAATTTTTTTGAATTACTGCAAATTCATTGCAAAATTACCCTAAATTTAAATTACAATTTTACAGCCAATTTAATTGACGGGTTTATGAATAAAAATTTTCAGTCTTTTCTGACAGTGAATGCATTTTACTTGCATGTTAAATTAGGTATCCCAGTTTTTTCAAAAGTGCTTTATTAATCGGTAATCGAAGCGTACAGAAAATATTTTTCAACAGTAAATAGGTGCTTATTGTGAATCGCAAAAAGTGATGTCTGATGTGTATCAACAGAGATCGTAAGGACCGGTCAATCACGAATTCCGACGGCGTGTCATTCTGATTTCGAGTCACATATGTGCACGTGCGAGCGAGTGACGAGAGGCTTACGATTTTTTTTACCGAGAATCTGGCGAATATCCGATTATGCGAGCGAATCCAACGTGACAAGGGGTACGTAAGCCACGAGGACGACGTGCTGCTGTTACTGCATGTTTTGTGAGAAGGAAGGTCAATGTCGCGAGGGACAGACTTCACTCCTTCTCTTGCGCGTTGTCGTTAAATTTACTTTTATGAGTAAGTCTTAAATCTAAATTGACAGTTAGAGGTCAATGGGGACATTCACTCTTCCGTGATACGGATTTTATAAAAGGCCAAAAAATTCGGCGCACTATCAATTTTATCTACAGTCGAAATGGTTGTGGACTAAAAAGAGTGATGCCAAAAAAACTCAGTTGTTTCATGAGTTATGATCATGCATTTTTGTGATATGGTAAAGATGCTTCTCGAATTTTAATCCTGGTAGCATTATTTTTTCGCCGAGATACTAATGGTGGTATTATAAGACCTCTATTCAAATTGATAGGGATAAATAAATGAAAGGAAATTCTCATTAATTACAATTACGTTGGAGTGCGAAAATTCATGATGCGTTATGAAAATTTCTGTTAACAATTTTACAATAATAGTTTTTTGCATTTATACAGAATAAAATGTGTAACCTTTTTTTTTATTTTCAATAATTATACTTTTCTTTATTTATTATAGTTTCACGGTATATTCAATTATACTTTTGTTAATCAATGAAAGCTGCCAATAAGTATGGCTATCCATCAGTCAATTAACTATGAAAATTTGCATTTTTTTTACATCCTCTAACCAAAATAAAATAAAATCCGAAATAATTTGTTACGAATCCAAGAAAAATTACAAGAAATTTCAAAATAATTCACAGCTACTGATTGTTCGAATCATACCTTAAGGTAGTTCTGTCGCTTGATGTTCATTTCGCATAAGTTTGAGATAAAAGAGAGAAAATTGCAGATACTTCTCGATGGCATAAAAACCTGGAAAATTTTATGCTTATCAAAGGTACTCAAAAGATGAATTTTGCATAATAATAATACTAATTCTAAAACGTTATGAACAAATTGGTGAAAAAAAGGTCAAGAAATTCCCCAGGAACCCAACATCCCGTCTTATAAAAATGATTCGCTCATTTTCGTGAATAGGTATGAATGTTTGTAGTTTTTTTAAATTTTTCTTTCAATTTTTTTTTCTACATAAAACGAATGTGTAGAAAAACCCAAAATTCAAACTGAATTCGTACTGAAAAAAATGTATGTTGCCAGAGAATTTGTCAATTACTTAATTTTTAGTTTGATGTGTTAATAACATTTTGAAATTATTATGCAAAATGATTTTTTCAGTACCTTTATGAATGGATTTTTCTAGATTTGTATACCATCGAGAAATACTTGTAATTTTTCCGAACTTATGCGAAGTGAACACCAAGCGACAGAACTACCTTAAAGGGGGAGGGGACCGCGGTGAGAGTTAGCTATTGGAAATAAACTCATACATTTTTTTTTAATTCACCCTGATTCCTTTTCTTACTCTTTCCAACATATTATGAACCGAAACCCCAACATCGATTTTTGGGCACTGTCGATTTTTTAGAATAGCAAAAAAAAATATATAAAAAATCTGCTACGATTGTTGGTTGAGAATGGTATAGTAAGCACGAAAAAATGGTAGGTCGAGTATTAAAAAATGTAGGAGAAGATGTATTTTTTCGAATCAAGGGCAAATCTTTATTTTTTAATTTTCAAGTGCCACTATTTTTCTTCGTAATGTGCGGTCAGATTGGTCCAAATTAGGCTCTGGAGTATTAATAGTTTCGATGGATATTTCCGGACATGATTTGTTCAAAATTCATCGAGTATAATTAAGAATTAGGTTGAAGGACTTCGGTCAATGGCCTCCACTAATCATACTTTTTGAGTTGCAAAAACACCTTTCGTTATTCATACTATGTAGAAATCCTCGGAGACCAATAAACAACGACAACTACTACTACTATTATTTAGAAATTTTAACCTGCGAGAAGTCTAATCAAATTAGCTAAAATGAGGCAAGAGCACGAATGGCAACGAAAAGAGGGTTTATACGGAGCAGGTGAATCCTGATTAATTTGTAAGTGTTATTCCTATTTTTAATATGTAGGCTTTTTAACTAAGCCTAGGTCATTCAAAAACATATTGAACAATACATATCTTTGGAAATATCATCAAACCATTAATATTATAGGACCTAATTGGTACCAATTGAGCTGCGCTTTACAAAAAAAAAATAATAGTACTTAAAAATATTTAAAAAAGTATCGCCCTCTATTTAAAAACAGTACCTCTTCCTACACTTAATAATATTTAAACCCTCCAATTTTTCTTGCCCTTTGCATACTATCCTCAACAATCAAACATGGCAGATTTTTCATATAATTTTTTTAGGCTATCCTGAAAAATCGGCAGAGCTAAAAAATCGATGTTTATTTTTCCGTCCAAAATATGTCATAAAGAATAAGGAAAAGGCATCTAGGTGAATTTTTTCAGCATCTCTATCCAATTATTTCCAATAGCTAACCTCCCCTCCCCCCTAAGCTTATAATATTTATTTTCACTAAAAATAGACCAGCTAAACGAGTCTCTCGAAGACACGACATGTAAACATGCCGATCAACGTCCCACGTGCACACCTTCCAGATAAATCATATGTTAATCGATTATCTGAAAAATAAAATGGCGTACAATTATTCTACGTACAACGGATAACCGGTCAACCACCGGGACACCGGATTTTCGGTATTTACCATTCCGTAGATTCAACGTGGTACGTTTCTGTGATCTAAATTTTTTCCACTAGCATCAGCTCCGGTATAAACTCCTCCTTCCTTGTTGAGGAAGAATTACGAGCTCACATGGTTATTTTAGCGGGTTGGTATTGGTGAATCGAGAAGCACGTTCTTGGATACACTGCGGCGATTCTGCTGGCTTAAGATGTAGACGGCCGAGTGGACTGACAGGTAACGTGCTCAACAATAGTTTTGTCGTCAAAATCGGTCGGGGGTGGGGATGAGCTCAGCCACACGGGTTCCTCTTGCTCGCTGCGTGCGCGCTCTGTCATTTATCGCGTTTCCCACCAGTTCATCCGGCCGAATATATATATTTGTCACAGGACGAACCCCTTCAGAGATCAGTCGTGGTTCATCCTCTCCAGTTGGCTTGTCAATCGTTCGTCGTCAGGTGTAACCAGCAAATCCTGCAGCCCAAGACAACCCTAATTCGTTCGGCAAATTACAACGTGTCATCAGAATGGCTCGATACGCGATTGTCATCTTCTTTGCGGTTCTCGCGACCGCTTCTTGCATTGACCTCCGTAAGTACTCATCGATTGAACGGATAATTTTTTTTATTTTAGATTTTGTGTCATCAGCAATTAAGGTTTCGCTTCACGGAAGAGAATGTGATGAAAAGTGTAATGTTACTTTTGACAAAATTATTGGGTAATTTGAGAAGAAAATTCGAAGTGTTACGAATTTTCGTTACTTGGTTAAAAATTGTTACGAATATTTAGAAAATAGAATGATAATTCTAGGGTTAAGTAAGGAAAACAGTTGCGGTGAATTAATGCTAAGAGGATAATGACATTTTTTCTAATTATTTACATGCAGTTTTCGTAAGTCTAATCTGTCATATCGTGAAAGTATTTAAAAATAAATAATTAATAATTAGGAAGAGACTTTTCAGATTTAGAATTCTACAATTTACAGTTAAAATTGTTAATAGAGATAAGAAAAAAAACAAATCTTAAAATTGGGACTCAATCAATTCACATGCGTAGTTTGCAGCGCGTCCAAAACAATGAATTAAGCAAACATAATTGTTTTTCTCGAAAATAAATAATACATAACTAAAAACAGACTTTTTGAAATCGAAAAGAATTAATAATTGAGAACAGACTTTTCAGAATCGAATATAAAAAATAGAGCGTCAGAAATTGCAGATTAACAAAAGAAACAGATTTCTACAATTACGATTCAACCAATTAGCATGCGGGCTTGCAACGAGTGTGTAAACCAAAATAATAAATTAAATGAGTGATCATAATTATTTTTCCGGAAACAAATAATTCATATATAAAAACATACTCCCCAGAACCAAAAATTAGGAATTGAGACTCAATAATCACAAATTAAAAAAGAAACAGGTTGTTAAAATAGAAATTCATCCAATTTGCATGCGAAGCTTGCAGTGAGTGAAAAAAAATTTCCTCAAATGAGTGAAAGTAAGGGTTTCTCGAAAATAAATAGTACATAATTTTCAACAGAATTTTTAGAATCGAAAATAAAGAATTGAGACTTAAAAATCGCAGTCTAAGAAAAGAAACCATTTTAAAATACAGATGCACTCAATTTGCAACGAATTTAGCAGTAAGTCGACAAAGCAATTGAATAAGTGACTATAATTGTATTTTTTATGTACAGCCGAATTTCTCCGGGTTTGCAAGAGAAAAGATCCCAACATTGACGCCTGTATCACTGACAGCGTCGAACATCTGAGGCCCTTTTTGAGGAAGGGTGTTCCTGAGTATCATATACCGTCTCTGGAGCCTCTGCTCCTGAAGCAACTCGTGGCTTCGCAAGGTTCTGGAATCAAGATCACAGCTACGAACGTCCATGCTTACGGTGCCAGTGACTTCATCGTCAAGCGAGTCAAGTGAGTTGAATGAATTTTCGATCCGAATACAATAATACTGATAATAATAATAAAACAATAATAATAAAAATAATAAGCAGTATTATCGGGTTCGAATCCAAATCGTTACTCGTAGTGACGTGGAGACAGATCAGCTGAGAGTACATTATGCAATCGTATTATGCATCAGCGTTGTTCATGGTCTTTCGATTGTTTTAAGCTTCGCGGAATTTGAAATGGGAAGTAGGAAGTCTTTTGCTACTATATCGCGATTGTATTCATAGATATCGTGCATATTACATTGCTCCTTAAATTTATGTATTTACACTGAGAGGATAAAATAATCGAAAGAACTAAATCTTTTTTTGAATTTCATGCAAGTGATCCAAAATTTTTTCTCAAGGAATGAAATATGTAGTAAAAGGAAGGAAATATTTCATTCAATACACGAATTACGTATTTGATAATTGAGTTACAGAATCCAATCCTTTGAATAATTGATTCAGACGTGATTGAAAATTTCTTTGATTCTCGGCATTTAATAATTGTATTATTTCGATGTAGTTTTGAATTAATACGCTCAATTATATTAAATTTGTATGTTTGTCAAGCTATTTCTATTGAATTGGATCAGCTTCTTTTTTTTTTAACAAATCAAATATTTAATTAAAACGCAAAAATATTCTGCTCCACTAGATGAAGAAGCTTATTCGAATAGTTGTTTGACAAAAATCTTTTTTTTTGTGATAAATGTTTAATTAGATTGGTTGAATATTCCATACATTCAGCTGTACCTTTTTATGTAATGACTTTCAATGAATTGAATTGCAGGTTCAAGTTAATAATTCATTTCGGTCCATTAAGCATTGTGTTAGATGTAACAAATATTGTATTTACTCAAGCGAATGCAGAAAATAAACAGTGAATTTGATTCAACAAATTTATTTTCTGAAGCGAACCAAAAAAATTATTTAGTTGAATCAATTGAACATTTCTTACTTTCAATTATATTTTTTCTCAGTGTATAGCAATTAATTATTACGATTATAAAAATAGTTGATAAAAAATGATTAATTGACAAAGGATAATGAACAGCTCTTAATTCATTTATCATTTAGTCACGCGGAAAATAATGTTTTACCGAGCCTGCAATAGTTGCTTGTATACGAACACCGAATATTTATTGATGGAATACAAAAATTTTTCGCAAGGTCAACGAATATATTTTTTGGGCTCACAAGTAATTGACTAGGCTGGGAAAAAAAATTGTTGTTCTAGCAAAGAAGGTTTGCTTATGCAATTTTTTCATGAGTCGTATTTACCGGATCTCCTGAAATTAAAAATTCTCATGTTTCAGTTCTGATGATAAACTCGCATTCCAAAAATAGATTGCCTGTACTATTTTCACACAATATCTCATTAAATTATCATTATACTGATAACAATTATTTTTTTGTCAGTAGCGACAAAATTGTCGCCGCTTAAAAATAAATTAGATTCCCAATTTTCACACGATCTGTCATTACATTATAATTTCAACGTTACAGTAATTACTGACTTTTGTTCGAAAATGGCACAGTAATTGGACAGAAAATGACTTTTGCCATAGTAAACAATTATTGCCAGCCCGTCTAGGCCGGATTTAGTTGATCCACGACATTCTCTTTTCTCAGAATTTAATAAAATGTCGCCGACTAAAAATAAATTGGCCTTTCAATATTTATACCATAAGCCATGAAATTATCATTTTACTAATACAGTAGCCTCAAAAATATTGGGACAAATCGATACAATTAATTGGTAAGAAGATCTTTAGAATAATTTTTAATTTACCAGCTTTCCCATTCATCAAATCTAAATATTTTTATTAAAAAAAGTTCGTTTAATTGTGCGTCTCGTTGAACAATGATACTAAGTAATAAATTAAAGACAGGAGAATAATTTCCTTTAATAATTAGACAGAAGACCTTTGGAATAATTTTTAATGTATCGGTTTTCCTGTTTGTCGAATCTAAATGTTTTTATCAAAACAAAAATTCGTTTAATAAAAGTGCGTTTAAATGTTTTTATCGAAAAAAGTTCGTTTACGGTGAACAGTGATTGGAAGCAATTGTTTACAGACAACTGCATAGTTTCGTTATTTAATTGGTCAGATATTTTGAATAAATTTTAATCTACCAGTTTTCGTTTTCGTCAAATCTAAATGTTATTATGGAAAAAAAGTTGGTTCAAGTGTCAGTTTCGGTGAACAGCAATTGCGAGAAATTAATTACAGGTAACTGTATAATTTCGTTATTCAATTGATCAGATCCATCGAATAATTTCAAATGTACCAGTTTTCTGTTTCATCAAAACCAAATATATTTATCAAAAAAAAGTTCGTTTAATTGTGCATCTCGGTGAACAGCAATTGCAAGGAATTAATTACAGACAACTGTGTAATTTCGTGCTCCTAAGCGATGGCTCAGCGAATCGTAACAACGGTCAACGCGAGGCACAATAGCAATCAGCAACAATAGGTGAAATCATCTCGGATCGGTTACAAAATTGACTGAAAATTCTACAGTTTTGCGGAAGCATGCAAAAGTACATCCTGCGCTCGTAAGCACCTGGTCAGTGTCGACGAGTCAACGCGTGAGATGCATCAATTTCGTATGCAACGATAGCCAAGCTATGACATTCGGGCTCGGTTGTGTAATCCATTAGGAGCACGGATCTCTTATTATTATACGAGTTTTGTTCTCCTCCGCGAGCCGAACGTGCAAGTTGTGTATTATTACGTTTTGATTCCTCACGAATCAGTGAATGAACGATTAGATTCCCTGCACAAGCGACAACGTTCGATAAATCTATTTCTATTGCATTGTACAAAAAATCAACTCGTAACACAAACGTCAAAGTGCTGGAAGTTTTTATGCATAAATTGATCCTTCAAAATTAATACGTTGAAATTAATTGATACAATAATCGCGCTGATTTACTTCGATTTAATGTAAAATTACATTGGTTTTGATAATCAGCTACAATTTCAGTGTAAAAATACATTAATTTTCTTAAACAATTGAAGATTAATTTTGATTGACCGATTTATGCATAACAATTTCAAATCTTTTTTGACAGTGTGACAAACATATACGACCATTTCAATTTCTAATCCGTTCTATGATAATATTGCTTTGGAAATATAATGGGCCATTACGTTCCTTGATAAGGTTTATTCATATCATTTTTTTTATTATATATTTTTCACAAATTCAGTATTCCGTTTATCTTATCGATAATGTCACATTTTTATATGATCATTATATAGAATATTTTTAGAATTCTGCATAAAAAATTAATAATGGCAGTTCGAAAACGATAAATCTGTTTTACTAAGATCAACACAGTGATCAATATGTTATGTCATAATAATATCGCTCCATTTTAATTTATTCAACGCCCACGCCGAATCGCATGGTGGGCGAAGTATTAGTGAAATGAAATATGAAGACAATGGTAACTCAACGTTGTATATCAAAATAATAGCCCTTGTTTTTTATTCGATTAATATTAATAGCCACGTCTATTCGCATGCGAATTCGTGGGCGAGGTATTAGTCCAATGACATATACTTTGAGTTGTGTATTCGGACCTCGATATGCAACGAATAAACAAGATGAGTGAAAGACGAGGAGCGAAGCAGCTCGTTTGTATTCGGGTGTCGTTGAGCTGAACGCGTGCGACCATGACACGGCCAGTTAAACACGGTGACGATTGTCAACGAGTCACACACCGAGATTCAGCATCGCATTGCGAATCGTCCATTATTGAAGCACGGACAGTAAATACAAACAAAAGTTACTATCAAAAACGCCGATAAAAGCGACTGCTACATTGTTCGTGATGACGCTTTTCATCAATGCTTTGTGATTTCCGTAAGAAAGAGAAAGACAATGCTGAAAAAGGTTGGACACCCACCGCAAAATGATAAAAATGCGCTTAAAGTTGAAAATTTGAAGGATCTTCGTCGAACAAAATCACAAATGAATGAATGAATCGACTTCGGTATAGAATTGGTTAGGCCAACAAAATTATTGGGGTGAAATAGCAATGGTTTTTTTGGCCTAACAAATTGGTTGATTGCTAACCAACTGATTGGGTGTCATGGATGCTTGTCGACGTAACGAAATAAATTGGTTAACCTACTTAGTTGCTTGGAGTGTATCCAGCGCTGCGAGCTGGTTAGAATGATCAATCGTTTCCTCTGTGAAGAACTGTTAGCTTTTCTTGTGTTTATCTGGCCTTTAAATTTCTTTTTACAGTGGCAGGCATTGCTGACTATTTCGCTTGTCCCATTTTCCTGCGAGATTGTCTTAGAAAACAGGGAACTTACAATAATCTGTTTTATGCCTCAACGATTTCCTATCTTTTATTCTATATGTTGACAGCCGACAACAAATCAATTATTTGGGATCTAATGAATTGGGTGTTTTCACCAACTAATTGGTTGGCCTAAGAAAAAAATTGGTTAACCTGCTTAGTCACTTTCAGAGTATTTAGCCCTACCAGTTGTTTAGAATAATCAATCATTTCTCTTTGTAAAGAACTGTTAGATTGAGGTCACCTTTCCTGGCTTTATCTGGCCTTTGAATTTCTCTTTACAGTGCTAAGCATTACTCACGTTTTCGCTTATCCTATTTTCCTATAATCCTCTCTCAGAAAACACGGAACCTACAATAATCTGATTTATGCCTCAACGATTTCTTATCTTTTATTCTATATGTTGACAGCCGACACAAATCAATTGTTTGATGGGATCTAATGAATTGGGCATCACGACCAACTAGTTTGACAGCCTAACCAAAAAAATTGGTTAACCTACTTAGATATTTGAAGCGTATTTGGCTCTGCGAATTCGTTAGCATAATCAGTCCTTTCTCTCCGTGAAGAATCGTTAGACTGAGCATTGCTCACTATTTCGCTTGACCAATTTTCCAGTAAACCTCTCTTAGGAATCAGGAAACCTATAAAAATGTGATTCATGCCTTAACTGTTTATCTTGTAATATTGACAGTGCAATTTAATAAACCCTAAATGCCTCAGAACGATATCTTAATCGGGTCGTTAAAAAAAAGATCTAATGCCGTAATGTAGGTTTGGGGACAGGGGAGGACGGAATCTGTCTGTTTACAAAGCCGAAGCCCAAACAAAGTAAATAACCCATTGATTGACCTTATACTGACAATGTATCGTATTTGTTGTGACTATAGCAGCAATTTTGATAGTATAACACAACGTCGACTACTTGCATACGCTGAGCGATGACTGGAGCCATTATCTACCATTATTGGTTTTAGGATCGGCCATTGTTATTATCATACTCCGGGACTGAAACGAAAAAGGCGTATCATCCATGTTCATACCTATAGCTAGCAAGCGATAAAACATTTGAAATTAACAGAAAACTGATTAGAATACACGTTTGTAATTAACTGCCATTAATATGGATTGTAAAGTTGCTGAATTATTCGCGTATTCACTTTAACACATTTATGCATGTATTTACGATAACAAGTAACCTTTGGAGTATTAAGACTGAGCTCTTAAGCGATTCCAGTATCACACACTTGCAAAACGAGAATGATCAGTTCACTTGAATCTGACGGTCACGAATTGTCGAATAAATGTGCCGTCAGTAAAATTTTCGGTAAATTGTCCAAATAACTGGAAAGTAAAAAATTCTCATTCAACTTACGCCCGAATTACTCCGAAATAAAGATTCCAACACTCGAAATAACGTTTGTCAAATGACTTAGAAATATCGCAACTGCATCAAATTTTCGGTAAATTGTCAAAATAATTCGAAGGTCACAAATTTAAAAGACTCGTCAGACAAATAGAAGAGTTTCGTTGAAAATTGATAAAATGCAACGAAAAATTCGATTCTATATCTTGAGATATTATGAAATATCTCAAAAAATATAACGATAAAAAAATCCCAATACTCACAATAACATTTTTCAAATTACTTAGAAATACCGCAACTGCATGAAATTTTCGGTGAATTGTGAAAATAACTGGAAGGTCAGAAATTTGAAAAACTCGTTAGACATTAGTTTCGTTGAAAATTGATGAAGTGCAATGAAAAATTCGATTCTATTTCTTGAGTTATTACGCTCCGAATGAAACTAACATGGTAACGTTTTTTTTGCAGGGCTGACATCCCGAACTTCAACTTCGATGTGGACATCGATCTTCCTCATCTTTACGTCGATGGCGATTATGAGGTCGATGGCCGCGTTTTGCTTCTGCCGATCAGTGGATCCGGTCCGATGCGTGGAAATTTTACCGCTTGCACCGGTTTCGTAAATTTCAAGGGTGAAACCATGAAGGACGATGCGGGGGTTGATCATCTTCACATCAAAGAATTCAAGCTGAAGGTCACCATTGGAAATGGCAACCTGAGACTCGAAAATCTATTTGGTGGTGAACGTGTTCTCGGTGACGTTGTCAACAATGCCATAAATGCCAACTTTGATGCTTTCTCCCGAGAACTTCTTCCTCTTATCGAGAAAGCTCTCTCCGAAGCTTTCCTCGAGATTGGAAATAGTATAGTCGGACCTTTCACCTTCAGCCAACTATTTCCCGAAGATTAGCGATATTCACGATGAAAAGGACAATTCAAAAGTAATGAACTCGGACGCCTGGATCAATGGACTTGCGAGGACGCATAAAAGTAACAATGGGCCAATCGAAAACGATAGAATAATGTTGTAACTCTCGTTACGACCTCTCAAAGAAAAATTGATCTCAAAAAAATGCGATTCTCCTGGTTCCCAACGATTAGACAAAGCAATTAGTCAATACGAATCTTAAATATACTCATTTACGGTGTAACAAGGTTGGAGCAAATTTCCGAAAGTCCGCATTGCGACGGTATGAAATTTGACGCGAAAAAAAAAAGAGAAAAAGTGAAAAAATAAAAGATTTTGGTTAACACGATTGTCGGCTATCTAAAGTTTATCTTATTGTATCGTCTGGATCCTATTTCACCACTCAAAGCACAATATTTATTATATTTTAAGTTGAGCGATGGGAAAAAGAAGTTATTGACGTTTTGAAGATATCAATCAACCGAAGAATGTTGAATTCAATTCAATCGACGTTCACTAGATTGTGATGCACTTGACTATTGTATAAAAAAATTTAATAAAAATAACGAAGATCGAATAAAGTTTTTCTAAATTATTTTTCAGCAGTACCGATAACTTGGTTTTGTAATAAAAAACTGAATAAGTTATTAGAACAAGATCGGTGGCACATAATTGATATATCGATGTGATTCTTGATGAAAGATTTTTTTGTTCCAATATAAGGCCGAGATGTTTTCCTGCGAATAAGACGGAGATATAGAAATAATAATTGTGAGAGTCCATGTAAAAAAGTTAATTTATGAAACTTCGATTTTTAAAAATGATTGCAATTTCCGCTGTTGTCGTATATTGTTCTTTTTTGTTTTCAAGAGCTGTTTACAATTCTACTTGACATTAGTGATACGTAAGCGTCACTCGAGGATTGCGGAAACCGACGCAAGGATAACGGGGTGTTTTGCTCGAAGGTCGGACATTATTTACCTCTTTTTTCGTATTTTACTATTATCTATTGTGGCAACGTCATTGGCAGCAGCTGTGCGATTCTCCGACATTTCCACTTGCGTTGTTTGTCGAGTGAACAACTTTTTTCTTCCTTTCTCGTTCACACAGAATCCCGATGAATATTTTATAGTCTTTTTACGTATTCACGTAGTTAATTTGTCTCTCTCGCAAGGGCAAAGTCGTGGTTTAACCCTCTTCACCTGTGATTTTTATTGCTCTGATTGAAACCACGTATAATAAGTTAAACCATTTACTTTTACCTGTTTTGATGCAATCTGACATTTTTTTGGCGAAATCCGATAAATGTTGTTTTCCAATCATTTTGTAATATCCGAGTAGATAACAGTACATGTCACTTGCATTTTCAGTTCAAACTATCGACATTCAATTTTTAAAACACATATACCAATAAAAATCAAAATTTTTGTGCTTTCATCCTTTTAATGGCCTGTAATTTTAATTACTCTGTTTAAAACCACGCATAATAAGATAAACTCTTTACTTTTACCTGTTCTTATGCAATCTGACATTAAACAGGGATGTAGAAATACATGTTTTCTTGGGGATAGCCAAGAAGTATATTTTTCTAATTATTTTGTAATACCTGAGTATATAACACTACATCTCACTTTTTATTATTAATCCGAACTACCGACCTCTCATTTTTATAACAATTTCGTAATAACAAAATTCACAATATTTATGTAATTCAACATCTATTCACAATTTAGTACTAAAGAATATGGCAAACGAGCAATGAGTTCAAAATTTGCCTGAGATACAATATCAATGAGAACTGATTGTTGTAGATTGTGACTAAACTCTTTCACAGCTCACTTTCGCCTCATTGAAGAGGGGCGCATTTCCAGCGGCGATTTTTGTTATCGTCAAGCAAGAAAACGCATACATATCATAAGGAAATCCTTCATCTGACATTCAGATCTATTCGTGGTCAGGGAAGAGCTCATTGTAAGTGAAGTGTTTGCAAACATTGTTTGCTAATCGAAGAACCTCCTCGGAAATAAACCTCTCGAGAGTAGGTCTGATGGATTCCAGAATTTCTTCATGTCCTCCAGCAATGGCTGCGTGGACGGCTGTCCTTAAAACGTCACCGTCTGCTCCGTTCGTTGGCTTAAAATCGGCAGTGTAATCAGCGACGTTTAGTTTCGTCGTCATTGTGGGGAAGAACATATACTCTTCACCATTTTTCTTCAAAAGCTTGTATTGCAAGTTCACTTTAGCCAGAACACGCGCTGATAACAAAAAATAACAACAAGGATTTGTAAAACTTGATTTAAAAAAAATTAGTACATCATGCAGGCTTGTAATCTCTATTTTTCGAGATTTTACATGTCAAAAACTCAGAATTGTCAAAAGTGGTTTAAAAAAAATTGTCCGTATGCATGTGTATGTGTGTGTGCAGGGCTTTGAAATTTTAATCACCTGTAACTCAAGAACCGTCCAACCGATTAAGCTAAGATTGAGCATACAAGTGAAGCAGTAGTTTGTATTTGGTTATTGCAAATTGTAACAAAATGCATGTAGAAATTTGCATTTTATGGCTTTTTGAAAATATTTTATGAAGGACGTGCGCGCTCTAATTTTTGTAAAATTGATGATATTTCCCTTGATAATTTTTTATAAGTGCAGCTACTCTTAATTTAGTTTGGTATTGGATTTGACCGAAATCGATAGAGCGACTACAATTTTAATAGAATTTCGAAATTTTCGAAAAAAATCACTTTTTTGGCACAACATGAGACAACGAACTTAAATTTCATATACATGAAATCCTATCTAGCAAAAATGAGTACATAACTTCGTCATAATATGCAATATACTTCAAATTTGTCAGAATTTTAAGTTTTCGAAAAAATATTGCAGTCATTGCATTAACCCTAACAAAACATCAGATAGCGAAGTGAAGCCTTAGACATAAAATCAGTACTATTCAGGAATAATGAGTACACAGTTTTGTCATAATTTCTTATAGGGTTTGAATTTTTCAGAACTTCTGCGTAATTAACCACACAACAAAGTTTTTCTTACGGGTGAGCCAAACATAATAATAAAAAATGAAGAAACAGAATCTTTATAAAAGCTATGAATTAATGGAGAAGCAACATAATAATTCGAATTGTCAGGTTTTTTTTTCATTTCGTAAGCACTTATCGCGTAATTGGCAAAACTATTATTATTTTGTAATTATCAGGAACTTTTATATGAATATTTCTACATTTTGAAATAATAGCTGAGGAACAAAAATTCGGTAGCATTTCATGGATTTTTTTTACAGACGTGCTCATGTACCTAATGCATTGAAAAATGAATAGAGAACTGTAGTTCTGGATTTTCACACAATTTTGTCGTAGAATTTGGAAATTTTTTTTTGTATCCGCTAGAATTTAGAATTTTTTCATAGGTTTAGGATGAATATTTACAAAAAAGTTTGACTTACTTGTCGTAATATCGATGGGTCCCGCACCCTCAATCGGCACAAGTATTTTAGCTTTGACTTCGTAATCTGCTTTGAGCTTAAGATTGTCGAAGACGAGATCTATATCAATCTGCTTCTTCTCCAAATCAATTTTCAAATCCTTTACGGTGAAGTCGGTAAGACCATATAGCCTGACATTGGTTGCAAGTGCTTTGAGCTGTTCTGTATCGGAGAGCGGAAATCCCTTCAGCACTAAGGGCTCAAATGATGGTACATCCAGTTCTGGCATTCCTGAACGCAGCTTCCCACGAAGTCCTTCCACACTGTTTTGTACACAGGCGGGCAAATTCGGATTTTTTCGGCCACATATCTTCATGTAGGAAGCTAAATAACCAAATAATTATGTGTGTCATTCGGAGGCTAATAATAGCAAGCTCAATAAAAGTTATATCACAATCACGATTTTAAGATTTTCTAAGGATCAGATGTGGCGAACAGGCAGGCAAATGACCAAAAAAACTGGTTGGCAAAAACAAAATCCTAAACTGCTCTTTATTGGAAAATAGAATTTTTTTTAAGCGTCAGAGATTTTCTCAAGTTAAAGAATGAATAAAATCAAATTTTGAAGTTTTACGTGCAGATGTTTTGTCAGATTCATTTTTGAAATCAGGTGGTACCAAAAGGCGAATGAAAAAAAATGGTGGCATGAATCTAAAATTTTTGTGTTTCACCCTTAACTAAAAAAAAAGATAATTCTTCTTAAGCATTATAGGCTTTCTAGAATCAAGACAATAAAAAAAATACATCAAACATTTTTTTAAATGCAAATTCGTTTTTATTTCATGGAGTAAAAATGTGGGATGCATTTCTGACATAATTCTGCAGCGTGTCAAAAAATGTCCGGGTTTTTAAATTAGAAGCGGGCAAGTTCGGATTTTTACGGTGACATATCTTAATGTAGGAAGCTAAGTGACTGGATAATTATGCGTGTTATTCGAAGGCTCGTTAAAAGTTATATCATACTCATGATTCTAAGATTTCTTTGGGATTGGGTGTTACCAACAAGTAAATGACAAAAAACTGATAGGAGAAAACGGATTCCTTAACCCTTCACTCTTTAACTGGAAAAATATGTGTGAAAGGGCATCACAATGTAAAAGATAGAAAATAAAACACTTGTAGGGCGCTCGGGTTTTAGATTGTAGGCGTTGGATACTTTCTTTTACAAAAACGTCCAAAAAATTACTTTAAGCTAATTTTTAGTGTGAATATGTTTTTCCTTCATGAAATAAGCATGTAGCACGCGTTTCTGACAATATCCTGCAGTGTGCTAGAAATTTTAGCCAATTATGTGTGCTACTCAGTGACTTGTAATAACAAACTCGTTAAAAGTTACATCACAATTATGATTCGAAGACTTTTTCAGAATCACACGAATAATGTGCTTTGGAGAATTTATTGTAAGTACTCCTAAGGGCAAACGAAAAATGCAGATAGCTGAAAAAAATACTAGTCGGAGAAAACAATTTTTTAGACACTTCACTCCCACTGAAAATTAATAATTTCTGCTTATCGTTGAACACTCCTTAGAATTCTAACAATCAAAAACACACACATTGAATTCTTAAGTAAGAATATGTTTTTGTTTCATAAAATAGAAATATTGAATTGAATTGAAAAATAGAAATATATCATCCCGCTCCCAAAACCTTAACTGAAGTTTTTGTATCCGTTTCCGGTTCGTGAAGTCACAACCCTTTTAAAGCATACAGAGCTTTTTTGCTGTAGATTTTATTACTCGTGAAATAATAAGTTT
The DNA here is from genome assembly GCA_949699805.1 of Tromatobia lineatoria. Taxonomy (NCBI): domain Eukaryota; kingdom Metazoa; phylum Arthropoda; class Insecta; order Hymenoptera; family Ichneumonidae; genus Tromatobia; species Tromatobia lineatoria. Next base: position 17,690,769 of record OX453036.1, read on the forward strand.
AACATATTGGCGGTCAATGAGAAAAGCAACTATTACTCAATTACCGTTTTTGAATTATAAAAAATAGCAAAATAAATTAAATAAAAATAATTGTAGCGATATAATTGAAGATGTATAAAATCAGTTTAGGCGTGGCCAAACAAAAACCATGAAAAGCGTACAAAAAATACTTACGAATTTCCGCTACGACTAGCGTTCCGAGGAGAACGACTGCCAAGAATTTAGTCAACATTTTCACAGATTACTTGGATTGGTGACGAGTAATGGAAAACGAAGAGGCTCAAGGACTACGAGCTTTGCGTCGCGAGATATCACGTTCCTAGCGAAAAGTGTATCCTTCGGCGAACTGGGGACGCGCGCGTTGATGGAAAAACGGAAACTGGTAGCGTTAGGTCAAGTGTTTGCTTTTATATACCCTACGTAAGAGCATGTAATGACAGCTGTATAATTCTGAGTCATCTATCAATAAATTCAAGGCCATGGTCGGAATCTACCTATGGTGTCTAGTCCTGGTTCTCCCACTATTATGCTTTTCTCGCGACATCGCCTACTGCTTCTTTGCGGTTAACACCTTCCTAGGATATACAGTAGAACCTCGGTTATCTGAGATAATGAGGGGAGGTAATGAGGGAAAAAAATTTCCGAGCGTTAAATACCTGTATTTAAAGCTCGAAAGATTTCGTTTTTGACGGCATTTTCTAATAATAATTTGTATGAATCCATAACTTTTATTTAAGTTTATCAAATTAATCGGAATGGTTATTTTTTAACTATTTAGTCATAAATTGTTATTGTTTCGCTCGAATGCATCGAGAGGAAAGATTTTCATGATTCAGGATAATTTCTAATGATTTGTTGTATGAATCCATCACTTTTATTTAGGTTTATGAAATTAATTTGAATGGTTATCTTTTGACCATTGAGTCATAAATTATTTTTGTTTTGCTCGGATGCATCGACAGGAAAATTTCAATGATTCACGACAATCTCTAATAATGATTTGTATCAATCCATCACTTTTATTTAGGTTTATCTAAATGGTTATCTTTTGACCATAAATTCATTGAGTCATAAATTATTATTGTTTTCCTCGGATGCATCGAGAGGAAACTTCGGATGCATCGTTTCAAAAACCGATTTTGTAAAATCCGTATTGTATTCTCAAATTTACGGTAAAAGTATATTGGTATAGAATTTATTTATCCGATTCGTAAATTTCATACCGTTTCGTATATTGAATTCACTCGCATTTTTAAGACTGTAGGCTAGCGTGACAATATTTGAAGCACCACTTTTCCCTTTATTCTCACTGCTATATATTCCTTTCTATGTACCCAGAAAATTATGCGCGTAAAATCTGCCGGTTGTCAAAAAATATTTGAAGGTTGCTCAGAGCAATATAATATTTATCTTTCGATTAAAAAATCATTAAAAAATCCTTCAATCTATAAGAAAAAAATCTTGCCCACTTTGGCTACAAGCTAAAAATTTTTAATATCTACTAAAGTATTTTTCAGAATTTTTTTAGATTTTTAAATTATGGCATTCAATATGTTACTTATAGAATATATATTTTTTTAAAATTGCCATAAAAGAAAAAAATCTGGTGCGACTGATTGTTCAACCAAATCAAAATTATGAGCCAAATCGGAGAGGTCGGGGTCGAATTCCATTAAAACGGGGTGAGCTGCACCATGTTTATACTAATCGTAATGTCACGCGGCTCTTTTTCTGCTTCAGTGTTTCGATATAACTGACTTGCGATGTGTGACGTCTTCTCGTTGCGAATAAAAATGAACGAACGAATAGAAAATCTATTTCGGAAAAAAAAAAGTACTTTACTTCAGAACTAAGAAAAAACCAGCAATTCAAAAAGCGCGCCACGCGTGAACCTGCAGCGATGATAACAGTCTGAAGTTGGCTTTGTGCCAACGCCATCGAAGACCAATCAGAATGCTTGAGAGGTGACTTCAGTTTTCGATATTTCGACTTTCTATGTACCATGTCTCTTTAAGAGAGGATTATCCGAGCATAGACCTCGGATAACATTACCGGTTCGGATAACGCGGAGCTTCTTTTAATCGAAGTCAAAATAAACGAGGTTATACTGTATATGAATATCTTATCCGTATATATGCATGATAAAATGCATATTTGTATGTGTAACTTCCAGACACTTTAAAACTTAAAGGAAAATTTCTTGTTTTCTTCTTTTCCTTCGACTTCTTATGACTTCGCGAACGTTCCACTTTTTCACGAAGCAGTTTTGCAAGAATGTTGATGCCCCAGGGCAAATGCTGCAGTGCAGCAGCTGATACTAATGTTTCCTATTGTGGATGACACCGCATTTTTCTTGGAATTCAGAAGACACCGAATGATTTCCACCTGACAATTCAAAAAGTAAACAGATAGAGTGCTGCTCACAGATGTCTTATTGATATTATTCATAAATGTGAAATAGGCGGAAAGAACGATTCAAGTCTGTCGAGATAATAATTTCATGTGACCGTGTTTGCCAACTAAAAAAAGTTTTGTAATATCGAATCATCAATATATGAAATTTCGGATAACTCTAATAAATTTGTTGGCAATTAATGCTCAATTGTCTTCGTCCTTCGACCAATTTTATTATCCATTTTTTTCATGCACAGTGCTTTTCAAGCTTTGCACTGGGAGTGAATAATTAATTTTTTTTCCCATTAGCATTTCATTTATGATTCATCGCAGTGAGAAGAGAGATAGTTATAGCCGATCGAAAGATACACGTGCAACGTTCCACCTCAATTTCTAGTCAACAATTGCACTTATCAAATGTTATGAAAAGTCGTTATATAATTAAATTATTGAATTAAATTGAATTAAGTACCCTTCGCGAAATGTTGACCCTTTGCTGAAGACTGAATAATTGATAATTTTTTAATATTAAATATCGACTCTATCATTTAATTAAAAAAAAACACTATCAGAGTAGAACCATCAGTTAACCAAATAATAAAAGTAATCTGGGAAAAAAATATAATTATTGTCCGATATCGCAGGAAGGCTTTGCCACTGCTAAGACAAGAATTTAAATTTCGTGGATTAGAAATTTTGTGTGTGATGAAGTTCACGATCGACTGTAGCTGTTGTCGCAGCGACCGATATATCATACATCGATAAAAGGAATTGGTAATACCAACCGAATCTGCGGTTACGGGGTGGTGGAACAAATATTTGGTTGATTGTAGTGTAGCAACCGTCGTCATAGAAACCGTTGCCATAGCAATTGACATCATAGTAACCATTGCCATAGCAACCGATCTTATGGTAACCGTTGACCTAGCAACCGATATTATGGTAACCATTGCCATAGCAACGGATATTATAGTAACCGTTGCCATAGCAATTGACATCACATTGCCATGGTAACACCCAAAAAAATATTTTAAAAATAAATGGTTAGTTGGCCGAATGAAGCCGTTTTTTTCCGTGAGTTGCCATAGCAAACAATATGGTAATAACCGGTGTCATAGCAACCTGTAACATAGTAACCGACATCGTGAAACTGTTGAGTTAGCCATCGTTGTCATAAAAACCTGTCGTCCTAGAAACCTTTCAATTTTTATTCCCAGATTAACGTAATTAATCAATCGTGAATGTCATCGCGTATATTATATTTTTATCTTGAATGATTTCCGTGATCATATACGAGTGTGAGTGAGTATTTGTTCAAGTGTTTGTGAGTATACTCATGTATAGAGGGCGGAAATTCGATGGAGGTTGCACTAAACATTAATTATACAAGATGTAACAATGATAGATTAAGAAAATCATTAGATTTCCTTTCCTAACATAAGCAAAGTGTGCATCAATGCGAGCAGCCGAGGCAAGCGAGCCGCATCGACTTTCTGGTATTATACATTGTAATGATTGAAAAAATATTTCAAGGAATTTCTACAATAATATCATGTAACGATAATTCATAATTCATAAATCATAAGTTATTGATGAACAAATAATTTTCAAACAATGCAGCTTGTTATTCGAGGGAATGACGGTGATCATTCTCTTGATTTTTTAATAAGAAATTTAGTCGCAGTCATCCTTAATTAAAAATTGAGTGATATTTTTTTAATGATGGGGAACTTTATGCTCTTGTAATGATGGGGAATGTTCCACATTTATCGGTAAATATCATTATACATTGTAATGATATTGAATATTCCACATTTATGGGTAAACTCCTCACGCCCATGACAAGATAAATCGGGAACACAGTGAAGTGTCGAAATTCAGGCAAGGCATGTGTAATAATTTTTTTTTCAATTGCAATGATGGGGAATATTCCACATTTATCGGTTCAATACCTCTCGCCCATGACAAGATAAATCGGGAGAACGGTGAAGTGTCGAAATTCAGGCAAGGCACGTGTAATCATTATTTTTCAATTGTAATGATGGGAAATATTCCACATTTATCGGTAAACACCTCTTGCCCATGGAAAGATAAGGCGGGAACACGATATAGTGTCGAAATTCTGGCAAGGCGCGCCGTGACCGTACTGACAGGGTGAAGAGAAATGGGATTTCCACATTTTTCTGCCTCCCCTGCATGGCCCAATGTGAGCGGTATGTGCAATGCCTGAGTATACACGATGGAGCTGCAGGTACGGTCACATATTTTGTTACGGATCGTGGGATTCGGGTTCTCTCTCCTCACTCTTTCGTTACATTGCGTCAATTGCACTATCACTTTCGCTGGTTGAACCGGGTGTCCGAGCGGCGGCTATTGCTCAAATTCGCACGGAGACTCCGATAAGTCAATTTCTGCACGACGCTATTACTTCGACTTTTCATTATCTCCACAGATTTTATTTGGCGTTGCAACTGAAGGCGAAAAGATTTTGAATACCGGCGAAATGTCAACTACAGAATTAGTTAAGACATAATAAATAAAATTGTCTTCGGACAATAATACCGGTTTGCTAGGACGTCACAGGACGACCATTTTATATTCTTCAAAGCACAGATCCGGAAGAAGTACACGAATTTAGAGGACCTTGTGGGCCTTCGCTTTTTTGACATTCACTTTTTGACATTGTCATTTATCTGCTAGGAGACAAATGGAAAATAAATTATGAATAAGGATGAAATAAATACCTTAAGAAAAAAGGAAAAAGGAATCTCCAAACGGCACGTAGATCTCGTAAAAAATAGCAAGATTTGAACAATTTTTATCTTAAGAATCTCACCCCTATTCTGTTTTATTTATTTATATATTACGTCACCAAATGGAGCGTGAATTTTGTAAGTAATAGCGGGATTTAAACAAAATTTATCTTTAGAATCTTACCTCTATTCTGTTTTATTTTGTATTTTTTAAAAATTGTTCCATTATTTTGCATGATTTATTTATCACGTTTGTTATTTGATTTTATTTCTTGTCATGATTTTGTATACAAATATTGTAGGTTATAGTTACTGGAGGAGATATCGAAATGTGGCGCCCCGTGCTTTTGTATTGTTTATCCCCGGAAACGGGGTTGCCTACAGGGCCAAATTGACCCTAGTGCAATAAACTCAAATTAAACCAAGCTAAACTCCGTTCAATGGTCGTTATCGGCCAGACCGAAATCATCGTAGAAGGTCGGATTTTATAGTTTTTCGAATTATAAAAAATGAAACTGTTTCTTGATTATATTCTAACTAAGTATACGATTGTTTCTAATCTAAAATCTAAGAAATACATCATTTAAATTGATAAAAACCAAATTAACCAACTCATTTTTTTGGCATCGAAGAAATTTTTTGTCACAGTGTATCGAGATAATCTAAACTCTGTAATTTTTGTACGTGTTATTTTCGCAATCACGACAACTTTCAAAGTGACCATGAAAAATCACACTCAATAGAAGTTATTTTTGGCACAGAAGGAACTTCGCAAGACGGTCAAAATAACCTCTGACATTATCAAACTAAAAGAATTTGATAGTAATCGTTTCGTCGTTCGAACCAATAACTTACGGTCAAATCAGGTGGGAATCAAAATAGCGAATGACTAAATAGCGAGTGATTAAAATAGAGAATGTCATAATAATAAATGTCTGAATTTCGAATGTTCATTATTTTGATATTCGCTTTTTTAGCCATTCTCTATTTAGTCTTTTTCTATTCGTACCCCCACCCGTCAAATAATCCTCACCACCAAAAGGTCATGACGGCAAGTTATTGGTTCCAGTACCGAAAAAGTAACCATAAAATTATTCTCGTTTGGTTGGTCAACTGGCGTTTTGACCATTTCCGAAAGTTGTCTCTGGGCAAAAAACGTTTTAAAAAAACATTCAATGTTATTTTCATGGTCACATCGACAGTTCTTTTTAGGAAAAAAATTAAAGTCACCGCGATTTCCAGAGATTATTCCATTTAGATCTAACAAACATTCCATTGGAATTAATAAACAAAAAATCCACTCATTTATTTGGCGTCAATGAAATTTTTTCTCTCACTGAGTCAACAAAAAAAAAAAAAAAAAATCCTCTTACGTAAACCGTGAAATTTTTTTAGTGATCTCATTACCGGTTTAGCAGCAGTTCTCTCGCTCGTGTGGTGTCCATCACAAGCCCAGCTGTGGAGAGTTCATTAGACAGAATGCACCTGTCGTCGGGAGAGTGTGACGTCAGAGAGACACTCTCTCTCGTCTAGCCTCTTCTATTGACTATACTCACAAGTTGATCTAGGAGAATCGTATGTGGCGACTGTTGGAAGTCGCGTTGCCGGTCGATCGTCGATCGTTGGTGTTCCTTCTCTCCTGGCGGCGAGTTTGCCGCAACCGGCACTCCCGACGATACATTCTCTGCTATACGGAGTGTTACCGTGGAAAATCACGGGGCTGGTTGGTCACATATAGCCGCAGAAACGCTACTGGCCCATACCACCACGTTGTCGACCACGGGCCCAGACAACCAATAGCTAAAAAGTGGCACGAGGTAATCAACTGGCCGAATGCAATAGTGCAATGATTTCAGGCTGACTTGATATACCCGCCGCTCGACAACCCCTGTCCATTCCTCTCTTCTCGTAGCTTTAGCGAATTCCATATCATCACTTGCGAGGGAACACCAACATAGTTCCCCTCGATCCCGGCTGTTCAATCGTTTCAATGCAATCGCGAAGTACGGACATGTTGGCTCTCCTAATTCGCGTGTGGTACGCAAAATTACACACATCATATTATCGTTACTTTTAGTTTTTTAAAATCGTAAGTCGCGATATATTCGAAATTTAAATGTGGAAATCGGTAATCGATTTGTTTGGACCTAAGAAAAGGGAATTTTTTCCAATGTGTCATAAGTAATGGTTTATTGAGTGCCGAAATCAAGATAAATGCCTCGAATCGAAATATGAGGACGTTATTTTGTTGGGATTGTTGTTGAATAGTGCACAAGGAAAAATCGGCAGTGTTCATAGAAAGTGACTGTATATCGATGCATTTTTTAGCATAATGTGGTTGTTGCTCTTGTAGTCATCATTTTTGGAGGAAATGTCGAAATTGTTTGATGCATTTTCTATGTTTTGATTATTGAGCTGTTCAAGTGCCTTAATTGTTTATTGTACGAGAAGAAGTATTTGCGATCGCTTCGACTTAGGTATCACGATAAATTCAAGTAAATCGATCTTGTTTCATGCTAAAAGATCTGTAATTCAATCTGGGCTTTGTAAGAAAATATATATAAAAATGCAATATTGACCTGGTGATGATCAATAACGCTAAGAATATTTTTTCTGTTTCCTGGTGGGAGTACATTTTTCGTCAGACTGTACGTTCAGTTCATTATGTCGTCTTCTCCACACGATCTCTCACCGGCTATTAATTTATTCAAGAAGAACCACTTTTCTCAAGGTCGCAACTTTTAAACGAGGCGGCCAAAAATCGCCATTTTTCATCCTCACCGAATTATACTAGTTATTCAAATTAAATTTATATTTGTTTTTTCGACGGTAAGCAAGGAACCGTGGTATTTTTGTGTAGTTTGCATTTTAATCTTACCAAGTTCAAGTGTAAATGAATCAGCTTATGTTAATGAGCTGATATTTTGTTTTTTTTCAAAGTTTACCTCTCGGTCAACTTTTTCTAAATTCCAAGTCATTTCCAGATAACGTAATAAAAAATGTGTAATTCAATTTTTTATCATATTCTTGAGGGGATGATTTAATATGTTACCTCAAACAATTCCGTGTTAAAGATATCAATCAAACGTTTTCACAAAATTTATGTAATACGTCGTAGACTCTACGATTAGCGTGTGTTTTCCTAGTAACGTTATCCGGTACCTTGTTAATGTGTCTGTGGGACACGTGATACAGATTGGCACGTTATAAAACCGGCAGTACCTAATTAAATATTGCACATAGTTGCTTCGGCGTATCATTGAATTCGCATGGTTTTCTTACTGTTTGTTTTGTTTTCGTAGCGTGGTCGCCTCAATAACGGGAACGACGCTTGGGGCATTACGTGAGTACCAAGTTTTATTTCGAGATCGGTAGTTAATGCGTAACTTAAGTAATTTTTTCTTTCACTGCGTCAATTACAAGCACGAAAGAGGTTTGAGTGTAATAGAAAAAGCGTAATGAATATTTCGATTATCGCATCGCGTGCAGCATCTTACATCAAGGCGTGCAAACGATCGGATCCAAACATCGACAATTGCATCACCAATGCGATCGAAGATCTTCGGGAAAATCTCGCTAAAGGTATTCCCGAACTCGAAGCACCTGCGATTGAGCCACTGACCCTTAAACAAATAAGACTGCTCAGAGGACCTCAAGGAGCGAGGCTTGACATCAATTTGACCGATATTCAGGTTATTAACATTTTTATTATCCACGAAAAATTGCTCGAAATAATAATATGGTATTAAAATGTAGACCCACATAAATGAGTGTGATAAGCTTATTTGAATCAATTATGAGGTGTATTTGGAATGAATATGATTTTATTTTTATCAAATTGAGTCTACTTCAATCAAATTAAATTTTATTTAGATTAAATAGAGTTTATTTTTGTTGAATAAAATTTTGTTAGGCTGGCCTCATAGAAATAAATGAATAAATAAATTGTTTATTCAATGGCTGGCCCAATAGGATTTTATTCAATCGAAACAGACTCTATTTTATCTAAATAAAAATTTTACTCATTCAAAACACACCCCATAATTGATTTAAATAGATTTTTCGGACCGATTTCTGTGAGTGTATTAAAAGTGCCGCACTACGCCAAAATTTCTGATGGGGTGTGTAAAAATAGTGCATCGAGTAAAAGTTTTTTTTATATTGTTTTGGAGCTCATTTTTTATTTTCTGTGTCTGAATTTTAGGATTCTAGCTTGGCAACAAAATGTTTATAATGCACATTTATTTAATGTATAATAATCATATGTATTTGACGTAGGTACATTAAATATTAGGTTCAGCATTACTGCTATTCCAATAATATTGAAATTATTTTTATATGCCCTCGTTAAGAAGTTAACAGATTTTTTCTTGAAATTATAAAAACAGTTTTTGAATAAATTTTTTTCTACATGCATTTAAGGCAATACTTATTGAATCTAAAAAAAAACTTTAACAGGTATAAAAATAAAAGGGATTATTGTCCGGCGTTGAAATGGATCATACAAACTAGGATAATTGTAACGAAAAAAAAAATAACGTTACGAATTTTTACATGCACTAAAGACAATATTTTCTGAACGTAAAAAATACAAAGATCCATTTAGTACACGGATTTGGGTTATTGTTGATAGTTCTGAAAGGGGTTAAGGCCATCCACTTTGTAAAAAAAAGTTGCATCGAGAAATTGCAGTATAATACTCCCCTATATGTACTTGGTGCGATTAATGCACAACATAATAACTATTATGAATTCACCAGGTGAGCGGCCCATCGACTTTCAAGATCCGAGATCTCAAGGCAAATACGGATGATGTCTCATTTACCTTTAAAGTGAGCTTCAATAAGCTTAGCTTCCGTGGAAAGTATCAGATCGATGCGAGGCTTCTGCTGTTGAGGTTGGCAGGCGACGGAGAACTCACTGGAAACTTCAGTAAGATCTTAACTTTCTGAATTTCTCCTTTTACAGAATGTTTTAATTTTTTTTTTTTCACCGAGTAATTTGCCGGTAAAGATATTTTCCTATCAATAATTGGATTTCATTTGAATGATAATCAATTGTGCTTTAGATAAGCGGAATTATCGCTGTAAAAATTAATGTAATAAGAAATTAATACACTATAGAGGACGTTGTTTTTTTACAGCGTATGTCAAATTTGATAAACAAGACAGTGTAAAATTAATATACAGTACAAAAAAATTATAGAATTTATGCTCATCATATAGATACCATTACTTTACACAAGATAATTAAAATAAATTTAATATTCGTATGTGCAAAAAAATCCCCATATAGTATATTAATCTCCAAAATATTTTGAATAATGATGTTCCTTCGAATCGAATTATTCAAGGCACGAAATGAAAAAATTAAATGTTAAGTGGGAGCAATTAAATTTACCACAAACCGTTTTTTTTTTAGAAATCTATTGACCTTTAAATACCATACTATTTTAATATTCAATGAATACCGAATAGTATTAATTACAACATTACCAAAATTCCGAAAATTTTGAATAGCATTAATTACAACATTACCGAAATTTCGAAAATTCTGAAATACCGAGTTTTTCAACAATCTACAGCTGGCTATGATTCCGATGTCCTTCTGCGAGCTGAAAAAGTCCACAGGGATGGCAAAGTTTATCTGAACTTCGAAAAAATGAAGCTCATTATAAAGATTGGAAAAGCGAACGTTTACTTGAGCAACCTCTTCGGTGGCGATCCAATTCTTGGTAAGTACCACATATACATATAAGCTAGAACGCAGTAATGCAAATGTGACATGTGAAGAAAGTACCGACCATTAGCCAGGTCGGTTATTCCATTTGAAATGAAAACTAGCGCTGTCGGTCATAATCACCACAGGTGAAATGCTGTTGCCTGAATTTTGATCCCAGTGATATGTGAATCACTCTCTTGCATGTATGACTTAAGGGGGACGAGTCAGTCAAAAAAGACTTTTTTATTATTATAAGGACACTTACCCCCTTTGCGAAGTAATTTAAAAAAAAAATTCCTTATCTTCAGGGCAAACCTGAGGATTTATTTGTAACTTTACCAATGTGTGGATCATTTTCTTTCATGCATAATTGAAGGGGGACGAGTTAGTGAAAAAAGTGTATTTTATTTATTATAAAGACTACTCATTCTCTCATCAAAGTAAAAATTGGCGATAAATCCCTGTATTCAGGATCAACCCGAGAATTTACTTGTAACTTTATCAACTTGTGGATCATTCTCCTACATGCATTACTTAAGGGGGACGAGTCAGTCAAAAAAGATTCTCCTATTATTATAAGGACACTTATTTCCCTTAGCGAAGTAATTTTGAAAAATAATTCCCTACGTTCAGCATGAACATGAAGGGTTTTTTTTTGTAAATGGACTGACCGGTTGCTTCGAAATCAGATTAAGCGAGATCAGTTAGTCAAAAAAGTGCATTTTTTTATTATAAGAACGACTCTTCTCCTCATCGAAGTAAAAATTAAAAATAATTCCCTGACTTCAGGATGGACCTGAGGATTTATTTGTTACTTTACCTACCTATAGATTATTTTGCTACATGCATAACGTAAGGGGAACGATTCAATCAAACAATACTTCTTTTTTTTAATTATAAGGACACTTTTCCCCTCTAGCGAAGAAATTTAAAAAAATGATTCCCCATCTTCAGGATGAACCCAAACGGGTTTTTTTTGTGAATGGACCGACTGATTGCTTTAGAACTAGATTAAGGGAAAGTCAGTAAAAAAAGTGTATTTTTTTATTATTATAAAGACTACTTTTTTCTTCATTAAAGAAAAATCGGCGATAATTCCCTGCCTTCAGGATAAAACCGAAAATTTTGTTTGTACCTTGACCAACCGGTACGGTTAATCGGTTGCATCGAAACCAGATTAATACATTTAGCACTCTGCGCATGATCCAGAGAATACTCCTCGAAAGTTTGGTCTACTTCAAGTCATATTCTTTTCGTACTTACAAAGCTCACCATTCAAGAGAGCAATTTTTCCTTGAAGATCTTTAAAGCAGAATTATAAATAAATACGCAAATGTTATTATAACGCTCGCATCTGATCCATGGATCTTTTGAAATATGATCTTTGAGAAAAATTGCTTCGTTTAAGTGGTGAGCAGTGTAATTGCCAAGAGGCTAAGACGTAGCATCCTAGACTATTTTTCCTTAGTTAATTTTTCCTTAGAGTTTATTAAGGAACAGTTCTAGACAAATACATAGAACGTCCTAATAATGCTCGCATCTAATTCATAGATCTTTCGAAGTATGATCTCTAAGAAAAATTGCTTCGCTCGAATGGTGTGCAGTGTAATTACGAAGAGATTGAGACGTAGCGAAGGCCAATCCTTGGAGCAGTGTTCTTTGGATCACGTGTAGAGTGAAAAACTCAGCAACGTACTTAAAACTAGTACAAAGAATAATCGTGACGATCAATAACTCATGGTATATTACACGAGACTGAGATTTTTTCAAACTGTATAAATAGTAAACTTTATTATCTCGACGAGTCTTTAGTTAGACGTCGAAAGACAAATCAAAGTTCTTCAGATGCACAAAAAAACTTATGAATATACTGTGCTTGTATCACTTGCGTTAAAAAAATAGAATGCTGGTTTTTTCATGAAAGATTATCAAGGCTCCCAAGAATCTTGATCAGAAAGATCGATCGCTCGATCGACCTCCGATCTACTGCCCTTTTGGACCTTATAATATCAATCTATCGTAATACGTTCGACGATCAGTACCGACATTTTATTAGCTGCCATTACAGTACGTATCTTATTAAAGATTGATTACTCATTCAGCGTAGTAATTTTCTATACGTACTTAGAAAATTATTACCTATAAGTAGGTATGTAGGTATGCCGTGTCTGTCAAACCGGTTTCTGTTTTTTTTAAACTGCAATATCTGCTTATTTTGTGCAACAATGTCAGCTAAAATGTAGAGCTTGGATTCATTTCATGTTGAACTCCGTTTAATTTTTATTTTCTTACATTTTTTTGCTCTGGTATATCATTTGGTTAATCACACGTTGGCACTTTTTGTTATTTAGGACCTGCGAGCAATCAAGTTCTCAACGCGAACAGTAATCTTTTTCTGGACGAATTGCGACCGGTAATGGAAACAGCCCTCGCTGACCTCTTCACCGACGTAACCAACAAAATCACAAGATCATTCACGTACGATGAATTGTTCCCGGACGATTGAAAAGAAAATGAGAAGTAAAAAAAAATCATGACTATTATAATTTGGATATACTCTGTTTTCTTTACCTTCCTTCACATACACTTTAGTTACATTTATTAAAGTATCACTGATACGCGCCTCAGTGTGCGACATGGTTTCTGATAGATAAGATTTTTAACAAGTGAACAAAATTAAAATTTCTGATTTTTATGACTCGTGTAATTAAGGAAAATCAGATAATTAGGTATGGTGTATTTGGTTGAAAAGATCCGATGTCTTGTTTTGCATTTCATGTCGGTTTTGGTTAAAATATCGTTCTGGATATTGCTCAATTACTTTAAATAACAATGGGGACTATTTATCTGGTTTTCTACTTGGGTTTATATTCTTAGAAGAATAGAAAAGTTTTAAGTGAATCTGAAGATTCCTGAACTAAAAATATCTTATTTTCTCAAGTATTCCTAAGATATATGAAAATCTTCGTTCTTGTCTTTCAATTCGCTAGTATAGTATGAAATTTTTTTAAAAACCTTAATTGCTTATGAGTTTCCGAAATAATTTTTCCATAGTGACAATCTTGAGAATTATCTGATTATATATACAGAGAAATATTATATGTTCCAGAAATATTTTCATCAGGGATTTATGTCACCTCATAGATATTAGTTGTACAGAATCTAACAGAATATTTCCTGAAATGTTAAAAATTAATTTTTCTAACTCTTATACAACAGCTTAGAAATCTTTGCTTGAACACCACAGGTTATTATTATGAAATAATGACTATAAACTTAGTATTATCATACATTTTTATTTCAAAAAATAATTGGGACTTACAACTCTACTAATACAGTACAACCACGAGTGTTGTACGCAAACTTCGTAGGGATATTCGGTTTCAACACGAACTCACATGGCCCCGATAAGAAATCGAAGGAAAAATCATTTGATAATAAACCTTTTTTGCTCGGTTAAGAAATATTCTTCTTTAGCTTACTAAATTATTTGTGAGACCAGGAAACATATTTGTTGTCCCGGTGAAGAAACTTCTTAGCCCAGAAAAAAATATTCGCTGTCGGTATATTAGCAAACGATTTGCTGGTCCAGCGGAAAATTTATTCCCATAGCGAAAAGTTTCTAACGCTATTGACTTAAGTGGGAATTTAGGAGCCGCGGTCGTACACCAAACGAGGTTATACTGTAGCATGATCTTTTGTGCTTTCGTAATTTCTTCGCCTGCAGAGAAGCGCGAGAACTTTCGAAAACGAGTAAAACAAAAAAAGAACATAACTCGTTTCCGTCAGCAGTATGCGCAGCACTGGATAACGCGTATCACTCTTTATTCTTCCTGTGAATATTACGTGCTCGTTTAAAAAAGCCGCCGTGATGACTAAGTAGTAAAAAAACTGGTTGTGCGTCTGAATGATTCTCACGTGGAGAAATCGAGTTGTGACTATGGTAGCAATTCCTCGACTGTGAGGGCACCGAGAGCTCTCGCTGCAAGAGCTTTGGCTATCGAAGCAGCTGTTTCTTCAATTATGGGATTTATGATGTCCAAAACGAGACGGGGATTTGTGTTGAAGAAGGTCGTCGCTGCGTCGGCTGGAAAAATAAACAATCGATAAAGGATTGAATTCTATTTCTATTCGCAAAATTATAACGAGTTTGATGGAGTCACACTTGAATTAAAAATATAATTTTTTACCTGTCAGAACTTGAGAGGGAGGAGCCTTAAGCTTTATGTTTCCATCGCCAACGCGAATTTTAGTCGCCAATTTGTTAATTTCGATCCTTTTCACACCATTTTTATCAGTTATCTCTCGGCCCTGGGCGTTAACTCTCGTTTGAGTGTTTGCTGAAAGAATTAAAGAAATATTTAGGTAAGAAGAAATAATAAAGTCAGGTAAATTTTAGTTTACTCGGGATTAATAGGGTAAATTTTTTTATTTGAGAAAAATTGATTCATTGATATTGGCATTATATAGAAAAATATATGTTTACTGTTAAAAATATTTTGAAAGTTAATATATGTATTGGAAGTTTCTTGCAGATACGTATATTAAATGTTATTCCAATTTTTTGAAGCACACAGATATGTTGTAAAATTCCAATAATTATATTATAAACGCAACAATTATATTATAATCGCGACAATTATATTATTATCACAACAATTATATTATAATCACAACTTTTATGGATTATCACATTTTTTGTATATTAATTCATAATTGCGTATTACATTTAATATGTGTATCCGCAAAAAAAACTTCCAATACTTTGTATTAATTTTCATATAAAAATTTCTAACGATGTTGTTGACTCCTCAATGACACGTTTTTTCTTCTAGTGGCTGTTGAATGGACTGTCAGGAAAGTCTGCATAAACTCGTCAATTAAATTTAATGTAAAATTCCAATATAAAACTAAAGTACTCTGACGATAATTTTTTATAACATTTGAAAAAAATAAAGTTTTCCCGAAAATAAAATCAACATCGCACTTGTATAGTAAATTTATATATGTATTCATACACTGTATACCAGTGTATTGAACAGAAACTACCAGTACATGTACCTTTAATTTTAAGTAAATTTTATTTCTAGTGTCCATATTTCTGCTGTTTGTTTATGATTTTTAAAACAAAACATATCGGTCAAATATTCTCAAATAATCGTCAATTGTGCGAAATGTGTATTTTTTCGGCACAAGTTTAGTGTGTGCATCTAACATTAAGACATATGAAGAACTCTTCGTCGATTCAGCGACTTTTTTCTCGACCTTCTCTGATCTGCTCCATGATTGTACCCTTCGAAAACTAACAGAAAACAACAATTTTTACGTCGAGTCCTTTTTTTTTAGTAAATCCAAATTTCCGAGATATTTCCATATAAAAAAACAGCATTTTCGATAATATTGTTTTCAAAAATCTGAAAAAATTCACATAAAGTGCCCTTTACTATTACTTTGATATATACCAATTATGAAGCAGATCACAGAAGATAAAAAAAAATTGGCTGAATAGACGGAGAATGTTTCATATATGCATTCGTTCATATCGAACCCGTAAGTCATTAAATCATTTTTCAAATTTCCTGCAAGCTTCGCTGTATCTCAGGCCAATAGTAAAATATGATAATAAGCATATAATTTTAAAAACTCACTGAAATTTCCTCGGAACGCTCCATTTCCATTAAGATTCAGGAGAAGCAAACTGCCTTTGACATCATAATTTCCCTTAACGTGAATATACGGCAGATGAACTTTGATAAAAACGGAGAGTTCATCTCGATTGGCTCGTAATTCATCAATGAGATAATTGGTAGCACCGTAGACTCTGATGTTGGTGAGATTAGCTTTAATTTTTAGAGCCTCGAGACTTCTGTCAACGACCAGCGATGGCAGAGCCAAAGGGTCCAGAGGTGGAAGCTTCAGCGAAGGGATTCCCTTGACTAGCTGAGGCGTTATAATTTCTAGTTGCTGCAGCACGCATTTGTTGTAATCATCCGCTCTGGCTGCGCGAGGACACGAGGTGACACCTGGTGCTATATTATCAATAATATGAAATATGTTATTCGCGTATTTATTATTCATTTTCTGTTATTTGCATCACCAGTCGGTAATTGGTTCATGAGCCCTATTAAAGACCGGTAAACAACTACTTTTAACGCATAGGCAAGAGACGATCAATCATAGGCTGCGTATATGCTACTTAATCGCCACGTTTTCACTTTGATACGAGGCCAGACATTCGCCATCGCTGCTACTGCAACGATTATACTATAAAAGTAGTGCACGTATTTATATATATGGGGCATTCCATGACATTTTCATCAAGATTTTTCAAGGCATTGTCTCGTCCACCGTCAAATAAATAAATAAATAAATAAATGAAGATCTGACGACGACATCTCAGATCGATTCCGTAATTTTTTATACAGAAGTACTTGTCGAAATACACGGACCAAATTTTTTAAAGATTTTTCATAAGGCACCTTTTGAAAAAATCTGAAAAAATGTTGAAAAATCTTATAAGATGTTACAACATTTTTGAGCCCTGAGGGAAGATGAAGATTTTATAACTGCCAAAGACAAATTTGAAAAATATATAGTACTTTCGTATAAAAATAACCTAGTTGATTTGAAGAATCATCGCCAGATCCTGATTCAGAATGAAATGTCTCTGACACTATTTTATGTAGTCATCATCTCGCCATTTTGTTAATATCACTTTTTCGATTTATATTATAAGAAACAATTTTGCTCATTTTTATTAAAAAAATGGATTTTAATCTTTAATTCGGTTTTACAAATTGTTTTTCAAATTTGTTTTTGACTAATTAAAAAATTGTGGTTATTGAAAAATTAAAAAAATTATATCCCAGATAAAAAGTGTCCAAAAAATCTAAAAAAGATTGTTCACGCTTTTTTTGACAAGTACTCTTGTATAAAGAATTACGGCGCCAGATCTTGATCGAGATGTCGTGGAATGCCCCATATACGTATATGCACATGTGTGTATATACATATATAGCATACGCAGTGTTGACTCGAGAGGATCGAGTGCCAGATATAAAATCGAAAGTGAGCTCTCGTAGAAAGTGATATTATTACGGTCGCGTCGTCGCGTTGTTGTCGTCGTCGTATACGTCAGCAAAGTTGGGCGCTTTTTCACCGTAGCGAATCTCCATTTGTAGTCGAGGTACGAGACCGTGCAGCGCCGTCAGTAAGAAAGGGATAGCGATAAAAATATTGCAATCAATTAAATATATCCTTGAAAACCTTCTAGTATCGAGGGCAATGACCCCAACAACTTTTTTACGGTGATAATATGGCTTGAGAGGAAAACTCGTTGATTAAAGAAGCTATTCATTAATTAAAAAAAAATGAACATGCAAATTATTGACCAATTGAACATTTCCCTCGAGCAAAAAGAGATAAATTAACGGTATATTACTTTTCCTTTCTATAAATTTTCTGATAACAAAGTAAATAAATGAACTACCTCCAGAATCTTAATTTTTGGATTCATTTTTTGAATCTACATTTGCGGTCAATTATTTTTGCGTGTCTATTTAATTGTCTGCTGTTTTTTTGCTAATTTTAAGATAATCAGAAAAAATTTTCGTCTTCTACCATAAGAAAGTCGATAAATTTTAAAAAAATCTTTGCTTATCAATATAACGCTGGCAGTATACACAATACCCTTGGATCCTTTGATAGATAGTGATAACATTTTTTTATATTTTTTTCAAAAACAACAATAGCAGCCAAGTGCAAAAAAAATTACATATAAAAGATGTCGACATTGGCTGTCAAGTGATAAGCAATTCGAAGATGTAACTTTTTATACCTTTAGATAAAAATATAAAATTTCAATAATCCCGTATATGATTAAACCGGATTTTAATATAAAATTTCCAATGAGCTATTATTTTGTACACATGCCTCGATGAAAAAACCAACAAAAACGATCTCTTTGCGAATGACAATTGAGTGGATAATAAATATGTCAACTCGTGAGGAAAGAAATGTTATCGCAGTGTCAGATCGACGTTAGCCGACGATAGATTAATTCATGCTATTAGGCTTATTGAAATGGTATAAATTAAAATATTTAAAAAATATGGAAAACGCAATTACTCACGCAATTCAGACAGCACAGTGCCGACAAGGCCGGCAAATAAGAGAACTCTCGTCACGCTCAGCATCCTCGCTAATCACACTTAATATTATAATAATATAATTCTCTGTGAAATCCGTTAATAGCTATTTAAATGGTTGGTACTTTTGATTTCACCCGAGAGAAGCTGGAAAGGCTCTTTCCCGGGCCGGTAATCGAAATTAACGGAGAGCACTATTGAAAATGCGTCCGATGGCCCCGTCACCTGTGTATATATAAAGTAAGTGCACTTTCTCCGGTCGCTCGAATCACGTTGTTCCCTCCCTTCTCTTTCCGTTGGTAGCGGCCCGCGCACCAACGGCAATAGTGAATTTATCACGGTAGAATGCGTAGCTTTTTAAGTCTGTCAGGGCCGTAACGGGAATGTCAGTTTCCTCTCGCGGGTCCATCATCTGTTTGAAGCTACAAGAGCTTAGCAACATTCTCGTGGGGTTTGTTGCCCTCGGAACAGCGAACGACGAAGACAAAAGTTATTCTAATTGACGGATGCTTTTGCTAGCTGGATTTCTTGTCTCCGTTAACGCACATCCACGCTAGTGTCTCGGGTAATAATAGCTCGATTCACTCGATGGGTGACTGTATAATTACCATAATCGTCCTTAGGATCCAACCAACTAACTGCTGTCGCCGGTCGCGGCCTTCGCTTCGTCGCATCTTTTGCGCAATGATAAGGAATGGAAGTGGATGTGGATGGTTATGTTACACTCGCCGGATAAGTTCGCGAAGAATATTCTTGGAAGATCATCGCGACGCTTTTTTGATTTGTTGAAACGTAATTTAACACAGTGGGAGCTATTATAATAATTTCCTCTATGAAGTGGCGGCTGTAGGAAGATGTTTCATTTTTTTTCAGTTGTTTGACTACTTTTGAAGAATCTGAGATTTGCATATTGAATTTTTTTTTTTTTTTCAAATTATGTTTCTGCTTTACTAAAATATTCTTTTGGCTTGTTACTAATGAGTACCGATGAACATCCCGTTGCACTTGTTGCGCAATGATAAGGAATGGAAGTGGATGTGGAAGGTCATGTTAGACTCGCGGGATAAGTTCGCGAAGAATATTCTTGGAAGATCGCCAAGACGCTTTTTTGAATTGTTGAAACGTAATTTAACATGCGAGAGCTATTATAATAGTTTCCTCTATGAAGTGGCGGCTGTAGGAAGATGGTTTCATTTCTTTTCAGTTGTCTGACTAGTTTTGAAGGTTCTGATATTTTTTAATTTTTCATTTTTTTAATTTACGTTGCTGATTTACTTAAATATTGTTTGGATTTATAATAATGAATACTGATGAACACTTTGACGCACTTGTTGCGCAATGATAAGGAATGGAAGTGGATGTAGAAGGTCATGTTACACTCGCGGGTTAAGTTCGCGAAGAATATTCTTGGAAGATCAGCGACAAGTTTTTTCGAATTGTTAAAATCTAAGTCAACTTACGGCAAGTCGTCGTTGTAGAATTAAGGTTCAAGTTTTTTTTTCACTTATCTGAATAGTTTGAAAATTGATGAGATTTTTAGATCTTTGTCAGCTTTTGAATAATATTTCAGATTTATTAGAATATTTTTTACTCTTCTACTAATTGACACTAAAATATAGAAATATTGATTTTTTAATGTTCGAGCTGAGTACGGAAATCGTATTTAGATGGAGATGATAGGGGAAAAAAGATTTTCAATATTCCTGGGAAAAAAAATCTTAGGTCAAATAAAAAAAATATTATGATACGAATTGCAGATTGGGTCTTAAGGGTGTATGATATGTACAGTCAGAACAAAAACCATTGTTCAACAAACAATCAGTCAACCTAACTTTTTTTCTAATGAAAATGATATGTCAATTCATTTGAATGCATACGAATTTTTTCAGATTTTTCTCTTTATTCTGATTTTTTTTCATTTTCAAAAAATGTAAATGTAAAACCATTTACTACACTCAAGATTTTTTTTTTAAAACGTATATCCAAAATTTGTTATATTCTGCGCATTTTTCAAAATCAAACAAATCAAAATCAAAATAAAGAACAAAATCTGAAAAAATTCGTATGCATTCAAATAAATTAACATATCATTTTCATTAGAAAAAAAGTTAGTTTGACTGATTGTTTGTTGAACAATGGTTTTTTTCACCAATTTGTTAATAACATTTTGGGATTATTATTATGCGAAATTAATCTTTTCAGCACGTTTTATATGCATGATTTTTTTCCGATTTATATCCCATCGGGAAGTGATCGAAATTGTCTCTGAAACTCACTTTTGGCGGGACTGTACGTATCATACATCCTTGAAATAAACTCTTAAATACTCGACAGTAAAAAAAAAATACATTGCCTTACGGTTTTTAGGAGAAATCTATCAAAATACAAATAATGTTTGTAATGTTTGCAAAAAGAGAAAGTTATACTGGTTTTCTTTCAAATGGACTGAACTTACAATAAAATTGTTAACACCATCTGATTTCAAAACCAGACGGACCGCACCTTGGGCTCAACCAATTGTAAAATGCACAGTCGTAAAAGTTATTGCCAAGTTTAATACTACATTAACTAAAAAAGTAACGAGTCTAGAAAAGATCGAATCACTCAAATCCTGAGGAAAGTACTTAACTACCTGTGTAAACAGCAGAATCACGACAGATGCCTACAGTCGGTTCAAAAGATATTTTCTGTATATTGACTGAATGAAAAATGCAGTGTAGAATTTAGTGTTGATTTGAAGTTTTAATTTTTTTCTGAAGAAATTTTCCACCTATATGACCTGTTGACCCTTAAAGATTTTCATGCTCCGTAAAAAAAGCCTGTTTTTTGCCAACTATAATATTTTTTTTGCACTGTGTACAGCTTAAAAAAACAGGTTGTTGGAATTTTCTCAAATAATTTATAGCTGCACAAAAGAAGAATTCTTCCAGCATGAATGTAGCCATTAAAAGTAGGATTAAAATTACGGAAGTGTAATATCAAATTAAATGGCGTACACAAAGTAACAAAATACATAGATAACTTTTTAAATACTTGGAATATGTATTCACTGATTGTAATTCAAATATCAGTAATAAAGAATTAAAAATAAATATTAAATCAATAAATTACATGAACGTGTCGATAAATAAGAAATTCTACGATGGCAATGATGATCCTTGAGCATTAGCGGCAAAGCCGAAGTTATCAGGTTTCCGTTGGTCGATTCTTATACATCCTGAAGATAATTGCATTTGTTAAAATACTTTCAAATAATTTGTAGCTGCGCAAGGGATAAATTTTTCCAGCAAGCGTGTAGCAATTAAAAGTAGGATTAAAATTACGGAAGTGTCATCAAATTGAATAGTGTGCACAAAGTAACAAAATCCATATATAACTTTTAAAATATTTGGAATATGTATTGACTGATTGTAATTCAAATATCAGCAATAAAGAATCAAAAATAAATATTAAATACATAAATTACATGAACGTGTCGATAAATAAATAATTCTACGATGGCAATGATGATTCTTGAGCATTAGCGGCAAAAGCGAAGTTATCAATTTTCCGCTGGTAGATTCTTGTACATCCTGTAGATTATTGAGTCGGCAGTTTTCTCGCTGAGAGCCTTGGTGGCCAGGTCATCGGCCAACATGGCAGCGACCGCCTCCGCAGCCAGCAAACCTAGAACCAACAAGAAAATCGCTTGTTACCGATCGTGATTCGATTGAAAATCGTATTCCGCAGAAGCAAATAATCGAGTCTTATTTCTGATGCTGGTTACGTTTTTTTTCCTTCGAACCGAGTCTCCACTGTCACGGAGCGCCGGATACGCGGCAAGAAAGTTCATTAATGAGTGGGAGTCGTTGGCACGACGCGAGAAACAAAGAAAACAATGAAACTGTCATGTGAGCGAAGAAACTTAGCATTCGCCTTAACCGCAGACGACGATTTTCGTTTAAAATTCTGACGAGTCCACAATTCCCATAAAGCTGTGTATTACTTGCACTATATACCTATATATTTCGTTATAAAACGAGCTTACTCAATTATGCAATGATAATAACCGGTACCAACGCACACCTTCGTGTACTTTCGTGCAACACGTAATCAATCGATTAATTCATTCGTTCTTAAATCGGCAAAAACGTAATTGTCGTAATGCGTCAGTAATACGTTGAGTACTTGAAATCGATCGTTGTGCAAACGATGAATCTATTTTTTTCCTGTTCTTGAAACTATCTTACCGATCAATTGAATTATGGAACCGATTTCGAATGAATTAGAGAAACCAATTATTTTTTTCTTAAGATTTTAAACGGACTGTACATTTGATGGTATAAATAGCGATTTAGCAATAAGCCCCTAAGTTGTTCTAATATTGGCACGAATTTGCTTTGAATTTCGGAAACGGTTTAGAAGAAATAAAAAAAAAGAAAGATAATTAAAACTCCATCGATTAGTGAATTCCTTCTTAAATCGGCAAAAACGTAATTGTAATGCGTCAATAATATGTTGATTACTTGAAATCGATCGTTTTGCAAACGATGAATTTTCTGATTCAAATTTTTTTCCCCGTTTATGAAACAATCTTACCGATCAATTCATTTATGGATTCGATTGCGAATGAATTAGCGAAACCAATAATTTTTTCGTTGAGACTACTCAAGCGGACAGTACTTTTCATGGTTTGAAAAATGTTTTATGAATAGTTATATAGTAATTAGCCTTTGAGATTTTCTAAAATTGCCAAAAAAGAAAGATAACGAAAACTCCATCGATTTATTGATTCCTTCTTTAATTGACAAAAACGTAATTATCGTAATGCGTCCGCACAGTGATTACATAAATCGATCAATAAATCTATTAACTCAACTTTTGAATTTGGAGTGAATCCGTCGAGAGGTCTTAAATTTATTGCATTTTGAATTTGTTTTCGGAAATTTTTCGTTTGTGCTGTAACTTCCGCGTTTTTCAAGGAATCCGGCTCAAATTTGGTACACAAGTAAATTGTTAGCGAACAAAAGATAAGTTAGATTTTGGTGCGAATCCGTCAAGGTGTTAAAAAATTATGACATTTTGAATTTTTCAAAAAATTAGTTTTAGCGTTCCAACTTTCACAATTTTCAAGATATCTGGCTTAAATTCGGTACGCAAGTCAAGTGTGCGTAAGCTAAGCATCACTTCGAATCTGGCGAGAATCTGTCACAGGGTTAAAAAAAATGCCATAAAATTTTTTATTTAACAAGGCTGCAAAGT
Organism: Tromatobia lineatoria; assembly: GCA_949699805.1. NCBI lineage: Eukaryota > Metazoa > Arthropoda > Insecta > Hymenoptera > Ichneumonidae > Tromatobia > Tromatobia lineatoria. The sequence goes on from OX453036.1 coordinate 17,715,025, forward strand.
ACAACTTTGCAAATTGCTTCCTCATTATTGTTGGATTTTCACAAAGCTTTCTCTAAACGGAAGCCAAAATATAGACTAAAGTACTTTCTCATAGAGGAAGACTTGCGAAAATGCAAGAATAATCAGAAAGCAATTTATGAAGTTCTACTTTGCAGCCTTTTTTCTCTTAAAATGACTTAAACTGTACTTTTGATGGTAAAAAAAAACTTTTGTATAAATAGCGATATAGCAATCAGCCCTGAAGATTGTCTGATATTGGCACGAATTCGCTGCAAATCGTGAAAATAATTTGGAAGAAAAGAATTAAAACAAAATAAAGATAAAGAAAATGCTGAGATAGCGACGAGTCAGATTCTTTGCAATCGACGACGTCGACAGTCGTTGCCGTTTGTCGCGGTGGTGTAGTGTACATAATCGCACGTTTACGTAATACAACGAACGATTCCGCGTATGAACCACGAACGGACAACTTTACGTCGCTCGCCGGACGTTGCGAATGGAGAAGTGAGTAGGTACGCGCAAAGTCCTCTGCGCTCTTACTCGACGCCCGCTAAAATCCCGTTCGATAACCATAATACGTCGATATCGTAACGAGTTCGATCGATTCCCGGTGAAGTTGTTACTCGCTGTCTATTGGACGAGCTTCGCTTTCATCGAAGGAATTTGATCGAGATGTAATGTTCCTTGAATGACGCGATGTCGGGAGAATCGATTTGGAATTTTGGGAGCAATCTTTAACATTTTTTCCGGCGAGAAATAAAATGGTGGAAGCTTGAAGGATTTTCATTTGTGTTAAATTATAGCTGATTCGTAGTACCAAAAGTAAAATTTTTAAACTGTCAAATGGTTGCGATAACTATCGTAATGTCAAAAATTTAATTAAATCTGTGAAGCTGTCTACGGTAACTGGAACTTTTTTTGTACTTCTCTGATTAATCTCATAGTAGACCACTCTTCTAATTGTTTCAAGTTTTTAGATTCAATATTATGAAAAGTAAAGTATTTCTTTGAAGTCAATGTCTCTTGAAAAATTTAAGTCATGGAAAAAAATGTTTCACTATAAAAGTGGCCGTTGCATAACGAGCTTTCGATGAAATTCTTTGAATAATTTTGTCGACTAAATAACATTGTTATTTTACTGAAAAATATAAAGATTTTTTTTTGCCGAAAAACGGTCTTAATTGATTGGGAAATTTACTGAATCTTTGCGGATATGGATCCACAGAATTAAAAAAAATTACAAAGTGGTCTTTCATTGTTTTTAAAACCTAGTCTGTTTGATAGTTTTTTTTTTTAATTATCAGTTTATAGTATTCTAATCATTAAATAAAATAGAATTGTTCTTAGTAAAACTTTTTTTTAAGCTTGTAGTTGATGCAATTATGAAATATCTATTTTACTTTTTTTCGACGAGAAATTGACATTGTTTTCCTCTGAATCACAAACAGTACCACTTGTCCAATTTTCTTATATTGACACCTATGCATGAAGATTCTCTAAATTTTTTAGCTAAATAAAATGGGTTTTATTTCTTAAAAAAAATCTCCATATTTTTTTAGTGAAAAACTAACGTTATCACCACCACAAAATTATGTTTTTAATTTCACAAAAAATATCATTATGACACAACAACTTTTATGTTAAACATTTTTTTTCCTATGACTAGAATTTTCTAAGATATATAGATTTTACTCTCTCAGCACAGAATGACAAAAAACGACACAGAAAAATTTCACCCAGATTTCACAGTTCCAGTTAGAATTAAAAACAATAAAGTTAATCAATTTTTTATTCACGATGATTTTTTCTTCCGACTTAGTAGCAAAGGATAAAATAAATGAAGGAACGATTTAATACCGTGAGTGAGGATTTCTTTGACCGGTCCCTCTTCGTCCATGCCCTGAAGCCTGATCTTTTTGTCTTTGGCACTCAATCTAGCTCTTGCTGCTCGAACAATCATAGTATCCTCGTCAACCTTCTTGAGCTCGAGTGTGAAGTCACCAATGAGTTCCGCTGCAAAAAGGCAAAGCGTCAATTGAGTATGACTCAAAAGAATGGAAAATTTCGATGTTGTTGCATCGCATCTTGTTCGACCGGTGCAACTGCCGAGGAACCCAATATTAATTTCATCAAGCTCTCTTACTAAAGTTTCCATTGAGCAGGCCATTGCCCCGCAAAACCTGCTTTCCAACTTTTCCCATCAAGACGTATCCTGCATTCACTCGCAGCATTGGCACGCGAATCCTCATTATTACGTGCATAATATCGTCCTGAAAAGCAACAAAGTATGAAGAAAATTTCAAAATATTGTACTAGGAAGTATATTTCGAGCGAAAACACTTCAGGTTACATAATGATATTTTTGTTTAAGTCAGCAAATATCAAACGGCGAGTGTTACATCAAAATTATATTACATAAAAAGCATATAAGTTTTTTTCTAAGTCACTGTAACATTTACTTTAAGTCATCTAAAATATCATTTGCATAGAGTTATATCATATAAAAATAGTGGCTACAGTTATGAATAGTTATTTTCCTCAAGTATAAAAATAATTGGTAAATTGACAAACAAATGGTTCATTTTTTTAATGCCACTAATTATAGCTAATTAGTCAGCGAAAAGTGACAGCATCGGCATTTTTTTGTAAGGTTGGTAATTTCAACAACATAAATTCGAAGAAAAACGATAAATTCCGAATGGATGTTAAATTCTGTTATTTAGCATAATTTCTCGATAACTGGAACAATAATCTCTGAGAACTTAATAACTTTTATATGCATAATTTATATTCCTCGAACTTACTTCTTCCGTCTTGTCGTCGAGGTGAGCTCGTTTTGTTCTCATACCATCTTTGATCTTGATGTTGTCCTTGTCGTCATGATCACCGTAGTGATAAACCAGTTGCATACCCTGCTCATAAAATCCTTGCATTTCCTGAAAATCTCTGGCGTATCTTATCATATCCTTGATCCTCTTAGTTTCACTCGCTATCCTTGCTGCATCGTTCTTTTTTGTCAATGCTTCGCCTTCGGTGAAATTGTGAACGATGAATCTCTTGTTATCGCGAAGATCCTGAAAGAAGAATTGCTTCTTTGATGATAAAATTACAGCATATCGATCGCTGACTCCAATTAACCTCTTCACATACTATGTAATAATATGCGGTGACGGTGACGCATATAAGCGGATAAAAGAAACGTGTTACTTTTTCATCATAACGCGCATATTATGAACATTTTGAAAGAGACATAATTGATTAAGATGGTTCTTTTTTGCAGAAATACCTTTTCTTTAATTTTAACTTATACATGCGCCCATTTCACATATACCAAAAATGTAGGACACACGTCTAATAAAAATCAACTATTCGTCAAATGTTGACAAAGTTGCAAAGCCAAAAATGTACTACGATGATAGTTTTAAGTGTTTTTGACGTCAATTTGCTTTCGCCAAATTTTCAGCACGTCATGTTTTTTCTCCTGAATCTTATGTGTTAAATAATCCTAAGAACATCATCGAGGCTGTGAAGTTTTGCAAAAATCCCTTTCTCCAATTCTAACATATGAATGCGTTCATTTCGCATGTACCAAAAATTCATGATGCACATCTTATCAAATTCAACTATTCGTCAAATGTTGAAAAAGTCCCAAAGCAAAAAATATACTGCGATGACAGTTTCAGTCGTTGTGACGTCAATTTGCTTGCGAAAATTTTCAGCATGTAATTTTTTTCACTTGAGAGCAAAGGGTTCAATCTTATACATTTAATTACCCTAAGAACATCATCGAGGCTGTAAACAGTCGTATCTCGTCCAGACTCGACCCTCAAATTTCCAAATCGCCTCATCTTCTGGTCCTTGTCATCAGCATAAACAATATCAACATATCCAGGTTGATTTTCGATGCGCATTTGCGTCGATCCCCTTGGGTAGTGTTGATATTGTCCTTGATGGTTGTGCTGATCAACTTTTTGGTCGTAGCTCGAAGCATATCGGTTTTCACTCGCATTTCCATCATTGTAACGGGATTGTCCATCATGATTGCGACGTTGATTCCCGTTGGCATCAACATAGGCTTTGCGAGATTCAAAGTTCATCGAGGCAGCAACGCCAATGTCCTCATTCTGTCTATTTCTCTGACCTTCATCCCTTTGGTTATGCTTCATCCCTGAATTTCCTTGATTCCTCCTGTACACGCAGCTTGCAACACAATCAGGAGCTCCATTACTATGACCTTGATTAATATTCTGAGAATATTCCTGAGGATATCTCTGCCTTTCCGCATAAACGATACGCACTCTTCCCGGATTTTTCACGTTATCTTGATCGTTCGAATATCTCGAAGAGGAGAAAGAAGCTGAAGATTCTTTTCGTTGAGGAGCTTGATATTCCACCTGGAAATTTTCTGATGCTTTTTGATAACTTTGCGATTGTCCGTTATAACGAGATTGCTCTTGAGGTGATTTTGATGGTTCATAAGTGAATCGCATTCCTTGAGGTCCTTGAGGATTTCTTTGGTCCTGCTGGTATCTCGAATACGGTCTTGGTCCTTGAGGTACCGCCCTTTGTGTGTTGTCCTGGTACCTTGAAGACATCTGATAATTAGCTCCACTTCTTGAAGTTTGGTTGTATCTCATTCTTCCATATTGATCCTGATACGTATTGGAACCCGTGATAGGCTCAACTTCGAGATTTCGTGATTCCTCGCCCTTCGGCTCCTTCACTACAGTGTGAAATCTGTATCTTATGGTATCAAGCTCCCGTTGATCAGTGTAACTCACGTAGCCGGCTTCGTGCTCGCTTAGGTTGGTGTGCAATCGTCCACGTCCTATATGAACGCTTTCCAGGCTGGAGGAGTTGAGACCGATGACTTCCAGGCTCCTCAGGATGATCCTATAGCTTGTATTACCCTCGGATTGATCAACTTTAACAATTGGCACCCTTAATGGATCCAAGGCTCCGATTTTTGTCAATCCTCCTGCCAAAAGCTTTGACCACAGGGTCTGTGACATTTCGAGAAGGTTGCTGCTATTCGTCGTTGCGACGAACGCAGCCAAAAAAATCACTGCCAAAACCCTCATTTTTGGTTTATGCACGAAATTGTCTAAGGCAAATATTTATTGATGCACTTCCCAGATTACAATCGGGTAGTAGATAATCACTATTGCGATTGCTATCAATATAAATATTGTCAGGAAACACGATATCACAGCACACATAAGTTAAATTTATAAAATGCGGGTGAATTAATGGGAAAAATCAAATTTGGTTAGAACCAATTGGGTCTTTGAACAGGATCATCCTTTAGACCTGGTAAAAAATTCACGTAACTTGTGGGTTAACGTTGGAGAATATCTGTCGACGGATTAGTGAAAAGTCTTTTGACATCGATGCAGCGATACTGAATGCAAGTCGATGATGGACCACACGGGGTTTTTATAGAGGGAAGTGGAAGGGCGTGCGATCTGGGCCATGGACCGCAGACTCCGGTACAGACTCTCGCTAACTGGTCGATACTTAGTTGAGCATTTTGCTGGTTTTCTTTTTTTTTTTTATCACTACGACCATGCGAAGATATAGAGGGCAAGGTTCTTCGATGATCTTGGATCGGACGTCCATGGTCGATCGTTGGGTCGTCATTGACGATGTAATTGGGAGAACTAACGATTACTTGATAAAGAATGCAGAGTAGAACTTTGCACATTTCTTTCTTATTAATTTTCATCTTTTGCAAAACCTCTATGAGGAAGTTTGGGTTATGTTTTGCTTGTTCATAAAGGAAACCTTGCGAAGAATGAACATTAGTGACGAAGCAATGTACAAGGTTCTACTTTGCATCCTTATTTTGAATATATTTGAAAGTCTCGAATTTGAAGAAATTGGAGTCATGAGAAACTACAATTTGGAAACATATTGTCGAAAACGAAATATTTTCGAAAAATTCAAAATCGAACCACTTTACCGATCATTGCCGAATTCGGAACATAGAAAAGCTAAATATTATATTTTTGTGTAGAAAATTTCAGAAGACTTGTTGAAATTTTACCTGAGTTAAAGTAGAATGAAAATTTATTAATTTAGTCTAATCGCTTACAAGGTACAGTTATATAAGTTTTTAACCTTTCATCTGACACTCACACACACGTACACATACATATATATGGGGCAGTCCACCCCGTTTTGACCAGGATTTGACCTCGACCTCTCCGATTTGGCTCGTAATTTTTTGTAGGCTTCGTTACACTCGCAAGTGCATCAAATTTTTTTTGTGGAAATTTCTCCAAAACATATTTTTAAAGTGACATATCGAATGCCGTAATTTAAAAATCTGAAAAAATTCTGGAAAATACTTCGTTCAATATCAACATTTTGTGGAAAAGGTGTTTCTTCTTACAGTTTTTTAGCTTATTTTATATAAAAAAGTATTTTTCTCATTAAAAAATCTGAAAAACTATAAGGAAAAAAAATGTTCACAATTTTTTCCAGATCCTCAAATGATGGCATGCGATATGTCAGTTTAAAGAAATCTGAAAAAAAAAATTTGCATCCTTCGGAAAAATCTGAAACAATTCTGAAAAATCCGCCTTTACATAGATAAGCATTCGATCGGTCGCCTGAAGTAGATTAATTTTTATTTTTGTTTTTAAATAATTTTGAAAATGAATAAAGCTCAAAAACTATAAGAAGAAAAAACTTTCCACATAAGCTATAAGCTAGAAAATGTTGATATTGAACAAAATAATTTTCAGAATATTTTTAGATCTTTAAATAATGGCATTCGACATGCCACTTTGAAAATATATTTAGAAAAGTTGCCATTAGAAAAAAATCTGGTGCAATTGAGGGTCCAACTAAGTCTACAAAAAATTACGAGCCAAATCGGAGAGGTCGAGGTTAAATCCTGGTCGAAATGAGGTAAATTGCCTCATATCCATATATCCGGTCAATTTTTGTAAGCCACTGTTCTCGGCTTTATAGATCATTCAGAGTGTTTTGTCATAAGAATCTCGAAAAAAAATTTTTCACGAAAACAAAGCTTTCCCTATGAGGAAGCAAAAACACGTATCTGTCGATATTTATAAAATTAGTGATGGAACTCGTTGACTTCCACGAACGATTAAATTCAACTTACGTGGTGTATGCGTTGACACAGTGAGATTGGGAAATTGATCGTAGTTGGGAAAGAGGACGAGCTTCGAGTCGTCGAAAAATTGTCAAGTCAGCGAATTGCAATTGCTCGATATTAGGCGCTCAGCGAATTTTCGCGTTAGCTCGTTGAAACTTGCTCGAGTCATTTCACGTACGACTTCGGGACAGTCGCGATGGATCTTCGAGTTTTTGCATTGATTCTGAGCTTAAGCTGTGCCATTGTCAAAGCTGATGGAGTCCCAGAAATTCGTAAGTTATTTTTTTATTCATTAATAGCCATTAAATCACCATTAAAAAATATGTGAGAAAATATTAATTCTTTTGGTTTTCATGATACGATTCCTCATAAAAACGCATTACAAAGTAATTACATTTACGCCCAATATTGTCAAATGCGTTTTTCTAGTTATTTTTTGAAACTATAATATTGCAAGAAAAGAATATATGTTTCGATAGTTCTAACCTTCGAATTAAACCGTTAAATCAGCTTTTTGCTTTCAGGCTTCCATTTAGTTTGAAAACATGTTTTTTTTTCTCCCAGAGTTCTGCATTTAAATGTCAACTTGCATTTTACAAGATTTCAATTCAAATTTTTTAAAAGGTGTTATGAAGAAAAAAATTCACTCATAAGCTACTCCACATCACTTCAATATCTAAAACCAACTTTTTACCCGTATGTCATTAAAAATCTCATATTTTAATTCTCAGGAATTACAAGTTCGATTTATTCATCCCGATATTTACTATTTCAAAGAAAGTTAACAAAAATGAGTTTGTCGGAATTTCAAAATCCTGATGTTAAATAATTTCGTCAGCCTTATTTTGAAGTGTCCAATCGAATGCAGAACTTTTTAAATATTTTTTTGGCTCATTCGATTTTTTTGAATATTACAGTTTAGTGTAAATAAAATTTATTCTTCACGTTGTACACATTATAGTGTCGGATGAAGCTTTATCCTTGCCAAGAGCGTTTCGCTAATCGAGATCTGCACGTTTGAGTGACTCAGAAGTCCTCGGGTGGAAAAATCTAGGCGACTAAGTCTATTTCGAGACTCGGTTGTCTCGCTCTCTCGTGGACAAAACATTTGTTTTTTTTTTCTTCTTACGTCGTTTCAAGCTAATATAGTCCGAAGCTTATATAGATCTAATTAACGGTCGTCCATATGCAACTGTGCAGCGCCATTTCTGAAGATATGTCATCGCAACGATCCTCATCTGAACGAGTGCGTGAAACGCAGTGTGGAAAATCTTCGGCCGCATCTCAAGTCCGGAATTCCAGCCCTTCACATACCGCCCTGCGAACCACTACACGTGCCTCAAGTCGAGATTAGTCAGGCAGCTGGACCCGTTTCCATAAGTTCGACTTACAATAACATACGAGTTCTCGGTGGCACAGATTTTATCCTGAAGAGTGTCAAGTGAGTATTCGTGTGGAATGACTAATTAAGATAACTTTCACTTGCATTATAAGAAAGTTAATTATAAATGGCAATGTGATTGTTGTGTGAGTACTTCTGACGATTTTAAAATCATGTTTAAACATTGTCTCTATATTTAGAGCATAATGCTGGTTTTATTCATGGCGAAAAAAGAAATGGGAATTTGCATTTTTATGAAATATTGTTAATGAATGAAGTGTAGAGCAATTATCTTTCGTCTGGAATCATTATATATGCTTGGTGAAAAAATACCGTTTTTTTACCGACCGTGATATGAGACAAAAATAATTTATTTGATTGAAATACTTTTTTTGTAGTGTTAAAGAAATCGATAGCCAAGAGTATTTTAAAAGGAAACTTATGAAAATAGACAATTACGCTGATATTGATGATAAAGAGGAGCGATGATTTCGGTCCAGAAAAAATTAAGCGAAAACTTCTTCTAACGTTTCGGATCTTATTTATCTTGTCATTTTCAGAAATCGATTTTGTAACTCATTAATTTCTGTATTATTATTTATTCACTCATTTTTTATCGAAAATAAGTTCGCAGGATGTGTTACCAATTTTAAGTATATTATGATAAAAAAATGGAAAGTTGATTTAAGATGAAATCCTTCAGGGGGAATATAAGTGGACGATAATATACGCTGATAATAACGTCGCAAAAGGTAACTCATTGAATAAAGACAAATAAATAAATTCTGTGAGTATAAAAAAATTCACAGCCAAGAGGTTTAAAAAAAAGTACGAAAAACAGGCAATGGCGCTGATAGTCATCGCAGCATTTTAAATGTATGAAATAACGCAATGAATTTTTTTTTCTTCAAGGATTGACACCGACAAGGATCGCATTAGACTTAAGCTGTACGTTCCTCGACTAGAAATGACTTCGGACTACAGCATGGAGGGCAAGATTCTCATGTTACCGATCACAGGTCGAGGACAAGCTCGCGGAAACTATTCGGACATTGACGCGATAGTGACGGTTCAGGGTGAGCGTTATCAGGACCGCAAAACTGAGAAGTCTCACTTCAGGGTCACGGAATTCTACGTTGACTTTGACGTCGGTCACGCGAGCATCCACTTGGACAATTTGTTTAACGGTGACGAGACACTCGCGGACGCAATGAATCTCTTCCTGAACGACAACTGGAAGACCGTCGCTGCTGAGATTAAGCCTGCACTCGAGGACACAGTGTCTGGACTCTTCAAGACATTTTCCAACAAGATCTACTCCAAATATCCCTTGGATGTACTTCTACCCCCATAATGTCATCAAATTTATTTTTAAAAAACCCAATACACTATTTTTTTACTATAAAGTTCGGATATGTACTTCAGATATAATCAGTTTTGTGATACATTACGAAGATCGGGTTCATTATTTAAAAAAATTAAAAAAGGCTTCCATATCAGTTTAATATGTAAAACGGATTTTTTTTCCCGTATGTCATGAAAAATCTTAGATTTTTTATTCTCAGGAATTACAAGTGCGATCTATCTAACCTGAGATTGAGTATTGCAAAAATTCCTTGAATGTACTTCTACCGCCATAATTCCATCGAATTTCGAAGCAAAACCCAATACATAATTTTTTAACATAAAATTCAGATATGTACTTCAGATATCATCAGTTTTGTGATACATTACGAAGATCAAGTTCATTCCCAAAAAAATTAAAAAAGGGATTTCACATCAGTTTAATATATAAAATGGATTTTTTTCCCGTATGTCATTAAAAATCTTAGATTTCTTATTCTCAGGAATTAAAAGGTCGATTTATCTATCCTGAGATTGAGTATTGCAAAGATCTCTTGATTGTACTTCTACCCTCATAATTTCATCGAATTTCGAAACAAAATTACTATACATTATTCTTTTACCATAAGGTTCAGATATATACCTCAGATAATCATTTTTGTGATACATTACGTTGATCACCGATCAGAAACCGAAGATCGGGCTCATCATTTTCATGAAAAGGTGCAATTTTGTTTTTCTACTTTCCTTGCGAAAGAAAAGAAAGTTGCCCTTTCAAATTATGGTTTTTAAACAATAAGCTCAAGTTAATCTCGAGGGTATAGGCGTGTCTTGGAGAATATTTATGATGATAATAATTGGAGCAATATTCGAAGGATAAAATTATGATAAATACTACAATGTCTTAAATCCATGTGATAATTATTTATGTACGGAAATAAATAAAGAATGACCTAACACAAAAATTCCACTACACTCAAAAATTAATGGTTCCATAAGATAAAACGTGGCTCATAAATCTCGTAACATATTAGCTATCGTTATTATTTTTCTTCTTTTCCTTCTTGTTATACCTAACGCCTGGCTATCGCCATCTAATGACGGCATGTGCCATCAGCTATCGTTGTTACCGATGCATGGTAAATTTTGCGTGAACCAAAGCTAAGCAAATTGCACAAAGTCATACCTCTTGTGGTTAACAGATGACAGTGCTATCCCTTGTTTCGAAAACTTTGCTTAAAACCCCAGACTTCAACATTCGTACTTAACGAGCTACTTGCAGAACTTTCGGAACTGCGTATCTGCGCAGTTGGTTGCTCTTCATCAGGCGTCGTTCGGTCATGCGGGAAAAAATGTTTTCCTGTGCCAGTTATTATAACGACAGCTGTTCCTTTTTTGCCGTACTAACAAATTGTTTCGTGAGGTCTACAATTTTTTCCTGAAGTTACAAATGATTTGCTAGGCAGGAAAATAGTATATTACGCCACGAAGGCGATAAAGCTCATTTTTCACGCGTCCGAGTTTGCAGCACGAGTCAAAGGCGAGTGCTACAATCACACGAGTCAAAGAAACGTTTTTTCCGCCTAGTATTATACACAAACTCACTTTCCATACTGCAGGGACGTAATATTATATTACGATACGATTGCAATTGTTGCAATCAAACGAGTTGAGAAAAAGTTTGTCGCACGAGTTTCATATACAATTTTATTTGACTAGTGCGCGAAGTACGATTTGTCGCACGCGAAGAGAAGCGGAGCGTGTGAGAAGTAAGCACTTCTCGCACGGAGTTGCATAAAAATATTTTTCGATCTAGCAAAGGGGATTGTCTGTCGGTATATTATCAATTTATTTTTCTCCATGTCTCGGGTCTGAAAATGAACTTCCGAACAGTGCTTTAATCTTATCACCGTGGAATATAATTTATAGTGAGATATGAAAGTATGGTAACAGCAGTAGTGGCTCGACAAATAACTTTTGCCCTTTCAAACACGATCAGATGATCGAGAACTTATTTCATAAAATAATTCCTTCATTTCGAGTCACGATTGGAGGACGTCAGTGGCTTTTTTTTCATTGTCTCGTGTTCAGTCGAACAACGATTGCACGCACGCACCATCACACTTGTCCTTGTACCTAATAGTTTAGATTCTCGAATAGAAAACGTGACGAACCGCAATGGCAATACTGTCTCCTCGTTTTTTCTCTCTTCTATTTAGTTTTCCCAGAGTGCTCCACTAAGCTTTCGATGAAATCTGGTTAATACAACCGCTGAGGTTACGACAGTCGTCATTTCGTGATATCTAATAGTAGTCGGCGGCTTCGCTGTGTATATTCTTCTCCGCTACCGTTGCTGAAGAGTGGAATAGCATAAAACGTGCAAGAGTAGCTTTGCATTATAATGGTTAAGCTGCTAGCTGCTGATTTAAGGTAACTACTCCGCTTCACATCAGTCAAATCACATGTACGGATTTTTTATTTAGACCTTCATGACAAACGTATGAATTATTTATTAAATAATTGGTAACGGGAAATCCAACTGCCACTGCATTCAAAATTGTTACACTTAAGAGGCAGTGACACACTGCTGGGAATTTCATGGTCCAATTTTGAACACCTATAAGGCCGTCTTACTCGCACCTAACCTGGCTTTTTTGTTTTCTGGTTGTCTCGAACAAACGGTTTGGAGTTTCGACGAGCTTAGCCCATTTATGCCAAGCTTAACTTATTTTTGCCATGTTTTTGCACATCCTCTCAAAATTTGAACTTAATCTGCCGGGTAGTTTAGGAAAAAATAGGATTTAAATTTTCGAGATGTGGTGAGGAAACTGTGATCACTCAACACAGCTCAAGATTTAAAAATCAATTTTTTCCTAAACTACCCGGCAGATTGAGCTCAAATTTTAAGACAATGTGCAGAAACATGTCAGAAATAGGCTAAGCTTCTGGCTCCTCGAAACTCAAAGCCGTTTTTTCGGGAGAATCGGAAAACAAAAAATTGAGGTTAGCTACAACCAAAATAGGCTTACCAGCGTTCAGCATTGAGCGGTAAAATTACCAGGAGTATATCACTGACTCTCAAGCCAGAATGCACTCGTAAAAAAAACCTCGAGCACTGAAATTTCTTAACCGTTTTGGTGTGAAAGCTATGACAAGTTAAAAATGTTATCTTCCACCTTATACCATGTTGGTCCATTGTATGGCTTCACAAAATTGTAGAATCATGGTGCTTGATATTTGAACCCAAACATTTTGTTTAGGAGGATATTATCAACATATATTTTTCAATAATTCTTTTACCCAGACTGGTGATGTTAAGTTAAGCAAATTGCAGTCAGCACTTCATGAATATTAGCGCGGTACTATTTCTGAATCACACTGTATGTCATATACACCATGCAACCGTGTTTATTTTCTCGCGGCGTTCTGCACTCACATTTCAACTTGTATTTTACGAGGTTTCAATGCAAATTTTTGAAAAGATGTTATCATAAACAAAAAAATTCACCTATGAAGCATTCCACATCAGTTCAATTAAGTTTATTAAAAGTCTCAGATTTCTTATTCTCAGAAATTACGAATTCGATCCATCCTTCCTGAGATTGATTATTTGAAAGAAAGTTGACGAAAATCTATGAATTTGTCGAAATTGGAAAAACGTCATGTTGAATAATTTTGTCAGCCCTTTTTCTAAAATGTCCAATCAAATGCAGAATGTCGACCATATTTTTCGGCTGTTATGGTTTTATTGGATATTTTAGTGGACTGTACATTTAATTTATTCTGCATGTGATACACATTGAAGTGTCGGATGAGGAAGGGAGGAAATTGATGAAATGAAAATTATCAATATATTTTTTTGCTTCCCCATAGAGAAAGCTTTGTTTTCATGAATTTTTTTTACCTTGACGTCAGTATACTTTGAATGGTACAAAACGTTTTTGATTTTATGTAATTTTTAATTTTTCGAAAAAAGTTCTACGATTTAGCTAAATAGTTCTTCATAACTGAAGACACGTTCGATGTTGCTTGCTGGTATTGAATTGCAACAAAATCGGTAAAGCGGTTTGTTCTTTATAGAATAATTTTAAAAAAATTGACATTATCGCTTTATTGTAACTTTTACAAAACTTGGGATAGCGCGCCCAAACTTTGTATGTGTGAAACAATTTTCAACCGTTGTATATGTATAATTCAGTGTCGAACGGTATGAAATTTTGGATTCTACGAAATCTTCAATTATTTTTAAAAATATACATTACCTCATTTACTTTCGGAAACGCTGTAATAATAACAAAAGAACGAAATAAAAAAGGTAATTCACAACACGTTTATTTATTTAATGATTATTTTTAACTTTTTCAGTTATTGATAAATCAAATTGATAAACATACTTCCTTATAGAGTTAGTTTTGTAAAATGCGAAAAATAATGAGGAAGCAATGTGCAAGGTTCTACTTCTTCAAGAAGGGTATTATGAACATATTTTTTGAAATATATTTTTTTGATGACTGATAACGTTAACTTCAGAAAATTGCAGCCAGCAGTTCATGAATATTCGTACGGTACTATTTCTGAATCACACTGTATGTCTTGTACACCGTGCAACCGTGTCACGAATTGTACCCGTCGTGAATTACAACTCCATCATCGGCTGTTTACATCATTACGACTGGCCGCTTTGTGTAGCATAATACGTGGTTCTTACCGAACACTATGACGAGGGATTTACTCCATACCATATATAATAGTGCTGTTCATATTTTTTAGTTTCTATAGGTGAACACTTTTCCTTTCTCCTCTTCAAATCTTGTTCCGTATCTTTTGTCTCTTTAAGCGCAGTGCATCAATGCTAATTAGCAGCCAATTAGAGATGCTTCGTGAGATTTTTACAAATTTGGAATTCTGCTAAATATGTCACAGACAGATTTTCTGTAAATTGACCTGCTGGCCTAGAACGAAACGACAAAAAAAAATATCACCTTAACACCATTCTCAGTCAATCGTGTTATCATTACGAAACATAGCCAAAAATACCAAATACGCAGAACTGTTGAAAATGAATAAATTGAGAAATTCCGTCGGATCCTGTTTTTCATGCGAATGAATCATTAACTCCATGAACGGTATTTAGAGGTCAATAAACACTTTCTTATGTAATCGACCACAGGATATTTTAGAGGATTTGCAAAAAGCTACGTAACGAAATGGTTTTGCTAAATATCGATATCATATCGTTAGTGAAATAATATCTTTTGACACCAAAAATCGCGTATTTAAAGTGTTAACATCAGATTTTCTGTGAATTTATCATAGCATAAATAAAATATCACAATCGATTTAAGATAAACATTTATTCTCCAATTGGCTTAAAGAGATTTTCCAATAATTCTTTAATTTCAAAAAATAGTCACGAAGAAAAACAATTTTTTTAAAATAAAATGTAAAACATTGCGAAAAAAATGTACTTGATGTATTCAAAAGTAAATAAAAGCCCGGCCATTCAATTTTACAGTTTTTGTGTTAAATTTTTATGGAAATTAATTTTCCTTGTAGATGTTTAAAATAAAACAGCATTCTCGAAGCACTGTAGATTCTTCCCAGGTAGCAAAAATACATCTGGCATGAAAAAGTCATCCGAACGTGTCACATATGTCCGCCAGAATGTTATCTGTAAGATATCCCATGTCCGAAAGTTATCTTTAGGACATAGGATAGCCTACGGACAATTTTCTGGCGGACATATGTAACCCATTCAGATAACTTTCGGGTAACTTCTCGGTTTGTGCTGCCTGAGTTATTACAAATTTGACAGTTATTAAAAATGTAAGCGAGTCGAAAATTTATTGTGGTATAAATAAAATTATAAATGACTATAAAGTAATAAAGGTTTACAACTCTGGCAATGATCCGATCGGTTATGAATTGGTAAGTAGATGCATATGTAAATCTACTATCAACATCAGGTACCATTGGAAATAGAATAACAGAGTCGCAATGATGACAGGAAAAAAGCTGTTCCTGAATGCGTCTTGAATTCGGTTTTTCTGCATTGCACAATAACGAAGGTGCTGCTGGGATCGTGGCTTGTCCGGGTAATTTCCATTGCACGATCCTAGAAGTTACCGCCTTTGCCGGTGCAAAAAAGGTACCGACATCGCTTTATAATTTTATAGATAATATCAGGGTTATTAAAAAATGGTCAAATTTTATGAATGATTGTGATAAGAAACTATTATTATCCCACATTTAATTGAAAATTTAAAAACTCTTCAGGTTATAAAATCCAGGAAATCCAGAAAAATATCGGTATTTAAGTACCGACATCGCTTTATAATTGTGTCGATAGCATCAGGATTACTAAAACATGGTTAAGTTTTATGAATGAATGATTGAGATTTAAAACTATTTTAACCCCAAATTTAATTGGAATTTTTAAAACTCTTCACGTTATAAAATCCAGAAAATCCAGGAAAATATCGATAATTGAGAATATTCACGAAATGTATGAAATTGAATTATCATCACCCATCAAAGTAGCAGCGCGAGTTTTTTCATGAATAGCACGCAGAAGGAAAGCCATAAAATGAACGAATCTTATCATGTAGAGACTATGATTAGCAACATTCTTGTTACCCAAAATTGAATTGAATTTTTCAAAAATCTTCACGTTATAAAACACATCTGGAAAAATATCAATATTTGAGAATATTTATTTTTATATATTACAATTACAATGGAATATTTATGTAACAAAATACAAAGTTTCAAAATTACGTTTCCACATATTGACACTCATTACGAAACCGCCTTTCATATGAATTTCAAAGAAACATAACGTAGCTTAGATATTAATCTATGACATTAAATCATCACCGTGCAACAAAGTAGCAGCAGCTTTTTCTCCATCGATAGCACACTCAGGAAAAACTATAAAATTAGCCTGCAGGAATTACCTCGTTGCGTAAAATCCAACAGCTCTTCGTATTCAAATTTTTCTATCTATGAAGAATCTTAATACCCTGATTACTTCGCTCGACTCTATCCATAAAGGAGATGCGCAGAAAAATTTTATCCTTGGAAGGTTTTGTCTTCTGAAATTGTAGATTCGTTTCGATCGAGTCGAGGAAGAAAATGCTATAAATAAATCTAAAAAATAAAAGATATCGTGGCCACGGAAATAAGAGCTTGATTCGTCGAATTTGGCAAGACAATGGGCCATTTGACATTTATAATTAGCCGTCATGTCGAAAGCCTATCAGGTGACAGGAAGTTATCACTCTTTCACTATAATATACGGATACTTACTCCACCGTGACGGTAATTATTGAGAAATTTATTGGCGTTTAACGTTGCTAAAATAGAGTGTAATAAAAAGTATGCCATTCGTGAGAATGTCTAGCCGCGCGGTAATAACACTAATCTGGTATTATTACCTCATCGACCCTTCGGTCGACATTTGCACGACAGCTTCAACATAAATTTAACACGCTCACATCAGCTTTTGTGGAAAAATAGCCGAAATAGGTGAAGAAAGGTAAGAAAAAAATAAATCCAATCGCACTAACCATTATATCGCGGAAACACGCGCTCAGTGTTCTATGTTCTCTGTTGCAATAAGCTCCGAGCTACAGTCGAGTTGGACAATACTGTCACGTTTCCTCGCGTCGCGGTCGCAACTTCATTCGTTGTACTGCGCTACCGGTAACACAATCTTCGTACACACAGAAATCACGTACATAGCAAACTGTCAGATCGGCTTTGCATGTGATTTGAAGATTAGACGCAATGGTTTTAAAAAAATGATATCTCCGCTCGACTGAAGAACAAGAAGAAAATTGCCACTGGATTGCAACAGATAGGTCGTCCAAGGATTTGGAATTAGAATATATAAGGCTCTATTTGTGGAGTGTAACGTGCTTGGAAAAATGAATCACAGAAATTTTTGGTAATTTGAAAAAAAATATAGTTAGACCGACGATAATCAAATTATGAAGTACAATTTCCAGGCGGTATGTCTATATTTTATGGTTTTAGCAAATATAATTGTAGTAGGAATCAACAAAATAATAATAGTTCCAAAAACTATTCTAATAGTTTCAAGTATTATTATAAGTAGTGTTTATTGAACAATATTATCATCGCTTCAACCATAAAACATTGCAAGTCTTTTTATATATTGGTTTTATGATGTCAAATTGTTGAACCAACGATATGCTTCTCAGTCAATGCAGGTCTAAAAAGAAAGCAGATTTTTTTAGATTTTTTTTATTAACTACTGTTTTTTTATTAATTTTGATGTGCTTCGAAGATTAAACGCAATGGTTTGAAAAAACATGATATCTTCGCTTGACTGGAGAATCAGAAGAAAATTGTCATTGGATTGGAAAGAGAGGTCGTCTGTAAATTTTGAATTAAAATATAAAGCTTTATTCATGGAATGTGACGTGCTCCGAAAATTAAATCTGTTTTTGTCAAGGAATAATGTTTCCATATTGTTTTCGATATTTAAAAATGTACCGATATATATATATATATATATATGGGGCTATCCAC
Organism: Tromatobia lineatoria; assembly: GCA_949699805.1. Classification (NCBI taxonomy): domain Eukaryota; kingdom Metazoa; phylum Arthropoda; class Insecta; order Hymenoptera; family Ichneumonidae; genus Tromatobia; species Tromatobia lineatoria. The sequence continues at coordinate 17,733,432 of OX453036.1, forward strand.
ACCAATTGAACCTTAGCCTGATATGAAGAACCTCTGAGATCTTGTCGGTGATTTTTAATGGTATTGTTTTAGGTCCAAAAAAAAATCAGATTTTTTTTACTACTCTTTTGTAAATCTCTGACTAACAAGGAATTTTCGGTCAACCAATCACAGCACAAATAAAATTCCACGATCGATTCAAGATAAGCATTTGTCACCCAATCAACTTAAAATAATTTTCGATAATTCTTCAATTTCTATAATTGAATACAAACGAAAATAATCCGAAAAAAAAACTTTATCCTCTGAACTGCGCTTGTGGTAACAAAATTATCGTACACACAGTAAACACGTACATCACAAACTGTCAGATTGGATTCGCATGTGATTAGACGCAATGGTATTAAGAAAATGATATCTCCGCTTGACCGGAGAATTAGAAGAAAATTGCGGCTGCCTTGCATATGAGAGGTCGTCCGTGGATTTGGAATTAGGATGTTCATGGGATGTGACGTGTTTGGAAAATTTAATCTGTTTCTGTCGAGGAATAATTTTTCCGTATCTATTTTAATATTTTTAAACGTACTTAAAACGTTTTAAATTTAAATGTTTTTGTTTATTAAAAAAATTTTTTTTCAAAATAAATAAAGCTTAACATTTTTTCTAGTTTTCCAATAAGCTAGAAACTTTTCTATATTCTGCAGGGTATTTTTCAAAATTGTAGCAGATTTTTCAATTATGGCATTCGATATGTCACTTTAAAAAAAATATTCTACAATAATATGCATAATTCGGAAAAATCCAAAAAAATCCTGGAAAATCCGGTCTCACACATTTGAGTGATATTGATATTGAACAAAATATTTTCCGGAATTTTTTCAGATTTTCAAATGACATGTCACTTCAGAAGTATATAAAAAAAATTGCCACAGAAAAAAAAATCTGTAGCATTTGAGGGTCTAACTAAGCCTACAAAAAATTACGAACTAAATCGGAAAGGTCGAGGTAAAATCCTGGTCATAACGAACTAGATTGCTGCTTTTATAATAACAAAAGTCATTGATTAGAAATTTTTTGAGGAAAAAAAAAATTGGTGGCTGAATTTTGGCGAAATCGCTGATAAAAACGCGTTCGTGTAATAACGAGGTGTTGAATTTTTTGTGTATCATCGACGAAAGTAGGACGGTCCAAGATCACACGACGTAATCGGCAACGTAACACAACGAATCCGGTAATGTAATATTGACGATGAATGAACGGATACGGATATTCCTATGGCAGACGTTGTTGCTGGTGTCTTTGAACGACGAAAGAGTATTCGCACATAGTGTCAGAGAGCGGAGAAGGAGGAGGAAGAAGAAGAGAGAAGGTAAGTACAGGTAGAGCGCGATGCCGAGCTCGCGCGCGACTTTTCAAAGGAGTGAGACCCGAGAGAGTAGGGGACTATCGCATATAAGACAGAATATGAAGGGGAGCCGTCTTTAGTTTAAATCACAAAGCAAAGCCGTTCTATCACTTTTATCTATCCCTTCGCGTCTACGTAATCCGCCCACAACAATAATCCACTATTATTGTTTATTCTGCACGTGTATTATTAGTGTGTAGAGCTCGTTAAATTTTTTATTTAAAAATCAGTGACTAAAAAGAAAAAAAAACATAGGTACAAAATATTGAATGAAACAAACAAATAATAAATAGCAACGAGGGATGGAAGATTAATAAATAGTGAGAAAAAATATTGTCTACCGATTGACTGTCATTTTTTTTTGGAGTTCTCGTGACTGTTCGGATCTCGAATTAAATTCGAGAATTCGAATAATTTCGAGTGTAAACACGGATAACTGAAGGAAATAAATCATGGCTGGAGCACGAGTCGCGTGCGTCGTGCTCTTGATTGGACTCGCCGGAAGATCGTCGTCTCAGAATGCAGACTCCTCGACCGCGAAGCCTCAACTTCCTAATCCGGGGGCTAACGAGCCGGACTTTGTGACGCGTAAGATTTTCCAAAAAATATATCGTCGTATCTCGGGACGCTGACGAGGAGCCATTTTTTGTTTGTAGCGGTGAGAACGTGGTGTGACAGAAAAAAAAGCGTGGCTATCGTTTTCTTATCGTCATCGTACTGGGAATGAGAGAATATAAGAGAATACGTCCGTTCGTAGCATTCGCCCGAAACCCCATGAAAATAATCGATGAGTTAACGAAGATATATTAAGTCCAATGTCAGTAATATCCGGTTTGAAATTCGTTATGACTTTTCAATTATTTTAATAGTTAATACAAATATACATTATTTGCCATGAAGTTCTTTGAACATCCCAATTATTCTATTTTCACCTATTCTTAGTTAAAAAGTGGTTCGAAATATTCTGGATTTCATTACGGATAAAAAAAGACTTTCACATTAACTTTTTTGTTAAATTTAACTTGTTAGCGAAATGTTTAAGTATAGTCTAAGGAAATTCATGAACATTAGACAATTTGATATAAACATTTGTAATTTTATTATAGTTGAAAAATTCTATTATTTTATAACACACTTTGTTTGCAATGTAAAAATATTTGCAAGCTGCATAAATTACGAGCTGTATATGAGCTGCATCTACCTTTTCTATTGAAAAAAAAGTAATATAATCTCAGACTATCAGAAATATTGAAGGTAAAATTACTAGACAGTGCAGGAATATCTTTTACAGAATCGGGTATAGAAAATTACTACACGAGCATAACGTAAAATGTATGTACAATTCTGCTGAATTCGTTACGAAAAGCGAATTTATATGACCTAACTATAATTTTCATTTTCTCATTGAATTTTTATTTTCTTCCGTATATCATACTGAATTTCTTACAAAAAAGAAAAAAAAAACAATGCATTCAATTACTAAACGGTTTATCAATTTTCCAAACATGTTTTACAGTGCACCACTAAAAGTGTATCTCATTTATTATTAGACAGCCTTTTTACTAAAATACAATTCCGACTATTTTGAAAATACGAGATGAAGTCCAAAATATTATTCCAAAAATGAGAAATGGTTTTTGTTGACAAAAAAAAATCCAGAAAATATCGAAACGTTATTTAAAAAAACGCCGCAGAAGAGATGAGTTCATTACATATTTTTCATTTTCACATTGAATTTTTTATTTTCTTCTGTATATCGTACTGAATTTCTCACAAACATAAAAAAAACAATGCATTCAAGTACTAAGCGGTTTATCAATTTTCCAAACATTTTTTACAGTGCACCACTAAAAGTGTATCTTATTTATTATTAGACAGCCTCTTTACTAAAATACAATTCCGAGTATTTTGAAAATACGAGATAAAGTCCAAAATATTATTTAAAAAATGAGAAATGGTTTTTGTTGACAAAAAAAAATCCAGAAAATATCGAAACGTGATTTAAAAAAAAGGCCGCAAGAGAGATGAGCTGACAGGCTCGCAGATTATTCAATCGAGACCGTAGTACACACGATGCAGCGCGCATAGCGTTGCATATTACTGCATCGAGATCGATGACAACGATAGTTATGATTGCAGCGACGATCCCCACTCAATCAACGGTATAGCATCGCCCAGTAATATCTTGTGAGGCGCTCTTGCGTTTATATATATATATGTATACATATCTGAATAGATATAGTAAAGTACACACAAAACAATTCGTTTCGTTGGTATATTCGTATACTATAATGGCAAATGTGGCGTAACGCGCACACGAGTCTGTTGCCGTGGCGTGGCGAAGGTTATGTCAGAGATTGCGTAATGAAAGGCACTCTGGCAGGACCGATTGGACTCGGCGGGTAGAGCTCGGAGAAAGTCACAGTTGGACATGAAAAGAGTCTGTGTAACTTACGAAGCGCGAACTCCTCGCACGGGATTTACCTACTACTGCCGACTGCTGCTTCTCGTGGCGTTCAGACTCCCGGCAATCGTGTCTTTTCAACTGCGCTACCCGCAGACCTGAATCCGAGCAGCTGGTGGAGAAAGCGCGCTGAGTTAGGCTAGTCTGCGATCCTCTCCTCGCTCCTAATGAATCTTTGTTACGTTTTACGAGAATTCCGAAGATCGTCACCCTTTCTCTAACAACGATTATGAAAACGGTGCTAATTATCCCGCTGCTCAATGTCACCCAAATTATGTAAAATTAAACGAGACTTTCGACACGGTCAATATAACTCGACGGACTGAAATTAACATACATTTATGGATTCGAAGAGGGATTGGCAACTGAGCGGAGATGTCTTTTTCATCATCGTATTTTCAATCTTTTTTTTTTTTATGTAGGGTAGATGTAGGATTCATGGCCATTGAAAAAAAACGCTGCAAATTTGAACTTTGCAAATGGCTTCCTCATTATTTTTGAGTGTTAATCGATTTTTGCTTTCTCGTAGAGGAAATTTTGTAAGAAAAACCGAAATAATGAGAAAGCAGTTTGTACAGTTTAACTTTTGCAGCTTTCTGCAGTCTTTCTTTTTTTTTCATCAATGACAATAAAAACTTTGTCACGCCATATCTTGGCGAGATCAACTTCTAGAAAAAAAAAAATATCTGCCTTTTCTGTTCTTTTTTTATTATGTAGTTACCAGTTCACCCGAATGTTTTTTGAGGGCAAAAAAATTTATTTTTCGACATTTCAAAACTTTGTTCGGTGATATCGTGGGCAAATCAAGTCCTAGAAAAAAAATATATGTGCCTTTTCTGTTTATTTTTCGATTATCCAGTGACGGGTTACCTCGGATTTTTTTTAACGCAGTGACATTTTTTTTGCAGATTCAATATGGTTAAGCAAATTTCGAAAAAACTGACTTGATTTTGATGAAACTCCAAATGGCCAACGCAATATGGCGGAGAAAAATGCAAAAAAATAGCTCCGAGTTTTAAGGGCAAATTTGTAAACAACTACTTATAAAACCTGAAAAAAATTCCGGGGTAAACCGCCACTAGAAAATCGAAAAAGGAACAGAAAAAGCATATAATTTTTTTGTCAAGCAGTTGATCTGACGAAGATATCACCGGACAAAGTTTTAAAATGACAAAAAAAAATTTCTTTGCTCTTTGATTTTATCGAAAAATTTTCGTATTCCACGATGTATTACCAAATTTTAGTTCTTGATGAATCAAATTTCTATCAATTTGAGACTTTCAAATCTATTCAAAATATGGATGCATAGTAGAATTTCACACATTGCTGTGTCAATCATTTTCATCTTTCCAAAAGCTTCCAGTAGCCAAGCATAAAATGAATAAACTTCCTCATAGCGTCGGCTTTATGAAGGATGAAAATTAATAAGAAAGCAACGTACAAAGTTCTACTTTGCATCCTCATTTATTTTAACACTTTTGAATAAGTAGTTCGTTCATGGATTTGAAATAAATGGCACATTGATAATGGATTTTCAATATTTGTCACATATTTTCATAATTTAAAAATGACTTTAATTCGAATAGTTGAGAAATTACACTTATTAATTGAAATATTTTGAATTTCCAAATAAAAATTGATTAAGTCGTTTAAAGAAATAGCCGTTTCAATGTTTAAAATATATCACATTCGCTTTTACACAGTCAAGTATATAAATATGTCTAACAGAGAGACAATTGGTATAAATTGCACAAACAGAAGATGGGACTATTGAATAAAACAAGAATATCGAGTGCATATTTTTACATTCTACAAAACCTTTTCACGTACTATTATTCGAATCACGATTGTGCCATTGACGTTCCTGAAACTGCGCATAGTCACTGCGGTCGCTTCTTGATAGACGGCAAAGACATGTGATCGTACTTGATTAATTTGTATGATAATGCGTCAACAAGGACGCTTCGTGATAATCCAGAACCTTCCGGTATGCACAGCCTTGCAAATATTGTCTATAATATCACGTACAGCAGGTGTATTTTTAGTCATGAATGGAATTTGGTGTTGTTGCTCGAGGAGAACTCTATATTGACAGGAAACAATTTGGGAATTGAACCTTGATGTGGTATGACAGGAACAGTCGCACTTTGAACAAGCTGTTTTTAATTATGGCAAGAAATTCAGGTCAACATCTATCATTTTGATTAATTAAATATGTCATCATGTTTGCTGACATTGTATAAAAAAATAAATGTTGTTGGTCCTTAAAAAGATTTATCTTTTGCACAACTGTACGATTATTTGGAAATATTTTTAAAAATGTGGACGAACCGAAATCTCCACATGTTTTTAATGCATCTGACATAAAATTCATTTTTCAAGTGATTATCAATAGCATTGGAAAATATGTCTTGTTAGACCAGTGAATAATTTGCTAATATACCGCAAGAAAATATTTTTTACTAGACTAATACATTCTTTTGCTGGGTTAACAAATACGTTTTCTGAACAATTTTTGCTGGGTCAACAAATATGTTTTTTAGTCCACCTATTTTTACGCTAGGTCGAATAATATAATTCCGGGACTAACAATTTTTTGCTAGGCTCTAGAAAAAAGATTAGTAATTATTAAATAATTTTTCTCCGTTAGCACACTTTTTTTCATAAGACGCTAGAAGCCGAATTTGTGGGAAATGCATCAATGGATATCATTGTTTGTTACCTGACTTATTTTTTCATCCGTTAATACTAATATTACGCATTAGAAATTAAGACACTTGGAATGTTCACTAAAAATAAATTGTTGTGATTCTGCGTGCTTCGTTGCAGCGAGTGAAAGCCTCGAGTTACATGATTTCCGCGGAAGCAGGAAGACACCGGTAGAGGAAACTCGCGTGATCGTATCGCCCGACTAATTTAGATTTTTCTTCATTATTGCTTATGACGATCTTAATGAGACTGAGACAGTGGATTATAATTCCACGATGACAAGATAGCAGCGACGAATCGAAATTAACATTTTGTAAATTACACTTTTTTCCTAGCTGAGTACATCCTGCCTTGCAGGCGGAGTGACCCGGCGATTGAGACATGCATCCAGAAATCGTTCAACCACCTGAAACCGTATTTGATCAAAGGTAGGACATTTTTTTTAAATCATCAATTTATCTTTTCCAATTATTTGTGGAAAATGCACGGAAGGAAAAGAATTGGTTTAATAGGTTCCAATCGATAAAATTGGTTAGACTAATCAACTGGTTGGTTACCCAAACAAATCAGTTGATTGTGCCAACAATTCAGTTAGTTGGCAACCTCAATCAAAGAAAGAGCAAATCCAATCAGATTTGGGTTATCAGCCGCACTAAAAAAAAACTTTACTTGAAATTTAATGTACATGGGGTACAAATCCAGCCCGTTTCGACCAGGGTTTGACCTCGACCTCTACGATTTGGCTGGTAATGTTTCGTAGGCTTAGACTATTAAATGCACCAGATTTTTCTTTTCATCGCAATTTTTTTTAAACAAATTTTGAAAGCATATCGAACAACAAAATTGAAAAATTTGAAAAAATTCTCGAAAATACTTTGTTCGCTATCAAAATTGTCAAGCTTATAGCCAAAGTGGGCAAAAATTGTCTTCTCAAAGTTTTTGAACTTTTTTTATTAAAAAAATTATTAGAAAAATAGAAAAAGTTATTGAATAAATGTATATTATTTAAAACCGGATTTGTTAAAAAAATTTCATAGTTACCGCTGTATAGTTACTAATATTATTCATCGCCCTGTAAAATGAGTTATCGAACATTTGTGGAATTATAGGAATTCCTGAGCTGGAACTTCCACCCATTGAACCACTGACCATTCCCGAATTGGGTATGGAAAATGGTCAAGGGGCTGTGCGAGTTCGTGCCCTCTTCACCAATATCACAGCTCTTGGGCCCGGAAATTATACGGTTGGTAAAGTTCGCGCGGATCTTTCGTCGCTGAGGATCGATCTTCATCTAAGCATCCCCAAGATCGAGCTCCAGGGTCGATACGAGGTCGCTGGAAATGTTCTCCTCTTCCCCATTCAGAGTCAGGGAGAATTCTGGGCTCTCTTCGGTATGTTGAAGCTTGTCAAAACATTTTCGATAATGCTGCTTGAAATTACTGAAATTTGACACGAATTTTGCTTGTTAAGTTCACCAAGCTTAGAACAATTTTTTTCTAATAATTCTCGTGGTTAACGTCATTCTGGGGATCTTACTTTGTTAAAGAAAAAAATGTATAGATTGATAAAAAAAATCGAATTAATGTGGTCTCGTGAAAAGCTTTATAAACATGTCAATATACAAAATCAAATTCAGTCATCATAAATATATGATTTAGTCACAAAACATTAATGATTTTCATTTTATTGAATTTTGAATTGTTAAAAAAATTTACTTTATCGCATTAATTTTTGGAAAACTTGGGATTTCAAGCCCAAATTTAGTATTGAATACAAGGATGTAAAGTAGAACTTTGGACACTGCTTCCTTATTTTTTTTTTGCTTTTTGCAAAGCTTCCTCTATGAGGAAATCAATATTGATTAATATACTTCCTCATAGAGCTTTGTAAAAATTAAAAAATAATGAGGAACCAATGTGCAAGGTTCTACTGTTCAGCCCTTTTTTATTACCTTAATATTTGTATATTTATGAAATTTTTTTTTTGGTTGACGTAGGTGACGTCGAGGCGATTGCTCGAGTCCAAGGAATCGAAGAAGTGAGAGACGGTGTACGTTACATGAGAATCAGTCGACTGCTCGTCGACTTCAGTCTTGGTCGTGCGAGATTCCGCGTCATTGACCAGCTAAACGGTAACAACGTCATTGGCCAGGCGATGAATCAGTTCCTCAATCAAAATGCAAAGGAGATTATAGAGGAGATGAGACCGGCAGCGAGCGCGAGTATCGCTAAGCACTTCATGTCCTTCCTCAACACCGCATTCACCAAAGTACCAATGAAAGTCTGGCTCCACGACACGTAGACGATAAAAAAAATTTATTTTTCAATATTGATATAAATATGTAACTATAGTAAATGATAAATTATTCAAAAAAAAATAAAAATATCTGCCTAAAAAGAAGTGATCTAAAAAAATTTTGCTAAATTATGTCGAATGCCGTCTCTAATATCAGCTGGAACAAAAATTAAAACCAGGTATAGACGTTTAGATAGATAGAAAAAAAAATCAATATTTTTGTATGCCAGTAAAAAATTTCTTATTATTGTATTAAGTTGAAAAATGATGTTAACATTTTTTTTCCTCTGCTAATTTACTTCTGTAATAGTTTCAGAGTTGCTATTCCAGCTAAAATCATAAACTTCATTTTCATCTGAAATAATTTCAAGAAATTTTTCTCCGTTCTTGTCATTTTCGTTCATTTCATTCGTTTTTGTGCTGCATTCGATTTGCAAAGTTTCAATATTTTGGCAGGCATTTGTTATGGTTTTTGTTGATATTCGGTAAAATTCTGATACTAATTCTGATCATTTGAGAAGTAGACGAAGTTAAGCTTAACCGTGGAGCTTTTTATTAGACAGTGTAAATTGATTAGACTCTTCGTTTTCGAGCGGACAAAAAATATGGTATAACGAGACCAATAAGTATTTCGTAATTACGTTGAAATCATTTCAATCGGAATTATTGTAACGCTCATTACCGACACGACTGCATTTTGTATCATATGACATGCCCTATATTAGAAACGACGTTGTTGAGTCACTTTAGTACATTAATATTATACTACTAATACTACAGCAGCATTTCTATCGTACTAATTGCGTACTTAATACGGTGTAATTATAGATACATAGTGTAGAATTACAGCATGCATATATTTTGTGTACAAATAAATTTTAATTCAAAGTGAGTTTCGCTAATTTTGGGTCTTCATTTTAAATATTTCTTCAACTTCCGTCTCGAGGCGTGGTTTGCGAAATACAGGTTTACGCACAAGAGCCGCGATATGTTACCCGAGAATAACGAGGATTCACGGTAGTTTTACGAACGAAAGGAATTCCCTATTTACGATAATTAAAGAGTCATTCTCGTGTATTCGCGTAACAGGGCAGCCGTAAATTATGGCTCTGGGTTTGTATTTGTCGTTGCGAAATATACTTAACTGCAGTGTTACCGCCTTTGCGGATGTATACATACACTTTTGAAGCTCTGTGTACTCACCTACAACTGCGCAGCTAGTGAAAGTGAAGACGATTCTTTTAGAACGATAAACTGGTTTTGCGGCGAGAATTCCGGGCGCTGGATTTCCGGCGAAATACATAACATACCAGTGCAAGTACATGCGAAACTTTCGTACGAAAAATAACCATCGTTCATCCCTGAAGAAGCGTTTAAGGCCCTAGCAAATTGTGCCACTGATAAACGAGCGAAAAAGGACTTGAGTCATTTTGTGCAGAAATTTTACTATAAAATGACAGCAAAACGACCGATATGATTTTAAACTGAAATTCCTTACATTTGCAAATGAAATTTGGTACATTTTATGTACCAAAAAACGACTGCAAATCAACCGATTTTTTTTCACAAAAAATAAAAATTATATCTATGTGTCGAGGATTATTTATTGAAACGTTTTCAGTAGTAGAAGATGGAAGTAACGGTTTCCGACGAAGAAAATTTTTTCCTGCCTACATCGAGATTCAAACTTACACAGAAAAAATTCAGTTGGATCTACAAAATTTTGTTCGTTAACAAAATTTGCTTGCTTCACTTACCTCCTTCCTTTAGAAAAATGAAAATCAGATTTTACAAATAAATATTTCTTGAAAAAATGTATAAATGCGCTCGAAATAAAAAAAGTATTTGTTAACTTAACTGAATCGGGCTTGAAACAAACATTCATTCGAACTACGCAAATGCAATGATCATTACCAAACAATAGGTGAATCTATTGTGGAATTGAGGATAACAATGAATATTTTTTATGTCGAGGATCATTTACTTATTGAGGCATTGCCGAGCTCCTGCTGATTTAGAACATATAAATTTTATAATAACGATGGTACAATGATTCGCAGAACTTTTGAGAAAGTGCGATTGCCTGTCCTTACTAAATAGAATTTCGAATCAAATAAACGAATCATTTCGATGAATGATCGCAAATGGTATAAAGTTTATCATCGTACCTACTTTATATTTAACAAAATAATTGGTTAATATAATTCGATATATGTTTGTTCCAAGACACAGAAAGCTTTGAAGAAACTACATGTTTTATGGTCACATGGAATTTAACCAACCATGTTTTTTTTTACATAAACATAGAAATCTTCCAAACTAATATACACATCTATGTGTGAAATGATTTAGTTCAATTGCATCAGATATTTCATCAGAAACATTACATGATTCAATCGAATCACAAACATATCCAAACGTATTTTTAGATTGAGGGTAACAAAATATTTTTTCAAATGAAATAAACGGACTAAGGCGTCCGTTCGATTCAGCCGAGATAACCATTTATTCGGATTAACCAACCGTTATTCAAATAAACTAAATTTATTTCTGTTGTTTCATCTAAGCGTGATAATAATCCTGGGTCTGAAAGTCAATTGTTGTCAATTGTTCATTTTCTTGATTCAACAAAAATTTTTTAAATTCAAACACTTGATTTTCGAATCAACAAAATTCATTCAGTTAAATGAACTTAATTTTGTTTCAGTGTGTCACCTAAAAAATTTGATTTTGTTAATTTTTTTTGTTCAGGTTTTTACGCTTGGGTCAATATTGTATTTCATCTTCATGAAATACATATAGTTGACTATCTTTTCATATTTTTTCGAAGTCACCGTCTGCCTCTGAACTGTATAAGATGAGTCGACAGTTTTTTGACTTAACGTAGTTTCTGGATTGAATAAATTAGTGGATCTTAGGTTTCAACGTCTCATTTTCTTCAGAACATTCATCATTACGGTAGGAGTGTTGAACATTTTTTTGCAGGCACTTCAAGTAACTCTACAACCTAAAAAATGAAAATAATAATGTAATTTCTCAAAAATGTTTAAACAACAGGTTCTGATAAATAAGCTTCACTTGGGCTCGCTAATTCCAATAAAGACGAAGGTCAAAATTGATGAATCTAAATTCAAGAGATCCTACTGGTTACAAGAAAAAATGTGGAGCAATTAGTTCACATCAAAGTAACTCAGCTTACTTTAATTCTCAATAGATCATGTTATTTGCATTGTTTTGGGAGTCAAATTTGTTATTGTAATTCGATCTTCACTAGCAGTCACTCATTTTGTTTATTGAAAGACGTTTCACAAATTCACCGATTAATTTTTATCGATTTACTTTCCAGTTGTGGAAAAAACTAAATTAACTTCATGAATTTGTTCTTCCCTTATAAGCAAATGACGATTGTTTATGAACGGGAAATATTATTCAAAATCTGCACCGGTCAATTAATACAATATCTATTAAGGTATAAAACGAGCTATCGCTCATTAATATCTCACTAAAATTACAGATCTTACTTTGAAACAATCAGATATAAATTATTAATGTAAACTGAGATGGTAAGTTCGTTAATAATAATATACGTGTCGCCTTCTAGATCATATATTAAACAATAAAAAATAATTTCTAATATATTAACCACAGTAAAACCCTGTATTGGAAGGTCGGATCCTTATCTGGAATGATTAATAGTCTTGATCGTTAAGTAAACGAGGGCTGTAATGCCAATAATGCATAATAGGGTCATAGGAGATGAATCACTCTTCCCTCGGACAAATACGAAAGTTCCGAACTTCCCGCAATAATCTGTTAATCCTGGGAAAACGTTTCAGGCGAAAATCCGCTAAGATTAAAATTCCATTACGAACGCTGTAAACTAAAATCCGAAATTTTGCATATTATGTTTTCTGTGAAGAGAAAAGTACTTCCCGATAATATATCCAGCCTATATGATAGCCTTTTCCAGTGTCTCTCTCGGCCACCGTAAGAAGGGAGGGGACGAGGACGTTAGCTATTACATATAATCTTATTGAAAATCTAAAGAAAAATTCACCGCGATGCCTTTTCTTTACAACATATTATGAACCGAAAAAATCACAACGATTTTTTAGAATAGACAAAAAATAAATTATAAAAAAAATCTGCTCTGCTCGATTGTAGAGAATATTTATTTCGTTATGTGTTGTTAAATAGATACAAATTAGCTCCTGTGATATTGACAATTTTGATGGATATTTCTAAAAATATTTTTTTTTTGAGAATTTTTTTAGTATTACATACAAATTTCAACGTACGGCAAAATAATGAAAAAAGTATTGCACTCGATTCGAAAAATGTGTTGCTTCCTACGATTTGCAACATTCTGACCTGCCAATTCTTTTGTGCGTTGCATACTATTCTCAAGCGTGGCAGATTTTTCATGTAATTTTTTTTTTTACTATTCTAAAAATGTTTCTTTTTCGGTTCAAAATATATTACTAAGAGTAAGAAAAGGCATCTAGGTCAATTTTTTTCAGATTTTTTATACAAATATTTCAATAGCCTACTGTGCTCTTCCCCCCCCCCCTTCTTAACGTCTCTTAAATCTCCCTCGCACCCATAAATGTATCACATCGTCTTAATACCAACGCGTGTCATATCGGTAAGGACCTTTGACCCGAGCATTGCGTTCAACGCATCGCTCAAAGTGGCCACTCGGCAGTGTTACATTGATGTACGAACTTACAAACACACAGTCAGTTGTCGATAGGTTGGTACGTTAATACCAACCTAGCATCTCGCTAACCCACTGGAAATGAATTGTGCGATCGTTTGTAGTGGCATATTTGGGGTTCGTGACGATTTCGTTCAGTCGTTCGTCGGAGTCTCCGCGTGACTCTTCGGCTTTGTCGTCGACAATTTCCACCCCCGTTGAGAGAGCCTCGACTTGCCTCGTGTATTAGCTTCAATCGGCGTCGCGAGTGTCGCTAGGAAAACAACAAATCGGTGCATCAGTGATCGGCTTTTCTATTTACACGGTTATACATAAATTACTTATTAATTATTATTGATTAAAAAGAATAATATTATTGGAAGTAATAATAATAGTAATAATTAGAAGAAAACAAGGTAAACGAAGTAGGAACAAGTTACTTGTGGTCAGTTCATCAGTGATCGGCTTCACTATTGACAAGTTTAATCATAAATTACTTTCTAATTATTATTATTAATGAAAAAAAAATTATAATTGGTAGTAATACTAATAGTAATAATTAGAAAGAAACGTGGTTAAAGAAATAAGAAGACGTTGCTTGTGGTTGAAAAAAGAAAAAATCGGTTCATCAGTGATTGGTTTCACTATCGACACGCTTATACATAAATTACTTCTCAACTATTATTATTAATTTCTTAAAATAATATTATTGGAAGTAACTGTAATAGTAATAATTAGAAGAAAACTATTGACTCGTTTATACTTAAATTACTTTTAAATTATTATTATCAGAATAAAAAAAATTATATTATTATTAGTAGTACTAATAATAGTAATAATTAGAAGAAAACTGGGTAAACGGAATAGGAAGAAGTTGCTTGTGGCTGAAAGAAGAAAAAAATCGGTTCATCAGTGATTGGCTTTACTGTCGACACGCTTACACATAAATTACTTTATAATAATAATTATAATTTGAAGGAACGATATTCTTGATAGTAATAATAATTGTGATAATTAGAAGGAATCGGGGTAAAAAAAATACGAAGAAATTGCTTGTGGCCGCTGCAAGCACGGCCTCGAGCACCTCCTTAACATGATGGGCCAGTTCACCAGGCGACAGTGGCTCACCCTAATCGTCATCAGTATCGCCGATTTTGCTAACGCCGTGTGCGTTTCACTTCAAGCCCCATTCTATCCTCAAGAGGTAAGCAGCTGTTGAATCCCCATGTGTACACGTTGTTTGTGGTATGTTATGTACGATAGTGCTATAACAAAACGGCCCTGACCTGCCTGATAAATCTGGAAGAGCAAATGACAAATGTTCTGTATATTCATACGTGGATGAGGGAGAGTGCTATGAAGCAGAGATATTATGAGTCGATGGATTATAGTAAATAAGGTGATACGTATTTAGCTGCGTGATTAATTATGTTGATTCTAGTATTGCGACTTTATTTTGAATGATTATATTGATAAAGCTGCGAGCAATGTTAATAGAAGATTTTTTTTGTGAGTGATGTTTTTGTATTTGAACTGATTTATAATTGTTTGGAGAAACGGAATTTTGTATGTTAACCTCGATATTGCTACCCCATAGGGAAAAGCTCAGTTTTCATGAATGAAATTTTTATAATCGATTTTGGTATTTGTTTATTCAAATAATTTCGTTGGATAGCAATTTACGAAACACTTAAAGGGCGAGAGTTAGCTATTGGAAATAATTGTATGAAAAATCTGGAAAATTCACCTAGATGCATTTTTCCAAGCCTTATAACATATTTCAGACCGAAAAAATAACATCGGTTTTTTAGAATAGCTGAAAAAAATTATATAAAAAATCTGCTATGCTTGGTTGATGAGAATAGTATGCAAAACACAAAAAAAAATTGGCAGATCAGAATATTGAAAATTGTAGGAGGATACTAAAAATAGGAATAAAAATTACTTTTCGTTGCCAGTTGCGTTTTTTTTTCTCTTTTTCGCTTATTTGATTGGACGCCTCACACGTTGTAATTTGTAAATAATACTTAATGAAATTTCAAAAAATTACATCTCTCGAAATATTCATTAAAACTGTTAATATTACAGGACCTAATTTGTATCCATTTAACTGTACATTACGTCAAAAAATAGTGCCACTTGGAAATGAAAAAATATATATCGCCCTCCATTACAAAAGTGCATCTCCTACAATTTTCAATATTCTGACATGCCAATTTCCTTTCGTGCTTTGTATACTATTCTCAACAATAAAGTCTCGCAGATTTTTTACATAATTATTCGTATCTTTTCTAAAAAATCGACAGTGCTAAGAAATGGATATTCTTTTTCAGTTCAGAATATATTTGAAAGAGTAAGAAAAGGCATCAAGATAAATATTTTCAGATAACCTTTCCAATAACACCCCCACCCCTCTCAAACGAATACTCCCACTTGAAGCTCAGTAAATCCTATTTGGTTAAGAATCAGTGCTGTAAAAATATTTTATTGGTAATGTATTGTTCAAATACTAGAAATTGGTATGCAAATACTGGTATACTGAGTTAAATAATTAATTTAGTATACCAGTTACACCAAGACAAAAAAAATTAATTTATAATACAGTAATTTCAATAATTGACTACAATTTTGCTGTAAGCGTGTTTCAATTGTAAAATTTTTCATGATCGATGAAAATTCAAACCGAAAATGATCGATTTTTTATATCATTATGGGAATCCCTAGAATTGTCCGTGAGTGTCAGTAAGGCTCCGTAAGTTACCGAGTGAGTCTGCATAATTTCCCAAAGAATTTTCAGAATGTACACTTTATTATCATGCACTCAAATTGAATAATAATACCAAGTAGACAAATTGTCTGCGAAATGGTGCAATGCCCATTTTACCGTAAGTCGTGTGAATAATGGCGTCACTGATGATGAAGATGAGGCGCACGATCACTTCATCGACGTTACCGTCAATATGACAATCATAATGGTACTAATGTCCGCATTTCAAAGGCTTTGCAATTTTAATGAGCGTTGAGATCGGCTATTACATTTGAGCTCCGATGCTCAAATGTAATAGCCGATTATCCCACGACCCCAGATTATTGGGGTGGCCAATAGCGACATTAATTCGACTGTAAATCTTCGGCAAATAAGTTGCAATTCTTCCGATAATTACATCAGCCACCGTACACCGTAGTAATTTTGCGTCAGCTTAAATTCTAACATAAATTAAACGTTTTCTTCATCATTTACGTCGTAATAAACGCGGGTAGCTAAAGCGATAACAACTGTGAAAACGCTTAAAAAATAAGCTTTGACATTCTCGCATTGTGTACCAGAAGTAACTGTAGGAATTGTAGCGTGACGCGCATAAATGCGCAGCTCGACGGGTCAATAGGTTTGCTGATACATGAAGCAGTAAAATGTAATTACGATAACGAAGTCGCCAAAAATTTGGCCCGTTCAATTTACAAATTGCGTCTGATTACGTCTCGATTCGTTCGTGCAATCCTTAAGATTAGTCGCAAAGTTCTATGAATTCATTTTACCGTGACGTGATAAGCAAGATTCGCTCCGAAATCGAAGATCCACCGGAAATTATGAAATTTATATCAGAAATAATATGTTCGTCATGATTGTTTGTGTCATCGGTCATTGTGTAAAAATTTGTGACATAAAAATATCACTGACGTTTCAAAATCAATGTGAAAGCATTTCCGTAAAATTCTCGTTGAAATAAAACATATTGGCTCGGATATGTTTTTTCTGAAGAGAAATATGCACAATTAATGATCAATTTTTAATCAAACAGGAGTTATCGTTAACGCGGTAATAACTTTTTTTCACTTCATTATGATAAGTGAATCTAAAGTGATGGAAGGAATCCATTGAGAATATCAAAAGTCTTTGAACTTTTTGCATAATTATTCTTTTTCTGGATCCAACAAAAAGATTTTTTAAACGCATTTTTCAAAAAACCTGTTGGAGTAAATATAAATTTATTTAGCTTAAACATAAATCCGAAAATTTTTGTTGGTTAATGTTTTCTTAGTGATTATTTAATTTTCGTTCTCAGCAAAAAAAAAATGTCCAAAAATTACTTGACCAAATTTTGCACGTCAACTTTATGAATTGAGTTCAATATCTTTTCTCATTATTAGAGGTGATGAAATGTCGATTCGCGCAAAAGATACATTTTGAAAATAGTCCACTTAAACATATCGAAATATCACAAAATCTCCGTTCTTAATACACACTCTGTAAATCACTTCATAGCGCACAGTTTCAGAGTTAATGTGAAAATTATTGAAATAATCTACGACATTAAAAAAAAACTCCCGACTGTTTTACCATCTTTGGCTTACCTCATTTGTTTATTATTTAGTCGGGCGTTTTTTAATTTGAAAAATAATGATTTCTCAATTTAGAACTGAAATGGATGTTAAGTACAGGATATTATTATTTGCCAGAATTTCGTTGGATAGCTATTATTATGCAAATATTCTTACAGAGGGGAGATTGCAAAATTCAGTTTTCACGATATCCACTTGTCCCGGACGTGTTAATCAAGCAAAGACTAACCGCATCATGAGTAACTTTGCACCTAGAATGTATCAATGATTGTTATTGAGCTTTGACAATTACTGACGGGGATATTTTTGAATGGAAGTTTCCCAAATCTTAACTCGGGGTCTAAGTCAACCGATCGATGCCGAAGATTCCGTTGTTATCGATTTTCCTATACGGAAAAATTTCAAACATTAGCAATCTTTGTATTTCTGTCCATTCTAATTGCTTCATCAATTCGTAGATTAATGAAGCACCCAGAACGAACGATATTTTTATGATTATAAATTTTAATCATGAAAACAATTACTTGTAAAAATATCGTCTTCATCGATTTACAAACTGACGGAACAATTAGAAATCTGTATTTCTAATCCTTTCAATCGCTTCATCAATTATAAACTGATCAAACGTAAATTGATAAAGCAATCAGATCGGACGATATTTTTTATATTAAATTACATTAATTCTCAATCAAAATAATCAACAATTAATTTTTAGTCCTAAAAATTAATTGTTGAATATCTTCCGTTCTGATCACATCAATTTACGAAATCATGAAACATTTAGAAGAGACAAAAATATCCCAAGCTTTAATCATCGAAGCTTAATAACAATTATTAATAAGTATCGAGCCAAAGTCCAATAAAAATAATCTTAGAATGTATCAACGAGTTTGAAGGCTCATTCGTTAAAAAGCGTCGTTATAAAAGCTTAATTAGAATAATCGATACAATAACAGAGAGCTAACGACTGAGGGACTGTACTATAAGCATGTAAACGTTATGGGGAGAATATGACAAGGCACGAGCCTCTGATAATCGAGTAATGATTGCCAACGGGACACGTTCAAAGTTTATGCTTAGCTTATCGCCCACGTCGTGAAGACACTTAATTATTATGCGATAGGCAAGCGAGAAGCGGTACTGAGCACACAGACAAGTAATATAAAGTAACGAATCGTCGTGCTTCACGAATGTTCCTCATTTAAACAAAAATTTCTAATCTCGTGACTCTCGTCCATTCATCCATTTTTCACAGTCACGCGTAAATGTCTTATCTATAGCGCTCGTTAATATTACTATTCTATGTATCGTCTCGTCTTTCTTGTGATTAGGCCGAAAAAAAGGGCGCCTCGCCGTCGGAATATGGCCTCGTCTTCGGGATCTTCGAACTTGTCGTATTCATCATTAGCCCCATTTACGGACAACGAGTGAGTATTCAAATAATCATAACAGCTTCATTATGAATTATCAACGATTTTTTGGGAAATAGTTTTTTGCAAATATTTCACAAAAACAAATTTACCACGACTTATGTACATTCATGTTACAATAAGCGAATATCTTAACTCTTTCATTTCTCTTTATTATTCCTCGCTGTTGATTTGGATTTAAGATTTGTCGTGAGAAGCTTTGAGTACATGAACGGAAATAAGTTATGCATATGTCTCATGAATGGACGTGAGGCAATCAACCGTGTTTCGATCAGAATTTGACCTCGACCTCCCCGATTTGGCTCGTAATTTTTTGGAAGCTTAGTTGGACCTTCAAATGTGCCATTTTTTTTACGTGACAATTTCTTGAAATCTTTTTAACGAGATAAATCAAACACCGTTATTTAAGAATCTAGGAAAATTGTGGAAAATACTTTGATCAATATCAAATTTTTCTGGCTGTTAGCCAAAGTGGGTAAAAAAATTTTTCTTATGGTTTTTAAGCTTTTTTTATTGAAATAATTATGAAAAAAGGAAAAAAAATTCATGTTCTTCAGGCAATTGATCAAATGATTACATATGTAAAACCGGATTTTCGAGAATTTTTTCAGATTCTTAGGAGTTTATTAAAGATTTTTCCGAACTATACAAACTTTTTTCAAATATTTTTCTAAGAGGAAATATTGAATGCAATTATTTGAAAATCTGCAAAGATTCTAAAAATAATACTTTGTCGGATATAAAATTTTCTAGCTTATAACCAAAATAGGCGAAATTTTTTATTAATATGATTTTCCCACTGGAAGTTAGAATTTTGTAAAAATAATTCAATTTCTTAGAATAAATCGAACAAATCTTGGAATAAAATTGTAAAAAAAATTCACAGGTGCTTCATTTGCTTCGATCAACGACACGAATTTTTTTTTATATTGGAGACGCTTGAGTTTTTTGTTGCGTAAAATACCCTTGAATGCCTCACATTTTTCGATAAATAACAATTTGACTATGTCATTTTACGTGATCGAGCATTTTTTTAGTTCTCCATGTTCACAAATCAGTACACGTAAAAGAATTAGCCCTCTCACTTAATTTTTTGTTTTACTCATTAACATAATTGATGAAACAAAGTATTTCCTTTATTGTAAATAGAAAGAAAAAATTGTTCATTATTTATCAGTACTAGAGCATTATTTCATTTCCATTTCATTAATTGGATTGATGGAATATAAATTAAAAAATTTCTACGACTAACAGTTGCACAGAATTGGACCAAAGTTGCTGTTCAACGGTGGAATCTTGACGACGGGAACATGCGCAATATTTTTCGGTCTATTGGACAAAGTCGAAGGACATTATCCTTTTATAATCCTGTCCTTCGTGATAAGGATAGTAGAAGCTCTGGGAAATGCGGCATTTCTCACCGCGAGTTTTGCTATTATCGCTAAAGAATTTCCGGACAATGTGGCAACCACTTTTGCGAGTCTCGAGACATTCTTCGGGCTCGGACTTATCGTTGGACCAACGGTCGGAGGAGCACTTTACCAGGTATGACTAATTATGTCCATTGGGGGGCGCAGCGGAGGGTCAAAATAGCGAATGGCCAAAATAGTGAATGGTTATAATAGCGAATATGCAAATTAGGAACGCCTGAATCTAGAATGGTCATCGTTATAGATTTCGCTATTTCAGCCATTCGCTATTTTGACCTGCATCTTATTAAAATGTATTAAAAATAGCGAATGATAAAAATGGCAAATTGCTGAAAAAGCGAATTCTATAATTACGGACATTCCACATTTAGACGTTCTTATTTTTTAATTCGCTATTTTAACCAATCGCTATTTTGACCCTCACTGACCCCCATTTTGGTGAGGGGGGATAGGTAAGAGCTAGCTATTAGAAATAATCGTATAAAAAATCTAAAGAATTCACCTCGATGCTCTCGATTTAAAAAATGTATCTCAATTTTTATAATTCTGACCTGCAATTTTTTTTCGTGTTTTGCATACTATTCTCAATAATCAAGCAGATTGTTCAGATTGTGTGAGATTTTTTGAATAATTCTTTTTTGGCTATTCTAAAAAATTGATGTCATTTTTTTGGTTCAAAATATGTAATAAAAAAGAGTAATGAAAGGCATCTAGGTGAATTTTTCAAAATATTTTTTATACAAATATTCCCAATAACTAATTCTCATCGCAGCCCTCCCCTTTTAACAAAAATCAGCACGTGGTTTAATTCCCAGGTTTAATTAATTTAATAAATGTTAAGATCGGTGGATATGTGACTCCATTCGCTGTCTTGGGCTCTGCGCTTTTCTTGGCGGCTGTGATGACAGCATTTGTGCTTCCGATTCATGAAAATAACGAAATGGACGCACACAACACAGGAGGTAAATTAATAATATTTTGTAACGTTGATATATCGATTTCTTTTTTTATCAATCTATACTAAGCTGCTTCAATATAGAGGATTTTTCAGTATAACATATACCCGATTAGTTTTTATTAATTAATAGTTCTATCGATTGAAACATATATTAAATCCGTGCAATAATTAATTTATTCGACGCCATAAAATATATAGCTGCAATATGTGAAATATATTGCAGACAAGACATGAGACAACATACTCAAATTTCATAAATCAAATCAGCACTATCTAGCGATGATTAGTACGTAGTTTTGTCGTAATATTTAATATGGTTCAAATTCATCAGAATCTCAAGATTTGGAAAAATGATGTTATTGCATTAACCTGAACACAACATAAGACAGCGTGGTCAAATTTTGAATATAGAATCACCAAAGTTTAGCAATAATAGGCGCACAGTTTCGTCAAGATTCGTTTGTGCTTCAAACTTTTCAGAGATGTAACTTCGATAAAGAATATAGCTGCAAAGATAAAATTTGCAAATTGCTTCCTTATCATTTTTGGTTTTCCTGACAAAGCTTCTTCTATGAGGAAGCCAAAATCGATTAACGTACTACCTCATAGAAATAGGGTAGTAAAAAAAGAGAAAAAAAAAGGAAGCAATTTGCAAAGTTCAACTTTGCAGCTTCTTTTTTAGTAGTACCAATTTTTTTATTGACTTACTTTTTATTTTCTTACACATGTTATACGTATGCGTGTTAGTGTGTGTGTTTATTCGGGAAGTCAACGGGCTATTGACCGAGGTTCTTAAGCCTGGCGTTTCATGTGCTGTGTAGATTTCCTTTCAGATCCATAAATAATTACAATGATAAATAATCAATGGTTGTATAATATTGACATTAGTATAGAACGGAAGATAATTTTTTATTTTGAGCGCAGAATTAAACATAGATGTTAATTATTCATTTCAGTCAGAATTCGGTGAATTGATTGGGTGGGGAATTTATGGATAGGGTGCTTTTTTTAATTAACTAGAATTATATGAATATTTAAATAACAAAATAGAAATAAATGCTACAAATGTTCAGGTTTCATGAGGGTATTGAGGATACCAGGAGTGATGGTGGCTACCGCATCGATCATAGCCACGAGTATGAGCATAGGATTTCTGCAGGCGACTCTCGAACCTCATCTACGTCAATTTGATCTGAGTCCGGTGGTCCTAGGTCTCATGTTTGTGATAAACGGTGGCACTTACGCAGTCACTGCACCAGTCTGGGGCTGGTTCTGCGACAAGCGATTGCAGCCAAAGGTCAGTAGATAGTCTGGACTGACTTTTACGGCGAGTTCACAGCTTCAAAAAATATTTCTCTTAATTTTACTCTCAATAATAATAACATCCAGGTAGCAACTGTGGTTGGATGCATACTCGTGATGATCGGGTTCTCGCTTGTTGGACCTGCACCATTCATACCATCCAATACCATCATTTGGTTGACCATTTGTGGCCTTCTCATTCACGGCCTGGGCATGGCAGCTCAACTAGTCGCCAGTTTCACTGACGCACTCAACACATCCATGTAAGCAATGGTTGCAGCTCAACAGGCGCATATAGAAAAAAAGTCTATAAAAAGTGATAGAAGAATTCTATAAAAAGTTATATAAGAGTTCTATAAAAAGTTATAGAAGAATTCTATAAAAAGTTACAGAAGAGTTCTATAAAAAGTTATAGAAGAATTCTATAAAAAGTTATAGAAGAAATAATTTATAAAAAGTTGGGAAAAGAAGTAGTTGAGGGAACCCATAATTAGTTGGTAAAAAGCTCCTTTTAGAAAAAAAGTGGTCGTTTAAAACCACTGTTGCAATGTTTAATTGTTTACAAATTTACATTACCTGAAATTTCTTTCAACAGCTGATTTATTGCGTTTGATACACGAGTTTGGTGAAATTATATCCTTTTATTTTTATTCATTGTATTTCACAAATTTTCATAAAATTTCGTAGAAAAAAAATGTTATGTTGCGTCGAACTTGAAGATAGAATTTGATATACCGGATTCTGTAACAATCGAAATTTATATTCAATATTATTAATATTGTAATTTCTCCAACTCATTACTTTCCTGCATAGACGAGAAATTGCGATTCTTCTCATTCCAATGATCATGATAGTGACAGCGATAAATTTTTGTATTTATATTACGCGACTGAAAATTATCAATTGGGTAAAAATTAAAAATGGCCTTTATATTTTTTTTATGCCGGAGGAGCATTCAGAATGACAGCTTTTTTAACCGACTGAATAGAATGACATGAACTTAAGATTTCTGTCAAAAATGATACAAAGGAATCTATAAAAATATCGGTAAGCGGTAGATGCTATTATTACCGGTCATTTATCAGTTATCGGCAATACGTGTTTTGACTGTAGCAAGATCTATAGTTAAAGCACATGACTACCAATCACTGGTTTATAGTCGATGAGTGGAACACCCTTAATTAGAATCGGCAAAAAAAAACAGGTTTTTATTATATAGCTTAACGATTTAGCCGGACTTGTAATTGTATTCAACCGTTTCCATTACAGACTGCGTTACCTTATGTTAGTAATAGTTGCCTTTAGGTAATATCGCTGAAAGGTAGATGTCGCTGTTGTTCACCGCTAGATTTTACCAAACAGATTTTCCCAAACAGGAATGAGATTACTTGTTCGACGTAATTTAAAAACGAAACATTCGCTGACCTCGAAACCGCTTATATTTTTTTCGATTACAGATAAGACGATTGGTTTCATTTTACATTTTCCTTTTAGATCACATGGATTTCCAAATAATCTTGATACGTATGGACTCATCAGCGGACTCTGGACGAGTGCTTTCGCTCTAGGCGCTTTTATTGGACCCAGTGTAGCTGGAATTCTTATGGATGTCATAGGTTTTAGACACGCCTCTATGTTTATCGTGTTTCTTCACTTCCTCGTGGTGGGTATTTCCAATGATTCGCCTGATAAACTAGGCCATTCAATTATTTGGGTTAAGCAATAAAAATAAACACGAAATGTCGATGGAGACAATTTTTCGCTGTATAAAGTTTTTCAATTAGCGAATTTAAATAGCAAATTTTTTTTTTCGGTGGATATGGACGAAAAGTCTTTTTTTTAGCAACTGCAGCACGTAGCGAAAGTGGCGTTTTTGAGTTAGGTATACAAATAAAAAGATTTGCGCATGCGCTCTGCCCCAGTCTCTACTTTTTTGCACACTTGCACCTCACAAATTTGACATTTCCAAATATATTTAAAATAAGAATGCAAAGTAGAACTTTTCGTATTACTTCATCAATAATCTTCATTATTCGAAAAGCTTCCTCATAAGGAAACCAAACATAAAACAAATAAACTTCCTCATAGACGCGGCTTTCCGAAAGATGAAAATTAATAAGAAAACAACGTAAAAAGTTCTACTTTTCATCCATATTCCAAATACATAAAAAATCTTAAATTTCTCAAAATTTGAATTATCAAGAAACAAAATTTGTTAGCAAATTGTCAAAACCGAAAATTTTCGTAAAATGCAAGATCACGTAAAATCGTAACCATTTTACCGATCATCAAAAAATTTAATACGTAGCAGGGCTAAATGTTATTCTTTCCATATAGAAAATTGAAGTCAATTATTTGAAATTTCTCTTGGATTAAATCAAAACGAAAATTTTTCGAAAAAAAAAACCGAATTGTTTTACCGATCTGACCAAAAAAATTTCGTGAAAAAATGTAATTATTTTATTTTCCATCTATCACAGGGAATTTCGGCCTCAATATTCCTCAGCTGCTGCTCCAAGAATCCAAAACCATACACAGAAATCGGTGCAACTGAGGATCTAAGGGTGTCATTAACGGACAGCGGTAGATCTCACAGCACAAGTCAATCAATCCGCGGTCACGCCCAAGGAGTACCGATCGACAGGCCGAATGGCATGAACTCGTTGATAGCGTGCAACAGTTACTCGAACAGAGCTGGCGCATGGTCTCGCGCTTCGTACAGCGGAAGATACAGCCAAAGTTACGGATCCGTAGAGGCTAAGACGTACCTCGAGCGAACGACGTGATTTACCCCTAATTGTGAATGGACTGTCAAAAATATTTAAGGTAAAATTACTACACCGTGCAGGACGCTCTTTTACAAAAACGGGTATAGAAAAAAATTACTGCACACTGAGAAAGAAGATTTCATTGACGGCAAAGAAATAGATTGGTTGATTTTGTTATTATTGATTTCAACGAAAAAGTTCTTTTATCTCAATGAAATCGTGCCATTCAATCTCAGGGGAAAAATTTCATTGTCTGCAAAGAAATATTTACTTAGTGAGCATATAATAAAGAAAAGGTTTTATTGTTTTGAAGAAAAGTTTTCATTGATTCAAAGAAACGGTCTTCATGATTAATTGAAAAGACGTACTTGATGGCAGCGAGTGCTGGGAATTTCATCATCTCATGTATAAGGACGTAGTGCTTTCTTTCTCACACCTAACCTGACGTTTTTTGTTTTCCGGTTCTCCCGAACAAACGACTTTGAGTTTCAAGGAGTCCGTTCATTAACCTATTACTTCCGTACTTGTGGACGTCCTTTTTAAATTTGAGTTTCATCTGCCGAGTAGTTTGGAAAAAAATAGGTCTTGAAATTTCGAGCTGCGCAGCCTTTTTGGAGGAAAGCAACAAAGACAATTTCTTCGATTCAATGTCGCTACTTTCCATTGGGTTTGAGATCATTCAATAAAAAGATTGTATCGAAACTCAAGTATTTCTTTTTATTCACAAAAGTTGCCGCGAATCAATGAAATCATTTCGCTCGGTACACGAATATAACGTAAAATTTATGTACAATTCTGCTAACTTCGTTACGAAAGACGAATTAATTGATGTACAGTCTGCTAAATTCATAACAGAAGTTGTATTAGTTGATGCACAGTATATTAAAATTCATCTACAGTCTCCCAAATTCGTTAATAAAGTTGTGCTTCTAATATAAGTTAACCTTAACTTTACCACACGCACATGGAATTTTTTTTTTTTTCGTTTATCAAATTGAATTCCTGACACGGTTTTAGTAAAAATTCGATACATTAAATAGATGAACAGCTTATAAATAATCTAAATATTGCTTACAGTGTGACAATGAGGAGTGAAGTACCAATTAACTCAGGGGACGGCGAGTCCCAATTCGGAGAAATGAAAAAAAAGCGAAACACAAGTTTAGAGATTCACGTAAAAGAAGTATATTCAAAAAAAAAATTTCAATACAACTTGTCAATTTTATGCTCTTGAAGTTTGAATTGTTGGCATGCAATGACATAAACAAATAAATTATAAATACCAAGATCAGCGTCTTTTGAGGATGGCCGTGATATAGGGTGACATTTTTTTTCAATAATAGTAATCGATGTCAGTTTTATTTGTACCTTTTATTATCATCCGAGGTCATCAGAATTTTCCAAAATTTATTTCGTTGCATCCCAACGATGCAAACTTCAACACCAATCAATTTATTGTCCAAATTTTTTATATAAGTTATAGATCAAACATAAATTAGTCAATTTACGTAAAAATACATGTTTTTATACATTTGTCCGAACATGTCCGTAAGATATATCTACAAAGATGTTCAATATATGTAATTTCCGTAAAAAGTACACTTATTAATACATGTAAAAAAATATTTTCGTGTATACTTCTTTTTCATGTGAAAAAGATGAGCGAAAATCGTTGAACATCGATTTTTCGTTTTCTCTTCACCGATACCGCAATTTACGGGAGAAAGTAAACGCTGGAAACCATCCCAAAGAATATATATCACCTAATGATATAGAGATAGAGCAATTGTTGTAAATAAATCACGCGAGCTCAATTTAGAGATTTGTCGAATAATAAAAAAATGAATATCTTAACGAGTTTTATTGATTGGATGAAAGATATTTTTAATTTTTATGTGTATAGTTAATTGGACATATCCGTTAATTTGTTCCATTTATTATATGTGTAATGTGCAATACTCAGAGATTTACGTCGGTCAATAAATCGTTCAATTGGCGTTGCCGATTGGTGGGAAAAACTTGATGGCATTTCTATCGCACTTCTGTCCACTCGACATTCCCTATACTTAGACGCTGCGAGGCTCTTGGCCAGTTTTCCGTAGGGTACATCGCTCCGCGAGAACTTCGCTCTACGATTGCACTGAGAAATTCCGATGCGTTCGTCGAAGACGCGACTACGACGCGCACACGTCAATGAATTCTCTTTACTAGATGTTGACTCGTGCCTGAAATGGAAAATTGTGACTACTGGCTCAGCAAGTCATTTTCATTTCACTTTTCTTTTGCGTTCACATTATATTGCGACATTGACACTTTATTTTCAAAGGCTAAGAAATTATTAAGATTTTAAATTCACTCTTGAAATTTGCATAAATATTGGATGCATTTTTTTAACTTATCAAAATGGTATAACAAATAACTACGATTTTTGATCAACATAATAATATCGATCATAATGCAAAATCGGAACCGAAAGCAAATTGTGCGCATGTCAATGAATGCTCTTTACTAAATTTGAGCACGTGCTTGGAAGAGAAAATTGCGACATTGATACTTTATTATCGATGCGAAAAAAATCATTGAGATTTTAAACTCACATTCGAAATTGGCAGAAAAATTGGATACATTTTGTTAAAATTTATGCACGTTATAATGCGACATCGACACTTTATTGGCATGGCGAAAAAAATTGATAGGATTCTTACCTTTCGAAATTAGCAAAAAAACCGTTTTCAGATATTTTTTCATATAGAATTGATTTAAATCGTGTAATAAATAACCATCCAATGTCAATAAATAAAATAGCATGGATGACGCCGGGAATACAAAAAAAAAGTGCGCACATCAATGAATTCTCTTTACTAAATGTCAGCTTCACGTTCACGTTACCTTGTGACATTGACATTTTATCCTCGACGCAAAAAAAATGATACTCACTTTCGATATTTGCCAGGATATCGGATTTTGAATTTCTCATATACATATTATTAAATTAAGTATTAATTTTTTAATTCTAAAATTCGAGTGGATGCAAATGTGCCTATCCTGATATTATAACCCTGTGCAATTTGAGACAATGATAGCGTAGTTTGTAAACTACGAAACTGTACTTTTTTATCGACCACAGTCGGTAAGAAAATCCAGTCCTGCATCCCCTTAATGGGTAAGAAAGGTGACAACGCGGGAAATGAAGTCTCTAAGACTTAATTCCTTATCTTTCTCGTGACTCCTTCGAATAAGATCTGCAACCGGCGTAAATGTTGCGTCCGTTGTACACCTAGAGCAGATTCTAGGAGCGCAAACTATTCTCATCGGTAAGCTCGGTGTGTGTTCGCTCATGTGCATCGGACCCGCCCGGAAGCTGTTCGCGCGGGTTATATCTATCCTGCGTAATACCTCTTTGCGTTACCGTGCTGTCGAGTAACCGAGGAATTTGTTTGCGTGAGATCCGTTCAACAGGATTCTCCGGGCAACAGCAATGGAACTCCAGGTTGGCCGTATACACGAGCAGGCGATAGGCCTCGACCGTGACCTCGGCAAATAAAAGAGATCTTCATCATGTCCACACTGTGAGTAATCGTGTTTGGCTTCGCTGATCCCGGCGATACAACGGCATATATATATAACACATACAAAAAATCACAGTTATTCGAGAGGCTGGAAATTTTATTGCTTTTTCAATAATTTACTATTGTTTGATTTACTACACTTCACTTTGACACACTTTTCTTTATATAATAGCAACAAACGTGCTCGCTTCGCTCGCACTCTTCTTTTTTCATTTGTCTCTTTTTATGGTTACACATGATATTTGCATGTTTATACGATTCGTGACTTTTTTTTTGCTTCTATTTTTCGATGTAATCGACTTGAGATGTGCGATGTCTTTTTATTACGGAGAAAAATGAAAGAAAATGATGGAATTCTGTTTTTGGAAGAAGAATGTTTGTTATTTGACAGTGGCGAAAAAACGACAATTCAAAAAGCGCGCCACACTCGGTTCTCTAGTGATTATAATAGTCTGAAGTTGGCTTTTTGTAAAAGCCATCAATGACGAATCGGAATGCTCGAAAGGTTGCTTCAGTCATTGATATTCTGACTTTCGATGTGCCGTGATTTTTAAAGAGAAGATATTTTTTAGCTATTATGCGGAATTTTGTGAGCACGATAAAAAGTTATTCGTTACAACGACCCAGCTATTTGTTATAGACACTGAGAAATATTAAATTGAATCAACGGAATCAGCAAAATAAGTCATTCATTTAGATTTTTTCAAGTAATCCGTTTGCTTCAACCAATTATATATTTGATAAATGATTACTTTCAATAGAAAAAAAAATTATCTGGCTCAAGAAATGTTCAATGTTGTTGACTAAATATTGTGTTGATTTAATGAAACTATCCTATAACAAACGTGCGGCAAAATACTTATTTATATCATATCATATTATATCGTGAATCCTACCAACTAAATTTATCGTTGGCTTACAATAATATTTGTTTCAATTTAGACAATATTTATTTCAATGTGGACGAAATTTATTAGAACCCAGTTAATATTAAATTGGTTCAATAATATGGTTTTTTAAATTAAACATATACCAAATTTATTTTTAAGCGACTGAGTGAATGAATTTTTTCATTTACTGCAGATAACGATATGAATACATTTGATCTTTAGTCGTTGTTTTCAATTATATTACATAATGCGCTTAAAAACAACTTTTCCTTTCCTACTAAGCATTTTATCCGCTCGAATAAGGAATAATTTCAATCAATCCAATTTTATCTATGGAAACTTTTTCGCATGTATATAGGTTTGAATAAATAATTTCATTGATTCAAATGAATATATCAAATATTGACTTAAAGCAATATATAATTGCTTCAATTGTACTGATTCTTTTGAACACATCAAATCGACTGTTTTTATACAATTGACTCAACGAAACATACCGTTATTTATACCACACGTATAGTTGCTTTGAATACCAAGCTTTTTGAGTCAATTATATAGGATTCAAATAAATGACTTAGTTCATTCAACGGTTTTTATTTTCTCAGTGTATACAACATCCAATTAATCGGTTATACTTATAAAGTTATTTTTTTCTTTTTTTTCAAGATTGTATTTAATGTCGCATAAATTTCTACTATTGAGTTATTGTTTAGCGTCGTCAAGATCATTATATTATGAAAATATATAACTAATAACTTGCCCGTCGGTTCTGCGCCTTAAAATAATCAAAAGCTGAAGGAAAACGTTAATTTTCGCTATCCATAATAAAAAATAATAAAATATAAAAATTAGCCAATAAAATGTTAGTAAATTAGCGAATTTTGTGCATTTCAATTATTGTATGTATCACGCAATCTTTCAGGTATTAATTATCGAGCTACCACAAAAACTTAATGCACTTATTACAATAATTAAAATATTAAATTCAACATTCACTTGCAACTACATGAGAAGACGAAAGGGAAACGTGAGCAGAACGATAAAACGAAAAGGAAAAGAAGACAAATTAGCGCGTCTCTAACGCCGCGAGTGAGTTCACCGATGTGCATCGAGAGATGCTTGCTCTGTCCGGAATTCGCATTACGTTCTTCGCACGTAATATACATTATATACATACTTGCCTAGAAACGAGAACATGCGCTGCGCCAATTTTCCTGGGTTTCTGCCTCTTTTGCTATGTAGATATTATAGCTTTTTTCTCCCGCTGCATTTCGTTAATTCCTCTCTTTTTTTTTTATTATGGTACCACAGTGCATTGTTTATCCGTTGTTTTATTATTGCATATTGCTAAAGTTGTGGTATTCAGCGGTGCTGCTTGTATCCTCGAGTCGATCGGCGAGAAGCGCGCTCACGCGGAGTCACTGCCCTCGTATAATACTGCCACAAGCGTGACCAGCAAATCTGCAAGTCCGCGACGTGGATATTCAATTACCCGCGCGTACAGCGCTATTACTACGCGGTCTCGGTAGTTCGCTGAGCTTTAGGATAGCAGACTCGGTGTACACAAGCATATGGGGCAATTCAACCCTTTTCGACCAGGATTTGACCTCGACCTCTCCGATTTGGCTCGTAATTTTTTGCAGGTTTAGTTCAACCCTTAAATGCACCAGGTTTTTTTTTCTTTTTCTCTCTGGCAATTATATGGCCCTCAAATGCACCAGATTTTTTTATGGCATTCCTTTTTGAATATATTTTTAAGGTGACATATCGAACGCCATAATTTTGAAAACTTAAAAAATTCTGAACAATAGTTGACTCAATATCAAAATTTTCCAACTCATAGCCAAAGTGGGTAAGATTTTTCCTCCTATAGTTTTTAAGCTTTTTTTATTGAAAAAATTATTAATAAATCGAAAACAAATTAATCTACCATAGATAGATAGATTTTTAGTAATATATGCAGGTTTTTCCGAACTATACATTTTAAAAAAATATGCCATAATTCAAAAATTCTAAAAAAAACCCTATTGAATATAAAAATTCTCTAGCTTATTGCCAAAGTGGGCAAGATTTTTCTTCTTATAGTTTTCGAGCTTTTTTCATTTGAAAAATTATTTTCTTAACCAAAAAATCTTAAGAAGTATCAGAAAAAAAATCTTGCCTACTTTAGATTTTTAAATAATGGCATTTGATATGTCAATTTAAAAAAAATCTGAAATACCAATTTCCACAGTTTGGAAATCTTATTAAGTAATTCTAAAAATCTGAAAAAATTCTAAAAAAATCCGGTTTGACATAAATAAAGATTTGATCACTCGCCTTAAGTTGATTAATTATTTCTTCTATTTTTTAATAATTAAAAAAAGCTCAAAACCTATAAGAAAAATCTTGCCCACTTTGGCTATGAGCTAAAAAATTTGAAAATCGAACAAAGAATTTTTCAGGATTTTTTTAGAATTCAAAATTATGGTTTGATATGTCACTTTTAAAATATATTCAAAAAAAATTGCTATAGAAAAAAAAATTTGATGCATTTGAGGACCCAACTAAGTTTTAAAAAAATTTCGAACAAAATCGGAGAGGTCGAGGTGAAATCCTAGTCAAAACGGGGTAGATTGCCCCGTATACACTATTTAGAGCGATTGTACGTACGTACTCTTCGCTGTACGCTACAAGAATTTACAGGACTGACCGTGAGTCACGTAGCAACGAGACCGTCTTTGCGAGAGGCTATTGATAACCACGCTAACTAGCATCGCGGCCTATAACTGCTCTGTAAAAACAGAAATTACGAGAATCGATATACATGCACGGTGCACAGGTATATAATGGTATAGTCTTAACGCAATGAACAAGCAAACGTTGACCTCTCCAGACCCTCGATCCTGCGATACCGTCAACCCCCCACAGCGCACGCGCTGATCACGCCACAGCCTCTTAAGCAGAATGAATCGTCTTATTTTCATTAATCATTATGTATATATCTATATACGAGATACATTCTGCTCATTCCAATCTGGAAAAAGCGACATGTAAGTCATTTTCAATTAATCTTCTCAATCTTTGAATAATCAAGACTTCTCTACGTTAAAAAAAAAAAAAAAATTCCTAAATATTATTATATTCAAAATGTTTATTTTTAATTATATTTTTAAGATTTCGAAATCCGGAAATGAGCCGTTTTAGTTTTTTCGAAAATTGTTTCTAACGTTCTACTGGATTTTTTTAAAGATTTTTTTTTTCTTACAGAACGAGTAGGGAAATTGAAAAATCGTAGCAAGTGAAAAATCATATGTTTATTATCGCAATATGCAGGTGCGATGTATAGTTGTATAAAGAAGCACGTCAAACGGTTGTAGGACTTTCCGACTTTTATATGGACGTTCCTTTAATCAAAATAGTATCACAAGTAAGACAACATTTTTTTTCACACCTTAAGAGGCGTGAGCTACCGAAAAAAAGTCATAAGAAAAAAATTCTGTATGCGATACCCTTCTTTTAAAAAATATTACACTTATACCTCATTAAGTACATACCGTGCATTATAATTCTGCAATCCCCCAATTTTTTCCTAACGTCAATCGAATAATTGATACTCATTTTGCAAATAACATCGAATAATTTAAAAAAACACATATTTTGTCTCAACCAATAACATTCTAGAAAACATTCGTCGACTTACATCAAGGCTGAAGCAAACTAAATTGAAAAATCTACCGGAAAATTTTCCGAGATCAATTATTTTAAAAAAATTAAATAAATGGAAACTGGCAAAAGCGGGAGTCAGTGGACGCATAAAACCGCCGGAGTATTGAGAGAAAGCCATATTTTATTTCTCGCAATAGCTCATTAAATTTCTACAATAAAAAATATACACACTGTACGCGTGTACGCACTTAATAATTAAAAGCATGACTCGGCGATGAAATCGCAACGGTTATTGTCGATTCACGTGTGTTACGCCCAGCTGTTTAACGGAGGGTGGCTTCAGTACGTTATTGCGGTAATGATAATTGCACGATGAGTCTATACAACAAAATATACACATAAACATACATATATATATACAGCCACAAGCATTTATCTCGTGGAAGAAAAGTGTTTAGGAAGGGGCATCCGCGGCGAGGGAGGATTACGAATTAAACAGCACAGCATAAACAGGAGGAAGCACGCGTGCGACGGTTCGACGCTCTGCACCTGCACCTCTTCGGCGTAGCGCAGGAAGAAGGGTCGGATCCAAAACACGAATGGAGGGAGAGAAGGGATTGAGGTACCAGTGAGTGTAGACTTGCCAACTCATTCGGCCCAGTATACATATATACGAAATACAAACGAAAATATAGCGACAGGTATAGCACAGGTAAAAGTTCCAACGAATTAGAATGATCCGGGCGAGCGGTGCTGCCATCTGAGCACATAAGCTGTGCATACTATTGGGCTTTGAGACCGCAGCAGTGAAGCCGACTATGTCAGTTTACACAGTTTCGACGGGAAATTACAACACACCAAGAGAAAAGATTTCATTGATTTACGCATTCTTCGCCAATGAAAAGAAATACTTGCGTTTGGATATTATCTTTTCGTTGGATGATCTTAAACTCAATGAGAAGTACTGACATTCAATCAAAGAAATCGGCTCTATTGGTTTCATTGATTTCACTATTGATGCTGCGGCACTTCAGCACCACAGCTCAGAATTTTGAGACCTATTTTTTCTTAAACTATTCGGCAGATAAAACTCAAATTTGGAGAGAACGAGAGTCAGAACGGAAGAAATGGGCTAAAGAATGGGCTTTTTGAAAATCGTAGCCTTTCGTTCGAGAGAACCGGGAAACGAAAAAGTGAGGTTAGGACTGTCTATGTGTTTAACATTAGACGATGAGATGACCAGCACTTGCTGCTCTTGACTATATCTTTTTAATAAATCAAGGAGACCATTTCTTTGAATCAATGAAAAATTTTCTTTAAAACAATGAAATTGTTTCTTTGTTATATGCCCAGTAAGATAATATTTCTATGTAGGCAATGAAATGTTCTCTCCAAAATTGAAGTGCACTATTGATTGAAATCAATAAAAGCAAAATCAAACCACTCATTTCTTTTTGGCCGTGATAAAATATTTTTTCTCGGTGCAGAGATTATAGTAACCAAGTCAGCTTCACCGTACGCAGTCATTGTAGACTGAAAGAAACGAGCGTTGGATGAGAGGGTGATTGAGTGGATGAGCGAGATGTTGGAGAGAGAGAGAGAGAGAGAAAAAGAGAAAAAGCACATTAGGCTCTGGCATTTGAACATCGGTGACTCGCCGTCACGTGGTTGTGATGTTAGCTTCAACGTCTGCAAGACTAGGGGACTTTTCACAGGTGAAGAATATTAAAGTATTGGTTCTGGTATATATATAATTAATTTTAAAAAAATATATATATTTTTTTGATTATAAAAATTATTTTAAAAATAAACAAAGCTTAAAAACTATAAGAAGAAAAATCTTGCCCACCTTGGTTATGAGCAGTAAAAATAATTTTTTCTTCAAGGTTCCAACTATAAGCCAACAAAAAATTATGAGCCAAATCGGAGAGGTCGAGGTCAAATCCTGTTCGAAGCGGGGTCAATTACCCCATTTACATCTGTGTTTATAAGGGACCGAGAAGGACATAATAGAACTTTGCACATTACTATATTTAGGAAGGGGCATCCGCAGCGAGGGAGGATTACGAATTGAACAGCACAGTATAAACAGGAGGAAGCGCGCGTGCGACGTTTCGACGCTTTGCACCTGCACCTTTCCAGCGTAGCGGATGAAGAAGGCTCGGATCCAAAACGCAAATGGAGGGGGACATGGGAATGGCGAGGTAACAGTGAGTGTAGACTCGTCAACTGATTTTGCCCAGACAGCCACTATACGAGATACAAACGAGAATGCAGCGACAGGTATAGCACAGGTAAAAGTTCCGACGAATTTAAAGGTTCCGGGCGAACGGTGCTGCCACCTGAGCATCGAAACTGTGCGTACCATCGGGACTTTTGGACCTCAGCAGTGAAGCTGACTATGTCAGTTTACACAGTCCCGAGGGGAAATTGCAGCAGAGACTGTAGTAACCAGGTCAGCTTCACCGTACACGCGGTTATTATAGCTTGGAAGAAGACGAGCGTTGCATGAGAGGGTGAATGAGTGGACGAGCGAGATGTTATAGAGAGACAGAGAGAAAAGGCAAAGTGGGCTCTGGCACCTGAACATCGGTGACTCGCCGTCACGTGGTTGTGATGGTAGCTTTAACGTCCGCAACACTAGAGGACTTTTTACAGGTGAAGAATATTAATGTATGGGTAATGGTATGTATGTATTTATGTCTGTGTTCATAAGGGACCGAGAAAGACGGAGAAACAGGTCCGACGACCCGACGGGGGTTGGCTACTTCGTACTCCCACTTCTTTGCCGTATCGTTTCTTCGCTCGCTGCTTATATTAAAGTGTGCGTGTGTATGTTTATGTACAAACGATGTAAGAGGCGTGTTTGTATACGGCTTGCAGAGGTATGTAGAGGTCCCAGTGGTGGACCGGTATTATTGAGATAAAATTACTTTCATAATATTTTGGATCTGAATTTGTAAAAAGAAAAATTAAAATTTCAAAGCGTTGTGGTGAATTAAAAGTTGGCGTAATTATAATACAAGATTCGTTGAAAAATATTGCTCTGTAAAAGACGTGTTTGTATACGATTTGCGATGTGGAGGTCCCAGTGGTTGACCGGTATTATTGAGATAAAATTACTTTCATAATATTTCGGATCTGAATTTGTAAAAAGAAAAATTAAAATTTCAAAGCGTTGTGGTGAATTAAAAGTTGGCGTAATTATAATACAAGATTCGTTGAAAAATATTGCTCTGTAAAAGACGTGTTTGTATACGATTTGCGATGTGGAGGTCCCAGTGGTGGACCGGTATTATTGAGATAAAATTACTTTCATAATATTTTGGATCTGAATTTGTAAAAAGAAAAATTAAAATTTCAAAGCGTTGTGGTGAATTAAAAGTTGGCGTAATTATAATACAAGATTCGTTGAAAAATATTGCTCTGTAAAAGACGTGTTTGTATACGATTTGCGATGTGGAGGTCCCAGTGGTTGACCGGTATTATTGAGATAAAATTACTTTTATAGTATTTTCAATCTGACTTTGTAGAAAGACAAATTAAGATGTCAAAGCGTTGTAGCGAATTAAGTTGCCGTATTATGATACAGGAATTGATGAAAAATATCGTAATAACCTCAGAACAGAGTTATAGAATTGATTTTCTTTGTCTTTCAATTTCAATTTTAAAAAACATGTGTAAAACGTGACAGAATATTTTTTTCAAAAGTGCAATCTGTAGGATATTTTAACTTAGGAATGGCGCACCCTTTGTATTTTAAAGCGGGAAAGACTTTGGCCTTAAAAGAGATATATATCCTTCAGGTCCTGCCCTTTTCTTTAGGTTCAAGGATCTATATCTCATTACTTTTCTCAACCGGTGTTGCCAGGTAGAGGATAGATCTCGACGTGACAACTACTGGGACAACCACCTTGCTTATACCTTCCACGTGTTAGGCGCGTCTTATAGATATATGTAGTACTATCAGCATGACGTCGTAAGATGTTAAGGCTGGCCGACCAGTAGAACCTTGTGTTAGGTAGAATTCGAAATTTGAAATATGAAATAATTTGAGGGCTGAACTTTGCTGCTGTTAAAACTTATGCCTCCTCACCGATATTTTTTTTCGAGAAATCTCAACATGAGAATCGAGAGGGGGGGGGGGGGGAGTGTAAATTGATTCTGTGGAAAAAAGACATGTTCTTAAGACTTTTTGTGGCGATACAGATAGTGTTACCTTATTTAGTCAATTTTCAAAATATGATATGATAATGCAACATTTGAAAAATATTTTACTAAATGTTCGATGGAAAATATTTAAAATTGAGCGAGTAACAATGAATCTCCGGAGGCGCCTCGTAAAAAAGTTATTCAGCGGTGTACATCATAACTCGCAAAGAATCATCTAAAACCAAAAATCAAAATCCATCTGTTAAAAGAGATGTTTCTCGAAGTAACCCGAGGAGGATTTTTCTTCGATTTTCCAATTTTTCGTAGCACTTGGAATACAAAAGACCTTTTTCGTGAAAAAAAATTTCTAATTTCTTTGTAAACAAATTGATAATTGAAAAAAGCTTTCAGCGACACCTGGTGAACCCGCCAATTTTTTTTCACGCCTTGCACACTATTCTCCACAATCAAGCGTGGCAGATTTTGTATAAAATTTTTTTTTGGCTATTCTAAAAAATCGTCAATGCTCAAAAATCAATGTTATTCTGTCGGTCCAAAATATGTTATAAAGCGTAAGAAAAGGCATCTAGGTGAATTTTTTCAGATTTTCAATACGCTTATTTCCAATAGTTAACTTTCGCCGCGGCCCCGTGGCAAGAAGATAATGCACACATTTTACTACACACCATTAACAAACATTAAACTAAAGAATAAAGCCACTGAAGAGGACCTAGATCCGGGTCGAAACGTATAAAATAAACCATCGATTCTAACGTCTCCGCCGCAGCAAGAACAACAACAAAATAGCGAATGGCTAAGATATCAAATTCCATGTTGATGGCCATTCTAGATTCAGGAGCTTATTATTCTGAAATCCCCTATTTTAACCGTTCGCTATTTTGATCCCCACTCCCTTATCGGTGTATAAGTCGTTGTTAACCGCATGTTTCCAGTAGAGGTTAAAGCGCAACATGACAACTACTGGGACAAAACCACCTTACCTTCCGCGCGTTAACCGTGTGTTATAAATGTATGGGTTTACCATAACTGTAACGTTGATTCTTTACTGGCCGCCAATAGCCGACAACTCACCTCTTGGCCGCGGCAAAAACAACAACAAAGTAGCGAATGGCTCTGAAATCCCCTATTTTAACCGTTCGCTATTTTGACCCCCACTCTCTTATCGGTGTATAAGTCGCTGTCAAACGTACGTTTCCAGTAGAGGTTAGAGCGCAACGTGACAACTACTGGGACAACCACCTTACCTTCCACGCATTAACCGTGTGTTATAAATGTATGGGTTTACCATCACTGTAACGTTGATTCTTTACTGGCCGCCAATAGCCGACAACTCACCTCTTGGCCGCAGCAAAAACAACAACAAAATAGCGAATAGCTCTGAAATCCCCTATTTTAACCGTTCGCTATTTTGACCCCCACTCTCTTATCGGTGTATAAGTCGCTGTCAAACGTACGTTTCCAGTAGAGGTTAGAGCGCAACGTGACAACTACTGGGACAACCACCTTACCTTCCACGCGTTAACCGCGTGCTATATATGTGTGGGTTTACCATCACTGTGAAGTCGTGAGGTGGCGGGCGCCTGCGCGAAAGCGAATGGGCCTCGGAACTGCTCTCCCCCATGTATCTCTGTGGTTTTCGCCCGCACACTGTGAGCGGGACTCACCTCAGGAGCACGCGCGCGCGCGGTAACCATCGAGCTTAGCAGCAGCAGCACCAGCGGCGGCAGTCGCAGACCCCAAACTCGGTTTTCTATCGCGAGTCTTGCGGCGGCAAGGGAAGGTCCCCGCAAATCCCGCTCGTTTGAGCTCCGTGCACCATCGGCTCGTCGAAGCTAAACTCGACGCACAGTTTACCTTTTTTTTCTCTCTCTCCTTTCTTTCTTTCCTCCTTTTTTTCCACTCTCCAGTGAAGCCACCGGCAATATATATATATTCTCCCCCACTTCTTTCCCTCTCGTCTACCGCTGCTTCCTCCCTCCTCTTCGTCTGTCGTCCCGCGCTCGATTCACCGGCTCAAAGATTGACCAGTCTTCGGCCAGGTAGTCACAGTGATCGTTGGCTCCTGGATCAATACAGTGTTTCCGAAGGATTTTTCTTTTAAAACCCGGGTAGAAAACGGAAGTTGTGTGAATATACAAACATTACGCGGTACACGAAACGTGATAAGGATTTTATCGATCTATTCGCAGTGATACACTTAGTTGGACGGAGGTTATTTTTATTTTGGTGTGGAGAGTGCCATGAGGATCTAGTTCTGCGACTCGAGGTGAGTTTCTTTTATTTTTTTCGAAACCCATTGACTCGTTCGTTCGTTCATTCGTTCGTTCATTCATTCAATCATCCATTCATTCATTCATTCATTTAAAAGAATAAATGGCTTTGGCTTTAATGAAGGTAAGCCGTTTTTATTATACCCGTGCCACTGGAAAGATATGTAATTATATATTTACGATGTTTTAAAGCCTCGTGACCTCAAATGGCAATTGTTGTGTGAACGAAAAAAAAAAACAAACAGTGTTTTGAAGATTGGCATTGGGACGCAAACGAAGCGGAGAGATTTTTCTTCGAACACGCGCGCGGTGATTCCAACGCCGGGCAAGGAAATGATCTCATCGCTATCGTCCCACACTCTTGTAAGGTCTATGTCCCAGTCATTGACTCGTTACGCAAAGTAATCACATTGATACACTTGTCACGTTCTCAACTCGCGAATAATTTGAACACTTTTCTTTCACGCTGTCAATCAAGATGCTTTTGGGAATCGTTAAGTTTATGCGAGCCTGTTATACCATTAGTATCGCTGGGAAAGATTCTGAATGGAATTAAATCCGGAAAATTTCTACTTTGGTAAACCAGCGATTAGCGGTGTTTGAAGAATTTTTTTTTTAATTTGATATAAATTAACACAACAGTTATGATTAGTTATGGTCCAAAAAATGCCAATAATTGGAACCAATTATTGATGCATTAATCACGTTTCGTAGGTGTGAATAATTCATAATGGTTTATTAAAGAAAATATTTAATTCGATTCAAGGACTGTTCGTCCATCTGTGAATTCGAATCAGGAAGATGTTTTTGTGATAATAACAATTTTTTTGTTGTCATTCGATATTCATGGATTTTTTAACGAAGTTAATGGAAGTCTTGAAGACGATGTGGAACATCTTGAAATACAAGAAAAATCATATGTAGCTTAGTTGAAGCATCCTTTATCGTATCAGGTGTTACTAGGTGTTCAATTACTGGTACATCGTCATTGGCAGGGGTTAAATTCGCTGATCCTCGTATGCTCGACTGATTTTTCTTCGATTACGTATCACCGACGATCCGATAAAGCCGCTCAAGATATTATGGCCGCAATCTCGAGCAAAGTTCGTCATAAGCACGAGTCTTGAAGATCTATAATTTGATACACTACAGAAAAATCAATAAAAATATGAAATCCACGTGATATTGATCAATAATAAAAGCAATATTACTTACCATCAGAAATCTTGTTTTATTGAGGAAAAGAACAATGCATCTGCATTTTCAAAACAAAAAAATCGAACGATCCCAAGTTTTTTAGATTTTTAATATCGCCGAAATAAATTCTTAATTGTCGTTTTGACGGAAAATAATAATTTTATATGTACAGCAACAACGTGTTCGCTTCCCTCGCGCTTTTTTTTGTCTTTTGTCGTGGCTGAACAAGATATTTGCATGTCCATCAGATTTGTTATTTTATTTCTGCTTCAGTGTCTCAATATAATCGACTTCCGGTGACAGGTTTAAAACCATTTGTTTTTTACTTTCAAAAAATATCAGGTGAAATGCTTAACGACCTGTGCGTCGATATTTATCAAATTCTTGAAGGATTATTCGGTCAAGCTACTGTTCGTTGATATTATTTGAAAACTGGCTTTAGACTTTATTATTTCGACTTTCGATGAGCCAGGTCTTTTCGAGAGAATACCTGTTACTTTTGCCGATCTCAACTGTAAATATCTCTGGTCACAGACTTGAAAACATTTTTCATGTCACTCTCACAAAATTCCAGATAAAATGCTCAACGATCAGTGCGCCAATTTTTATCAAACTCTTTAGAGAATAATTCGGTTAAGCCACTGTACGTTTACATTATGAGTTGCGACGCTACAACATGTTACACGGGGCGAAAAGACCGGTTGGAGAATTTGAAATTGTGATTCCAGGCGTGTCCCCGGGGCCAAAGGGTGAAGGGGAAGGGAATCGGCGCGTATACGAAGGACGGACTGTAACGTCCAGCAGCGAATGAACGCAAGTCTATACTCTATTGCTTTGCGTTGTATCGCCGGCGTTCCTGTCGCTCGCGCCCGCGTATTATGTATTATGTATGTATTATACTGCTACGTACGTACGATACGTGAAGCACGTCGAAGCGACGCAGGGAAGAAGGATATCGCGTGACGGGAATAAACGAGAGGAGTGCGTGAGGCTCTTCAAGACGTGGGTGTATATTATATCTGCTGCTCCTCGAGGAATCTCGAGAGTCCTTCTCGAGTGGTGCGTGCATATGCGCCGCCACCGTCGAGTCAGTTAGCTTCAGGGTGATCCTATAAGATCGTAAGCGACGACGAGGTCCTTTACCGTCCCTCAGGGCTCGAGATACTCCACGGCGTTCTCACGGTTCTGACTCAGTCTCGGCGATGATTTAGAGGCCCAAAATTTGTCGGACTTCTTTTTCCTCCCGCTCTTTTGTTATCGCATCCTGTTGAACTTTTCCCGTTTATTAGACGGTAAATGTGTATATTCTAATCTCAGGTAAACACTGTAAAGAATAAATGTTACTTTGATTCACATTGAGATTCAAAGAGGAACTATTTATATATATTAATTATTCAGGAAATTAAATAACAATTAATTAGTTACTGTATTTTTTTATAGATCTTGAGGCTGATTTTTAAAACTCATTTTTTTATTTTTATAGTTGTACTTTCTTCATATACACGCTCACATGTGTCAAGAAAATGTCTGGAGTGTGAGTCACTCAAGACACTTTATTTTTCTCCTCTTCTTGGTCTTTATCTTACTCGAGTGGAACAACGTGCGTCCAGAAGGGAAAACCAACAGACGAGAGAGTAAAGAAAAGCATTGTGAAACGTGACTGCTGCGCACTCTGTTCTCGCATAAGAATTCGCGATGCATACAAAAATGCGGCCCTTTTCTAAGCGTATTGAAGTTTTGCAATGTGACTTCCATATGGGTCTGCTGTCTTTTGAGTCTGTCGCTTATTTTTATATACTTTGAAACACACCAAGTGGTCACGTGTCCTGTACATAATTGTTTGCAACAGAATAATTTTTATTTAATGCAAATTAAGCTGACAAGTGAAGAAAAAAAATTCCGTTGCCAAAATTAATTATACTAAATATTTAGTAAAAATAATAATCGTCATATCAGTGCATTTTTCACTTGATTTCACGACACTACTTTTTACATTCATTTTCACAAATATTTTGATACATTTTTTTAATACAATTTAAAACATTGTGACCCCTCATCCTAGGGGTCGCAATTTTTATCTAAAAAAAACCTCAAAGGATTATTAATTAGTATCCGATTGGCTGTCGCGCTATGGAGTCTATTTTATATCAAAATTGACAAAATGACTGACGTTTGAACAAAAGATACCGAAAATCAGCCTTTTTTTCGACAGTTTTTCTTTAAAAAAAATATAAAGATTCTTTAAAAACTTCCACAACACGATAGAGAGTAGCGTGAAGAATGTTCCCCTAAGATTTGAAACCGATCGCGTGATAACTGTTCCCTGTAGAATGTCCACCGTTTTTAAAAGTGTCGTTCCCAGAAAAACGAGTTTACAGTTTAGGGTGTACAAATTTCATATAATTGTGTACTTGAGACTAATCGGCGATGTCAAGTCCATAGAGCATCTCTTCGGACAAAAAACAACAAAAAATTGATTTTTTTTTCACACTGGAACGATTCTTCAACAGCGCAACAACCTCAAGAGAGGATATTGAAGTGTTGCAATGTGACTTCCATATGGGCCTGCTGTCTTGGTTATGGGTTTGTTCCCTATATCTAGGTACTTGGAGAGACACCAAGTCGTCGAGCACCCGGTGTGTATGACTGGGTTGCACAGCGAGGCGAATCGGTCCCACAGCAGAGTAGTAGTGCCAAGCAGCACGAAATATAACTGTGTGTATACTGTACTGGTCGGACGTATGTATATGTGCAGCAGCCACTGCGTGAAATGCAGTCGGACCGGCTGGTGGGCAACGCGCAGTGGCTTTACGTGGGCAGGGCCCCGGAACTTGGTGGCCATACACAGTTCTCTCTCAGTCCCTACATAGCATACCTAGAGCATTATCCATCAGCAGTACCGACCACTACACGTATTCTATTCAGCATACACAAATTGCGCGCACCTATGACTTTCCAGGACAGTGACTCTACGCTATCGGACCCCACACGTGCCGATCCTATGTTAAGTTTCGATTCCTCGAAATTACGTATTGCTCCA
Source organism: Tromatobia lineatoria (assembly GCA_949699805.1). NCBI lineage: Eukaryota > Metazoa > Arthropoda > Insecta > Hymenoptera > Ichneumonidae > Tromatobia > Tromatobia lineatoria. Next base: position 17,777,996 of record OX453036.1, read on the forward strand.
CGTATGTACCAAAGTTGCCGCGCACGCCCACGATCGGCACAGTTCTCGTGATCGTTATCAAATCTGTTTAATGTAGTTTCTAACACAAGGCTGTATTAAAATTGAGAAATTTAGAACCTATATACTAAGCTACACTACGGTTTTCTTGTGTTAGCGCTTTGATCGGTTGTATATTTTTATAAAAAAATCGGTAGGCCAACGAATTTTCAAATAATCGGCATATTTTCGAATGATGGATTTTCCAGGTGGAAAGTGGCTTTTGTAAAATTGACAAGTAACAATTTGTTTAGAATTTACAAAAGTTTGATATCCAAATCGGTAACGTACACGCAATTTGAACAGGTTTTGAATTATTCTATTATTATTTTATTATTTTATGCTTTGTTTACAAAAAATCATTTGCGAACAACTTAGGGTGAATGCACCAGTAAATAAGTCACCAGTGAATGGACAACAACTGCTTGAGAGTTTATGACAAATTTTGACAAGTTAACTTCGAACGTTCGATTTTTAGTTTGACTATTTTTTAGCTAACTACTTCGATTATTTTGTCGCAGAAGCGATTTTTTTATCAAACTGTTCAGGTTAGATTGACCTGCTCATTCACAGGTGTTTTTGGATTTTTTGTATGTAGCATTTTTTTCATATACTTTGCGATGAAAACACAATATTTTTTTACTCGCATCCGATAATTCGATATTCCAGTCTTCCGGTAAAACTTTCGACGACAGTCTGAATATATTAACATTCTATACAAACCGATGATAAACAAACCGTTCTGCTTAACTGTTTACTCACTGGTGACTTCACCCTACCTGTCGGTTTTCTGATTGAAGTGTTCGAAAGTAACCGTACAAATCGTAGGCGAACCGAAATAGTCAGTTGCTTTCGCCACTCAACAAAAAATTCTGTCTTTAAGGAGTTACCGGCTCATTTTTTCCAATATAACATATAGCACTTCAAAAAGTAAGATTCGCATCAATGAATGGCATTGATTTTGACCTGATTCCCTCTCATTCTGACATGACAAGCCCAATTATCTAAAAAAAAATTCTGTTCTGCTGAACAATTTTATAAATAAAAATAGTTTTAAAAAATAGCAATTCCATTCTATACAGTGAAGACAATTTTACAATTTTCATAATAATGAATTCGATCAATTAACTTGGTAGATTGTAGCATGAAATTCAGTTGATCGATTACCATATGATTTTTTGCGATTGTTCGCTGGCCCAACTGTATCTATCATTTAGGTGAAACGAGCCGCCGATGAAAGTCTTGAATAAAAATAAAAGAAATATATACATAGATTCAGAATATATATGAGCCTTCTAAATGCTTGAAAGTATGTGTGAAAGATTGACGATCCGATTGCCGCTCGCTAGGAATGCGAATGAGCCAAGAGATCGTCGACTCTGTATATTGCAATAGCATCATGAGCATGGATGAAAGTCTTTCACTATTTCTGACGAGTCCTGAGGGAAGGTATTTCACTGGTGAATGTCTATACTAATATATATATATATATATATGTATTTATAGTATCATATGCTTATAGGCAGTTTCACTGAGCAATAATCGTAATTACTTTTAGAAAACGTATTCAGGAAAAAGCGTAATCGAAATTAGAGAAATATACATATACGCGCAGACGTATATTCGGCATATATATATATATATATTAGACTGTTCCAAAAAAAAAACATTTTTTTTTGCCCTCCTGTCTAATAAAATCTACCTAATAAACCCACCTAATAAATCTAATATTTTATTTAATAAAAAATGACTCATTATATGGTAGCGAATAACTTGATTCCATGTCAAAGATTTTCTATAACTGCCCGATTGGACGAACACTGAATAAGTGACAAACCGCTCCTAAGAAAAGTCGCATCCATAGCAAATAAAATTTTCGACCTTCATTAAAACGCCGCAGATAGATGCTTTACGTAGTAATCGAATGGCAAATATAAAAGTGCATTGTGGCACCTCTATAAAAAATTGCACAGGATTCTCCATTCACGAGATTCAATCTCAATCAATATACTATGATTTCGTCAGGTGGGAAGTCGAAAATAAAAATAAAGTTTTTTTTTAGACAGTCTAATATATATAGTAAAAAATATATAACATATAAAATATAATATATAATATGTTCCACCCACTGGACGAGCGCGAATATGCTCAACTTGCTCGAGTGTTGGAAACGCGTCGGGAAGAAAGGCTCATAAAATCGTGCGTACAGTCCATACGTACATAGTACCTGCTTCTTCGCTCCTTCTAGTCGTTGCACTTTGCTGAAGCGCTCGCAGACCGGCCACGCTCTGGTGCTAAACAATGGACCGTGACGTCAGACGAGACTTCCACCTGCATATACTTCACGATAAAAGTACTCAGTGATATACATAGTATACACATTTTGCATTCATTTTCACGGGGACCGTTGACCGCTGTTTCTATAGTCTCACATTCCTTAATCGACTCCAAATACCGTTACAAAATCAATTGTTCTGATGCTAAATATTTGTTGTCCTTTTTACAGGATTAGGGTTAAAAATTAAAATAGTTATGAATACTTTATACATTTTTTCTTGACAAGCAACGGCATTTTTTTGGAACTTTTTTTATGGCTTTATTTTGGCCATTTAAAATATATTTAGGCCGTCAATTTTGAAAATGCCGTTTCCAGAAAAAAAGTTAAAGTTTTGGCTCAAAGTTAAAGTTAAGGTCGAGTAGCGGATTTCAATTTTCACAATACGTTGAATTTTGATATCACCATTTTATACAGATTTTTATCAGTATAAACTAATAGAAAAATAAAGAAAAAAATCGAATTTTTAATTGATTAATATTTTTAAAAAATCGTTCCCTATAAATCAACTATTTTTCGATCTAAGCCTTTAATCCATAAACACGGCTATATAAATATAAATGCCCAAGACATTGAGCTGTTGACATTACAGGAGAGCGTATCCGGGTTTAATCTGGATTTGAAGGGCAAAATCGGTTAAGCCATAGGTACAAGCAAGTTGCACTGGTATTTCCGGTTTACAAGAATATTTAATAACGCCAAAGTCGACGAATACATGTATTTACGTAGAGTACGTGTGCGTACACTTGCTCTGATGCGGTGCACGGGAATTCGCGTGGAATGAAGTCCTGTTATATCTCGAAGCAACAGGTCCAGTGGTATCTCATCGAAGCTGTATACTTTTATGCACACACGTCAGTAAATATATAGGTACGTTTGGTACGTAAAGTAATGCGGTATTTAGCAAGGCCTACTTTTCGGTTTACCCGCGAATGGGGTACTCGAAAAATACTCGGTCAACGGACGTACACAGATGCGTCAAGGGAAGAGAAGAGAAGAGGAAGGCGGACGAAATTTAAACGGTGAAAGTAAACCGTGTGATGAACCGATCTCTCCGAATATCGAGGCACGCGGAATATCTACCGTCCATTGGCGGTCCTTTCGGCGGATAAATCAAATGGCACTGTAGGTCGACATGAAAAATTTTAATTCGACTCTCCAGCTCGGAATACGCGAAGAGAAATAACTGGCCAACCGATTTATTCTCGTTCATATGAGTTGATTAAAGTTTATATGGTTATATACAGATAAGATATGTTAACAAGAATTGGCTATTGGTAATAATGATAAAACTTGCACCTTTCCTTATTCTTAATAACATATTTTGAGACGAAATATAACATTGATTTTTGAGCACTGTCGATTTTTTAGAACAGCGAAAAAAATTATTTAAAAAATCTGTCACGCTTAATTGTTGAATAATATGCAAGGCACAAAAAAAGGCAAGTCAGAATATTAATTGTAGGAGGAGATACATTTTTTCGAATCGACGACGATACATTTTTTTTATTTCCCGATTTTTTATGTAATTTTTTTGGGCTATTCTAAGAAATCGAGAATGCTCAAAAATCGATAATCTTCTTTCTGATTTATTTAACGTTTATTACCAAATTCTCCAAGCAACTAAATTGACCAGGCTAACCGATTTTTGGTTCCGTTGAAAAAATATTGGTTAGGACATCTAAATCGTTGGCTCCAAACGAATTAATTTAATTTGTTGGCCTGACGAACTGATTCATTTCCGTAACCAACCGGTTTATTAGCTTAACCGATTTTATCTCTCGAAGCCTACGCAACCAATTATTTTTTTGTGTAAAGTCTTAAAGAAACATGATTGTTCAATGGAATTTGTCCATGAAGAATTCATGAGATTTGTTCATTTGTAAAGAACTCTTCGATGATTTATTTATTAATTATTAATATCCGATGTAGAAAACGCAGTAGCCGATCGATATGTGAATTCACTCACCATGTGAACTATTTTATTTATCCTGGTTTATATAATGATTCGATTGAGAATCATTACCTGGTAACCGGTAATTGACGATCGGTAATCAACGATCGCAGTTCCTTTTTTAACCCTAATAACTCACGGGATTTTAATTCCTGGGTGAATTCTGAACTAGTGCGATACTAATGACATCTTGGGATTACGGAAACTCTTCCTTATGATCTGCATTAATTGCGCAGTGGCAGAAGTTGTTGTGATAACGTATATTTAACCGGAATGTCATAACACTTATATAAATGTCTTGACTTGATGACAAATTCATTTTATACGACTTTATAGACACACTGACAATCTTCATGGCGCCTTAGATGCCTCCCAGTGAATACATCGGAAAAAATTGAATTTCAATTAATTTTTCCAAAAATAAAAAATCAAAAACTCTACATGTACCTCACCATGTAATTTTCACGATATTCAAATGTTTCAGTCCCCTTTAAGGAACAAAAATTGTGCTATGCTCGGCCAAAAAAATCGGTTTGATCGGTTAATTTGAATAAACTACGGAATCTGCTTAAAATGGAATTGTATTCCGATTAAATAAAATGTATACAGAACAAATACCATTCATTCAAATGAAATAAAATCTAAGCATAACTAGAATTTTCAAGAGAAATTTATTTGATGATTGGCCTAATGGAATTTCATTTCAATAAATTTATTGCCTGTCAATCGTATAGCGGTAAACACAATTTATTTGTTTGCAATGAAATTTCATTAATTTAGAATTAATCTCACGTTTAATTCCAATTAATCCATTAGACAGATTTCTGGGGATGACTCGCAGAGCAACCGATTTTTTTATCGATTTTAAACGCAATAAAATCCTGGAGTAATTTTCAATGAAATCCTTTCACCACGTCACGAGCTCAATCTGTCGAGTACAAACCCACACACGTATATTTTTTTGTGACGAAAATTTGCAACACCTTGACCTGGCTTTGCCATTCGTTGAATTTACCAATCGCGAGCGATCTCGCATACGTATCTGCTATTAGTATATTGCATGGTAATGGAATGATGGAAGTCAGTCACGAGGACGACTGCAGAGTTTGATCGCTCACTTAGACATTGACTTGAAGCAGGTCGCTCGTTTACACGTCAATTATCGTTGGAGGTAACGAGGGTCGAGAATCTCAGTAACTTGCACAGCTCCACAGCTAAACTACAGTTATATACTCTGATCTTTGCTTGACCATTAATTAGCAGCTTCGTTTTGTCACGCTCTCACACAACATGTGATGCTCACAGGTGTTAGATTGATGTTTGTTCGCCGGTTCACTGATTTCTCGCCTTTCTACAAGATTTGAAAAGATCGTGACAACAATTGGTACACGGTAAAACGACCAGTATAATTGTGCGAGAATTGAAATGAAAATTTCAATCAGTTCTAAAACTTTAATCAATTTTCGTTAAGAAATTTTAAATCCTATAAAAACCGAACCAATTTACAGATTCATCCCAAATTTAATACCGGTTCTCTTTTAGTATAGCTTTTATTGTGGAAAAATGTTTAGCTCTACAGCTACAAATTTGTGATAATTAGAGAGCATACAGACATTTTTGCCTTCTCATAACGAAGCTTTGTTTTCATGATTTTTTTTCGAGTTTATCAGCTCAGAATGATCCAAAACATCGAGAAAAGTGGTTTGAAAAAAAAGTCCGTATGTAAGTGTGTGTGCAGGATTTCAAAATTTCAATCTCTTCAAACTCGAGAACCATTCAACTAATTAAGCCAAAATTTGGCATTGATTTTTGAATTTTTTTTCGAAATGTATGCAGAAATTTTTATTTCGTGGCTTTTAAAAATTTACAAAAAGAGACGCGCGTGCTTTGGATTTCGTAAAATCGATGATATTTCCCCAAATAATTTAATGTTGATTGGTATCAAATTTAACCGAAATCGTAAAAGCGGTTTGGATTTTCTAGAGTTTTCAAATTTTCGAAAAAAATCACGTTTTCGCGCTTAGCATGGCAAAACATGAGACAACGAACTTTAATTTTCGAAATCAATAGTATTACCTAGCGATGATTAGTACATAGTTTCGTCATAAATTGCAATGTGGTTCAAATCGCTTAGAATTTCAACTTTTAAAAAGAGAAAGCTGCAAAGTAGATCATTGCAAATTGCTTCCTCATCATTTTTCAATTTTCTTACAAAATCGATTAATACACTTTCTCATATACGTAGCTTAAAAAAAATAATGAAGATTTGCAAAGTTCTACTTTGCAGCTTTTTTAAAAATTACTATTAAAATCCAAATCAATCCGATATTGATACCAAAAGCTGTATCAATCAACTCTTCTAAAACTAATTGTGAGTGTTCCACATCGTTCCACCTAAAGAACTCTTTTACCACACGGCGATGTCTCAAGCACGATAGTCTCTCCTTGATGCTAATCGAGTATAGCTATATAGCCGTTCGATCGCACACGACGACGATGACTTTGTAGACTAACCATAGAGCGCGTGCCCGGCTACGGAACTAATTGGATTAACAGTATGTTTCCCCAACCTTACATTAAACGAGAAGTCGTAGCAATGCCTACGTTTGTACGAAATAAAATAAGTAATCACAGGTATTTGCTGCATAGATGAAATTTTGAGACTTCTGCTGATCACACTGTAATTATTTTTTGTACGAAATCCACAGGAAACGTCACCAAAAGTACGGTCATTTTTTCTATACTAATATACAGTATTAAAAAAATAATAATAACGTACAGGGAAAGAACATTGATTTTTTCATACTTTCAACAAAAAGTTTTCTTTCACGTCCGTAAAAACTTCTTGTTAATATTATAAACAAATTTTAGACCAATCTCTATCTTTTCTCAATTTTTATAACAAAAGTATTTTGTTATAAAAATTTACAGAGGATACTTGATGTACTAACGACCTGAATCATTATTTTTTTATTTTCTTTTTTGTTTATTTTTGTAACCTTGGTTATCTATTAATTATCCTTCATTATAAATGATCGATCTATGGTCACGCTTGAAATTCATTAATGCACGATTTCATCCATTATTCATATTCAATTTATTTCTTTCCAAGTCGTAATAATATAGAATAACACTTCGATGTTGTCCGATAAAAATATTTATGCTTGTCGACTTTGTAACTAGTGTTTTTTTATTGCGTCGAATTAGTCCGGATGTACAGCGACCTTGATCATTTGGTAATAGTTTTGTGTCGAAACTTTTCACCGTCATTTGAGATTGGGACGAATCAAATTGTTGTAGAGCTATTGCGCCATCTTCTAGTCATTCAGGATAAATCACTGATTGGCCCAATTGCAAAGTCATTTGCTATTAATATCACGTAGTTAGAAATGTTTCACAACGTTCGAAACGTTAATATCACGTAGTAAAAAAATAATTAAATAGTTCGGTTTTAAAATAAAATTTTGCTACCGTTACCTGCACGATTAATTTACCAAGTTGTGGACAATTTCTAGTCCATCGATACTAATTATCCAACGAAATGTTGTCTCAAGGTAAATAATTTTTATTTTCAAATTCAATTTCAATCGGTCGGAATATATGGAATATCCTCGAGATCGAGATCCAAGGATCGGTTGATGTTGAAAGAGGGATTACGACGAGGAGGAGGGTAATCGCGACCTTCTCTCTCCTCGGAATAATAAAAAGGCCGCGATCCTTCGAGCACGTAGCCTTCACTCGTTAATTATCATATCAGGATGCACACAAACGGGTGTAGAATAAATCGGAATATGGTGATATCCTGTGCATATGATGCACGAAAAGTCAGAGTTGCGTATGGGCCATTCCATACCAACTCAACCTGGGTCTGACCCTCGACCTCTTGGATTGTATCCTCGATTTTTTTCGTTATTAGTCTACCTCTAAATGGCAATCACAATGTTTAGTTTTTTTTTCCAACAGTTCTTATACAAATGAAATTATTTAATTTGTATTAAAAAATTCATTATTCATTATTTCATTAAATACTGTTTCAATATTTAATAATTAAAAATTTCATTTAATACTGTGTAAATATTTCATACTTGAAAATTTCATTGAATACCTTTTTAATACTTGATACTTGGTCCAGAGCATCACAGAAGTATTAAACGGTCCAATACAACATACGCTGTATACTTTAAATTTTATACTTATCTTAACTTCACTTTTTCTATATTTTTTTAATACTTTTTTTTGGGCGAGTTAATTAAATGGTAAATACAAAAGGCCATTGCACCATCTTTAAGAAAATCTTACGAAGCTTTTCTATCACAAAGTTCACGAGGTTCAATAGTAGGGTACAGATTGTAGGTTCTTAATAAGGGAAAAAAATAAAGAGAATTTTTTATTTTCAAGCGGTCTAGTATTTATATTGCTAGTGATGCATTAGATTCGATTTCACGCGCAGTCCAGTTTAAACGCTTGCCGAACAGGAACGAAATCCCAAAGTATTCGCGCCGATCGTACAGCGCACTGAAAGTCGTTCGTGCCGGTCCGGTTTTCGCGAGCTATTTCAAAGACTTGGAACGAGACCTCGCAACAGCAATGAAACATGTAAAACGTATGTGTGCGCTCGCAGGATACTATAATAATGCCGGAACAACGAATCGGTAAAGTATGGCGCGAACGCGGTTTCTAAGCAGCTGCGTGCGAGAGCAAACGAAACCGATCGAGAGACACTTTCACTTATGCCCGGAGAACGACCGCTAGCGATCTCGCTATATAACTCAATAATACTGCCCGTTTAGCTGGGTGACTTCGAAAATCGATTATCAACACCGCAACTTTTTTTAAATTACTAAGACTTTGATCATAACCGATCACTTAACGATTCAGAGACTAGTAGATTTTCGTAGCTGATTCATTTTATTACTAATCACGTTTCAATTCGATCTTGACAAATCTGATACAGAACCTGTCGTAAAATCTTATGAACCAAACATTGTGATCAAATAGTCACTTTTTCAGCTTACGTGAAAAATCTACTACATTATTATAGCAGGTAATAATACCACCTAACATTTTCTGTCTGTTAAATATTTTTATGATAACGGTAAACGAGATAAGGTGAACAGATCGCCCTCTTCAGATGAAATAAGACATCGCAAACAAAAATTTTTTCACTGGTTTTATCTGAAAGCTACGACAGGTTAAAAATTTCACTTTTTTTCTCACACCTTTTTGATGCACTGTATGTCTGTATAAAATTGTAGAATTTTAATGCTTGGTATGTACTCAATGAAGTTTGAATGTTAATTTTTTTTAAAGAAGCATAATTATGTAGAGAATTTTTCTAATGACTTTTTTTACGTGTCTTAAGCCCCTTAATAATAATCAAAAATTCGGGAATTCCAAATGAGAGATTGCTTAAGTGATTCACTTGTGTTACGAAATTATAAAATCGAATTATCTCACCTGAGTTAATTCATGGCGGCCTCGTTATTTCTTGCATCCCCTGCGGGATATTGAAAAGTTGTTCTCCCGTTTGTTACGGAGTCCCATAAGCCACGCCTCGGGTATATATCCTGCGGCCTAGACATTTCTTTCCAATGACGCGATCACGACAAACTCTCAAGCTGCTGCGGGGTTGAGCATGTAAAAGTAGACAAGCGGAGTGCGGCGATCGTTGAATGGTCTAGCGCTCGTTCTATCGCCACGAGGATGATAAACGGTTCCGTGCATTCTCCTGGGAGAGGAAGGTCAGTCCCGGAGGGTCCACCATGAAATTTCCCATACCTACACCCAAAAATCATTTGTCCTCGGGCTACAGCTAAATTACAATATAATTTAGGGCTTTAGGATTTAGCGTGACTCTAGGCTTCACATTGTGTTAGGATGAATCACACTCGAGTTTTCCTTTGGATGTCGACATCCTTAAGAAGGCATCGATGGTACAGTCAAGCAAATCTCGAAAATTAAAAAAAAAATGTTTGTATGTGTTTTTAACGGGGAACAGGTACAAGAAAAATCGATTTGGATTAAAGGAATCCTACTTAATGCAAACGAATATTTTAATTCATTGAGTTGCAGAAAAATGACTGAAATTACACTAATAATCTATGGGATAAATATTTTGGTCGTCGGATGTTTAATTTTAGTTCGGTCTTGATCAGAGATAGCTCAGTTTATTACTGCATAACTAGTGTATAAATATACGTAAAATGTTAAATATACGGTTGTAAAATGTCTATCAGCAAACAAAATCGGTGATGGCTCGTCAATAACCATCTATAATTGAAACTTTACTTTAAAAAAATTACTTATGCCATGATAATTCAAACCCATTGATAATTAAAATAAACTGAGTGTTTTTTTCGTGGATAACTGTTTTTTACTTTCAGTAGTATCTTTTTAAACCAGATTCACGTTTGTTTTCACGAATTTTTCTTCACACATGTAAAAATACGATTTTTTCGAATAAAATTGACCTGAATACCGACGATGCTCCTAACGATCCAAGTGCAATGTAAAATTTATTTTTGGTTAAAATTGCAGTAATTTTTATAGTTTGCTCGATTTGATCTATACATTTCTTAATTTAATTTAATTTAATTTTTGTTTATAAATTTAATTGTCAAAGTATCTTAATCTTATATGACAACTGCACATTAAATTTTAATTGACGAGTTTATGAATGAAAAATGTCAAGTCTTTTCTGACAGTGTACAAAAAGGAAAAAAAAGATCTGCAACAAATTCGAGAGTAGATAATTTTGAAGGAACTCATTTTATTCGTATTCAGACGATGATTGCACATCATTGTGTAAGATATAAATTTAAATCCAATATCTTATCCAATTAAGTAACATTACATTATATAATAAAATAGTTAAAAAATGTATAGCAATTTTGTTGTGGCTTGTAACTAGTATAGCACTTTCAGACGATATTTTCATCAAATTACACAATATTGATGCACATTAAATGTAATTAACGATTTGATAAATAAGAACTCTCAGTCTTTTCTAACAGTGTACAAAAACGAAAAGACATTTAGGTAGAAAAATTCAAAAGTAGATATTTCAAATGGGAATCATTTAATTTATATGCAGATGATTGCACATCATTGTGTAAAATATAATTTTTAATTCAATATTTGATTCAATAAATTCACATTACATTATATAATAGAATAGTTAAAAAATGAATGCCAATTTTATCATCTCTTGTAACTGGTATACGATTTTGAGACGACATTTTCATCAAATTACATAATATTGATGCAACTCGTTAGGAGAAATCACAAAAAAATCGCAAATAAATCCGGGAAGAACTTGGCGAAATTGGCAACAAGAGCAAATTTGTTAATAGTCTCAATGTGAAAAGTTCGATAATTATAATGATCATGTCGTCGTGGATTACAGTTGACAAATGAAATTGCTGAAACGGAACGCGAAGCTCTGGCACGTTCTTAGGATAGTACGGCCCATTAATTACACAATCGCAACCGGAATTACTCTTAATTACCCGGTGATTACCGCCCGGTGAGGCCGAGTAATGCGCTCGCTCGCGGAGAGTTTGTTACGGCTGCATGCTTACATATATTTTTCTTGTACGGTTCAGCGCATCGGTATTAATGCACGTCGTACGGTATAATAATGTAACGAGGCATTAGCGTGAAGGTGGATAAAACACAATACAGTAGAGAGAAAGGAAGTGATCATGTGTTTCGTTTCTTCGAGATACTTGTTCGCGCAGAACCGGAACACCGGGACACTCGATAATAGTACTCGAGGTCGCGAAGAGCTCTCGGTATCTAGGCATGTAGGTTCTGCTTGCGCACACTTCTGACGAGCGAGGGAAGAAAGAGTAGGTTACCACTGCTTGTACTGTCACCAGCGATAAATCTTGTTCCTTCGCAGGGAAAATCCTCTTTCCACACGACTAAGAGTGACGCACGGTTATTTCAACAGGTAAAAGCTTTGATATGGCACGCAAGCTTAAAGGAACATCGTTGGTACAGTCAGGTCAATTTTGACCTACTATTTCACCCAAACAAATTGTATTTGCACATATTTAAAGGGAAATTTAGGAAATCGAATGTGAATCTAGTTTAAAAAGATACTGCTAAAGGTAAAAAAAAATTACCGAAAAAATAACGCAATTTATTTCTATTATCAATGGGTCAGTTTTTTGGAAGTAAAGTTTTCAATTATAGATGGATGTCGACTAGCGTGGCTTATTTGGTTTGCTGACAGACGTTTCGGAAATTCAGCGTGGAGGTTTTATTGATATATTTCCTAATTAGAAGAAAAAGTAGAATTACTTTCTATATTTATTCACGTTTTTTTTATAAACATAAGACGGTATTTGTAAACAATGAACATCAATACGAATCTCTAGAGCTAATCTTATACAGTCTTTATTAAGAAGTGAAGTGAACTATCAATTGTCAAGATCAAACATGATAGATTTTGAACAAGTAAAAGCTTTGAGATGGCACGCAAGTTGAATTTAGTTCACGAGCTGATAGATATAAACTTTCATCATATGTACAGTAAAATTCAAGTAAATTTTTTCCCAGTGTATGCAAATGTTCAAACTTTGAAACGCAGATTGTAAGAAACATAATTTATCTGATTGTGATCGTTCTTCTCGTCGAACTTGATGAAAACCTCCCCTTAACCCTCTATAGTCACACTGGGTCAGAATGACCCCACCACACGTGTTACACTCAGAGAGTGTGACCACTGAGGATAAAATGTGCTTGTATAGGAGATATTTCTTATAAAATCGGCCACCAAGAAAAAAAATCCCAGAAAAAGTCTAAAAAGCAAGTTTAGTGATTGTAATAAATTTACCAAATTCTAATATTTTTAAAATTTTCTCCTGCGAAATATACCATGTTTTTAATTAAACCTACAATATCTTAGAAACGATTAAACGTATAAACATCCCTCAAAAACGAAAATGTGCGTTTTTTCATGTCCGATAATAAAAAATTAATTTTAAATCTATTGTGTAATTTCAGGTATTATTTTACGGCAAAATCACCGAAAATATTTTTTCTTTGCAGATAATACTTCGGATACTGGTATCGGAAAAATTGCTGCAAATGCTGTAAGTGAATGCCCAATTTTCAATACTTTTTTTCATGTAATTCTACATCGAGAAAAAAGATTTTATCCAATGCTAAACACCTGTAGGGCTATCGCTCTTGCACCTAACCTCACTTTTTTTGTTTTCCGGTTCTCCGGAACAAAAAGCTTTGAGTTTCAAGGAACCCGTTCGTTGACCCATTTCTGCCATGCTTGAGCACATTATCTCCAAATTTGAGCTTTATCTGCCGAGTAGTTGAGAAAAAAATAAGCCTTGAAATCCTGAGGTGTAGCGGGAGAAGTACCGCTGTGTCTTCAGTGAAGTCAATAAAAAGAAAAGAGCCAATTTCTTCGACTCAATGTCACTACTTATCATAGACTTTGAGATCATTCAATAAAAAGTTAGTATAAAAAATCAAGTATTTTTTTTCATTGGCGAAGATTGCCTTGAATCAATCAAATCTTTTCTCTCGGTGTACAAAGTATACATACGTCCAAAATTTAATGTGCAGATTGGGAAAAACATGATTGATCATGGTTTCTCATGTGTGATGGTATAGCAGTCAGAATTCATTTGAATTCCTTATAGTGTCTCATTTAGTGATGACCCTCGTGTCAAAATGATTCGGCCTTTTCTCCAAAAGCAAGGTCAAGACCGTTTGTGGTCTCTAAATTATTCGCAGAGCCAAATTGAGAATTGGTGAATAGACAGTTGAATGCTCAATGGATACATAATGAAGGATCCGAGTTGTGATCGTGAATTCTTAAAATACCGCAAAGCGGATCTGGAAGACAGTGACGTGATCATCGACAGATCCCGGTTGCCTCTTCAAGGACGCGGTTGCTTTACGTTTGCCGTGTCTCATCGGTCGTCTCATCCTTTCCTTTCCTCGTAGCGCACATAAACCGTGAGCACAAATCGAATTAGGCGCTGTTCGCCATCTTTAAACTCAGAGCAAAAAAGTAATCGTGTGAATGAAAAAAAAAATGGAAGAACTTATTGCGCACGGCTCAGCGCTTCGCGTCTTCATCAACAAACGAACGTCATACGAAGCGTGACGAATACGACGATCTGCTACCTGCTTCCCGTGAGAAATCGTCCTCAAGGTCGTCACATTTGTGCCTCGTTGCGTCTCGATGCGTTCTTGAAGGTGGGTAACCGTGACTCTTCTACTTCCTTGGATGAGACACGGTTCTTCGTCCTTAATGGCTTCATCGTTTAATTTCTTGCGCCCTAAGCTGTCTAAAATTTCTCAATGGAAATTAATGTATTTACGGTAGTTTTGTCTCTGAAATGTACCGTTTGTGTTCAATTTGATATGCAAGTATGGTATAAAAATAATGTAATTTACACTGAACACGTCCGATTATACTTTGATAAATTCAAACATTTTTACCCAGATGTAAACTTATTACTATTGGGAATACTATAAATCTTTTCTGATGCGTATTTCTTGTAGCAGATCATCTTAGTGAGAGACTGTAATTAATCTCAAATATCGACAAAAACGTTTTCAAAAAATTCCCCTTCACAAATAAACACTATGTTTACAACTTAACTTTCCTGTATATTCGTAAACCTCATTAAGGATTAGATAAAAATTTTTTTAGAAAGTCTATGAAGTATCCGGGACTTCAAAGAAAACCGTCTATTAAACTCAGTGGTATGAGTGCGTGTGTGTATAAATCGTTAGCATCAGAATTTCGAACGAAATCGAAATAATATTCGACAGCTGGAGGCGAATGTTCAGAAAATGTTCAGAGCGGGTATAATCATCGACGATATGCTACAATATATTGCTATCAACCCACAGAGATATTTATTACCTCCTGCTTTTGTAGCAAGGTCGTTCTCTAAAGCTTAGCAAAAATCGCTTAAATGTCAACGATCTTATCACGCTACATTTTCTTTCATAAAAACTGACGCTTTCAGTCAAGATTATATAAAAAATCTTCCTGTAGAAAGTTCAAGGAGACGACGCTTCAAAGAAAATCGTTTATTAAGTGGTTCTGTAGATGTTTATAAATCGTTAGCAACAGAATTTTAAACGAAATCGAAATAATATTCCATAGCTTAAGGGGAATGTTAATATATATTATATAATAACAAAAAAAATGTTTGCGTGAAAGTTTCGAAAAACGGGGGGATTATTTTTTTTAACCCAAACTTCGATCTGTGCTACTCTGATGATTTTTTTTTGCAATATCGACAGACATGCAGAAATGCTCTGTGATTTTAATAGCTAGAAAAAAAAACGTATTATAAAAATAATTATTTCCCCGTTTTTCGAAACTTTTAAACAAAGACATTTTTTAATATATAAAAAAATTCCTCCGTTTTTCGGTAAAAAATCATTCTCACCTGAACGTAAAAATTATTTGAAATATACCGCTCGAACGCTAACAGAAAAAGACAACTTTCGTGTGAAGACATTTTTTTCGTACCTTCAAGTTCCGATGAATTTGCATTTCAACAAACAAACGGCATTTCGAAAATATCATTTTAAAAAATCTGAAAAATTTCACATAGAGTGCCCTTTACTGGTACTTTGATATTACCAATTATGGAGCAGATCAGAGAGGGTCGAAAAAAAGTGGCTGAATCGACAGAGAATGCCCCATATGTATATAAATGGCTATAGAACTAGAATTTCGAACGAAAACGAAATGATATCCTATAGCTTGAGGCGAATATTCGGAACCAAGCAGGTATAGCCACCGGAGCTATGCTACAATATATGCTTTACAGTATCAACCCACCTAGATATATAAAACGGCTGTGACTGGAGACCGCGACGAGGCGAAACAAGGAGGTGAAGTGTGTTAACTTTTGCTGTCGTAGCAAGGTCGTTCTCTGGAGCTTAACATCGAACGCCACATCCTGGCGGGATTCTTAACCCAACATAAAATTATAGTTAATTAAAATTCGCACAAATGACAGCAATCTTATCCCGCTACATAACTTTTTACAAGAACTTTATATTCCATTCAGGATAAGATATAAAAATCTTGTTTCAGAAATTCCAAGACAAACTCAACATTGTGAGGGAAATTAGAGTTGGTCGTAAGTAACCATTTTTCGAAAAATTAAAAACACCTGTTTACGCAGAATTAAATATCTTGGAAACTATGCGGTTAAAAATATTTCCCGATGTACGAAATTATAGTTAATCGTTGCAACTTTCAAATGATACCGTACATAACACCGTTTATCGTGTACAAAAATAAATATATTAAATGCATGTGCTTGTTTCATTGGTTGGGCGAATTAGTTCATTAGTGCTTGAGTAGATGACCATCGAACCACCGGAGAATCAGGTGAAAGACCTGCTGACTTTGGCAGTACTTGGTTAGGTGACCCTATCGTACATTCTGGCAGTCAATATTGAGATAGATGTCTGCTTAGCTGACCCTAACTGTCAATACTTGACCGCCTGGCCGACTCGGTCGTCACATTAATCAGATGGGTGACCAATTTTCAGGGAACTGTTTCCGGATTCTATGAAGGCCCTTGTTTCGCGTCGCTATCGTTGTATCCCCGAGCCTGTTCAAAATTTAAGCCCTTTGAACACCGTCCGTTAAATAAAAATGGGTAGAATATGCCACATTTGGAGATCAATGCAAGGGCCTAAAAACCTCATCTCACTCCGTATAACCTAATTGGACGTCCAAACATAATAATGGAGGAACCTTTGTGTACCCTGCGTGTGTCTCCTTAATAAGGCCCTGTCTGGATGTCCCGATTTTGGCCCGGAATAATAATAGAGACGCCCTTATAGGTTGTATCGTGGACCTAGTCTGGAATCCCTGACAAAACCTAAGAAGGCTCCATATGTTTTCACGGCCGCCTGGTTAAATTTCTGCACGGAAGAAGGCAAATATTTAGATTACGTATAACCATCGACGATATACTTCGACATATGCTAGACACTATCAATCCACATAGATATATAAAACTGCTGTGACTAGAGACCGCGACGAGGCGAGACAAGGAGGCAAAGTGTGTGTCAGTCGCTGTTGCTACTGCTGCAGGCACTGTTGTTGCAGCAAGGTCGTTCTCTGGAGCTCGGCATCGAGCGCGACACCGGCAGCAAGACACCACTTTCATTTCTCCCGAACGGTGAGTGCCGCCTGTTCTCGTCGTTGTCGTCGAGCGAGTCGACGAGGCCTCGCGAAGCCGGCGCAGGCGAGAGATACGAAGGCGGCGCAAACTATCCAAACGGCGCTCCCCCGGGACACTGCTCTTTATGGCCATCGAGAATAATTCCACGTCGCGACGCCTCGAGACACTTTTACATCGAGCACGTGCTCATACACACCGCAAGAAGATCCGAGTCCTTGCGCTCATATCACAAGCTATTATTATATCGAGTATTATGCACATGCTACGAACGAGAACTGTTTTCACTATGAGAAAATACGGCGAATAAATAAGGACAAAGCCTTGATTACAGCGAAAACGCTCCACTGACATTTATCTTTATATATATTGATACAGTTGTCCCAGTTTTGAAGCCACAAATCACGGAAAAAAACGATGTTGAAAAAATTATTAGAGGTAATATTTTATTTCCCATTAAATATCATTGGTTTGCCCATGATTATTAACAATAAGTTTGTTGGACTGCGACATACATTCGATACCTATATTCAACGCAGAATGTTCTCTGTGACTCATAAAATAAGATATCGAATATTAAAATTTGTTCATAGGTTTGGGCTGAAGCTACGGCTAGTAAAAATTTTTACTTTTTATCTCATATCATCCTGGGTTTTTTTGTTAGATTTTTTTAGAAAACTGGTCTCCTTAAGGGGCTCGAGTCACTTAAAGAAAGTCATGAAAAAAAAATTTCTGTACATCATACTTTTCTTTTAAAAAATTCTTATTTCAAACCTCATTAAGTATATACCTAGAGTTATAATTCTGCAATTTTGTAGATATACAGTGCACCAAAATGTTGTGAGTAAGACAGGAAAATTTGCAAACTGTCGTAGCTTTCAGATCAAACTGGTAAACAAATTTTAGTGGTCAACGTCTTAGTTCATCTGTCCCATACTTTTTTTTCCACTATGAGAGAATACTGCGAATAAATAAAAACAAAGTCTTGATTACAGCGAGAACGCTTCACCGACATTTATTTTGATATATCTTGATACAATTGTCTCAGTTCAGAAGCTACAAATCACGGAAAAAAACGACAGTATAAAAAAAATAATTAGCAGTGATAATTTTCCCATTAATTTTCGTTAACTTACTTATGGTTTTTAACGATGTTTTTTAGGCTTCAAAATACATCTGATACTCTCGATTTCCTATATCGACGTATTTTCTTAACGGTCAAAATGACGTTAAAATTCTATTAGTCAGGATTTATCTTAATTGTGTATTATGGTGTAGCATATGAAAAATTCATCGAATTCATTCATTTATTTTTGTGTGCGATGCTTAGGAAATTCATCTTCAAGTTTGCGGTATGTTATTATCGGTGCGTAACTACAAGGTGTGGCTGCGACCTCTCGAACGCAGTTAAAATAGCTATAAAAGTTAAGTACAATAAAGCAACATATTGCAAGGGTGAAAGTTCGAAAGAAAGTGAATAAATATATATCTTCAAAACAAACAAAAAATGCGTTTCCCGAGTTAAAACTTAAGCCTTTTGAACACCCTTCGTTGAATGAAAATGGGTAAAATACGCCACTTTTGGCGGTCAATGTGACAACGTAAAAACCTTAATTGGAGGTCCAAACATAATAAATTCAGTCCACAGTAGTGTTAGTTCACTCGAAATGGGTAATATCTCCCATTTTCGAAGGTTTTGAGGAGTGTTAACGAAGTGGAGGAACCTTCGTGTACCCTTCATGTCTACAACATTTAAATTTTGACGAGGGTCTAAATTTCAACTCGAGTTTTCTAATTTAAAAAAAAAATCCACTGAGAATTTTAATTCATTTTCCACCAGACTTATATTTATTACCGAATATTTTCTTCAATAGAAAATAATATTGCTTTTTATGATCAATGTTGTTTTTTGTATAATACTTGAAAAAAATTTGAAACCGAATTTTCCATGAGTCACGTTTAATCTGTTGTGAGTTAAAAATATACAGGCGTTGTAAATAGCTATGAACAAATTTCAAGATCTTCTCAATGATTTATTCATCGATAAGCGAGGATTTCCAATTTGAAGTGTATATATGTACGAAAGGATGAGCGACGGTAAATCCGAAGGAGGATGAGAGAATAAATTTAACACTCAGTAACTTAACGGACGGAATCCACAGAAGGTTCGCTAGACGCATACAAATGACGCGCGTCGTCTCGAAGTGTCACCTTCCTCTTCCGCCCTGCGATCTTTCGTCCACACTCGCTACATAGCCACGATAAGTACGTAAATACGTGACGAGACGATAGGAACCTCGAAGTGTCGCCGCTGACGACGCCGACGACGACGACAAGAGGACACGTGATCCTTTTGCCGTTTTTTCTTTTCCAGCAATCGATACGTGTACCTTTCATGTTTTTCCGCACGAGCAGTTGCGTCATTCTGGTTTAACACTCAACATATCCTCAGGGTATACATAAGCTTAATAACCTTGTTCAACGCATTACAGACATAAGTATTTACGTATGAGTATTTTCACCATGTGTCGTCGTGAATTCGATCCATACTCGGCGACGGCAACACTGTCGCAAGTCTCGAACAACTCGTCGAGAGAAATTTTCATTCGATGGTACAGAGAGAAATGGAAACGGGAGAAGTCGAAGAACCCGGGTTGTTCAGTAGCTTTCCAATCTTGCTTGTCGAACATATGATATTACTTCCTTTCGGATTCCTCCTAACGTCCACATTTCTTTTTAGAAAGAAACTTTGAAAATTTGTAGACAAATTTTCAGTATTTCTGTTGTATTAATACTGTAAAATATTTATTGATGCAGTATTAATCTTCGATATTCAGAGTTGAGGCGACAGATGAGAAATTTAAAAAAGTGTATGCTCGTTATTTTGTTTAACGATTATTTTTTATTCAAGTATTCTGTACATTTTGGATCTTTCGACATTTCTATTGGACGAATCTTTTGCTTGAGATTGTCGCGGAGAAAACACCTTAGACTTTCTAACAAGTATTAACTGAGAGTCGGTTCCATTTCTGAGAAACCAAAAAATGGTCTTACGGTCTTCGGTCAAAACTGTATATTTATCTTTATTCATAGATCTTTAGAATTTGGTCGCAATGTCTTACTTTCGACACGTTTTCGTGACAGGATTTAGTAAAAAAAAAATTCTCCGGTTTTCACCATGTTGAATTGATGGATTTCTGTCTGATAACTCATCTAATGAATCAATGATCGCTGAAGGATTGCTGTCGTTACGAATTCTTGCCGAGGACTTTTTCCTCCTCTCTCAGTGTTTCTCTATTCTCGCAGAGCAGCATTCGACCGAGAGAAAATTCTTCGGCAAAAAAGAAGCATGGCTACAATATATAATCGAGTCTACCGGGTTTTAGGAATGTAGTGTAGCCGCTTCCCGCAACTTATGGCAACATTTCCACCTGGTACACGCGCGGCTTCGAACGACCGAGTAAAGTCTATGAGCCTCGCGTTGTTCTTCCGGATTTCGCTGAGGCTGCGAAGCTCGTTGAGGAACAGGTGCCTTGCTGTTAGACTATAAACACACATATGTATATCTATCTATGTATATATATATATATACTGGCAACAACGTGCTCGCTTCGCTCGCTCTCTTCTCCTTTCATTTGTTTCTTCTTATGACTAAGCAAGAAATTTGCATGTTTATACCATTCGTCTTTTTATGGGACTTTATTTCTGCTTCAGTATTTCGATATAATCGAGTTCCGATGTGCCATATCGTTTTCTTCGAAGAAAAATAGAAGAGAGAAAATAAATTTTTTCTATTTTCGGAATAAATGTATTCTATTTCACAACAAATCCGCTCCGCTCCTCAACATCGCAATGCAAATCATATGCAAAATGCAGCATCATTCAATTTTAATAATTCTTAGATTATGTTATTTCCTTGAATTGCTACGAAATGAAAGAAATTCATAATTTATTTTTAATATAAATATTCGGATATCTAAATATGACGAAACCAATATCGTTATTGATAGAACGTGTCACTTTTATCCGTTTGTTTACGCAAAATCGAGCAATACCTTCTAACGCACGTTATATGACATCCGGACATTAAAGGGTCAAACTTATTATTGTGCGTGCGCGCAAAAACGTACACGCGAAGTTGCATGCGCGCGAATTCTGAACCTGGTTATGTAACTTTCGTTAGCGAGGCCCTGAGGGATTGAAAAAAGCCACAGCCGAGAGAGTCAACGAGACACGCTTCGGTCGTTGCAAGTTTGTCCCACTTTCTAAGCAAACTAATCAAACACTGGTCGTTGTATCGTTGACTTATTGCCGTGCTTCCGAAACCTTGGAGATAAGAACGAGAACCTGTTGAAAAAAATAATAAAAATGCTTTGGAACTGAAAATTGTTTGTAAATTTTAACCTTGAAGCCAGAAGTATACACATGAGAAAAAAAATGTTTGAATAAATTCAGTCAACGTAGACGTTCACTTGCACGAACTTTCAACTAGTACAACAAATATCAAGAGACGCGTCAGCGTCTCGACGCCGAGTTCAGTTTTAGTTACCGCAAATATATTTCAGACAACTGAATCTTATTATTATTTGAGGAAAGTTATTGACCTAACGAAAAATTTCGCTTTAACGAAAGTATGCGCTAATTTAGTTGACTTAAACATTTCTTTTAACATACACCAAGATAAAAAGTTTCGTTGAGTCCCGAAATTATATACTCCAGTTTTAATACCATCTTTACTTTGAATGATCCCAATTAAGGGGACCGAGTTACCTGAAGAAAGTCATAAAAAACAAATTCTGTACATAAAAATCTTCTTCCAAAAATTTTTTATTTCAACCTCGTTAAGTAGATACCAAAAATTATAATTCTGCAATTATATTTCTACAGTGCGACAAAATGTTGTGAGTAAGAAAGTGAAATTTTCAACCTGTAGCTTTCACATCGAATCGGAAAATAAATTTTAGTGTTCAATGTCTTATTTTATATGTCAAAGGGTGCATTGTAAGACGAGTGTAGCAATCCTGGATTGCTACTAATTATTCACTGAGTTTCAAATAAACAAAATTCTATTTACACATTTAAAATCATTTCTCAAAAAAAGCTTAGATAAAAATTCTTACTCTCATCCTAGAATGGACTCTTCGATAGACGAAATAAGACATCGAACACTAAAATTTGTTCACCGGTTCGATCTGAAAACTACGACAGGATAGAAATTCCACTTTTTGCTTCACACCATTATGGTGCATTGTATGTCTTTGCAAAATTGCAGAATTATGATACGTGATTTGTACTTAATGAGTTTAAAATGTAACATTTTTCAAAAGAAAGGTTTCATTTACAGGATTTTTTTTCTTATTTATTTATTTCAGATGACTGAGTCCCCTTAAAGAAGATCGGTACCGACTTTCAAAATCAAATCAGTTCAAGATGTTCGTAATGGATTCTTTAAAGTTTAATGCATTACATAATAATGGTAGAGAATGATTTGTATTAAAGCATGTATACTTAACCGGGAGAAAGATTAATAGTGCATAGCATTTGCATAAAAATTTGCTGATTAACTTGTTTTTAATGGGATACATTCTCGTTCGATTTTTTCAAAGTATAATCTGTAATTCCCGACCGATTTTATTAGGTGATAGCTCATTCTCTTCCTCAAAAAATACTCAACAGATTCGCCGTCTAGATATTTCATAGAGTTGATCGCTCAACAATTATAGCCTGTTGTTGAACAAGAATGTCGTTAAATAAATATTTCCATAAACGACAAGCTGTAATTGGTAATTAAGCCACACTATGAAAAATCTTGACGGTCAATTCATAGATCATCTTCCGAGAAAGAGAATGAGCTATCACTACCTGAAAATCGGTAAAGAACGACAGATTATACTTGGAAAAAACTTTGATCTTCATGCAAATCCATCATAATTAATCTTTCTTTGGGTCATTCATCCATGATTTCATCCAAATCACACACTCCTATTTTTATTAAATGCATAAGCTTCCAAAAAATCGTTTACGAAGCATTAGCACTGATTTGACTTCGAGAGTTACCGATTCTCCTTAAGTGAGAAGAAAAATCAATCCACCAACTCCTTTAGAGCCAATGAAATTTTTTTTCTCGGTGCAACGACTTGCGTAATTCAATCTGTAATTAATAATACGAAAGGCAAGGATAAGTACGTACCTGTCGGTAAGTAAATGAAAACGTTAATTAGGTGATAACCGGAGAAGTTGGAAATGGCACGAAATGGAATGGAGGGGGAGAGCTGTTGGCCGTGGGCCGCAGAATGCCATAGGACTACCGAAGAGGGCGCATTATGCCACTTGGCACCTTTCTCATTTTCACTCGTGAGTTATATTCCTCGCGCGCTTCGTGCTATCGCACGCCTTGCCAATTGCCAAACCTTCGACGGTTTTACGACACGACGAGAGCACGGATCGTCGCTCGGTATTTCGTAAAGGCTGTCTGGTAATCATTGAATATGTATATATACAGAAAGGACTATACACGTAAACCGCATACCATACAATACATATTGGTGACATAAGCGCAGAACTCATGGGTTTCCTCGTCCATTTTTGGTCGAGCCCCAGAATTTTTAAGTGTACAGGTGCGTACGGTTAATAAATTGTATTTTTTTTTCTGCTTTCACGAAGGGTACAACAGGCTCTGATTATTCAGGCCACAGATCCAGTTTTTTTTTTCTCCTTTCGATCAGTTGGAGAAACGTGAGTGTCGATGTAGAGGTTATAATTGAAAATTGACTGCATAATGAGGTGACATAATGATGTCTATATTGGTATTGCTGGTTACATTTGTAAAAATTGTTTTCATAATCGCCGGTAAGAAATTAGTGGTTCCTGTCTCTTCTCGAATATTTGAGGAACCGAGTTTTGCGGCGATTTGTAGCCTGGGCAATTTTTATTGGAAACGTATTTTGAATAAATTATTAACCTAGTGGTAAGATTCTTTGCAGAGATGGAGAAAGGGAACTTGAGGAAATGCTTAAACGAAACCGTTAACGGGACCAAATCTTTAAAAAACAGGCAAAAGAATTTTTTTTATTTATCCTTTTTTTTTTAAATACGATGCAATAATACCTCATTCACATAACAAATATTAGAACTATGCAATTTTAATTAACTGTATTTTTTTATCTGCTTTCACGAAGGGTACAAAAGGCTCTGATTATTCAGGCCACAGATCCAGTTTTTTTGTCTTTTCGATCAGTTGAAGAAACGTGACTGCCACTGTAGAGGTTATAATTGAAAATTGGCTGCATAATGAGGTGACATAACGATGTCTATATTGGTATTGCTGGTTATATTTGTAAAAATTGTTTTCATAATCGCCGGTGAGAAATTAGTAGTTCCTGTCACTTTTCGAATATTTAACACACTCAGTTTTGCCGCGATTTGTAGGCTGGCGACAAGCGTAACGGCTAAAGTCATCTTTTAGGAATTTTTATTGGAAACGTATTTTGAATAAATTATTAACCTGGTGATGAGATTCCTAGGAGAGTTGGAGAAAGGGAACTTGAGAAAATGCTTAGACGAAATCGTTAACGGGACCAAATTATTAAAAAACATTCATAGGAATTTATTTTTTATTTATCTTTTTTTTCAAATACGATGCACTGATGCCTTATTTAGTACATAATAAATATTAGAATTCTACAATTTTGTGATGACGTACGAAATTGCAAAATCATAGTCCATGTTATGTATCTAATGAGGTTTCAGTTAAAGATTTTTTTAAATAAGTGTATCATCTGCTTTTACGAAAGGTAGAACAGGTTCTGATTTTTCAGGATATAGTTCCAGGTTTTTTTGTCCTTTCGATCAGTTGAAAAAACGTGACTCCCGCTGTTGACATTATAATTAAACGATTGGTCACATAACGAGATGACATAATGATGTCTATATTGGTATTGCTGGCTATATTTTCGAAAATTGTTTTTATATTCGCCGGTAAAAAATTAGTGGTTCCTGTAACTTCTCGAATATTTATGTCTTGGGACGTTCAGTTCTTGTCTGTTTTTGAAATTAGCCATGGATTCGATTTCTCGTTCGAATATCGAGCGGAGTTCTTATTGGAAACGTATTTTGAATAAATTATGAATCAATTAAGGATATTTTCAGGTGAATTGGAGGAAGGGAACTTGAGGAAGTGCTGAGACGATCCCAGTAACGGGACGAAATTATTGAAAAACAGTCATAAGAATTAAAAAAAAAAAATTTATATATTTTTAAAAATATTTTGCACTTCAACCTCATTAAGTACGTAACAAACATTATAATTCTGCAATTTCGTATAGACGTACAGAATTGCACAATTATAATCCATGTTATGTATTTAATAAGGTTTTTATTTAAGATTTTTCAAAAGAAATGTATCATTCAAACAATTTATTTTCCTTCTAACTTTTTTAGGTGACAGGGTCCACTCAATTATTACATGTCACATATTCGACTAATACCAAAATCTACATCGCAAATCATCAAATTGGAACATAATCTCACGGTTACAAATGTTTTGCGAATTATTATATATATTGGAAGGTCTATTAAATTTCATTCAATACACAAATACGTTGTAAACTCCAAATAATTATATTATAACACACAACTCTTATAAAGAAAATTGCAAATTAATTTTACCATTATCTTCCTGTATATCAATTATCATCTGTATATTAAATTGAATATGTATGTATCGGCAAAAAAAAAAACTTCCAATACTTTATTTTTTGCAGAGTAAATTTTTTTTATCAAAATTAATTTTGATACATAAATTTTTAACAGTGTTCTTTTGAAGTATCATTTTCATTCATTATCTTTTCATGTGATTCACATTGAAATAAATGAAAAGCATTCCTGATTACGACTGATCTGAAATGACAAACGTTATTATGGATTAATAATAGATTGTAATGGATATTAAATTTCTTGTCACTCTGCGTGATAAGCAATCGATGAGAGTTGTGAAAGAAGAGAGAAGTCGCATTGCAAGCGCAGTATATTTACTTACGAACGTATCACGTCGGAGTTATGTCGTTCGCGAGAAGCTATTAATTAGGATACTTAACTAAGAAGAAGACGATCTTTGCCTGGAAACAGGTTTTCAGTCGTTTAGCACGGCAAACAACAAGCGGTCCTTAAGTCGATGTTTCGTAACTCTTCCTCAGACTCTGTGGAGAACGTTATACTCGCGATCAAACGTTCACGACTTGTTTGACGATAACCGAGTGGTGAGAGTCGATCACGCGACTAACCTTAAAGCACTCGCTACACGGTGAATTGCTGGACACATTTCTCCAGGTCTGCTCTGTGCCTCGTTTTAACTTCCGTGCTTAAGTGGATGCTGAGTAGATTTGTTTACCGACTGGTCGGTAAAATGGATCCACGAATATAGGTGTCACTGTCAGAAAATATGGTACGTAGGTGACACATGGCATTATTATTCTTTTGACTGTGGCTGAATTCTTATTAAATTATGTTATGATGCTTCGACGATAACAGCCTGTAATATTTTTATTTCTTAGATGGAAGTTCGACAAATCGTAACTCGGGGTTTGAGTCAACCGATGTCGAAGATTCCGTTGTTACCGATTTTCCAATACGGAAAAATTAAATCACTTGAAAGTCTCTCCTAATTTTTCCAGATCTTTAAATCCGATATTACGAAAAATGGGGTATTTCTTTAATGTCAATATATCTTTAAAAATTGAAGTCAGAAAAAAATTGTTTCAACATGAAAGTTGTAGTTCCATGCAAACTTTTCAATGACATTTTTCAAATAATTTTGCGACCTGATAATATTAATTTTTTAATGAAAAATATAAAGATTATTTTTTTATTAAAAAAAGGTAACTTTTTTTGGTCGAAAAAAATTTCAGAATCTTTGCGCCTCGACGAACCCGTTAACGGGACCAAATCATTCAAAAACAGTCCTAAGAATTTTGTTTTGTAATGTATCCTTTTTTAAAAAATTATGTTGCACTTATACATCATTAAGTACTTGAAAAACATTACAATTCTGCAGTTTCGTAAGGACGTACAAAATTGCAAGGCTTAGTAAAATAAATTGAAAGTGCGTTATTTCGCGTCGTTAGATCGAGTTATAATAGCCGTAGAATTTAACATAATATCAAATCTGTGTAAATGGAGATGAATGAAAAACTTAATACCTATTCACCATTCGGCTCCATTGGTACTTTAGAGTTTAGCAAAAATAGTGTCTGGCAAAGAATGTAAAAAAAAAGTGTCGAGTAAAAAACGATTTATCTATGTAAATTGACTATTTGAATTTATAAGCTCAGGCGAGTAATTTGTCTGGACTGGTGAGGCGCGTGTTCAGCATTTGCAATTTATCGCGCACTTAAAAACTGTGGTATGTATTTAACAATACACGGAAAGTAAAGAGTAGTTTCAGCGCGCAATTCTGTTATGTGTCGTGCGTCGTGTCAGTCGCACTAAAATCAAATCGAAATCGTAGCTTTACATTTTTTCGATTGGCAGGAAAAAAAAGTACGTACGATCAAAGGCTCAGTTCCTGTAACTATCACCGCTGCTGTCCAATCAGAATAATCCGTTGCACCAATTAACCGGTGAGTTCAGGTTATGATCTCTGCGGACTATTTTTACTATCGGTGCTTTACCAACGATTTTATAGTTTCTTCAACCACCCGAGTAGTTAGCGCTACTCTAACGATTTCGATTGGTTATCGGGACCCATAAAATGATTCTTACAACTACTTTTTTTCTTTTTGTGTATAAAAGTGGCAGATAGTTATCTCTAAGGGCTTATATATGGAATAATGCTACATCTGACATATGTACATTAACTTAACAATTTTCCTAGTGTGATAACTCGCTTATTTGTAAGTACTTCACTAAGAGAAATTGGTCTAATGGTTCTATTTATATACACTCAGAGAAATCATAGAAGTCCAGTAAACTATAAAGTGACAACTAATAATTTTTAGTCCATGCAACAATTTTTATTGATTCATTGATTTGATTTTCATTGATGGCAGTAATGAAAAATGTTGTACGATCTGAAAATAAAAAGTTGTCTCATTACAGTTACAAATGCCATAATTTTCTCTGAATGTATCGTGAAATGTTATTCTCATATTAATACAATTTATTATAATAAAATGAACGCTACCAGCGTGATCACGGAAAAATTTATTTTTCTTTAAATTTCAACTCAATAACATTTTATTTTTATCGATCACGAATATTGACATGTACATAAATATTTGTTGGTTCGAATACATTTTATTCTCAGCAACTGTAAAAATTATGTGTACCACAAAAAATTAATTTGCTTCGAATACAATTTTATTCAATTAAAATAAATCCGATACTTGATCTTATAAATCTATTAGACCCATTTATCAGTATATATACATACGAGCAATTGTATAAGGGTCCTCAACAGTACTTAATTTATATCCCTCTTGCTCGGTTGTCGGGACTTTCATTGTCTATCCGGTATGACTCACGCATTATTCGCCGTATTACTAATACGCGTTTAATTCTTGTTCGGAAAGTTGGTAATCAATGGATTAGAGCGGCAATCCGCTTCAGGATCAGCGTGTATATGTCTTGAATTTCACTCAGTGTCTTCGAGGTGTTCGTGATGCTCGTAAACCCGTTTGTGACTAGCCAATAACACTTTTCGCTTATCGTAAAATAAAAGAAAGTCGAGATTTTCGAAATTGTCATTTTTATTACTACTATCATGGAGAAAATGTGAGCACGTGTAGTGTGAACCGGAAAGCGAAGATTAATCTAGCATTTAGTGCAAATACATCAGTCATAAAAATACACACATCTATTTATAGATAAGTGTGTGCAAGACGGATCGACGACGGAAACCTCAAGGTATCGAATAGGAAAACATCTCTGCACGTGATACACTTCTTTTAATAGAACTTAAATCAAAACCTCATTAAATACATGACAAGCATTATAATTTCGCAATTTTGTGAAGACATAAAATGCACCACATCAATGTGAGGTAATAAGTAAACATTTCCACTTGTCGTAACTTTCCAATGAAACCGGTGAAAAAATGTTAGTATTTTTTTCATCGGGTGAAGAGTTCATTCTTCTTTTACTTGCAACAAATTATTTTTTCACTTCGAAACTTTGATCGGTCCCAGTCTGGCAATTTTTTATTGTTATCAATACATAGGCGCAGAGATTCTGTAATTCTTTTAGTAGAAAAAAATTGCCTTTTTTGGTTAAAAAAATAATCTTTATATTTTTTTAGCAAAAAAGTAATATTATAGGGTCGCAAAATGGTTTAAAAAATTTCATTGAAACGTTCACATGAAACTACAACTTTCATGTTGGAACAGTTTTTTTTCTATGACTTTGAATTTTTAAAGATATATTGACTCTAAAGAAATACGCCATTTTCCGTAATATTGGATTTAAAAATCTGAAAAAATTGGGAGAAAGTACTTTCAACTGGTACTAAGATGTGTCCAATTATAGGACTTATAAGAGAGTTTCGAAAACAAACAGGCTGAATCGATGAATGAGACCTCATATGTCTTCCGTGTCAGTCAGTGTCTTCGAGGGATTCGTGATGCCCGTAAACCCGTTTGCGACTAGCCAACAACACTTTTCGCTTATCGTAAAATAAAAGAAAGTCGAGATTATCGAAATCGTCATCATATAGAAAATGTGAGTGCGTGTGGTGTGAACCGGAAACGAAAGATTTATCTAGCATTTAATAAAAATACGGCGGCAATCATACAAATACACATTTGCCCTCATGTGTAAGTGTGTGCAAGACGGATCGACGACGGAAGCCTCGAGATATTGAACAGGACAACAACTCGCGCGCGAAGCGAAGCGAAAGGTGCGTGCAATGTGTCCCGTCGAGTGCAAAGCCTCTGTTGCAATAATGCGACGGCGACTATGATGACGACGACGACGACGACTCTCCCCTGCGCGTTCCACAGCACGGGTGAGGCAAGGCCGGGCTATTTTTATTTTACGGAATTTTCTCCGTCCGTTACAATCGCGAGCAGAATTGCCAAGATTTTTCCCGCGAACGCAGCACTTTTTATACATTTTTTTATTTCACTATCACTCGTCGTTCTGAATTATGACACACCCAACTAATTCCAACATAATACTGCTCTCTGAATATTGAAGATATTTTTTTTTTTCACGTCATAATATCCAGCACTTTTTTTTCAAGGTCTTGTTAAGCATGATATTGCCGTTAGAAATTGTATATATATAAGAGCTGGTCGGTTCTGACCGTGGATTAACTGTATAAACTGCTTTACGGAGAAATGAAAAGTAATGCAAATTATGTAAACGGTTATATTCGCTATATGGTCTATGTGATATAGGATATCGAGGATCTGCTGTAATGGGAGACGCGGCCCGGAATAATAAACGACTCTAGTGCAGAGAATGCTCTCTAGCGATCGTATGAAACGATTCGAGAAGCGGAGAAGCAATCCTCGTGCACTTAAGAGAGGCGAGAGATCCGCGGCGGTCGACACACTCTCTCCTCGGGGGGACCACACGATTAATCGATGTATCTCGTGCAGTGGCTGAGCGGTTGACGTATATGTTGGTACCCGCATAATTTAAGTATATTATGTAGGGTGCATAAATATATATATGTGCATATGTATGCACGTGTATTTATTTCTTTTGTTAATATTCGCAATAATGGTCACGTGCTGCTCTCGAGACTCGTTCAGATCTCGATTCTTTAATTGGAGCTGATTCAATCGAACACCCACTACCGGTCACAACCCACGTCTTCCATTGAAGGACCATTTTTTATAGTAGTGCATATTTATCTTTATTAACTTTGTCAGTCATTAGAAGTATTGATACGGAATTAATAAAAAATGGTATAATGCAAAGTTGAATATAAAATATAAAGTAAGTGGTGGATAAGTTAAATTGAGAAAAAAAAAATAGAGCAAGTAGTGAAGTAACTTAAGGGGCATTTTCGGTTAGGTAAATCGATTAGCAAGATGCAAGGAATAGTTTTTAGCATTTTTTAAGGGAGATTAGTCAAAGTGACTGTAAATCTGAATCAAATAGATCGTACTTAATGTTTTTTTCTACATTCACTGGAACTGGAACACTAGTGTCTTTTTCCAAACATAAATGGAATAATTAAAAAAATTTCCCATAAGGTTACAAATTATATCATCTAAATTGTCCCAAGTAGCCCCGGTCTCTCCTACATAGGGGCAGTTTGCATTAATTCACATTCTCTGGTAGGCTACCAGAATCTGAAGTGGCACAAAAGATTATATATGTAGCGGCGAACTAACCGCTTGTCATTATGACAGAAAACACGTTGTCCATACGGTATTGTACGTACGATATGTGTGCGTGGGTGTATACGCGCGTATTGTCTTTCATGAAGAATGTAGAAAGTAAAGGTAGATCTTGAGTAATGCGAGTGCATGCACGTTGCAAAGTATAGGTTGTTGGGAGGTTATACTGCTCGTATCATACGAACTGTCGGTCGTTGTGGGTTGCTGTTCAGACGAGGACGAAGAAGGCGAAGATTCCAAGGAGGATCAACAGCGGCGGCGCTCGGCGAGACCGAACGAACGATGCAAGTCCCTCGCGCGTCACGATCTCCAAGAGATGCTATTGCTCTCCCGGCATACGCCGCTGCTCTCCTGACGCTGCAGCTGGTGAGCCTCTCATCTCTGCATGGCTCGTCGCTGCCGAAAGGTCACGTCGTGGTCCCTGGCGATGACTTCCCTCGATCGTTGACTATACTTTTGCACACCATTTACTGTCCACACTCTAGGCGCTTATTTATATTTTTAATAGTTTTGTAAACATTGGATGCTCTAAATTATTCGTGACTTTCCTATATATATTTTCTATCTATTTATATATATAATATTTTCGAAAATATTTCATTGCATTCGCATTCAAAGTTTTTTTTTTTATGACCTTCAAAATAATTCTATTTGCCAATGGGATTATTTGACATGAGTTTTCAAACGTCAAAATAAAAAATTATTATACTTCAAAAGTGACATTCTTTTACTATTTTTATTACAAAATCGTCTGAAGTATAAAACAATTTTTTTCTCGACTGCAAAGAAGCTTGGCTGTAACAGGATTAAGAATTTTCGCCGGATCTGCAGCTCTTTACGCAATAAAAAACTTAAATATGTTTAAATACAGTCATGAAGGCATAAAGTGTTATGATTATTATCATTATGTGACCCAGATTATTTTAAAGGATGCAAGTCGACTCTGCAGTTTTTTACGAACTCAAAAAGCAATTAAACGCAATTAAATACAGGAATATTATGAGTAACAAAATTTAAATTATAGTTGTTATTATTTTTATAGCGTAAATACATTGTAGAGATTTAATCGATGAAGAGAACGTTCAAAGGAGGAACTTCAAATTTGAGATTGACCAACACTTCCGACTTCACGAGTGAAAGTGAAACTTTCGTATGCCTCTCCTTACAAGCGCGCCCTCGGGACCTCGTGGCGCGACCTTCTCCTTCAAACGTCCTTTGTGCAACATTGCATATGCTCATGCTACTTTATACCGTGCACGCATTACACCTGAAAAAGAATGCAATTTTTAAATACTTTTCATTAATGTACTTTAAACATCGGGTATCTGGACATTGCAGCATGTACATACGACGATTTTAATAACGTTATGAAAAATTGCAACTTTGTTAACACCAATGATCTGACCACAAACGTTTTTGATTATTTGTAGTATATCAAAATAATAAAAACTGAAGTAAAAAAAACTGCAAAGCTTAACCTTGTAAATTGCTTCCCGATCAATTTTGGTTTTTTATAAAGCTACCTCTATGAGGAAGTATGTTAATCGATTTTGGCTTCCTCATATAAGAACTTTTGTAAAAAAAAACCAAAAATAATAAGGAAGCAATTTGCAAAGTTCAGTTTTGCAGCTTTATTCGTTATCAAAGTTACATTTTCGGAAAATTTGAACTACATAACAAATTGTGACATACTTTGTAACTGTTATAACTGGATACTACTGATTTTATGTACAAAATTTGAGATCGCTATGTTATGTTTTGCTAAAATTAATGCAAAAACATAATTTTTTCCGAAAATTATCAAAATTTTAACCACATCGCAGAATACGATGAAACCGTGTACTAAATAGTGCCGATTTTTTTGCATCGAATTTGAGATCGTTATCTCATGTTTTTCCAAAATTAGGACAAAATCGTGAATTTTTTGAGAATTTCAAAACACCTTAAAATCCGAACCGCTTTCCGATTTCGGTGAAATTAATTACTAATCAACATTAACAGTACCTCTTCGTATGAAGAATTATTCAGCAAAATATCGCTATTTTTAGGAAACCTAGAGCACGCACGTCCTTTTCTGAACGAATTCAAAAAGGTATAAAATGAAAATTTTATACCTTTCATCATTTTGTGTCCTGGCATGAACAACGCTAAAATTTTTTTTATGAAAACGAAGCTTGCTTTATTAAAAAGCAAAATGCTAAACGGAGAAAAAAAAACCATAATCCTAAAAAATCTGTGTATTAATATTAGCCCAGTTTTATCATTTGTGGTAAATATATTACTTTAACATCACCCTACAATAAATTCTTCACCAAAGAAATGAAAAATGACCGAACTCGAAACCTGCGAAAAGGGAATTGTTAATAATTACCATAATTTGTTCAGTACAACTGCCACTTCTTCTTCATAAAATCTGAGCGTTCTTCTAGATATAATGTCGTGAGGTCACCGAATCCACTTGTCGTATAATCAATGTCAATGGCCGATAAGGAGGCAAAAAGTGTTTTGCTATGGCAAATATTCGCCAGGTTCGCCAGCGTACATCCTAATGTGTACTGAATGCCGTTATGTATACGAGGCGGGTCGGGACCGACAATGAACTATTCTTGGTTCTCCACGAAAGAAATTACTTTTTACCCACACGCGCTACATTGACATGCATCGATGCTCACGCACTCTGTATAGCATTTATTTATTATAGCTTATTCTTCGGGTGCAAAGCTGCGACATTCGACGACATACTCTTTATAATGACTTAGTACGAAAAATAAATGTTATATTTCAGTAAAAGTTACATAGTATATTATAAATAGGAACGAAGTGCTCGCTTTGCTTGCACTCTTTTCCTTTTATTTGTCTCTTTTTATGGCTGAACGGGATATCTGCGATTTTATGCGATTTGTGACTCTATTTCTATACTTCAGTTTTTTAATATGATCGAATTTCGATGTACCATCACTTTTTTCGAATAAAAATGGAAGAAAAAAAAAAGTATATCTTATTTGGGGAAAAAATGTATTCCATTTCACATGCAAAAAAACAACAATTTAAAAAGTCCGCCTTGCGGGCTCCTTGAAACTTGAAGTTTCAAGGAGCCCGCACTTGGCCCTTTTCTTCCGTACTTGAGCACTTTGTCTCCGAATTTGAGCTCTATCTGCCGAGTAGTTGAGAAAAAAATAGGTCTCAAAATTCTGAGGTGTGGTGGCCCCTGGCTTCTTAATAAAATCAATGAAAAGAACACGGACGATTTCTTAGAATAAATGTCGGAATATATTATTGGCCTTGCGATTATTCAATGAAAATACAATATAAAAACTCAAGAATTTCTTTCCATCCCCGAAGATTGCTGTGAATCAATAAAATCTTTTTTCTCGATGTACAGAAAAACCGGATATCTGTTTATGTCCATAATTATGATAATGCCTCAGGTCCGAGTTTTTTACCACGATAGAAGAGTAGTTTGTAAGGCGTTCAATGGTATGGGCGTTTTCTTCGCCGCGTGAAAATTTTTTCTTTCTATCTCCGCTTTTGCTTGCTCGTTCGTTGGCTGTTTCGCGATGGCTGCCGCACGCTCGATGGCGAGTATTCTACTCTCCGAGCCTCTTCGACGATGTTAGCGTTCAGAAACGGTCCTACAGTCGATTGCTAGCTTCTCGCTACCAGTAGTACCTGTCATACAGACCCTGACGCAGCTATTCAGTAGAGGTTATCCTCGCGGATAGGAGACCGGGGCGCGATAGGTCAGAGATATTTTGGATCTAGCCATTTTAACCCTTTGTACCCGGTTAAAGAAGTTTGCAAGTCTACATTACCGCTAATTTAATTCATCAGCTGATGTGTTATATTTAATACAGTTCTGCAAGGAAATTACAAATTCTTATTAAATTTTCGAATTTTCATAAAATTAAAAATAAAGTATTGTAATTACATGTGTCACTTAAATGTCAAATTTTATATACGCAGTTTCCATAGAAAGTCCTTAAGCCGTACTGTTAAGCTTACTTTAAATGTCGTTAATCGTGTAGGAAATTCTCAGGAAGATACTTTTTGAAAGGGTGTTATGCTAATTTTGATCACTATTGGAATTATCGCTAAAAGATATTAAACATTTAATGTTTTGGTATAAGAGGTTTTTGAGAGAGAGAGAGAGAGAGGATGCTTAAACCGGTACATTAAATTTAATATGGGAGTGTAATTAAAAATTGCAGTAATCTGATTTAAAATAAAATCCCGTAAATGCTTTTAGTATATAATGTATTTTAATTTTACAGTATACCAAACGCACTTGGATTTTGAATAAAATAAAACATCGTAGTATAGGTTCACCTCTGCCCGACGTTCCCTACATATACGACTCTTCGACCCCACTCACTTTCCATCTTCTCTCCTTTCTTCTCGATCTTCTTCATCTTCTCTTTGTCTCACTCGGTCTCACCTCGCGTACCTGTTCACCACGCTCTAAAGTTCAAAGTGTACGGTAGAAAAGTCCGAGAATCGGCGAACGCGACTATTGGTGTCGAAGCAAACCCATGTAGTTCCATATTCAGCCTATTATGTCGCGTTCCATACACATACTATTACATTTTTACGTTTGCATGTACATAACGTACACATACCGGAAAAAAATTGCGTAATCCCTAAAAACCGATGTATAAAAATTCCGAACCTAGTTTTTCTACTGTCCAAATATTATACTTAACTTCATCATACAATATATTTTTCAAGAAAGATAAAAAAGCAAAATTGGAAACTATGAAGAAGCCCTATTTAAAAAAATTACCATGAATTTGTAATTTATAGTAATGTTGTTGTTATAACGGCGTTCTTTTTTTCTGCGTTTGGTTGTCACAACCAAACATTTTTTTCCGTGTGGTATTTTGGCATTCGAACTATGCACCCAGAGAAATGGGTCTGATAAGTTTATTTTAATCTATTTTAAGATGTACTTGGAATGTATACAATTTTATTTTAATTAAGTACAGTTTATTTCGAACAGATGAGATTTTATTTAGATAGAATATAATTTCTGTTAAATAAAATTCTACTAGGCTGGCCATTAAATAAATTATCTATTTAATGGCCGGCGTAATAGAATTAATCGAAATAGACTCTATTTTATCTAAATAAAAATTCATCTGCTCGACATAGACTCTACACTGTGAAAAAATCTACTTAAAATTTAGTGTACTTTTATTGGAAGTCTCTATTCATTAACTAGTGTATGAAACTGAGTATACAAGTGTCATGTAAAATTTATATATCGTACATCATATTCAATAATTTACTTCAATTTTACAATAAAAGTATTTTCATTTTTATAATTTTCTTCAATTTTGCTGGGAAAGTACATGAATTTTGTACCACAATTGTTTATTAAATTTCGACGACGAGTTTATGCATAAAGACTTCCAATCTTTTCTAACGGTGTATTTGATGTAAATAAAATGTCATCTTTAATCGAAATTTGATCGAAAGATTTTATCGAAATAGGCTGTCTATGATTTAAATCAAATTTTATTTCTTCCAAATAGTAATAATTGATTTAAATAAACTGTTTACACCGATTTCTCTGGGTGTGCAACTTTGACTGTACGCCTTCTATACACATACTAATACGTATATGTGTGTGCATGTACATACCACAAGCATTCCAGATAATACTGGGTGGCTCAGTACGGTTGGTCAGTTTCATCGCATTGACCGCACGTTTCGTCGAGCACTGTATTAGTCAGCTATAGTGTAATGTACTATATGCTGAACGTGCTCTCGCCCTCAGGCAGGAGGATCTACCGGTTTAACAATTTTTCCTCAACGTCCTCGCATTTTCGAGCTGGTATAATGGCGAACGTTATACTGGTACCCGGACAGTCGTGAGCGACCGAGAGATCGAAGAGAAAAAGACGAAGAAGCCACGAGGGAAGATGAGTGGATAGATTTAGCTACAGTAGAGGCAATCCCATGATGTCTAATCCGAAGTTGAACTCTCCGTTGCGCACGGCAACAGTGCAAGCTCAGTGACGCCTGTTCTCGCGGTGCACGAGACTTTTCGCACACTTCTCGCGTTCTCGTTAGCGCTAAATCCTTCTCCATTGCGTCACTTTGCCAGGAAACTCGAGTTCTTTTTTTCCGTGCCATTCAACAAACGGTCACACGAGTGCAACGAACAAAATTCGCGCAAGACTCTTTTTTTTTTTCATTCGGCTCCTTCACATCTTACACTAGGGATTTATCATAACGACTGCTCATGTGGATTTCCGAGATTCTTGCAAAGAGAATGATGTGCAAATTACTGAATTTTTTTAACTACTCACGATTTTTTTATACTCAATTAATAAATAGTTCTTGAGAGCCATGACAAAGAAATCCTTGATTTTCGATGTTGATGAAGAAATATCTAGGATATTTTGACCAAACAAAAGTTTGACACTATTAGATTTTTTATATGTAGGATTAGACAAAAATCTCAAAAATCAATGGCTTTAAAAATACGGAAGTCATTCATTGTAAGTATTGACTTCTTCAGGTATTACTTCAGTAATAACGCCACGAAGAACTCAATACATTATTTGAACTTTTGAAGCGAAGTATCGAAATTTTAATAGAATCGATTAATTGATTGGGGATTCATACAATATGAAATGCTAATCTGCTATTTTATAAATGTTTTCGCTAATTATAGAAACATGATTAAAAAAAAATTTATAATCTTTTCCGTCATTGAAATCGTCACAATCATTAAATTAGATGAACTAGGAATTTCTTTTTAGCTTTAACGAAAAATGGCATTATAATGATCGAAAAGATGGAATTTGTCCATAATTGTGCTCGGTGACCACAATAATCGGAGAAGAAATATATTCGCGTGTCTGACTTCGTTCGGGAATGTCGTTTCTGATCCATCAGTGCGACTAGAGGGGGACAAGGGGGCGAGCGGTGAAAGTCACGAGTTTGCCACAATATAAAGCCTAAGTGTATGTAGGTATTTCGCTGCAGTAGATCGAAAGACAGAGAGGGTCAGCATTGAATCTTTAATCATAAATAACACCACTGAGCAGCAAACACGTCACCATAGAATGTCCTGCTGTAAGTTGGTCCTTGCGAATAGTGTTCACTTCACATAAGTTTCAGAGAAATCAACGGAAATTGCAGGCTTTTGCAATTGCAAACTTTTTGATGATATGAAAATCTTGAGAAATTGAACATATTCAAGGTACTAAAAAGATTACTTTTTCATAATAAAAATTCAAAATATTATATACAAATTAATAAATCGAAACGGAAACCTGACTGCTGTTTAATAGAAACGATTCCAGATATTAAAATTCAATTCTGTTGCTATCCATATATTTTTTTCATACAATAAAAAAAAATTTAAGTGATTCAAAAAATATGTAAAAATTAATATGTACTCAGGAAAATGGAAAAACTTCATTTGAAAAAATTTGGATCTCGGGAGATTTGTGAACAATTTTTTTTTTCATGAATTTTTTCATAACAATTTGGAATTATAATTGTGTCAATTTAATCTCTTTGAAAAAATTGAATTGAAATTTGAAATTATTATTGTCAATTTAATCTCGTCGAAAAAATTAAATTGTAATTTGGAATTATTATTGTGTCAATTTAATCTCTTTGAGAAAATTAAATTGAAATTTGGAATTACTATTGTGTCAATTTAATCTCTTCGAACAGATTAAATTGAAATTTGGAATTATTATGGGGTAGAATTAATCTCTTTAAAAAAATTAAGTTGAAATTTGGAATTATTATTGTGTCAAATTTATCTCATAAAAAAGTGAAATCTCGAAAACTTTTTTTATCCTTTCCGGAAGTCCTTTGAATTTTTTATCGTTTTTTTCAAAACTTATGTGAAGTAAATAGTATTCTCAAGCACAAGACAGTGATTTACAAGGTTTGTCGCTCGTCTAGGCGTCAATCGCCTCGACTTATCGATAATAGAATTCTCGATAGTATAACACTCGCCATTTGTCTTTAAAGCAACGGGGGTTCGACTGCGTTTCTTCGTCAAGTTTTTGCTCCGCCGTCGCACAATCGCACTACTCGTGATAGTTTGCTCTTTCGAGCGTTTTTTTACAGCAATGCACATTCTCCGCTCGCTGCGGCTACTGCGAATGATCTAAATCACTTGACCAACGCCTTCAGACAGTCACTAAACAATTAAATTTAATGGTCCCACAAAGACCTTCCGGTCATTGCGCTCAACGAATTTAAACCATTAAATTATCATATAGTGTTTTTATTTACGGTAGTTATAAAACTCCACTCATACCTTATCGATCTCAATCCTTAAAATCTATCGTTTTACGAGTTCCCATTATTATTAGTTGGCTGATAATCATTTCACAATAATAAATATTGATTTAAGTATACAATACATTGTCATGGACACCTAAATATATTTCAGGCTCTAAAATAATTTTTTTCTATCAACTTCTTACCATTCAAAGGAATAATTATTTCGATTACTTTTCAAAATAAATAATCATACATTTTTAGTTCTAAGAAATATTATAATACCTGTGAAAACATTGATACATGGAATCGACAAAAATAATCACTTAAACTAATTCTCAATTATTTCAAAGTGCAATTATGTTCATAGGTGCAAAATAATTAGTCTTACCGATTTATCAACGGAAAAAAAATTATTAAATGCCTGTCCATTGGAATGATAATTAACTCACGGTTCTCTATAATTTCATGCATGAGCCATTGATTACCAACTAATTCAGAGTTTCGGAGAGAAATCTGAGGATTATCGAGAAACTCGTTAAACTCAAATACATATTTTTCATCGATTTCACTAAGCGTTTTTTGCATTTTCCTCGCTAAGTCTAAAGGCAATAAACGTCTATGCAGTTATTTTCTCAGCTTAATATGAAGAACTCGTTTTACTGGTTCTAGCAAGGTCTGCGATATTATTTGTCGCAGAATCTCGCTTAGATTCGCAGTCGCTGTTGCACGACGTATCCGTTTGTGCGACCCGATGCCATTACCGTACGTAGCATCAGTACGATGCTTCTTCCATTCCTTGATCTTTTGCGCGGATAGAGCGTACACCTTAAGATTCATCTGTACAGTGAAGCTGACTCGATTGCCAAAGAAAGGAGAATTTAAAATGCATGATACTTGCAGAAATAAAGACACCGATATAATTCGCTTTGAAATTATAATGCCTTAATAATAATCTCTAACAATTATCATAAGATATAAAAACTGCCGAACACCCGCAAAACTTGTTGATTTTGTTTACAATTTCACGGCAATCTTTATGCAAAAATAGACAAGAGTAATCGATTTATTTCGAAAATAATAGAAAAAACGTGATCTCCCATTTTTGCTACCATTTTTTTCAAAATGTTAACTAAAACTATATTTTTCTAAGCTATTCAAATGTTTGTACACAATTTCATGAACGCTATAGTTTATTATTATGAAATCATGATTACTAAATATAATTACGAAAAAATTCTGACAGAAAGTTTCCTATAGATTCGATTGTCACATAAAGCAGAATTTAAAATGCCTGATACTTGCAGAAATAAAAA
The DNA here is from genome assembly GCA_949699805.1 of Tromatobia lineatoria. Lineage (NCBI taxonomy): Eukaryota > Metazoa > Arthropoda > Insecta > Hymenoptera > Ichneumonidae > Tromatobia > Tromatobia lineatoria. The sequence continues at coordinate 17,819,434 of OX453036.1, forward strand.
TATCGATACAATTCGCTTTGAAATTACGATTTCTTAATAATAATCTGTAACAATTATTATGATAATTGTTACAGATTGACAGACAGTTGATAAAAAAACTGTCGAATATCTGCATAAGTTAATTTTGTATAAAATGCGATTCAAAAATGAACAAACATAATTCATTTATCATGAAAGTAATAAAAAACGTGTTTTCCTATTTTTGCTACAATTTTTTTCCAAAATGTTAACTGAAATTATACTTCTCTAAGCTATTCAAATGTTTATATATAATTTCATGAACGCTACAGTTTATTATCATGCAATCATGATTACAAAACATAATTACAACACAACTCTGACAGAAAGTGTCCTATAGATTCTCCTCTAGAAAGTGTAATGCGTCGGTCAGTTTCACCGCGTGGATACCGTAAATGCGATGTAGTCGGTATGTTTAGATATCAGATGCGATGCGACTTCACAGTTTAAATAGCAATACCATATACTCGGGAACAAATGCACATAAAATGCAAAGATATACTGGTTTGCAGCGTTAACATATATATATCATCGAATACAACTGCGCAGAGATCCACCCACAGGATCGGCTATCTTTACCCGATACGAACTCGACTTTATTTCACCGCCGGAATAAAATACCTGTGGCGAAAGACATTCGAGACTCGGGTTCCCGTCGTGATATCGCTCGACCATATCGCTATTCGGATTCCACTTGGTTTTTATCTTAAAAAGTCTCGTAAACGCGGTTTTAATTTGGCGAGAGTTTCATTGACGGAGAATCCGGATTTGGATGTCGAGTGTCTTCTTGACGCACGAACCTCTGATACTCCCGACAGGGTTTACACGTGTACGCCGCTGTAGCTATAGTTATGTCTCGACCGCACCCCCTCAACTCGGTCCGTTGTGTCACGTGCCATGCTCTTCGCGATCGCCTGTTGCTTCGCTTTCAACTGGTACAGCTATTGGCTCGCTTCGCTAGTTGGCATACAACAGAGAACAGCAATCGGCGTTGTAACCTTCTCACTACATCTCAATTCGTTTTATTCATCCATTAATGTTTCATTTTTTTTTTTCATATTATATGATGCTAGGTATAGTTTTCTGAAAACTGATAAATGAATATAATGTAGCTCATGCGTGTGATAAAAAGGTTAAAAACTCTTTTACTTTGATTGTAGTAAGATTTTTCAATAATGTCTCTAGTACATCTTTCATTTTGCTTGGTTAAAATATATTTTTGCAAATATGATTGGCAGACATATCACATTCAGATTTTAGTAACTTTCTAGGTTATATAAAAAAATTGTTTCCAATATATTGAACATTATTCATTTTTTCTTATAGATAAAGTTCCGTTTTTCTTAGAACATTAAATCTAGGCAGAAGATGTACCATAACTGTATTAAACAAAAATAAAAAAATTTCCTTGCGGATATGTTGAAAAAAGTTGTGCAAAGAATAACGGACTATGAATTTTTCTGTTACTTTGATTTTGGTAAAAAAATTTCAATTAGTTTTTACGGCACATCTTTTATTTTGTTCGTTTGTTAAAAATACATTTTTACAAGTATCATTTCCTGATCCATTACATTAAGCCTTTACATACATAACTTTTAAGCTCGTATTTTATTTTAATGTATTTTACATACATAACTATTGAGGTTAAATTGATTTCCAATATATTAAAAATAATAAAATTTCTTCGTGTAGATAAAATCGCGTTACTGATTTTCGAGAAGCAGCAAATAAATGTGTATTATTCAAGGCTCAGATCGGATATGGTAAAGGCGGCGATGCCAATAACCAATTATTGACTCGCTCTTCCGAGTCTCCGCGAGGCAAAGCGTGCCTTGCGCGAACCGCCGTTCTCAGTTCTTGCATATCGTTGGTTACATGCTTCTGTCTTTCTTCCTCTGGTAGATCTGCAGTGAGGAACCAGCTCCTGGTAGCCCTACGGTGAATCAGTCCTTTGTGGCTGGCTCGCTCTCAGGGTCAACCACTTTTCGTCCTGTAGATATATATGGAAGGTAAAAGTATAGTATACAGGCTTAAGGATACAGGCTTGAGAATCTTCGCTCAATGCGTGGCTTCGCGCCGAAACCTCTTCTCATTCATTTCTCCGAAAGTGAAACTATATGTCTAAAACAAGAAATAAAAACAAAAATTCCTCCATTTTTCTTATTTACAAAGAGTTTCATTAAGATTTTTTTCACCCTTTGATTTCTTCAAACAAATACGTCTTACGTGTCTGGAATATTCAACAATGAAAATAAATTTCTTCATTAACATGAATTTAATTTCATAATTCATATCCGCTTGCAAATGAATGATGAAATGTGAAAAATTTCTACCACTTATCCAATTCAAGCTCGGTTATGAAATACCGACTTTTTAATGTCAATCAGGCGGGTTTTTTTATAAATCCCATATAAGTTTTATATAAGCACTTGCAACCCAATTTTTGAAGTGATTTCACCTTCTCGAATAAATAAATTACTGTCAACTTTTTTTGCATCGCTCTCTACTTTCCTACATACACGAGTGTTTGTACTGTGAGTCGTGAGCACACTCACGTGCAGAACTGTGGAGACGCCTTCGGTAGATGACCAGCGGAGCGAACGGTCGAGGGAAAAGGAAATGAAGAGAGTATACTTATGGCTCGTGCAAAAACCTTTCGGCATATCTTTGTAGTCGTATTGAAACGGAAAGTGGAAAATAATGCGCTAATGGATTGTCAGAAAAAATTGTATGAATAAATTTTATGAAAAAGTTGTGTGAAAAATTATATGAAAAAGTTGTATGAAAAATTATATGAAAAAGTTGTATAAAAAATTATATGAAAAAGTTGTATGGAAAATTATATGAAAAAGTTGTATGAAAAAATTGTATCAATTCAGGTGAATTAAAAAAAATCCATCTCAAATCTTGAAGGAACCGCGAAAAATTAGCATTTAAAGAAATATATTTCAATGATGATTCGATAGCAAAAGGTTCAACCTTCAGGACCACAATGGTTTTGAACTTACCATATTGGTTTAATTATTCCATAAATAATTTCATGATTATTTTTTTCGTAGAAAATTCTAAGCTATTTGTGAGGAAATTAACGTGGAAATGATTATGTCCAAGGATTATCAACAAGAATTGTATATTGGGCAATCTGCACCAATCCGACCTGAGTCTGACCTCTTGCATCAGACCGGTGGTTTTTGAGTTTTTATTTCAATTCTAATTGGAAAGGAGATTTTACATAATCTACTGTCCATTTTTAAAAGAACAAAAAAAAACGGTGTTTGAAAGAGTGAATTCCATTAATTCAATTTTTTTTTGTGAAAACAAGCTCCCTCTATGAGCGAAAAAAATTACCAACTACATTAAACCAATCAAAGAGTTCCTGGGTCAGATCCAGGTCGAATTGATACCGATTTCCCCAGGTGGATTTTTTTTCCAATGATTAATTTTTTTTTTCAAACCCAACGAAGCTGCGACTGAATTGGTGTTCGAAAAAGTGAATTTCATCAATTTAAATTTTATTTTCAAGAAAAAAAGCTTTCTGGATGAGGAAGAAAAATTACCGGCTAGATCAGACCCTTTCAGGCTTAGAACCAGGTCATATTGATACCGATTTCCCCATAGATAAGCTCAGGTAAACTTATTTTCCAATGATTCTAATTTTTTTTTAAACCCAACGGAACCGCGACAAAATTGGTGTTGGAAAGAGTGAATTTCGAGGAAGATCCGCGATCGAGAGCCGCGCCCGAGACTTCGTTTCGCTTTCGACTTTCGGAGTCGCGGTCGTCCTTCTCACGAAGACCGCGTCGGTGGCCCGGGGGGCCTTCTTCGTTCTCGGACCCCCGAACGTGGGTCGCGTTGCTCTCTTTATATTTCTCCTGCTGGCCCGGATCCCCGGGGCTCAACGAAGCGGCGGCATTGGCGCGGCTTCGGTGCAACACACAGAGAGGAACACTGAGCGAGCCGTATGAGAGAAAAAAGAATAAAAGATTGAAAGGGAAAGAGAGCGATCGCTCTGGCAAACTACCAGGACGAAGATCGTAGTGGAAAGCCGAAGGAGGAGGGCGGAAGAAGGGGGAGAGGCAGGGAGGAGGGTGGCGGAGGGTAGCAAAAAAATGGCCAAGACAAAACACCGTCTGGGAACGAAACGAGCTGGTCCGGTATAGCATAGTCTCCGATATCGGTCCCCGGAGCTCGACAACCAAAATTCACGGTCGAGCGTATCTAGAAGGGTGCCCCTCGTACCCCCGCAAAACTTCGCAACCAGTTGCCTTGTTTCGGAATATTCCCGACCGGTTTACTGCGCTCTGACGTAATTTCGGAGACGTAATTCCGGATCCTCGCAAGTCAGCTTCTTTTATTTTTACATTTTGCCCGCCCTGAATCGGTTCAAACGCAATTTACTAATTTCGTGCAGCATATAACTCAGCTAATCATATACTCTTCGCAGGAACAAACTGCCAATCTCGGCCACTCTTTTATTCAAGAATATATATAGAGATATGAGAAAAATGTTTTTTTTTCGAAATATAATTATAATGAAATTAAGAATATTTTAATTCGATAATATCTAGACAAAATATAAATATACTGTTAGAAATTTTTGTGTGGAAATTAATATAAAGTATTGGAAGTTTTTTTTGCGGATCTGCGTATAAACTTAGTATACAAATATTAGTTAATATACCAAAGAATTGTTGTAAAATTAATGTAATAATATTCTGAACACTTGATAAAAGTTGTTTTTATAATATAGTTATTGAAATCTTACAACACTTCTTCCAATAAATATAGCAATTTTAAAAAGATTTTTAGCAGTATAATTATGTGATAACTTTACCGGCTCGACTTTATATGATTTTTGATAGCAAGATAAATATTGATATTTATTTTCTTTTTTTCTCGTTTTGCAGATTGCAGGCCGCATGATAACACTACGTAGCAGACCGTCGAGCTAGTGCCCGACAAACACGTGGAGTTCAGAGGAAGAGGGATAAGAAAACGAAAACACGATAATTAGTCGCAATGTCGGATACGGGGGGCGAGGATAATCCGGCGTTTTCAAACGACGATGAATGCGGGAGTCCAAGTACGGGTACTTCGTCGACTTTGGAAAATAGTCACACGGAGAGTCTTCAACAGGAACTGCACAAGAGCCAGGTGACGATCGACCCGGACTACAAAACACCTGTGGACGCGTTGCCAACGGAAAATGGACATCACAAAAAATCTTTCGTTTCGCAACACTACGTTGAACCTGTACGCAACGGATCAGACACTCAGAATCAACAGTACAAGACAGAAACGAGGATTGAACTTCCGGCTGATAACGCGGACACCAAGAATGGACCGACAAGTGGCGTTAAGGTCAACGGGGTTAACGGCAATGGCAACAATAATGATGCCAGCTTCCTCAATACCAGCGCCGCCAGCATTCAAACAAATGGTAAAGAGAAATTGCATTATACGGTAAACGGCCCAGTTTCGGGTCATTATTGAAGAATGTGTACTTTTAAAGAATGGGTTTTATTGAAATTTTGATAACGAACTTTTTATAATTATTAAAAAAATCCTTTTGAACATAGTCGACTAATTGTTGGTGTTAAGTTATTAGGTTATCATATTTAAATTATCGTTTTAATAACAACGCTCGGTTTCGGGGTTTCGGTCACTTTTTAAACTCCGTATCGCAGGTTCGGTAACAGCGAGTACTAGTTTCGGTCACTTCTTATATTTTCCGACGTCGCAGCCGAAACGGGTGAAAATGAATGTGTCATTTAAGCAATAAACTTTCAATTTATGAGCTTGATCATTACTTTAAGTTCAATTAGACCGATAAACGAAGTAAATTGTCTGGACAAAATTATCTTTTGTTTCGGTACGAAGTCTTCGTTATAAAGTGTTCTAAAACAAAGCAGTGTTCATATTCAATAATTACTTTGTGTATATTTATTTATCATTTTCTTCCGAAATGTTCAATTATACATAAGCAATTTGCTTCAGTGAAATTGAATTTCGTCTGTTTTTTTTGTTGCACTGTAAAAATGCGTTCCATGGGCGCATTATAATTATAACTGATTAAACTGTAATTTTTTCGAAATTTATAGACCACCTAATTGAGTATTCGAACACCATGTGTTTTTGACATGTGGTGAACATGTGTTATTTAAAAATCTAAAGGAACTCGTTACTGAAAAAACCTCAATAAATTTCCATATCAATAATGTAGGATTTTTTTCAAAAATAGAAAGTTATATTGTGCGAGTAGTAAATGAACACACATACGTGAAAGTAATGAAATGGTTACAACTCTATCATAGATGGAGAGTATAGATATTCAAGTCCCAGCCTCGCATGTGATAAAATAATCGACCACCGTGATTAGATGCAAAATTTTACCATATAAATCGAAAATCCGCTATTATTTCTTCCAATCGAGAGGCAAATTCTATCCGTAGATGATGATCGAATACTCTTATATACTTTCGATCGTTAATTACGAGACGGAAACAGAGAGACAAGACATCCAGTCGACAGAAGTCGTTCGAGGTCGGTGAAATTCTCCGGGAGGAAGTTCCAGGCATTACCTATAGTACGAAGCGAGTGTCTGCAACTTCACCTGCTTAATGCCCGCACTCATATGTCTGAGATGCATTTCCTCGTGTACTTAGCGGCAATTGCATGTCCACGGTACACGCTATGCAACTTTCGGTCAAAACCGTTCGCTCGATCTCTGTCGCTGCCTCGTTCCACTAAAATAAATCGATTTGACGGATTTACCAGAATTGAATACCGGATTAATTTGAAATTTATAAAATTTTATTTTGTTTAAATAACGCGTTTTTTAAAAATCAATACAATTGATTTGAATGAAGTGAATTTTATTCTATCGAAATAAAATTTTATCAAGCAAGTATTTATAGAAAATAATCTGTTTGAGGGGAGGAGAGTTGGCTTCTGGAAATAATCTTATAATAAAATCTGTAAAATTTCACCCAGATGCCTTTCCTCCCGTTTTACAACATATTTTGAACCGAAAATAATAAGATCGATTTTTGAGCACTGTCGATTTTTTAGAATAGCAAAAAAAAAGTATTTATAAGAAATCTGTCACGCTTTAGTGTTGAGAATTATATGCAAAGCCCGAAAAAAATTGGCAGGTCAGAATATTACAAATTGTAGAGCGAGATGCATTTTTTAAAATCACGGTTGAGACATTTTTTCTTTAGGCCACTATTTTTTTTCGTAATGTGCAGTTAAATAGATACAAAATTAGGTCTTGGAATATTAGTAGTTTTGATAGATATTTCTAGAGATATGATTTATTAAAAATTGATTCAGCATTATTAAAAAATTTTAACGTGCGAGGCGTCTAATCAAATTAGCGAAAATGAGAAGAGGGATCATGCACAGCGGGTAAATTTTGATTATCTTGTAAGTTTCATTTCTATTGCTAGTATATAGGTTTTCTTGGTAAACTTATGTCACTATAATAAATTTCGAAAAATGATATCTCTGGTAATATCATTCAAAACTATTAATATTATAGGACCCAATTGGTATCAATTTAATAGCAATTCACCGAAAAAAAAAAATAGTGGAACTTAAAAATAGCAAAAAAAGTATCGCCCCGATTCGGAAAACTGTATCTCCTTCTATAATTTTCAATATTCTGACCTGTCAATTTTCTTTCTCCCCTTGCATACTATTTTCAACAATCAAGCGTGGAAGATTTTTTATATAATTTTTTTTTTTGGTATTCTAAAAAATCGACAGTGCTAAAAAATCAACGTTATTTTTTTCGTCCAAAATATGTTATAAAGAGTAAGAAAATGCATCTAGGTGAATTTTTGCAGATTGCTTATACGATTATTCCCAATAATTAACGCTCACCGCAGTCCCCCTCCCCCCTCCCTCAATAGCGAACCCAATAAGATTTTATTGCGATCAAATAAAATTAGGTGCACTCAAATAAATCGTATTGATTTCAGATAAAATGTTTCTTATTTCGAATACGTCCCATATTTAATTGGAATCAATTCATCAGAACGATTTCTTCGGGTGCATCTCTCCTCTCACCCTCCTCTCTAGTTACGATAAGGGTCATACAGAGGAAGCAACTCTCTCAAGTTTCTCCCGAATACCTGAACCTGCTTTTGCTCGCGGCGAACCGGACGAGCTTGCGGGATCGCGGGTATACGTACCTGCGATGACCTTGATCGCGTTCGCCAAACACACAGACGCACAGGTGTTAAATACGAAAACTGTCCTGTTGACCCACAGACGGAAAGAAGGAGCAGATCGAGGCCGTGAACCTCGAGTTGGTGTCAATGAGGCCCTACACGGGCAACAATCTCCAGACGAAGGGACAAGAGGCATGCGAAGTGCCCACCGATCCTTACGAGGAGTATTTCGTTCCCGTCAACGAGCACCGGAAGTACATGAGGTAAGAAATTCGACCTCAATATTCTGCGCAGCTTCTGCCGGTTATTTCACTCGAGTTCATCATTTCGCATACTTACAATCAGTCTCACGCTCATCCTCTAAGCCATTGACTCATTTCATTTAGTTGTTCCCTTTCTTTTTCTTCTCTCTTACACCAATCTCCGTTATAACTCCAACTTCAATCGTCGTTAAAAATTCTCTGTAACTTTTCGTAATATGTGCATGGTTGAAAATATTTTGAAAATGAATATACTGTAGCAGATTTTTTTTTTCAAATTCAGTTTAATATATAGAAATCGTGGGAATAAAAATATTTACATGATAAACACAAGTTTATAGTTCTTTGATGCACTATACATAAAATTTACACCGTTCTTGTATATTAAATTTAATATACGATGTGTCTGAAAAAAATTACTATACTGTATATTGATTTTCATTAAAAAAATTTTACAGTGTGCACACGGTTCAGCGGCCGACGTCTCTGTGTCTTTTAATCGGAGTTGGCAATTTAAGCTCGATGATAATTAAAAATAATTTATTTAATTCTATAATTTTAGTAGATTACAGATGAGAGGTTATTTGATATTCTCTTGCTTTCATTAGAAACTTTTTTTTTTTTTTGTAAATGTTCCAAAAAGCAGGAGTGCAACTTGCATCCGGCTTTCGATTTCCGTGGCTTCACCTTCATATTCCGAAGTCTACGCGTATTTTGTAATACATTTAAAAAAACAAAAAACGATGAGCGAAAAAATAGGATCCGATCTACCGGCGCGAACGAGGTATCATCTTTCATCCTTCTCAAGTGACTTTGCATCGATCCGGGCCATGCAAAGGGGACTTGACGCGTAGGACACGAAGACGATCCTCTTCCGAAGGATTTTTCGTGTTGATCCTCGAAATGGTGAGACATCCTTCCGGTGCGCTCCGCTGAATTAAATATCACTGTATTCGGCTCGTTTCATTCGATTTAATACAAAAATTATAACCATTAATAAGAAATTCGGGAAAATGGAAATTATTTTTTCCATTCCAATTTCGTGAAGACAATTTTTCGTACATGTGATGCAGAAAATTGTTTTTCATGCAAAGCAAATAATTTTGTCGATAATTTGAACAAACATTCATCATTTTAGTCACCTACAGAATGTCATGAAAAAAAATATGTAGATGATACCCTTTTTCTTTTTAATGTTACATTAAAACCTCATTAAGTAGATAACAAGCATTACAATTCCGCAAGTTTGTTATGTACTCAATGAAGATTTAAGGGAATATACGTCTGACAAATCCATTAACATTATTTCTTAGGTGATCACATAAAAAAAAAATTTCAGCGCTCAACTTTTCATCTTAAATAAGAATATGAAGTTAAATTTTTTTTTTCAGTATATCCCAAATTCCAAACATAATCTTTTTTAAATATTATTCTGAATGTGGAAAAGAATTTTCGAAGAGAAAAGTCAAAGTGTGCGATTGCGGTTCCGTTTTTTCTTCATTTTAATTTAATTTTGTTCACTTCCTGACGTCGACGTCAGCAAAGTCGTCGAATTTTTTTTCGTCACTCATTTCTTACTTAAAATATTATCAGATGCTAATTCTCCATGAAGAATGGAATTTTTTTTATTCTTCTGAAAACTCGAAGCGTTCGAAGTATTCTTGAAAAAAAAAAAATCCATTATTTATGGAGCATCATCATTCCAATAATATTTTTAGTATGAAATGAGTGACGAAAAAAAATATGACGACTTTGCAATCAATACAGGCGTCGGGAAATGAAAAAATGAAATCAAAATTGAAAAAAAAAGGAACCACAATCGCAGATTTTGACTTGTCTCTGTGAGAATTTTTTCCCACATTCAAAATAACATTTTGAAAAGATTACGTTTAGGATTTGCGATATAGTGAAGAAAAAAAAAGTTGATTTTGATTTTTGAATTTGAAAAAAAAAATGTACTTCATGTTTTTATTTGAGATGAAAAGTTCAGCGATGAAAACAAAAATGTTTACTGTGATCACCTGAGAAATAATGTTACTGGATTTGGCAGGTGGCATATCCCCTAGATGTAAGATTTTTTGGAAGAAGTATATCGTTTCCAGATTTTTTTCCTATGAATATTTTCAGGTGACTGAGTCCCCTTAAACGGTACTAGTCACGATCGATGCCCGGGACGTATGATTTTTGTCGATATTGGCTGTTAGAAAACTTGCCGATTTGCAAATCGTCTAGCAATTGACTAATCCACGAGGAAAAACGGTAATCGATGCAATCGTCGGTAACGGACCGTGGCTACGAACGGTGGCAGTCAGTCTGTCCCCATTTGCGGGCGACCCAACGAGCGATTTTCCAGTAGAACGGATACGCTGAAAGGATCACGTGGTTCGATGAGATATACAGCGAACGGTGAAGGAAATGGTCGACGGCGAACATCGCCTAGGATGTCGGAGATCGGTTGTTGTAAGATCCTTATTCCGTCGGCTTAATACTGCTTATCCGTATCGGGAAAGAACCGAGGAGCGAATAGTCCTTTCGTAACGTGACGACGCCCAGTGCGCGTCTTCCGTCCGACTGTAACAATTGTAGGAATTACATTCGGTACGTGCTGGTGTAGGAAAAGATCAGGGCGAACGACCAGAGCGAAGGTCGTGGGAGACCCCAACATTCAAGACAAGCCAACTTGGCTTGTGTTCCACTGCCTATACTCCCGACTCCACGTGAGTTCATTGTTCCGCGGGTCGAGTCATCGGATCTTCTGCCGTTCGTCCGAGCCTTTATCTGCTCGCGACCGGTACTGGAAACACGAAGCACAATCTTATAAGCTATTTTGATATATAATCATCGGTTGCTTCCTCCAGTCGACGATATTCATTTTTCATCTATGAAACGTGCACAAAAGACATTTTTTTCAAAGACTATTTTGTTAAGAGTATGCACACTTTCATTTTGTACCAGTGAAAAACAAAAATCGGTTTGTTTGTATCGAGATTCTTGTTTGAAAATTAGGAAACATATTGGGATCTGCAATATGATTTTTTACTTTGTCATTGGGGGAATATTTTTTCCAATTTTTCAAATATATTCTATAATCGTTGGATTGAAAGGGTGGGTAGTTTGAAAATTAATCTGATAATTTCAGTGGGGATCAAATTTGCTAATTAAGGGTATTGAATTAATATACCTGAGTTTTATTTTTACCTCCTAAAATAGTCATCAACCCGAGCGCATAGGTTGAATCAACAGGGGCTGAAATCCGTTTCGGTTTTGTTCCGAAAGTCGGTAATCCGAAGGGCAATCTTATAAACTCAGTTGACTTAACTATCGGTTCTCTCCTTGAGTCGATATCCATTTTTCATCTATGAAACGTACACTGAAGATTTTTTGTCAATGAGTATCTGAAATTCATTGTTGTAAAATTAAGAAATAAATTCTTTCTTTAAAATTGTATCGGCGACCTTTTACTTACAATGTATAGGATCTCTTATATAATTTTTTACTTTGATAAAACATATTGTCCAATGCTTAAAATATATTGTATAATTGTTGTAGTAAAATTGGATGGACAGACTGAGAAGAAAATTTACTCGAAATTTAGGGTACAACTTCTGGACATTTTTATTCGTACACCAGTATACTCAATTTACTATACAAGTGCAATATTAAATTTATTTTTGCCAAAGTAATTTCGATAATTCACTTGAATTTACCTGTAAAAGTTCTTCAAATTTATTCTAATTACATTGTAAAAGTACCTTAGCATTATATCACAATTGTACATTCAATTTTCATTGATGGGTTTACGAATGAAAACTTCCAGTCTCTTCTAACAAGGTAGTTCAAAAATCAATCTAATCATTTGAGAGAAAATAAAACTCTTGTTAATTAATACTATCAAATTAATCTACTTAAGTCTAATCGGTCTTCAGTCGAAACTGAAGAAAGAAAGGAATAAAGTCGCGGGAAACGAACAGTTGGGTTCGCGAAAAGAGGCAAAATAGAAAGAAATCATGATAAACTCGAAAAAAGAAAAATTCTCATCAATGCACACCCTCGAAAATTGTCAGCAGCCCGAGCGCAGAGGTCGAAACAACAGTGGCTGGAGTCCGTTTTGATCTGGGCCCGGGAGTCGGCCGCGAGGGATTGAGCTTGAGAGATCCGGCCGCAGGACTGGTCGACTATTCCCACTGGCTCAATGCCTTAAGGTATATCATCAATCAAAGTGAAGAGACGATCATATCCCCAATCCTATGGGTTGCCGCTATGCTGCGCTCATGCTTTGAGGGATTACACGTTTTAGCGAAGGGACAACTACTACCAATACGGCAGAGACTCAAGCCGGTCGGGAAAATCTCGCACTAACCCGGCGCTTTCTCTTGGTCACGGAATAGCTGGTGGACGGACATAAAATATACATCTTAGAATAAATATCTTTTTTTTTACACGAACACAGAAGACGTCAAGATATTAGCAAGACGAAAAGCGTGAAAGTCCTGTACAAAAAATTGAGAGGTGTGTGATAACCGTGGGAAGCTTTTAACCCCGTGGCTAGTGATTATTGCAGCGGAATACACAATTAGAGCGAATTGTCTAAAAACGATCATGAAAGCGGATGTATGAGATATGTTTTCACAGCTGTACAAATCGCTTGGGTTTGCCGAGAGACATTAGAAGACGAAAGTGGACGTTAGACAATTGTCTCGTTGGTCGATATTCAAAGCATGTATCTTTGTGTTTCAGGGGCGAGAAATTGTACGTCACTAAAGACAAGAGATCAAAGAGTTCATACTGGAGGAGAGTAGCCTGCTGGGGATGTGGTCTTCTGGTACTCGCCATAGCCCTGATCATCGCCATACTTGCTGGCAGTGAGTACTTTGATAATTTAATTCCAACGTTTCCTTTTCCTAAGGAGATTACGTCCATTGTGTCACTACAATTTGCGCAAACGTTTTTTTTCAGCCGGAGTTATTCTCACACAGGAAGCGACGCAGCCCTTGGAAACCGGAGAACAGACGAGTTCACGACCTTTCGGTGACGTTCACGCGGCCGGAAGTCAAGAATATATGAAGAACCCACCTGCCAGTCCACCACCGGAAACCTCGACTGTTCCACCTTGGCCGACGACCGACGAAAGCATTTTCGAGGCTGTTCCTCAAGCTTTGGGAGGAAGTATATTCCTAGACAACCTCGACTGGAACGATGACCTCTCGGATCCAAAATCCAGAGTGTACAGAGACGTGTCCGCGGAAATTGAAGAGAATTTGAAGGAGATGTTGCATCCAACATCGTCATTAGCTGTTGTGAAGGTTTACAACATAAGCAACGACGGTGAAGTCATGTTCAGGATCAGTTATCCACCGAGTCCAACTCCCGAAACGACCCAAGAGAACATGGAGCGAATGCTTCAAGAAAATAGCAATATGATTGGAAAGTATCATCTCAGGAGGCTCAGCTTGAAACGACTCGTTAACGAGTGTCAATACGGAAATCTCGATTGCGAGGAAGATTGCAGATACGATTATTCAGAGGGAAAGTTCGTTTGCACGTGTATGCCTGGAAAAATGCTCGATATTACGGGCAGATCTTGTGTGGATGTCAACGACTTGAGTAATGTCAATATGGACGAAGCCGCGCCTGAACCTAGCACCGAATCTGGTCAAGATGTTGTTCAAGGTAGAAGCAGAGCTCCTGAAAGTGCGTTTGATCCGAGACGACCCGAAGATTGGATACACGAACATTCTGTGGCTGTTACCGAGTCTTCAGATGGTCAAGAATCCACTGCGGAACCGAAATCGGAGCCTGAGCCTTCAGCGGAGCCTAAATCTGAACCTGAACCTTCTACGGATACTAAATCCGAATCTGAACCCTCGGCAGAGCCTAAGTCCGAACCTGAGCCATCGGCAGATTCTATACCGGAATCGGAACCTTCAGCGGAACCTAAATCTGAACCTGAGCCTTCAGCGGAGCCCAAATCAGAGTCCGAACCTTCAGCGGAGCCTAAATCCGAACCCGAACCTACAGCGGATTTTAACTCCGAAGCGGAACCATCGGCTGAGCCTAAATCCGAACCGGAACCGGCGGTGGCTTATGAATCCGAAACTGACTCTTCAGCTGAGCCTAATCCTGTTGAGCCTGAGACTGTTTCTGAACCAAAGTCAGAACCTGAACCTTCCGCCGAGCCATCTGCTGCTAACGAACCTGCCGTTCAGCAAGAATCTATTAGCCAGATTAGTGCTGATCCTTCGATTAAATCAGAAGCTGAGTTTGAACCTTCAGCAGAGCCGACATCCGAGCCTGAACCTTCAGCCGAGCCGAAAACCGAGGCTGAACCGTCGTCCGAACTGAAATCCGAGCCCGAACCTTCGGCTGAACCGAAAACTGAGCCCGAATCTTCGGCCGAACCGAAATCCGAGCCTGAACCGTCAGTGGGATCAATGTCCGAGTCAGAAGCTTTCGCTCACCCTGATAGTGACTCCGCATCACCATCGGATCATACTGATTCACGACACATTGAACACGATCATCATTACATTCCTCACCCAATTGATAGCGAACAATCCGAAATACCGGCGGAGCATTCTGCAGAGCCGAAATCCGAACCTGAACCTTCTTCTGAACCTACATCCGAACCTGGAAATGACGAAATGTCAAATTTAGACGATAACGATTCTAGACACAATGAACACGACCACCACTTATTTTATGAACAAACCTCTGGAATTCAATCCGAAATGATCACAGAACCTTCTACAGAGCCGAAATCTGAACCAGAACCATCGAACGTCGTAGATTCTTCTGAACACTTAACTTCAACAGAGACTTTTGATGATGGAAATTCTGCTATAACGCCTGTCGCTGAACCAACGACTGCACCGGAACCTTCTGCAGAACCAAAATCTGAGCCGGAACCTTCTGCAGAACCGACATCTGAGCCCGAACCTTCTGCAGAACCGACATCTGAGCCCGAACCTTCCGCAGAACCGAAATCCGAGCCCGAACCTTCTGCCGAACCGACATCTGAACCCGAATCTTCTGCAGAACCGAAATCTGAGCCGGAACCTTCTGCTGAACCGAAATCTGAGCCTGAACCTTCTGCTGAACCAACTTTAGAACCCAAAACTACCATTGAACCAAAATCTGAGTCCGAACCTTTGGCAGAACCGAAATCTGAGCACGAACCTTCGGCAGAACCGAAATCAGAGCCCGAGCCTTCTGCAGAACCGAAATCTGAGCCCGAACCGTCTGCAGAACCAAAATCTGAGCCCGAACCTTCTGCAGAACCGAAATCTGAGCCCGAACCTTCTGCGGAACCGAAATCTGAGCCCGAACCTTCTGCAGAACCGAAATCTGAACCCGAACCTTCAGCAGAACCAACAATAGTGTCTGAATCAAATAAAGAATCGGAATTAACAGGTGAATCCAATGAAGAAACCAGTACTGAACCGTCTGCTATTTCTTCACATGCAGAAGATCTTATGCAGAAAGAAACTCCTGCATCAGTGTCGATGTCTTCATCCAGCGATCAATTTTCCTCATCGAGCGACGTCCCAATGTCCGATAGCCATTCCACTGAGCACCCAATGTCTACTTTTGAATCGCAATCGCGGTCAAACTCGAAAACAGGTTCTATAGAAGCTGAACCTGATATGGACATGGTAACAACCGCCACCGTTTTCGAATTACAACCGAACGATTCCATCGGCAGCACGGATTCAATTATTAACAACGAATCGACAACGATGACAGTAACACACGTGACTAATGAAGACAACGAACATTTTATCCAGCCAGCGAACTTAATCCCTGAGCCAAAACTACAAGACGCAAATGAATCAAATGTTATCGAGCATATGCCTTCCACAGTTTTCCCAAAACTACCGAAAAATATTGCTGAAAACGTAGAACCGCTCAACGAGCCTATTAAGAATGAAACGAAGCTCGAAGACGATGAGCACATTATGCTGATACCAGTGAACGTAGATCAATACGAGCAGCACAACGAACATCATATCGATCACGCCGTTATTCCCGAATTAATTCCCGAAGCTATAGAGAGCACGTCTTCTACAAGCAACGATATCTCACGTGAAAGTTCCACGCCTCATCCAAGCACAGAAGCAATCACTTCCAAGCTTGACGAATTTTTCGAAGGCTCGACTGTCCATTCAATGCATCCGGAAATAATGCCCGAAGCTAATATCGACAAATCTACCGAGAGAATCGAAGGCATCGATGACAAGCACGCAGAAGACATGTCTCCCTTCTTGCCGGACATTCACAAGGAAAAGGAGATGCCGAAGAAGGCGCCAAGACTTGACAAAGATGAACAGGATCTCCCGAATCCTTTTGAGCCTCACGTCGAAGACGTTATCACTGGTCATACGGAAGAGAATCCAAATACAACACCGCCAAACAGTCAAACCGAAGGTGCGGAGGTCACTGATTTGTCCAATGAACTTCATTCCTTCAATACGTCGCAACCAGAGATGACGAGTGAGGAAGAAGATGAAGCGACGGAAGACAGGATGACGACTATGTCCAGTGTTCTTTCAGACGAGTCTAAACAATCTACTAGGCCAAAGGATGAAACTGAACTCCACGTTGACGAGCCAACATTCATCGAATCTATCGACGGCACGAACGAACGAAATCCTATTGTAAATAACAACGGATTGAACTTTAATGATGTAACGAAGGATGATCTTAAAGCATCTGTGAATGATGTAGAAGAAGCACCAAACACTACCGAGGTTTCGAGAGAAATAGAGCAACCAAGCAGTGAATCAAACGAAATGGAAAAATCAGTATTCGATCAACCCGAATCTGTTGATACTGAGGAACTGATTCCTGGAGTCGACTCACTCGAAGATGAAACTTCGGGTGAGCAAACAGCAATGCCAGAATCTTCGGTATCGACGACGAAAGTTGAGAAATCAATGGAAACTTTCACCACTCAGTCCATTCCGATGACAACCATGATTCCAAGCCGAGAAAACTTGGAGAATGACAGATACAACAGCAAAAAATCTGAGCACACTGTCGCGGAGGATCAGTACAATGATATCGGTGACGAAAAGATTTTCAAGGATTTCCATGGCGATAACGAGGTCACAACCCGCGAAGAAGTCAACGATAAGTCTTCGAGGAACGAATTTGGTTCAAGCACGATGACGGAAATCAAGGAAACAACTAATTCCATGAATGACGAGCAAATAACCACCGGAAAACCGATGATGGACGCCACGACGATGATTCCTGAAGTATCTTCATCTTCCAGCGAAGCTAATCCCACGATTATCGAAGATTCTTCATCTTCGGTGACCGGAATGGATACTTCCGCCGGAATAGTAACGAGTGATGCGAGCTCTGAGAAAAAAATGGAAGACAACAGCACGTTGACGACGGAAGTTCCAATTCTTCCTATAGAAATTCAGCAGGATATTTCAACGACACAAATGAGTGATAAAAGCGAGATTAGCGATGCGATGCTGCAGGATTCGATGGATCCTGAAAAGGAGTCTGTCACCGAATCTTCGATGCTGACGACGACCCCAATGTCTTCGGTTGAGACTAAAACTACCGCGCAAGTTCCGATTCTTCCGGAAGAACTGCAAACAACAGAGAGCGAAATTTCCGTCACAAGTGAAGCTACCGAATTGACCGTAGCTTCGGCTGATAAGTCGCAGAGTGAAATTATGTCTTCGGAAGTTCCGGTTACGACGGAAAACATGTCATCGGTTGAAGCGAGTACATTGAACTCAGTTGCGGATTCCGATGAACCGAAAATTAACGAAACGATGTCGTCCATGGATTCAACAACTGTACACGATCAGGAAAATGAAATGACGACGAAAATGACGACCGATAATATGGAAAAGGTCACGATGACGCCTGGAGATATCAAACCAGTTTCTGAGATGGTGGTCGACGATCCTGAGCCTGCGTCATTTGATTACAAACAATTTTTCACTACAACAGAACAAGCAACCACGATGGATGTTCTCGAAGACGAAGAGGATGAGGAACTCCTGAAAGTTCTTCCTCTGGATGATGACGACGAAATCCCAGCGACTGTTCAAGCTGTTTCCGAAAATGCTCAAGATACCAATGAAAAAATGACAACACAATCGGAATCTGTTACAAGTACGACGCCGAATTTCACTCTAATTGATACCGAAGGCAACATTCTTCCAGTCCCGAGACTGAAAATCGTCGAAATTACTTCAGCTTCTGATAGACCTGAAATTACGAAGGACGAACAGACCCTGAGCGATGAAACGACTGTTTCCACGATGATGGGAAGCACAAAAATGCAAGAAAATATTACTGAACGTCCGTTGATACCCGAGATACGTCAGGCTCCGGCAATAATTCCAGTTTACGAGGAAATCGAAGAAGACTTTGCGGATCCGCAAATGCATCCCATGATTCATATAACGGAGACCACTACGACTCCCAAACTTGAAGATGTAGAAATTGAGCACAGAAGCGAAGCTGTGATGCCTGCTGAAAAAGAAGAACCTATTGTCTCAACGGAAATACCTGCAGACGTTCAAGAAATGGAAAATAAAGCTTCTACGATGCAAGCTGAAAGTATGACGATGACGCCTGAAACTTTGCTCACCGAAAACAAGTCGGACAGTTTACCTTCTATGAGCGTGAATGTTGCGATGAATCAATCAGTCGACGTTCCAATTCTGGGACTAAACACAATGAATTCAAAATGTATTACCGGTCAATTCCAATGTGTCAATGGAACTTCGAGAGACGGTGCATATTGCGTCAGTCTTTCGGCTAAATGTGACTCGGAGAAGGATTGTTCCGACGGCTCCGACGAGGCTAACTGCGAAGAGGATCATTGTCAGGGCAACTTCCAGTGCAAAAGTGGTCAGTGTCTGAAGAGACATCTCGTCTGCAATGGCATCAATGACTGCGGCGATGGAAGCGACGAGCTGGAGTGTTCTGAATGGTCCTGCAATTCTGACGAGTTCAAGTGTCAAAGCGGTGAGTCTAAATAACAATATTTATAGAATTCTGTACAGTTAATCATTGTCATTTGTGTAATTATTACCGATTAATTAAACGTAACATCAGTACATCGGACGCCGCATTTTTATCATATACCGTAAATTCACTCTGAACTTTGTTATCGTGTATTTGTTTGCATCGTCTCATGGGTATGATTCATTTTGTAATTAATTTCAACGGCCTTTAGTCCTGGAGTTCTATAATAAATGATGAATAATAATGATTATGGGGAAGTAAATCAAAAAATGATTTATTATAGGGAGATGCATACCGGATTTGTGGCGCTGCGATGGACGTCCCGATTGTGAAGACCATCGTGATGAGTATTCGTGTTCCGAAAGCTGTGGAAAAGACGAGTTTCTTTGTCCATCGGAAAAATGGTGCATTCCACAAACTTGGAGATGCAACGGCGTGTCTGAGTGTGCTAACGGCGAGGACGAAAAACTATGCGACTGTTCACCGGATCAATTCATGTGTAAGACCGGTGGATGCATTGCCAAAGAACAAGTCTGCGATGGAGTAGAACATTGTCCGGATCGTTCGGATGAGTGGGATTGTCTTGCAGCTAATTTGACGAGGAACGAAGTTGGGTTGGAAGAAACTGGGCACGGAGAACTCGCGGGACAAGCTACTTTATTAAAAATAAGGTACTTTTGATCACTAATTTTATAATAACTATATTATCGATTCCATCCCTTGCAGGTTTAGCAACCAGTTATCTTTTGCCAAAAACCGTACAAAATATCCATTAAAACAACCAAGTTCATTTGTCCCCAAAACTAACGGTTATTCATGGTTGAAAATAACTACTCTGTGATTTTTGTTACTGTTTAACCACAAGGAATAACTACTTCGAAAACCGTACAACGAACATTCAAGTCCGGCACAATTGAACAAAAATAATTATACTTTTGCGTTTAATTTAAGGGATCATTTTTCTATTCATTTATATGAATGCATTATTAATTTTTTCTTTTGGTATTTGATGTCGTGCCGCAATTTGGTACATGGATGTGACTGCGAAAAAAAAGTAAATTAATTTCGTCATTAATAGGATTCGAGCTTTCGACTTTGCGACAGTTATCTGCGCCTTAGATCACTCGGCTATTCGAACCTTTGAGAAGAAATATTTTTATTTTATATTTGAAGTATAAGAAAAGCCTCAATATGTTACAAATTTGTACACTTATATAATTGAACCCATAGATATATTTTTTATAACCCAACGAAAAAGATTTTGATTTATAAAAATAATAAAACAATTTCGCGAATTAGGAAAAGTATTTGCTGCGGTCGTCGGTATGTTCGTTGGATTCGTTTAAAATTTGTAAAATTGTAGATTTGTAAAATTATTAAATAGTTTTTATGGATTAACAATTTTTAAGTCTGGGATTTTTTTAAATATAAATTTTCACACAATTATATAAGTGTAAAAACAGAACAGTGTAATACAGAATTCACAAGGTTGTTATTCTGAACCGTAAGCAATCGTTGCTTTTGGGCGAAAAATTAACCGAGTTTTTTTCACAGGGATTTTGTACAGTCATCGGACCTGTTGGAGATTGCTAACTTTAGAGTAATCATTTAATTATTATTTTTTGCATCGATAGGCAATCGGACAACGAACGCCGTCTTGTATGTCAGGATGGATGGACCGAGCAGCTCAGCGATTCTTATTGCCAGAGTCTTGGTTTCTTCGGCGCTGAAAGTACACAGACGATAAATCAGGAAGAAGGTCAGAAGGCTCTGAAATTGATAGCACAGTCAAATAGTAGCTTGAATCTCGTGTCGAGATTGGAACCAGTGGATAAATGCGAATCCGGCAAAGTCGTTGAAGTTTCCTGTGAAGAGTTTACTTGCGGAGCCCATGAGACCGAAGGACCCACTGCTCGTCTCGTAGGAGGAACTCCGGCTGGAGAAGGACAATGGTCAAGCGTAGCGTTGCTTAAGGAACAAAAACACGGAGTTGCCTGTACAGCCAGTGTTTTGGGACCGATGCACGCCCTCGCGAGTTATTCTTGTATCCATAGGTAAATGAAAAGAACCTTTACATCAATAAAACCGCGACGAAATAACAGGAATTAATTATTTGCAAGGAGAGCGATTTGTGTCTTGTGACAACAAAAAACGTTTTTTTACGCAAATAAAAGGATTCGTTAGCCCAGAAAAAATTCGTCAGCATAGAAAAATTGATTTGTCAGCTGAACGGAAATGTATTGGCCTAACACGTAACGATATTTACGTTGAGACAACACACAAATTTCTCTCCGTGTGAATAAAAGTGTCAATGGAACAAACATTTTATAATGTAAATTATTTTTCTTACAGACTCAGACAGAGCAAGAACTGGGAATTGTTTACTGGTAGAGATTTGCAAAAGTCAACGCCCGTGAAGAACATAATTCCTTATCCGCAAGTCAAATACAATCAGTTCTTATATAACAACGACATCGCCTTGATTGAACTTTCCGAACCTCTGGTATTTTCGAGGAACGTCAGTGCAGTTTGTCTTCCCAGTCAGCCTTTCCAGGTACCATTGAATTTTTTTCGGTAATGTCGGATTTAAAAAAATTGAGTCTGTGTTGTTCATTCGTTATTTAACATTTTAGCCAAGAGCTCTGTGCGTTACCGCTGGTTGGGGCTTTGCAACGAACGGGGAAGTCAATTTGAAGCAATACCTCAAGTTCCTGCCGATACCGACTTATGATTCTCAGGAATGCAATGCCACAAGTCACTACGCTGGATTCATTACGAAAGATAATATTTGCGCTGGATACACCGATGCCGATAAGGGATCTTGTTATGTAAGTATCTGTTGATAATGGCAAGGATGTTGAAGATAATTGAAAACGAGGATCCAAATGAAAATCTTGCGTATTGCTTCATTATTTTGAACTTATTACAAATTTATTTCATGAGGAAGTACATTTATAATTTTTGGCTTACATACAAAGGAATTTTTGTAAAAAGGTCAAAATAATAAAGGAACAATATGGACGGTTCTAATTTACGTTCTCGATTGGAATAATTTAGAACAAACTGAAGTTGCGAGCAATTTTAATCTTCAAGGAATTATGATGAATAATTCAGATTCCAAACCCTTTTATCAATCACGACGATGAGCCAGATTCTCGCCAGATTCGAACTGATGTTTCAGCCAAATTTAAGCCAGATATTTTGAAGATCGTGAAAATTGGAACGCTAAAACTAATTGATAAAAAAATTCATGACATGAAAATACCGAAAAAAAAATTTCTCACGAAAACAAAGCTTCCTTTGAGAGAAACTAAAAAATCATAGTAAAAAAGCTTTTCCTATGAGAAAGCAAAGATAATCAGATTTGTTAATTCAATTAATTTCTTCTATAGAATGACGAAGGAGCTCCATTAATGTGCGCAACCGAAACCGGAAGATGGGAGATCCAGGGTTTGCTCAGTCATCACAGCAGATGTTCGAGAGTGCATCCAGCGATATACTCAAGTTTAAATCCAGCTCTCTCCTGGTTGCGAAACTCGGTACCAGCTCTGCAAACGCAGACTTAAATTCATTCAGGAATCGCACCGAATCGCCAGTTAATTTTCAAGAATACACGAAGAGAAAGCGAAGAAAGAAGCATCCGACTTCTCTTCCACTTGCTGATTGAAGCCGTGATCAGTCTGTGATTACGATTATGATCAAAAATTTGCTGGGTAAATTCAGGAGCAAACTCGTCTTCCTTGATTGACAGGGTCGATCGAAATTTACAGTGAGACTTTATAGTCGAGACCCTCGCAAGCATAAATATCGCTCCTCGGAAGAGCTCTGCAAATAGAGAAGGATAAAAAATAACGACACTGATCGCATATCATGAAGAGACATTCGGTGCGTCGAAACTGCTCACAAATTCGATCGTAAGAGGAGAGAAAAGCATGATACGAAGACATGCCAAGGATACCTTGTATATACTGTATAAAGTGACTGTTTGATACGAACTATAAGAGATTTTTTACTTGTGTAGCGTAGCAAGCCCCTTGATTGTTGTGGTTCGTGAATTTTCTTTAAACGTCAAAAATTAAACATTTGTTGGATGAAAAGAAATAAAAAGAAACCATAAAAGCATACATTAGAGCAAAGCGCGTCGATTTATGAGTTCTTCGTAGAGAATTCAAGTTCCTGGATGGTATACAATGTACGTAATCATGTTTAATTGAGAACAAGGGGCTTCTACCTATGTCCGAACGTTTACATACACTCGACCGTTTGTCTCGGAGATCCCGCGATGGGATTTCGGACGCGAACGATGAATTCAGCCTCTAGAATTAGTTAGGATATAAATGTATATAAATATATAGGTATTTTATAATGAAAGTATATTGTTATATGGTTTATTATTACGAAATTTATGATGATCATGTATGCATATAGTCATGGATGAATGCCCAAGTATTTTTATATTTTAAGACAAGGACAATATTAAAGATTATTAACTACAGTCCCTATCATGTTAAGCCTGTAAAGGACAATAAAAGTATGGGTAAAAAAAAATCACGAGCATATCCATTGATAATAAATATATATTCAATTAAAACCGATTAAATAATGAACAATTTTTTTTTAAATCTTAAATTACGAGTTTTAATCCAGCTGTTTTTTGGGTGTGGCTGCATCTTCTGCGGCTGTTACTGCAGCTTCTAGACTTATCAACGTTTTCGCAATAGTTGTTATGATATTGTTGTATTCAGAAAAAACGGACCAGATATTTTGTGCAAGACCTTCCGCTTCTTCGTGGGTTTTTAGGTAACTCAGAGTCAGCGCTCCGAGTTTTGGAGTCAATTCTGGAACATTTTTTATGCTGTCCAGCTCCAATACTGGTTTTAACTCGTTCAATTGATCAATCGATTTGATATACTCTCTTATTTCTGGTTCCATCGCTAATATGAGCTCTAACTTGGCTTCAGTGTGGAGATCTATTCCGTCGTAGCTCGGGTCCAGCATTTCATTCAACTCCGGAAGCCTCTTTACCAAATTATTGGTTTTGTCTCTTCCTGACAGCGCTGACGTGATCAGAGTATTGACGTGGAGTAGACTGTCGACCATTGAACTTTCGGGCAACGGGTCATCTAAATTTGGTGTCTTCTTAGAGCCGTACACTCTTTTTTCCAGCTCGGTAACACGCTCTTCGAGTAATTCTATAGTCGCCATGTTTCTGTCTCTTATTCTGAAAGGAAAGGACATCACGCTACATATGAAGAAAAAAGTTAAGTGATATATCAACATGTTTTAAATAATTACGATTATTGCAGTTGAGAAGGCTTTTTTTTGGTTCAACCAGAATTAATAAACATTTTTAGGCTGATTATGTTCGGCACATTCAATTATCAATTCGTAATCAATTACAATGCAATTACCAGTGCCACAGAAATATGTCTTGGTCTTTTGATCATAAGAATTTATCAAATTATTAGATGACCCATATTAATCGGTCAAAATATTTAACAATAGGCATAAAGTATAGATTTATTTCGATATTGCAAAATGTAATTCAGTTTGCTGCTTTCAATTAGGTTGACCTCACAATCAGCTATCAAATTAATAGTTGAATTAAAATATGGATCAAAATATTAAAAAATGGGCATAAGATATAGTTTTACTCCGACATAGCAAAATGGAATTGAGGTTGCACTCACGAACATATGCCAATTTTAGAAAAATGCAGTGAGTATTTATTGCTACACACACACGAAACATAAAAAAATGTGTCTGTATTTTTATAATGAACAAAAAAGCTAGAACATATCGTTACTAGTAACAGTAGATCAGTTTAAAACAATTATAACCTTTTATAGCCATGTTTCCTTACCTTAAGAAGTAACTTGCACGTTACTGGCAGAAGTAATTTGTCACGATGACAAATATATAGATGAAACGCGAATTAAAACTCCTGGTATTAACCAAATCCAGGTTTCGTAGCTCAAAGCAATTTGCAGTATTGAGACTAAATTTTGACAGATCGAGTTGTCAAGCTAGTTGTCAGTCTGAGCAGCAAGTAATTTGTGGGGCTAAAGGGATTGTCAGTACAAGTGGCGACAATATTCGTTCTTAAAACTCTTATCAATTGAGATAGTTGACTTCAGCACGTGGTAAGTAATCAGCTGTCGGTCGCTCGCATCAGCACATGTAACCATCGCATGGTCTCGTCCGCGTTTTTATCTCGTGTAGGCAAGAATGTAAACCGTTTTTTACAGCACGTGTTTTAGTGTTTCATAACATTTCCTTCCTTTCCGTCGTTTTCTACGCAAAATGGTATCAAAACACTAAAGTGAGGTTGGCCTAATCATGGCCGGTAGTTACAAAAATTTCATCAAGTTATTGGACTCCTGGCCACTTGACAAATCGAAGGCTGGCAGGTAAGTGTTTCATAAACGTCTTATTAAGTCAATTACCTAAAAATTATAGTCACGCATAGTTTCCTTTGCATTATTATATTGCGTACTGTATTAGAGGTTAGGTTTTGTGGGTATAATAATGTTAAACCATTTTACTAACTTATATTTTATTTATTACTAGATGTATTCAGACTTATATTTCATATTATGTTTTGTATACTATGTATAATATTATATTTTATTATATTTTATTATATTTTATTATATTTTATTTTATTTATATTTCACACATTTGTTACTACTTTCGTGCAACCACATTGTACGTACATCCACAAGCAAATAAGAGCACATTGTAAATGTACGCAGTGGAAAAACGGTTGTTTGTTTGCATTTCAATTTCATAAGCCAAAAAATTGAAATATACATTATGTAATAATAATATCTCCAATCGACAGGGACTTGGGACAGCACATACGAGATCAGGTGAAAATTGCATTTTCCAAAGGTGCAATTCGAACGCAGGTAGATCAAGACCAGTGCGATCGTTACTACGCAAGTCTCAAAAGATTAGCGAATAATTATTACGGTCAACAATACGTGCGAACGCATAAATCTTCAGCAAGTGGGCTGACGGCGGAGCAGTGTAATCTGGCACTATCGCCAGAGCTGGAGGAATACTTCAAGGAGGAAGATCTAGGATTTTTCAGAAAACGCTTGTACAGGTTGAAGAAAAAAAATGTCTCTGAAGATTCTAAGTCGGAATCTTAAACACAGTCCTATAATTCATAGCAGTAGCTGCTCCTTCTCTGTCAGTATTTTTAGAAGACGATTGAGTCTCAATGCTCAACCTGAGCAAAAAAAACCTCCTCACGTTCCGGTGATGGCGGAAGAGGTACTTAAGTATCTGGAGCCATCACCGGGAGAAATTTTCGTAGATATGACTTTTGGAGCAGGTGGACACACGAAGCGACTCTTAGATTCAACACCGGACGTCAAAGTTTTCGCACTAGATCGCGATCCGATTGCGCACGATTACGCAAAACTTTTGGCTGAAAAGTATCCAGGACGCCTCGTGCCTTTACTCGGTCGATTTTCAGAGCTTCCGCAACTTCTGAAGGAGCAAAAAGTACCCGCAAACAGTATCGACGGTTTTCTCTTCGATTTTGGCTGTTCTTCTATGCAATTCGATGTAGCGGGTCGCGGCTTCTCTATCGCTAAAAATGGTCCGCTCGATATGCGAATGGACGGCCATCGATACCCCGATATGCCGACCGTGGCTGATGTTCTCGCTAGAGCTCCTGAAGAAGACCTCGTACGAATAATCAAGACTTACGGTGAGGAGAGGCAGGCGAAAAAAATCGCTCGAGCTATAATCGAGGCTCGTTATACCTTCAAAAGTCTCCAGACCACCGAGGAACTGGCAAAACTCGTGGAATCCGTCGTTGACGAAGAAATACGGAGCGATAAAATCGGTAGATTTGCTCATGCAGCGACCAAGACTTTTCAGGCGTTCAGAATATTCGTCAATGACGAGCTCAACGAGATAAATTATGGAGTTTTGGTTGCGCAAAAGTATCTGAAGCTCAGCGGACGACTCATCACCATATCCTTTCATTCACTGGAAGATACGGTTGTCAAGAGACATCTTGTTGGAAATATTACCGAAAATATGATCAATTCATCGCCTCTCAAGTACTCGGATCACAGCAGATTCTTCGAGCGAACAGAGTTCGATAATCTGGTTGAAGTGCCTTGGGTTATGCTACACAAACACGTTCTCGTACCCAAAGCCGATGAGGTCGATGCTAATCCCCGATCACGATCCGCCAAATTTCGGGCTCTCATCAAAGTCAAGTGAGGATAATGACGGATATCCATATTGTAACATAGTAGACGGTCTTCAATAAATGTGTTGGAAATAACAATCGATTTGTTTAGAAATTTATTGTAACGTTTTTATAATATATATGGAATATTAAAATAGATTCTTAGTTTTTTTGGGCGTTTCTGGGTCAGAGCGTTGCGGTTGGATTTTTCCGCTGGTGGATATTTGGCGTGCATGACGAATTTAGAACAATCCTTCGATTTCGTTGGTTTCGCTGTTCAAATCCATGTCGTAAATCGCAGGTCTAGTCGATAGGCCTGGCATCATCATGATCTGAAAATTTAAGAAATTACACTGTCAGCTTATAACTCATTTGAAGAACACGAATCCATCTGACGAATATTTTCATAAAAAGCTGCAAAGTAGAAATTTGCAAATAGCTTCATCATCATTTTTTTTTACAAAGTTACCTCGATAAGGAAGTATTTTAATCAGCTTTTGCTTCCTCATCGAAGAAACTTTGTAGAAATAATAAAAAATTATGAGGAAACAATTTGGAAATTTCTAGTTTGCAGCTTTTGTTATGAAAATTTAAATTGTAAAGAATGTGAACTACATAGTAAATTCTGACGAAACAATGTGCTAATCATCACTGAATGGTACCAATTCCATGCATGAAATTTGAGTTCGTTGTCTCATGTTTTGCCAAAATTAGAGTAACAACGCGAATTTTTCGAAAATTTTAAAACTGTATAGAATCCGAACCGTTTTCCGATTTCGTTCAAATTCAATACCAAACAACATTAACAGTATCTACATACGAAATATCGCCACTTTTACGACAGCTAGAGCGCGGACGTTCTTTTGTTGATAAAAGTTGAAGGACGATAATATGAAAATTTCTGCATATATTTCGATAAAAAGTGCAACACTCAAAAACGATCTGTTGCTTTACTTGTCTACCAAACTTGAGCTTAATCGGTTGAATGGTTCTTGAGTTATAGATGATTGAAATATCAGATTTCAAATTGAAAAATTGAGTTGAAATACTTCATCTTTAAAAGTCGTGTCCTTCCTCTTTTTTCCAGAATTTGTCGAAGTTATAAAAACTAAAAAGTAGTTCGACGAACGCACTTTCAATATTTTTTACCAGGGGATAATTATAGTCAATTTAAATAACTTACCTCTCCAACCATGGGCACTACAAATCTGGCACCAGTGGAAGCGAAAATATCGGTAATGTTGAGGGTAAATCCAGTGGGTGCGCCCTTAATAGAAGCGTCGCCCGTCAGAGAGTTAGAGGTCTTCGCCATACAGAGTGGAAATTTGTCATAACCAAATTTGTTGTATTGGGCAATTTTTTGCTTGACCTAGAAAAAAATACGACTATGTATTTCAGCAAATACTCCAAATTCGCAAGTCTTGATTTAAAACAATGGATACGATACCTTATCAGCGAGAATTACTTTTCCGGCTCCGTACATCTCTTTGGCAATCACATTTATCTTTTCTTCGATACTCAAGTTGTCGTCGTAAAGGAACTTGAAGTCACTAGGTTTCTCCGTTGCGGCTATCACAGCGTCTGCGAGATCGAGCGCTCCTGCGCCACCCTTCGCCCAGTGGTTGCAAATAACTGCGTCCGATGCACCGCCGTTAATCGCTGCAGTCTTGACCAATTGCAATTCTGCTGGAGTGTCAGTTCTGTAATGCAAAATCGTATTTAGAAACATATAAACACATGATGGTAGCCTCAGCAGTACAAACGTCAAATTCAGAGAAAATTTTGAACCCTTTCCATGGAATAGGATTCTGAAAAAAATCAAGCGAAGTGCTGAAAACATTTATTTCGCATGATGAGAAGTCTAAACTGATACTAACGAATTTATTGAAATAGCTGCTCAACAAATCAATCGTCAATTTGATTTTCCTTCCGAGTGCAAGTGATTTTGTAACTTTTCTAAATACCTACAATTTTTTTCAGGATTTTATTTCATTTCTTTAAACTGCGTTTTCGTGTTTGAAATGTATTTGTGAATATATACTTGTGTATATCCAATATGCGTGACTTTTCACACACTTCTCGAAATTCAAAAAAAGTAGAACATATAATTTTTATTTAAAAAAGTTAGCTTGGCGTGTGATATTTTTCAATGATTTGTTAATAACATTTCACGATTTTTAAATTGCAAAATCAATCTCTTTAGTGCCTAAATTTTACATACGCTTCCTTCTTATTTATACTTATTTTTTCTTATGTGAATCAATGCGGAAAACAATCGAAAAATTAAAAAAATTAAATTCCTATGATTTTGAATTTAAGATTCCAAGATTACTCACGCGTGAGAGTTTATTGCAACGACTACGGGTACGCCGAATTTATTGCCGTTGCTTATATGTTTCAAGAGATTCGGTAGACCCTTTTCAACAAGATCCAAATGTTCTTCGACGTATTCTCTCTTCAGTGGAGCTCCAGGCGTGACGGCAGGACCACCGCCGTGCATCTTGAGAGCTCTTATCGTTGTCACGAGAACGATTGCGTTCGGAATATGACCGGAAGTGCGACATTTAATGTTGAAGAACTTCTCCATTCCGATGTCCGAGCCGAAGCCGGCTTCCGTTACTACGAATCCATCGGGACCAACGAGCTTCAGAGCTATCGAATCCGCGATTATAGAGGAACAACCATGTGCTATATTCGCGAATGGTCCTGCGTGAACAAGGACCGGAGTGCCTTCGATACTTTGCATGAGATTTGGTTCGATTGCATCCTTCAATAATACGGCCATGGCTCCAGTCATACCCTTAAACAAAATTCATAATTCGTTAGATACACAGAGAGAAAAGATTTCATTGATTCGCGGCAATCTTTGCCAATGAAAATAAATACTTGGGTTTTAATACTATCTTTTTATTGAATGATCTCAAACCCAATGGAAAGTAGTGACATTGAATCGACGAAATTGTCTCTGTTCTTTTAATTGGTTCCGCTGAAGAGGCAACGACATTTCCCCAAGCACAGCTCAGAATTTTAAGACCTATTTTTTCGTATACTACTCGACAAATGAAAGTGATATTTGGAGAGAATGTGCTCAAATACGGCATAAATGAGCTTAAGAACGGACTCCTTGAAACTCGAAGTCGTTTGTTCGGAAGAACCGGAAAACAAAAAAGTTAGGTTAGGTGCAAGAAAGGCAGCACTATAGGTGATTAATATTGGACGATAAAATTCCCAGCGCTTCCCTAGTAAATTGAACGACCGTATTGTCATCCTAAAAAACAACCGGTCGTTTTGTGCCAGAAAATAACCATGCAAACGACTTCAAAACGACTAGTACAGTCGTTTTATTAATTAGCGTCCGCAAAACGGCCTCGAAAAGCGACCATCCAGAAAATCGTAAGTATGGTCGCTTCGTCAATTAGCGACTATACTCACTATATGTTCTGGATGATCGCTTTTCGAGGTCGTTTCGCGGTCGCTAATTAAGAAAACGACTATACTGGTCGTTTCAAGGTCGTTCGCATGGTTATTTTCTGGCTCGAAATGACCGGACGTGGTTATGGTCTTTTTATGGTTGTTTTACAGTCGTTCTCGAGGTCGCATGGTTTGCTAAGCTTGCAGCCGTCAATACATGTTTTCTTTGAATCAATGAAAACTTTTCATTAAAACAATAGAACTGTTTCGTTGCAGGCAATGAAATGTTCTTATTAAAATTTGAGTGGACTATTTCTTTGAAATCTAAGAAATACTTCGTTGAAATCAATGAAAACAAAATCAACTTGGCGTCACTTAAATTTGTTCTCTCGGTGTAAGAAATGTAATCTTACCTCTTTTTCTCATAGAGAAGAAGTTGTGAGTTTCAAGGAAATTTTTTAAATGTAAACCCAATTAAGAGTCAATTTTGTTGTTACTTTTACAAAATTGCTTTGATGACTTAGGAATTTCAAAAGACTTTTTATGAATCTAGATTTTTTCGAATCAAAGTCTGAAATTCCATTTTCTTATTACTTTTATCAAACTACTATTATGACTTCAGACTGACAATACATTTTTCATAAAATGAAAAATAGGTGGAAAACTTTAAAATAAAAAAAAAAGTTTTTTAGATTTGTATCAAACTTTGTATATAAATTTGTGTAAGTTACTTACAAAGTCTTCGGCAGTAAGTGGCTGTCCACTATTATTAAAACCAACAACGATTTCGCCGAGTCTCTTCTTCATGTCCTCGACATCGGTAGCGAGAGCGAGGATGGCCATAATTTCGGAGCCAACGGAAATGCGGAAGGACGACTCTCGCATAAATCCCCTTTCTGTGGGGCTTTGTCCGATCGTTATTTTACGGAGGAACCTGTCATTCAGGTCGACGACTGAAAAGCAAACGGGAAAATTCGTTGACATCGATCTTGCACAACGGTAAGAGAATTTTAAACCCAAGCATAACATATTTTTTTACTCACCTCTGGTCCAAGTAATTCTGTTGGGGTCGATATCCAACCTGGCGAATTCCGCTTTCTCCTGATCCGTCAAACATGTTGGATCGTTTGTGTCGATTCCAAGCTTCCTGAGACGCTTCCGTTGAATTTCCGAGAACTTCCTTTCTCCGTATATTGACGGGACCAGCCTGTCGAAAAGGGCGCTATCGCTTTGCGTATTTTCGTGGAAGAATCTCGCATCAATCTGGGCAGCAAGAAGATTGTTGGCTGCGCTCACTGCATGAATGTCACCGGTCAGATGAAGATTGAACTCTTCCATAGGAATGACCTATAATAAATTACCATAAAGTTTATAATCCTTTTTATTGATAGTTCGTTTTCTCGTCAATTATTATGGGTTTTTTTTTCTATAGTATTTCCTAGCCAGCTCCGTTTTGAAAAATAGTACATTTCATCACTCGTCAGAAAATACTCTTTTTAACGAGTCCCTTATAGTTTTAACAGGTCGCCGAATTTCTGGCCGAAAGATTGAACGAGCATTTTTCTCAACTAGCGGACACTTATGAATCTAAAATTGGGCTTTGTGAGAAAAAAAATACACTTTGTAAAATTTTGATTACATTTGCGAGTAAATATAATTTATATTGGTTAATTTACTACTTCTAATCAATTTTTTGCACGTCTTAACTTATTCACGTTCACAAAAAATATCATTTTTATTTGTCCTTTCAGTATTATTGTCATTTTTCTCTTTACAATTATCTTAAATTTAAAAAAAAATAATTTTTTAACTACTTTCTATGAGTTCCCTGTCTCATGTTTTTTTCCGAAATTGGAGCAAAAACGTGATTTTTTTCGAAAATTTCAAAATTCTATAAAATCCGAACCGCTTTTCCGATTTCGGTTATGTATTGAAAATGAGTGAATAATGATGGTATGAATTATTTTTATTGATCCTCTTACCTGTGAATATCCTCCTCCTGCGGCTCCACCCTTGACACCAAAAGTAGGTCCCATGCTGGGTTGTCTAAGGGTAGCAAAGGAATTTTTGCCCTTGTGAGCCGTGAGCGCTTGAACAAGGCCAAGACTCGTGGTGCTTTTGCCTTCTCCGAACGGCGTTGGAGTAATGCCAGCGACGACGATGAATTTTCCGTTCTTCTGTTGCTCGAGCCTCTTCAACACCTTCAGACTAATCTTCGCTTTACTCATGCCGTAAGGACTAATCTCGTTTGGCATAAGTCCTATTTCTTCGGCCAAGGTTGTGATTGGTTTTGGTTCTTGGTCTCTAGAGATCGCAATGTCGCTCGGCAAGGGGTCCAAGAGATTCAGACGAAGAGGTCGAAAGTTCCACTCGTGCTTCAGCAACTTGTCGATTGCACGCTCCGCCGATATAACGGTGTTCTTCATCAACATCGCTACGGTCATCGGACCTACGCCATTAGGCACGGGTGTGATGTACGACGCTACTTTTACGGCTTCATCAAAATCGACGTCGCCCACAAGACGCTGACCAGTCTTCCTCGACGCATCTGAAGTGGAATAACGTATATCATTAATTTGAAGCGAGTATTTTATCATCATAAGAATATATTCTGTAATTGACCTTGGAATATGACATCCAGACTTTAAAGCGCGTATTAAAGTCAAATATTGATGATCGATATTATCAAATATTTATATGCGCTAAAAAAACATATAGAAAAAGCATATGTGTATGATGAATGTGGCAAAAATGAAATAAAAAAAGAGAATAAAAGGCATGTGCAGAAAGAGATAGAATTGTCCACATACAATTGTGTGAGTCTGATTTTGGAACTTGCGGAATTATTTTCTGCATTAAGCGGTATGTAAAAGTATCGTTTTAAACTTTAATAGACGTAAACAAGATATCTGCATAATTTTTTATGTCATATTTTTCATTTTTTCTTCAACAGCATTTTCTCCCATGTGCAGGCTTATTATGCTTATTACAGGGCCGGCCCGGGTCAGTACCTGGTCCCGCGTGGGGGCCTGGTCCGGTTCGGTAACCAGGCACCCATACGGCCGCATCAGACTTTCCCCTGCCGATATAACCGGTAACGAGTTCGCCTCACGGCACCGAAACTACACCACGTTTCGTCAACAATGTAAACACGGACTACAGCATGTGACATACATGTGACCTCCACAGGTACCGGTGTGTGTCTCACATAAACATCTGAAGTTTCATCGCGTCCGTGTTTTCATTTTCGATGAAAATCGACGGCACCGGGAATCGAACCCGCGACGGGAATCGAAATCGCATGGGTCTATACTTACAAATAAATTTTATGTACCACGAACAAAATATTTTGATGCTTGTGCACAATGACATACAGTACTCACAATATGATATTGAGTTGTTTAAATCAGTTTTGGTTTATAATGATCATATTTTGTCAATTTGACATATATATTCATTTCAATAGAATAGTTTTTTGTTGCTTCAATTACCTTCTTTTTAGAATGATAAAGGTCATGTTTTCAAATCAATATTTCTTCGAAAATTGTAAAAATTTGTTTGAAATAAAAAAATGCCTTGATGACTTAACTGAATCGGGCTTAAAACAGAAGTCGTCAAATGATTAAGGAAACTAACATTCGTTTGAACTATGCGAATGCAATGATCTTTACCCTAGCAAACCATGCAACCTCAAAAACGAGCGTAAAACAACCAAGAAACGAGCGTAAAAACGACTGGTCGTTTTGTTTATCGTAACAGTATCGTACCAAATTTTATTTTACAAGGTGTGAAAATGAACGTGGTTTTTGTGTACATAAGACCACGTTTCTCGCACCGAGTGAAATAAAGGTACTTCTCTTACTGTACTCAATAAATTATATTAATAATAATAATAAATTCAACCTACCAGGAATCGAATTAATACCACAATCGATCACCACTGCTCCTGGTTTGATCCAGGATCCTTTGACGAATTTGGGTGAGCCGATACCCACAACGAGGATGTCGGCTTTCGAGACCTGCGAGAGAAAAAATGTCCATTTGGATTAAAGTCTGAAATTCGAAGAACAGATTTTAAAGATGAGACTTCTGATATACCGACCACATTCGGAAGATCCTTCGTCTTGGAATGGCAAACTGTGACGGTGGCATTGTGCCATTTCAGCAACTCAGCGACCGGTGTACCAACGATTTTGCTTCTGCCCAAAACGACAGCTGTAGCTCCGGTTATCGGAACTCCAGTTCTACGAAAAAAAACAAACCAAATTTATTACAAAAAAATAACCGACCCTAATTTATTAATTTTTAATTAATTTTTATTCGCCACGTACTTTTTAATTAGCTCGATGCATCCGTTGGGAGTGCACGGCACAAATCCGGACAAATCTCCAATAGCTACTCGACCCTCGTTAATGGTGTTGAGCCTGAACATTCGAAAAACAATTAATTATTATATTCTGTATTATTTCTGTTGTGTAATTTCCGAAGTGTTATTGCTGTATCGAGAGGAATTCCGTTGCTTTAATCTTCAATGACAGTGTCAAAGGTCTTATCGCTCTTGTTTACACCGATCGCTTATCAGTTTCTCTATACGTCACTCCAGTAATACTCTCACTTTCAACTGTATTGCCAATTGTACATAAATTGGCCTAATGGGTAAATTTGAATTAAATAATATTAATTTGAATTTTGAAAATCCCGTTAGGCTGGCTATTTACATTTATTCATCCAAATGTCAGGATGATACATTCGTATTTGGATTAGATGAGATTTATTTCAATTAAATGCAGGATCTGTTTAATTCGAATTTTATTTCATTCGATTTAAATAGATTCCGTATTTAATTTAAAGAAACCCATTAGACCTTTTGCTGTCGATGTAGAGACCATTGTCGAGGATTAATGAAATAGTGTGTAGAACGGAAATTGGTAATTTCATGGTTTTTTTTTAATTTACCCATCGACATCCTTGTCTGGTGAGACTGTATCGGTGATCAAGTGAGAATTGATCTTGTTCACGCTGTCGAGAGGCATTTGAACGATAATTCCATGGGTGATCGGGTCATTGTTGAGCTTGTTGATCTTGCTCAAAAGCTCTATTTCTGTCGTTGTATTTGGAAGCTTAATGTGCTTAGCGGTTATCCCTATTTCGAATGCGGCTTTCATCTTCATTCGGATGTATACGTTCGAGTCTTCTCGTCCACCCACCTGGACGATCGCCAGTCGCGGAGTATAGCCCGGGATTTTCGTCTGCAGTGCGACCACATCCTTCACCAAAGATTCTCGGATTTCTCTGTCGAGTATCAAGTTATCATTAATAACGTGGGAATTGTTTAAAAAAAAAAAAAGAATTCAATTTAAAAAAAATTTCCTTAGCTCAATTACAAGTAAATTTTATAGAATTTCAATAAAATGAATGAAATTCGATTATATGTAAATACATGCTCATATAAATTTCCATCAAAGCATAAGAGGAAGAAACGAAAGAAATATTTAAGTCAAGTGACATACGAAAATTTAAAAGCTGCAAAGATCAACTTTGCAGATTTATTTTTTATCAAAGATAAATTTTTGGAAAATTTGAACCACATAACAAATTATGATGAAACTGTGTATTTATTATTGCTAAATAGTACTGATTTCAAGTTCAAAGGTTGACTTCGCTGTCTTAGGTTTTGTTAAGGTTAATGCGACAACATCATTTTTCCAAATTTTGACAAATTTGAAGCATTTTGTATATTATGACGAAACCGTGTACTATTTATTGCTAGATAATATCGATTTCATGTATGAAATTTGAGTTCGTTCTCTCATGTTTTTTCAAAGTTAGGGCAAAAACATAATTTTTTTGAAAATTTCAAAACTATCAAATTCGAACCGCTTTTCCGATTTCGGTCAAATTCAATACCAGATAATTTTAAGAGTACCTTCACTTATGAAAAACTATTTAGGGAAATATCATTAATTTTACCAAAGATAGAGCGCGGATGTCCTTTCTTGAAAAATTTCAAAAAGCCATAAAATAAAAATGTCTGCATACATTTCGTGAAAAATTGCAATAATCAACGACGAACTGCTGCTTGTGCGCTAAATTTTAGCTCAATCGGTTTAACGGTTTTCGAGTTATAGGTGTTTGAAATTTCCAAGCCCTGCACACACACACACACAGATACTTTTTCTAAACCGCTTTCAAAATTTTCGAAAATTCTCCGTGTTCCGACACAAAAATCTCGAAAAAAAATGTTTCATGAAAACAAAGCTTCCTCTATGAAGAAGCAAGATTATATGGGAGCAAAAAAATTTCATTATTTTTCACAATGAAAACTACGAAAATTAACAGTCTGAATAACCGTTTCAAATATGAAAAAATATTTATTTGATTGAAAAAAAAAAAATTCAGCTGAGAGAGCGAAGGATTGACAGCAGTATTTCATAATTTGTTTAAAATCGATTTTTTTCAATCTTATTTCGCCACTCTTAACCGCTATTTCGTAATTTTTTCAAATCTGATCTAATCTAGTATTATCATAATGCAAATAATAAATTTTTCTTTTTCTACACACGAATGATCTTCATAGATCGATTGTGGATAAAGTAGATCGTGTGAGTTACAACGTCTTGTCGTCTAAACCACGAGGGATTTACCAAGGTCAAACAAATTTTTTTCACATGGCCAACATTATTCTTATCTTGTTTTCGCGTGAATAATCACACTTACCGCTGCCGAATTTTCATTTCTCAGCACCGATTGATCCGATAGTGCAAAAATATTTTTATGGTAATATAGCTTTAGAAATTAATTTTAATTGTATTAGAAAAACTTACTTGGCAAGATTTGCGCCGGACAGCACAACACCGCGTACATCCGTCGCCATTCCCCTGTTGAATGATCTACGGAAGAAATATTAATAAAATTCTACGGCAAGTTGAATAAAAGAGATAAGTTGTCGGCGCCCGATGCTTTGAAACGAGTTTGACGAATCGATATACGAGTGCAACACGTTGAGACGTTATAACGTCTATTTACCGAGTTAACTGACGGTGATAGAATGAGCCGGTGTTAAGACCGGGTTCACAAGTGGTTCTGCGTACCCGATACTCAACTACTATCGTGCGTTCTCTCGCGAAACGTATGTGTGCACGTGGGCTCACATACGTCACACGGATTCGCGTTCACACACCGGTTTCGAAATATCTCGTGTAGACCCCCTTCCACAAATCTCTCTCGCCCTCTTAGTTCCTGAACCGGACAACCAACAGAGGTTCTCATAAGATTTTATAGGGAGACGATTTTGAAACTTGTGTGATATTGATACTGGTGCATTTTTCTTAATAAATGCAATTTTTACTAACAACATTTTTGAGAATCAATTTTGTTCACGTTATTTTAAATAAATGTTTCGTAAATGTTTTGTGTTATTGGAGTATTTATTTATTCATTCATATAATATGCATGCTGTTCGAACAGACTGAAAAGAAAATTTATTTTTGCAGATTAATGTATTGATTTAGATAGAATTTCCTTAGATCCATTATTTATTAATGAAGTTATTGTTGTGGTAACTGTGAACGCTTTTAACTTTGAGGAAATGGATGAAAACATTGCCGTAATAAGTGTAACTTTTATTGACAACATTTTCAATGACAAATTTTGTTGATTTTTTTAAACAATACATTTTTGTGTTCTATAATTACGGCATTTATTTATCTATTCATTTTATGTACACGCTGTTTAGACTAAAACAAAAATTTATTTTTGCAAATTAAGGCATTGATTTGAACATGATTTCTTTACATTTATTATTTATTACTAGAGTAGAGTAGAGTAGAGTTACTACTGTTGTGGTAACTTTGAATGCTTTTAACTTTGAGCAAATCGATGAAAATATTGCTCTAATAAATGCAACATTTATTAACGAAATTTTTAACAGTAAATTTTGTTGACGTTTTTAAACAATAAATGTCTCCTATAATTACAGCATTTATTTATTTGTTCATATTATATACATACTCTCCATAAAGACGAAAAGGAAACCATTCTAGCAATTTAATGCATTTAATTTGAACAGAATTTTCTTAGATTCTTTATCCATCAATAAAGTCATTATTGTGATATTTTAAGCGCTTAAGACTTCAAGCTCATCGATAAAAAGATTGCCATTATTTATTATGAATGTTAGATTGCATATTAAAAAGTCTCTTTGTTCACTGACAATTAAATTAATAAAATTACTATTTTTTAAATTTCTATAGTTATCAAAATTATTGGATAGTTACATAATGTTTTTTTTTTGCTTAGTAACCTATTATATTTTTTGGCACAACTTTAGTCCAATTTCATCCAGCCACTATCACGAAAATTGAACAATATACTTTACATATAATCCGATGTACAATTACACTTAAAAATAATGATTATTCACACTCGATAAAATTTTTCGTAACAATTAGATGCACCTAATTGTCGATTCTTACTTAAAAACTTGGAGTATCCTACTCATAACATCGTCCGTTGTAGTGATTAGACGAAAACTGAAGGCAAGTTCAGATTTTTGTCGTTCCATAGTCTATTTTCCATGGGGGGTAAAAGAATTATCAACATTCACGACTAACGAGGTTACTTATCTTCCGTTGAGAAACTCCGAAGTGATAACCTTTGACTCATCGTGGCGAGTAAGTTCTCGTGAAATCTATTCTCAAACGCAAAATTTGAATCTCCTTCCTTTTTGTTATCCAATGTTATCGGAATTTTTCTAGTCTCTCTAAAATCTGTTCAGTCAATATTTTTTGTCTCTGAAGTTTATGAGTAATTTTAGGGAGGTTTACGATATTCACCAGTTTTTTCGATCAACGTAATGTATTTCCAAGTTGAACAATTATTATTGCTGTTAATCAATCGCAGGTTATGCAATTTTAATCTCATGCAAATGTGTAACAGAAGACGTCAGAAGCGAGAAATTTATTATCGCTGCAGTGATTGAACAATATTTTCATCTCGACTTATGCTCTCCCTGAAATAACTTGTCTGATTCTGGAAAAACATACATCTGCAATTCTTTTTTAAAATTACCAGCAAGTGAGCAGTAAACACGAAAATGTCATTCTGTGTGGCGAATTTTTGTTATTATTATTTCTGTTATTTCTGTTATTCACATGAAATTTATAAATTCGTTAATTGTGCAAAAAATTTCTATTAAGTGAAATATGGATTATATTATAGGTCTACTAATAACAATTAGAGATTTCGATATTTGATACAAATATTATCAGTAAATTTCTTATCAAAAACAGTTAAATACCAGTGATGATAATTTTGTATATTCTTAACACAAACCTTATTGTACTTAATAGGAATCTTTGATTATTAATTATTTTACAAGTTTCATGTGAATAATTAAATAATTACAGACTGTTTCCTCTGCTGAATCACATATTTTTGTTCATTGCTTATTTGTTGATGATTCTCACTGTATATCTCAGGCTGAAGCATAAATTTTAGCTTGCGGTCTGAAAAACAATTTTTGAAAAATCTTTCAAATTTTTTTTTCTCTCACATATAAGGTAAAGTATCAGAAAGAGTAGAGATTTTGGATTGGATTTTAATACCAAAACTAGGATTTAAATGCTGAAGGTACACACCAAATTTTATTCTGGACCATACATTTGTTCAAAAGTTATTGTGTTTCTGGACGTTAGAGTCAGACAGACCGAAATGAGTGAATGTATTTTTTCAAATTCGGGACATTCGAAACATGTATTTCCATCGAAATCCAAGAGTCGATTTTTTTTGGATTACAATACTTTCCCTTTTTACATACTCCGTATATGATAGGAAGGTAAAAATCAAGATATCAACCTCAGTTTCGTGTATCTGAACGTGTTTCTCAAACGTTCACAAGCGAGATTCACCCGAGACGGTTTTCAATTAACTAAATTTGCGGTATGTTTCGAAGTTTCGTTACCGCTCTATACTGTTGTACACTCGTGGCTCGTAAGCAGCCAGTCTAACTCTGTCGAAACTTCGCTGAGAGAACTCAACAAAAACGATTCGGTATCCGACATCCTATTCTCTGAATTCTGGGCCTTCCTCGCTCCAAAACTGCGCGTTGGGCTCATGGATTATTTGAGGGAAACATTTCTGTGTCTTATAAATCATGGATTCTTCGCCGAATCAACTCCGA
Organism: Tromatobia lineatoria; assembly: GCA_949699805.1. Lineage (NCBI taxonomy): Eukaryota > Metazoa > Arthropoda > Insecta > Hymenoptera > Ichneumonidae > Tromatobia > Tromatobia lineatoria. Next base: position 17,860,696 of record OX453036.1, read on the forward strand.
ACATTGCCCCTCCAGTTTTCTTACTAATTCTACCATAATTGTTTGGTCAGATTCACACATTGGCAATAAAATGGTTATAAAAATACTTTACGGTTTAAACAGCAGTCAAAGTTTTTTCAGAGGGATGACATTATTATCTGAAATATAGCAAAAATACATTTGATAAATTTAATCTGAAAATATTTATCTACGCGTCGTTAATCGAACTCTACAGTATTTCAATTAAAATCTTCCAATTTTTTATAAAATGTTTCAAGGCCATTCATAATTTATAAATTTAGAATTGCGTTCACGTGACGAATCAATTAACTTTTTGATAATTAAAAAAAATTGAATCTCAATTATAAATTATAATGATCTGAAATAGAAATGTTTTCTCCTAAAACGTTAAGTATCTGGCTATCGTTCGAATATGAAGTGTACATAATTATTAAATATTGGTGCTGTTATTATTTTGAAGATTTTGGAATGATTGGTAATTAAATTGTTTCGAATCCTTCCTTGCAAAACAATAGAAGTCACATAAAGGGACTTTGCAATCATAGGGAACATCAGTAAGACTTGCCAAAATGGACCACTTCAGTAGCCGCAGTAAGATCGTGTCCTGCCTTAACTCCAAAGGGCCGAGGAAGGGTGGCCGGTGGAAGGGCAACAAACGTTTTGCTCTCGTCGACTCTCTTTACGGTTCCCCGAGGCCATAATCCGGCGGTCTTACATATTATATTCTGTACCTATAATACTGCAAGAATCCCAAGGGAATTTATAGGGCGAGTCCAGCGGAGACCCTGAACCTACGTAAGATGATGAGCTTCGCGTATCTCGAGGAACCCATCATTAGCGGAAACGTTCTTCATTCCCTCAACATCAACCCTTCTGCTAATATTGTCTTATCTTGTTACAGGAATTTGAGAATTTTCCTTAGAACCCTGGATTTGGACTTTGTCTCATATATTGACGAATCGATCAAATCAGTGGCGACTAACACGAGGACAATTGTGGGCTTTTTGTAGAATATTATTTTATGATAAAATGCAAATTTTCGATTCTTTCGGTTCTTTAGATTCGACTTTTAGGGTTCACCTTGATTTTCTTCAGGTTCGACTCTTTCACTTCAACGCCATTTTTTTTTGGTTCAACTCCATTTTCTTTAGGTTTGACTCTTTCGGTTTGCCTTTTTCGGTTTGTCTCTTTCAGTTTCATTCCATTTTCTTTAGGATCGATGATTTCGTTTCTTTAGGTTCGACTCGTTCGGTTTTACAGGTTCGAGTCTTTTGTTTCTTTAGGTTTGATTTGAGAACCGGCCACGTGAACATTTGTGTCCCAGAAATATTTCAATAGCGTTCAACTTTGGATGTGGAAAAACTGGTTAATAACTCAATTTTTCAACGACTATAAATTTATAGGGTGAGTCCAGCGAAGATCCTGAACTTATTTAAAATGATGGGCTGCATGTATCTCGAGGAACCCATTAGAGAAAACCTTCATTTGCTCAATATTGACCCTTCCGCTAAAATCGTTTTGTTTTGTTATAGAAATTGGAGAATTTTTCTCAAAACCATGAATTTGGACCTTTCGTCATATGCTATTGACGGATAGATGAAAACGATTACGACAAATTCAAGGGCAATTTTTTTCTTTCAGAGAATCTTGATTTATAACAAAAACGTCATAACAACTACAAACCCCCTGTTTGCTAGGTAGAGAGGAAAATAGCAGCCGAATTGGCAACTGAAGATTTAAGGGCTGTCCATCCAGAAATATTTCAATAGCACATAACATTAGATTTGTAAAATCTGCCAAATATCAAAAAGTCACCCAACTTGATTTTTCAACCACCATAAATTTAAAGGGTGAGTCCAGTGAAGATCCTGAACCTACGTAAGATGTTGAGCTGCCCGTACCTTGAAAAACCCATCATTAGAGGAAACGTCCTTCCTCCCTCGACATGAACCCTTCCGCTAAAATCGTCTTATCTTGTTACAGAAATTGGAGAATTTCCCTCATACGGTAATGATGAATCTCCAAAATCGATTCCGACTCACAGACGGATTTCCACACGAGTACTTCAATAGCGTATAACGATAAATTTGGAAAACCTGGTAAATATCGAAAAGTCCAGAAACTTGACTTTTTCACCACCATAAAATCAAACGTCCATTTGATTCTTGCTCAACTTTACGAGCTTCAGTCTTCTCGTTGGCCTCGATTAATTCTCCTATCGTCGATTCGAACCAGTCGAACGATTCCTCTTTCCCTCTCTCTCTCTCTCTCTCTCTTTCTCCCAGAGCGTTCAATGCGCTTCGACTATTACGTAATGTGGAGAGGAAGAGAAACGAGAGAGTCGAAGGAAAGGGTGTCCCTCGTGGAAATTGGTGGCTCTCACGAGATTGCAGGATCGGGCGGGGCAATCAGTTCCAGGACATAACTCCTGGATGTACGGGTGGACTTCATAAGCCCGCGGGTCTCCGATAGCCGATCGTCCTTTCGATCTTGTTCACCCCTTCCATCGTCTATACTTGGTCTCTTTTAGCGACCCTCACCTTTATGCCCTTTTCGTCTCTCATCGACCCCCTCCCATTTTCGCCCTTTCCCTACCTATATATCCGGTTATCTCCGTCGCTCCTGTCGGACAATTTACCGCGAGTCTCTCTGCGATGCCGGATGAACGTCGTGCGGTTCTCTCGGCGTCTTGTCGAAATTACAAAGTCCGGAGCTACGCGATCTCCTCGTACAGTCCTTGTGACACTCGATGACCCCTCGCATTGCTCCTTCCATGTCAACTCAATCTCGACCGTTCCCACTTTTGTCTATGGAGCTCGTGGACCGTCGAGCTCCTGGCTATCTTATGTTTTTCAATCGACATTGGCACACCTCATTCGAAGCCCTTTAGAGTTCTTTTATTCGCTGTACCTTTTCACTTATTCCGTTTGATGATTTAAGTATTTTTTTTTTGTGAAATCTGAATGGCATTTAGTCATCACAAACGTTATATCTTGAAATGGGCGCCTGAAATTTTTATTTCGCTAAAAAGAAATGTTGGAGTAAAATGTTCATTTCGAAAAAAGTAAAAAATTCTTAGTTAAAAAATAATCAAAGTATACATTGGCCAAGTTCTTTCGTTTATCAAAGTTCACAGAATTTGTAAATAAAATTATACAAATATAATTTTTCTGTTCACAGTGCATGTGACAGATGCTTTTGAATACTGGATTTAAATAAACCTTATCTTCAACTTTGATCTCTAACTTATTTTATTCACGATAAATAGTAAACGATTTCCTCAAAAAAAAAAAAAAACGTTTACAAGGATAAACAAAGTTACTACGAGGAATTTGTACAAAATCTTGATTCATTCGACTTATATTTGAATCTCTGATTCAATTTCAATTTGCACAGAATATCATACGATTCTTGCTAAAGATTTAAAAAAAACCTTTCGAATGGGTTAACCAAAATTTAAGGCAGCCATTTATATTCTACAGAAGTCGCAGTATGTATCGTCTCCAGACGTAAGATATCGTCCTGCCGAACATCGTCTTGCTCCAAACAATTTCGCGAATAATATAGTTCTGGCTATATTGGTGGTGGTGTGTTCCAAAGGAAAGGGAAGAGGGTTCTACACTACGAGTGAGTTTTGGAGGGTTGCCCTGTTCGCAGGGAGAGGCGCGAAGGGATTGCCTACGTGAAACAGCGACGCAGACTCTGGTCGACTATAGGGAACCGACGCCGATTCGAACTTCACCGGATAGTTAAGCTTTAAGGGGGGGAGTAGGACTCGCGGCTCTACCGAGAAACTAGCCTTGAGGGTGACTAGGGTCGCGGATGATCGGGGGCGGAGAAAAGCGGAAATTCGCGAGGGGTGTGTGCGGGCTCTTTCTGTCTCCTTCTCTCTCTCCTTTCTCTTTCTCTCTGGCGTCTCTCTGATTTCTGCAAGAGCATGGAGCCGGCTTTCCAAAGCGATTATACCACAGGTCCTTAGATTCCTTGGATGCCTTTGACTATCTCAGACGAACTTCTCAATTCCAAAGATGTTTAAACTCTAGGACATTTATAAATATACACGATACACACTGTGCGCTGAGATAAAAGATTGGTCGATTGCAACTAAATCAGACGGAACTGCATTGAAAACAATAATTGGTTAAATACACACCCACGTGAAAAAAATCATGTATAAGTCAATATGTATAGTCTGTATAAGAAAATGGATATTTAGAATAACTATACACTGTATTTCATTTGAATGAAATTTATATATAGTCTGTAGATTTTATGAAACGATTTTTGTAGAAACGTTACATTATATTTACAAAAATTATATTGCACTTTATATAATTTTTATAGAATCTTCATATGTAGTGTATACAACTTGTAGGAAATGTATATGTCCACTTTCGTGTACAGCTTCTATGGAGATGTTAATACATAATTTTTATACAATATACATATAATTTTTTTACTTGGGCAGAGAGAAAAAGTTTCATTGACGCGAAAAAAATGGGTGGGTTGATTTTGCTTACATTGATTTCAACGAAATAGTGTTTACTTAAATTCTTATGAGAACATTTCATTGCCTGCAAAGAAACATTTACTCTCCGTGTTGTAAAGCGTGAAAAAATGCGCCTAGGTAAATTTTTTTAGATTTTTCATACGCTTATTTCAAATAGCTCACTCTTCCCCCCCCCCCTCCTCCTTAAGGCGACACTTCAGCTGGTTAGGTCAACAAATTAATTGGCTGGAATCGGACGAATTAAATGTCGCAACCAAGTAGTTATAAAATCAGGTAGAAAAGTGTCAACGTCGTTGTTTGGTCTGCAGAAACACGTTTTCAAGAAACATTGTGATAATGTGAGTAGATTCTGCTAAGCTATTATGAAATACAAATTACCAGATAATATTCCCTCTGAATATTTATTTCATTTTAAGCAGCACAAATAGCATATTTTTTAAATCCTTAAGCAGGACAAATGGCATATATTTTTTAATCTTTAAGCAGCGCAAATGGCATATTTTTTTTTATCCTTAAGCAGCTCAAATGGCGTATTTTTTAATCCTTAAGCAGCACAAATAGCATTTTTTTTAAAGCCCTGCTGAGAAAATCGTTTAATTGAAAAAGTATCACAAGGTAATTCAATGTATTTTCTCTCAGATATTTTGAACAACAAGTTTAAATTAGGTGGCTGTTCTCTCAGGAGCAAGGCAAAACTCGGATCTCCAAACGATTTGACTACTAGATTAGCAGAAAGTGTCGTAGACTTTCTGGTAGTGTGTCCAGAACTCGTACTTTTGCGCTATCTCGTTACGGTCGTAAAGTATAGGTATTACAGCCAGATGCGCGTTTACCAACCCTGCGGTCATAAACATTCGCATTACATTATTCAAGCATGTCGTTGTATGTAAGTCTAGTGGCTCAGCTCGTATTCCTGCTCACGTCGAGGGTAAAATCAACAGTAAAATTTACTTTCTACGAGAACGATGCGAAAGGCTTTCGAAATTTGTAATAGCGTATTACGATGAACATTTAAAACTATTTACAACGGTTAAAATATCATATGCTGTATATTACACATTAAAACCGATCCGGAGTATAACGAGTTTTCGAAACTTTAAATAGATTAGTTATTGTAATCACCAGAAGAAATCGTAAAGCCTCAGATAATTAATAATTACTGAAAGTTGGTAAGTCATACTTTTTCAATTATAAACATTATTTTTATTGCTACTCGTTAACGTAGTATATTAATAATTAGAAATAAGAAAGAAATAATTGTCATTAAGAACCTTCATTGAATCTTCGTTCATTTTGATTGATTTGAAATGATTTTCCACTCACATCAGTAAGGAAAATCATTTGATAATATATCGACAGCGAATATTTTTTGCTAGGGTAAGAAATATTTTTAGCAGCCTGGAATATTATTTGTGAGTCCAGAAAACGTATTTATTTACCTAGCGAAAAAATTTGTTAGTCCATCAAAAAATATTCGCTGTCAGTATAATAGGAAATGATTTCCTGGCTTATAAAATCATTTTTCTTCGTGTATCAAGTTCTTGACCGTATTTCCACTTTTTTTTTAAATCAATGAATACATACGTAGTTCCATGTTTTGAATGTCTCATACACGCAAAAAAATTTTGATTTAATTTTTATAAGATGGACGTCAAAATAGCAAATGGTTGAAATAGCGAATTTCGTAATGATGACCATTCTAGAGTCAGACCTCCCTAATTTCGAAATTCGCTGTTGTAACCATTCACTATTTTGGTCATTCGCTATTTTGACCCCCACCCTTAATCACCTTTTTCCGACCTAACCTCACTTCTTTTTGTTTTCCGTTTCTCCCGAACAAATGGCTCCAAGTTTCAAGAAGCCCGTCCGTTGGCCCATTTCTGCCGTACTTGACCACGTTCTCTTCAAATTTGAGCTTTATCTGCCGATTAGTTTGAAAAAAAAGGTTTCGAAATTCTGAGCTGCGTTGAAGGAAGTGCCGCTATCTTTCCAGTTAAACCAATAAACAGAACAGAGACAATTCCTTCGATTAAATGTCCCTACTTTTCATTAAGTTTGAGATCATTCAATGAAACGATAGTCTGGAAACTCAAGTATTTCTTGGCAAAGATTGCCGCGAGTCAATGAAATCTTTTCTCTCTGTATATGAAAATAGCCATGTTAATTCCTTGGTAGTTGTGATAACTATAGAAAACTTAGTCGTATGTACTAGAAATGAATCGATGTCCCCGTATATAGTTAATCGTACCATAATTTTCTCTCAGTGTACCAGTTCCTTTCATCAAATTTCTGCAATTTGGATTTTGTATGGAATTATTAATAGGATCATTCGGTTCGCCTGCTATTATTCAATCGGTGAAAATTTCGCTCTGGTCGGAGGGTAAAGTCCGAAAACCGGTCGAGATTGAGCGCTGCTAGCAATAAATAGATGATTGAAGGCGGTCCTCCTCCGCGCGAGGACGGAAGGGATATGAAATTAATACAAGTCTATCGTCTCTACTTGGTGCTGAGTCGGCTCGGGCCTCTTTGGCGCGGCCCGAAGGCATCCCTGGAATCCTTAGGCCGTTCGACCGGAAAGACCCCTTCGACGCGAATATCAAGGAAATTGGATGGGTACCGAGAGGAGGTGGCCGAGCACGCCCGTGTACGTGCACTGCTCTCGGTATTATCGATGCTCGGACTTCTGCGATTCAAACAACTTATAGTTTGCTCCTCAAAGTTCGGGCGAATATTGTCCGTCCTCAAAGTGGCATCGTAATCTTCGTTGCTCACTCGAATCTCGTTATATATCTGTTGAATAATTTATTGATCCTTGTACTTATTCAAAACTTATCTGAAATACAATAATCGAAAATTGTGTAAATCTGTCAAGCTGAGTATGACAACCATGAAAAAAAAGGCTGTAAAGTTAAACTTTGCAAATTACTTGCTCATTATTTTCAGTATTTCTTACAAAGCTAACTCTATGAGGAAATATGTTAATTTTGGCTTCCTCATAGAGAAAGATTTTAAGAACAACCAAAAATAATGAGGGAGCATTTGCAAAGTTCAACTTTGCAGCTTTGTTTTTTTATCAAAGTTATATTTCTACAAAATTTAAAGTACATCATAAATTATACCGGAAGTGTGTACCTATCATTGCTAAATAGGAGTGATTTCATGTCTAAAGTTTGACTTCGCTATCTTATGTTGTGTTAAGGTTAATGCAATAACATCATTTTTTCAAAACTTCAAATTATGACAAATTTGAACCATATTGCATATAATGACGAAACGATGTACTAATTATCGTTAGATAGTACTGATTTCATGTATGAAATTTGAGTTCATTGTCTTATGTTTTGCTAAAGTTAGCGCAAAAACGAGATTTTTTCGAAAATTTTAAATCGCTATAAAATCCGAATCGCTTTACCGATTTTGGTAAAATTCAATAACAAACACAATTAAGAGTTTCTGCACTTATAAAGAATTATCTAAAGAAATATCATCAATTGTACAAAAGCTAGAGCGTCTACGTTCTTATTTGAAAAATTTCAAAAAGTCATTAAATAAAAATTTCTGCGTACAAATGATTTGGTGAATCAAATTTTTCATTTCAGTGCCTCACACGATTTACCATTTACGACATCTCGATAAGTTCTGTCGCGATTCCATTGACTTTAGTCCCATCCAAAGATCTTCAAAGACCCTTAAATTATCATGATCTCATTTTAATTCTAGTCAAACGACCACTTAGTTTTAGTTATTAACAATAATTGTACATAAAAATTCATAATCAACAAAATTTGAAAATTCAACTACATTTTATAATAGTTTGTCGTAATACAAGTTCTGTTCTCGATGTAATCTACATAAACCTCGAAAACGTTGCTCGAATCACCTGAAACACTCTAGTTGAGTGCTGTTACCAACAATACGTACACTTCAAGTTCGAACGCACCGTTCGCACTATGTGCGAAAGGTGCGCACTATGTGCATTTAAATGTGTAACCGATCCGAACGACGCCATTTTATTCGCGGAAAGTTGTCGAACCTTTTAGGAAGATTGAATTTGTCACAAAGTGTTATTTCGTGGCAGGTGAGACATTTAAAAACTCTCACGAAATAGTCGTCGTTGCGTTTGTGCAGAAATTCCAGGAACTCGATTGGTCCATGAAGTTTTTCGATCCCCGTGAGTATATATTTTATAACAATCGTTTGATAATCTAGCGACAGCAAATCTTTTTTACTCGGGTAAAAAATATTTCTAGCAGCCTAGAAAATGATTTCTGAGTTCCGAAAACGTATTTATTGACCTAGCGAAAAAATGTATTAGTCCATCAAAAAATATTCGCTGTCAGTATATTAGGAAATGATTTTCCGGCCCATAAGACCATTTTTTCTCGTGTATCAATTTGTTGAACGTACTTTCACTCTTTCATATCGATGAATACTTACGTACAGAGTCGTAAATGCCTAATACTCGTAACAATAATTATTATTATACGATCTGCTCTATAATTATGATTTTATAATAATAACATGTAGTGATTATAATACGATGATTAAACTTTTGAATGGCGGCAAAATTATTTATTTTTCAATGAAAGTTCACGGTAATCCCTTTAAAAAATGGAAGACCATAATTAATGCAGTAAGAAAGTAGTGCATTAATTATCCCTTCAATAATTTCCACTATTTCTTCCAATGTTAAAGCGAAAATTACAATTTTTTTGCTACTCAAATGTTCACAGCCTTTTTTAAAATTACTACATATTATTATTATTATTAAATAATAATTACAAAATAAATTGTACTGTAAATTTTAACGTGAAAACTATTAATTTACAGCCCATGCAGGTATTTTTATATTCACGCCAACTATGTAAGTAGTTATGGAAATTCGAAGTTCGAACGGACCTTCCGCACTATGTGCACCGATTTTCATGTCATTCAAATGTGTTGCCGATTCCAATGACGCCATTTTATACGCGGAAAATTGTCAGACCCTTTAGGAAGATTGAATTTTCCACCAAGTTTTATTTTGTGGCAGGTGAGACGTTTAAAAACTCTTACGAAATAGTTTTGCGTTTGTGCAGAAATTCCAAGAACTTGATTGGTCCATGGAGTTTCTCGCTCTCAGTGAGTATATATTTTATAACAATCTCCAGGATGCTGGCTCTCGATAGTTTAGAGTTTCAGTCGAGACGAGAATACGGGCTTGTAACTGCCTTCGGGGCAGGAACAAGAAAGATAACTTCGCTGGGAGGGTAAGACGATGGCGTATCAGGGGTTGATTGGGTGACCACCCCATGCAACGTTCTCAGCGGCCGACGTCCGTCCCCAACCCTGAAGTCACGACGCTTCAGCATCTCTCCACTCGCTTCGACCAATTTCTCACTCGCTCCTCCATGATGAAAGCGAAATTATTCCATGGAAAAATATGGCCGACCAAATGCAATTTCTGAGGGGTTGTTCTGACCCCCCGCAAACCTTTCCACGGGCAAAAGGGTAGAGCCATCTTATATGGCCTTGAGAATATCGGAGGCTTCGAATATCGATCATAAATTATTCCTCTCATGAGGGAATAAAATACTCTCGTTACTTGATGGGGTTAATAATGACGTTGATTAAATTTATTGTTCATATTATTAAGATGGCACTTATCGGCGTTATTCAAAATTGATTGATCAATCATCAGGCAACTGATTGCAGATTTTGTATGTTTCGAAGCGTAATCTAGAATAGTTATGATAATTGACGTTGTTGGTTGTGAAGTGAACGAAATTGGCTCGATCAACGAGAGTTGTTGAGAGATTGCGCGTGCAATATCCGTGGAATTATGGGAGTTGAGATTTTCTGCGTCGACTCTATTACGAGAGATTGATTGCCCTAATAAATAACGGAAATTCCGGATCATAGAAATCATAGAATGCTGCATATATATTTTTTGGAGTTAATTTATTGTAGTAAACTTCGGGGAATAAGTTAATAATTATTCGAAAGTATAGTTAAGATGGAAGTTGTTCAATTTTGAGTTTGTGTGCGATTTCTAATGGTCGCTTTCTCATACTGTTTTCATGAAAAGATTTTTTTTCGAGACTTTCATGTGATGGTAATTAGCATTATAAAAACCTTAAAAGGTAACTCAAAAGGTTGAAACACCATTTTCAGTATGTCTAGAGATGACAATCTGCTCGACTTGCAAGCCAACAGTTCAAGTGTCCCTCAATCGATTTTCAAAGGAACCCTTATACTTGGCATTAATTCGATTTCTCGTCTCTCGAGATTCTTGGGAAGGTAGAAAGCGTGATGGACGGTCCATAGTTAAAATTCAATAACGAAGATATCGCGGTGATTTGTCTCTTTAAGGAGGAAGAAACCACAGAGAAATCGTGAAAGTTTGGCAAGTAGAAAGTGACAGCTATTTATTTTAAGTGCATGCTAATATTTCCTTACATTAATTATTGATAAAATGATCTCGTAGAGTTAAAATAAATAGATATCACTACACTTTTGCAAATGAAAAATCTTGACTATTAATTTAATTTTCTCATGCGTAAAGATGCTCGGAAACACCATAATAAGCATAATCCACGGCATTAAGTATTTTGAAATAAATCTTATTGACAAGTCGAATAGCTATCATTCACATTTGGAGATGAAAATTTTTCTCTGACTTTATCTTACATCTCCAGTACACAACTGGATAAACACGAAATGGAGAGCGATCAAGGCATTCAGAATGACGACTTAAGGGACTGTCGATTGATTTCCAGAGGGACTGTTATTCTTGGGTATTAATTCGATTTGCTAGTATGCGCAAATACTTGGCATTAAGCACAGTACATAATAATAGGCATAATGCACGACATGAATTATTTAAAAAAAATTTTATAGCGTCAAGTCAAATAACAATTATCTACTTTTGGCGATCAAAACTATTCTCCGACCTTGCCCTACTTTTCTATCAGAAAAATGTGCAAACAAAAAATAGAGAGAGAGAGAGAGAGCGATCAATGTATTCAGACTGACAACTAAAGTGACTGTCGATTGATTTCCGAAGGGACTGTTATTCTTGGGTATTAATTTAATTTGCTCGTGTGCGCAGATACTTGGCACTGTGCACGAGATGGGAGGGGTGGTAGAGTACGCGACGAAGGAAGGTCCGGAGTTCCGGAGAAGTCCTCTCAATCACGGCGATCTCTCCTCCCATGAGGGCGATCGTTCGACGAGAGTAACTTGGCAGTAGCTTGTGTTCGTCGACTCGAGTGCTTCGCACTCTCCCTCATCCTCTCCGTGCATAGTCTCCTTCTCGTCGCGAACGCGAACGCTTCCACTCCTCAGCAGCCACCAGCGAGAGAGCCTCGCGCGAGAACCCCCGAATAACCTTAGTTACTTTGCCGGACTGTTAGGTTACCGAAGCCGGTATGGCCAAAGTATGAAACTCCTCGGCGCTCCTAGGAGAGTCCTAGGTAATCACCGAACTTCGCTGCTACCTCTGTAACCCACCTACTCCTGCAACCCCCTTTTTCCTACCCATGCACGCCCCCTCCCCCTTCTGCCCCCTTCACCCCGTGAGCCGATATAAACTTTGCTCCTGTGGGGGTAGTACTGCTTCCCGTAGCGTACTCTCTACCTCTAGATGCTTCTCCCTCTTTCTCCAGAAAGAGAGAGAGAGAGAGAGAGAGAGAGTGAGAGAGAGCTCTCTGTAGATGCTCGATCGTCACTACCGGTCGCAGACCCTTCCACTTTACCCTTTCCTCTGCTTAATTGTATCGAGAAATATTCTTAGACGTGCTCGTGTCCTTGCGAAGCTTCCTCCGGTTGAGAAACCAAGATAGGGTAAAGAGGAGCAACTCTATATTGCTTGCATCTCGAGTTTCGGCGATTGGCTAATTGCGCAGCTACCATTTCGATAAAGGCTTCTTCGAACTTTAGCAATCACGATCGAACTTCACGATTATTCGGGCTTATCGTAAGGACAGTGGAGGTAATTGTGATTTTTTTGGCCGTTGCTAGCGTAAAAATAAGTATGTCAAATTGAGATGACGGCTGGGGGTCAAAATAGCGAATTCAAAAATAAGCAACGTGTCAATGTAGGATGGCCATAATTGTGGAATTCGCTTTTTCAGCCATTCACCATTTTAATCATTCGCTATTTTGATTGCATTTTAATAAGATGGACGTCAAAATAGCGAGTGGCTGAAATAGCGAATTCCATATTAAAGACTATTTTAGATTCAGACGTTCTTAATTTCGAAATTCGCCATTTCAAACATTCACTAATTTGGGCCCCACCCGAGATGACAAATCGATATATGACAAAAAGTGCCATTTTTCAAATGCGTTGAAAAGGAATATCTATGAGAATATTTTGGAGCGGTTTTTAGATTGATTTGATATCCCGGACTGATTTATTTTGATGCAATTCGTCAATTGATTTGAACAACTTTTGAAGACCATTTTCTGGCCAATCGAAATTCTTGCGATTGCACAAATTTCATCGCTGATTGAAATGTTCGTCATAAAAATCTGCCAAAACGAAATCTTAAATTACGCTTAAATTAGCAAAATGACTTGGCATCAAATCGGTCTTAAAATCAGTTTGGACTTTACCAAGATTTTTCGTCTTAACGGATCTCAAAAATGGCACTTTTTGAGATATGTTGATTTATGATCACAATCTGACATAATTATTTTAACGCAGGTGAATTGGAACTTTTTTGTCGCAGACGCTTCCACTCTACCCTTTTCTCTGCTTAATTGTATCGAGAAATATTCTTAGACGTGCTCGTGTCCTTGCGAAGCTTCCTCCGGTTGAGAAACCAAGATAGGGTAAAGAGGAGCAACTCTATATTGCTCGGGCTGATGCATCTCGAATTTCGGCGATCGGCTAATTGCGCGGGTACCATTTCGATAAAGGCTTCTTCGAACTTTAGCAATCAGGGTCGAACTCCACGATTATTTGGGCTTATCATGAGGACAGTGGAGATAATTGTGATTTATTTGGTCGTTGCCCGCGTAAAAATAAGTATGTCAAATTCAGATGACAAATCGATATATGACAAAAAAGTGCCATTTTTCAATTGCGTTGAGAAGGAATATTTATGAAAATATTTCAATGCGGTTTTTCGATTGATTTGATATTACGGACTGACTTATTTCCATGCAATTTGTAAATCGATTTTGACAGCTTTTGAAGACTATTTTCTGGCCGATCAAAATTCTTGCGATTCCACAAATTTGATCGCTAATTCAAATGTTTGTCATAAAAACCTGCTAAAACGAAGTCATAAATTGCGATCAAATTAGTGAAAAGAGTTGGTATCAATAAATCGTTCTTAAAATCACTTTAGACTTTACTAGGATTTTTCGTCTCAACGCATCTCAAAAATGGAACTTTTTAAGATATGTCAATTTTTTATCACAATCTCACATAATATCAATACTCCAATTCCAATTTTTCTATAACGATACTAAAATCTAAGAATCTCCTTCGATTTAACTACAAAATCACCTAAATTTTACCCCCAATTCTGAATTAAATTTCATTGTCGAATTTACGCAATACGTCCTTTTTTTAACAGCGTAGCCAATACATTTTGATAAAAAAAAGATTTATAATCAATAATGTCTGTTGTATGCCGTTGTTGACCCGATAAACAATAGTTGCCTGTTTAGTGATAATAATGCGTGCCTCTTAATCCTCATTATTTGTGAATGAATGAATGACTCGTCCCCAAAATACTTCCTTGAATAAATTACATAATGTGGTCCACTTTCCATACGTGACATGGAATATTTCAGCGTTTATGAACCCGGTGACGATTCAGTGGAGGGAAACACGAGCGGGATTTCGTTCGCTGCGCGTAACGATAAGATGCGTGCATATATAGTCGGAGAACGTGGATGCGGGAAGGTCTCTGATTAGAATCCCCGGGTCCTTATCTCTGAGATTGGGAGCTGGTGCTACGGAGGCGTCGTCTGGGATCCTGGAGATGCTGTGGACAATAAGGCGCTCTTCGGCCAGTGATCTGCCACCTATCCTAACAATGGTGGCTTATTATCTCGGACAAAAGCACGGATCTACGAAACGGTTGGGTTATATGGTGCCTGCCAGAATTGTGAACCCATAGCATCCTTCGAAAGACGCTTCGCGTCTCCCTAAGCCTACTAATGGATTCCTTCACCGGCAGATGTCGTCGACTTAAGATTGACTGACTTCGTTAGAAATTAATTCCTAGTTGGCCTTCACACCGGCCTCGCTCTCTCCTCGAGTCAGCTACGAGATTTACTTATTCCGGAAGATTTAGTGGCTGTCGCAAACAACCCTGAGAACTTTCCTGGAGTCCTAATCCACGTCTGACTACCGAAGGAATGATCTACTGGCTCTAAATGTTTTGTTGAAGAGGGGAAATTGTTCTGGTTATTCGGCCATTACTGAGAGTGGCCACAGTTGCCACTGAGAGAAAAGATTTCATTGATCCCAAAGAAATGGGTTTGGGTTTATTTTATTTTTATTGATTACAACGAAATATTAGTAATGGTATTTATTGGCGATATATGTACTTTTTTTATGCAGTGGTTGGTTCGCTAAAATAAATCTGTTATTGCCAAAAGGTCATCGACCGAGGTCCTTCAGCCTGAGTTTTTACGTATTATTTAGGCGGGGTAATTTAATGTGTGTATATAAATGTGATTGTTTCGGAGTTGTTATATTTCCTCGTCGTTTCAACGAAATATTTTTTTAAATTTAATGAAATAGTACACTTGAATTTTGAAGAGAACATTTTACTGCCCGTAAATAAATATTAACTTAGTGACGATATGATGAAGAAACAGTTGTATTGTTTTAATGAAAAGTTTTCATTGGTTTAAGAAAACGGTCTCCTTGATTCATTGAAAAGACAATGAATGGTAGTAAGTGCTTGCAATTCCATCGTCCAATATTAAACACCTATGTGACAGCCACGGATCCAAATAGATGAGCAGAAAATTTAAGATAATGGAATCTATTTTTCGAAAGTATTCATTTTTGATTAGCATTAATAAACATATTGGCAAAGCCAAAATGCTTTTTGCGACTAAAATTGCTGTAAAGATTATATGAGATCCAAATTATTTAAAAAACTCAGCGTCGAATTAGGATATCAATGCTAAATTTTTTTATGCTCAGAGCTTGTAACTTATTGTAAATTTTTTAGCGGCATCTTTATAAGCCTGATTAGAATTTTATTTTTAAATTATATTATTTTCCGTATTAGTTTTCAATGAGCTACGTATGTAAGTTTTTAATTTTTAATTTTTTTAATTTTGTTGTACCTGAATATTGAAGTGCAAAAGTTCACTCTTAATTCGAATAGCACGGTTAGTTACATAATTCAGCGTATTAATAGTTATAAAATGAGGTACAACATTTTTTTTATTTACTAAAAATTATTATAAGATGAAAAGATTCGTGAAATATTAATTAATGTCCAATTTTGCTACTTTCATGCACTTTTTACAGATTCTTGAACCCTGTTATCTAACTGGCATCTGAGAGATGGCGTAGGCTACCATTTTGAAGGGTCTTCTCTTGAGAGTCGAGGCTATATCAGACGATAAAACCTATTGATCCACTTTCTTGGCACATTGCTTGCCAGAGCCACCTACGCTCAACTCGAACAAGCCTTACGGTATCTGCCCTGATAAGAGCAGTTTTAGCTTTATCGGTTGATAAAAAAGCTCCGATAATTTTCGTTGAAAATGATTTTTAAATTACTTCCAATCTAAAAAATGATTCAATATTATATCCAATTAAAAAAATTATCTAAAAAATTATTTCCAATGCAAAAAATGATTTCAAAATTATTTTCAATAAACAAAATCATAAAAAAATTATTTTCAATAAACAAAATCATAAAAAAATTATTTTCAATAAACAAAATCATAAACAAATTATTTCCAATCCAAAAAATGATTAAAAAATTATTTCCAATCCGAATAATGATTTAAAAAACATTTCCAAACGAAAAAAATTATTTTTACTCACTAAAAATTGACCTTTCACTTACCATTTTATCCAAGAAAAAAAAAGTATCACTGACAACCATCCACTTCCGAATCGCACAAAGTGCAGACTGTTCTCATGGACCACGTTTCCTAGTGAAGGAAGTATTAAAGTGGGAAGAAGAAAAAAAATAACACATGCGAGCACGCGCTGCATTCAGAACCAGTCTGTCCCCTATTCACGCTCGAGGGGTGACGTGATGGTCAGTTATTTTCTCCCGGTGAACTGGTCAGCGGCAAAGAATCGCGTATACGATATCGGGTCGCGTTTTCCAGCATCCCGTTCAAACGAGCGACTGGTACGAGGATGGTCCAGTCGTAGACAATGATGCTCTATGCGTAGAGCAGCTTATAGAACTGGACATCACGCGAGATGACCGATGAACCGGTCCAGCAGATGTTGGAACAAGACAACTCGCAAAATCTCCAGCTGCCTTCCTGTATCAAGTCACGGAACCTAAATGCGCCATAAAGAATTATGGGAATGGCGATATCATTTGAAAAAATTTAGGGTGCTATAAATTTATTTAAAAATTTGGTACAAATTTTTTTTTAATTGTCTACCTTGTTATGGTGAAGTACTGTTAATGACTGAGTGATGAAGAGTAACAAAAAGTATTTCATGAGCTCTATGTTATTATGATAATAAAATAAAATATTAATATCAATAGGACCAAAATGCGCCATGAAGAATAATGAGAGTTGAAATAAAATATAAAAAATGTAGGAAGCTATGATTTTATTTAATAATTTGGTACAATTATTTTTCTTAGATTGTAAATCTATTTCACCTTCTTATGGGACATGTTGATGACTAAGTAATAAATAGTAACAAGATGTGTTTAAGTAGTTGTGCATTACGATAATAATAAAAAATTGTGTTTATATGTTATCTAAGTGCGCCACGAAAATGAAATTGAAACAAATTTATAATTCTACTAATTTATTCAACAATTTGGTACGATTAATATTTTTTTAAATCGTAAATTCATTTAATTTTTTTATGGTTATTGGCATTGATGACTGAGTAATAAATAGTAACAAAAAGTATTTTAACAGTTTTACATTATTATGATTATTATGATAATTAAACATAAGACCCTGTACTGTCCAAATTCACTGATCAATATTATAGAATCCTTTGAAATTTAGTTTGTTCCCATACGATGAAACTGCCAATGACCGATAAATGCAGATAACTTTGTATTTCTTAGATAAATGACTTATTAACTAGGTGTATTCCACAACGAAGATGTACATTAGTATCGAAAAATAAGATTCTGCGGTAAAATGACATTAGGTTTACATTTCAAGAAGCAAATTTCTATGTTATAAAAAGTTCACAGTGCTAAAATAAACGGTGATAGCGATTCTTCTACATAGTTTCAGTTTTTATAAAATAATTCTGTAATATCTAAATCGAACACGAGTGAAAAATGCTTTTTTCTTATCTATGATGTAATTATTCGACATATAAATATTTCTTAATGTCTGATATTTTGGTATATTTTTAATAGAACAGTTACAACCTTCACGTAATCAAATTAGTCATTGTACTGCTCTTAGTGTAGTTCATTTTAACATATTTTGTAAGACCTTCGAAAACATTTTGGTTTTGCGACATGTCATATAGATATGTAAAATTAAGGAAATTCGAATGGAATAATTATGTAATTGGAGATAATGATGTGTTATCAGGGAGAGACACAAAAATGTCTTATTTCACGTTTTGCGACAAAATCTTTGCTGTTGTTTATTAAAGTCAACTAAAAATGCGTTTCTTTGAAATATTTTGTAAAAGCTGAAAAACATTTTGAATTTAAATCAAGTCATACAAAAATGTAAAATTAAGAAATATCGAATGAAAAATGGAATTCCGCTTACGAGGAAAGTTAATATTTCGCGTCGAAAATATTCCCCGTTACCTATTACAGTCAATTAAAAATGCGTTCCTTTGACATATTTCTTTAATAGCTTCAAAAACATTTTCAATTTGTAACAAGTCATGAAAACATGTAAATATTTCGAAAATTGGAATGAAAGGATTATGTTATTAGGGATAATGTCCTGAGAATGTCTCATTTGCGAGAAAATTTAATATATCGCGTCGGAAATATTCCCTGTTGCATATTACAGGCTACTAAAAATGCGTTTCCTAATTAGCTCGAAGCGAAAGCAAGGTGTTGGGCAGGTTGCACAAAGGGCTCGAGCATTTCGTAAACAATTAGTCGGCCGCAAGCTCGAGGGCATTCCGAGTGGCGGAGATGCGATAAAATATGAGAAAATAAAAAATAGCCAGCGGTATAAGCCGACGAAATAAACTTGGTAAATATATAATTACACAATTAGCGTGCTCGAGCTTTGCGTATGACTTGGAGTACCGTGGCCAATGGTGCGAAAAGGGGTGTTTTACTACGAATAGCTCGCGGTATCATAAAATTCGCGTGTACGTATGCCAGCTAATTTTTTACTCGGAAAGCACCGCAAAAGCGTCGAGGCTTTATAGCAAAGAACATTACTTAACCCCGACGTTTAAATATGAAGAGTGGAAAGCCGTTGTTACTTGTGGCCAATGACACTCAACCACTTCAAATTAATATACTTCTCTTCACCCTATATTTTACGAATACTTATTATTTATTAACCCTTTAACAGCCAACTCCTTAATTTTGCTATAATACACGTATTTGTAATCCAATTTTTCGGCACATGAGTTTCAGGTTTTACATGTAAATCTAATTTTCTGTCATGAACTCAACACGTACGATATATTAGGGTAGTTCTTAAATGGAGTATTTTTGAATTTTTATCAGGCTGCTCCCAAATCGATTTGAAATACATAAAAACAACCCTCAAATTTTTTCAGATTTCTTACTTCACATTTAATCTTTCTCCACGAGCGTTGAAGATTCCCATGTATAATACATGTCGTTTTTCGATTGTTGTGATCAATACTTTATTGTGGGACTCCTTGTCAGCCAAAAACTACGAAATTCACACAAATTACTCTATATACCATACGGGGAAAAATTACCAACCCCTACCCGAAAATTGCTGTAAGGATTATCGCTTTTGAGAAGAACGACGAAATATATATAGTTCATCGGTCTTAGCAGTCAGTTGTACTTCCATTCTACAATGTCGTGTGTTTAAGCCAAGATATTTTTATAGAACTCGGTTATGGAAAACGGATCACATGCTATTTTTAAAAAATATTTCTGTGCTGCAAAAAACCATACATATTTTTCGGTCGGAAATCTAACAACCTGTTCCTTTTTGCTCTTCGTGATATAATGAAATAGTAGTATTAGTACAAGACATTTATTGGACAGAATTTTTACAGTTTTCTCATTTACATTTTTTTTCTATTCATAATTAACGCGTTTTTCGTCTAATGGGCTATCGACCGGAGTCCTTCAGGCCGTGATAGTTTTTTTTTATATCAAAGTGTAGTTAACGAAATATTTACTACTACGATCGATAAACTGTTTTGGGATTATTATTACGCAAAATCACCGCTCGTGCAATCTTTCATATGCTTGATTTACTAAGAATTTTACTGTAATACGAATTAATGAAAATTCAATCATATTGAACTTTCCAATCTGAAAAAGAGATTGACTCTGATCTCCAAATATAGGATAGTACTATATTTGGAGGGTAATTTATGCGAATTTTAAACTTTTAAATACGTAAGTACTTCCATAGCAAAACATTGCCTGGTAAGCTTAATACATCCTATGGATTTATACTGAAAAACTTGAAACCCTATTTTAAGGGTAGGGGTTGGTAATTTTTTCCCAAGTAGTAGTATGTATATAAAGTAATTTGTGTAATTTTTTAACCTAGTCTCCGATAAGAAGTTCCACAATAAAATATTAAGTGCAACTAGTGAAAAACTCCATGTATTTTAGATGGAAATCTTTTACCCCCGCTTAGGGAGGTTAAAAATTTAAAAAATCGAAAAAAGTTTCAGGGTTTTTTAAAAATGAATTTCATCAATATTTCTGGATTTTGCCGATTGATGAATTTATAATCTTTGCACTAAAATTATAAGAGATATTTTAAGAAGTAGCTCTAATTTTGTAAACGTAACATATACCATAAATTCAGTTCACCGATACTTTGCATTTCACTGTTTGACAAATTCACAATTTATTGATTGAGATTAAAAAAGGTATTTTGAAAAATAGCTATATCTTTAATTTGGCATTTTGCAATTTTGTATACTATTTTGGCAGTTAAAGGGTTAAAGCAGTAAAATTGAATAAAAGGAAAATAATTCTTTAAGTGAAGTGATTTAAATAATTTTATGATACACCGCCTTTTTTCTGGGCGCTACCTGAATAAAACTTATTCATTTTTTTTGCGGTTTTCTGAGAACCCGTGGGTGTAGAAAAGGTTGATGGCAGTGGTCGGGAGCGTTGCATATTATGAACTCTTCTTGGCCGTGTTTTTCAGTCGTTTCTACTTTACCGCTTTCTCGCACTATACCACAACGCGGAGCTCGGCCACCGCGAGATACGAGAACGAGAGTGAAAAATAAAACGTCAAGTGACATGAGAAGCGAGAAGGAGGCGAGGGAGCAAACGGACGGAAATTTCTTCGTGTGTGTTTGTGGCATGTGTGCGTAATTGTGTGAGAGCGTGGCCGTTTTATCGCGCGGTTTATCCCCGCGCGCTCGTATCGTTGTCTAGAAGCCAGACGCTTTTGCCAGCACTACACCCGAGTAAGAATGCTAATTGGAGAGCTTGGTTTCTTTCCACACACTCTCATAACATGCACAACTCTTCTCCATTTTTATTATTTTCCTTGCCATCGTGACGTTTGTAAAAAAATTATAAAAATATTTTCTAATGTAGTACTGAGAAAATTGAATGATTAAAAAATATTGATTGGTATTATGAGCTTCGAAATAACGTTTTTCCATAAAATATAATAATTTAAATGATAGGACGAAAGTTCGAAAAATAATTTTTTTTTAATGATTTAGAATATTTTCGATATAGAATAGTAACCGTCGGGATTGTGTAATGGTTTTTTACTCTTGCAATTGCCTAGATATGGTTTTCCTTTTTTATGAAAAAAATTGTATGTTTGATTAGATAGCTGCATTTTAATTTTGTACATGATGAGATTCAGTAGTGTTTACAGTAAGTATACAACTTTAATAAATCCTTTTTTTCATTGAATTTTTTATGCAGCTTTTAGTATTGCTATTTTTAATAATCTGCTTCCAAAACGAATTAAGATTGACCGCAGCTCCAATAAAATACCCACAATAAATTGGTATCGTTGAAGAATGCTAATTGGAAAGCTTCGTTTCTTTCCACACACTCTCATAACATGCACAACTCTTCTCTATTTTTATTATTTTCCTCGTCATCGTGATGTTTGTAAAAAAAATTATTTGAATGGACGAATCTTTGAAAAATAATTTTTGTTGAATTACTTCGCACAATTTTGGTATTGAATAGTCAGTTTCGAAATTCTGTTACCCTTTTTTTTCTTGTAATTGCTTGAATATCAGTAAATTACCAAAATTTCCTTCGATGATAATTTTTAACATTAATATTTTTTCATGAAAAAAATTGTATGCTTAATTAGCTATTGTATACAAGCTTATTTTTATTTAATTAGCTATTGTATATAAGCTTAATTTGCTGAATTTAAATTGTATACATGATGAGATTTAGTAGTGTTTACAATAAATGTACAACTCTAATAAATTGTTTTTCTTAATTGAATTTTTTATGCCTCTTTTAGTCTTGCCATATGTAAAAATCTATTTCCAAAATGAATTAAGATTCGTATCGTTGTATCGTTGTCCAGAAGCTTGACGTTTTTGTCAGTACTACACCCGAGTGAGAATGCTAATTGGAAAGCTTGGTTTCTTTACACACCCTCTTATAACATGCACAATCCTTTTCCATCTTTATTATTTTCCTTAACATCGTGACGTTTGTAAGAAAATTTCAAAAATATTCTTAAACGTTGTGCTGGGAGAATAGAATGATTGTAAATATTGATCGATATAGTGAGCGTCAAAATAACGTTTTCACAGTCGTTTATGGATGCGGGAATAATCTAAATAAAAAAAACTTGAATCAGATAATGAAACTTTGAAAAATTATTTTCGTTGGCTTACTTAGCATAATTTTCATAACAAATAGTAAGCGACGTGATTTCGCAACCGTTTTTTACTTTCGAAATTGCTTAGAATGCAGTAATTTGCCAAATATTGTATTCCTTTTTCATGAAAAAAATTCTGATTTAATTTTCAATTAGATGGCTTAAATTTAATTTTCAACATGATGTCATTCAGTAGTGGTAATAAATAGTTTATTTTATTGAATTTTTTATGCCCTTTTTAGTTTTGTCCTAGGACATATGTAAAAATCTATTTCAAAAATGAATTGAGATTCAGTGCAGCTTCGTTTAAATACCCACAATAAATTCAAATTTTATTATTCAAATATGCGGAAACGGTGCTCTAGTTTTATCCATTGTAATTTTTTTTCTACATAAACTTGACATTGGAATATCGAGTGCCGTGTGGAATTCTTTAAAGCGGAACATCCAATAGAGCGGGCAATGCCCCAGTGCTAAATTTTTGTTCCTGGGTTACAGTTTTGGTCAACCCTGTTCAAGTGACGTGGATCGGGGGGCGGTGACGGAAGGGCGCGAGGGGGATGAACTAGGGTGCGTATAGGTGGTGCCTGAATTTAAGGACATTATGGCGGGGCGTGGTGATGGCTTAAGTTAAAGTCTAAGTTTTTATCCCACCAATAGAATTAAAGAAAAAGTTTGTAAAATTGTCGATTTAATTCTGAGATTTGTGAAACGGTTTTTTATATTACTTTTGATTGTAGCAAAATTTTAACTACAGTCTTAAGGGTGATCTTCGTTTCTTTTTACCAAAGACAACCTGAATGTTCGTCTATTTTTATATGCAGTTTTGCTTGATTTTTTTTATAGTAGTTTTAAATAATATTTCCGGATGCCTGAATGTGTGTCTTATATATGACATTAATTTCGTTTTGACAATAGAAATTAATCTTTCGTTTATAAAATGGTTAATACAGCTTATCTGAAGATTTTTTTTCGGGTTTCTCATCAAACGCAATTTTTTCATTCGAACGAATGTCTTAGGTATGACGTATTTTTGTTTCACAAGATGAAACAAGTATTCGTGGAATTGTATATTTAATAAGCAGTTTTGCTCATTTGCTTGTCCATCCTAGGTAATTTTTTCGTATATCCGAATCAATGTCTAATGTATGACATCATTTTTTGTATTTCCAATAGAGATGAGCGACTCGTTCATGAAATCGTTGATACAGCCTTGCTGAGGATTTTGTTTTAGACTTCTTATCAAACGCAATTTATTTTGTCTGGAAAAATCCATGTCCTAGGTTCAACGAGTGTTTTTGCTAATCAAGAAATGAAACTAGTGCTTGTCAACTTAATATAAAACTTTTATAAAGTTTTTTTTTCTCGTTCTTATCGAAGGCTATTTCTGATTGTCGTAATTGATCTATTTAATTTAAAGTCCTTTTTTTAAAACCAATACAGAGAAACCATCTGGTAATAAAATCTCCGCTATAAGACATAGCTATTGTGAAGTTCTTTTTTTTCACATTTTAAATAAACGCCATGTTTTATTGTACAAATTGGTGTCTTGAATTTAGCTTTAATTTGGTCAAACCAATATAAACGAACCACGTGGTTATAAAATTCCGATTCAATATGCATTTGTGGTTTTTAAAGTACTTTTGTCTTTCCATTTTCGACCGTACAATTTTTTCGTCTGTCCAAACGACTTCGGTCGTGGAATGATTTAAGAATTCTTGTTCACAGATGAGACGATGAAAGTTTTTTCCTCTTCATCAATAGAGATGAGGTAAGTGCTTTTACAATCGTCGATTCAATAGAGAACTTTTGAAAAGTTTTTTTTACATTCTTATTGAAGGCAATTTTCGACTGGCTTGATTGACATTTTATCTTTAAAGTCCATTTCTTTTATCCATTTTTTTAACGATTGAATATATAGATTTTGTGAAGTACTTCTTTCTTCTCATTTTCATTTATCACAATATTTTCGTGTTTCCAAACGACGCTGCTTGACCTATGGTGTGAGATTTCTTGATCACAGACGAGGCTACAAAAGACATTTTCTCTTCATCAATAAAGACGCAAAAAAGTGCTTCAACAATCGTCGATTCCGCTTTTATGAAGTGTTTTTTTTCCACATTTTCATGGGAGGCAGTTTTCGACTGGCCCAATTGACGTTTCATATTTAAAGTCCATTTTTTGCCAATAGAAAAAAAAAACGCGTGGTTACAATATCCCCGAAAAAATATAGATTTTCTAATGTAGTTTTTTCCTTTCATTTTCATTAAAAAACTTTTCTTCGTTTGTCCAAACAACGCTGCTTGTGCCACGATGTGAGAATTCTTGATCCCAAACGACTCGACGGAGATCTTTTCCTCTTTATCAGTAGAGATGAGACAAGTGCAACAATGATCATCGATTTAATATAGAGATCTTGTACATTTTTTTTTCACATTCTTATTGAAGGCAACTTTCGATGGTCCCAATCGACGTCTTATATTTGAAGTCCGTTTCTCCCAACCAATAGAAAGAAACCACGTGGTTAAAAAATGCACGAAAAAAAAATTTCGTTTTTCTAAACGAATTCTATCTTTCCATTTTCATTAAAAAAAAAATTTTCGTCTGTCTAAACGACGCCGGTCGTGGAACGGTGTGAGTATTCTTGATCGCGCAGCAGGGTTGACGAAGGTCATTTTCTCTTCATCAATAGAGAGGAGACAAGTGCTTCTACAATCGTCGATCGTCGAATACAGAGTAAACTCTTTTACATTCTTATTGAAGGCAATTTCCAACTTTCCAAATCGACGTCTTATGCTTGAAGTCCATTTCTTTCAACCAATAGAAAAAAATTCCGATTATCTGAACTACTTCATTCTTTTCATTTTCATTGAAAAACATTTTGTCATCTGTCCAATCGACGCCGTTCGTGGAACGGTGTGAGAATTCTTGACCGCAGACAGGGTTGACGAAGGTCATTTTCTCTTCATCAATAGAGATGAAACAAGTGCTTCTACAATCGTCGATCGTCGAATACAGAGTAAACTCTTTTACATTCCTATTGAAGGCAATTTCCAAATCGACATCGTAGGCTTGAAGTTCACTTCATTCAACCAATAGAAAGAAACCACGTGGTTACAAAATCCACAAATAAAAATTCAGATTCTCTAAACTACTTCTTTCTATCCACTTTCATTAAAAAACATTTTGTCGTCTGTCCAAACGACGCCGGTCGTGGAACGGTGTGAGAATTCTTGATCGCGCAGACAGGGTCGACGAAGGTCGTGCTTGCAATTTCAGCGACTGTGGCGGTGGTGCTGGATTGTTTTCTCCAGTGTGTACGAAAATGTGACCAAAGTGGCGAGAGTAAGAGAGCAGCAACACTTTTACGTCGGGGGTTTATGCCTTCCGGTTCCTCTGGCGCTATTATCCGGCCTCTCCGCGTTGCTCCGGTCTCGGCGTTGTGCCTGAAACAATAAAACACGTTCATGAATGAAGCCCCACCGGTAGGCCACTGCGGGTTCCCTCACGTAGGAGTCGACAGGGTACAACGTCCACCACCCCGTAGACCGACAGACCACCCTCTTTTAACGCGCTTCATCATCCTCGCTCCATTCATTCGTAGCTTTTCGTGATAAACTCCAAGGTGCACGTTCGTGCTTTCTCGTTCGCTCAAGGGCAACCTTTCCTCTGCATCCTCGGGCTCACAATACTAAATGTCGGAATGCTCAGCTAGGCGACAAATAATACTTCAGAAGTGATCTCCCAATTCATGCATTCCAATATAAGTGATCGATGTCAAAAAAGTGTTTTGAGGATTTTTATAGACTCGTCCCTCTTAACGTGCTTCCTACTCCCTCTATTTATTTGTAGCTTGCAGTAATAAGCTCTAATATGCACGTTCGTGTTTTCTCGTTCGCTCAAGGTTAAAGTTTCCTCTGCATCTTCAGATTCACAATACTAAATGTTTGATGTAAATGAATTTGAATGGAAATGATAGCTGTCAAAAAAGTTTTTTATTGTTTTTGATTGACTCGTCCCCCTTAATGTGCTTCTTAATTCCTCTATTTATTTGCAGTTTTTCGTAAAAAGCTCCAAGGTGCACGATTGCGCTTTCTCGATCGCTCAAGGGCAACATTTCCTCTGCATCTTTAAGTCTGCAATATTAAATGCCGTAATTTTCAGCTAGGCGACTTGTTTAGGCGTACAATAATGTACAAAATCAATCGAACCATGTTGAGGATTTTTGATTTTTCAGATA
Organism: Tromatobia lineatoria; assembly: GCA_949699805.1. Classification (NCBI taxonomy): domain Eukaryota; kingdom Metazoa; phylum Arthropoda; class Insecta; order Hymenoptera; family Ichneumonidae; genus Tromatobia; species Tromatobia lineatoria. Next base: position 17,887,611 of record OX453036.1, read on the forward strand.
ATAAATATATAGCATCTATTATCATCACCAAACGAACATGTAATTGTAACCAATATTGAACATGTGAAAAAACATCATCTGAATGTTTTCTTACATGTCTTTTTTAATAAAAAAAAATCCAACCGATTTGAACTACGCCATTCGCAGCTTCATTTGCCTCAACAAATATTTTTTGTGTTCAATAATCAGGTCTGTTCTCCACACATTCATTTTCATCAAAACGGTGCATCTATAAATTCCACCAATCCCATACAAAAAATTGAAAAAATAAAAAAAAGCACTCTCATTAAAATAACAATGAAAGAGACAACGTCCCGAGTACAAAAAAAAAGATACACATTTTTGTTCGCGTGTCTGAACTTTTGTGCACCTTTTTTTTAAAAACTGGTTACTCTCTGACGTTTCAATTTCCTCGAGAGTACTCGGAGATAAGGGTACGAGTGAACGAGAGACGGGAGTCTCGTGGTCAAGAGGTGAGGGAGGGAAGAGCAAACGACAGCGAGAAGCAGTGAGATAGCGAACCAAGTGAGAAAGCGTTTTCTCTCCTATTCGTAGTGGAGATCTACAGATCGTAGGCTACTGCTGGTGTCCAGTGGTGCGAAAGGGGGTTGTTGGGGGGACGTACGAAGAGATGGAATTCGCGCAGTACCACGGGTTTCTATCGGCTCCTTGGGGATGTTTCCACCCCTATTTCTACCAACTACCCCCCTTTGCCTTGTACATCGTCGCTACCTAATACACTTGTATAGTTATACAGACTCATACAGCGTATACTATGAGCCGCTGGGTTGTTCGGTATTGATCGTTGGGGGGGCCAGAAACTCCGCTAACGTTGTACCTACTTCTCTCCTTTACCTGCAAAGCAACGCATCCTTACACATCCTTGCATCTCGTCCTTCCACGAGCATCAACGTCCCCTCGGTTGAGATGCGCGAATGCATCTAGGCAACCCACTGAGACTCATCCTCACCTAACCAACGTTTTATATATAGAATTCTGCCTTGATACCCTGTATATACAAGGTAAAAAACAAAGGTGGTTGGAAAAACCAAAATGTTGTGTGAGATGACCAAACAATTATTTTTAACTCCCTACAATTTTGATTGGTTGTGAAAACAAGAAGAAACGGTTCCACGACTTTTGTTGAAAGATAACATATCAGTCGGGCTGATTAATGATATTGAAGTGCCTCTGCAGTCACAATAACTTTGGGTAGTAGTACCCCAAGACATTCATTTGGACCAAGATTTTTACAAGGAGACAAAAAAAAGTTTTTTTTTGTCCAATTGGCCATCGACCGTAGTTCTTCAGTCAAATAACTGTTATTATTTCCAAAAGCAAATGTCAAAATGATCAAGATAAAAGGAATAGGCGCAAGTTTCGGATGAAGACGAAATAACTTATCGAACAAGCAAAAAAAAGTGGAACTTATTGGTTATTGCGTTGAAAAAGCAAACATCAGATTTTTCGGTTTATTTCAAAAGTCATTTGGATGATTTCGACAGTTCTCGGTTACGCAAAAAATAACTTTTATACACATTGCATTAGCTGTGCTGACTATCTCACGTGAACTAATCGTGAACAGTTAGGGTTACTATTCGAATTTTTTACGTTAGTGAGTTGATTCGTTAATGCAACTAATCTTGGATATCTCAGGTGAAGCAATTTGAAATCATAGTTGCCACAACCAATCTTTTCAGTCCGTGTTTCCTATGTATTAATAACATACATATATAGTGTACGAAGTATACATCGTGTATATTAACTTTATTGAACTTCGGCTGCTTCATAACGTTTATACAGTAACGATCTATAATCCTCTTTACTCGGTAAATCCAATCGATTTTGGTGTACGTCCCTCGAGCATCACCTTATCAATATTAGACTAAATAATACAGAGTATATCCTTCATTGATTATGTGATAACGTACCTATTTGATTAAAAATAAGATCAAAGATTCATCCACAACATTCTTCCTTGATTTGTGATTTTATACCATCGAAGATAAGAAAAATATTGACACTGTGTTCAAACATCAGTTGCTACTGTAAACAAGCATCAGTAGGCAAATAATTACAGGTTGAAAATCAGAAAAAAATATTTACCGACTTCATAGACATTTTTGCTTAGTCGACTGTAGCTCAATATTTGTTGTCTGATTCTGGTTAATGGTTTTGTTTCTGTCATCATTTGGTATACCTTTTTACCACGCCAAAAGTGTTCTTATCTTTATTGCCAGAAATACCGGCTATGTTCAGGAGCGTAAAGGCCACATGCTGGAAATGAGGACATTTCGGTCCTCCTCAGCGCGGATCAGCAAGATTCATCTACAAGATTCTCTCTTAATTTATGGATTTATTAAGAAAGTGGACCATGTGGACCATGAAAGATGAAAAAAAAGTTGACACTATATTCAAACATCAGTTGCTACAGTAAACAAGCATCAGTAGACAAATAATTACAGGCTGAAAATTAGAAAAAAATATTTACCGACTTCATGGACATTTTGCTTAGTCAACTGTAGCTCAATATTTGTTGTCTGTTTCTAGATAATGGTTTTGTCTCTGTCATTATTTAAAATACCTTTTTACCATGCCAAAGGTGTTCTTATCTTTATTGCCGCAAATACCAGCTATGTTCAGGAGCGTAAAGGCCACATGCTGGAAATGAGGACATTCCGGTCCTCCTCAGCGCGGATCAGACTTCGGTCATTAAGGATCCCTTGATCCTGCCACTATCCATCCCATCCCAGCTTCGCGTCCCGGAATACTGCCAGTCCGCAATGGTAAAGTGCTTCCTCCTCATCCTCTCCTTTCTATCTCATCTACTATACCTCGCCACTACTGCTCTGTCTCTTTCGCGTGAACTACTCGAGCGTCTGATATGAGGTGTATAGATGGCGAAGGCTGCGCACCGAAAATACTCAGGACCTACGTCCGATTAAGGCTCTGAATCATACGGTCTCCAATGTTGACTTATTTAGCTGTTAGTATCGGAAATTGGGAAATTCAATTGACCTCATTTGCATGGGCAACTACTAAAAAACAACACTCCAAAAGCTTTAAAAAAAGTCAAGTTTATTGGCCCAATCCAATGTTTCATAAATCTGTTTCTTCTTTCGAAGGTTTTACGGTTTCATTCGTTTGAAGAATGTGTACTTACAGAGAATATTCATGTAGCTAGAAAATATTTAAACTGTCTTTTTAGGTTTTGATGAGATTTTTAACATTGGTATTTCCGACCCTATTAGCAATGGGATTGGCTTAGCTTCGAGTGTCTCATAATGAGAGAGATATTTAGATAATCTTCATGTGCATGTTAAAAAGTTTTCCTCATGATTCTACTTCAGGCATTCGCCAAGTTGTTTTTTATTCCCCAATAGGAATTCTTGAAATTGTTAAGTACTACGCATTTGTGGATAAAGTTATTTTATATCCGAGTATCCATGCTGACCAAGATGTCATTTATGAAAAGTATATTTTCTTACGGAGAATATTTTATAAATCAGAAATTATCTGAATTGTTTATTGAGTTTTTGGTACTATTCACATTAACGATTGAAGTACACGTTAATAAAGTTTTTAATATGATTCTACTTGAGACATTCGCTGAGTTGTCTGTACATTTTTCCATGAGGATTCTCAAAATTAGCGTATACTACGAATTCGTAGATAGGGCTATTTTATGTCTAAGTATCTATGCTTACTGAGTTTTCATTTGTCCGAATAATGATTATTTGCAGCGAATAATTTTTTTAGTTGAGAATAGTCTCGATTGTCTTTTCAGGTTTAGATAAGATTTCTAAAATTGATATTTATAATGCTCTTGTGATATGGTTGAAGTGTCTCAGAATGAAAAGGGCAACTAACCCTCAAGTACGAGTTAAGAAAGTTTTTAGTACGATTCTACTTAAGTCATTCGCTGAGTTGTCTGCAAATTTCTCAATAAGAATTCTTAGAATTGGTGTGTACTACGAATTTGTGGATAGGGTTATTTTATCTCCGAGTGCCTTAGAAGGGGGAGAGTCTCAGCCAACCCTAGTTCACCTTGTCCTATGGAGGGGGTAAGTCGGGGTCGCTGAGGGTGGGGCAATCGGGGTACGGGGCTGCCGTTTTCCAGGGAGGGTAAGACGCGACGAGGGGTGGTAGCGAGTCTAACGTTGCCTACGACGGGGGAAAGGAAATACACCGCGAGGGTTAAAAGGAAAGGCGGGGTAACAAGATGGCCGCGGGAGCGGAGTTCGCTGCGCCAAAATAGGGGAAGTAAGACATTTATCCGCTCCTACGGTTCTATACCATTCGCTACTGCTTCTCGGAAAATATTTTTGACCTTTAGGAAAAACGTGTCGTCGTTCTAGCGTCTTATTACTCATACCGTCCTGTTCTATTTCTGGTCTTGGATCATGATGATACTAATTTAAATAAAATAAGATGGGGCTTGTTAATTAGTTGAATCGATTAATTTGAATTATGTATAGAAATGAGAAAATGTTTCTAATGTTGGAAACCAAGAAATTTCACCTAATATTAATCAACATCAACTTATTGGAAAAGGAATCTGTTCACGATCAAAATAGATGCAACAGAGAAATATTTATTTGAAAATTAGAGTTTTACTTAGCATTGAATATAATTAATTTTATCGCAAAGGTAGATATTGACAAAAGCTTTGAGGCTTAATATTACTTGGAAATTTGTTCTGTCGTTCAGTTCCGGCATATACTTCCAAATCAACACCGTTTTCTTTTGAGTCTGTTTTATTAATCAATCTCATAGGCCAAGTTTTCGAAGGGTCCTGCTCGATTTCTTTCTTCACAAAATCACGTCACAGGACATATCATTCTTTCAATCTGCATCAATGAGAAATTGTCTGTATTGTCTATATTAATAAGAATTCAAAAGGAACCAAAAAGAATCCAACGATGAAACAGGTACTTCCAATAACAGTGACCCGGTTTTACAAGGGAATCGATTCCCGTTACACCAACATTCTTCTCCAGACAGAAATATAGTACCACATACCCTCGATAAAACCCGGAAGGATTTACAGGTCATTAAAAATCGTCAGTGTTGTCCGTAATTTAATAGTGTTGAACATCGCCCATGTGGGAAATTCCAGGTTGTATCTACACAGGCCTTTTAGGGTTTTCAACCCGTTTCCTTCCATCGATAGCTCTAGAGCGTTGCACCATTGGCAGTATGTGCATAGCGTCATACAGAAGGTGACTCCGTGCTAAGCCTTGGATGAGAGCGAGAAAGATCTTGGTGACGTTACAGAGTCGGTAGGGTATGTGTGGTGTAGATGACCCTCCTGCACTGATCAGCAGGCCATTTTACAGAGACATCCATGAACAATACGAAGCCTAGTCGAGGACACCCTTAGCTTAGTGTTCCTTCCCTCGACACTCTTATATCATGTCATTTTTCCAAAGTGTATAAATAAGAAATTGTTTTAAAAGAATCCCAGTACCAAGGAAATCGATTTTGTAACTCCAATATTGTGAATCGAATAGAAATGAAGTACCATATACCGTCGACTCTCGAATCTCGACTCTCTTGTGGAAAGTTCCATGTTCGTGCCAACAGGTATTTTAAAGTTTTCTACCCACTTCCTTCCTTCGATGGCTCTAGAGCGTTTCACCATTGTCAGTATGTACATAGCGTCGTACAGGAAGCGACTCTGTGCTATGCTTTGGTTGAAAGCAAAAAGGCTTTCTTGGTGATGTTACAGTGTCGGTAGTGTATGTATGGTGCAAATGACGTCATTCTGTTACATTGTATCGATCGAAAATGATTTGAAAAGAAACCAAAAAAATTCCAACTATGGGACAGGTACTTCCATAACAGTGGCCTCGTTTTTCAAGGAAATCGATTCTGTAACACCGACATCCTTATTCGAACAAAAATATAGTACTAGATACCCTCAATCAAACCCGGAAGGATCGGGAGGTTGATGCAAATCTTTAGTGTTGCCCTCTATTTGAGAGTCTCGAACATTTCTCATGCGGAAAATTCCGTATTCGTGCCTACAGGCTTTTTAAGGTTTTCTATCCACTTCCTTCCTTCGACAGCTCTACAGCTTTTCACCATTGGCAGTATGTACATAGTGTCATACAGGAAGCGACTCTCTGCCATGCCTTAGTCAAGAGTTAGAAGCCTCTCTTGGTGATTACAGTGTCGGCGGTGTACGTATGGTAGAAATAACTCTGCTGTACTGGTCGGCGTGCCGTTCTACACATTCATGGACGATACAAAACCCAGCCAACGACACTCTTGTACCAATCAAAATTTCTTGTAAAAGGAACGGAACAGGGATTCTGTTTGGTTAACGAGGTCACTGTTATTGAAGTTATATGGTCAATCTGACCATATAACTTCAATAACACTGACCTCGTTTTAAAAGGAAATCGATGCTAATAACACCAACATCCTTATTCGAACAGAAATATAGTACGAGATACCGTCGACCAAACCCGGAAGGATTGGCAGGTCGATACAAATCTTCAGTGTTGCCCTTTGCTTAATAGCGTTGAACATTTCTCATGCGGAAAATTCCATGTTCGTGCCTACAGGCCTTTTAAGGTTTTCTATCCACTTCCTTCCTTCGACAGCTCTACAGCTTTTCACCATTGGCAGTATGTACATAGCGTCATACAGGAAGTGACTCTCTGCTATGCCTTAGTCAAGAGCGAGAAGACTCTCTTGGTGATGTTACAGTGTCGGCAGTGTATGTATGGTGTAGATGACTGTGCTGTACTGGTCGGCGTGCCGTTCTACACATTCATGAACGATACGAAGCCTAGCCGACGACACCCTTGGCTGGGTGTTCCAAGGGTGAATGTTTGTGTGTACGGACGCGAGAACAGAGGTACGAAAGGAGTGAGCGAGAGGCGAGGATCTGTTTCGGTGTAGGATGTGCGAGAGGTTGGCGAAACTGCTGTGGAACAGCGGAGGACCAAGGGGGTGGTACGGTGGTAGTCGCCCGGACAGAGAAATGAGAATAGTGTCGGTCTACGAGCTGAGTGGAGTTGGTGAGCAAATTGCTCAAAGTAATTAATCGCTTTTGCCGGGTTGGCTTGCCACGCCGCCGGCTGAAGCTCATCCAAGGGGTGGCACCCAGGTACTACCCTGCTGCGGCGTCCGTCGGTGGTGAAAGCATAGCCCGCACTCGCTCAGCGCTCCCAACAACGTACAGCAGCACCAACGGCATCAACCAGCCAGGCAAGCATAGCGAGCCAGCGACGTTGCTGTGGAACTCTATCAAAATGGTAGCCCGGTGATGTGGCCAGCCGATTTTCAATGCGATTCCGGAAACTACCCTAGATACACCAGCATCTACCCCTTCCTCACTCTCTCCTATAGGGCATTCGATTATAAATCCATTCTACAGGCGTAATTGGTCGAGGACTTGTATAGACGATTGATAGTGCAGAGAATTGAATGATCTTTCGATCAATCATCATAGAGGCGCTCGACAGACAAATGGTTTCCATTTTTCAAATTATTATATCCTAAGTTATGGAGCGATGATTATTCGCGATTGATCGGGGGTCATACCGAAAATAGATGAAACCATTTTCAGTTGACCATCGTACCTCTTGAATTGTCAGGCAAGATAACGAAGAGACTTTGAACAATTTTACACCTTTACATTTATTTCTCGGATTTTTTTCCGGTCACAAAATATGTCGGTAATTTTAAATAGGACGTCACATGTTCTACTTTTTCGAACACTTTCCAACAAAAAGTTAGTAGGACATGCACTATATAAAACTTTAGATTCAAATGATTACCTTTCTCATTGAATTTTACCTGTGTCAAAATTTTCTAGAATTTTTGGATAAAAATAAAACATGTTTTCAAAATGTAAAAAGTCTAAACCAAATCGGCCAGTCAGTGAATATACTACATTGGCCACGAATGAAGGGTTACCGGAAAGTTAATTTTTCATAATTTCATTTCCATGATGTTTCGATATTGGATTGGCATAAAATCTAATTCATTTGATTCAATGAGCAGTTTGTAATAAGTAGTTAATATATTTCATAGACTCCAAAGACGAGGCAGGTAAGTAATTAATATGAAAATTAGAATCCTTACAAGATTTGTCTGAGATTAACTCTTTTTGAGGTTGATGGAAGTAAAGGAAATAGCAAGGAGTCAGGGATAGAAATCTGGAAAGGGATGGCGAGGGCTGGAGGTCCTGGAAGGGCTAGAAAGCTACCGAGAACGCCGGAGAAGTCGAAAAGGAGTAAAGTGGGGTTGAGAACTATCCCCACCACTTGTACAATTCAATGTGGATCGTACTTGATCCAGCACAGCTCGCTTTGTCGCGCAGGTCGCACATAAAAGACACCGTGGGAGGCGCCGAAGAACGAGAGCAGAAGAAGCTACGGATATAGAGGTGTTCACATCCAGCACGATTTTTGACCCCTTCCCTCATAGAACTCTGGACTTTGAGAAAGCCACCGAAGCTTGTACCTCCAAAGAGGTGTAGGTGGTCTCGGTGGTGCTTCATTCTCGGTTCTGGGCGCGACTAACCTCTATCGATCGTAAGAAGCTTCGCACACCTACGATCCTCACATTTCTATGGAGGACGATATACTGGGTGGTCGGGATCGGAAGACACACGTCTTACATATTTAAGATGAAAAATTTACTCGAAAAAAGATAATTTTTTTGTTTGTTAGTAAATCACGTTTCAGGGTGGAAGACTATTAGTCACCTTAATGCTTAATGTAAGCCTAAAACTTGCCAAGATTTTGTATGACGAGAAGAAAAACATGGTTTTTAGGATCTCGCAAAATAAATATACCCTAGTTGCTCAAGAAACATCAATAAATCATCAATAAATTGTTTTCTTAATTACCTACATGACTCAGTCGAAAAAAAAATTATCTATGTTAAGGAAAAAAGAGATTATTTTTAATTAATACACCCTTTGCATCCGTTCGGTCAATCTTACATCTTGAATTCATCTTGAACATTAAAAAATAACAAAATTTAACAGACATTCTAGTAGAAATAGAAAAATTTCGCACGGTAAAATTTTTTCAAAATTTACCTTTAATTTCAATTGAAACAAAAAACGGTTCCCAATCAATGTCTACTTGTTATTTTCAAAATAATTTTTGTAGGTCTGCGAAATGCGTTCGTTTATTCGGCTTTAAGAAACTAAAACATAAGAACCAAATTCTTATTGAAAGATGAATAAAAAAGCTTTAATTCTCGTTGGAAAAAGATGAAATGAACCTTAAATTCTTATTGGAGGAATAAAAAAATTGTTATAGATATTAAAATAAATAAGGTGAGTTAAGGGTGATTTTGAACACGGTCACCCTTTGTACCGAGAGGGTGAACTCTCGTTCCACCTCTGTGAGCCGTGGCTTTTGGAGCTTCCGGGGGTCGTAAGAAGCACGGCTTTGGCGGACAGCCCCCGGGACATAAGAACACTCGGGGAGAGTGGGTGGGTGGGTGGTGGGTCGTCAGCAAGAGAGAACCGCTACAGCGGCAACCGAGGCAACGGGGGTGCTGGTGTGTGCTGTCCGAGGGTGGCTCTCTCCTGCTGGAGAACTAAGTTGTATTGATCCTAGGCTGCAGGGGTGGTAAAACCGGGCAGGGTTAGTACGTGTTCTTAATCGCCAAGTGACCGCCCCTCTCTCCTCCTTCTCCTTCTCCCACCCCTCGCATCCACCCTGTTCGTTCTCGTAGCAGCCGCACCACCGACCCAAGAGACGCACGAAGCGCTCTTCTCTTCTCGCCCTCGTCGAAAACCGCCACAGCCACCCTACTCTTCCTCCGCTAACCACCCCAACCCACTAACCCGAGCCAACCTTCGAACACCAACACGCCCACGATTTCCTAACATTAGAATCGTCGTTTTACATACACAGACAGTGACCATTGTTTCTGTACTCGTATAACGTCGTAAGGAGAATCAAGAATCACGACATTGCTTTCTTGACGATGATCGATCAGGTTTTTTTACTTTGTAGTAGAAAAATGGAGTTAGGTACTGTAATAAAACATGTTTTGTTAACAGTCTGTTGACACAGCGAATATTTGTAAACAGTAAAAATATATGGTCCTAAAGTTTGGAATTTGTTTTTTACTGGTCTTATGTTGAGGTCCTATGACGATCAATTGGTTACGGGGACAATATTCTTGATGTTCCAATAATTTTGTCGTACCGTACGCACTTGCACTAGTTGATCAAAAGAATTATCTTTTTATCTGAGCATAATGAATATGACAATTTGATCCTCAAGCTTGAAATATATCCTTGCATCTCCAAACATTTTCTTTTATTGTATATACTTGCTCCTTCAAAAATTAAAAAAAAGCTGAGTAACTTTAAGAATAACGAAAATTGCGAAAAGTAATATTATGCAATACGAAATTGAAAACGATGAATACCATATATTAAATAATATAAACTGTTTTGTCACCCACAAAAGAATTCGCAGTGATGCGTAGCGTAGAAATTGCTTCGCATATTTCAAAATGATTGACAAGATGTAGCGTATTCAAAGTAGACCAGGATAATGGAAAATTCGTTGTCTGGTGCTTAATTTAATTGCTATACGAATTCATAGTTTTGAATCTGACGCAGACTGGATATCAGACATAACGATGTTACGCTTGTAGCTTCATTTGAATATTCAATTGAATTGAAACGTTTTCCGGTTTGATGGAGAGTTAAATGACGAGTATAGGCGCGGAGAAGAAGTCTGCTCTCACGACTCTCAACCCTCAAATCCTGTTGTACATCTCCCCTCTAAAAGATCTCACACTCGTAACTTGTAACTTGCTCCTATAACCGAAAGCTGCGATCCCTCGAGGTTAACATTCATCGCCAGATGAGACTCTTTGGGAGATAAAAAGAAACAGGTCTTACGAGTCAAGTGGGTTTGCAATTTTTTCATAATGATAAAAAACATGTAATCTCTTTCATCACCTACAGAATGTGTGGAAAAAGGAAAATACGAAAAACAAAACAAATGGATCATTTGATTATGGCCTAAATATATGTTTTGATTGCATTCACTTTTTCCGTCTGTCCATTAGACTGCACAAAAAATTCAAAAAATTGTATTGAGACTAAGTGTTTATATTCTATGTATAAATTATAATTTTTGTGTTGAAAAATCCCTTTGAAGGAGCTCAGTCGTTTTAATACTTTACCTAGAATGTAATCGATACAAAATTTCTAAATTCTAGACATTTTTCACCTCACTTAGTCACGCAAGTGAGATTTTTTTGAACTTATGAAAACCATTCATCGAGTAAATTGAAGATTTTGTCAGATAAAGATGAGGAAAGTAGTGATAATTATTTACACGAAATATTAAAATCAGCAAATGCGAAAATGGAGTCGGCTAAACCTGACAACGCTGTTATATTTTATTTAACGTTGAGAAAAATAATTATGTAACTAATCATATGTACAGCTTTTATGTCGATATCGAGTTTGACGACTAAATTCGGGGAATCGCCAACCAATCGTGATGTTTGCATAAATTTCCACACCGAGAGAAAAGATTCCATTGATTTGCGGCAATCTTCTCCAATGAAAAGAAATACTTGAGTTTCAATACAATCTTTTCATTGAATGTCTCAACTCAGAATTCCTAGATCTATTTTTTCCTAAGCTACTCAGCAGATAAAGCTCAAATTTGGAGAGAACGTGCTCAAATACGGCAGAAATAAACTAAAGAAAGAGCTCCTCAAAACTCGAAGCCGCTTGTTTGGGGGAACCAGAAAACAAAAAAATGAGGTTAGGTGCGAGAAAGGTGATCAACATTAAAAGATGAAATTCCCAGGACTTGACTATATACGTGAGACATACACATGTAATTGTGGTGGCACATGTATACAGCTGTAGATTGTGTTTACATTCTCGAGGAAAATCGCGAAGTGATACTCCGAAAGTGAAAGAAACGCGAGCTATACTCGCGTCGATCGATTGTTTTAATACTGCCATGAAATTGCCCACTTTTGGCCCGAAAAACTGTCATCAAAAGCTGTCATCAAAAACTGTTCATGCACGTGTTACAAAAAAAATATATATATTTTTTCAATGAATCGAGGAGATCGTTTCTTCAAATCGATGACAATTTTTCTCTTAAACAATGAAACTGTTTCATCCATTTTTTTGACATCAATGAAACGTTTTCTCTCGTTGCAAGTAGCAGTAAAATGCAAAAATCTTTTGCCTCTAATAATTGGTCGTAACGGAGAGACAACGGTTCTTGCTTTACCTCGAAGACCTGTTCAAATGGAAGCTACCATTCTACGCGACCCTTAAATTTACGGGATTGTATCTAGTCTCTGCTTTTTTTGCATTCCTATGTTCCGACAACGCTTGGTCACGGTTTCTCGTTAATTACACCCGGATAAGTACACGGAGCGGCTCTTTTTGCTCCGGTTCTTCAGCTCTTGTCCTTCGCCAGTTGTGTCGATTAAAAGGAAGAGCGAAAGATTATCGTGTACAGTGGAAACGGTCGTACCATCGAACCCTTCGAGTGGTACAATCGTCGAACGTTTCCCTCTTCTATTGAGACTCGATTTCCCTTGATACGAATGCGATCGAGCGGATGACCTTGCCACAAAACTGTTTGACGTCCCTCGAATCCGCAAGCCCTTGTAGTACCTTAAGAGTGGACTCTAGCGCGGACAGCAGTGATGGTTCGATGTATAGGATCACTTGTAGAATCGTCCAGAGAACTAGAGGATTCCAACTCGACAAAGCGAAAGACAAGGTGGAGCAAACCTCTGAATGCTTCGACGGTCTGTGTCGATGAGACTTAATTTATTTGTACTTGGTTTGACGCTAAATTCGCTACTACCAAAAATTCCGGAGCTTTCTAAATGAAATTCAAATTATGGTAGGTGAGATTTGCTTTTAACGAGGCATTGGACGACGGAATTAAAGCTATGAGTAGGTGAGGTTAGGTTTTAACGAGGCAAGAATCCTTTGGCAATATAGAAATTTAATTTGTTATTTAGAATTTATTACAGCTATGACATCCAACGTAGTCCGAATTTAAGTCATTGTATGAAAATGATGGTAGATATTAATGGGGCAGAAAAATTTCTGTTGCCAATACGGAAAATTTATTCGTTCTTTTGAAGCAGTATAATCATCCCTACCAATGCGAAAAATTAATTTGCTTTTTAGGAATTCACCATGACTATGAGATTTAACGTTGCTTAAATTTAACTCAATGGATGGAAATAATTGAGAGGGCAGAAAAATTACCTTTGTCCATACGGAAAATTAGTTTATTTTTTAGAAGCAGAATAATTATCTCTACCAGTACGGAAACTTTATTTTTTTAGAATTCATTACAGCTATGAGAATTAACGTTGCTTGAATTTAACTCATTGGATCGAAATAATTGTAACGGGTCAGGAAAATTACCTTTGCCAATACGGAAACTTAATTTTGGCTTCGGACTTATTGCAGCTATGAGATTTAATCTTGTTCGAATTTAAGTCATTGGATGAAAATAATGGTAGGTTTAATTGAAGCAAAATTACCTTTGCGGAGCGGAAACTTTATTTATTTTGAAGGATTCGTTACAGCAATGGGATTCAACGTTGTTTAAATTCAACTCATTATCACAATATATTGTTCTTATGGAAAGCGAGTATTTACTTCAGAACCAAGTGACACATGTACGGCTACTAGAGTTCCGGGAAAGTGCGGGAGTTTATACTGCAGCCTCGTGTTCGCTTCGTGCTGAATTTTGTCGACGACTGCGACACTTCTCCTTTTACGCAGCCATAACTGTGAAAGGGAAACGCTTGTTGCTTGCACGACCAAATTGCAAATTGTCCAATTGTACTATGTATTTCCGTTTATGGACTCACTATGATGCAACACTGTCAAGGCGTTGAGGCTTCTAGTATATATTCGATTCCTCAAAACGAAAGCATATCAGGCTTCAAACCATCATGCCACAGTTCTGTAAATTGCATCTTCTCCAGTTTATTTATTTTTTATCTGCATTTCTCATTTTGAATGAATTTTGCATTTCATTCATTGTCGATATTGATATTCAGAATCGAACTATGAAATATTCGAGTATTGATCATAGTATTGATTCGAGAGTCAATTCCTATGAAATATTATTAATGCTTTCTGATGTTTTATAGATTGGCAGGATCGTTAATCGATTGACCACTAGTAAGTCACCATCTCAATTTTCCGCTCAGAAGACACAGAATTCGTCACAGTTTTTACATGACCAATCGAGTCTTAATCATTTGGAGCAAAAACATACAGAGATGTATAATTCTTTGTAGGAAATGACGTCACCCTTCAGTACAATGTCACTCAGTAAATTCGATCACAATTTATCATCACAATTAATTTGAATTATGACCGTCCATGAACACTGCCACTTTCCAGTCAGCAGATATAATAATAACTATAAAAAATTAATATGTTCTGATGTCTTATAGATTTGCAGGATCGTTGATCGATTGACCAATATTGGTATTAAGAGTCAAGCTCAACGATCAACTTTGACAACGCTCCGTTCAGCCAATAGTAAGTCACCATCTTAATTTTTCGCTCAGAAGGCAGGGAATTCGTCATAGGTTTTACATGACCGATCGAGTCTTAATCATTTGGAGGAAATACATACAGAGATGTATAATGCTTCGTAGGAAATGACGTCATCACTCAGTACAATGTTACGTAGCCAGGTAGTGGAGTGAGAATACTAGTGGCGTAGTAAAGCCATGGCGCAGTGAACGAGAGGGGATTGTGAGGGTTGGGGGTGAAGGGGGTAGGCTATCTTGTGTGTGTACACATTGCGGCAATGGAGCTAGAAAGCCAGACAGAGAGTGGTGAGAGACAAGAGAGCGAGAAGGTGAGAGTGGGCTAGAGGGAGATTTTCGCGAAATACCCGTAGTCTCGGTTGAGTTATGCTCGTATTTCCCGTCAGCACATCCGATGATGTCTACGGTAATGTAACTGAAATGTATGAACGTTTCGTGCCGTCGCGTTCTACTGCGTTATATGTATTCCATGGGTTGCCTACCTATCCATATATAGATATCTATGTCTAATACATAGGCCTCATTTCGAATCATGTTTCGGAGGAGTGTACAACCATTTGCTGGATATCCATTCACCGAATCTCCAGCGCATACTCTCAAGCCATTTATCTACCTCGGAATATTCATTATTTATGCTAATCACGACAGAATCGACGGAGAAAAATCGACAATCGTTAGCCGATGATTCGTGAGTTAGGTTATTGTCTGGGCTAGTGAACCTTAAGGCTAAGAACCGGCATAATTTTCAGCGATCGGGGGTAATATATCAAAACCCTGGATTTGGAGGTGGGCGGGAGGGATGAATAGCTCTAAACCTTCCTCTAGGAAGTTAGGATCACAATTTTCATTTGTTGTTGGTGAATGTACGATAGAATTATTTGGTTATAAGGATTATTATTATTATTATTATTGCTGTGGTTGTTTTCTTGTTATAGATTGATCTTATGTTTCGACGTTTGGCAACCAATGGTATAGATGGAAACTTTGACACAACGTAACTCGAGGTTTGAGTCTACCGATGCCGAAGATTTCGTTGTTATCGATTTTCCTAACGGAAAAATTTAAATCTATGAGATCTTTTATATTTTTGTCCTTTCTGATTGCTTCACCAATTTACAAATTGATGGAGCAATCAGAAGGGACAATATTCTTACAATTAATTCAAATCGTGAAAAAATATCGCCACAACCCGGGATCGAACCGGAAACTCTAGAAGTATTCAGCCTAGTTGGTTATGAGCTCTATTACAATGTTATAAGTTTTCGAAAAGTCAAGTAGTCTAAATTGATGATCTACAACGGAATATTCATCATTTGTGCCAATTATTACAGAATCGACGGAGAAAAATTGACTGAACTGGCATTAATATATAAAAACCCTGAATTCTGGGGTAAGCGGGAGGGGTATATAGCTTTAAATATTCTCGTATGAGGTTAGAATAACAATTTTGATTTATTCTTGCAAAATGAACGATAAATTGGTTTATAAATATTCGAGTATATTATACGTTTTCGGAAAGTCATCTAGTCGAAACGGGTGTTTACGGATATTGATAATATTGCATACACCGAAAGAAAATGTAATTTTTTTTTATTGGCTTTCGAAATGCAAAAAACGAGTGTTTTGGAATTAACCCTTGTTCTCAACTTTTACAATCCCATTTATCCTGGAAACACTAAAATATTGTTCTGTCTCTTTTAGAGTTTTAGTTTCGATCATAAATTGACAAAGCTCCTTTTTGTCGGCCCGCAGGCCAATTGTTTTTGAAACCGTGACAATTTCGAATGGAATGATCGAAACCACCGTACCATATCCCAATTATATATCGCAGTTGTACATTAATTTAAGTATACTAGTTTATAGATAAAAGTTCCCAGCAACTGTATGTCAAATTTTAATTACCTTTTTTTTCTTTACAGTATCCAACAGATCAAGAATATACAATGTCAAAAACATATTATAAATTTGTTTTCAACAATGGTATCAAGAATATACAATGTAAAAAAACTTATTGTAACTTTGTCTTCAACAATGGTATCAATAATATACAATGTAAGAAACCTTATTGTAACTTTGTTATCAAAAATGGCATCATGAATATACAATGTAAATAATCTTATTGTAACCCTGTTATCAACAATAGCATCAAGAATATGCAACTTAAATAATCTTATTGTAACCTCTTAATCAATAATATAATTCCAGCGTGATCTCCCGAAAATGAACCGTCGCTGAGTAAAAAATAAAAAGCACAAAATGATACTAAAGTCAGAGCGAAGTCGGTCAGCGAAAATCGATTTGTTATTAAACTTTCGCTCTCGAGCGCCAAGCCTCGAATCGAGAGCTTTCGATTGAATCATCGATGCGCCCCCCACCCGCGAGTGAGTTGACGTGCACAGCGATCGCAGAGAGAGAGAGAGAGAAAGAGAGAAAAAGAGAGCGAGAAACCGAGAGTCGCACTCTTTCGCCGCATGCGCCGTGAAAAAAGCTTCTCGTGACCCGTCGTGCTATAGAGGGGCCGGCTCCACTCTGGAAGCCTCGGCAGCGTCCTCGTGTGCCGTCGATAAAAAAGCTTCTGGTGCTCGGTCGTGGTGGCTCTCCCGGTTTCGCCGCTTTTTCGTTGGAGCTTTCGCAGGAGTTGGCCGAGTGCGTCTCTCCTTCTCTTTAATTTTTCATAATCGTGAACGTCGCGCGCAACACAAAAGTGTTTCTTACGGCTGAGTCGCTTCTCGAGTTGTCGCGAAGTTCAGTGGGGTGGGTATCGATTAGGCGAAGAGGGGGGAGAAGAAAGGACAACGGAAAAGGACGAGGGTGAACAATCGTCTGCGGTGGAAACGTCCGAGCCGAAGAATGAAGAGAAGACGACGAGGAGAAAGAAGAAGAAGGCGAGATATAAGGAGGATTCTGCAGTGAGTGAGTGGCTTCGTCTTTCAGGAACAAGGGCGTCCTGCAGATGCGGTGGGAAAGCCTCTCTCCGGTCGAGAAAGGGCTGCGTCTCGGTTTGCGCAAAGGGAGAGTGAGAAAGCGAGCGACAGCGCGTTGGTGATATACGTATAGATATATAATATAGATAATATGCATATAGTATAGACGAACGTCGGCAAGACCACGCCTCTTGTCTAAGGTAACCCCCACCACTGATTCGCTCACCCGGTTCAGGAGCTTTCCACGGAAAGCTCCCCACTTCCCAACTCGCCTGACGAGAACCTAAGATTTTTCCGGCTCCCCCGTTTCTCAACACTCTTACCCCCACCAACCGGTCAACTCTCGAGTGAGAGCCACCCTTACTGGCGTATCAGCCCCTTCTTCTATTGATCCGGGACTAAGGGGGTCGTTTCTTGCGGCCCCGCTAGGGTCTAAGCTTACCGTACGCCACTAGACGCGAAGCTCCTCCGAGGATATCCGAGAACGTATCCCTACCATCGCCTCCTCCCCATCTAAACGCTGGATGTACAGGACTACACGAATGTTTACTTAGCACCTTTTCTTTTTTCGTGCCTTTGATTTATGCGTTGTTCTTTGGTCTTAACGCCCAGCACGTGCAAATATTTGGCGAGGCGAAAGGCTTCTTATAAATCACGAGTGCGCACGCCTTCTCTGTTGTAAATTGCTAGGGTTTCTTGGATTTTTTGTCAGGGACTGGAGAACCGGGTACAAACCACTTGTTAGATTTATCTGATGGAGACGGACATTAGTTTTGTTCGGATTTGGGTAATTTATGGATGTTTCAAGGAATGAGGATGTTTTCTTGTTGTATTTGGAAATATGGTGGAGGGAATATGAAGAATTTGGTGGTTTTTGGAGTGATTTATTGTCTTGGAATGTTTAAGGATTATTGAGATAGCTAAAATGCTTGATTATCTTGGAATTACATTGAGCAGAATCTAGAATTTGTGATTTTTTTTCCACACGTGGTTGGTGGAAAGTAGAGACCTTCGGAATTATGTTTCAATATACTATCAAACGGATTGACAGGATCTTAACGATTCCTCAGAAATTCATACAACGATTGCTTTAAAAAATCATTGGCACTTGGAATTATAGTTTGGTTATGGAATAAATTGGAAATTTGGAAAAAATTTGCGAGATCCATATATTTAGTCCCCTTGATTTGGTCCCATCGATTTGGTAGAGTGACAAATTTTAAAGATTCAATCGCTTCATCAAGTGATTTAATCCAACCCAAGAAATATGCAAAGATGGATCGAAAAACTAAATTCTAAAGTGATCCTAGAACACTTTGTAATTACATCAAGGAAAATCTAGCATAGACAGTTTGTTCCGCACGTGTTTGGTGGAAACCAGTTCTAGCAGGTCACGTGATCTACAAGAGGTCAAGAGACAACCCAGCAATACATTGTAATTGGGCTTTCTATTTTCAGCGAAAGATTGGAAAAAAAATCCCGAGATCTGTTTATTTCGTCCCTTTGATTTGGTAAAGTTAAGAGTTTAAAGAATTTTACCGCTTGATACAATCCCAAGATACTCAAATATTCGTTGCTCTTTCGCAATTTTATGATTATATTAAGGACAATTTAGTTTATACAGTTTGATCTAACTTTGTTGGAAAAGAGGAAGCGTTCTAACAATCATGGACCCTTCAGATTCGAATCTTTCCACGGAATCCATTGTAATTTCTCTTTACATTTCCATAAAAAAAATCTTTGTAATAACCTTCCAAAAGCCTACTTCTCATCTATTCGATTTCTCAAATTTATGAATGAACAAAATACACTCGCTTCATCAAGCGATTGAATATATCCAATCCCAGAAATATTCAAAGATCCATCGATCCTCTAAATTCTAAAGCGCTCATAGAACACTTTGTAATTACATCAAGGAGAATCTAGCATGTACGGTTTGTTCCGCACGTGTCCAGTGGAAAGTAGTTCCAGCAGGTCTCGCGGTCTACAAGAGGTTTAGGTGAATAGGTAACCCAGCACATCAGTTCTCTCGAGAAGAGAAAGAGGGAGGTTGGGTTGTGAGACCGCGGTAAGGCTGTGAGAGGATCGAAGGAAGGAAGAGGAGGTGAGAGGGTGAGACAGAGAAAGAGAAAGGAGAGCGAGAGTCGTGTGTGTCGAGGGTTGGCGGTGCTTTAGCTAGGGGCTGTTAAACACGGCGGGGTCTTATCGGTAAAACTGTTCTATACGGGATAGAAGCGTCCAGCCATTGGCCGCTCGAGAGTATCTCTCTGCCTTATACCTACTTCTCGGCATGGATACATGGCAGTTGGCGTAAACGTGAGTTCGCCCGAATACTCGCTATATCTACTCTCTCTCTATGGTATTCCTCTAATGCTGTCTCTGCTTCCTCGACTATATGCTGCGTTAGCTCGTATAGTTCACATACAAACAAAGTCCAAAGTCGCCCATGGATTGGTATACGGACCGGTAGCTTCGTTGGTATCGGTGCCACTCGCTCCATGTCCTCTGCAGTACACTGAAGACTGCTCTCCGTATTTGCATGGATATGCACCAAAAGAGACAGAGGAAATACATGTATACATATATACATATATATATGCTTTCAGTATTTTGTATAGGTGTATAGGAGTTCGACAGAACCGCGCATACAAGACTCTCGAGACATTCGTTGCATACTGTTGTTAGGTATATTTTGTAGCACATATGTATAGACGTATATATATATGTACTGGTGATAGGTGGAAAGGAGAGAAGCACACGAGAAAAGCGGAAGACGAAAGATAGCCCAGCCAGTTCTCGAGAAATCGTTCCAGTTTACATTCCCATCCAGGGCGCTTCTGGAGTAGTATACGGCGTTCTACACGGCGTCTCTCAATGCTACGACGAAAGCATTGGATGCTCGTGGTGGGAATGCGAGCTTCGAACCTCCTACTCCTCTCTCTCTCTCTCCTTCTCTCTTGTTATATCGGGCTCGATATCGTTTCGTGTTCTCTGTTCGTATGCTTCGCGAGATTTTGCCGCCAGACACAATTGCTTTGTTTCATTTGCACTGATGAACTGTGAATAATTAAAAGAATTTTCATTACTGACATTCCGAGGTGGATTCTCGGAAAATTGTTTTGGTGTTTAGGTTTATTTTTTTTCGGATCAACAGGTGATGTAATTGAGGTTTTTAATGGTAACGTTGAAAATGGATTTTGTTTGTGCGAATATCTTTTGAGTTAATCATGTGAATAGAAATGATGATCTATTTTTCATCTTTTTCGTATTTTTTAATGAATTTATATGCTATTGTTTTTATTTTGATTGAATGCTTATACGTTTTTGATATAAAAGGTAGAATATGAGTTAAGAAAAATAAACATCAAATTAATAGGTAATGAATAAAAAAAAAGAGATCAAATCAAGTCTGATTTCAAAGTACTTGTTAGTTAAATGCATGGGAAAATCAATCACTAGATTTTTTTATGGCAATAATTTTTTTATGATTTTTAATGTGACATATCGAATGCCATAACTAAAACTTTTTCAAAAATCTGAAAAATAGTCCGTTGAACATTAACATTTTCAAGCTTACTACCAAATTGGAGCGATATTATTTTTCTTATGGTTTTTAAGATTTTTTCAGTTGTGTAATTATTTTTCAGCTCAAATAGTCTTAAGAACCATAAGCAGAAAAATCTTCGCTATAAGATGGCTATAAGCTAGAAAATTTTGCTATTCAACAGACAATTTTTCTGAAGTTCTGCAGTTCGAATAACGGCACCTTAAAAACAAATTTAAAAAAATTTGCATAGTTCGGAAACCTATTAAGAAATTATAAAATATCCAGCTTTCCATGAATGAAAATTTAATCAATCGTCTGTAGTAGATTTTTTTTTCTATGTTTCAATAATTTTTTAAATAAAAAAGTTAAAACTATCAGAAGAATCTTGCCTACTTTGACTACAAGTTTGAAATTTTGAATATTGAATAAAGTATTTTTCGGAATTGCCATAAAAAAATAAATAAAAATCTAATGAATTTGAGGGTCCACTAAGCCAACAAAAAATTACGATGCCCGATATAAAGTATAAATAGCCACATTTCAATATCTTTATATTATATCTCATATTTTTTAACAAGACCTCCGATCCACCGAATCTTTTATCGCTATTTTTTCATCAACTCCTTATTAAACATTTTCGAGCCAACTATAAAATTTGTAATCTCTTCGCTATATTTCACTTCCGTCAGTACAAGCCATTGTATCCTTAAGGAAAGCTGAGATGAGCTCAATAGATGAACGAGAACATTGGCAGTGTCTGAGGAGCATATCGAATAGAGCGGAGGGTGGATGAGTGGGTGGTCACTGATGGTTTGAGTCGGAGATGTCGGCCTTTCTGGGCATTATTCCAGGCGGACTAAGGCTTTCCGAGGTTTCCTGGCAACCAAGCCTATCAAACTATCTTATACGCTGGTCCGACCCTTACCCGAACCTTCCGTTAGCAATTCCTCCCTCCACTCCGTCAACCCCGAGAATCTCACTTCGAGCCCTTAACGACCGACCCCATGGGAGAAACTGCGAAATTGAGAAAATTATCCTCGCACGCGTTAGGTATACTCTGTAGCAACTGCGAGTACATATAAGCTCTCTATTCGTTCAAGGAGAGACAGAGAGCGAAGCAAGAGAATCAACCCCTTCGGCAAAACGTAACAGTGACGCCGTCGTGCATTTGAGAAACGGAACGAGCGTCCAGCTCTGACCGAAGGGATGAGAAGGGTGTTGTAGCCGTCGGCGCGGCCATCTTAGTTCTGAATTAAGGAGAGGGTGGAAGGGCCCAGCGACCCTTGCAGTTTCGTAGCTCCGGGGGTGGCTGAGCCAGCGCAACCGGACGCCATACTTTACCCACTCAACCCTTTCCATTTTAGATTGTGCGAAGGAAAATGGAAGGACTAAAGTGAAAAATTGGCAAGCATCTTAAATTTTCAGGACGCGCGTTTTGGCATATTTTTCGTAATTTATGTATTACAGATATTCATTTATAAGAAGTATCAACAAATTTCACTGTTTTAGGAACATCGTATCGAGGGACGAGGGTCAATTTATTTAGAAAATCAATATGAACGACGTTAAAAAAAAATTACTCTATGACATTTTACAGCGATTAAAATAACGGATCTAAAAAAGTATTCTACAGTGACAAGAAAATTATAGTATTGTAACTATAACGCAACGACTTTTTATTTTTAGTTTCTGTGACCGATTTTTCATGGACTCCACAATTACCAAACAGTTACTGAATTTAAATCTCGTTTTGGGAGACTAAAGAAAATATTTAGTTGTGGTTCGTGGATTTTTTCTGAATATGATCAGAGAAATTGTAGTAGTACGATGTAGTGACGATCATTAATTTTTAGACCGTGTAATTGTTTCATAGTTATTGTAAGTGTTTTATAAGTTTAGTCATCATTCGATAGTTATGGTCAACACTTTATAATTTTGCCTCCCATTATCTACATGGCATTCAAAATCCTCAATCTTTCAGTTGTCCAACGAAAGTATAAGTCATCATTGCTAAGTTCAAACTCATTGTCTGCATCACACTCAAAAGCCTCAATATTTGAAGTTTTCCATGAAACTGTGAGTCAACATCGCTAAGCTCAAGCTCCTAGAGTATCCCCACCCTACATACGGAGTTTACGCTTTACAGTAGGAAGCGTAATGCACGTGTATACATTATTCGACACTCGCCATACCTATAAGTCCAGTTTACCATCTCAGAGACCAAAGAGTCGTTGGGGTTTGACAGTTTTGAATTTTCTCTCGCCGTTACATCGTCGACGATCTAACAGAGAGTTACAGAGGAGGTTTTGGGAGTGTTTGAGGCTTGGGGGAGAGGGGGAGGGTGGTGGGTGTCCTCTGGCGCCTCCGACAGAAGTTACAAACTTTATGGTAAACCGTGTGCGCGGCGTCCGGCACCAAGCCGGTAAATGGAGACCATGGTACTAGGCATCAGAGTGAGAAAGAGGGGCAGAGGGTAAGAGGAACTGCAAAGGTCCAGAGGTGCACGCGACACGAAGGCAGCCAAGAGAGGGTGACGGGAGGGTGAGGAGGAGGGGCGGCGGGGGGAGGGGGGTGTTTAATCCAATCCGAAGTTTGTTCTTTCGACGATCGACGTAATCACCGGCTACACGTTAGTTTCCAACCCGGCACATATACTCCGCGGTGCATATATGCTGTGTTACTAGCGTATACACACCGTACACTCCACCTACGAGGCTACGACGGCTTTGGTTGGTCGCACTTTCCGCTCGGTCGTGTACTTCCAGTAGCACATCGGACTCCTCGCCGCACTACTAGGGTCAACTCGTACCTTTCGATTGTTCGAATTAACTCAGCTCTCACAGAACTAACAAAATCAGCACTCTCGCGATGAAATGTTGCGGGAACCTTACGCTCGATTCGTTAACAGGGTTTGTTATGATTAACGCCGCGCAGTGCAAACGTGATGTTTTTCGCATTGGAGAGTTTTTTTTTTAGACGTAGTTTCAGTTGAATTAAGCGGCTAGGACGAAGAATATGAAGATTCTTTTCTAGCACTCACGATAACGGATATAATGACGGAATATTTTTGCCATATTAGATCAAATTATATTGCTAGTTGGACTTCGAACTTCTCGCTGCACTTCTAGGGTCACCTCGTACTTTACGTTATAATTAACAGGAAGGTGTGAAAACGTATTGATTACTCGCATTGATGAGTTTTTAGGCCTTGTTTTCAGTCGCGTTAAACATACCGGACAGAAGATACTCTTCTGCTTAATGTATAAGGAGTGAAGTAAAAAGTCAAGCACTAATTTTTAGATATAGATAGATAGATATAGATATTTTGTTTATATAGGTATATTTATTTGATAGATAAAAGGATTTTATTTGATTGAATAATTTATTTGATAAAAACAAAATTTTCCTTGCTCGAAAAAGTCGATCTAAATAAATATCATTCCATCTATTCCAAATAGTCTCTGTAATTGATTCAAATCAGGGTTGTAAAAGCCAAGTCATCATCACAATAATTATTACTATACGATCAGGTCTCTAATTATAATTTTGTAATAATAACATATAGCGATTATAATACAATGTCTAAACTTTTGAATGGCTGTAAGAATGATTATTTCTCTGAAAAATTTTACAGTGATCCTTTTATAAACTAGAAAAACATAATTAATGCATTAAATATTTCTTCCATTTTTTCCCACTATTTCGCCCAATATTAAGGCAAAAATTAGTATTTTTTTCAGCCAATCAAATGCTTACACCCTATTCTATAATCACTACATATTTTAAAATCATTACATATTATTGTTATGAAATCATAATAACAAAACAAATTGTACTGTAAACTATATCTCATGAATTAATGGGGACTTTCAACGCCGATTCAGAAAAACTCTTGAGGACGATTTCTTTGGGCGTGATATCTATTTTTACCGGTGTAATACTCGGTATAGTGTGATAGACTATTTCGATTCACAAGGGGTCGGTGTTGCGTGGTTTGCGGGATGCGATTAATTATAGGGCGAGCGCCTTTCGGAGAGAGTGTCCGCACGGCTCTCCTACGGCTTTGAGCCCGACATGGGGTTGAGTCGTACGGGAGGAACACCCGAGAGAACGCCTGGGAAGTATAAGATACGTCCCGCAGACCCGACGTAGACACCCAGCTTAGCTTCCTCGAATATTAGATCAATAATTCTAACCTGGGTCTCGCACTTTGGTCATGAACCCCGCAGCAACGTATTAGTACGTCGAAGGTGTACACGGAGCTCGAGTCCATAGTGTAACGCGATATTATTTCTCCAAAGCGCCTTGTATTATTATCCCCGGCGCGTTCGGTCGAGCTGGGCTTTCATCTCTAATGTAATATTAAATTTCGCCTCGTGTCAGTCAACGCTTGTACCACGAGGATGAGTCTCATAAACATGGTTTATTATAAGATATTAATCCTGGTCACAACCTAAATTACCAATAATCTAATTACTTTCTGTACTCACTGCGTGTGGATCTGCAACTTTGTGCATAGACTGTACCATCAATGATTTGGGAGAACATTTGAAGTGTTGAAGACATTTTTTGGAGAATTTTGCTTCAATTTGGTTGGTTATAAGATATTAATCCGAGTCATAGAGCAACTTGCCGAAAAATATATTTTTTTCTGTACTAACTGCATGTGGATCTGCAATTTTGTGCATAGACCGACTTATTAATGACTTGGGAGAGAGTTTGAAGTGTTGAAGAATTTTTTTGGGGAATTTTGCTTCAACTTGGTTGATTATAAAATATTAATCCCGATCACAACGCAAACTACCAATAATCTAATCACTTTCTGTATTTACTGCATGTGGATCTACAATTTTGCGCATAGACTGTACTATCAATGATTTGGGAGAGAGTTTGAAGTGTTGAAGAAAATTTTTGGGGGATTCTGCTTCAACTTGGTTGGTTATAAGTTCCGAGTCATAGAGCAACTTGCCGATAATAAAAAAAATTTCTGTACTAACTGCATGTGGATTTGCAATTTTGTGTATAGACTGTACTATCAATGATCCGAGAGAAAATGTAAAATGTTGAAAAAATATTTTGGGGGATGCTGCTTCGATTAGCACTCAGAGAAATGGTTTATTAGATTTTAATAAAATTTCGTTGAAATATATAAATTCTCTTATTTCTCTGGGAGTCTATTAGTATTTTATTTTAAACGAGTATATGATTTTATTTATATGTACATTTATTTCCTTATCTACCGCCTTGTTTTTACACACTAATGTATTTTTGATACAAGTATCATAAATATTTGATTCAAGGCAATATTTAACTTGAATATTGGATTTAAATATCGTTCATGTGATATCTAAATAAATAAGCTCGCCTTATAGTTTACGATTTAATTTAAAATTCGTATTTAGATACAAAATACGATATCTGAATAAATGTGCTCCATTTCCCACAAATAAAATCATTCAGTTGTAATCATTAACGAACATAGCTAAAATTTAATAAATATTTATTATCTTACACAAAAATTTCGTTCATTCAAATAAACAGAATTCTAATATACTGTTTTAGTTAGAACTAATAAATTATTTTTCTGGGTGTGGTTGTATCTGGGTCTAATTTTTTTCGGTACTTACTGCATGTAGATCTCCAATTTTGTGCACAGACTGTACTATCAATGACTCGAGATGAAATTTAGAATGTAGAAGAAATATTTTGGGGATGCTGCTTCGACTGCAGCATCCCCAATACTGACTGACTGATGGTCATTTTTAGCGCTCCTGGAATACGCAGAACCAGTTTCGCATCCCAACGCAAGTTTCGCTCATTTCTGAATCATCTTTAGTCCACAGGTTTCTTCGTGGTGAAACGCCATGCGGTTTTGAGATGACCAGTGACTGGACCGTGAGAACGATTGCTGGTCCAGCAAGATACAGCGAGAGCGGTGCGGAGACAGGTTTCTTTACAATTTGAGGCTTCGATCATTTAAATTACTGACATATACATGCAAAGACTGTTTGTTCATTATTTGTGTAATAAGCTAATGTAATTTTATTGCATTTGTTGGTTAATACCAAAAAAGTTCTGCATACATTTATTCGCGATATTGAATTATTGTTGTTAATATATTATGCATTCAAAATTTTCATAAGACATTTGAACGTTTTTACGGAATTTATCATTCGTGTAAATGGTAGTTTTTTCCCCACTTAACAACAAATTATCCATATATCGATCTCTCTCTAATTGCACAGTCTGACTATAAATAAGTTTCAGGGGAATCTGTTCTTCATTTGTGGACTTAATTTTTTGTTATTTATCGTTAATTTATATTGATAATTAACGATACAGACAGCAATGTTTTACTTAGAACAGAAAATTACTCAAGTCCATCTCTGTATTAGCGCACGAAATATTGCTCAACTTAAGAGGCTGTCGAAAATCAGCACTAGTTGAACATAAAAAAAAAGTTTATTATAATACACGTTGTAAATCGGTTGAATTTTGTATTTTAACAATAATTCAACATGCTCTAAACATTGGTATCTATAAAAATATATGTCTTGACCAAACGCAATTTAATATTGTTCATACTATAAAAAAATCGTTTGCTATCGTTTTTTATCTCAAAAATAATACTTGTTTCTGGATATTTAAGAGGTACAATATTAGATAGTTTTCTGGGTAATTTTTCAGAAAATTTTTGACGATAAATGAAAAACTCCTTGAAAATACCATGGACTAATAAACGTACCGCTGAGCGGTCACCCAGCCAAGTAATGGCAGCTCAACAAC
This sequence comes from Tromatobia lineatoria, assembly GCA_949699805.1. Taxonomy (NCBI): domain Eukaryota; kingdom Metazoa; phylum Arthropoda; class Insecta; order Hymenoptera; family Ichneumonidae; genus Tromatobia; species Tromatobia lineatoria. The sequence goes on from OX453036.1 coordinate 17,915,439, forward strand.
AGCTCTGGAATCGTATGCTTATTACGTATCTGTGAGTGTCGAACAATGCATTACATGATAAATGTACAAAAAATTAGCCCTGAATTTTTTTTAAATTGTATTTCTATTATTTAAACATATTGTAATATTAACTTCATTTGATTGCCCTTTAAGAAAATACATGTGACACCTGCGGGAGCGTGAGACTTCGATGATCTTCACTCTCAATGTCAGTCGAGCTCATCGTCCATCTCGTCCGACCAGTTTTCATCCCCCTATCGACGAGTTTCGTAGTGGAGGGGGTTGACGTCTCCCCAAATTCTTCTCGAGTTCAACTCTCTCGCATCTCGAGATGACCAGTGGTCAGTGGCGTGAGAAAATTGAGTGGTCCAGAAAATCTCTTTTCCACAGGCAACGAGTTTATTTCTATATGCACGATCAACCCTTCGTTTTAGACACTATATCGTGTATAGTGCCTAAAATTTCACTCATGGTATTTTTGTTTTGATGACAAATAATAATTCACACCCCGACGAATTCAAGAGTAGTCGCCTCATGAGGTGCGCAAAGCGCGTGATAATAACTACGAATAACATTTCTCTACTTTCGAGTTCATTAACCACATCGTCATAGTTTGGGCTTATGCTTATGTAAGTGGGGATATATCTAAAATATTCTATGAAATATAGAAGATTCTGACACATAAAACATGGATTACGTATGTTTGGTGGTTTGTTTTTGGCGAAAACCTTTCAAGTATGTGATTTTAAGTATAATTGAAATTTTTATCTTATATTTAAACTTATATTTGAAATTTGACCTTATATTGAACATTTGAACTAATTTTCGATCTTCTCGCAGAAATGTTCAATTTTATTTAAATTTCGAACTTATATTTGAATTTCGAACTCATATTAGAAATGTGGAATTGTATTTGAAATTTAACTTATATTTGAATTTTGAACTTATATTCGAATTCAAAAATTATACTCGAATTCAGAACTTATATTTAAATTTTGAACTTATATTTGAAATTTAAACTCATATTTGAAACTTAGACTTATATTAGAAATTTAAACTTATATTTGAAATTGAAACTTATATTTGAAATTGAAACTTATATTTGAAATTGAAACTTATATTTGAAATTGAAACTTATATTTGAAATTGAAACTTATATTTGAAATTGAAACTTATATTTGAAATTGAAACTTATATTTGAAATTAAAACTTATATTTGAAATTAAAACTTATATTTGAAATTGAAACTTATATTTGAAATTAAAACGTATATTTGAAATTAAAACTTATATTTGAAATTAAAACTTATATTTGAAATTAAAACTTATATTTCAAATTTAAACTTATATTTCAAATTTAAACTTATATTTCAAATTTAAACTTATAATTGAAATTTGACGAAAATGTATATTTCTCCTTACTTTTTGTAGACAGAAGTAAAAACATGTAATGTCGAATTGGTTGAAAATCTTTTTTTCTAACTCCAAATCCCTCAGAACATTAGAGGGATTTGAAGGGAATGTAAGAGCGAACATCACGTAACATGGTACGAAGTGGGATGGGGAGCTTAAGGTTGAATAGCTCAAGGGTATAGTAAGGCGCTTTTGCCGGCCATGTTTGCATATCCCGCTCGCTAGCTTCTCGAGAGAAGCTCACCATCTCTGCTTTTCCGTGGGTTTCCGGGCAGCAGCGGCTGCAGCTGAGGCGAAGAAGAGGGGTGGTTGCGACGAGGGTGGAAGTGGGCGGTCGGGGGTACTGGAAAGCTGAGAAACTGTAGCCGAAGCCGCCGACCCGCTGTTCACGGGTCGGTGGCTTCGAGGCTCCGGGCCCAGGCAGTCGACACTTGAAGACGTCGATACCAACGACGCCGACGCCGACGTTGAAGACCCGGATTTCCAAATTTCTATTCCTTAAAGGTCAAAATATACATTTTGTTTCATCGAATTATTCTTCGCAGGCTTTTCTGGTTCTCCACGAGATTCATTTTTCTTCTAGAATATTTCAATCTTATTATCAGCTCCTGCGCTGTACTTTTTTTTGTATAACTTGTGTATAGATTGATAGTAATCATTGTAATGTATTGAATGAAAAAAAAAAAAATTCAAAAATAATGTTCTTCTTCTCCGATATTAATTTACTCAGTGCATTCACTGATTGTGCTGACTTAGTAACAAATTTTTGTAAACCACAAAAAAAAAGTGTTCTTCAGTACCCAGATTGATATTTCGTTTTGCTTGATTTGCAAACCGTCTAATGACTGCCTAGATTAAATTAAGATAACAAATATATGGAACTCTTCTTAGTTTTTGAAAGAGTATATACTTAATTTTCAAAACTGGATTCAACAAAGTGGAAATTGAATGGAAATTATTAATTCATTTTTGAATTTATAAAACATGCATTGGATAAGAATTACTCATAAATTAATTCCGTTAATGAATTCTGTTGTGTCTGTATTTCAAGCTTTTCGAAGATCTGAATCGAAGTTAGAAGTTTTTGCGGTTGCAATTTATAATGCCCTAGGGCTACACTTGCGTATTCATGCGGGGGGTGATGGCGACGGAATTTCTCGGTGCTGAAGGAAAAGGGCAAATGAGTGGGCGGCGGGGTAGACGTTGGATGTTTGGAGTTAGTTTTTTTTCTTCTTCAATATTAGTTTGCACAATGAATTTTCGAAAATGCATTACTTGTGTTGAGTCAGTAATACATTTTTGTAATCCACAAAAAAAAAAGTGTTTTGTAATATCTAAATTGATACTTCGGCTTACTTGATTTATAAAACGTCTAAATAATTGACTTCCTGCACTGTAAATCAAAATAACAATTGTATGAAACTCGTTTTACTTCAAAGAACAAGACTCTCAATTTTCAAAACTTGATTCAAAAAAGTTAAATAATTAATAAAAATGAACAACTTATTTTTGAATCTACCAAAAATGGACTTGATAGGAGTGTCGATCAATTGTAACAAGTTTGAGTGAATTCCCGAAGAGCACGACTTTTTTTGCGTGTAAATTAATTCCGTCGTGTCTGTATTTTGAGTTTTTCGAAGATCCAAATCGAAGTTATAGGTTTTTGTGGTTGCAATTTATAATGCCCTAGGGGTACACGTGTGTGTTCATGCGGGGGGTGATGGCGACGGAATTGCTCGGTGCTAGAGGAAGAGGGTGAAGGAGGAGGGGCGGCGGGGTGGAGGTTGGATGATGAGGGGGCAGAGAAGACCGGGGCCAGTGGTGTTTGGAGGTTAGACCGCAGTTACAATATCGCTTGATTAGAAATGTACATAGGGTATATGCGCGGAGCGGGGCACATATCCAGATGGTGGGTGTGGGTGGTTGGTGGTCTGTGCCGGTTCTCTCGGTCGATGCCTAGGCAACTCCATAGTTTAATACACGCTTCGTGGAACTTGCAATAAGGAAGGGCAACGGGGTGGCTAGATGCGGAGGTGGCAATGGTGCAGAGGGATGGGGCACAGCCAAACGTAGGCACACTAGATGTGGAGACTGGTGTCTGTACCTACACCTAACCGGTCTGCACCATAACGTGATCATACTACTTGCCGGACGGTTGTTATCCCTCAGAGAGCCTCAGGGCTGAGTACTTCTGCACAACCCTCATGAGTATAGATGTGCGCTTCAGGTATAAGTTCCCTAATAATGCAGGACATCTATACACATCCCCGGAATTTACACGAATTTATTTTGCATCAAAACATTTTTATAACTATGTACAATATTTGTATTTCTTTTTTATTTTAGGACGCACCATGAAATAAAGTTTTTCTTTGCTATTTCTTATCCAAAAAAATTGGGTCTCCACTGTTAAAAATATTTGGACGATTAACTCGTTTGTATTATTTATTTTCGTGAAATTAAAATTTTTCATTTGATAAACACGAAGTTTATTATGCATTAATTATACACTAAGCTCATACGTGAAATTTAAAAAAACCTAAAAAAAAAAAATTCCTGCACAGTATATTTTCATGGAAAAATTTTATAGTCGCCCGAAGAAAAAAAAAAGTTGAAAACAACTTTTCACGAAAACATCCGTTGTCACAATTTTTGAATTCAATGAATGTAATTCAGATATCTTATGGCAGATTAACGAATTCATTCGCAAAAAGTATACAAATTTTATTTGGAAATTAAAAAAAGATTCTGCTTGCCGTCGACGTTTTTTTATTTTTTGTAGAATGTCGTTACAAAGTCAAAACCATTGAGTCACCACGAAATTTCCGTGAGTACTCAAATTCCCTCGCAAACATGGCACGCACCATTAATTGGATACCTCTAATTTCCCGGAAAAGGTAGAATAAATAATTTTAATTGAATTGAAGCCGAAGAACGTTTCAATAACCACCGGAAGTGACATTAATTGACGTCCAAAGAAGGCGAACGCCGATGGAGGTATTCACTTCCGTGTGGACGGCGAAAATGCAGACGTAAGCAAATACGAATGCTCCGATCGCTGCATCTGATATCTGACCAAGTCAGGTAACTGTATCCGGTGCAGCAAGCAGCGTCAGAGAAGCAAAGCAGCCAGCAGCAAAGTATCGATATTTGCCAGCGCCCTTTCGACCTCGCTCTTGCTCACTGGTGCATACATATATGGCTATATACATATTTTAGCCCATCCTCAAACTACCCTCTGGAGTCTGAGAGCTGTACAGAGAGGAGCAGCTAGCCGAGCGGCTCGTTCGAGAGTCTGCGAGAGAGAGAGATAGAGAGAAAGAGAAAGACAGAGAAGAAAGAGAGAGAGAGACAGAGAGACAGAGAGAGCGAAGAGGGCTAACCGAGTATGGAGTGTGTAGCATCGCCTGCTAGATGTATATGCGGTATCAAGATGGCTCTATATTAGCGCTATACCTTGGTTCTCCTAGACCGAGGTTTCCGGCTACGCCTAGACACACGACCACTACTATCCTACGGGGCTAGCTTGAAACCTCTCGCAGGAATATTCAGCCATTCTGCTCTCAAATCCCCTTCACCATCCCTGGACCACCTTCTCCGCGGACATAGTGGTCATTCTCGATCTCCCTCTATCCCGACTCTCCTTGGCTTACGCTCTTCTCTTAACCTGTTTCCATCCTCCTTCTTCGCAGTCCTATCTCCAATCGTGGCTCCGTCGAGCGCGAGAACTGTTCTCCTCGTTCTCTCAAACTTTCGAGAGCTCGAGAGAAACCGTCGAAGGCCAGTGTAATTGTACATTGTTCGGGAAGAACATGGCGCCTGTCAGGAGAGTATCGTGGAGAACCGCGAGAATCTGCCAATAACTATGATAATGATAACAATAATATCCCCGGCGAGTATCAGTGGACCGAAGGGGAACAAATTTGCAGCGAATTCTGGTTCAGAATTGCAAGAGAGCATTAAAACTTTGGATTAGAGTAGAGTGAACAAAAAGTTGGTGAAGAATCCAAGCATGAAAATTAACTGGTTGCAGAAATGAATTATCTCAATGAGTGGACGGATGAAATAATTTTACCGACTAATTTATAGGGAGGTTAATGAATTGGGTATGATAACCGATTCGTTTACCTCAATGCAAAGATGAGTAACCTAGCTAACTTTGTCACTTGAAGCGCATTTAGACGCGAAAGTTGGTTAGGGCTGCCAAATTTTTTTTTTTTTCGTTTATGATTTGAGAAATTATTGAAACATACAGTAAAAACTTTGGGATTAGACAGATAGATTTAGCTCGGAGTTGTATAATTCTCTGTAGAAATGTGAAATGACAGATCGCTTAGAACTTTTTAACAGTGCTCAGCAAACATGTTTTGTATTTTCGGCACTCGTCAGAAAAATAATCTCGCGTTTGACGCGAAATTCGTTTTGGATAAATTGCGATGAAAAAAAAATTAATTTTCAACGATTGATTAGGCATTGAAGTATGTAGCTGATAAATTAGTATATCGTTGAATTTCTACACCGTGTCTATTTAAACTCGAAGCCAATCAGTACAGTAATCATCAAAGTAATTCATACATTGAGTAAGTTACACCGAGTCGATAGAGGAAAAGAGGGTGACAGCAGGTGTTATATATTTCCTGATAGAAATATGAAGAAACACACCGTTGAAAAATTTTCAACAAGCTTAGCAAACACTTTTTATAATTTTTTTACCTGTCACGAAAATAGTCTCTTATATTTTATCGTTAAATACGTTTTATTCTGATAATAAAAATATTTTCCAACTTTTTCAAGAACATTAAAATATGCAGCTAATAAATTGGTTTTTCCGTTAAAGTGTATAGTGTACTTATGCCTGCTTCACATTTCTTTGTTAAAATATGAAAAGACAGATTATTTTAAACTTTCCGAAAATGTTTAGCTAACGAATTTCATATTTTTTGTACCCATCACGGAAATAGTCTCGTGCATTCTGTCGTGAAATACGTTTTAGGTAAATGGTGATAAAAAAAAACCGATTTTCAACTTTCGTAAGTCATTGAAGTATGCAGCTAATAAATTGGTTGTTCGGTTAAAGTGTATATTGTACCTACACCGTGTGTATTTCAACTCGGAGCCAAAGCGTGGTCACGGAGTAATTATTATAGGTAGTCCATACATTGGGTAAGTTACATCGAGTGGATAGTTGAAAAGGGGGTGAGAGCGGGCGTTTAATAGGTATATGTTGGGAAATACCAGAGAAGCGTTCAGAGTAGTTAATTAGCTGAATAATGCAGTGTTAATCTAGTCAAAATTGCATGCATGTGAACCGCACGCGTAGTTTCGTTCTCTGCGCGAAGCGCAAGCATAGCTATGAGAATACCCGAAAGCGAGACATTTGTTTGCTGAGCTTGGACCATTTCTATGTCCCGATATACTTTAGCCTGTACATGCAACTGCTGTGCATATAGTTCGTTTGTGAAGGTGCAGAAATACGTTCGCTCACTTTCTTTATCTTGCTTCGTATCCCTCTTCCTCTTGGTTTCCCTTTTACACGAGTGTATACTCATCCCACTATCTGGCTGCCCTCCAATTCGCACACTCAACGTGCGAGCTGGGCCAACACGTGTTGGCCTATGAATTCGCCCTCTATGTGGATACGGGTGCGAACAGCATCCTTCGGAGTGTTAAATATTTCAGAAAGACCATCTGCCCCAACGGTTCGCCAGTACCATTACCTACATATTTAAGGTGAACGCTATCTTACTACGTCCAGACAATGTAATGGAGTTACTGAATTCTTAAGGGTAGTTTCCATGTACTTGCTGGTTTGGCACGTAAAGTAGTCGACCGAATTTCTTGTTGCTCAGTAATGATTATTATACAACGGTACGGCAATATTGAGCGGTAGAAACGAAATATTCAATGCTCGCAGAATATCAATCCTGATTATGTTCTTTTGATCATTCGTTTGGAAGATCAAGGAAATTAAAAAAAAACATCAGAAGCTAAAGTAAACTTGTTCACGAAACAATAATTTATTAATTAGATAAGAAATAGACTTAATCCTTATTGGTCCATTCTTGATTCCCACTTATCTTGTTTAGTAATTATTACACACATTGATGATAATTTATAGGGTAACTGAGAATTATTGGAGCCATTAAATCCAAGTCAGAATCCGGTACTTACGAATGGATCGAAAATGATTAAGTCACATCTCTCAAGCGCTTTGAACTAGAACCGTAGAGTTATTGGCGGGGCACCAGGCGCACGATCCATCCACTCATCCAGTAGGAAGAGAGAAACGGAGAATCCTCGGAATACGTAATAGAGCCCAGACGGTCAGTCTCTCATTCCGTCTCCATTTAATCGGATGTAATTATATTAATTGCATGGAACATCCTCGGATCTGCTATTCTAGAAAGCTCGAAAAGGTTGGGTATGTATTGGCCGGCATGTGTGCATACATACATATATATACAGGTCGTTAATTTGCGGGGGTACCATTGGGTCTACGTTCGAGTTGTAACTGTCAGAAGGAAGCGAGTGCACAATTAAATGGTAACGGGTTAACATCTGGGATAGACGTTCAGTTCTTCGAGGCTTCGCTATAGGCCGTAGGCCACATTCCATTTTGATGGGAACCGATTATTATAACTTTCTTGGTCTATGGGGTCTCACACTGTGAATGGCTTATATTCAGTCTATCGGATACAGTGAGTGATTTAATTAATGCACCACAGAATAAATTGATCAACGAGCCGGGAATGAGACATTTCGTTGTCATACATTTGGCCGCAATATTTTTCAAGATACTCCGAAGGGTATAATCGTCGTGGCAATGTCCAAGTTTCTCCGTCTGGAGAGTCTCGATATTTCCCACCACCGGGTAACGCCCGTCATTTCCTTATAATTACTCCATTTCCTACGTTCACAATCCTCACGTCCCGCTCACCGAACACCTCTCCTATAAACCGTTGGGTGGGCCAATGTACGGCGTGCGGCATGGTATGGTACGATAGTGCGAAATCGATGGTAGAAAAGCGAGCTTTCAAAGCCGAACGTGCACACAGGCGAATGAACGGTGAGACCAGGCGTGCAATTTCACGGAAGCCAATGGCCGGACCCCCGGACCTTACCAAGATATCAAGGAAATGAATGGGATTGCCCGCCAGCAAAATCGCAGCCCTGATAATTACCTATTAACTGCACTGTGTGCCTCGATGTCTGTGTATGGTCGTCAGAGAAGCGATTTCACTGCAGCTTGAACAATCTGTAAAAAATGGCGATTAAGTGGAAATCGTTCCCTTACTGAGCTTTTATTTTACCACAGATGAGTTTTCATTGCTTCGTTGCCCTTCACGAAAGTATTGTGAAGTACCTGAAGAGCCTGAAGAACCCAAAAAACCCAAACACCTAATGGACCTAAGGAACCGAAAGAATCTAAGAAACCTAATTGACCTAAAGTATTATGTCGGCTCTTTAGGTCAATTTATCCAGACGAATGTGGGTTTGCGAAATAGAAGATGAATGCATTATTCATTATTTTCCTTAACTTGGCTACAAGTCGCTACCGCGACTCTTGATATTGTTCATTTCTTGAGCTCTTGAAATGTGATGACAATAAAAGTGCATTCCAATCTGGTAATTTTCGATTGTCAGCTATTTCTAGAACTTGACGACATTGGTCTTGTAATTCTTGATTTGCCCGCTAATCGTTGGCGGATTGGGTACCCTTAAATATTATGTTTCTTTGAATCGAGGGAAATCCTCCTTTGGATCTAGGAAACCGTTTCTTCAAATCAAGAAATCAATTTCTTTAAATCAATCAACGAAACCGTTTGTTCAAGACATTGCAATGTCCTCATCGAAAGTGAACGAACACAGTATTGAAATCACTGAAAAAAATTCGATCCTCCCATTTTTTGTAATCAATGAAATCTTCTTTCCCATCGCAATCCAGTGACACCTTGCAAATGAAAAGTATGATCGAATTCCTGGTATGAACTAACCAAGTATCTGCATCCCTTCTGAACGCCTTCTGGACCAACCAAATATCAATCGGCTTTAGAACTATAACTATAACTACGCGGGCGCTCACGCTTCTTTGTGTCCGTTTTGACATTTGACATTAACAAGAAGATTCAATGTGCAGCTTGGTTCTGGTCCCAAAAGATCTAACGACTGCGACGACTACTCACAGCACAAATAAGGAGGCAACAATGTAAATATCAAATCTTCGATATTTTTGACATATCTCGTGACCCACCAACTTTTTAGGGAGAGACCACTGATAATATGATCTAATTCCTTTTTCTTTGTACCTGACTTCAACCAACATGGTTCCCCTACTTCCTCCGTTGGATTCTTCTTCCGCGAAGCTTTCCGAAGCAAAGTATACAGGTGAAAGTGTATACTTTGTATACCCCCCTCAATCCTAGCTTCGCTGGCAACTGTTCGAAACGCCTCAGGGTTGATTGATTAGAGGGTACCTGGTACGACGTTCGCTGAAGGAAAGCTCTCACTCCCTCACACTTATCACGGAGCGTTGAGTCGAGCAGGAGTTCCGGAGGGTGCGGGTTAGTTCGGGAGGCCCCTGGGTTATTTGGAGGGATGGAGGTGGTTGGGTGGATATACCGGCAACGACCGTGATGCTTGTGGTGGTGGTGGTAGTGGTAGTACAGTACAGCTTGAGGGTGGTACTGTGCAGTATGAGAAGCTCGATGGGCGGAAGAGGTGGAAGAGGTGGACAGCAGCCCACGAAGCTTGTGGAGGCGGTAGTTCGAGGTGCTACAGTTTATAATAGTTGCCGCACGCCCCCAACTCCTCTTTACTCCACAAGCAGAAGCACCCGCCACCCAAAACCCCCGACCGACCGACCAACCCTGCCCGCAACTTCCACAGAGTTGCTTAAACCTAGCCTGGCCTCGGCCTGTCCACCACCACCAAGGCTACGACGCCGGACGGTCAAGTCTCGTCCGTTGGCCAAGAAAAATATTTCAATTACTCTCAGCTGACTGAGGAATCTAAGTTTTTATTTCGTTTAAGCAAGAATACCAAGTTGACCCCTGCTCGATTTGAGCTTTGCCAGGTACTGACGAGCCTCGCGAAGCCTTTTACCAGGTCAACTCGCTAGCGTAAAATCGTCAATAGGAGTTCGGTCAGCTACTAACAACGTGGCTCTCGTATGCCTCCCAGATTAGTTGGTAGTTCGTAGTTTAGTTTGAAGAAAAAGGCGAGTTATTAGCCGCGGTTAAGGGTCAGAGAGGCTTGGAAGATGATGCTCACCGACACCGCTTCAGCTCGCTATGCCTTTCAACGTCTCCGTCTCCGTCACCGACCACCTCTTTGTTTTACCTACGACGGATTCGCAGAGAACGCAATTTTGACCCTCGTCTTCCTTGTCCTCTTCTCTGTATTACTGAACTTTTGAGCTCGTGACGGCAGATAGAACAATCAGGAAAAGGGATGAGCGTAGCTGGTTAAGATGAAATAGGCATCGAGACGGAAAATACCGTAATGGATTATATACATATAATCAGCCACTTTCGATACAATTCAATAAGTATTTGATCAAGTAGCCAGTAATTTATGTAATATTCATCATATGAATATCAGATAAATGGAGATATGAATGGAGACAATCCTCCAAACATTGAAAAAAAATGTATGGAAGGCAAAAAGAGATGACGAAAAAATAAGAGCATGATATAAACGATCTACAAGTAATACAAAAAAAAAATGGCTGCTTGAGTAAGTTGACTGTCTTTGACTGCATGGAATGAGAATAATTTGGAAAAAAAATGAAGGAAAATATTAGTAAGTTATATTGGATCGTCTTATCACCCGAAGTCTTTGGTGAGTGTTTAATTAATTCGATAGTTACTTCAAATGCTTCCATTGGGAGGGGCAAAGAGAGAGACCATTCGTAGGAGATGTGCATAGTGCATGAATAATTTCCAGCTCCAAACTGCAACGTTCCTCGGAGCGCGTGGCAGGGGCTGCCGTTATAATTCTCCGTTATCTATGGAAATTCTAAACCGTACTAAACAACAATATATATCTCAAAACTATGTAATTCTCTGGGTGCAGAGTATACACGGCATGCAATACGTGCTAGCGAGGGCTCCGAGTTGACCGCGAAGTTGTCTTGTTTGCTTTTCCTCAATTGGTTCGCTTACTGAGTTTCCTGAAATCCAGTTTGAAATTTTATTTGAGGTAGACCAATAGTGAGATAAAAGTTACGTAAAATCACGAAAATTCTCTTGGGTCCATTCAAAATTCAATTGTATAAGAAAAATATTAAGTATTAATATATCTATGTACTCTTCACTTCTTATCACGGAATTTTTGCTAAATCGTTAGCTAAGCTCAATTTTCATTATATTTCTTCAATAAATAAAATGGTGGAAAACTTTATGTCATTGTTTTGTCCTCTGCCTATTATCCAACAGACATCTAATTATATCGTTAGGCGAATCCAAACAAACCCTCTCGATAATCCTCGGAAAAAGTGTTAGTTCGTTTTTGCCGAAGGTCCCACAATCATTTCATTTCGCCATTATACTTCCTGTTACGCTATCTACGCTGCGAGGAACCAACATTGTCCGCTCGTTTCTACTAGATATACTATAGGTACTCAGTGGTACCAGCGACGCTGAGGATGATGAGATCTGCAGGCTTGCATCCTGATGAGACTATTAGGATGGCTTGATAAGTCCATAATATTCTGGTCGACGCCGGGCACTGCCGTCGAATCCACCCGGTGTCCTGACTGACCACCACCCTCTACCCCTTTAGCCTTCTTCCCTATCGCACCCAACACCATCTCTCTTTCTATTTTCCCCTCTCTCTATACCTCTCTTCGTAGATCATAACATACGTACACGATCAAGCTGTGGCCTTCGGTTCGATTGATGATACGATAGGGAATGACGCTTGCCCATCGACTTCGCCAGTCTTCGACTTTCCTCTATTAATTGGCTTCTCCTAGTTTACTAAGTAACTCTAATTGGCTAGTAAGACCCGGCAGGGAAATGGCTCAAGTAAACAAAAAAGTGTTTCAAATATTTCCATGGTTAGAGAATTGTTAATTATACGCTGACAACCGACAGCAGTGGACGCGTGGTTGGTGTGTGGCTTCGGTGATCCCTAGAGTTAAGCAGCATTGTTTGCGGCCATAACTTGGATGGGTGGCAGCTTAGCCGCACACTGGCTTGTGCGTAAATTGTTGAGCGGGAGGCAGTTTTTCTGAGGGTCTAATGTATTCTAATAACGGTAGAAACTCAGTAAAAATAAAGTCACCTGTATCGGCCAGGTTTTCCGTAGTTCCCCTGAGTCTTCGTGCAAATGCGATACAGTAGTGCATTAGAATGAGTGGCTGCAAACAAAACTCTAGGGAGGAACTCTATGATCCCCCTAGATATTAAAAAAAAAATTTTTACGCCGACAGAATATTTTTATTCATTGACGTTTTTTAATTCCGCGCCGTAACTAGAAATAAAAATAAATAAATGAACAAATCAAAAGAATTTTTTAAAAATAAAACAATAAATATGTACATAAATAATTAAATAAATAATTAAATGAATAATTAAATAAATAATTAAATAGATAATTTCATTAAAACAATGAAACTGTTTCTCTATTACATGCTTACCAAGTTAATGTTTCCTTGCACGCAATGAAATGTTCGCATTGGAATCTAAAAAATATTTCGTTGAAATAAATAAAAACAAAATCAACCCACTCATTTCTTGGGCTTCGATGAAACTTTTTCTTGGTGTATAAAATCTTTTGCATTTAGGTGAATTTAGCATCGCTAGCCAATGTCCCACGTAAGACCAAGACTGGACTCGTGCTTCGAAATTAACTTTGAGTATTACAGATGTCGAGGTGGGCCGCGTACGGGAGAAGCTAACAAGTTGTTAGTCTGACAAATTCGGCTCATCTCGAGGCAGCTCCCTCAGCGTTCCTGAGTTTCGACCCTGCAACACTCGCGGAATCCTTGCCCTACGTTGTTCGCCAGAGCGCCGAGCGACCACCTTCATCCGTGTTGCTGATTCTCACCCTATCCCTTCCCTCGATCTTCCTGGACGCCTCTGTTCCGTTGTAGTCCAACGCACTCTCAACGAAGGAGCGTTAACGTCACGATATCAGAGAAACGCGCCCCCAACGCTATCTCGGACGTAGATGCTCGCGAGCGCTATAATGTCGGTCTAACTCAATCTTCCTTTCATCTACGTCCGTAATAACGCCACTCTCTCGTACGATAGCTGACTACTACATGCGTCGTAGTGTCGCAGATTCATGCTTCAACGTATCTACAATATGTACCTTATTGCATACGTATATTGTATATATATGAAGCATATAGTATATACCTGCTGATAGGATCATCACCACACGGTTCTTCAGGTACCTCTCCTCGGTCGTAATGTGCGTTTTCGGTTTGCTACCGCGACCATCGCCATTCCGTATTACATGGACGAACGATACGCTTCTATATATGAAGTATTCTATGTCAATTCAGTGACGTTTTTTGACTTTCTCAAGTCTGGTCCATAATTAATTATACAAAACAGCACTGGTGTTTTTTTTACAAATTTTTTCGTCCAATATTTAAACAAAAAACCATTTCTTTCCGTGTGATCATATGTGGGAAACTTGACGTTACCGAAGAAAAATTTCTCCATATAAAAGGCAAAAGTATTGCGTTAGCCATTGAATGGGACATTTGGAATAATTTCAACGATTTGGCAACACGGATTTATTACCGAAAAATGGGGGATTATTTTATTTATTATGAAACGGATATTTCTTCTTAGATGAGATCATTTTTGTTTCTGCATTACTATCGAGGTTCTGGAGTGAAAAAATGAAATAACATTGAAATTTGTTCGATTTTGTACTGTTGAGTATTATTCATTAAAAGTCATAAGAATATTCATAAATTTAATTTGAATTGATAAGTAAAAAATCTAAAAAAAATTGCGAATGAATTTTCGATGGTATTGCAATTTGGTTTATTAATTAAAAATCGGAGGAAACCGAGAAACAAGTAGCGAAACTGACAACGAATGGCTTATATGTGCATACACACTAGGTTATATATAGTCTATAGTGCACGTCACGAGGGAGAGAAATGTGCGACCGTGACGTACCTCTCACTTGGCCGTGCGTTCATCCGCATAGAAATCCTCCCTCGCATTCGTGGGGCTTGATTGATCAAGATAGAATTGAGTTGCGGCTGCAAACCGGTTTATAGGTTCGGTCAGATCATTCTGTTCTCTCATTCTCTTCCTCGGTAGATTCTTATTTGTTCTATCGTTTCTCTTGTCATTCTCTTGAATTCAGAATGATCACATTGGTTCCGTAGATCAACGATCTATCACATCACGTCGCATAATTTCAAACATGGTATTTAAAGGAGATCATGTAAAAATTAATTAGCAAATTCGCAAATACACGTAGAAAGGGAGGAAAAAATTTTACGAACCGGATAGGATAAATTTGATTTTTTTCGGATGCGTTTCAATTCGTAAAAAGTATTCACATTTTACTTGAATTTTGTAAACTACTCTCAAAAATATCATAGTCATATTTTTTATTCACATTTGAACATTCCAAACCTTGGAATGAAATTTCAATGAATTGGAAATTTTTTTCACAATTTTTTGGTTCTTGGCCAGAACTACTGCTCAGCTACCTTCGAAACTGCATTAAGAAAAATTGCAGCAGTACAAATTGTATCACTTATATCGATACAAATCGATTTTATACAGTTCGATGATTGCTTGAAATGGTCCTGAAACCGGAATGTCGTGAACCTGATGACAACCAGTATGATGACTCAAGTTCGTTCGTATCCGACGAAATTCATAAAATGGATCACTTTCTATTGTCATTCTTAAAACTACTTCTCTCTCTAGAACATCATAGCGTTAAAACAGTAAATTAGAAGTGCAACTGAACCAAAATTTTCCATGAGTTCCCGAACATCCCAAGATTTACTAATGTTATAATGCCAGTTTTCAGTAATCTCAAAATCCCTGTATAATTATTGACCTTTAGCCAATCATTGCTCGACTTCATATAAAATGGTATTGGTACAAATTGCATCAGTTATATCAGTAAAAAGCCACCTTTCCAACATTCCGATTGGTCATCGACAACTTAGACGTAAAGCCAACTTCAGACTGTCATAATTGCTGCAGGATCACGTGTGGCGTGCTTTTCCAATTGTTTTTTTTTCACACTTCTTAAATGAAATACATTCTTTTTCCGAAACTTGATTTTTACTCCTATGTCTCATGTTCCTTCGTAAAATAATGACATGGCACATCGAAGGTAAATTATATCAAAACACTGAAGCTGAAATAGAGTTACGTAGATTCACGAATCGTATAAGCATGCAAATATAATGTTCATGTAGCCATAAGAATAAATAAACGAGAGGAAGAGTGCGAACGAAGCGATCCCGATGTTTTTAGTTGATAAAAAAAATTGTACAGTTTTTTGGTCGATTGATATGTTCATGAAATCGGAAAGTCGTGGTCTCGTTGGTGCAGGCTGGATACACGTCGAAGTCGACAATATACGACGAAATAGGAGAGTGAATGGAATCTAGTGAACGTGCTAACCGGGTCGTGTCCGTAGGGGATCGGTGCATATTCCTCTTCGTCCTTCCTCCATACACGTACATCGTCGCTGCTTGGCTCTGTCCCATTCGAATCCTTCCGGCGACGAAGTCATTCCGACACGACTATCGGAAAGTGATATCGAGGATTCCAGAGTCCTTCTCACGGGACTATTGGACGATTCCGAGAGAGGAATAGTGGAAGGTACTTGCTTTGTTTCGCAAAGGCCGAGAGGCTTGGAAAACGGCTTCCAATGGTACTCGTAGTGGTAGTGGTGATGGTATTGGACGAGGCTAGGGAAAGAGATGTACAGAGAACGAAGGGTAATAGAATTGGATGGTCGAGAAGTGCCAATAACCAGACATGGGCTTGTCGACGGTATTTAATTGCGTTAGTATTTCATCGCCGTTGCTGGCCCGGCGTTAGCGCCCTCTCGTTTTGTGTATATGCTAGAAGAAAGCGGAACCGAGAGTCGCTAGAAAAGCGGAAATAATAATGGAGTTGGTGGTCGCGTAATCACGTATCACTCCTCGACTGTGCTCGAAACGATTACGTATTTCCATTGTCTTCTTGACCTCGCGCTTCTTCATTTCCAATTATTTTTCACTTACATCCTTGGTTCGACGCCCACTCACCGGAGACTGGAAATTGCGAGACCGAGCTGGTTAATCGAATCATGTACGTTCTTGTCTCTTAACAGAAGATAATTGGTGTCAAGGAGTTTTATCGGTTCCAAATGAGATCGAGGTTCTTCATTGGTCATCATTGATTTTTAATTTGTGAGAAGGAAAGAAGTATATTTCTTTTATGAAAAGGAAAGTGGTGTCGATTAATTTCGATGTTTCTAAATGCGATTAAGATTCATTATTGATAATGATTGATTCTGATCACCCAAGAGTGAAACAGTGTAGTTTTTAACCAGATGGAAAGTAATGTCAACGAATTGTGTCGTTTCCAAATGAGATTAACGTAAGGAGTGAAGAAGTGTACTTCTTTTATCGAAAGAAAAGTGATGTAGAGTAATTTTATCGTTTTTGAATACGATTGAGGTTCTTTATTGAAGTTTATTCTAAAGTTAAAAGAATCAAAAAAGGGTCATAGAGTAGTTTTGATCATTCTGAATGCGATTGAGATTTTTTATTGATAATCATCAATTCGAATATTCCCTGAAACGAAAAAGTGTTGTTCTTTTACCAGAAGAAAAATCATGACAGGGAGTATTGTCGTTTCCAAACGAGTTTTAGGTTCTTCATTGATAATAATTGATTTTCAATTTATAAGAAGTAAAGAAGTGTACTTTTTTTACAAAAAAAAAGTGGTCTCCCGCAACTTTGAAGTTTCTGAACGCAATTAAGATTCTTTGTTGATGATAATTGATTCTGTCGTTACCAAAAGTGAAAACATGTAGTTCTTTTTCCACGAGCAAGTAACATCAAGAAATTTTCTCGTTTCGAAATGAGTTTGAGATTATTTATTAATAGTGATTGATTTTGATGTTACACTGCAGAAGAGATTCATGAGATGGTCGTTAGGTTAAAGTTTAATTTGCGTTCATCGTTAAAAATTCTCGATCCGGTTATAGAGAGCATAAATATTCTTGGAGGGTCTTCGCCGTTGTCCCTTGTGTCTCGCGGTGTCATGAGAGAGGTCATGGTACTGGAGCTCACGCGGAGGATGCTGCGCATTAAGAATTAGGGGAGAGGGTATCGTTCGTTCAACGCGAGTGGCTATTCCAGATGCCCCGAATATTTCCGGTTCTTATTGTCCAACCTTAGCTTCTCTTCTACTTCAAAAAGCGAACAGAGATACACGGAATATAATAAATGTGATTTCTCTGTTACAGAGCACACAGGATTGGATGAATGGATCCGACAAACTGTTCCCGTGGAATCGCCACTTTGCAGCGCCCATACAAATGAATAACATCGAAATTTTCGTCCATGTAACGGACATGTAAATTGATTGAATAAATAAATAATAACTGCGTGTCTGATTCTGTTGCATTTTCTGTTATCCTGTAATTAAAATTGTTGATGATTGTAATGCTATTAGGAAAAGTAATGAAGCGTACATTTTGATAGCCATTATCAAAATGACTTAGGTTGTGTCCGAGGCAATAATTGATGATACTTTTGCTTATAAGTACTATTTAAATAAATATATTTTTCAATTTAACATTTTTATGACTTATATTTTCTGATATAATAAATGTGTAAATTTTTTTTTGGTTACGTATTTTTCATTTGTTTCGCAATTTATTGCTCCGGAAGCTGCATCTTTTCCAGTTGAAATAAAATTTTTATTTTGATGGTAACACAAGTTCCTACTCTTTCATCGAATACGAAGTATGTAAAAAGGGGAAGTAACGCGATAAAAGAATTTTCTTAAGTTCTGACGGAAATACTTCTTTCAAATAGCCTAGATTTCTCGGTGTCTTAGAATATATGATAAAATTTACTTTTTTATATTACTTCAGCTATAGAATTAGCGGAGGACCACAATCAGAACGCGTGAGCAACTAGAAGTACGTATACACAAATACACAAATTCCCGTTTCCAACTCGACGATCGATTTCTAAGCAACAATAAAAAAAAAATTGGCTGCATTGGACAACCAAATTACTATTTCCACCACCGGTGGTAGATTAAATTTTTTTTCTTTATTTATTCAATCTCGCCTAAGCTACAAAAGTCATTGGCGCTTTATATTCATTCCGACATAATTACATTCGGGCATTTTGATATTTCAACGTAAAAATAAACGGCAACATCTTGGTTGAGCCGTTGAGATTTCCGTGATGTTTTTATGATGCGATTGAAAAAAACTACAACATAATTTTTATCACCATCGGCTTATTTATTTATTTTTATTTTCTTTATTCATCGAATGCGAATATTTGTATATTTACATTAGGTATGTACATTTGTACATTTTGATATTTCAGCTTTGTGTTTTGTATATACTTTAATGGATTTAGTAAATTCCAGTTAATTTTCTTGTAATATGTACCCAATGTGATATCACTCAATGCATCCAGGTAAAAATGAATAAGAAAATCTTGTTTGAGCCGTTAAGATATCCGCGATGTTTTGATCATTTAATGAAAAAAGTTACAACAAAATTTTAATTACCATTTGTACATTTTAATACTTCTACTTTGTATTTTATGTATTCTTCAATGCATTTAGTAAATTCCAGTTTATTTTCTTGTAATATGTACCCAATGTGATATTACTCAATGCATCCACGTAAAAATGAATGGCAACATCTTGGTTGAGGTGTTGAGAGATCTGAGGTGGTTTGATAATTCACATGACACAAATGTGGTGTGCGCCGAAGGGAGGAGAAGGACTATCGTAAATTGTAAAATCTATCAAGACCAACGTGGTCGACATAACTCAGGGTACGCTGCTATCCCGGTCGTATGAAGCATGGTGACCAGACTCGGCATAAATACCCGGTTGCAGAACAGTGCCGAGCACCGGTACTGAGCAAGCCCAGACCGTTGTGGCGTGGCAACATCATCTATCTCGAATAATTTATTATCCCGCGGCAACGGCAACGGCGTCGGCGGCGATGTCCTCGAATTTCGGACAAGAACGTGCCAGAAACCGGCCACCGGGAAACGAGTGTCGACCTCTGGAAATCTCACACGTAGTAACGATTAACTCGAAATTTCTGACAGTTTCGAGTTTTCAATGTCTTGCTCCGTTTCGGTTGCAAAATGATTTGAGTGCTTCTCGATTTGTAGATTCAACTAGTCTGAAAATGAATTTACAAAAACAGTTGAAAACAACTATTAATATCAAGTTCCTACCACATGTACAAAAAATTTACGCTAAAATTAGAGAATAAATTTTTGACCGACAACAAATTAAATGATATTATATCATATCCTCACCAATAAAAAGAATGTATATTCAAGAATGTCGAATTTTTAATATATCAGTATAATTTTTTTATACGTCCTTATATTGCAGAATGTATCATTCTTATTCGAAGATAAAATAGTAGTAGTAAAAGAGTTTTATGAACAATGCGCCTTACAGTTTTTTTTCGTTCCTTGCTATACATTTTTTTATCCTTAGGCTGAAGGACTCCGGTCCTTCAGCCTAGGGATAAAATATTTCTTCCATTTTTTACCTATTTTTCAGAGCATAAGAATACCACAAACGTACTTGTCTAATGTTTGTAATCTTTATTTTATGGGACTAAAAAATAGTTTGGGAAATTGCATAAATTTAGATTTAAATTTATCATCACGGCAGAGTAACCACAAGCGTTCATTTTCACCGAACAATTATTACCGCTCCGGTTATGTGCATAATTAACTGCGGTGTCATTCTGAATGACATTCCGGTACCATACCGATTTATTTTCACCTTTTTAAACTTTGGATGCAAGAATGTTCTTTTTCGCAATTGATATAAATGATAATAAAAATACTACAGATATTATTTATTAATTTCATAACTTTTTGGACGTCTTTCCAAGTTTTTGCAAAACTTTCTTTTTTGCCGACCATCAAAATACCACGAACGTACTTGTCTAATGTTTCTAAAACTTTATTTCATGAGAATAAAAAATACTTTGCAAAATTGTATAAATTCGGATCAAAATTTATCATCACGACATTTTTAATGCAGACATTTTGTTTATTACGAAAATTAGTATTGTTATGAGTTTTGAACAAACTTCCTTTTTTGCCGAGCATAAGAATATCTTAAACGTACTCGTTTCTTTTTTTTTCTAATTTATTTTATCGGAGTAAAAAATACTTCGCAAAATTGTACAAATTCAGACTCGAATTTATCATCACGACAGAGTAATCACAAGCGTTAATTTTCACCGAATGATTATTACAGCTCCGGGCAATTTCTTTTCGTTATGTGCATAATTAACTGCGGTGTCATTTTAAACGACGTTCCGGTTCTGTATGTCCACGTATCTCCCAATGCACGCTATTCCTGTTACAGAACAAGTTGGCGAAAGAGCTGTAATCCTATACGCGGATGTCCGGCGGCAGAGCCCAGTGCATATTGTGAAAGTTTGTTAAACGACTTTCTCATTAAAACTTTCCCAATTCTGTAGGACATGCAGGTCGGTGCTGGTAAAGCTCGCGCCACGCTATGGATATTGCGAATAAAAGTTACACCCGCGACTCTTTTCGGAATTTACGGAACTCCATCTACGACCCTTTTCCGCTCACTTTTTACAGCGCGTCTACTCGCGCGATGGTGAGAAAATTTTTCACGAAAACTGCAAGTCCGATCGAGAACCACGAGAAAATCATCCCCCGAGCATATTTTTCACCCCTCGCGAATAGAAAAGCTTTACTGGCGCCATCCTACGGCAAATCGGTGAACCCCGTCGAGGGTTAGACTTTTTCCGGACTGTGGTAAAAATGCCGATGGATGGCGCCAGCAGCGCGTTTCATCCCTTACCCACGGGGGTAGAATATTTCGCACTCGAAAGACGGCCTCATTTCTCGAAGGATCATTTCTCATCTCCATCTTAAGATTTTTTTTTCTCCGTAATCGCAAATGAAAAAAAAACTTGACAAAAAAAAAAAATTTCCTTTTTTTTCAGATTTTTTCCACATTTTTTCTGAGTTTTTGATAATTGTGCGTTATGATAATGAAGATCTTGGGAAATGAAAAATTTCGGTATTTTTTTTCGAACTCGTTCAACGTTTGCGCAATGCGGTACTCAGGGCTTTTCGATTTCCATCTTGATGGGTTTGCGAGAAGCCTCGGTGACGGGTGAAACGGCGGGGTAACTCGAGCCGAGCACCTCGTTGGCGGGTAGATTTTCAAAAAATCGGAGAGCTGCGCGCGCCTCGCCTTCATTGATCGGGGTTGTCGTGTCTACGGGTTGCCCTCTCTGCTGCGCCGTGAATGAGCACTACCCTCATCGTCGGCCGGGCTCCCGAAGAGAGACTCGTCCGCCCTCGACTTTCAGGGCGGAGCCCAGAAATTGCAGGAGATGCGATGATGAAAAAAAAAAAAAAAAAAAAAAATCAAAAAAATAATAAAAAAATATAAATAATAAAAAAAATAAATAAACATCTAGAGAATCATTTTTTTCAACCGATCTGGTACAAAAAATCCCAAAATTACTTTAAAAATCGCCGTTATTCAAGAATTCTTCGTGTCTGACCGAAGTTGACCTTTTCTACTTAAACGCTCCTTAGTTGATATGTCAGAAAAAAATGATGAAAGTCGTTTGGAAGTATCGAGATGTATTTTCAGGTCTACAATATTTATAACTGTTGAATCCACCCTCCAAAACCTTGAGGGTATCGCAGTTTTGAGATTTTGAAGATGCGGTTGCTTCCTGAAGAGTCTGCTTATGCTCACGCGTATATTCCTCGTAACCGGTCTGGGGAAGGATCTGGAAAACGACCCCCGGGCCAGGTCCGGTTCACCGCAGCATTTTTCAGTCTAGGGTACGAGCCCCCATCCGGTTCTCGGATCCGGTGCTCGGGATAAATAGAGATTGAGAGAGGGGGGCCAGGAGCTCGGTTGGTACAGTGTGGAGGCCAAGTGATAGAAGCGAAACGCGGGAATGGAAAGAGCCACGGAGAGAAGCGAAGGTACAAGCGCATGGAGGTTGGTGGTTGAAGTGAGAGGCAGCGAGTTAACCTAACCTCAAAATTCCAGCATCAATTCTGGAGCCCTTCTAGTGTGTTCCACCTACCCAGGGTGCAATTAGGAACTACCCCTTCTATCCTATTCTCGCTCTATCCTCACTTCCCTCCGACCTCCTCCTCCTCCTCCCACCCACGAGAACCCGTGTTGGGACCACGTGATCCAGCAACTACACTCTTGTTTTTAGGGAGGTGGAGGCGCTGGCCTGGGTGGTCACGACGAGAAGAGGGAGCTGCGAGGGGTTCGCCGTTGTCGGGGAGGAATACCACGTTCCCGTCGCCATGGTTACCGTGGGGGTGGTTATACTTGAAGGGTTATCCTGGTACAGTCCTCGCAAAATCGTGAAAACTGTGGGCAACTCGTTGGCTCTTGAGAGTCAACATTTTTCACCGGTCAAACAATACTTTTTGCTATGATTCTACCAGGGGCTTTCCCTTTTCACGACCTCTGCTGTTTACCATCGCTTAAACGTCTAAGACAATTAATGACCGGATTTCAGACCTTTCTCCATTTTTCTACCCTCTTTCCATCTCCATAAGTTACGTCAATCTTGCCGGTCTTTTAATCCCACGCCTTTTCCCCTCTTTTCTTCGCCACAAGAGCACGTGCTCTTGGTATTATTAGCCAAGCATGCCTTCACCCGACTCGAGACCGGATTTCGAGGTCAGCACATTTTCTTCGTACCGGGTTTTCTGATTTTTCTTTGATGGTTATTCACTCAGTCGTGAATACCGATTCTACGGTTGTTCCTATTTTTAAGTTAGCTCTTCACGGTTTCTACAATGTTTATGTCTGTGCATGAACGGTTTCCGGCCGAAGTCATTCGTCCATCGAGTCGCGGTCGTTAGCTGACCCGGACGTATATTCGCGCTCGCTCAAATGCACTCCGACGTGAAATCAAATAACCGCTTTAATCAATCCCAATGAACGCAGATCTATCAAAGTTATAAATTCGTTCCCTTATACCTCATTGGGTCTCGTGAATTTCGTGCGGGCGGCTGGGACACCGCGTTTGTGCTATGCTGACCCATTTGCATTTTGTCCGTTCTAAAGAATTGCAATGCACGCATTTGTCTATCAAGTATCATCACCAAAGTTTCGCGTCATTGTGAAAATTCGCGGAATTTTTTTTCTCAATTTATTTTGGAAACGGGACTGCATTTGTGCTTGGTTAAGCCATTTGCACTTTATGAATTCTGAAAAAATGCAATGCACGCGTTTGGCGTTGTTGTAAAAATACGGTGAGTTTTTTTCTCAATTAATTTCGACAACGGGATCGCGCTTGTCTGAACCATTGGTATTTTGTCCATTCTAAAAAATGGAAATGCACGGAATTGTCTATCAAGTCTCATGACCAAAGTTGTGTCATTTTAAAAATTCGCGGATTTCTTTTTCAATTTATTTGGACAACGGGACCGCATTTGTGATTTGCGAAGACATTTGCACTTCGGATATTCTAAAAAAATGAAACGCACACATTTGCCTATCAAACCTCATAACCAAATTTTATCGTCATTGTAAAAGTCCACGAGATTTTTCTTTCCAAATTATTTCTCAATCGATTTGGATAACGGGACCGTTCTTGGCTGAACCATTTATATTTCGACCCCTCTGAAGAATAGAAATGCACGGAATTGTCATCAAATCTCATGACCAGTGTTCCGCGTCATTGTAAAAATCCGTCCAGTTACATTCTCAACTAATTTGGGCAACGGGTCCGCGCCGGTGTTTTGCTGATCTATTTGCGCTTATAATATTCTAAAAGAATGCAATGCATGCATTTTTTATAATCGATCATGACAAAATTTTCTTATCATTGTAAATATCAACGATTTTTTTTCAATTAATTTCTGAATTATTCTTAATTAATTTGGACAACGGGACCGAGTCCAGCTTTTGAATTTTGTACATTTAAAAAAATGAAAATGCACGAATTTGTCTGTCGAGCAGCGCGAAAAAAATTTCTCATACTGGCAAAAAACCATGAGCTCTTTTTGGAAAATTTGGGTCATTAGTTTTTCCTGGTTCAACAATACCACGGCCGAGCTTAACTCTAGGCCCACCGCGTTGAAAATGCGCTCGGAACGGTGCTCTAAGCTCGTTAGAATTACATGGCCGCGCTAAGGCACGGAGGATGTGGACTTGTCAACACTCAACGGACCGAATTCGCTAACGCGCTGAACCTAGTCGGACGCCTGGAGCACAAGCCACAATCTAATCATGGCACGCCGCATTCGCATCCCCCATTTTGCCTCGAAACCATGGACGCTCTACTGCTCTGCCCCTTGCTGAAGCTACTACTGCGGAGTTGTTCAACCTGACAATTATTCCTGGACGTTTACTCGTTGTCGCATTTAATTGAATGAGTAAAAAAAAAAGAAAAAGAAAAAAAATGCATTCTCCACAGCATTATAGGGAGATTAATTGAAAAGTCTCGATCTCCGTTACCGATACATCTAAATCACATTCCAAATTACGTTGTTACATGCCCACAAACAAATTGAAACCTACATCTCGAAACACAAATTGACTGTGAACATAAAAAATCAAAGAGTGACACAATTAAAATAATATTCAATGACTATTGATTGGAAAAAAAATTTTTATAAAAAAATGTCAATAGTAAAAAAATGAAAAAAATAAAATAAATTCATAAGAAATTTAGAGACATCGTATGAATGATTCAAAGTATTTTATCGTAAAATTGAAAAATCTTGATCTTTGTATCGTCATCGATACCTCGCCGCATTTTTATGATAAACAGCCTCATGAACAAATTCAGATAAATTTTTATAAATTCAATTTTAAGCATAGAAAATTAAAGAAATGTTCAATAAAAATAATAAGTATGGATTATCAAGAGGAAGGAAAAAATGTAGTAGCTTAAAAAAAAATTAAAAAAATTACAATAATTAATAAATATTGAAAGTGTTTATATAAATTATTTAAAGTATGTTTCCGTAAAGGGTTGGCGCGTCCTGGTGGATTCCCGCTGTGCCAGGGCGAGAACGTAGATTCATCTGGAGAATCTAGATTATATTATCTATAGGGTATATACCCCGGAGTATCTATGCGGCGATAAAGCCGATCCCCTTCTCCTCCGCGTAGCTAGTAGGCGAAGGCGGAGTCTACCATCCCCGCGCGGCTAACATAGCATTAGGTAAGCTTTTCGTTTTATTGATTTTTCGAAAAAGCGCACGCGCGCCCGGTTCTGCCCTCCGCACTATTACCTACGAGCGAGCGTCGTCACCAAAAGCAACCCCCAGCAGCCGTTGCCCCCTCGCACCCTTCGCTCCGAACGAACGCTGCTCTCCGGTTTTCCAAAGCCCAGGCGTCATTTTTTTATTTCAATGATTCTGGGATTAGAGTACCGATCGCTTCAGATTTTCCACTGCAGCCATTGTTTCAGCGATGCGATGGGCTCCCATTCACCAACATCAATTGTTAAAAGAAGATCACGATACGATTTGAAAAAGTCAACATTTCAATGACTGGAATGTGAACGTGTGCGAGCATTTTTGAAATTAGGAACTTTCAACGATTTTTAAAAATGAATACGCTCTGCTCCCGTTTACAGAAATTAATTACTGGAAAAAGATAATGGTGTAATTTTAAAAAGGCATAATGTAAATTAATTTTATTGATGAAAAATTAAAATGCAAACTGGAGTGAATATTTTTGTAATTGGGGACTTCGCCGAATTTTTTAATTAATGCAATCGGTTTCTACTTTGGCCGATCAATTATTAAAAAAAGATAATGACGTGATTTCGAAAAGTCATTATGTAAACGAATTTGAAACATGAAAAGTGAAAACGCAAACTTGGGTAAATAGTTTTGTAATTAGGGAGTTCTACCGATTTTTCAAAAATGGAGATCTTAAAAAGTCATAATGTGAAATCACATCATTATCTTTTTCAATGAATTTGAAATATTATAAGTGAAAATGCAAGCTTGGGTGAATAGCTTCGTAATTAGGGACTTCCGCCAAATTTTTTAATGAATACGATCGGTTTCCATTTAGGGAAATCAATTATTGGAAGAATCCCATGATGTAATTCGAGAAAGTCGTGTGAATGAATTTGGGAAATAAAAAGTGAAAATACAAACTTGACTGGATATTTTTGAAATACGGGACTTCTAACGATTTAAAAAAAATGAATACGACCGTCTCGCGTTTAGGGAAATTAATTACTAAAAGAAGATAATGACGAGATTTCAAAAAGTCATAATGTGATTTCAAAAGTCAAATTTAGTCGAACATTTTTGTAATAAAGGACTTTCACTGATTCTATAAATGATTACACGAAGGTAACACGTGTATTCGGACGATCGATTTAATCACATTGAATGGAATTAATTATTTATGGCTCTCAAAAGACCCTCTATTTTACGGATTAACAAGTCCGTCAATTATTGATTACAAGTGAATATAATCACAGGTATTTAAATAAGAATGTTTTTTTTCTGCACAACATGTAACCTATAAAATTTTTTTAAATGAAACACCCTAAACAAATATTTTCGTTGTACCGAAAAAGAAAAGGAGCTAATTTTTGCTGAGTTAATAATTACACTATCAAGCGTAATATAATTAAATTCATTAACAATTCATATATTTTGTCATTCACTGTAAAACTTTGTTCAGAAATTTATGATAAGCTATCAATATCACACCCATATTTGATTGATAAATAACATTTTTATCGAAATTGCTGATATTTCTTTAGTGCAAGTGCAAAGGTGATTATTTATTCCATCTGTGAACAAGAATAAATAGTCACTTGACTTTTATTCATATTTCTCGTTACCCTCAGCAAAATCTCAGCGATACGATCAACTATGAGGTGGGAATTATTAATTTTAGTCCACGCAACTATTTTCTCAGTTCCGGTAACTAAAAAAATAGTTATGTTAACTGTTTGGCAGTAACATAAAAAAATGTGATCGCACGAACTAAAAATCAATATAGATCGTTATAATAACTAATACTATAAGTTTTCTCCAACTTTGAGACAAAAATAAATCTAATAACAGTTATTTAATACATAACTGGATAATTTTTCTCAAACTGAGAGACAAAAATAAATCTAATAACAGTTACTTAATAAATAACTGGATAATTTTTCTCAAACTGTGAGACAAAAATAGATCTAATAACAGTTACTCAATAAATAACTGAAGATAATATTTCTTAAAAAATGAAATAACCGATGCGGTCGAAAACATGTTGCACGAAGAGCAACCGCTCGACCGGTTACTGAAGAGTCAATATCGTGTACATTTCCAAGGTACGTAGTTCAAGGGCCGAAAATGAAGGTTCGCGCGACTGCCTAACAAACATTCATTATTACTCGGTTGCGGCATGCTGCATGGAGACTACCACGGCGGACGACGTGGTTCGGGAGATTTCTCCACGATCCCCCAGCAATTCCCATTCGGTTACCACCGCAGTGACCAATGTTCGGAGCCTCCCACCCTTTTCTGTTGGCCCGCGGCGTCTCATTTCGTCATTGGGCTCTAGCCGTTCGCCCGGCCGATTTTAGTACATAGTACCAGCAACACAACCAAACCCGCTGACGCCGTCACGATTGGTCCGATACCGGGCACACACGACCTGGCTGCTGTTTTCCGAAATCATCGTGCTGCTGCAGTCTCACACTCATACGCCTTTGTATACCCGGTACAATACTATTTCACTTTCCAGGGGGCTAAGCGTGTACATAGCTATGCCCAGGTGCAGTACTCGACGTTTGTACACGCACGAAGATAAATTACAGATTGTGAGAGGCTTCCCGTAGAAATAGACAATCTCGGAATAGCGATCGATGACTGGAAAAAAAAAAAAAATTATTTTTCACTATCGCTTTAATTTCTAAAATTATAGAACGCACGTATGAAAAAACATTCAATCCGCTTAATTAAACAAATGCAATGTAACAATGCATGCCCCTTTTTAATTTTTGTAATAATACAATCGCAGAGTGACAACTATTTATTTTTAATCCATGCAACTATTATGATGTGATATATGATTTTCATATGATTTCATATGAATGTCCATGATTTTTATATGATAATTGTGGCAATTAAAAAAAATTAGTTGTACGAACTAAAATGGAATAGTTGTCGCTTAATAGTTACTAATACCTAATTTTCTGTCGGTGTAGTAAAATACTATTTAACTTTCCAGGGACCGAAGTGCAGACTTAGCTTTGCTCAGGTGCAATGCTCAACGTTTGTACACGCACGAAGATAAATTACCGAGTATGAGGGGATTCCGGTCGAAATTCAGAATCTCGGAATAGCGATCGATTACAGGAAGCAAAAGATAAATATTATATTTTCATTAGTGATGATATGGACCTCATTACTTTCCACGAACTATCGCTGTAACTTCCAAAACTAGAATACTAAACACATACAAAAAAAGTCATTCATTCAATCAGATAAATCCAATAAAACAATGTATGCCCTGATTCAACTAAAGATAAAAAAATTATTTAAAAAAGTGTCGTCCAACAAGAGTCTTTTCATTTTCCCCACTCATCACCCAAGTTACAATCTTTCCAAAAAAAAAACCCAGCAACATCCAACAACTGATTCAAGAAAATAAAATGTGCCAAAAACTTTCCATCCACCCTGCATAATTAGGTAGACCTGAAGAAAAAAGTTCTCTGGTCCTCCTGACCTCATAAAAAATGTGAAAAAGAGCTCCGCACTAAAAAAAAAACCTCCTCATATAAACCCAGAAATCTAGACCCGTTCTGACAGCTGTAAAATCCCTACCATTGCATTGTGCAAAAACAACGGCCCTGTAATAACCGAATCCAACAATCGTTGCATATCTCTTATCAACAACTCGGCAAACCATGATAGTAAGCTCACGTTACGTAGGAACGAAGCCTATGATGCACCTGTCGTACTCTGTTGGTTTTCGACAATGCACGCACACATCAGCTAGCGACTGCATCTGACTCTTCACAGACACACTTCGAAAAGCATCACCGACGTGTTTTCAAATCAGCGGGAGAGATCAGTGAGGGGCGTAAGGGAAGAACCGTGACAGTGTTGGTAATGTGATGCCCGAGAGAATTGGGCCTCAAACACACACACAGACACACATTGTTCGTCCACATGATTGAGAATGACGGGGGAAGGGGTACGAGTCACGCAGTCTCCGCATCGTCATCAATCATCGAATGCCACCAGCAGGGCAGGACATTTTCGCACAAAAACACACACAGAGAGAGAGAGAGAGAGAGGGAGAGAGCAAGAGAGTGAGAGAGGGAGAAAGAGGATGAAAGAGGGAGAGTGAAGCGTAGCAGCGTCACGGGTATCCAGAACCCGTTCACTCGGCTGGTTCTATCTAGCTTTCGGAAAGCATAAACGACGTGCACACGAACGTTGGCCCCTCGCCTCCCACTACTTCGCCGTATCGTGTGGAAGTACAAGCGGACTCCTCCCCGACGGTGGCGACCGGGAGAACCGCGCACCCCTCGACCCCCTCGGGGCACCACCAACGTCGATCAGTAAAATCACCATACCCCTCGATGACATCGATGCAGAACGTTCGCTGTCACTTCTCTCGGAATTTTCGTCTGGCTTCGACCACGTCATTTTCATTTTCAACCTTTCACGTAGATTTTTTTTTCTTTCTTTCTCCATAACGTATTATCAACAACTTTAGTCTTGTCTTTCGATGACACTTACGGTAATACG